>OZ005616.1:7510000-8760000 GCA_963930655.1 Myrica gale
TTGATGTGAAGTACATAACCACGTTGAGAAGCCTAGCTAGCTACCATATATATTATTCCGTTGGACAGGCTGATCAAATTAATGCAATTCTTTCAGTTTAGCCCCCGCAGCTTTTTCAGTTTAGCCCCTCTAGCTTTGTTGTGCAGTTTGAAAAATTGAAAAATCCCCAAGTAATCCAACTTAGACGGCTGTTGGCTACAACGGTAATTGGATCTAGAGAAAATCTAGTTGGTTTATAAGCAGGAATCTAAGAAATTTTGACAAAGGAAATTTGATTGAGTTTCAAATGAAATTCTAAGAAGAGAGAATTTTTCTTAGAATTTTGAGTGTGGCCCAGCTCTTTGTTTTTAGCTTTATATAATCCTTATCTTTTCAAATTTTGCAATACTTTTTAAATTCCCTGAACACTTAAAAGAACTTATCCAAGAAAAATACAAATCATTATGAATTTTAAATTTGACACGAAATTTGGCCAATATACAAAAACTAACACAATGGATCACATGATTTTGTTAATTAACCACATAAAAATAACAAACACACGCAGAGGACACCAAAATCAAGAGTACAAGCAAACAACGAATAAACCACTCCAAATAACACAAGCTCCAATACACCAAAATCTCACTCACACAAACGTGAGAATCTATTACCATATAATTCTCTAGTTGAGCTAGAAGATGGAGATTAGAGATTCTCTCCAATATCCACGAGATACAGTACCAATTTGTTCTCTACAATTATCTGAGATTCGTGCAACTTTGGTGCTCGCTAATAATTGCGAGACACCAATAGCTTGCTCTATGTAATTATCTTCCCTCTCTCTCTACACTACAATCTTTATAATACTTTTTCTCTTTTATTCTAGACAGCTCAATTCTAATTGAAAAGAAATATTAATCAAACTTTTTGTTTCTTACTCTATTCGCAACATCCTGGAGCCCACATGATAAAATTTGAGGCAAACTCAACATGCTTGTTATATGAGTGGTGTTTTCCAAAGGGTATTTGAATGTGCTTAAGAAATTATAAGTAATGATAATATGGATGTTCTTCCTTTAACGGTGTTGAATTCCAAACCTAAAAACCTATTTCACCTTAAACCATGTATCAGCAAGTTGGATAGTGATCATCTTCAAACTACTTTTTTCGATTAGATAATTTAATTTATAAAAAGATAAACACAATATGTATTAAATGTTATAAGACCCACAATACTGTGCTTAATAGGAATATCATTAAATGACCACACTCGAATTGAAATTATCTAATTCGAAGATAGATAAACATATAATTAATAAGTCGATTACAACGTTTAATAATGTTTATATTGAGCACCGAGCATTATGGGTATATTGTGTTTTGTCTTTTAGACAATTTTATTCGAGCTGATCTCTGTCCAGCTTGGTTTAAGGTGAATTGCATGAATTAAGCTTTTAGGTTTGAAGATTTACATGAAACGTTGAAACTAACGAAAAGAGTTGTAACTGTCTGCCATTAATAGGATTTGTATAACCTAATCAAGTAGGAAAGCAGCTAAACTAGCTCGTGAAATTTGGTTCGAAGGACATGACAGCAAGCTGGGACCCGTAAAATAAATAATCGTGGCACCACTTTCGGACCCAAGTGTACAATGGATTTACCTCGGTGGCTTTTGGACAAAATTGTGATAATAAATGAGGGAGAAGGAGATTATTATTAGTCTGAAGGACATCTGTCTGTCGCAATGTGATTGGAAGCTGGGTTGCTCAAAGTCCATTCAGAAAGGGACGAAGGAAGAAAAAGCAAAAAGAAAACTTAACAAAGTACGATAATCCAGAAGGTTATATGGCACGTGGGGTCAGGCTAAGAGACCCATTGACAAGGCAAGAAACTGATCCAGATGGCTTAGAAAAATAAAAATAAAAACTGATCCAGATGAACCGGTCCCAGACAAGTCCAAATGGTTGGGAGCTGATCATGTGCATGTCATGGAGGATAGAACTAATCCCACGTTTGGACCAAATCTCCAACAATTTGGAATATTTCCCTGCTTCCCTTTTCTTTTTCTCTGGGTTTGTTCCCCCCTCGAAACAAGTATTGAGGTTCCAAACACTATTGCACATGGTCTAGCTGCGGTCAACCTGCAAAGCCAGCTAGGAGAACGACGTGCCAGGAAATTACAAAGTGATGGGTAAATAAAGAGGCAGTGATCCGAGAAAATTAAGCCAGGAAATGATGGAGAGTGGATACATAAGCCAGGAACAAATCCTAATTAGGACAAAACTAAAGGCAATGATATGTGAAAATATCATTCATCGATCCAATTACGAATTTTCTGAACTATCATTCAAATATCATTTAATGAATTACGAATTTCATCATATTTATAATCTTTAAACTATCAAAATGCATAAATATTCTTTCCATAATAAAATCTTACCGTTGTAAAGTATACAAAAAAATAAATAACCTGACACAATATCAATTGTTGGATCTTATGATACGACGAATATTGATGAATTTTAATAGATTGGGAGTTCTAGGTGGCGAAACTGATAGCCTGAGAACTCAAAATAACATTTAGCTTAAAATTAATGGGCACAAAGTGATGGTTTACCTAATATATATATATATATATATATCTCAAGGTCTCTACACCACCTACAAATCACTCCTAGAACATTATTGGCATGTATGTTTATGGCGAAACTGATAGCATGAGAACTCAAAATAACATTTAGCTTAAAATTAATGGGCACAAAGTGATGGTTTACCTAATATATATATATATATATATATCTCAAGGTCTCTACACCACCTACAAATCACTCCTAGAACATTATTGGCATGTATGTTTATGGCGAAAAAGTCCAGTAAAATCGCATCTAGCAGTTATGCACCGAACCCCTTGCTCATCTTTCAACCTCTTAATTGATTGTTTTGTTCAAAGACAGATATTGTGAAAGTCCTGGTTCTTTTGTCACTGAGATTGTGAAATGGAGCCTTAAAATGGTAGCATCCTTTTCAAGTATAATACGTATATGTATTAATCATGAGGTCCAACCTATGGAATTAGGTATAAGCTACTTGATTTAGTCACCAAAATTTTCAACTATTTAAGGTCTTATGATGTTTCGTAAAAAGGTACAACATGTCCGGTCACAGCGACCCATTCAAAGGCATGCAGTATCTGTGGAGTGGAGAAATTCCTATTTTGCATATTTTGCAGCTAGCTGGTTGGTTGTATCTTCAGCAGTAAAAGAAGACTTCATTAACAGGCCTGTATGTTGAAAAATTCGAAATTGCTCTTGAGGCACGTGAACTTAAACCATATTTGTCCCTATCAATTTGTGCATATGATTGATGCAAATTCATTTAGAATATATATATATTTAATAGAACCTGGATTGAAATTGCTTGTTGAACTGCATGCATTGCACCGTTAACAAAAAAGAACCATGATATTTGATGTTATTTGAAAATTATGGATTATCTAAATCTTCTTGTTGAGGAGAGATTCCAAATTGAATCGAAAAGATTAATTAGCAGTTAATTAACAGCTCAAAAATGCTAAATCACATGGTTAATGTTAATCAACTATGATTTGATCAAATGTTCCAGAATTTGGTAAATTAACCGTGTATATCTCAAGCTTAGAGAAAAAAAAAACCGTATATATCTCATATCCTCACTCTGATACTTCACGTTAAGGGCGCGGGCGCCTCACATGCATTAATAGTACCCCTACAACTCAAGTCACGCACGTGCGTTTGTAAGTGTTGCACCATAGCTTCCATACTTTTTTTTTATCATATATTAAAAAAATACAAACAAAAATTACAATCTAGGAAAATAAAAGAACAGAATTCGAAAGGGGCGTTACAAACGATGGTGGAAGGGCCAACATTAAAGTGACTTTAAAAGAGAACACAAAGTTCTCAGAGATGACGGACTCGAAGTACGAAGCGAGAGGACCCGAGAGTCCTAGGGAATACGAAAAAACTGTGAAATAACTCTCACTAAAGGACCGACAATAACTTCCATACTTTGTACTAACAAATACTTGTAAATTTTTTTTATCATTAAATGTATTCTCATGAGATTTTCAAAGTGATACCCCCTCTATCTTTTCATAACGTTAATCGTTGTCATTAAAATATTAAATATAAATAATAATATTTTGAAAAACTTTAACCCATAATTAAAGAAGGCATGATCTTGTTTGGCATCGGCCATAGATACCAGAAAGTGACGATGCTGGGCACATGCTTCAATGGCCTCTGGAACTTTCTGATTTGGCCTCAAAAGCATTGGTAAGTTGCCAAAAGATTATGCAGACGAAGTTTGCAGTCTTGCAAATGGGAGAAACGCGTCCCGCCCGCGTCCCCCCAGCGTCCCGCTGGGCTGACGTGGCGCGGGGCCCAGCGTTTGGACTGATTTCAAGCTTAAGGAGGAAATGAACCGGGATTTAAAATTATTATGAGCAGACCGGATTTTAGATGTTTTTGTTTCCTCCCTCCCGCGATTCTCTCTCTCACTCAGACACCCCACATTTCAAACCCCAAGCGACGAAACCCACGAACAGCCCCTAACCCAGCACCTTGAACCAGCAGCAAACCCAAACCCAAGAGCTGAGCAAACCCAAACCCAAGAGCCTGAGGAAAACTTCAGACTCAGCATGTGTGATCTTTCCCCCTCAAGTCTTCCGTATACTGGAGAAACCTTTTGCATGAGTTCCAGGGACACAATGGCGAGATCTTGGATCTCTCATGGTCAAATAGTAATGTAAGTGATTATGATGCCGGTTCAATTTTGGTGGAAAAAAAGTGTTATCAGTTTTCACTAGAAATGATTTTTGTTCTATTGCAGCATCTACTCTCTTCATCAATAGACAAAACTGTTCGTCTATGGTCAGTGGGATCTGACCATTGCCTCAAAGTGTTTTCACACAGTAATTACGGTGCGCTCCTCGATGTTTCCTTTGATTCATCTTAAAACCGATTTGTATGCTTCCTCTGTGGATGAGTTGCAGATGTTACTTAGAAATAATCCTTTGGATGAAACTGACAAGTTGTATGATAATCTATCTGTATGCTGGCACTCTGATTTGTGAGTATAATTGGGTGATGCTATATTAGGACTTGCTTGTATAATATCGTTCACTGGTATCCTACACCTGCAATAAATTTGTTGGAATAAATTTGCTGTAGATTTTTCTCTCGAACATCCCATATAAATCAAGAACCCACTCGAACATCCAGCTTATCATGTGAAGCAGGGTATGAGTATCTCTGCGCCTCTAAATTATTAAATGAATATTAGGGTAGTGGGAACGTGAAGTATATTTAATTTTGTAGAAACGTAGTTCCATCATATACCTCTAAACATATAGACTATAGAACATCGTGTACTAATTCTACAGCCATAGTGTACATAAATAAATACACGCCAAGGGTATTATATTAACTAACAATTCTCTTGCATCTTTACAGTATTTGAAAGATTTTAAGGCTACCTCGTAAGTCATTTTCTTCAGTCCATTCGTGTAAAGCCAATCACTGAGAGATTACGCACATCAGGTGGTACTGCTAGGCTGGTGTATTATAAATGGACTGTTCTAGTTCATTTTTGGAGATTGACGGAGAAGTTGACAGTGAATATAACGACAATGATGTAATCGACGAAAGTGACACTGAGATTGGTTAGGCTTCTTATTTTTTTACTATAGCGTCAAATTATGCTTCTTTAACCCAAGTATAGAGTTGGAAGTCGCAATTCTTATTTAATTTTTTGTATGTAATTTAGAGGTTGATGATAAAGAAGACGGTGATGATAAAGCAGCTAATGCTCGGGTATACGATGTGATAGATGGGGATGAAAAAATTGAAGAGCCGAAGACATCAATGATGTTTGATTCAGTCGATGAAGTTTTTCGGTACTATGTAACGTATGCTAAGCAAGATGGTTTTGCTGTGGTAAAAAGACGCAACAAAAGAAAGGAAGGGAATGTCACACACGTAACTTATAGTTGTGTTCGTCAAGGGAACCAAAGAAAGATTAAAAGTGATGTTGTGCCAACAACAATTAAAACAAATTGTCCAGCCAGGATTTGTGCAATGGTCTGTGGAGATGGAAAGTGGATGTTGACTAGAGTTGTGCTTCAACATAACCATAGTCTAAGCCCAGGGAAAGCCAGGTTAATGAAATGCCATAGGCGAATTGAAGATTCTGTGAAAAGAAGGCTAGATATAAATGACAGAGCTGGAATACGTACAAGTAAGAATTTCCACTCGCTTGTTGTTGAAATGGGGGGTATGAAAATCTATCCTTCGGAGAAAAAGATGCTCGAAATTTTATTCAAAAGGCAAGAGAGCTTCGGCTAGGTAAAGGAGGTGGTCAAGCACTTAGTGAGTATTTTTGCAGAATGCAGAAGAATAATCCTGGCTTTTACTATGCAATGGACATGGATGACGATTGTCGTTTGCGAAATGTCTTTTGGGCCGATGCACGAAGTAGAGCAGCATATGAATACTTTGGGGATGTCATTTCGTTCGACACAACGTACTTGACTAATAGATATGACATGTCATTCGCTCATTTCGTAGGTGTTAATCATCACGGTCAGTCAATGCTGTTTGGTGCAGCACTTATGTCCAATGAGGATACAAGTACGTTTGTTTGGTTGTTTGAAAATTGGTTGGGTTGCATGAACGGTAAAGCCCCAAGTGCAATTTTAACAGATCAGGCTAGAGCTATGAAGAATGCAATTGAAATAGTTTTCGGCAGCACGACACGTCATAGATATTGTTTGTGGCACATTATGAGAAAGCTACCTGAAAAGTTTGCAGTAAATCCTGATTTCCATGGTATTAAGGTAGCCTTGAATAACTGTGTATATGAATCCGAAACTTGTGAACAGTTCGAGGAAAATTGGAAGTTTCTAATTGAGACTTATCAGTTAGAAAATAATACATGGTTGACCGGGTTATATGGTGAAAAGGAATTTTGGGTACCGACATATATGAAAAATACTTTTTGGGCGGGAATGAATACTACGCAACGAAGTGAAAGTATGAATGCGTTTTTTGATGGTTATGTGCATTCACAGACAACACTAAAGGAATTTGTTGATCAGTTTGACAGTGCTTTGAGGAAGATGGCTGAGAAAGAGACAAATGCTGATTTCGATTGTTTCAATCGCATAATTCCGTGTTCAAGTCCGTTTCCTTTAGAGGAGAGCTTTCAAGATGTGTATACCAATGCAAAGTTCAAAGAAGTTCAAGGGGAGTTTCGGAAAGTTATGCAATGTAATCATTCCCGTCTTAGAGTAGAAGGTGCAATTGCTACTTACGAAGTGATTCAGCTAGGGGTTGTGAACAAAGATATAAAGGAAAAACCTTATTTGCTTTCCTACAATGATAAAGAAGGAGAGGTGAAGTGCACATGTGCGTTGTTTGAAACGAGAGGTATCTTGTGTTGTCATGTCATTTCTGTGCTGCTATCAAAGAAAGTTCTAAAGTTGCCATGCAAATATTATCTTGCGAGATGGAGGAAGGATATAAGGCGACATTACACTTTTATTAAATGTAGTTACGATGCTTTTCACGGTGACCCTACTGACGAAAGATATGACCTCTTGTGCAAAAAGTTCAATGAATTAGCGTCGGTGGCATCAGTTGACGTGGACAGATACGAAAAGGTGATGAGAAATGCTGAGCAGTTGATAGATGAATTTCGTGCAATTCAGCCCATTAGTGGCTCCCACCAACCTGCTGTCGCAATTGCATCTTCTGGCTACCAGCAATCAGTTCAAAGTAATAAGGTTTCGGCGACACAAAGTAATATCGTCCTTAGTCCTGTTAAGGTTACGAGGAAAGGGAGACCAAGGTCATCAAGAATGGTGTCTGCAGTTGAAAAAGCGGTCAAGAAGTCAAAACGAAAAGGGCCAAATCCAGCAATTGAGACAGAAGCCGAACCAAGTACCGGGGAAAAAAAGGTTGAAAAAATGCAATTTTCTGGTATTTGGATATGTCATCTTGCGTTTGCATGGACACTAATTAAGTACAACACTTTGGTTTTTGTTTTGTAGGGCTTAAAAGCAACGCAGGATCAATCAAACGATACTCAGACCCCGATGCCACTGTGTGTTCTTGAAAATGAGCCAGGTCGTGCTACGAGTACTCAGGTATAAACATAAAATCCCTTTGATGACATGTGCCGCACTTCATTTGTTTTTAGTTCAAATTATTGGATGACGTTGGTTCGGTCATGCTGGTATTAGATTGTGGTGCAAGTTGACGTAACAATGGAGTTGGCAAACTTGGTACTTCAACACAACTTTGAAAAAGCTTTCAATGTAGCCCTCGAATCTAATGATATGTCTATTGTATCGTGGTTCCTCTCAACGGTAAATTTTTCTAATGTATTATTGTCCACGAACATATTTGTTGATGGGTTATGCATTTATTTATTTTTAACTCGCTATTTTTATTAAGGTTGATCTACGGTGGGTGGTGTCGTTAGTTCCTCTGCCTGTGAGTCAAAGAGTACTACTGAACCTCCTGTGGCAGTTAGCCTACGATCTGAGGAACAACTCACTGCGAAAACTCGATTGGATGACTGTCGCTGTCAATTCCATGATTCCAACCGACCCGGGAATTGCAATGCATGCCAAGGCCACCCTATTTCAAGTTTATGCCCTACTTAACCATCATTCTTCATCGCGTACAATTACTACTGGCGAGATGTCAAGTATTCGTCTTTTGTTGCATGACATCAACTCTATGCTCATGGTGCTTGGTTGACTGACGACGCACTCTTGAAAATATTGGCTTTGTAATGTACGCATTGGAAATTTGCTGCATATTACACGGTTTGGACTGTACACATTGGAGATTTAATTGGGATTATGGTATTTGGAAATGTATTTAGTGTTATGGTAGTTGGATTTTGTTTTATGCTTGCCAGATGTTTTAATGACATTATGGTTGTGAGTCTTAAAGACAACCCAAGAGGGGGGGTGAATTGGGTTTTTCAAAAACTTTTGAACTCTTTTGCACACAAACCCAAAACGTTCTAATCAATATCTAGGAAAAACTATGGACTAGATATATGCAAACAAAGATAACAACTATTGTAGATAAACAAGTTCAATCACGAAATACCAGCAGAAATAAAAGAGAAGTGTAAGAGAGATGACACCAGTATTTTTAGGTGGTTCGGCCAATCTCTTGCCTACGTCCACCCCCAAGGCTATTGACTTCCTTGGGCTTCCTTCACTATTCTCCAAGTGAATACACACCTTAGCTTCCGGGGTGCTAAGGAACCGTTACAAAGCGTTTTCCGAGCTTACGCTACAACTCGTTTCCCAAATCCCAAACCCTAGGGATTTCTTCTACTTATCACAAGTAGGGTACAGTGTTCACACAACACTAGGAGGGTTTACAAAGATTGGGTACAATGAGTGACGGCTCTCTAAGCCAGATTTACAAGTGGGTAGCTCAAGAAATGAAACGACTCTCTAAGCCAAATCTACAAATGAATAGCTCAAGATATGGAAAGGCTCACTAAGCCAAGTCTACAAATGAAAGAACCTGAGTTTTTCTAGAAGAACAAGATCTTCTGAGAAGGCTTTGTAGAGTTGCAAGATGATTCACGAGCTTTCTCTCTCAAGAAATTAGGGCAAGAATGATTTTCGTGTGAAGCTCTTCAAGTGTTGTGTTTCTCTTTCAAACTTCTTCTATTTATAGTCTCTAGGGCATCAGGGGTCTTCTTGTAAAGATTTGGAGCCGTTGGAGGTCATTTGGGTCCTTTGGAGACAACTTTTAAGTGAGTGACGTTGCTCCAGATCTGAGAAATCGAAGCATGTGTCGACACCATCCATGTATGTGTCGACACCTAGGAGTTTTGCCTGGAAACTCACTCTCGGGTGTATGACCAATGTGTCGACACTTATGTCCAATGTGTCGACACTTCTCTTCAAAGTGTTGACCCTTCAAAATGCCTTGGAAACATGCCTTCGGGTGCATGTGCAATGTGTCGACACTAAGTGTATATGTGTCGACACCTTCAAATTGGCTTGGATGCTTGCTTTCTGTCGTATGACCAATGTGTCGACACCTTTGCTCTATGTGTCGACACCTTCAAATTGGCTTGGATGCTTGCTTTCTGTTGATAGTGCAATGTGTCGACACTTTTGGTCTATGTGTCGACACCTTCATCTTGGCCTGGAACTTGCTTTCTGTTGAATGACCGATGTGTCGACACCTTCACTTTGGCTTGAAACATGCCTTCTGGTGTATGACCGATGTGTCGACACCTTCAACACTTAGGCTGAAAAGTGTTTCTCTTGGCACCTTTAAGCAATCCCAAAAACATCTACAATGTAAAGATTGTCCAATAAGCTTGTGTAGTGGTGTTCAATTATATCTCAGGCCAATTTAAGCTTAGAGAACTCTTGATATCATTTTCTTAAAAAGATTTGCAAATGTAGAATCTAAAGGTCTCAAACTAGTTGAAAAAGTTTGTTATCATCAAAATCAAAAATAGGTTGTTTACGTTGGGCTAACAATGGTGTTGGATATTTGTATTTGGTAGTGTGATATGTTGTATGTGGAATTTTGGTGTTGGCATGTGATTTGAAAGTTGCAGGAATTTATGTGGAATTTTGGTGTTGGCATGTGATTTGGAAGTTGCAGGAATTTATGTGGAATTTTGGTGTTGGCATGTGCCTTACCCACGTTTTACCCATATTCAAGTCTCTTTAAGAAGATTTTTGCAGGAGGAATGCCCTTTACACTGAAGCTACCGCTCCTCTTGTTGTGTAGCTTCTTTAGTTATGCAGGTTAAATGCTGCAGAGAATTTTGTCATTTTATAGAACTAGTCTACATAGTCTGCTAAATTATCTTCGAGAGTTGGTTCCAGATTATATGAAACTACTTTCTTCCAATATCTATAAGTACAAAAGCTGGAAAAAAAGGAAGAGAGGTGAAAATAATGATGAAAATAAAGGTAGGATTGTACTTTGGTGAAAATTATCATCAGTATAAAATGGATAGAAAAGGTGAACAACAGCATAAAATGGATAGAAAAGGTGAACAACCATCCCTTCCTCTCATAAATCATCAAAGTCAAAATCAATCTGCCACCCGTTGGCATCCAAGAGCAAATAAAATCATTGAAAAAGGTCCAAACTCTAAATTTGCAGATATTGGCATCAATTCATTGAATCACCTCCAGGCTGCTAGAGACCTATCACAAGCAGAGACATACATATAGCGGAAACATACATATAGCGGAAACATACATTACATATTAAGATCAAATTACATATTACATAGAAAAAGTGCCAAGGTAATCTACATTTATCGAGACCCTCAAATTACATATTAAGATGAGGATGAGGGTTTGCTTTTCTCTGCCAATCCAATGGCAGCTAATCCTAGGACTATTTCCTCCCTCATCCTATCCAACTCAGGATCCCTCTTCAGCATTTGGTTTTTCACCCTAAGTATATGGTTATCCGCTCCGAGCCGCTGAATCTCATCATCCTTCTTCTTCAAATCGGACAACAACCGCTGAATCTTGCGGTTCAATAGGGGGACATATTCGGCCGGGTCCCGCATCGACGTCTCAAGATCTACCCATTCGAAATAACCACAACGCGTTGTCCCCTACATAAGACAAATGGACGGATTGTGACATCCTCAATTGGGTTGGAAGCAAAGCAGAAAAAATGTTGAATATAAATGCAGATTCACCATGTATTACTCACCGAATGGTCGGCGTCTAGCCCGCATGTAAAATACCGTCGACCGGGATTTTGCGTTGTCCACGAAGTCCTTTCTTGGACTGGGACATTGCATCGACACTGTCGTGGTGCCATAGTGAAGTCCAGGTTGGAAAATAAATATTCCTTACTTTGCACTCCACACGATACTAAATAGGCACACTGCACATGTGGCAAGATAAATAAATATCAATGTCTACAACTGCGAACGAGCATATGTCTTCCACTGAAGTGCAGCAAAATCAAATTTCACTTGGCTTTCAAAATCAAATATCATCATTACCAGCTCGTTCAAGATAAACTCAACACATAGGTCTTTACTTAATAACTGCGAACGAGCAGCCCTAAAATAAACGTTCAGGGGTGCGCGTAGAAGCTAATTCCTTTGTATTACCCATTGAGCCAACTACTAGGCATATGGATGCAATCCCTTTTACTACAGGCTCTAACAGTATTCCTGCTCTTCGAAACCATAAAACCATGAGAAAGGAAAACATAACATTTACTGATGGCAGCCTCTAACAATGAAAAACATGTAAAGACACCTGTGGGAAAATCCATTTGGTGTTACCATATCTGAGACAAAATAAAAGCTCCATGAGATTCGGATGTTGTCCAAATGGATGAACCTTGCGATTTCATAAATTAATGTGAAGTTTGAATTGCAATTATATATGTATGAATAAAGGCTCAACAAGGTTTTGCTTATCCTCTAGATGCACCACAGGCTGGGTCATTATCACTCGGTACATAATTTCACTCTTCAAGGAAAAACGACTTCCTCCACATCTATGTCACTTGGCCGCAATGAAAACATAGATAAACTGGAAACGCAACACGAGATTAACACAACAGAAGTACACCGAAGACTGTGTCACTATGATCACAAATTGCTTACCTCCATTTGTGAACCCGAACAGTATAAGGGGTAAAGTAAGTAACAACAAGGGACATACCCATCCTCTCATCAGAGGCCAGCTAGATCAGGGTAAACAAAAAGGTTTAAAATAAATTCCACCACTAATACACATTGGATCAATCATTAGGTTAGCAAGCGTATAACCCCCAAAAATACGAAGAGCTTTCCCGCAGAAATCAGTTACTACTCCGAACTATGACATAACATCCAAGAGCAAAGAGATTTAACAAAATGAGTTTACAAGAACCGAGTTATATGTCTATGAAGAAAAATAAAATCCTGTAATTGCTATTCAGAGCAGAAGCGAAATTGCTATTCGGAAAAATCCGTGAGAACATATTTTGAGATCCTTCAAACATATAATCTACAACCGAGCAATCCACAACAACTACAAAGTAGGACTCGCTCAAATGGTCGTGGGAAACTAAACTAAAACCAAAGATACTATTTTGAAAGGAAATTTGCACAAACCCCTCTCAAAAGGGTTTCTAGATTTGTCCATTTCATCTTCGAAATTAACACAAAACCCAGTAGAAGGCGGATGACTTACCGAAAATTAGAGGGACAAGCCAGTCGATGGCAGCACCGGCGACGTTGGTCAGCTCTTAGGGTCGAAGAGGGAGTGCTGAAGCTGGGTATGCGGGTTCAAGTTGCTGGGTTAGGGGCTGTTCGTGGGTTTCGTCGCTTGGGGTTTGAAATGAGGGGTGTCTGAGTGAGAGAGAGAATCGCGGGAGGGAGGAAACAAAAACATCTAAAATCCGGTCTGCGCATAATAATTTTAAATCCCGGTTCATTTCCTCCTTAAGCTTGAAATCAGTCCAAACGCTGGGCCCCGCGCCACGTCAGCCCAGCGGGACGCGGGGGGGACGCGGGCGGGACGCCCAGCGTTTCTCTGCAAATGGGGATATGTTCATCCGCCGTTCACTTCTCTCAGTTCTCACCTACTTTGGTCTTTTGGATAAGAAAATTGGGGGTAGGAGTTGGGAGGAGGAAAAAACGTTACATTGGTGTCCTGTCTCCTTGTACTTCAATTTATATTTGTTTGAGATTTTATCCGCAGCTAGATAAAAATGAATTAAAAAGCTACTAGTATTAAACTCAATGAAAAATAAAAAGCTTAATTAGTATGTCCATTCCTATAGTTTAATTTTTATTTTCAATTTGGTCATTCAATTTTAGGGGGTGTTTGTTTGTGGAAATTTCGGGGAATATTCTCGAAATTTTGGGAATCTTTACTTTATTGAGATTTATTGGGATTTGTGAAAAGTAGAGTGTGTGTGTAAAAGTTAAAAATTTTGGAGTGTGTTTGTTTTGTTGGAAATTTCGATCCCCAAAATTTTAGAGAAACAAACACCCCCTTAATTCTTTTATAGTCTATCAAATTAAGTACTTATCCTAAAAAGGTCCTTTCGTCCACAATCCTAACATTGGGATTGATAGAATATGCATACTTGGCGAACAGACGTCACTATTAATTATCAACGTCTTGATTCGCTCAGCCCGTGTAGCTTAAAGGGGACACGTTTTCTATTAGCGGAATATGCCTACGTTCTTTGCGTATAATCCGTGTCTAGATGGAAGGACCTTATCGGAACAAGCAATCTCAGAGAATCTAAGAGAATAATTTAAATTGAGGGATCAAATTGAAAAAAAGTTAAACCGAATGGGAAATTTCTATGACGGATGGGATTGTTTATGGCGTATTGGCTTAATTTGGGCTATCTAGCTCCCTTTATTACTTTTTATTTTAAATATATAAAAAATTCATTCAAATTATCTGTATCTTCACTTTTCACCAATTTTAATATTTTAAAATTTTAACGTTAAAACAAAACCTAAAGCCAAAAATGTTAGAGCCGCCACTGATTATATATATTATCGTCAACTATTGTTTGCTTTACGCCTTTACCTATATAGTTCTTTTTTGGTTCCTAAAGAGTCAAAAGGTTGAATAAAGAGATGGGATCTAAGCACAGAAATCAATCATAAGTAGGCCTATAGTTTAGTTCATGTTCACACGGACGGCTATGCTGGATTTTACAAACCCGGTCCTTTTGTTCTGCCTATTTCTTTTAGGTTTGGTTAAGGTTGAGAAGGACATTAGTGGGAGCCAGCTGCCTACATTCAATTTTTACCAAGGTGATGTTAGGATTTTAGAGAAGTTGTGAATTTTTATGTTGAATAGTGTTTTATTGGTATTTGTGTAAAGTGGAGAGATAAATGATTTGATGTAATTGTTTAATAAAAAAGTATTGGAGTTATGTGAAAAAGTATAGAGAGAGAAAATTTATGTTGAATAAAAAATTAAAAAATTGTTGGAGATTGTGTAAAATGTATTGTTTTTGTGTTTGAATTCTAAATATGTTCGGTGGTAGAATTGTGAAAATACTTAAAATCCTGAAAAAATAATGAAAACGAACATATCCCAACTCTGTTGACTGCGGTGGAAGCAAAGGCCCATAGCAGCAGCGTCCATCAGTGTCTGCCTCGTGGCAGCAGGCCATATGAAGAAGAGAAGCGTTCCCTGACCCATTGTTGTTACTGTTTTATGGAACTTGAACATCCAAGCCCAAAAGATCTCTGGACCGATACACAATTGACACAAAAAGGTCTTAAAAACACTGATGTAGCAATCTTCAATATCTACTTTATAGAAGCTATATATCATATCATGCAAAACATTTGTTGAATATTTCCTTAGGTCGCCCACATCTTACAATGTTTTGATTTAATTAAAGGATGTATAGCATTCTATTTTTATCAGTATATTGGTTTTGGAATTTGAATTTAAAATATAATTTTATTGGGTTAATTACAATTTCTCCACTCAAACTAGCATCTGATTCTTAAATACTCCACAAACTTTAACTCGTTGCAACCCACCCATAAACTATACTTCTCATTGCAATTTTATCCCTCAATCGACTGGAGTCATTATGTCGAACGATTTTATATCTTATGTAACAGACACTTGACCTTCTCCTTAAGTTAAAAGATTATTTTATCCTTGTTTGAGTCCTCCCTAACCTACAGTGCTTCTAGCAATTCGTAGATCCAAAAAATAATATGTAGTTAGCTCATTTTTAAAAAAAAATAAAATTACTAATTTAAAATCAACGTAGTCAAATTTGTCGTTTCAAATAAGGAGAAGGTCATGTGTCATTTACGTAGAACGAAAATTGTTCGATATAACAACATCAACATTTTGGGGATGAAATTGAAACAAGAAGTATAATTTGAGGGGGTGAGTTGTAACAAGTTAAAGTTTGTGTGAGTATTTGAAAATCGGGTGATAGTTTGAGAGAAAAAAATTGTAATTAACCGAATTTTATTCTTTAATAGAAAAAATAGCTGCAGTAATATTTTGGTTAAGAGTATTTAAAGTTTTGGAATAGACTAGAAGAGTCATATTAAGGTGCCTTTTATTTTGCATTTCAAACACTTACAATCATGGCACCCATAAGGGATAAGTCCCCTTGTTATGCTCGAACTACGAAGAAGAAGAAGAAGCAGAAGAAGATCGTGCTTGAGGCTTGAACAATGATGGTGCAGTCCGAAAGCCCAATTTCTTCTTCGAAATCCGAACTCTTTTCAAGCCCTCTGTCCACCAACTCTCTTTAATGCCCGAGATTCGTGAATCGGCCCATATCGGGTCATATATTTCTAGCATGTAAAACATTCATTGAATATTTCTAATTTCAAGTTCTGATTGTAGTTCCCTAATTTCGGTTTCGATTCCAGCACATATTATAATTGGAATCGGAATGTATTTTTTGTATTTTTCATAATCGAACGGTTTCTTTTTAATTATTTTTTTTAAATGACTTAAAATTTTGTAATTTTACTTAAGATTTTGGGTGAACGTTTATTTTATCTCAGATAGGGTTTAAGATATTGTGATTTTAAAATTGGGCTCACAAACTTTTTTTATACCTATAATTTTAGAATGTTGTAATTTTATTTTAGATGAATGTTTATTTTACATATTATTTATTGTTAGTTTATGATGTATAACACAATAATTTGTGTAAAATTCCGACCCGAAATGCTTAATGTGCTTATTAGAGCCTAAAAACATCTAACCAAAAAAGCCCACATAATGAAATCGAAATTTCCTGTTCCAATTTTGGAACCAAATATTTGATTCTGGTACCCACTTTTTATTCTAACATGTGTTATAATGTTTTTAATTTAATTATGGGATGTTGAGATTATATTATTAGATACTGATTTTGGAAGTCGAATTTAAAATACAATTTTTATTTCTATCACCTGATATTGGAATTCAAATTTTAAATAGAATTTTATTACCATAATATTGAAATTTGAATTTAAAATAGACTTGCATTCATTGATATGAGGAATAATTGCAGTAAATCTAAATATAAAAAAAAATTACACAAATTTCAACATTTTTTCACATAAACTTTAATATCTCATTAATTTTTAATAAATTGTATTATTTCTTCATTAAAAAAATCCATCAATTTTTTTTGCCCCTTACTTTTTTAACAAACTTCAATAAATTTTATTTTACCATCAAATATTCTTTAACTTTTGAACACAACCCCTAGGGCTTGTTCGGTTCCTTTAAATTCTCAGGATTTTTTGAATCCTGAGAATACACAAATCGAACATGTTTTTAACATCACTTAAAAATAACTACTGCACGCATGCCAATAAAGTTAACATCACCTAAAAATTCTCAAAACACAAAAAATTCTCAAAATTCTCCATCGCCGAACAACCTCCTAGTTTGAACAATAGAATTGGAATTTTGATTTAGACCATCATTTATCATCTATTTATCTATCACTTGAGTATGCCATTTTTTTTAGTTAAATATTAACCAAGTGACATTTGAATATGGGATATTCAAACACTAAGAATTTATTTTGTCACAATTCAATTGAACCTTAGGTTATCGTTATATACAATACAATAAAATAAAATAAAAATTCAGTTGAGGTGGTCTTTTTCTGGAACCGGTTGGCGTGGCGGATATATTCCACTTGACTTGTTGTTTGGCACTTCTGTCAGAATGGTTGTACCTTTGTTTTTTTTTTTTAATTTAATTTAACTTAAAAAGGGAAGTTTGTGTACTGTCTGCATCCAACGACCACGGTATTATTTCTTACGAACGTCCCCTAAACTTCTTCTTGGGTTCTTGGTCAGAGTTATATTATATATATATATATATAAGACTGGACTGAGGAAACTGCCTTATAAGAGAGAAAGGCTTTCTTGCGGTACTTGTTAACACAGGTCAAAAAAAGAAAGACAGAAGACGGACAAGGGTAACACTTTAAAAGCTTTGTGAAAGCACCACTTGCAAGCATCATCTGTTTCTGCTAAAAAAAGGTGTCTGCGCAAGTTCGAGGTTCTGGGGTGATGTTCGTTTTGAGAAAAAATGGTAGAATTTTAGAGAAGTTATGAATTTTTACGTTGAATAGTGTTTTTATTGGTGTTTGTGTAAAGTGGAGAGAGAAATGATTTGATGTAATTGTTTAATAAAAAAGTATTGGAGTTATGTGAAAAAGTATAGAGAGAGAAAATTTATGTTGAATAAAAAATTAAAAAGTTGTTGGAGATTGTGTAAAATGTATTGATTTTTGTGTTTGAATTCTGAATATGTTTGGTGGTAGAATTGTGAATATACTTATAATCCTGAAAAACGGTGAAAACGAACATATCCCTGGTCTGTACCCAGTTTGCCTGATAACCCTTCATCTTTGGTACGGATCACTTTTTTCTGCTATTTTTTTTCTTCTGTTATACGATTCCCTTCTTCGTACTAGAGACGGACGAGGGTAACACTTTAAAAGCTTAGTGAAAGCACCACTTGCAAGCATCATCTGTTTCTGCTCAAAAAGGTGTCTGCGCAAGTTCGAGGTTCTGGTCTGTCCCCAGTTTGCCTGATAACCCTTCATCTTTGGTACGGATAACTTTTTTCTGCTATTTTTTTTTTCTTCTGTTATATGATTCCCTTCTTCGTACTAGAGACGGACAAGGGTAACACTTTAAAAGCTTAGTGAAAGCACCAATTGCAAGCATCATCTGTTTCTGCTCAAAAAGGTGTCTGCGCAAGTTCGAGGTTCTGGTCTGTCCCCAGTTTGCCTGATAACCGTTCATCTTTGGTACGGATCACTTTTTTTAACGTTCTGGGTTTAGTAGTTTGGTCTTTTGACTATATTACTGAGTTTTTCATGAGTTCTTATGTTGTTTTTTCATTGTTACCTCACCTTCGAATTGTAGAGGAAACAGGGGCATCAAATGAATTCTGATTGAGTCTCATAAGGATTTCTTCACTTAATGTAATGAGTTATTTTCTTGTGGGTGTTAAGATCAAGTCAAGTTGGTTAATCAGGCGGGTTCTCCATGTAAAAGTTGAGAATGAAATCAGACTGCTCAAATTTAAATTCAAAATATATAACTCAAATTCAAATTAAGTTAAATTTCATTTCATTCTCAACTTTTAGATGTGATAGTTGAGAGCAATTATGGTATATAATGCCATATTGTATGCTTCTATAATTTGTGGTAATGGCCAATGGCATATGATGAAGCATAACAAAGCAAGAATTATTTTGTTGAGAGTGTAATGTCATGTGCCATCTAATTACCTCTTAATTGGAAATTTGGAATTTCCGAGAGCTCTAGACCATGTTTGTTTGTGATTTTGAAAATTTTTTTTTTTTGTAATGATTGAGAATTTTTTTGTGTGTGTTGTTTTCCATAGAAATTGAGGCCAATAATTAGATAGAACATTTTATTGAAGATTGATACGTTTTTTGTATGAAAAACCTATGTTTGGATTAGAAACATTTTTGAAATAAAAAGAAGTTTTCATTGGAAAAGGGGTAGTTTTTTTATCAAAATGAATTTATTTAAAAAAAATATTTATTTGTTTCTTTTTTTTCAGAAAACTTGAAATTTCTGAAATTCTGGTGCAACCTAACAAGCCACTATGGATTAAGGAGGTTGTTTCCAAAGACCAGAGAATATATCATGTTTGGAAAAGATTAAATTTTCTGTTGGAGGCATTGGCCTTTTTCAGGAACCATTTGTTTTGAAAGGACAACAATGAGCTGTTTTGGTTGTTGTGGAGACAATGATATCCACAAAGCAGCTGACACTGGACGGTTCATGGGACATCATTCAGCAGGTGATTCTGTATTCCAAGCCTCAGTTTTTTCCTCTGATTTTATGAATGGATCAAGCTATTTCTTCGCACTCAAAAAATAGTTGAGGGTTTCTTTTAAAAAGTTGAGATGGTGAAAAAAGTATACACGATCTCTGCTTTGGTTTTTATACTTTGACTTATTCCTTGCCGTCAGCTAGAGCAACTTGCCTTGTTATTCTTAGTTTTCACATCTTCTCATGCTTGTTTTGAATGTTTAATCTGTTTGTGATGTATCCGTGGCTTTTATATTTACTTTTCACAGGACAAGTTTGGACCTGTGTACTCGTAGATATCAATTGTGATGTATTAGCATTTTGTAGTAATCTTCAACTGTGATTTGATTTCTGCTCTCCTTTATGGCTCCTGATTTTGTTGCTTCGAAACTAAGCATTCACGAATCACACAGGCATAAGTGGAGGTTATTCTGCCAACGAAGCTGCACAAACAGATACTCAGACTGTAACAATCCAACCAATTGCTGTCCCTGCCATCCCGTTAGATGAGTTGAAGGATATTACAGATAACTTTGGTGCAAAGGCTTTAATAGGCGAGGGCTCGTATGGAAGAGTGTATCGTGGTGTCCTGGCAAGCGGGCAGGATGCAGCCATAAAAAAGTTGGACACCAGTAACCAACATGAAAGTGACTTCCTAGCACGGGTACGCATTGAAATTCATTATGTGTGCCATTGCTCCCTTCAGATTTTTTTTGCTTAGAAGTTGAAGTAACACCTTACAGGTCTCCATGGTATCAAGATTAAAACATGAAAATGTGGTCAAACTTGTTGGTTACTGTGTTGATGGTCCTCTCCGTGTCCTTGCCTTTGAGTATGCTCCTAATGGGTCTCTTCATGATATACTCCACGGTAAGATATCATATTTTTCTACTGCTTTTACCAAATATGTAACCACCAATACCCACACAATCGCTGACATTCTGACTCTATGATTATCATAGAAATGTAGTTACGTGTTTCTAGCTGAATGGTACATATGTACTACAAATACAGAGAAGAAGTTTCTTCTCGATGGTTGAAGAACTTTTAGCTCTTCAATTGTATCAAGCTATTGAACTCGTGTACTGGATCAGAAATTTGACACATGAGATCATTTGAGTAGACCTAGGCAACCGGTTTACCCACGTTGTAAAATTATCTCAAGGAGTGTTGGCATCTATTAGTGGTAAGCAACTCATTGAGTTTCATAGTCCAAATTTTTAGGGCGAATAAGAAGTAGCAAGAGACCTTCCGTAACATTGGTGATGTAGACAATCTCCTTCATTTCATGCTTACAGGACGTAAAGGTGACAAAGGGGCACAGCCAGGCCCAGTTCTGTCTTGGTCTCAAAGAGTTAAAATTGCTGTTGGAGCTGCAAGAGGACTTGAATATCTACATGAAAGGGCACAACCTCATATCATCCATCGTGATATCAAGTCCTGTAATGTACTGCTTTTTGATGATGATGTTGCAAAGATTGCTGATTTTGATTTGTCAAATCAAGCTCCTGATATGACAGCCCGCCTTCATTCCACTCGTGTACTTGGTACCTTTGGTTATCATGCTCCCGAGTAAGTTTTTCCTGGATGTTTCAGATAGATGCTTCTCATCTTTTTGTGTTTGAGCACAATGAAACACTTTCAATAAAATAAATAAATATTTCGTCTTATTAAAGAAGAAGTGAAAGAAGAAGTCAATTGCACACAAAGAAGGTACCGGAAAGAGGAAAAGGAAACTGCTAGATAGGTCGAGAGGGGATGTAGTCACAAGCCTGTATGAAATCATTACCCACCAAAGTAAGAAACTGTCATTATGGTTCACCCCTCTCCCAAAGTAAGAAACTGTCATTATGGTTCAACCATCTCCCAAAGTAAGAAACTGTCATTATGGTTCAACCATCTCCTCTACTTCTAGGTAACTTTGCTGGCATATTCTCCCACTTCTACTTGCCACTTTGAGGTGTACAAATTCCTAGAGGCAAGGCCTAAATTTTCTGAACTTGGATGGCAGATACGCGATGACTGGACAGCTGAGTTCCAAGAGTGATGTATACAGCTTTGGTGTTGTTCTGCTGGAACTCTTGACTGGTCGTAAACCTGTTGATCATACACTACCACGTGGACAGCAGAGCCTTGTGACATGGGTACTGAATCCTAGTTTTTTAGTTCTGCTAATAACTCATAATTGATACTTTTCTTCTGTGCCTTTTATGGTAATGCGAAAGAAAAAAGAGAGAGACAGATAAACTTTTGCTAGGTTATAGAACTCGAAATTCTGTTAAACCTGAGTATTCTAAAATTCTGGATTCAATTAGGCAACACCACAACTAAGTGAAGATAAGGTGAAGCAATGTGTTGATGCAAGACTCAATGGAGAATACCCTTCTAAGGCAGTTGCAAAGGTAATCAAGGTTATATTCTGGAATTGCAAAATGCATGACTTGTGTGCTATGTAATAGTTGATCTCTCCATGTTAGCTGCACTCTTTATTTTCATACGTCCTTCCTTAATTTCTGTCATTCTAAATTATGGATAGTAAAAGGACCCACTAGATTGAAACATATTTTGTCCTAATAGCTCGGATAACAGATATATTATGGTGAGTTACTCTCCTTTTCAGTTAGATGACAACTTGGGGCTGATTTTATGCTATGCATCCTTTGAGCTTGGTAGATGACAATTGTGGGTGGAGTACATTGCCTGTTCGTGGTTCTCATGGTGTGAGCTTGTGGAATCACATAAGCAGGGGTTGGGAGTCTTTTAGAGAGCATATCAGATTTTGTGTGGGGTCTGGTCGTAGAATCAATTTTTGGCATGATAGGTGGTGTGGTGATAGACCCCTTCGGTGCTCATTCCCTACTGTGTTTTCTTTAGCTAGGCATCCTCTTGCCGCTGTGGCAGATTGTATGGCGGTTGATTCCAGTTACTCTGGTTGGAATGTCCAGTTCACCTGTTCTGCGAATGATTGGGAGTTAGAGGAATTCTCAACATTTTTCTCTTCTCTTTATGAGAAGCATATTTGAAGAGGGTCTGAAGACTCGATGCTATGGGAGGCTTCTAGTGATGGACTTTCACTGTCAAATCCTTCTATGGCTTTATTGATGGTGGAAGATCCGAGGTTTTTCCATGGCCTGGGGTGTGGCGGTCTAGGGTCTCTTCTAGAGTTTCCTTCTTTGTGTGGGAGGCCATGCATGGTAAACTTTTGACAATCGATAATTTGAGAAGGAGGGGAGTTTGCGTGATTGATTGGTGTTATTTGTGCGAGAAAGATGGAGAATCAGTTAATCATTTAGTTTTGCATTGCCCGATGGCTAGAGGGCCGTGGTTTTTTGTGTTCCTTATTTCGAATCTTCATTGGGTTATGCTAGGGACGGTGAGGGATGTTCTGCTATGTTGGGGACGGAAGTTTAGGGATCCATTGGCTAAGGCTATTTGGAAGATGGTTTCGTTATGTATTTGGTGGTGTCTTTGGAGGGAGCGGAATAGTAGGTGTTTTGATGATGATGCTTCATCTTTGGAGATTTTGCAGGTGGTTTCTTATTTTCTCTCTTTCTCTGGGCTGGTGCGATGTTGGGGGCTCCTTTGTTGATTTTCATGACTTCATTAGCTTCTCTGCTTGTATGCTCTGAGTGAGTTCAGTACAATCTTTGTACTGTTTTTGCTCTCTTTCTTTTTTCTTTAATAAAACTGTGCTTATTCATAAAAAAAAAAAAAATAAGATAATCATACTTTTAACTGTATATGCTGGAAACAGATGGCTGCCGTTGCTGCCTTGTGTGTGCAATATGAAGCTGATTTTCGTCCAAATATGAGCATTGTAGTTACAGCTCTACAGCCTCTGTTGAACCCTCGGTCAGGCCGCCAAGTGTAAAACCGCACTCATGAATTCCTGACACCTCACTGCTCCAGCCAGTGTATATATGGTTCAAATTGTTTGCAAACAGGGTGTTTTGGATCATATACCATAATGTCAGCAATTTAATTCATTGAAGCTTTCTGGATTTTTGTATGTAGCGTACATAATCATTATGGTATTAGATCTTATTGGATTTTTGTATGTAGCATTGCTATATTTTATCTCAACTGCCGTGAATTTGTGCCTGTGCCCTATGCTTCTTTCTGTTCTTCTTGCTTGGCGTTATTGTCATTGTTTGTTGGGGCGCAAATATAGTATGTTTGATAAAAGGCCGGTGATGTCTAGCTTCCAGTATTCCTTTCGTTCTTTTTAAGAATAAAAAATAAAATTAAATGAAGTTGCATGCAATTCCTTCGTCTCTTATAACTTCATCAATGAATATTTCGTACTCTTGTTTGCATCCAAGCAAAAGGCAACGCTTAAGCTTCTGAGCTATGGTGACACTGCCAACAAAACCCTTCATTGAAACCGTTCACCCAATAATGCTTTCCCTGTTGGGAAGTGAGACATTAAAAGAGGGGGAAAAGTCGCAGTCGTTTTTCTTTCTCCTGTTTGTTTCACAGTATTTTTCTTTCTATTTTGGTGTCAAAAGTAAGTTTCTGGGCTGAGTAGTTGCTCTGTTTTTTTTTCTCGTCTTCATTTATTCTTCCTCTCTTTTTTCTGATCTATTCTTGGTGCACTTCTTATCCAAGTTGGGGGATCGAAATTACCTGGACCTTTCTGGATCGATCAATAGGCCCCGACAGACGCATTCAACAAATTGCTAAGTAGATAGACATAGCTATATATGCAAATCCACTACAAATATTTTCTTTTCCCCCACAATCAGAAAGAGAGTGGAGAGAGATCAATTGTATCCACTATATCCAGCGAACAAAAAATTGTCTGAATTGCAATTGATAAATCAGCCTTTCCCTTCCAATTTTTCACTTCACAGCCAGGAATTTTCATGATGATCCTCGTGCACCAGAATGATCTAATATCTATAATCCTCAAAGAGCTTAAATAAAAAGGAAAAATGATCATGCATACACCTGTACATAGCAGTAGTGGCAGGCTGTCCTGTTAAAATTGCCACTTTCATAAACCAATCAACCTTTTCCCCAACATCTAATCTTGGTATTAAAATGGAAATGCATTTTTTTTATAAGTAAAATGGAAATGCATATTAGCCATCTCTCAATCGCCCACTTGATGTTTCCATCCCTTGATCTCCGTAATGACCATGAAAGAATGCAAGATTTAAGCTTAAACTACTACCGTCAGATTCTGTAATTGGCTCACATCATCTATGCCTGATGGTCGCTTCTGATATCCAACACTAAATCTGGTTTGCCACCCCTGTCTGCATCAGAAATCTCTCTCAGAGACTCAGGATCTGCATTCTGCATCTTCGATCCTGAAATTTCCTGACTCCTCCTTCGTCTTCGATCCTGAAATTTCCGAGCACAACACGTCTGAAGGGTCAATTTGCATCCAGCTCAGTAATTATAACTTGCAACTTTAAAATGACCATACAGATATATAAGCAAGAATTTGTGCTTAATAGATAATCGTTTTAGCATTAAAAAAAATGGAATTTTCTAACTTTCCGGTGTTGAGTAACCCCATATGTGGTGAAAAATGCCACAAGTCTCGTTATGTTTCACCCGTGAATAACTTTTCTAGGAACATGCACTATGAGTAGGACTGGTACAGGTATAGGATATAGGATCATTATAATTTATGGTCGAACCTCTCTAGGTACAGGATATTCCTCAGATTCCAGCATGCAGATAACTTGACTCATCTTTGGTCGCTTCTCAGCATCTGGATCAACACACCTCAAAGCAGTCAAAAGGGCTCGTTTAAGGGCACTTGTTGATGGCCTAGTCTCAATGTTTGGATCCACAACCTCTTCAGAGCGTCTGCTTCCAACCATCAACTTAAGCCAGTCAACTAGATTTACCTGCAAGAACCACCCAATGGGATGAAATGAAGACAACAGTGACGACATGGTGCCGTGTCATACATTTCAAGAGTCTGAACATCAATAGATCAGTTGCTGCTAAGAACTGCAAAGAAACTTGGTATGCATGTATCCAATTCCATTGATGAAATGACAAATCATATTTCCACCAACTCAGGCAACCTTAACAGAAACTTAAGGGAAAGCTAAATCTTATTGAACACCTTTAGTAACTCCTTAGCTACAAATACTCCGAAACAATGATACCAAGAGGAATATCACATAACTTCTGCAGCAGAAGGATTTTAATTTCTTACCTCATGCTGTGGCCTACCATAATCCACTGGGTCTCTCCCAGTAATTGCTTCAAGAAGCACTACACCAAAACTATACACATCACTCTTCTCATTTAGGAGGCCAGAATTAGCATATTCTGGAGCAACATATCTGAAATACAATAAAAGTAGAGGGAATAAAGCGAGTTCAAAACAATCAGAAACGATAAGATTTTCCGGTACAGATTTCATCAACCTAGGAAACAAAGCACTGTTAAAAGGGAAGCAACTAAATTGGTACTCTATTAATATTGTTGCACATATAAAAGATGGGGAAAAAACTCACCCAAAGGTACCCATAATTCTAGTTGTAATATGACTTGTTCCAGCACACAGCAATTTGGCCAGACCAAAATCAGATAGCTTCGAATTGAAGTCTTCATCAATCAATATATTGCTTGATTTGATATCCCGATGGACAACTTTAGGGTCAATAGCCTCGTGTAAATAAGCCAGGCTGCAGCAATTATCAGAAGTCTAAATGAGGCAAACTGAATAGAAGGTTAAATAGTCAGACTAAAGTATGTATGTACTCACGCCTTCGCAGTTCCAAGGAGAATTTTCATCCGAGCTTCCCAGGTAAGATATCCATGCTGACGCATGGCTCCATGGAGCCACTGCTCTAAGTTGCCATTGTTGACGTATTCATATACCAACAACCTGAAACGGGAATAAGGTTATTCAATATTTACTTACCTCCAAACACATACACACCCAATGACATTCATTGATTACCCTTAACAATATCGATGGCTATTCGATTGCAAAGATAGATGCAATGAGTATATGTAGACCAATATTGTTGTGGCCAGAATTCTTGATGCAATTTTATTATTTCATATGCGGTATTAAAATCCTTTCATAAAGATTTATTCCACATTATATTAGAATCATAAGATAATTTACTCACGCAAACGAACAAAAATGGGAACATAAACGGATATCATACCTTTCAGTTCCTTCGACGCAATAACCCAAAAGACGAACTAAGTTCTTATGCCGTAGGTGACCTATAGCCTCAACTTCCACTCTGAATTCCTTCTCAGCTTGTCCTCTATAAGATAATTTGCACGTGGCAGAAAGAAAGTTACAAACAATTGAAAGTCTGATTAGGGAAATGAATGTAAAAGAGAAAAAGCATGGAGACAACTTACAAATTGTTGAAGAGCTTCTTAATAGCTACAGCAGTCCCATTAATCAGATTACCTCGAAAAACAGTTCCATATCCACCCTCTCCAATAATATTTTCCTTCGAAAATCGTTTTGTTGCACACTCTAGGTCCCTTAATGTAAACCAGTGACCCCAACCAAGGTGAGAGAACTCAGGTAGACCAGACAGAGGTGAAGGAGCATTTATAGGATGCAAAGAAGTCCTGTACACAGGAATTGTTCCTGTACCTCCTTCTCCTGATTGGAAACCGAGGCCTTCTTGCTCTGCGTGATTAAATGAGCCTGATTGACTACTATTATCCCCAGTCTTTGAATGGATCATAACCTTGTCCAACACTCTGTCACTGAGGCAGATGAAATCACCCTTATTGGGGACATAATGGTTAGCTGAAACTTGATCAACTTTAATCTCTTTGATTTCTTCTGAAACAGTTGGAATTTGACTAAGGGGAAGCATGCCATTAGCCCTTCTGGATTTCTTCCGTGA
Organism: Myrica gale; assembly: GCA_963930655.1. Classification (NCBI taxonomy): domain Eukaryota; kingdom Viridiplantae; phylum Streptophyta; class Magnoliopsida; order Fagales; family Myricaceae; genus Myrica; species Myrica gale. The sequence goes on from OZ005616.1 coordinate 7,537,723, forward strand.
AGTAAGACAAAATGATATAACCACAAGAATAATGACAATAAACAAAGACACAATGATGGCCATTAACACCCACACCTTCAGACCAAACACAAATGTCTTGGTAGACAGCCCTGTGTTTAGATCAGTTGCCATTTTTTTCTGATACCAAGTAACCTGCAAAATTAGACACTTGAAATTTTGAGAGATGCAATTACGCGTCCCAAAACTATTATTTTTACATACGCAACAAAAACTTCCACCCAACTTCCACCGTTCAAGGTTCCCACCAACAAGAAGTAAGCCACTCCCCCCATCTTATGAATATATTGTAAAACATCCCAAAATTGGCAGCGTCACAAAATTTTCTACTGCTTTGTGACACAAACACGTAAAAGAAAAAAAGACAATGAAGAAAATAGTGTAGGTGTCAAAACTGTGTTGAAGGATAAATAGAACAGAGCAGAAGAATGGTCAGAACTCAGAAGCAAAGGCACAGCCTGATAAAAAAAAAAGTTATTGAATCACCGAAAGACTAACGACGAGCATATGACAGTGAAAAAAAGTACAGAAATTAAGTATTCTTGGTCCACACCAATCCAGATTTCACTAAATACAAAATCACTTAAACAGATTTAAAATCTTACTTCTTGAAGTATCACTACATTCAATGTCATTTGATGCATACCAGCAAACATTCAGCCCATTCATCCAAAGGAAAAGAAAGAACAAAAAGATGGCATACAACCCAGAAAGACTTGAACTTGAACCGTTTGGGGCCCAAGGAAATTAATCTCTCCTAAGCCGACCCTAATATGACCACTTGGGTCTTGCCTGACTTCAGTTGTCACCGACAGTGAGCCTAGAGTAGTATGCTTCTGTCAAACACATAAAACGGAGAACTCGACTTGTTTCATATCCTTGTCACATTTTTCCCACCTTTCTTAGCAAGAAAATAGAGAATTAATGAACACGAACGCAGACAAAGAATAGATAAGACACAGAGGCTCTATCTATTGAAAATACTATCATTGCCAACCTGTTCGCAGACGGCAGAACCACTCCTGAAATCAGTTCTTCAAACTTTTTTTCTCAGAAAAAAGAATCGAACTCCAATCTTGGATCTCCTTTAAGGACAACCCCAAAACCCACGCATGTAGCAAATCTCATTTGCCCCTGCCTAGCTCAACCGCATTGCCCCAAACGCCAACTCTACGGACTTTGTAGGGCTTTTATTTCAGGGTTTAGTCAAACGGTCAAAGAGTGCTTACATAACAAGCTCGAAAATGGAGCTCTCTCACCCCCACACAAGCCTGTTGTGGGAACACACAACACAAAAGAAATATCCCAGCAAAAGCACAGACTCGTCTAGTCGTCTTGTGCACTCTAAGAAAACTTGAGAACTCAAGAGGCAGGCACATGGAATTCTGGGAAGAGGAAATGTTGGTGGGTTTATTAAGAGAGAAGGGATGGAGTTATCGGTGGCTGGTGACGAGGAGAAGCATGCCTCCACATTACATACAGTAAAAGGGAAGCATGGGAATTGGAAGCTTTCTTTGCTGTTTCTTCAAAGGGAAAGGCTCAAGCATTTTTCAGATTTCTAATTGTCTCCTAAAGGAAAGTTAACCTTATTTCCCCAGTGGAGAAATAACAGTAAAAGATCATTCTTGTTCTTATTTCTTGCATGGAACTTCCCTTTCTTTTTTCTCCCTCTATTCTCTTTACCCAGTCGAACGACCCTTTAGTTTCAGAAACTTATAAAAAGTATTTTCTGCTATGATTACTGGAGACAAGCAATCAGTGGTGGTACTGAAGAAATCTTTTATGTTGTGTCTGTATTTAAATATTTTTGTTGTTGGGTTTTATGTTGGTATTTGGTTTAGTGAAAAAGTGAAGAGAAATATTTTTTTATATTTTTTTATAGAAAATAGATTATATTGTAGTATTTTATTAGGAGAAAGAAAATATTTTGAAGAAAATTGTGTTAGCAAACACAGCCAGTGACATATCCAGGAAAGGTTCAAAGGTCAGATCCTCAAATGAACAGACCCATAACCAATGCGGTACTGTCATAAATTCATAATGAGTTATTTTTCCTCATCCATTTAATTAGCAACGTCTCTCTCCTTGAGTTCTGCGAAATTTTTTTCCCAATATTATTATTTATTTTAAGAGATTCGAATATCCTGTTCAGTAGGTGGGATGGTCAAAGAAACAGACTGGACGCCACACTGTCTTGGTACCCAAAATACCCTCGTTAGTCTGAAAGAAACATATAACCCTTTTGGGGGGAAGGTGTAATGTGCTTAAAGGAAGAGATACACCAACCACTCTGCCGACTAGGCAGCCTAAAATTATGCAGAGCTGTTCTAAAGGATCAATGAAGTAATATCAAGTCCTGAACACTGCTCTAATACTAGTTTAGGCATTGAATCAAATTGCTGTGGAGAAGGGTGATAGACGTGAGTGAGAGGGCAAAGCAACGCAAAGAATTTTAAGAAATTTTACTAGTAATTAAGGTATACTCCATTTAAGATTTCAAGTTCAGAATTTTATAAATAAAATTTAAGATTTAATAATTATTCGATTTTTGTGAAAAAAATAATTATACAAATCCCACTGGCTAATACATCCTATTAAAAAAAGAAAAAAAAAACAAAGAGAAAGCAAAGCCCTCTACCCTTTACAGAGCAGTCAAAGGAACAGTCATTCTTGGACAATTTTTACTTTAACTGCAAGGTTTAACTGCATGGAAGAGAGATCCATGGCCTGAATTTGCGGTTGTGGTCCTAAATAGCCTGTCCTTAAATTGAAGTATGAATTCTTAAAAAAACATTTTCCGGACAAGATATGTTCCTTTTGGCGTATAAGTACATCTGGGTTTCAGATTGCTTTAGATTTGTACCCCCATTCAAAATGAACAGGAGGGAGCGGCGGGTGCGCTCGGAATCACCCCCATTTGATTAGATTTTTTCCCTCCCTTTGGACGAACGTCTTTCAAATCACTGCAGGCTCTTGTATTCCTTTTAAAAAGTTCAAAAGTTTTGCTGTTAAAAAAGGTCAGTCCCATTATATAAATATTGGAATAAAGAGCCACATGTACCTTTAAAAATTATCTATCCATGGACTTCGCTCCTACGTAAATGGGGTTTTAATTTGTGCCGACAAGTGGATTTTATCCTCTTAAGTGTTTTTTTGGTGCCAAAGAACCGCAGCGGGTAATATTTTTCCCTTTCTGGAAGACAGAAGAGGGCCCGCCAAAAAGGAAAATATAACAAGACAAGAATGCTGGTCTTAGCACCGACTTAAAAAGTATGAAAAGTTGTGCTTAAAAGTGGATGCTTAATGAATGTTATGTATGCATGTTTATAAAGTATTAGTGTAGTACATCGGTATCCTTGGCTTTATTCCTTCCTGCTTGAGTAGTCATGAATCCCCAAAGTCGACAAAATTACCAGATTTAGGGTTGTTGAGATTAGAAATTTTGGGGATTGAATTTTGTGAAAAAAGTAAAGATATTTTATGAAATTTGATGAAAAAGTGAAGAGAGAAGATTTAACTGAATATTATAATAATAATAAATAAATTGACGAGAAAAAAAGATTATTTTATAATTTTTTAATGAGTAAAAATTTTGAGGGGTGTAAATTTCTACTCCTGAACACCACCTTAAGTCTAAACATGAGTATCCATAGTGAATACCTTTATGCTTAGTAGAAAGAAAGAGAATGTGTAGTCTTTTTTATTTTTTGTAGTCGAGTGTCCGGACCAATCCCTCGGAGTTAGAATGTTTGAATAGTGATATGCATCTTAGGCTTCGTTCAACAATCAAAATTTTAGTTTTTTAAAATTTTATTATCATTACAAAAAATTTTATCTCCTCATTTTTTCACCAACTCTTATAAACTTTTTCACCATCTCCCATAAACTCACTTTTTTCACCAATTTTTTCAATCTCTCTTCATTTTTTTATCAACTTCTATACCCAAAATTTTAACCACCCTAAAATGTGTGTATAATTTTTTTGTGAATATAAAAAAAATCACAGCACAATATTCAAAATCTCAACAAATTCAACACATAATCTAATACTTTTTCATACAAACTCCAACGCTTTTTGACTAAACTCCTAGAATTTTTAATTACAAAATTCCATCAAATCATCTCTATCTATTACCATTTTTAAAATTCTAAGAAAAATCGATTTACAATCAAATATCTTTTAAATGTTTACTAACTTTTTGCAAGCTTCAATGAAACTTTAATTTACCTAAATATTCACACTGTCAATATATTATACAAATTTAGAGAATTTTTTGCAACCCGAAAATCACTTAGTAAAAAAGTTCCTGCCACGTGGTCTTATGAGCTTTTGCCCCCATTCCCTAAATCAGACCATAAATTGTTGTTGGCATTTGAGTACAAACTGGCAAAGAAGAAATGGTGCCCGATCATATCAATGGTAGCTTGGAGACCTATTCATTATGCTTAGAACTTTGAAGAAAGAGGCTAAAGGCATTAATTAATCAGTGACCAACCAAAGGAGGCAGAATCCGGCACGACATGATTACTGGTATAGATTTATTTACCAAACCTCTGAGACCAAGAAGAAGCATGCTAGTACCTAGAGATGGCCACACAAAAATTAAATGCAGGGTTTTCCTTATTTTATGGCCTTCAAGTGTGATGTGATATAATTTCTGCAACCAAATTAAGCAGAGTCGACTGGTTGGCTTGTTCCTCTAAACAAGCGAAATAAAGAAGAAAGAATGTGGTTTAGTTGATTGGTTCCTCACCTACCTCTACCCTCTGAAATGGTGTCTGCATTTCACATGTCTATGGGGGTGCAAACGTGCAATTGACACCCAATAATTCTGCACTAAAATAACCTTTTTTACTGGTCTCGCCCATTAGACGTGGTCAGAAGTACACAACTTGTCTTCTAACCTAAAGCAACCAAAGATGCAGCGGTTGGCTTACCAAACAACAAAGAAAAAAGACGCAGTGGTTGAAACAGGATACATACAGGCCGCATGGATATGCTTCAGGAGACCGAACATATATAAAACATAATAATTCGCTCAAGCTGATGAACAGGAATCCCTGAGTTTGGTACGTAGTTACTGTGATTATCATTTATGTTTGGCTGTTGAGACAAAGGGAGGCTCCTGCGAGGAAGCCAGTGGCCTCCTTTTACAGCTCATTCTCGTCCCCTCGGCTAAAGCAACACACACCCGAGTGCAGACATTCTGATTTGTTCGTGTAATTCCCTCATGCGACATCTCTGTGCACCCAACACACTGTACACTGGTGGTTGAGAGTTGAAACTGCATTATTGATTTGGGTTGTGTCGTTTTAGGTGCCTGCAAGGCTGCATCAGGAGGCCTAAGTGATTAAGTTTGCCTTAAATAAGGTCCTTATACAAACTTCAAAAGCATTATCTTATTTTGGCTTTTCTGGATTTGTCCCCGTCGAACCGCCCTGGTGGATTGCCTTCTGCATTTAATACACCTCGCTTGGGTTTCTGTCATTTTGAGTCTGATTAATGAACAATAACTGAGGATCCAAAAAAGACACATTCCATTTTAATGTACTTAAATTTTGAGGGTGGATGCATTAAAATCAATATCAGGTAGGTGAAATGTGGTGAAATAATAATTTGAGATATGAAGTGCATATTAAAATCTCCATAATTGGACAGTGTAAGAATATTTGAGGGAAACACTTTAATTTTTGGTGTTTTACTACCTAATTTACATGTTATAATTCAAAAAGAGATTTGAATCATTAAAAGCACATTAAATATTTGATAATTTATATTTTCCAAAACGAAGAATATTAAATATTGTATAATCTACAGTCACTCTGAAAATATTGTCAGGATGCTTATCCAATTTGAGGTTGAATTCCCCCACTACATTCCTTGACACAATTCCCCCACCCCCAGAAGCAGAGACTTGCTTCAGCATGATTGTGTAACGTGGAGAAATTTTCAACTCAATCTGATCCAGGTCTATAATTGGGACCATCAACCCCTCTCATCAAAAACATCATGGCATGGTCCAAACTCAAATCCTAGTCGGATCCCCAACCTACTTCTGCCAACAATTGCCCATGAAACGAGATACCCATTTTTTCTGACCGTGATTTCTAGAAAGGTCATAAGTATGGACAAAAATTTGGCTCCTACCCATTATCCATTCTCTCATTTTCCTTAGGGACAAACAATCCTGTATCATTGGACATAGACCTTGCTAGGGATCAAGAATATTATTCGAAGTCCTTAATTGACTTGTATTAATTAAACAACAAATTGTGCCCATATTATAAACGATGGGAGAAATGTTTAATTACCCAAGTTGAGAGGAGAGAACAGATGCTGAAGAGTTTTTAATTTTATTAAAAATGAGAGGGACACCATTACCATTAGGGTTGAAATTTTCATGATTTTGCATAATGGAGATTCTAGTCTACTAGTTGATGGCGACTCAGGTTTCTACAATATCTGACATTTCAAGATTCTAGTAGTGCAAGGTGATGTTTGTTTCCCCAATATTTCGGGGCATGTAAATTTTCAGCAAAATAAACACATTCCAAAATTTTTAACTTTTACACATACACAGTTTACTTTTCACAAACCCCAATAAATCTCAATAAAAGTAAAGATTCTCAAAATTTCGAAAATATTTCCCAAAATTTTTGACAAACAAACGTACCCCGAATGTAAATTTATTACATACCAGGTAGGCAAAAGCCAATGATGTGCATATTCTACCGTACAATTTATTAAGAATAATATCATCGATTATAATTTTTTTAAAAAAAATCTCATTTTTTATATATATTCTGAATGTATCTTTCTGAGGATGAGTTGTAGGCCTTATTAGGGGGTTTCTTTCTTCTTCTTCTTTTTTCAAAATATGTTGAAAGGGTTTGACAAAATCAAGCTTTGGCATAAACAAACAACCACCAAACTTGAACACCTAATCCTCAAGGAATTACTTGATAGACATTATAATTTGATGACTGCGGATTAGTGTATGGAAATCTCTCTCTACTTTTTTTTTTATTATGATTTTTATTTTGTCGGATTCGATTGGATATTATAAGTGGTCCCAACTCCCAAGTGTGAAGATGTTGTAGTACGTGCAAGCTATGCTTGGCACATGGTCCAGTCCACTAGAAATATCTATGCCGATAGGAAGCAGTCGAGTCGCTCTCTGTGTACAGGCCGAAAGACAGCCCAAATGTTTCTGAGGCCTTGCTTCAGCTGCCACAGAAGTAAAGCACAGTAACTTCTGTCCATTGTCCAACGCTGGGAGTAGGGGATGATTCTACGAGAGATCATGGATTGGTGTTTCTTCTTGGAAATGAGCAACTGTAGTAGGGCTGAAAAATTGGAATGTGTCCGATTTTTCGGACCGCATTCCGGTCCTAGTATATTAAAGGACTGGATCGATTTTACTAAATGCGGTCCTTGACACTGCTTTTATAGAGGATACTATAAATTCAAGAACAAAAAAAAAACTCAAATCTCATGTGCAACTCCAATACATAAAGGGGATGTTTGTTTGTCAAAATTTTGGGGAATATTCTCAAAATTTTGGGAATCTTTACTTTATTGAGATTTATTGGGGTTTGTGAAAAGTGAAGTGTGTAGGTGTAAAAGTTAAAAATTTTGGAGTTTGTTTGGTTTGTCCGATTTGTTGAGACCCCAAATATTTGGGGTCTCAAACATGCCCAAAGATCCAACAATCCCATATTGACCTAAAGAGCAGCTTCACATCATATTATTGCTAATATAATATTATAAACTAATACATCATCTGACTAAAGAGCTTCTCTTCATATTATTGCTAATATAATAATTAAAAAATAATGTATCATATGGGTAGATAAGCAAAGGCAACACGCTAACAAACCGCATCCTTTTAATTATGTGCAAATGAAGTCCCAAAACGATTATATCTATATGGTTGGTGTATATAATGAATTAAGACAAAGATTACTAATCTCATATTTCTTATTTCTTATTTGAAACTCGTACCATTAAAGTATATATACTTGCCAGCTCAGCCGAGACTATATTGTGTAAGAGTATATATATTTGGTAGTTACAAATAAAATAATTAAGATTCTGACACGCATCTAAAATTATTAATATATTTATATTTTATTTTTTAATTATTAACCGATTGCACTGTTTAAGTAACTATAAGAAGAAAATACATTTTCCCCACAAACTATTATAATTTTTACACTTTGCATCATATATCAAATTTGTAGACTAAAATGACGATAATACTCTAGACCCATTTTGTATATATTAAAGATATTATTGTCAATTTATTAATTTATTAAGGGTATTATTATCAAATGGAGGGGCAAAGTGTTTAATATTAGTAGTTGGAGGGTGTAATGTGTCAAAATGAGTAATTTAGGGTGTAAAATGTCTAACGTTGGTAGTTTGAGGATGCAATATCTTAAATATGATAATTTGGGGTGAAATGTGTCGTAGTTTATAGGTGGTAAATGTATTTTTCAATAACTATAATTGTTATTTGGGATTCGAGAAATAACAATTTTATTTTTATAAATTTGTTATGGTTATTTTTTATGAGATAAATAAGTGGTTTCACTTTCACTTGAGAAAGAAAAGAAAAGAAAAAACATTGCGACCAAAGTCCACTGTTACACGTGGACTGAACATGTTCAGTACGTCGTACGTCAACTTTTAAGGCAGGCAGAGAGTGGAGGGGAGAGATTAGGAAAACGTGCAATTCAGGAGCTCGCGGCAGACAAAGGAAGAAAGGAACAGAGAGTCAGAGACGCCGAGACGGTCTTTATTTTATGGTGTAGAAGAGCTGCGGGGAGCTAAAGGGGTGGGAAGAACTGAGAAGAAACCTCTCACACTCACTCACACGCTTCCAAAGGAAACAAGAAAGCGAATAAAAAACTATCCCTGGCCATTATATTGGATCTTCTTCTCCTTCATTTATTACTCTCTCTCTCCTAACCAGTGAAGGAAGGATAGGGATCTCTGAGGTTGGCATCATTAGCCGATTCGTTATCGAGGATTCTCGAGGTCCGTTTGCCGGTAAATCAGATCGGACGGTGTACGACTTCTGGTATCTTAAACAAGTAATTTCAGATCGGCGACTTCGTTTTTTGCTTGCTTTATATGCTCGTCATTGTTGTCTTTGTTGCATTTTGGAGTATTTTTAATTTGTTCAAATTTTTGCCATTTTGTTTTCTTTCAGGTCGTGTTTGTGGTAGAGATGCTGCAATAGTGTCAGTATTTGATAGTTCGTTCCTTTTGTGGAGAGAAGAATGAAAATGATTAACAAACCGCTCGTTTTCACTTACCTGTACCTACTAATGTACATTTTGCTTTCTTCTGGAGTCATATTGTACAACAAGGTACTGATTTGTTTTCCTATTTGGCTACTTTCGCTTTTGGTATGTGCGTGTACGTGATTGGTGTGAATTTCTGTTGTTCAGTGGGTTCTGTCTCCGAAATACTTCAACTTTCCGTTTCCTATAACGCTGACCATGATTCACATGGGCTTTTCCGGGACCGTTGCATTCTTGCTCGTTCGCGTTTTCAAGGTATGGCTTTCTTTTGCTGGACCATGAATCTGTGTGAGTGTAACTTTGAGAATTTTTTGTTGACTCTGAGTGCGCTTTGTTTTATCTTCATCGTTACCCGTCTTTGTGGCTTATAGTGTTGATGGGTTTCTCTGTCGAACTATTTACTTGTTTTGTATAAGCAGACCCATTTATATTGGTAGTGGACATGCTTTCTTATGTCATTGATGCCAGATGCATGGCTATTAGATATCGGTCAGCTGCCACGGTAAATATTTGTAGGCAATGGTGGTGTTTGTTTTTGGAAACTTATCCAGCCTCTGACATGGGACTGAATGGGAGAGAATTTGGGGGGGGGGGGGAATAAAGGCATCTTCTATGACAATCACGCAAAAGATGTTGTTCTTCATGGTTACAAAGAGGCAAATTCATTAAAAATCATCCATTTTTATTATTTGTTGTTGTATGTTCTATTTTTCATCCTACTTAATTTTATTCAAACATTATGATTCATCCACGTGGCCACTTCGGGATATACTAAGCAGAGGTATTTATGTAAGTGATTTTGCTGTTGCTCAGCCACCTCTGCTGCAAATGCACGACTCAATAACTTCCTATTGCCTTCTTTACATTAGCCTTACGTGTGAGTGAGATATGGAAATGATGCCTCTAGAATGTTGATTCCTGATCCTTTTTTTTTTTCCTTTTAAATTCTTCAGGTAATGTAGTTAGATCCTTTTGAATGTGCAGGTTGTAACTCCGGTCAAAATGACATTTGAAATGTAAGCGACCTACTTTTTATTCCCCCCCCCCCCCCCCCAAAAAAAAAGTTGTGTTATCTTCGTCTTTCAATTGTTCAATTTCCCCGTCGTCTAATATTATCATTTGTGTGGTTTTTTCTTTATGAACAGATATGCAACATGTGTGATACCAATAAGTGCCTTCTTTGCCTCAAGTCTTTGGTAAGTGCTGAAATCCAACAGAACCCGACCTCTTGTTTGGCCTGTGACATGGTTACTCTGTCACTAAGGAGGCAATGTCATGTATGTGATTTTTGTGTCACTCTCTGCGGTGAAATCCCAGACCTTCTTACTGGATCTGATGATCGAATTGTACCTTTGACTCTAATTAGTTTAATGGCTCTCTAAGATGGACCCAAAACAATTAATCAAGAGTTTATTTTATAGCAAAAACTGGGATGTCTGATTACATTCTCTATCGAGGATTTTACCAAACTTATGGGGAGAGTTAATGCTTGGACGACTCTTTTTTTTTGAAATATTTGGAATTTCACTGTGGAAGCTATGGATTTTTCCTCCTCTTCTGAGGATTAAAGCAGCTCTGGACTTTGAGGTCTTACAGATTAATTAAATTTTAGGTTAGAAAGCTTGCTAGAATTGAACAATGCTTTCACCTTGACATTAAGCTGTGAGTCAAAGGAGACACAAGCTTGGCTGGTTTTTAGGTATTTTTCTAGTATGTCAATGATTCTAGAGATATTAGTAGGTTGGATCTGGTGTATATCTCTTGAATTCAAGGTTTTAAATTGTTGGGGATTTGATCCCTAGATGGTCAGGTGGGTGTTTCAGTTTCATTGCAGAAGCAACACTGAGATTTTCCAACTCAAACAAGCAAATCTGAGTCACATGTTATGTTCTTTAGTTTGTCTTGGTCAAACTTGGATCAAGATGAAGTGACCTGAACTGCAACATTTTGAGTTGTCTTTGTGTAGCCTACCCAAGCATAGTTTAGTTTTATTGCTGTGAGCTGGAGCTTGTGTACGGTCCAGCTTATTTCTTAGCTTATCTTATGTGTAAGAATTCAGCAACCTTGCCTATAGCAGTGTGAATTTGGAGGCACAATGGATATTTGTTGTTTATTATGCCTCAAGTTTGTGGGAACTTTATTTTCATCAAGTAAGTCAGTTGTAGTTTTTTAAATAAATTCAAATGTGCTTAGTTGCTGATTATCATCAATGTGATTACATGTAATCAACATTGCTGAGTCTTTATCACTGCATATATCACTTGCAGAAGGAGATATAAACTTTTTTTTGTTTCCTTATTGTTTCTGTAGTTGCTTGTAAGGGAATCTTTTTTTTTTAACTGCACTCTCTTTTTTGAAGCTTTCCATAGTGATTCCGAGATAGACAGTGAATTTCCTATGAAAGAAGGGAAAATGAAAAATTAAAAAGCTTTAGATACATGCAAGTAGTTCATAAGATAACTTTGGTGCAAGAAGGGCCATAACTGGATTTTCTGGGTTTCGGACAGTGATGCCTGTTTAGCAGTAGTGAGGAATGGTCTCAATGTTTTTGGAGTCATAACATCTGTTGACAATCCTTTTCTCCACTTCTCATGCAGGTTTGGTAACACTGCGTACTTGCACATATCTGTGGCCTTCATCCAAATGCTCAAAGCATTAAGTACGTTTGGAGAAACTGCTTACGTTCTTCTTACTAGCATGATCGTTATTTACTTTTAACTCTACTAAATAGCTCCTTATATCTCCATTTGGATGTTTCAGTGCCTGTGGCCACTTTTATCATGGCTGTTATCTGTGGCACTGACAAACCAAGGTGTGACGTGTTCTTGAACATGGTGCTGGTCAGTGTTGGAGTTGTCGTTTCCTCGTATGGGGAGATTCACTTTAATGTAGTTGGTACAGTTTACCAGGTTACAGGCATATTTGCGGAAGCTCTTAGGCTGGTCTTAACACAAGTCCTTCTACAGAAGAAGGGCTTGACTCTAAATCCCATCACCAGTTTATACTACATAGCTCCCTGCAGGTACTCTGTTTGGAAGCTTTTTTTTTAGCTTAATATTTGAATGAACACTGTCTCTTGATTTTCAAAAAACTAGTCTACTGAAATTCCTATTGTGATATTGCAATTGTTATACTGATCCATCCTTGAGACCATAGAAGTTTTTTGTTTTGTTGTTCCTCTTCATAAGTGTATACACAGTTCTTTTGGAACACTTCGATTGATGAGTACCTCAAAATAATTGATAATGGATGCTACTGTTTTGAGCTTCTCACTTATTGACACTTGTTACTTATCAAAAAAAAATTATTGACACTTGTTATATGCAGTTTCGTGTTTTTGTTTATTCCTTGGTTCTTACTGGAGAAGCCCGTGATGCAAGTTTCAGAAAACCAGTTCAACTTCTGGATCTTCTTCTCCAATGCACTCTGTGCTTTGGCCCTGAACTTCTCCATTTTCTTAGTAATTGGTAGAACAGGAGCAGTTACCATCCGAGTTGCTGGTGTTCTCAAAGACTGGATATTGATAGCCCTTTCAACAGTCATATTTCCCGAGTCCACAATAACAGGGCTGAATGTCACTGGCTATGCTATTGGTAAAGCTTCATCTCTATGAAATGCAAACTTTCCATCATGGACACCACCTCTTTTAAACCACCACTGTTTTACTCGATACTGTTTTTTTTTTTATCCTTGCAGCACTATGCGGTGTTGTCATGTACAATTACATAAAGGTTAGGGATGTTCGAGCATCTCAACAACCTGCTGAAAACCTTCCCGAAAGAATCACAAAGGTCAATCTCCTGCATTATCCTTGATATGTTAAGGCTCTGCATGTATTTCTTTCTTTTCATAAAGGGCATATCCTCTACCTAAAACTTCGCTTCCTCAATGACAATGCACTCAAATGTCTAGAACTATCACAAAACAATTAAATGTGATGCGTTTATTCGAATATGCTTGGCGCACTCTTGATGTGTAAAACCAACAGAAAATCAACTTGTCAAGAGTGTCAGTTTCTAAGAGTCTGAAAGTAATGTTTGCAAATGAGAATTTTGGAGTGTCAGTTTCTAAGTCTGAAAGTAATATTTGCAAATGAGAATTTTGGCCAAAATTCTCTGCATTCAAAAATTTTCATTTTTTTTTAATTCCGAAATTTAAAAAGAAAATAATAAAAAACTTCAAAATCATCTCTCTTCCCATCACAATAAGCATAAAAAATTCACTTAAATAATCTATTTCTTCACTTTTTTACCAACTCCCATAAAACTCCAAAATTTTCCACCATCTCCCAAGCATACTTTAAAATTTTCTCTATTTTTTTCACAAAGTCCAATAAAACTCCAATTCACCTCAATTTTCACAACACCACCAAAATTCTCTACAAATCTTGGAATGCAAACATGACCTCAATCTTGTGATAGGAAAAGGTTTGTAGAGAACTTCCTCAGCTTTTGTTGACCCTACCTGGCAAGTAAACACTTGAATCTCTCTCCAGAATGCAACTTCTGTACATATTGTTATACCAACCTAAGGGCAGTTGGACATGTTATATCCTGAATGAAGCCAAATCCTGGCTTCTGAAACTGCCAATTGTTGATGGAGTTTGCCACAAAGTATAGATAATAGACGCTCTATCTGGACCAGCCAGCAGGGCTATAGCCCAGTTGGTACCACCCATGGTTCACTAGCCTCAAGGTCCGGAGTTCGAGTGCGGACATAGGTTGAAATCGCTTGCGAAAGTAAAGCCGAACCTTGGGCCTAGTGGATGGGCCTGAGACTCTGGTGGTCTTGCTGGTGCTGTGGTGACGGGCTCGTCCATTGGGCAGTAGCTATGGCTCAAACCAAACATTCTGCAGCGGGGGATGCTCCTATGGTCACGCCCAGGGAGGGTTGCTATGCAGGTCGCCCCCTCCCCCCTTTTGCTTAGAAAAGAAAAAACAGAAGACGCTCTATCTGGACCATGGATTTTGAATGTCTAGTTGGTTATTTAATGACATGTAGCCTTTGCCATATCTGTTCTCTTGTCAAAATTTTGAGCTGTGAATCTACAGATTATGGTGTTAGATTATATCAACCTGGTGAAAATCGTAGGACTAAATTGCTAGTGATTATATTCGCCGGAAAAGCTATCAGACATTAGTTGTAGCTTTCTGATTTATTTTTGGTGTCAATTGACCCTCACTTTTCTTCTAACAGCTGTGTTTTCTATATTGACGTATCAGGACTGGAAGTTGGAGAAGAAGTCATCCGACTTATTCGTGCCTAATAATGACGGTGGTAAAGGAAGCAGTGGAGGGAATCATGCAGCTTCCGATTCGAATGTTGATGAAGAAGCCCCTCTACTATCAACATCCAGGTTTTCACATATCGGACGTATGCAGCACATGCGTGATTCACAATAGTCAATAGCCGAAACTTTGGTCAACTTTTGAGAACCTCCTATTCAGAAAAGAAACAAGTAGAGGAAGCCAGTTCAAGTGCACACTACTCCATTCTTTCCACGAGATTTCTTTATACATCAAGAGCAAAGGTGATTCATTTGTATTTATTTGCATTAGAATGTGTATTGCTGATTTTCCGGCTTTGAGTTCCGAGGGGCCATTTGTGGTCAAATTGCGCATAGCCTAATCAAGACTCTTTGATTTGGACCTGCCTCCCATGTATCTCGACGAATTGAGCTGCTTTCCCAGTAAAACCCCATCCCCATCTTCCACAGATGCTGGGAAGGGTTCCTCAAAAAGAATATGCTTGAAGAACCTTTTCCAGCATCGAGTACATTCATACACGTGAGACTAATCAGAACACGAAGTTGAGTTGCTTCATTTGTCCTTTGGAAAAGTTGCCAGATGAAAGGTCTTGTTTATTTTAAACGCAGCATTCTATTGTTGTTTCTTTTATTTGGTAACAGATTTTTTGCAATTACACCTCTCAATGGCACTCCGAGATCATAGGCTCATAGCCAATGCCAGGGAGAATCCAAGGGCTGCAATGGTGGCTCGAGCTCACTAGTTCGGCCTAGAGAATGGTCAATCCAAGCTCGAGCTAGGATGTAAATGCACAGCAACGCATGGACCAGCTCTAAGTCCTAATTTCTGAGTTAATTGTCACCTGAGGTTAACCCTTTAGAGCCACTAATTCACAAGGTCGGAGTTGAAACCACTTTTATACAGCATGCCATGCCCATAATCACTGACTGGAAAAACCGCGAATTACAGCAGGCTGGAGCTGACGAATTTTATACAACACGCCATATCCATAGTCGATAACGAAAAAATGTAGCCACGTGTATACATATACCAAACGAGCATGCATCCTCTTTGAAAGGGGCAAAGACAGTGATCTCGCAGCGGAGTATTCTTTCTAGATAACAATAGCCTTGAAATATACATGAAGAACCATGGCATCCAGAAAAAGCAAAACGAGCTCCCAGTGTGATTTACAAAAAAAAAAAGATCTCAAACAGAATATGCACATAGCAGGCAAGAATACATAAAATCATGAAAAAAAAAACCATTACTCCTGCCAGTAACATTCCTCTGACCTCCCTTCCCACGAAAGTAGAACGCGTATCAATAACCGGGTGGAAAAAACTGCTCAGAAATGAGGAATCTAATCAAAGTGTTCTGCAGCCCACAAAAGCCTCCTTGTAGGTGCTGGAGGTGCCAATCCAGGGATGTCCCTTATGTTTTTGTTATTGGGGTGTACAATCTGAAATTTTACATATTGCAGAGAAATATGCATAGTTAGCACTTGTGGGCCCATCATTTACATAATGCAACATGCTAGCCTATGACAGAAACATGAGATATCAGCTATAAGCAATTATTTCTATGATTATTGTATTTCACTATTTTTTTTCGTGTTCCCTGGATGTTTTACCAAAGCAAAAGACAATTTTGGCATCTTCATTCCACAGATTCATGAGAAGATAAATTAGTAGGGATCATAACAAAATGGTCCACGAGGTCCGAAAATACCAGAAGTTTATGGCTAAAATTTTTAGGGAAATAGGTAGGTGAATGAATTAAAGAGGATACCTTGACAATAATAATAGCTATCACACCACAGACAATGAGGGATAAGAAAAGCATGATGCATTTATCTGTAGCCACCTGAAATAATCAAATACGGTTCAGTTTCCAATAGGGCAAATGGAAACCAAGTTAAAATCAAAGGAGAAAGGAAGAACTGACCTGCCTACCAATCTCCTTCACAAGCTGGGAAGCCTTCTTAATTGAGAAGTTAATTGTATCCAGCTCATTAACAATACGCCCCATTTGGTCGGTCTGCAAAACATCAGATCATTATGCAGAAGGCTAGATGCACAGGAACAAGAATAATTAGGATTACCCTGAACTCATACTTACTTGGCCCTTTAATGAAACAGCAGTCTGAGTTCCCACTTCAATTGTTTGTTCAACAACCTAAGGTTTAATCTCAAGTGTCAATAACACTGGCAACACAATCATTTGAGCTAAATTCATGTTTCGAAACATTATTCACCTTTTTAGTTCGTTCAATGGCCTGATCAGTCTCATTCATTGTCTTCGTTCCAGTATTGATAAGTTCTTGATTTGACATTGCTAGTGGGCAAGACAATTCAAAGTTGTTAAATATATCTCTTTGTCAAAAAGCATAAAAGGAACAAATCCATACGTGCATGCATAGATGTTCAGTGTTATATGATATTTCCAACATTTGATTTACATTTATTTTTGCAGTCAGATGAAGTTTGGGCCACTTATAGTCTATCAATTACATCTTCCTTGCAATCAAGTGTTGTTTAGAGTATGCTGTGACAAAGAAAGCGCATTACAGCTTGTTCTCACATAGATTGGAAACGCTCACTCTCGGGAGATGATGGGAATTATGAAAGCCATTTAAAAATGCAGGGAAGACTTGGGGATTATGATTGGGAGATAATGATCCTACCATAATATGTATCTGAACTTCATTATGCTTTTTATATGGTCAAGATGGACATAAATAACAGATAATGAAAATTAGATGAAATGTTAGAACTCATCAAATAATTCATTTCTTGTGTGTCAGACATCCAATGAAACCTATACGATGATGGCTCTTAAATTTCCACTCAATGCTTGCCAAAAGTATTCATCATCTTTCTTTCTCACCCTTCTCCGTGTTTCTTTGAGGTAGTTAAGGCAAGCCCCTATCCATTGATTTTATATAAACAGAACACGAGCCCCAATACAGGGTAAGAAAGTGTTCAGCTAAGAAAGGTGATTGTGGAGTAAGGCGAGCTTTCGAGCCCAAGACCCTTGTATAGGGTAGGTGCTTGAGCCCCTTGATAGGTAGATACAAACATTCTCTAGCTAATGGAATAATCCCACATCTTCTTTCAAACTCCACATAATTCTCTGCTCAGAGTACTGTACCATTCTTTCAGAAGTTATTTTCAGTGAAGGTAGGGTGTTCCCAACCCATTCTGAATTGAGATGAATCCCTCAGGACACACACTATAACTCATTATTCCGTAATCAACATTAGTAAACTAACTTTAGCTATGTCACCATATTCTCAGAATTCTTGTCTATGAAGGTGGAACTTTTTTAAAACTTGAGGGTCTGTCACTTACATTTCGTCAATTGAAGTTTAGGACAAACAAAAATACGCCTAATTTAGAGTTAACATACAGGCATAATCTGGCAGTTAATAGCAAATATATCGTATGTCCATAGGTAAGAGCAGAACACACATTCAACCAAAGGAACATTGTAGCAGCTCTCTTGCAAGAATAATATCAAACAAGTTCGAACTAATCTGTGAATCCAAGGAGAGATAGGTCTCACATGATGCTACTAGAACATTGTCATCAGCCGTAGGTTCACTAACCCCTGCTCCCATATCAAAGAGTTCAACCCTCTTATTACCAAGGGTACTCATATACCTGCAGTTGAGCGAAAACAGATTATTGTATACATATCAGAATGCCAAGAATACCCAGCAGATGCAGAGTGAACAGAAACTCTTTTAGATTTGCCAACTGCATTCTACAACCAATTAATGTGTTATATTCTTCTAATTAAGCTAGCAGTCAAATTACAGCTGAAAAGCTTACCTGTAGTTCTCCTTTCATAGTTAAAATAGAATCATCATTAAACAACAACTTCACACCAAACGAAAAATATCCAAGCCCATGACTCTGAAAAGAGCATAAGTCAACTTACGTTTTTCTCAATGCCACATATGAATTCAGCTCTTTGATCTGCAAATGCGAAGCATTGACACAAGGCAGAGTTTCATAAGCAAAGAAACAAAAAGGATTCAAGCAATAAGCAGGACCACGTCAAACAAATAAGCAGCCTATCACTTCACGTAATGCACAACAGACCTCACATGCATGTCTATACTCATGTCATGAACGCAGAAAATAAAAGGTTTCAAGTACTGACCATAGACTGCTTCTCATCATTGAGTTGCTTGTGAACCTCAGGAGGAATTTTGCCCTCCTCATCCTTAAGTTCATGATCAAACTCCTTGATTAATCTGAAAAAAATTAAAGCAAGAGTTGATGTCATATAAGTCCCGAACACAGTAATCTGAAGAACTGTTTCCCAAAATGTTCTTAATGGTGTTTTTCTTTTTTTCTTGTTTAGTAAGTGACAAATGGTCAATAATTGACTCTTTCCTATCCGGCATCAAATTCCAATGCACAAATGATGTCAATCCTCGACTCTTTTCAATCTCCACATCAATGTTCACTGACCAAATGATGTCATGAGTGGCAAACCAAATGTGGAGGAACTTCCTTTTTTTTCGACCTTAAGATGCTAGGCTTGGGGAATGGTAGAAAGCTACTGACAACATGATCACATGAAAATGGACAAAGCCAGGTACCAAGTCCAAGTCATCTTACTTGAGAAACGACTTAATATTTGGAATGCCAAATGTCACCTAGCAGGATAATTGTTTCAAAGAGCAAAGCAGAAGATAACAGTGTGTTTGGTGGAGGGCAACATTCTCTTCCTGTATGTACCTTCCCTTTCACTTTTTGTTGGCAAAAGGATATAACACAATGCTACAAACAGAATATTCAAAACCCCCTACTAAATCTATGATCAGACATGACTAGCACAATGGTATACCTTTTACACTCCCTCATCTTTCCTGTAAGTTCTTCCAGCTGTTTACTTTGCCTATTGGAGTCTTTGATCTTATCCAGTCTCTGGAAGCCATTCCTGAATGCAAAGAGGAAATATCATAATTATAAAACACTCAGCCAACAATATATCCAGATCGTCATTTAAAGAGTGACAAGTATCTATCCTGCAGCTTCCAAATAAAAGAGAGGACTGAAAATTGATAACACTAATCTTTACCAAGATTGGATCACAGGCAGAAGATGAATGAAAAAAGAAAGACTAGCTAGCGTGAGCAGGATTCTGCGACAACCAATACTAAACAAACTTATTTTCCAAAAATGAAGTAACTAGTACATCATGTGCAGTAAGCACGTATATGTTCAGTCCGAAGCCACTAAAGAAGAGGCTCTGAGTGTTGGAGAGGAATATAAAATGGCTACACCTACAGAAGCGGGACAAAAAACAGTTTACCATCGCAACACATTATTTTGTCCATTTAAATAAAGCAAACTACTTGATTAAGTTGGATCCAAGAGCTAAACTCACAACCCACTGGCACCTCAATATTCTTTAAGAAAAATAGAGGTGAGAATGAGGGGAAAAAAATTGGACTCCAAAATTTTGATCTGTGAAACGTCAATGGTTAGCAAAGTAATGATGAAGGTTAGAAGAACTTTCGAAAAAACATGTCAAATTTCTTTCATTTTTGCTTGAGACGGCACTCTTCTGATCGGTGTGCCAAGATAAAGCTGTAAAAACTTCGCTGTACAAAAACTTAAATGTATGAAATCAACAAAATAAAACATAAATCAAAAGAGGGAAGGAGGTTTTGCAAAAAATTGGGTGATGTCTAGCAGACAGATGTACAACTGGGGGCCCAAGAAAGAGATTTTAGATGGTAGAGGGGAGGTTGGCATGACACCAGTATTTTAACCACAACAAAGTTGAACTAAAGAAGATTTATTTACTCCGCATGCGTAAAACATGCATTTTTTTAACATGTGGTGCAAACACTGAAAGACCTCCAATGCGTGCATAACAATTTTTTCCCTCTTGCAGATGAAGCAATACGTCCTCTCTTCACAGTACATTTATACCCTTCTTTAGGGGGATATATTTGTTTTCGATCTCACTTTTTTCAGGGAAAAAACTGACAACCATCGCATAGATGTACTACCCGTATCAGGAAGTTCATCAGTCTTGGTATTCCAATTTCAGTCCTCGCTAAAAGCATTTTTTCGACAAACATCTAATAAGATAAACAAAAATGCACCAATACTGTGGCAAGGAACTAATTCTAATCCTTCAAATTATCACATAAGTTGCATATTGAAAAATGCACTTCACAGCCTCATCTAACATGTTAACTTTATCACTAATGGACCACGATATTAACAATTGAAATCTGCACCACGGAGCTTCTAGGCATTTTCACTTTTGCAATACCCCAAGCTCCACATAAAGTAGAAAAAGGAGTTAAGTCATCACATTACGGATCCTTACCAGGTGGAAGTGGGTCTTAAAATGACTCGCAGAAGCTTGAAAAGCAACCTTGATTAGTCTTGTTAGAATGAAAGCAACCTAGGTGGAACTCGGTCATTATAATGACTCCCAGAAACTTGAAAAGCAACCTTGACTAGTTTTGGTAGAATGAAAGTGTAGATGTGTTTCCACTTCTTTGGGACGTTATATCCTCCTTCGTGACAACTCATCCAACTGTCCCGAAACTACATTTGTATTTAGAATATGAGAGCTTCAAGGAAAAGTTTGTGCTTTCCTTCTGGGAACTACAACAACTACCTTTCCTAGTCCAATAACAAGTAGACACCCGCCATAATGTTCTGTTGACTATGCACTGAACTAACATGTTTAACATTCCAATCTGGATATGTTGGCACCTAAGAGAGCACAATAGTACTTAGCACTAACCTGAAAAACATTGCGACATTGCAATGAGGTACCATTTAATGAATAAGCATGCCCAGGAGCAAAACATCAGCTAAAACAAACACATCCCTCTAGTTTGAACTACGTATGTTGGATCAATAGAATAATCTAAACGACCCTTACGATTAAAGCCAGATCGCAACATACATAATCACATTACCATAATCATACAAAATGATAGAGAGGGAAAGAGAGTGATTAACGGAGATCATACGCTAGGGCTCGGATGTTATCCCGGATTTCACCGTGCATCTGCTCCAACTGAGGGCTCATCGGCAAGTCGCTCGCCATTGTCGCCGGAGACTAAATGTTCCTCCTCCCCAAGCTTTCCGGCGAGCAGATCCCAACGAAAAATATCCTCACCCCACCGATTCGAAAAAAAAAACCCTTATGACATCAAATCACCTCTTTGATTTTTGCTTACAAAAACAGGCTAATGGAGGTTTCTCGAGTCGCAAAAAAATAAACCCCTGATCACAGCTGATTCAGGTGCTGGTTACTCGTGAAATTATTGACGGGAAAGAGAAAATTTAGGAAAAATGCAAAGAGAAATTTTCAGAAAGGTGGAACGAAGCGAAAGCAGAGAGAGAGAGAGAGAGAGAGAGAGAGGAATCGCTCTCGTAATGATTTTTAATTATTTTATGTCTTTATTTTTTTTAAATCACATTTCTATAACCCGGCTAAACTAATTACTTCACCTCGAGAAATTTAAAATATTTTCTTTCGTTTTTTTTTTAAAAAGCGGCTTCTTGGTAGCTTGTCTAACTTGACCCGAGAAGATAACCGTGGGAAAATACCATATCGCGAAAAACTGCTCCGTCACTAATTACAGACTTACAGTGTAATTAATTATTGGTTTTAATAACAGTGTTGTTCTGATAAGAAAATTCAATCTTAATAATTTATTTTCAATTTTTTTAGATCCTAACCACAAATTAATTTCTTGGTACTATAATTAAAATATTGGTTCGTTCAGATTTAAATATTTAAGTATTGGATTAGTTATTAAAAAGGATGAGATATTCAGGGGATAATAGTGCGAGAAATTGCCCTGAGCATTGTGCGCTGTGATGTCGAGGCTTATGTTAGAAAAGGAAAGACGGAAAAAAATAAAGGGAATAATAGAGATAGCAGTTGGGTGTGTTTGTGTTGTAAAATTTTAGTGTTATTAAAATTTTAGGTATTGGGTTTAGTGAAAAAATGAAGAGAAAAATAATTTTTTATATTTTTTGTAGTGAATAGTAGTGATTTGATGGGGGAAAGAGAGATTATATTGTAATTTTTTATTGTATTAAAATTTTAGAGTGTGTAAAATTTTAAAACGCAACCGCAGCCGAAGAATGCGCTGTCAGCGTGGAGTGGGTGCAGCTCTTACATCTGGAACTGTAAAACAAAACGCGCTCTTTTCCTTGCGTTTCTTTCGCGAAATTAGAAATTTTAGGAAAACGACAATCTCAGCCTCACCCGGATAAACCTTTCGGTGGAGCCGTCCCGCCGGGCCAGTCGCCACGTCTCCATATGAGACACCCTGGCTGCCTGGCAAGTTGGCAACAACATTCTTTGGTTTTTTTTTTGTCTTTGTTCCAACCACTGCGTAAAATATTTTTAAAATAAAGGGCTTCCCGTTACCATTAGAAATTCAAATATAATATCTATATATATGTACACGTTTTACACTCTTTTAACCATTATAAATTTCGTAATTTGTAATCTACATTATCAAATTAAATACATTATGCTCCTAATTAATAATATGTTTAAATTTGTACCCCATATTAATATCTCACCATTAAAATAAACAAAAAATTGTACATGTATCGCAATTTAAACCATAAAATAATATAAGGCCCAAGTGGAGGCTCTAGAGTGGTTGGGTGAAGAGCGATGTCCTCTGCGTGTTTCGGGCTCTGCGCAGCTGACTGGACTTAGCGTAAAAGGCCCTCTGTGGGCAAAGGTTTTTTTCTACTCATGGAACACCTTCGGCAGACGAGGAGATCTTTTTTTTTTTTTTTTGCAAGCTTCCTCCCTTTTGGTCCTGTACAAGGCCAATGGGCTCTACTGCTTCATAGATTTTTCCCACGGGGCCTTTTATTTTATATCGGACCGACCCAGGCCAGGTGGGCCGAAGATTCCTCACCCATCTTGCCTTTTATATTCTTTCCTTTCTAGTTATAGGAACAAATCTGTATAGCCTAGACTAGAATCGTATTGTTTCCTTTATATGTATACCGAGCCAGTTTGTAAATTTAACGACAAAATATATTGAATTCACATTTTGACATGTAGGTGTTTATATTCACAAGCTCAAAACATAAACAAAGAAAAATGTCGAGTTACGTTTAATATATATATATATATTTTGGGTAAATCCGAACACTTTTAGAGATATGCTTAATCTGACACTAGAGAGAAGTGAAAGTAACTGTTGTGTGTAAGTGTAAAGCTGGTTATTTGGGTGTCTAAAGAGAGGACAATATCTCTTCTCTCTTATACAGCCCCATATGTCCCTGATATTTTGGAAGCTTAAAAGTGTGAAAGCTTCGTGCACGCCTCCTGTTTATGTTTAGGTCTTTAGGTATTCAGTGTCTAAAAAAAACACGCTTTAGAGGCTTAGTTATATTATATTCTATTTAGTCAAATCGAATTGTAATTTTATTACGATTCAAGTTATGAGCTAAAGATGATGGTCAAATAGTTGTTGTTTGCCTGATGCTTGCCTAATGCTTAAACCAAGTGGTCAAAAGAGAGTTTAACTTGCCTGTGGCTCGCCTTTAACTTGATCCAGATAGTCGCAGTGAGTTTGGCTCGAGCAAACTTGATGATTTTTATACAGAGAAATTTCTTCAATTTTACCTGTAAAAATAAAGGTTTCGTCGTAATCTATTACTCAAATTAAAAAGTAGAGATATTCCTATATTTAAAAAATATTTACCTCAAGCATTTTATTTGAAATGCTTACTGTGGTCGCTGATTAGGGGCCGTTTGTTTCCCAAAATTTCCACCCCTCGATATTTCTAAACAATCATAAAATAATCTTTCTCCTCATTAAATTATAAAATAATATTATACTATTCAATTGAATCTTCTCTCTCCTCACTTTTCCATAAAATACTATAATTTTTCACAAACCTCAATACCCAAAATTTCCAAAACCCAAAATTTCTACAAACAAACACCACCTAAATAAGTACACGAAATAGATATTATACACCGAGAAAAAAAAAAGAACGAAATAGATATACATTTTTCTTCGTACTCACAATTGTTTTCATTTTATATTTTAAAATAATTGCTTTAACTTAAAAAATAATCTTCATAATATTGCAAGCTTGCACGTTAAAGTTGAAAAAAAGAAATATAGATATTTCTACTTAGTATTTTTGCAAGCTCACACATCAAACTTATATTAAAAATATGGCTCGTCGGGATACATAAATGAGTACTCGGATTTCTCTTGTTACTTAAAAAAAAACAATAACTTTCCCCAACTAAAAACACAGCCTACTTATGAAGCTGCCTAAATAGGTGAACAACTTGTCCATCTTATATATTATTATCATGAAGGAAGATGGCACGATGTAACATTAACTGGACTTAATTAATAGTGTGACAGAAGATATGAGAATTTATCCCATACTCAAAATTGGATCTAAATCTAATTTGCTCATCTATAAAACATCAGGAAGAAAATATTCAATTTTAGGAAACTGATTTGGAGGAAGTTTCTTTCCTATAACTTCATGAGGAAAATATTTGGGGAGGCAGGGAGGGGTAATTCTGAAGCCTGAACGAGGCCAAAGAAAGAGAGAAATGACATAATTAAACAGTCCATAGCGCAAATTCACGCAGAAATTGCGAAGGATGATTAGCCTTTGGCCTAGATTACCCTCGTCCTCGGGCTCAATTTCCGTCCAGTATACGATGGAGCATATGCATAATGCATCGAAGACCGTTGCTTCAACGTCGGTCCATGCCACGCATTAAAACTCTTTCCCTGTGGAGCATCCCCGCTGATGCACGTGTTCTGTGTCGGCACCCGTTCCAAATTTCCAATGAGTTCCTTGAAACCAAAGATCGTTTTCTGTGATGACGAAGTTGTGGAGTCTTTAAAGTCATTTTAATGTTGGCCCTTCCACGGTCATTTGTAATGTTTCGGATAACAAGGCGAAGCTATAATTTGACGCTATATCTGTTTAATGAAAAAAAATTATTTTATAATTCTGATTCTTTTTTCACAAAAAAAATTCAATCTTTAATGCATTTTTTTTATTTAAATATTAACCTTAATTTCTATATAAAAAAATACATAATTAAAAAACTTTTTAAGAAATTCATAAAAATTAATCTCACATAAATATTTTTTTTCAAACATTTTTTTTTGTAATGAAGGAAATCCGAACATTTATTCACGTGCACAGAGCTCGGCCAGATTTAGCCCAATTTCTAGACAAGTTGAGTTCAACGTCACTGCAAACTCCGGGTCAGTCCCAAGTCACATATGCCAAGGAAGTACAGCTTTGCTGTGGAGGTTGTCCTAATAAATAAATTTCAAAAATTTTCTTTTTCTAAACATCTATTCGGTAAGGCCTACTATTTTTTCACAAATACAAAAAAATAATTATTACAAACAAAATATTTTCAAAAACACAAACTAGCCTGACTTTCGAAGGACCAAAGTATAATAATATATTTTTAAGGGGTCAATATAAAAAATTGAAAAATAAGGGTTAAATATTTTTTTTAAAAAAAATCTAATTATTTTGTGGCCCCCTGGCTTCACCCCTGCGGATAGCGTTTTAGCTCTCATGATCTCTTTTAAACTCGAGCAATGAAAAACACTTTTGAAACGTCTTGGACTCCTCCAGAAAATAACTTTAGATGTATATATAAACAGTAAAGATCATGCAGACCTACTGGACCCATATTTAAGTTATCCTTTCTACAACTCCACCTTGTGAACTTTAAATTTTAGCTGCTCATCACTCTTTTGGCCTAACTCCGTCTTACAGCTCCAAATAATAGATTTTTAAAAATATTAAATTTTATATTTTTTAACTACCACCCATTTTATAATTTACACCACAAAGATACATGATTTCTCAAACTTTTACACTTTATACCATAAATTAACATCTCATGTTAAAATTAAGGCTTAATTACCTTACAGGTCTATGTGGTATCCAACTTTTACAAAATAGTCTCTGTGGTATAGTTTTGAGACAAATTAGTCCATCTGTCCAAATCACATGTTGACATATGTTTTTTAGCATTAGTATCCAAATCACGAGTGATATACTTCTTTTAGCTCGTAGAATTAGTCTCAGCCTTAGACTCGATTGGTTCGATCCGGTGGAATAAACGCGCGAGATTCATCTTTCACGACGGCTGCTGACGTGTCAACGCGTGAATGACAAATGACATGTACAACACTCTCCTGTTAAGTGGGTAACGACAGTCGGAATGATGGATTAATTTGTCTCAAAACTATACCACAGAGACCATTTTATTGAAAGTCATACCACATGGACTAATTTGTCTTAAAACTATACCATATGGACTATTTTGTTGAAAATCATACCACAAGGACTATTTTGTAAAAGTTGGATATCACAGGGACCTGTGAGGTAATTAAGCCTAAAATTAAAAACAAATTTGAACACTTATTATAACATAAAGTGTAAATTACAAAATAAACAGTAGTTAGAGATTACAAACGGTAATTTTTATTAAATCTTCTTTCTTTCTTTTTTTGAGTGAACGGATAAATTTCGGAAGTCTTCTGTATTCGGACTTACCCGACCCAATTTAAGTGGCTACGTTTACTTCCTAAAATTTTAACACAATAAAAAATTACAATATAATATCTCTTTCCTCATCACATCATTATTTTTCACTATAATAAATATTAAAAATAATATCTCTCTTCACTTTTTCACTAAATCCAATACCCTAAAATTTTAACTTCCCCAAAATTGTAACACTCAAACACAACCAATAGGCTTTAACGCTAACATCTCAAATATAAATGTTCGTTTGTAAAAGTAATTTAAAATACAATGTATTTAATAAAATTTACAAAATCAATATCTAAAATCTCAAAAAATCATACACAAACTTTAACAACTTTTCACACAAACTCTAATATTTTTTTTTTAAAATACTAACAAATCTTTTTTCTCCATAATTTTCTACCTAACTTCAATATATTTTTATTAAACAATTACATCAAATCATCTCTCTATACATTTTTACAAACTTCAATAAAAATTAAATACTTTTAAAAAATTTCAAAAAATTTTACACAAAAACCTATAAAACTATAATATACGTAAATATTCAAAATTCTATCAAAAATACTAAAAATCTTACATCCCAACGTTTGAGCAATAGTAACAACTCCCAATTAGCTATGAATGCTGTCCACCAACATGGGCTTGACCACGTTGAGTGGTCCATTGGATTCGCAGCATTTCCGGTGATACAATAGTTCTTTTCTTTTTCCTCGTTCCAGGTTACGGCATGTGCATAAAAAAGCTTAATTCTTATCTCAAAATATCCCCCAATAGTTATGGAATACCCTTGGTGTCGCACGTCTATCGGCCTCCTTCCCCCGAATTGTAGTAATTTTTTTGGTGAGAATCTGGACTGTAACATCTGTGTTTGATTTTCGGATCGAAATGGGGGAAAACTCAACCTAATAATTTGATGCATGCATCTCAAATATTATATTAAAAATATTACTTTTATTTTATTATATAATAATTATGTTACTTTGCTTAAAAAGGGAAAACGATTGTATCCTAATGAATAATGATGACAAATTTTACCACGACATAAGGAGTCAGCAAGTCGAAAGGACACCTCCAGGAGAAGAACCTTAAGCTATATTTAGTGGTTGAAGATGCCTCCCTTTTTGGTTTTTGTCATAAATCGTGTGGAATCAGGATTGCCAAGATACCTAATTTTATGAAGATCATGACAGGAATTCGAGGGCGGCAAATTATGAACCAATTTGTATAATTTAGATAAAAGGCAAGATGGGTGGCTTTCCTCCTTCCTATTGTTGTCCTCAATTGTCGTTTTTTCTTTTCTTTATTATTGGGCAACTTGATTAAGACATGCAAATAAGAACTACAATTGTTAGTATGAAGTCTACTTTACCTCGAGTTTGGATAGGTGATTCTTTATTGATTATGTTCATTTCTAATTTGTCATGAATAGATGAACTTTTCATGTGGACTCTATAACATTCAATGCTTGCCTGTAATTATTAAGTAGTGTGAACCTTACCACACTCAATGTATGCTACGTCTTTTTCTCTCCCAAATTGATCATCTAATTTGTTCGATCAATAAATTAGAGATAATCTTAATCCTTCCATTATTGTCGAGTGGGATGATTTTGTTTTGTTTGTTAGGAATCTTCGTTGTTGTCCATATTCTCATCGTTCATATCCCGTGACTGATAGAGATAAGATGAATGAGAGACCTTAAGTCACGATCATGAGTAACTTGTACTAATTTTCTTTCCGTGAGTGTGTCCAAACTTGCTTTTGAACCCCTTGAATGGTTCTGATTTTGGTTAATAATACAATGTTGATTAGAACAAAAAAAAAATTACGTACGAACTTTTTGTTAGACTCATGTAGTAATTAGGTAAGAGTCCTAAACTGTACCCCAAACTTATAATCGAGACTATATATTTGCGTAAATAATTAGTAAATTTAGTACGACCTCCACCATTTACATTTAAACAGAAGGTTTGACGTCCACGTTTAGAGGACTGAGAGGATGGTCCCACGTATTAGTGGCATGCCATACATGGTAGCCAAATTGTGACCCGTCCTTGTAACTGAGCAATGTGGATAAAGTGGTCCATGAAAAAAACACGCGGCATGGACCCCCTCACGTACCCTTCATGCCTCATGGCACCGGCACCACGCGAGAGAGACCACGGGGCGTATGGCCGAAAAGCATACCTTTTAATCCGTTTCAAAAGGCACAAATAATTTAATCTTATCGTTATTTTGCATCCTCTGGTCATCGTTACTGTTGCGAAATAAACCCTAAACTATTAATAAATTTATACTTTGCACCTCATATAACTGACTTTATTATTAAAATAAGTTAAAAATGTGCCACATATCACAATCCTAATAGTCTAATTATAACACAGGGTGTAAAAAGTAAATTCATTGATAGTTTATAGGATACAATGATGCAAATTGTGAAAAGTATGATAGTTAGAGGATGGAAAATAATAATTTTTTCTTCTTCTAATTGATCCTCTATAAACATGGTGTTGCAACTCAAGACTTTGAAAAATCTTACTTCACAAAATAAATATAATATATATAAAGAAAATACACGTGCGGTTCTAACTATATACTCGTTAAAGTCGATAAAGGGATGGACTCACAATTTTTATAGTCAAATTGGAGGGTAAATAGTAAATCTAGTAAGTATAATGTGTTGTTTGATAATTTAATTTGTAATTAGAGAAATGTGTGTAAATAAATAAATAAATAAATAATATTCATATCGACTATGTTAATAATAAGTCAATTTTTATTTTCATATTCATAAAATTAGTTTTTTTTTCTAGTCAATTAGTATTGGTCGTAGGCTCTTAGCTGTTGAGAAAGCATGAAGGGCGCATGACCCGTAGGGACAGAGACGAGGCATTTTCTTGTGAATATAAATTGCTGTCGTTTTAAGAAAGAGTTTGTGGCCCAGGAAAAACAAAACAACAAACTCCGCTCAGTTAACCTCTTTCCTAAACCGAACCAGGGGGCGGCAATTGGGGGGAACAGGCGGTTAACGTTACCACGTGCGAGTGACGCTTGCTTGGAACCCGCTCAAGTCGACGTCTCGACACGGCGGCCCGGGAGTCGGACAAATGGTCCGCGCCATATGCTGCCACTCAACCTCAGCCAGTGCGTAACGTGCAATTTTTTATTTTATTTCTGACACGTCTCCGATTTAAATCATAAGCGAACACGTATTAAAAAAATACAAAAAATGGTGAAATATTTAAATAAAGTTTAATTTAGTAATAATGAATAGGGAAAAAAGATCTGAAAATTTTATTTCCTTTTAGTGAATAACGTTTCGTCCCTGTATGGTTAAAAATCCAACCCTGGTTGCTTCTATGCCCCATATCCACTTGGCGTTTATATTGCTGAAGAAAATTTGAACTTTCTGTATCTGAGTCTCTGACAATAACAAGAAAAGGGAGGGAGAGGGAGAGGGACGAGAGAGAGAGGGAGAGAAGGGTCATGCTGTGTCTTCTGTAATCCCCAATTCCCCATGCCAGTTTCGCATCGTGTGCTTCGCTTGCATGTGGTTGGAATTCTTGGAGTCTTGTTGTGGTACTCGCTTCTGGGTGGTGTTGGCGAGGCATGGCGGTTAAGAAGCTGTGCGACTCTTTCTCGAAGAGTTTCACTGACGACGTGCACCGATGGGGGTGTATGAAGGCGACGGGGGTGAGTTTGAGGTACATGATGGAGTTTGGGTCCGATCCCAGCGACAGGAATTTGCTATTCTCCGCTCAGTTCCTTCACAAGGAGCTGGCCATTAGAATTGCCAGGCGGACCATCGAGCTTGAAGCCCTGCCTTATGGCTTGTCTGAAAAACCTGCCGTTTTGAAGGTGCTTTATTTGTTTTTTTGCTTGCGGATTTTGGAGTTCTGGGTAGCTGTTTGCTCGCGAGATGTGATTTTTTTGCCTCTGGACAGGAAAAATGTTCTGAATGATATTTTTTTTTGTTATTGTGGCCACAGGTCCGTAGCAAAGGAGGATTAAGAGAAGTCGACTTAACATCTTTTTTTATTAATAAAGAGTGGTCTCTATTTTTAACGTTTTAAAATCTAATCCCGCGTGCTACTATATTTGTTTTTTATGGTACTACATATGGGGACTCGAGCTGTTCGGCTTTGATTTTATACTTTCAAAATAAAAAGGAGGTTTCGGTTTTAGAAGCAAACTTTCATGCGTGGCTCCTGTGGGACGTTTCAGATAATTGCTTTGCTTCTGTCTTGTACACGATCTAGCAGAGAAATCTGGCATTCATGTCTGAATTTTATGTCTCTGCTTTACTGAAGGCATTGGCTGGTTAGCATTATGGAGGACCTTTCTTACTTTTAAAAGCGAAATGAACGGTCCCAGACGAAAAAAAAATAAAAATTAATAAAGGGAAGATTTGGATGCAGTTTTTGCCTTCAAAAAAGGAAATGTGCTTTGGAATTGTTAAGCAAATGATGCCTGAGGGTTGTTGTTGCCTGTTTGCCAATTGCTGTGACTAGGCATATTTTTTTCAGTGCTATACTATTCTGGTATTAGTATAGAGATGTTTCTTCTGTACTGTTTGAGTAATATGGAAATGATTCCATGGATGACCTCACTTGCCATATCATTTTGTTTGTGGGAGAGGGAGTCAGTTTGCCGTGATTGGTGAATTGATAGATGGTACTGTCGGGGTTTAGTTTCGGGTTTAGTTTCAGGTCTTGAATGCGCACTCACTTCGTGTGAACTTTGAACTTCTAGGTTCGGGATTGGTATTTGGATTCCTTTCGTGACCTTAGATCCTTTCCTGAGATCAAGGATACGCACGATGAGAAGGAGTTTACTCAGATGATCAAGGCAATTAAGGTGAGACACAACAATGTGGTCCCCATGATGGCTTTGGGGGTTCAACAGTTGAAGAAAGGCATCGATGTCTACGAGGGTCTTGATGAGATTCATCAGTTTCTGGATCGCTTTTACATGTCAAGAATAGGAATTCGCATGCTTATTGGTTAGTTCTAGTTTCTCTTTCCTTCTTATTGTGTCCGGTTTCTGTCCTCTTTGATCGGCACAATTTACTATTCATATTTTTGCACTTTCTTATTTGTTTCGCTGTTGGGAGTGGGTTCTATGTTTTACATGCTTCAATTTCGGGTGAAACTCAGGGCAACATGTGGAGTTGCACAATCCTAATCCGCCTCCTCATTGTGTGGGTTATATACATACGAAAATGTCTCCCCTGGAGGTAGCACGAACTGCCAGTGAAGATGCCCGTGGTATTTGCATGTGTGAGTATGGCAGTGCACCTGATGTTATTATCTATGGGGATTCAACTTTTACATTCCCGTAAGTCATTTTGTTTCTACTTGTTTCACTTGGATCTTTTCCAATTTGATTTAGTGTTATGTATCTGCATTTTCTTTACCTTTTATCGTTCTCTTTCTTATTGTATAACCAATTTTTTTGAAGTAAAAGTATCCATCCCAAATTAAAAAAAAATAAAAATTCAGTTACCTTGTGCTAGGAATGTGCCTTGTGGAACTTTGCCTTGATGTGCAAAACATTTGCTTCCTTCTTTCTATAAAATGCTCTGTTTGCTTTCATTACAGGTATGTTCCGACCCATCTACATCTTATGGTGTTTGAGTTGGTGAAGAACTCCTTGCGTGCTGTCCAAGAGCGTTTCATGGAATCGGACAAAGTTGCACCTCCTGTAAGAATAATAGTTGCTGATGGGTTAGAAGATGTTACTATCAAGGTATTGTTTGTTCTGTTATGTATATCCATGAAATCTTTGGTGGTTACAAAATTGTTGGGTGATGAGGATATATTCTACTCCATCCCCCATAACAATGGAAGAAAAAGAACGTCCTCCTTTTTCTTTTCAGGTTCCCCTTTTTGCTCTCTTTCCTAAATTTTTCATTGCCAATTTCGATAATCTGTGTTGACCTGGTTTATTTTGACGGAAGTGATGGTTACCAAGTTGTTCTGATTGACACAATAGGTCTCAGATGAGGGGGGCGGAATACCAAGAAGTGGCCTCTCTAAAATTTTTACGTATCTGTACAGCACTGCAAGAAATCCTCTGGATGAGGACATAGACCTTGGTACAGCTAATGCAGTAACAATGGCTGGATATGGATATGGACTTCCAATTAGTCGCTTGTATGCTCGGTATTTTGGGGGGGACCTCCAAATTATCTCTATGGAAGGATATGGTGAGTTAAGAGTTTCCTCCAGATTTGTAGCATTCACAATGATTCCATACTCTTCAGATGTCTCAAATATTTACACTATTGGACTCACTTGAGGCTTAATTCAAAGTGTCACAAGTCATATGTTTCAATAGGTCACATCGAAGAATATATAGCAGAATTTGAGCTAATTCTCTTTTACCGGATAACCATGCTACTATCAACCATTTTAGACCAGCTTCCAGCACTTGAGGGCACACCTTACTTTGAGTCAACCAATCCATTTTCTTCTGAAATAGTTTGGTGCACTTCCAAGTTTTTTATTTGTGTTTCTTCTGGCCAATCATATTAGAGGTGTTACTTGACAACGTATTTGAAATTCTCAATTTCTATCTTCTCTGGTAATTCTCCATTAGTCTGCTTTATTTCAGAGAAGATGGATGAATATGATGGCAGAGATTTTCGCAATTTAGAATTCATTTTAACAGCAAATCTTGCCTGAGAGAGCAGCTCTCCTGTGTTTGTTATGATGGAAATATAGTCAGTTTCAGTAAAGTTAAAAACCTTCTAACGCATCTGTAATTTGCGATCTGTTTATGCAGGGACTGATGCATATCTCCACTTGTCCCGTTTGGGAGATTCGCAAGAACCATTGCCGTGAACCTAAGCTGCAGTTCCAATATCAAGAACACTGCAACTATTGTGATGTTTCATGGATCATTAAAACCAGAGAAATACTTACGTTGTACTGTCAAAGAGACGGATTGCTGTCAATTTTTAGCCAAATAAATTGGCAGTCGTGTATTATTTCTTTGTTCCTCCTCTTTTCTTGTATATTCGCCCCTTTTTTTTTATTCCAGAAGGTATATGATAATCAATATATATTCCGTAGCCACGGAAGATTTATTGCATTTATCCAAATATATTGAAGCATTGGTGGCTCATATAGAATATGATCGACGGTCTATTAGCACGATCACTTGTGGAGAATTTCAACAGATTTAACTTTGCATTTGGTTACTTCCGAGGCCATTTTGGGGGATACAAAAACTTTGTTGAGGCATAGTGGCTTGCCAAAAACAAGGAGAAAAAGAGAGGACTTGCATTGGCTTGCCAGTAAACCCTCTACCCTGGTTTGCTTTGCTTCCTTTCTTGTACGAATCCATGTATGGGGTTTTCTAGGCATAAGCTAATGACTCACAGAAGTTGATTTAGCTCGATGAATGCCACCAGTTTCCATGATTGGCACCTGCATCAACGACTACAGCACATGGTATTATACAGGCGCTTGTATTATGGAGAGGCCGAGTTGTGGGAGGTAGGCCCTCCAGTGCACAAAGAATAACAATTACTACAGAGGATACACTATTTCACCTTGGGCCACACACTTTGTACCTCTTAACGGTCGTTACCAAATCCCATAGTCGCAACAACAAGTAAAAGTGCCAAAATCGATGATATAGCCTAAAATCAGGTGAAGGGTTCTGTGTCTTTTTTGTCTCTCTGCTACAAATATTTCACTCTTCATATTTCTGTCTGGATCTATCTTGACATTAACAATCTCTCCAATGTGCTTCACGCATGAGAAAAATCCGACGGGACATGTTAAAGATATGTCAGTGCCTTCTTTGCTTTGTGTGCTTCCTTGACTGCCGACTCTTTCTCTTCCATTTCTCATTTCCAGCTGGTCGATTTTTCTCTTCAATCTCTCGAACCTTGCGCTTCCTGCAAAAGGTTTCCACATGAGCAAAAAGGAAAAAAGTAGGACATACCACATACTGAAATTACAGCTTCATTTGATAAGATATTCTGGCAGTTAAAAAATTAAACCAAATAGTAAGAGATATTGTCAAAGCTATGGGTGCTCTTGACAAACACCGGTCATAGGAACAACATACCCCTAAGGTATTCAAAACAATTTTGATTCGGCAAAATGTAAAGGATTTGTTACCCAAAACAAAAAATGTAGAGAGGAACCTATACAGACAGAGTTTCATGGAAGGCAGCACCACACAGCATCATACTACTATTTAGTCAAGACACAGCATGTTTTGTTTGGTTTCAGAACACCAAACACAAAACAGAGCTGCAATTCTCACCTGTACTGAGCAAGGGTACGATCAGCTAGCAACTCATCTGCAATTGTTGCCTTCCTCTCCTTCTTTGTTAGTCTACCTGTAAAGAAGTCTGATGCTGACTCCATCACTGTACCTACCTGATTGTCAAAAAACCAAATGTTAGTATTGCCCAAGCAATAATAAAACATAGAGAACCCAGAGGAGAATACACACATACACACTTCAGCTCCTATATGCACATATAATTATTTAAGTCCAAAAATTACAAATAGACTTGCCTGGAAATACTTGGGAAGCGATTTTGATTTTGAATCTCCCTTCTTGTAGTGCCGCTTTGGATCAATGGCACCTCTCAACTGTAATCACAAAAACTAGTATAATTCAGATGCCAAGGCGAAACTTTCTACTAAGAAATTGGAACTCCTTTATCAGCTTGCGTTACAACATCTAGTAACTCCTAGCAAGTGGACAACCACCAAGCCAATTAGAGTGTCCCTATGATATCTACAAGCACATAAACCACAGGATGAATATGCCTACCATACAATACATTTGTCTCTGCATCATTATTTATTATGATTTGGATATGTAATTGACTTCAACTCTGAATAAGTTCACCGTATGTCAAGAGAAAATAGGAGATTGATTGAATCAGATTTATTCAACGCCAAAGAAATCCTAACATGAATCTGTTTTAGTCTTATATCCAGATCATGGGATACGATGACAGGATACACCCAAATGAATAGAGGTACTTAGCAAAAGATGCAAGAGCACAATGCGAAAATAAAGACATTTTCGCTAGATTCTTCACATGCTGAAAAGTAAAACCACATTGATCCAGCTCAACATAATAAGAACAACGTTTCTTGGGTAAGTTGAGTTGCTGAGTCAACATTTTCAAAAAGAAACTTCACATATCCAAATAGGGCAGCACATACATGATTCTAGGATACATAATGTTATCACCACCTTACATCAGCAATTTAGAATAAAAGAGTTGGATGTTTGTTTATGTCAATGTCATCTTCCAAGAAAGCTGGCTGGTTGTATATTCCTTGAAGATCTCATCAATCTCCCAGGAAAATAATCTTGTTACAGTACAAGATAAATCTCTCACCAAAGATGTTGCTTACAAGGTTGCAGAATGATATTAATATAAGCAAGCTTATTGAAGTCAGTGGCAGTTATCAGTTTCAGGTTGCTTCTTTTACATTAATATGTAGGAAGCAGAAATTTTCTAATGCTAAAAATGAACCCCAGACACTCCCTACGACATGCATTCTAGAACACTATAGGAAGTACCCAACCTTCTACTTCAGGTTCGCTTTTAAACAGACTTACAAAATAGTACAATTTTTTTTGTGTTTAACAGTTTGTTTGCAAATTATATACAGTGAACAATCTTTTATAAAGCAGTTTTTGATCTAATGACACAGCAAATTACAAAGGCTTGAGTAAACAAAAACAAAAAGGCATTGATATAAGGCTTTTATATAATTCCCTTAGTCTCACTGCAAGGCCATGACCTAACTTGTAGAATGGCTTATTCCCTAAAGCGCAGCATACTCATTAGACCCGCGAAAAATTCCCACTGACAAAAGTAGAGGAAAACAAACCTTCAGTAAGCGCAAATCTTTTTCAAGCTCAGGGGTGATAGTTTGTGCAGGCATCTCAAACCTATTAGCAAGAATAATATCAGAATCCAATCATTGGTATAGCTTTTTGGTTGCTCAAAAACTTCAAGGAAAAAAAAAGTACTATACTTCTAAACGAAAGAGTTGAGTACTATTCAGAAAAACAAAAGGAGTTGGGTTCTAAGAACCCAAATTCCTCCACTTGTCTACACCTAAAACCATCAGAGTCAGCTGAGGAAAGTTACGCCAATAGCTTTGAAATCAAAAACAGCAATTCCATGAAAGAAACGTTTCATTCCCTCCATTTTCTCAGCAACCGATCATATCAAACGAAAAAATAACAGGTTTAAATGTAATACTGTCGAAACACTGGCATACCAACTCTTTCCTGCGGTATCCTTGAGTTGCTTTCTCATCAACTTGTTTAACTTTCTGGGGGCATTCGGAGGGACAAAGAGTCCATCAACAAGCTCGGAGTTGGGTCTCCAAAGAGCACTAGTTTCAGTATGGTTTTGAGATTTGTTCACAGACCCATTGTGCGTTCCCGATGAAAAAGTTGGCAGCTTCGGCTCCCACGAAAGCCCAATCACTGGCTTGCTCTCAGGCATTCTAGATTTCGAAAAATAATCTCACTCAAACAGCTTAGATATCAAATATAAGCTTGCAAAGATAACACAAGCAGAACAAATTGAAAAACCGCAGAGCCCCAGTCAGTTATTACCCACCGTTGGTTTGTTATGCAAAAGAAACAAAATAAAAAGCAACAGGGATTGGCTAAAACATCTGCACAAGGATTAATAAGAGAAAGTTTGAACCTTTTATGTTCTTCAGTTCCGAAAATTTTCTCCAAAAGCAAACCGATAGGGAGAAGATAGGATTACTTAAGGAGACAAATCACAGAGAGCAATCTCAGACAAGTGGAAAGAAAGACATTCGACAACACTGCCTGGGATTGGCGCAGAGCGAAGAGAGGTCTTAGGGTTTTTTATTCTTTTAAGGCAGAAGAAGATGATACGAACTTCAAACAGCTCAGGACTACTAGGGCCAACTGCACTGACGGCCTTGATCGATAAGGCCACGTTCAACGCTCTAGGTCAGACTAATAAGCCCATATCCCACCGGGGATTTATCAATATCCTCCTAAGACCT
Source organism: Myrica gale (assembly GCA_963930655.1). Lineage (NCBI taxonomy): Eukaryota > Viridiplantae > Streptophyta > Magnoliopsida > Fagales > Myricaceae > Myrica > Myrica gale. Next base: position 7,575,945 of record OZ005616.1, read on the forward strand.
ATCTATAATTTGGAATGAGATAGTCTCTAATCTCTGAGAAAAAAAAAATATTATTTTATTATAGTTCCAATAGTGGGAGTTTTAGTTCAAGAGGTTTTCCCACTATTAATTTGGAATGAGATAGTCTCTAATCTCTGAGAAAAAAGAAGAAGAGAGATACTCTCTAATCTTTCAAATTGGATGCTCAAATGAAAGAGAGAAAATATAATAAATATTATACATTTATTAGGGTCCATGCATGGTGTCTCCTCTCTCTTTCAAACCACCCAACATGAACTTCGACAATTTAATGAAATATTAATATAAGTTTTTCTCTATACTAGATAAACATTGACACAAGGGCATGACAAAAAGGTGAAAGAGGGAAAACACAGTCGATTAATGGTTCTTTTTGGATTAAGAACACAATTTGCCTAATGCAATTGTCTTTTTTTCAACTATTTTGATATTCAATTTAGGAAACTGACGAAGGAGGATCATTTATAATTTTTTTACATGAGTTGCACTATAAAATTTGAAAAGAAATAAACACAATATAACTCTATACTGAAATTTTACATGAGCAACATTAAGTACTATAAAGGCCTAACTGTTGTGTTTATCTCCTTCGAATTATATGATTCAATTCACATAAAAATTTGTTTTATAAATACGTTATTTATATGTCAACAACTTATCTTGGCAGTATGCTCCCTCCAAAGTTCCAAATTCAAAACCTTATAGATGCTACCACCAAGACTTTTGGTTTAGTAATTACCTAATTTGTGTGAGACAAAAGAAGGAATGCACGGACTTCAAAATTAGTCGAGGTAAGCGTAAACTGGTCCAAAACACTTGATGAAAAAATAGGAGTAGGAGTAAACATCGAGACTCAAATTTCAGCATCAAGATTTATCGTTGTATTGATTGCTGAGACTAAAAAAGAGACAGCTGCCCGTCAAAATCACAAAAATGAACTTCTCGTGGTTTTTAATCTGATTATTGCAACAACATGTACATGAATTGCTTCTTTTCAAGTGAGTTGAACCATATAACTCGGCTAATCACTCAAATCATCATCAAAAAAATTTATATCAGCATCATCATCAGTGGCAACACCAGCAATGGCAGGATTAGAATCCAACGACTGTACATCAGCCAAAGTGACCAGCTCAACGGATCCCTTTCTACCATCTGCACTTTCCTCTCGATAATCAACCAAATCATTCTCACAAGCATCAACTTGTTTCAGTCCGTTGCAAAGGATTCCCTACAAAAGCACAATAAGAAGTCGTCAGTTAAGAGTTTCCATGAATAATACCAGAACCGATACGTCGATACAAAAAGTAGCATATCTTTTTCGATAAGCATGGAGGTGAAAGCTTTCAAACATGGGAAAATGAGCTTCCTCTCCTACATTCCCTGTGTGGTCTCCATCAGACAAGTAGTGTCTTACCATGGCCTCATCAGAATCACTATCCTTCAACTTGTAAGAAAAAGATTTTGGAGTCACATATGATAGGCACAGTATGGCCGACTTGTATCTTCTTTTAGTCTCTGCTAAGCCTATGACCTACTATACTTAACCTTATGATCAAAGGCTTTCTGCCAAAATAAATTAAGAGTTGGATTCAAAGAACACCTCCAAGCTTGAATGCTATGCAACATTGTGTATCTTTGCACATAAAAACCTAAAGATAGACAAATCAACCAGCATTTATAACCCAATTCACAGAGTCCCCTTAGACATGAAAACATGTGAACTCGACTACCTCATCTTCTTGCGAGTCTTGTTTCTCTGCTTCCACAATCCAGTCATGTAGTAAACGCCCCATGAGAACACTGTCGAGAGAAATCTCATTGGTTCTTTTCCTTAATTGGCCTTCTCTAAGCCGCAAATTGTAGTGAATGTAGATAAGGTCATTTAATCTTTTCTGAGCCAAACTATTTTGCCTTTGGCTGTATATCTGATCAAATATGCTCCAGTTGTGCTCACACCCAAAAGATGAGCATGTCTGACTTAATATGCGTACAGCAATCCGTTGCAGCTCTAAGGAACTTATCCCATGTTGTTGCCACCATGCAGCTACAAGGGGGAAAAGATTACTGTCCGTCAAAATATTGTCCGATGCAATATGAAAACTATTTCCAGATAAGTACTATACATGAGTGCATGCTCCCGGATACAGAATTCTGAGGGTTAATAAAGCAGTTTAATGTTATCACCTGGATCAAGCTCTGTTCTCGTACTGATTGCCAATTCAGTTCCAAAATCAGCTTTTGCAGAGTTATAATCTGAAATCTGTGAAATTTATATGGTGAAGTTTTAGAGACTCAGCTATTTAGGACACAGCAAATGGTAAGCTCAGTGAGGAAATCTTTGCCTGCATAGATGCAGAAATCCTTCTCATGTTGTCTGGTTCCAGCCGGACTATACACTCATTAAGGCCACGCACCACCTCTGAATGCTAAATTGATATAAAAAACATATTTAGTTAGGAAAGAGACGTACATTTCTAAGCAATCAATTATTGGTAACTGTTTCTCATACCGCCACAAAATCAGGATGATATCTGTATGATGGATTTAAGAAGTAAGCAGCCATATAGAGAGGGTGGTAGAACAATGAACTCCAGTGATGGTCTATCACATTCCAGAATGGTCCATATTTACGTGCATCATCACCATGGATGGATTTAATTGCTAGCTTTGCTCTGTACATGTCGTTATATATAGATGGCATTGACAAGCTTTCACCAATATCAAACTTTTGAAGCACTTGCATTATTGGGTCCACTGATTTCAAAACATACTGCACCTTCTTCCAAAACGTAGCACTCAAAACGATATTTTCAACCTCTTTTCCCAGGTCTGATTTTGATAATGAAGAGGAGATCCATTTGTTTGATAAAAACATTTTTCTGAGACCAACCTTGTGGTCCCGCAAACCTTGCAAAGTGGCAAAGCTTGAGGCGCACCGGGTAACAGCTGGCCTCAGAAGTTCCTGTCCCTCAGTGAATTCATTCTTCAAAAGATTTAACAGCCAAATTTTGTTGTAGATCACTTTTGTAATTCGTTGTCCCTTCTCCATGCATTCTCGTACGCATCTTATCTTCAAAAAATCTTCAAGCATCCGATCAATACAATTGGTGGCACAAGGAGTCCAAAATAATTTCCTTCTCTTCTCCTCAAGCATCTTCCCAGCAGCTTTATAACTGGGAGTATTCTCAGTGATCACCTACAAGGGGCAGCAGGAAGGGAGCAGATTTAGAACAAGCAGATAATTGTTTCAAGGAAGGAACTTCTTGAAATTGGAGGAATAAGACAAGATACCTGCACTATGTTCTCCTCACCAATATCATCCACCACTTTGTCCATCAGCTTAAACAAACTAGAAGCGTCTTCTACTATATCAGTGGCATCAACTGAAGTAACGAAATAATCACTATGAGGACAAGAAACCAAAAAGTTGATCAATGTCCTACCCTGAGTGTCTCTCCAACTGTCTGTCATTATGGAACAACCAGTGATTGCCCAGGAGGCCTTATATTCAACTAGGAAGCTTTTGATTGTCGCGATATCTTCCTGCAGAACCCTATCAGATATCAGTTGGTTCGGAGGGAACACCAAACCCTGCCCATATTGACCAACCAACTCCAGCATCTTTTGGAAGTATATGGAGTCTGCTGCTTGTAAGGGGACTCCTGCATAGTAAAAAAATCTGCGGATTGCAGATATAACTTCATGGCCGGCTCTTTTATTCAACCCCGTGTTTCCTCTTACTTGTCTGCAAGATTGGGATGTCTGAGTCTTTGGTGTTTTCAGAAAAAGAGAATCCAATCTTGATCTTTTAAATGATGGTTCAGAACCACTACTAGGAGACATCCCCTTGACTGCCCTTCTAGAATCTTTACCCAATCTTCTATCACCATCGATCAGACTTCCTTTGCTCAAGTGATGCAAAGCAACCTCCTCTTTTTCGTCCCCTTCATTTTCATTGTCTGTCAGCATAAAAAAGGCTGATAATTCACTAGTATCTGGCTGTCTGTGTCGTCTACCAGTACGATGCCATTTCATATTCTCTTTTATTGTCAGATACACTTCCTCAGGAGCATGCCTACAAGGTGCTACTTCTCCAGGAATTCTAGCTAGATGTTGTTTAAACCGATTAATACCTCCACTAACTATCTTCTCACAGTAATTGCATTTCACCTTTTTCTTTCTTTCATCCTGAGCAACACCATGTTCCCACCCAGGGTCAACATACCCCAGTGACCGGAGAGGAGTCAAATTTACAGTCAAATTCCTTTCACTAGACGAATTCCTATCAACCATCAATTGCTTTCCCTTGCTCCTATACCCAACGTGCACTTCTTCTTCCTCATCATTGGAATGGAAATTTGAATACACCTGTCCCTCATCTTCAGACAGTCTCGCTTTCTTATTCGAACGAGATCCTTTCAAATTTTCTTTCATTCTTAGGTATACTTCTTCTGGAGCCTTCTCACAGTATGTTACTTCTCCAGAAACTCGAGCTAAATGTTGCTTTAACCTGTATATTCCCCCACTGACTATTTTCCCACAATAGTTGCATTTAACCTTCTTCTTTTTCTCATCTTGTGCAATGCCATGCTCCCATCCGGGGTCAACAATTCCACAGGAACGAGCCATGAACTCAATCATTCAGGAATTTGTCTGTAGCCATTTGTTATCCGTATCTGGGTATGCTGTTGCAACAGGCACAATTAAATTGCTTAGGAATTTCCACAATTAAGACTCTTCCATGTCTCGTAGTGCATAGCAAATACATCATTTTCTTAAACACAACAGCATGAGTTTGGCAAACAAGGAACTAATATTATTGTAACCAAAAGCGTGGAAAAAGATCACGACAAAAGCATGAAAAAAAAGATTGTACTGAAGATTTTTTGTGTTAATGTAAGAGGAGTAATATTGATCATAATAACAGAAGGTTTGATATGCTCCAAAAACAACAGAAGAGGTAAGCACAAAGCAGCATAAAAAAGAGTGAGGGAGGCTTTAAGGAATTATTTCTCTTTTCAATAGTGTGCAAGCTTACTGAAGATTTTCATCATGAGAAATTAGGAATATCTCTAAAACTACATACGTTGCCAGTCTGATGTGCTGAAAATTCTCCAGGTGTGGAAAAAGCCAGCTTCATGCCCTCTTGAAGAAACAGATAACCCTGCTTGCTAGGAGTGACTTCCTCAGATTTCTCAAACAACTCCTTGCAACTTAAAGAAAAACAGATTTTTAAGGTCAGTATGTATTAGCGGTTCTAAAAAAGAGAGTAGATTGCAGAAAAAGTCATATCGTGAATAAGATTGATATAATTGGGTGAGATGAACCACTCAAAAGCTATCAAAGCTGTACCCAAATCCTTGAGAGTAATGTTATTCATCAGTTTAAAAGACAACGCCATTTTCTTTTCTGCTGATGAATAAGACAGCACTATACTACACAATCTTGAGTTGGAAATTGGTTTAAAGGTGAGGCAGCAAGCTCTGTACGAGTTCTCAATTTGGGACCAAGAAAAAATTCCACTATCAGTGGTTAGATAGTATACATTAAATTTACAGCTTATCCACTCATAATTTCATCTCCCAGGCAAGCAGATCACACCTATGAATCCCGCCTGTCTGTTATAAACTATATACATTCAGTTCTTGAGACATGCCGGCAGTTAAACATATATAGAGATTCAGAGGACTAGTTGTTAGAGTGCCCGCATGTGGATGGTAGCCACACAGATGACTATTAATCGGCTACAGTTCGTGTACCCAAATGACCTGTTTAGCTTTTCCCAGCTCCCTCCGTAGCTTATAACCACACCAAAACAACTCTTAACTTTGGACCAAAGCTCTTCTCTTGAGTTTAAAGGAACCTAAGTAAGCAAGCAAAAGGTTTGCTACTTCGCTCCTTCTAAGAAACCAATGCAGCACGAAAGAACTCTGGTTTAAACACCAAGCAATCCTACCAAACCCAGCCATGAAATCATAGAAGTAATTCCCATTTTTACAAAAAATAACTACATGTGGTGCACATAACTGAAACTAAAGTAGACAAACCAGCAACATTGTATTCATCATTTGTTCTACGCATACTTAAACGGCATTACAAATGATCACTCCTCCATATTTGACCTTCCAAAAACCAAACAAACACTGATTAAATTTTCACGAAGAAAATGTTTCTCATAATAGGCTAAAATCAAACAAATTGCTCCGGATAATAGCGAAAGTAAAAATATGATTCCAGTTAAAACTCCTATTTATATGCATAAAGCAATCTTTTTTCTTTAACCTCCAAATTGAAGGATCGTACGAGACGCATACCCGCAAAAGGGCGTGGAATTAAAAATCGGACGCCCAATCAGTATTTGGTGGTGCTTTAATTTCCTAGAGAAAATAGGCAAATTCGGAGAAAAATTGGAGTAAAGGTAAGGCAGGGTGTAAGAAAATCTGAGCAGTTTGCGGAGAGGAAGAGAAGAGGAAGAGCTGGATCGGTTTTCGAATCGCGCGAGTCGCGACTCGTGAGTGGAATGGCTGGGTGACAAACTCGACCCGCCCGTGTTTTTAGGGTTTCTACTCGATACCAATTTTAAGTTTTTTTTTTCTTCATATTATTCATTTATTCCAAGGACTCGCCTAGTCTCGAGAATCTTGGTGAGTCGGCTCAGTGGGCCTCCAACACACAAAAGCCAGCAAGGATTTGCCTCGGTGACCGAGTCCCTCCCACCCGAGTTCGTTCGAGAGCTGAATTATTATCCAATTTGGTAAGTTCACTCAGTGGCACTCGTAAAATTATTCAAACTGATTCATAGATTTCAATTTTACGTCTTTTACAAGTGCCTCTGAGGTTGTTCTGCTTAAACCTTATGCTTGAGAAATGGAACAACATTCGATGATCTTGTTCAAGGTCGAGCAATATGATTTCTGTTCAGGTAACACGTAAATATTTACACGGAGAATCCCATAAAGCGATCATATCATACATACAACAACACACAGGTTACCAGTAATCTTTACAAGAACACTCTCCATTACAAAAATGGTGGAACCTGTTCCTATCCCTGACAATTATCTGACGATTGTAAACCTTTGAGATGTGCTTAGTTGCATTGTGACAATCTTTGCAGACTCGCAGATTCTTTGATATACGAAGAGTGTCTCCTGGTTTAGTCTTCAGCAGGCCATAGGCAATTGCTAGTTTTTCACTGTGGTAGTACAAGGGCTTCTCCTTATCCTCCTCCTCCTCCTCGTCAACCTCATAATGTGATACTCCGTCAGTGTCTGGTACATAGCCAATAGATTTTATGCGTTCTAACATCTCGTCAACTTGGGCATAAATCTCTGCAGCTTGAGGATGAGCCCTCCCCCCTGCAATGAATTCATTGAGGACGCCCTCGAATTCGATTAGGGAAAAACCGGGAGCCTTCTTCACCCTCCTGTCATTCATTAGTTTCCTCACATTTGCCACATCTTCCCATCTACCAGCATTGGCATATAAGTTTGCCAATAGCACATATCGTCCACTGTTATTGGGTTCCAGTTCAATTACTTTCTTCCCTATTTGGTCTCCCAACTCGACATTTCCATGGATTTTACAAGCTCCAAGGAGAGCACCCAAGACACCTGCGTCAGGGCTGATGGGCATCTCATTGATAAGCCTTTTTGCTTCCTCCAGCATTCCAGCCCTTCCGAGCAGATCAACCATACAACCAAAATGTTGTGTGCAGGGCTCAATACCATGAACTTCAACCATGATACGGAAGTAATGCCGCCCCTCATCAACTAACCCTGAATGAGCGCACGCACTGAGGAGATTCACGAAAGTGATGCTATCAGGGGCTAAAATCTCTGTCTCCATCTCCTTAAAGAGCTTAATGGCAGCCTCTCCTTTACCATGCATTGCTAGACCCCCAATCATGCAATTCCACGAAGAAATCCCTTTATGGGGCAAGTCATTGAAAACCTCAAAAGCCATCTCCAGGCAACCACATTTACAATACATGTCAATAATAGTTGTCGCAAGTTTTGAGTCCAATTCAATCCCACTCTTCTTTATATAACCATGTATCCATTTTCCTTGCTCTAAAGCTCCTAATCCTGTACAAGCTGATAACATACTAGCAGCAACAAACTTATCCATCACCACTTTTTCTGCTCGCATCCTATCAAATAAAGCGAATGCCTCATGAAAACGATTGCTGTGGACATAGGCTGCAATCATGGCATTCCAAGAAACAGAATTTCTATCAGGCATCTGCTCAAAAAGTTCAAAAGCCTCGTCAACAAGCCCCCACTGCGAGTACCCTGTAATCAAACTTGTCCAAGACACAACATCCCGCACAAGCATCTTATCAAAGACCTTTCTTGCTTTCTCCAAAGACCGGAAACTCACGTACATAAAAATCAAATTGTTTTGACAAAACCCATCCGCTTCAAACCCGAATTTCACAACATGGGCATGGACTTGTTTCCCTTCCTCAGAAGCATTAGCGTCGCTACAAGCTCTTATAACAGCAGGGAAGGTATACCTATTGGGCGAAACAGATTCTTGTAACATTTGTGAATACCACGGAATGCAATTTCTGGGGAGTTGTAATTGCTTGTAACCTCTCATTATGGTATTGTAAACAAATGCATCGGGGTGGGGCATTGAATCAAATACTTGGAGAGCATAGCCGAGATCGCCATTCCTGGAGATTGCACAAAACTTGATGACTCGGCCCATGGCATCGTTGTCTGCTGAAAGGCCCAGTCGGATGAGTTGGGAGTGATATTGCTTGAGCTCAGCCATGTTTGAGCATGAGCCGAGGCCATGCAACGGTGAAACATGCGAACTGGGGGAGCCTACAGGCTGTGGGGAGGCTTGAAGGAGCTGAAGTGAGGTCATTTTCTTTGTGAGGTTCCGCGAGGAGTGAAGACCATTGACGTGTTAACCGTATGGTTCATATATTCTTCGCCTATCTTTTGGTACATAAGGCGACATTTTAACTTAGAAAGCCTTTGGACGACTGCCGTTTTCAATCTCCCACAAACTTCAAATCGGTCTCTAACTGGGGAAACCCCACCAAAAGTCACGTAAAAGGTTGTCTAATGACTGACAGTAGGATTTCGGCAAAAGAAAATTAGTCATCAGATATGAGGGCAGGGAAGAGGGAACTGATTTGATAAGACACGCACGACGTGCATGGGATGACATTTTGAATTTCCATCTCAGAAATTTTCTGATGATCCAACTACACATCATCTGCAAATAGTAAATGAGATATGGAAGTACTGGCATTACAAAAAATTTGAAATTTCATTGAGGAAAACCCTGTTCTTCAGCTCTCATGACTATTCGAGATAGAACTTTCGTCCCAATAATGATAGAAAAGGGGGAGAGTAGATCCCTTGTCTCAGTCTTCGAGTCTCTTTGAATAAGTCATATAAATTTCGATTTAGCAATATTAGTATGAAACAGTAGATTTGCATTGGGGGAATGAGCTGACCCGTTTCTCATTGAATTCAAATCTCTGAAGGACTGCCAATAAAAAGATCCACTTCCATCTCGAGTGTATTCGGTTAGGTGTGTTGTGAGGATTTTTTGTGTTTTTAGAATTTTTAGGTGATATTAACTTTATTGGTATGCGTGTTGTAGTTATTTTTATGTGAGGTTAGAAATGATGTTTGGTTATAGGATTTTTGTGTTGTGAGAATACAAAAAAATCCTGAGAATACTGCATAAACGAACAGTCTCTTAGCTTTCTCCGTAACCACTTTTAACACCATGAGTCCACAACGGACCCTTCAAAATTTTCAGTGTGAAATATTTCACGGGCAATTAGATTTAAGAAATCCTCATTAAGAACACGTCGCCGATATCACCAGCAGAGAGACTACACGCAAGCAAAACGCATTACCTAAAGCTGGAGCAAGTTAACATATGATTGGATATAGGTGCACAAGTCTAAGCTGCGTTTGCAACAAAATTTTTTATCTCCCTTAAAATTTTAACACAATAAAAAATTCAAATATAATTTTTATCTCCCCATCAAATCATTACTTTTTACTGTAATAAATATAAAAAATTATCCATCTCTTCACTTTTTCATAAAATTCAATACCCTAAAATTTTAACTTCCCAACATTTTATATCTTAAAAAGAAGACTAGGTTGTTTCAAGTACGTACCAAACACAAAACTTAAAATTCCAGCATGCCTTCTCAGGAAGTAATGCCTGAAAACCAGCATTTCCACAATACGCCAGTATCAGAGACATCAATCAGTTGCTTTGCTGCTTAGCTGATGATCTGCTGTCACCTACTTTTGCCCAGAAAAGCACTTAAATTCTATTCCACTTTGCAGAAACCTTTGTCTTTTCATGATCTGAGTCCAGCCAAGTGGGGGCAGCAGTAACCAGTATTTGGGAACCTTTTGCCGGTTAAAAAGATGGTATCTTTTTTGCAATGATTGAGATTTGGTCACCAAACTGTTTGGACTCTTGCGAAGAGAGCTGGTGGGTTTCTTTTGAAAAATTTCAGTGTTTTTAAAATTTTAGGTACTGAATTTAGTGAAAAACGTGCAAGATAGTTATTTTTTTATATTTTGTAGTGAAAAGTAATGATTTAATGAAAATATAGATATTATATTGTAATATTTTATTGTGTTAAAATGTTAGGAATGATAAAATTTTACAATGCAAACACAGCCTCTAATACTCCGAGGATCATAATAATAAACATTATAAGAATACGTTCACAAAAGGAAAGCATTAACCCTCCGTAAAATGTATTGACTTTCAAAAAGAAGAGGAACCTTATAAGCAAAATTATCTTTCAGCAAAGCTTAAATTGTATGTAAACTGGACCGCATGTGTGGGATACCTATTCCAAGCACCCAGTCTAAATTTTGGAAATTTGACATTTTAGTTCTTGGGTTTATATGTGATATCTCGAATTCCACATAGAGTGGGAGATAAGAATAAATGAGAGATGAGTTTCTATAAAGGTCAAATCTCACATTGGGACCTTACTAGGTTGAACTGGACTTTATAATGATCCAAATGACTTCAAAAGCAACCTTGACTAGTCCTTTTGAAGTCAAAGCACAGATGTGACTAGTGCTTGTCCTTGGGTCGTTACATTATACCCCTTTGGCAAATGAGTCATTCACTTTCAAATTTCAAATTTTTAGTTATTGAGTTTTCTTTGTTTGACGAAATGGTCATTCTGTTAGTCTGTCGTTCATATACTTAACGGATTTGAAGAGGTCAACCAGATATATGTGTTGAAAGTGAGCGGTCGACCGGTACAAATTTGCTGACGTGTCAGAGAACTCCGTTAAGCATATGGACGACAGACTGACAGAATGACTATTTCGTCAAACAAAGAAAACTCAGAAGGCTAAAAATTTGAAATTTGAAAGTGAATGACCATTTGTCAAAGGGGTATAAACCCAAGGACCAAAATGTCAAATTCCCCTGGATTTTCATCCAAATACATCTTCACACCATTAGTGAAAAGAAACCATGATTCACCATAGAACATAGTGAGGCTCCACCGAAGCCATGTAAAGAGGAAGTTAAAAGCAACCTCATATCAATCAAAGAGCTTGGACTATTACAGAGGAAGATTGTATATTTGTCAACTTCAAAACCCAATTATGTAAAACTGATATTAAAATCAGATTAAAGGAAACACAAAAGCAAAGAAACTGGAATATCCTAAAAAACAACTCGAGCAGGATGGAGAGGCTATCATTGATCCCAACTATAGATCTGTTTCGTCTGGTGTTGATGAGCTACCACTAAGATAAAGGATCCAAGCAATAATGGAGCAGAAGATAGCAGTGAAGGGCAAAAACATATTCCAATTAACAGAGATCGAAGATAAAGTCACAGTTGAAGATCCAGTCCGAAATATCGATCTACGCATCTACATAAAACCAATGGAAGCCCGTAATATTTACTCTACAAGATTTCTCGGGCACCCTGTGAAAACAGAATTTTACAAACTTGATGACAAAAAAACTCAGATACATAATTCGAAACATTTTCTAAGTTTCTAACTGAAAAGACATCCCTAGCCGACAACCTTTTTTTTTTTTTGTATGCTTTTAGTCCTTGCCAGCATGAGTGCTTCGTTGTGGAGTGGAGGCAATGGCAGGGCTTGAAACAGAAAGCATGCCGTTGGTTGGCTTCTTCAATCCTTGCACATTGCCCTGAACAGATAGGCTACCGCCATTTTCGGATAAGCGAATCGGTCTCCTTGAACTGTCATTCTTGTCTTCGCCTTTCTCTTTCGAGACCAGGAGAGAAGCGAGTCGCTCCAAAGCTTCCCTGGCTTTCTTCTTGGCGAAAGCAGCCTCCTTGACACGCCTCTCTGCATCAATTCTAGCGGCCGCGGCCGCTTTGTTCATGGACGCGGCGGCAATCCGGGCAGCAGCCAAGAGCGCCTTGGCCACGCTCTTGTCGATGACCCTTTTGTTATTACCGATTTCATTGGGACTGAAGAAAGTGAAATTAGGGTTGGAGCAGAGAGGGCAGAGGAAGGAAGGAGCGACGGCGTCTTCCGGAGGGAGGCAGGAGAGGTGAGCGATGGAGGGACAGTTCAGGCAGATGAGGCGCTCCGACGGTGGAGGCAGAGGAGACGAATCCTTATCGAACACCACCAAACACAGTGGGCAGAACAGCGACTGGTGGTTCTTCAGCACGCAGTCCGTGCACATCTGCCGGTAGCTCGCACGGTGGCGCACCATATGAAGGAGCCAGCGCTCTGACGACCCGCATCCCCCGCATGGAACTCTCGCTTGCATTGGAGGAGGATGAGGACGAGAAGGGTTTGCATTCATACTGCATTTGATTTACTTCGAGACAGAGAGAAACAGAGAGAGAGAGAGTGAGAGAGATTCAGGGGCCAACGGTAACCCTAGGACCCGGAATTAGGGTTTTGGTTGGAGTTTGCTTATTACGCTCTTGGATTCCGAAATTTTGCTACTACGCTATTCGCCAATGAAGAGGGTTACTTGGTGATACCCTTTGCGCCTCTCTCTCTCTGGGCACGTGTGGCTGCTGCTCTCGCATATTACGAGTAGGACACAACTTGCTGAGTTGGGCATCCCCACTTTAGCTTTTAGAAGGGGACCTTTAAAATTTAAATGATTCATTTACACAGCAACATTCAAGCCACTCGTTACCCAAAAAACATTCGAGCCACTCGCTCAGAATCTTGCAGCCGTTCCTCCCAGACAGATTTGGGTATTGGGTTTTGGATAATATTATAAAGTAAAGAAATATTGTGGGAGTTGGTGAAAAAGTGAAGAGATAAGATTTTTAATAAATATTATAATAATAAAAAATTATGTGGTGAATTTTTTAATAGTAAACCTAAAATTTTGAGCCCAATTAATCGAGGCTCAAACATGATCTTTCACTTATAAGGATAAACAGACCAATAACAAATGTTCAATCATCCAGAAAAAGGAAAAAAAACAGGAGAAAGAAATAAGGAAAAAAGAAAAAAAACCAGTACCCTGTTTCAATGTGCAACACCCATGCTTCTGAAAAATTTGAACACATAAAGATCTCCATATGCAAGAACTGATTAACTGAATACGAAAACCCCACAAGGAATCTATAAGTAATGATGTAAGGCCGAAATTCTAAGTTACCAACTATTATTTGAAACACGGTCCCAAGGTAAGAGCATAGTCAGCCACTATCAATCACCGAGGTTGAATTAACTAATACAATGAAAATACATGCCTTGCAGCTGCAATCCTCCATCCTAAGAACACATAGTTTGAAAATAAAAAATCCTCGGATGGCTTTTAGGAAACAAACCACCGTGCAATCTGTATCACCGAAGGAATAGTGGGGGAAGGGTAACGGATCATCAAACAAGTAACAGGTTATCTTAGTTATTTGAGTTTCTCCAGATTAATCTGCCACCATAAATGGGTCTACTTCGCCAAGATCAGCAACTAGCAGTTCCAACTCTGCTGTGTCCTCATCCTCTGGAGAGAGGTAAGTGGGAAATGGAAGCAATGAAATATCAGGTTTCTTGTAGACAGAATCTTTTATAAATACAAAGTTCCCTTCAGCACCAGGGACCTGCAAAGAATAAGGGAACTTTACACCAGCTGATTGATAATCCTGAATCCAGTATTCGTAATACAAGCTAAGACTGCTGAAAGGGGATCATCACCGTTGATAACAACGTTATATGTCAATAGTAGGAGTGAAAATATGGATCAGCAGATCCATAATTCTAGGCTAAGCATCTATCCAAGACAACAATATTAACTTTGCAGTGTTTTAAAGACAGAAATTTCTGAGATTAAGCTCACATCAAGGGAATCTTGAACAAGTGTCTTCTTTTCCTAATTAATCAAGAACCCACAAATTCATCCACCACTGTAGTCTTACAGTGGGGGACGTTTGATTTGAGCTAAAAGCTTATTGGCTCATCTGCGTGAAAGAAATTCAAATGGGCAGATCGGGCAGGTCAAGACCATTCTTCTTCTGTGTATATTTAAAGTGCTACAAGCTGAAAAATATAATTGTTACGAGAAACATACTTGGCCTTTTACCCACATCAGATTCCTAGCTGGATCAATTTTATAGACCCATACATTTTTAACCGTTCTCTGCTTCGCACCCATGCGCCCAGGCATCTTTTTGCCTTTAAATACCTGTTTAGGAGACTTGTGAGTTTGGAGATTAGAGTACCAGGGCAGTTGCAAAATAAATTTGCTCAAAGATTTATATGAAACATAACCACAGGATCACTAAATATTTTACAGAAGTTGACAGAGATAGGACAAAACAGGTGAAGTTTGATCCCACCTCTTGCTCTTTCACTCTCCTAAAGAAAATTAAAAAATGAAAACAGCAAAAAGCAAACAAGAAAACAGAAACAACAGGTAAACTACTATATGTTGGCATTACAGAAGTGAAGTTTTAAGTTTCACCAGGTCCAGAATGGCAACAGTATATGTTCTAAAGAGAGAGAACTGGCCTACAACATGACCTCAAGTGACATTTTTTTTAATCTTTTTCATCATATATTTGTCAGTAAAAAAATATATATTTATCAGTCAAATAAATAAGTTAGAAAAGTTACAAAGATAAGGAAACAAAAAGCAAGTATGAAAAATAAACCAAGATACAGAAGATAGGTTCAACGAAGCAACCAACCAATGAAAAACATCACAGGAAATATAAAAGAAATTAATCATTTCTGCACAAATTCTATTCACCACTTTTCTTCTTATTGAGAACAATCCTTCTGTTGTTGACAGGGCTCCTACAACTGAACTACACATGTTTTTGTTTGTTGTATATCTGGGCATAAGCAGGACTTGTTACTCTGCAGACCCCGGTTAAGTTAGATACTCTGCTCTGGGGTTTGGGTAGAACTGTAGTATTCTTACATGCAATACATCTTACTAACTTAGCAAAAAAAGAAAATAAAAGAACAATTCTGTCGACTCTAATCTCTACAAGTTGCAAGAGGTTCAATCTTGACCTGTTCCCATCCATGCATAAAAGAATCTAGTCAATCTAAACCCAGCAGTTATCCAATAATAACATTCTGCCAACAAACAGAGACAAAGGCAAAGTTAAGAACTCAAAGTTAACCTAAAATTGTAATTGGTGCACAATGACATCCTAGTACTGTCACATTATCATAAAGATCAGCAGCCTAATTATGTAGCAAAACTTTATATCTGCATTAAATTTTACTAAGTTTTTCATGCAATACATGGTGCAAGATAATGAAGTTCATTTGTGAAGAAGGGAACCACATAAAAGCTTGAGGAATTCAGAGACTGGATAATAGATGGTGTCCAATATCAGCATGTACTGTACAAAAGATACATCTGAAAACCTTCAAAAAAGTTAGATGTACCTTTCCAGGGGCATCCCTCTGACCTGTAGAACCAGGGGTTCGATGTGACAGTGACGCACCATGAGATGCTGGCATTCCACTAAAACCATGCCTTTTCATCACACCCTAGACACATGTATCACATAATCAGTGATGTCACAAAAGAAACTTTGCCTTTTTCCAAGTGGATCAAATGAGTTTCGAGATTAGTTATTGAATTTCATGATTATCTCTCATTCCCAACTCCTTGTTTTGTAAGAACAAAGGAAACAACACGTAGTCGGTGGTGTCACAGAGAGTAGCCTCCTCTCACTGCAAGTATAAGTCTTGCACACGGATGGCATGAACTTGTGACCTAACCTCCAACACCAATACCAATAGAGAGGGGAAGAGCATCTCATTTGGTCCAAAGCCCATTTGGGTTTTTAGTTTTTTGGATCAGGATAACTGTCTACCCATCTATCACCATGAAGGTATTAAATAGGAAAAGGAATAAGCAACACTAAAAAAAGACAAGGAGACAATGGGATGGAGATTAAGAATTAATGAATTTACCTGGAAACCTTTCCCTCTCGTGATTCCTGTAACATCAACATACTGGCCAGGAACAAAATGTCGAACCCCAAGGCTTGTACCCACAGGAAGAAGCGCATCTTCAGTCACAGGGAACTCCCTCAATTTCCTCTTCAATGGGACACCTTGTGCTCTAAAATGACCCACTTCAGGTTTCGTCAAATGCTTCGCCTTCTTCTGGCCGCACCCAATCTAACTAGCACAGCAATGGAACACCACTCCACATAATTATATGCTTACACCCAATAAATTATTGGAAGAATAATCTTAACTCAATGCTCCATTTAGTTGCCAGGAAGAAGTCCTCACCAGCGTTAAATATTATGCATAAACGAGAAAAAACAACATTCCACAATTTGGAGGATAAACGCAAAATAAAGCCTTTTGGGTGTTTGTGTATATGGAAGTTAAAATAACATTCGTCCAATAAAAAAACAATAACATAGCAAGACAAGTAATACTCTGATTGTGACCAGTTAAAATGGAAATGGAAGTTAGGAACTTTAAGAGCGTACCTGTAGAGCAGTGATGCCTTCCTTGTCGATGGTCTTGACCTGAGAAACAATATTATCGTCAACCCAAAGGATGGTGATGGGAATCCTAGCACCCCATTTGTCCCAGAGAGCGGACATTCCACACTTGACGGCAATTAACCCGGTCCGCTTCGAGTTGGGGGTCATCACCCGACTAAATTTCTGTTGGAAGGTCTCGGGGTCCTCATCCACTAACACATCGGCTGTGCTGAATCTTCTCAAGAAGAAGAAACATTGGTAAGGCGATGGTGCTAATGTCGTGATGGTCGTCGTAGTAGTAGCTGTTGTAGTTGTTACCGCTGGATTGACTGCGAGGAGGCGGAGACGAGAAATAAGACCTCTTGATAAGGCCGACATGGTTCCCGACGATCGCCGACAGGGGCGTCGGTTTGCAGTAGAGAAAGAGAGGAAGAGATGCGGCCAGCGAAGGGGGAAAAAGAGGGTTTAAGCAGTGGTACAGTTGGCATTACACAAAATCGATAGGGGTATTTTGGGCATATTTGTAATAGCTCCAGGATTTTTTTTGGCGTGAATATATATAGCTCCAGGATTAATCATTGAAGCGAAAATAAAATTGGGACGGAGCTTACTCACTCGCGAGCATAGTGGTCAAATCCGAATTTGTGATGGAGCTGCTCTGGTGTGCTCAGGAAGTTTTCTTTCAGGACCCAACCACCAAGCTTAGGTTCGTCTTCCCTTCCAATCCAACAACAGCACGAGCGGTACTCCGCGGACGATTTCGTCGTCGTCGTCGTTGTAATTGCAGGGTGGCTGTGGCCAGTGCGGAAGTGGGAGCGCTGGTGGAGCAGGCCGGGGGCAAGAGGGTGGTGGAGCTGGTGGGGGCCTTCAACGAGCTCACGGAGACCATGAAGAACGTCCACTCCTCCACCAGCTCCTCCCAGACCCTTCTATTCAAGTCTCTGAAGCTCTCCATCCCCATCCTCCACTCCTTGCCTCTTGCTCCCGACGGCCGTTCTCCCCTCTCCAAGGCTCTCTCCCTTGCTCTTCTTCTCGCCCATCTTCAGGTCCCACTCTCTCACAGTTTCTCCGGTGCTTGTCCATGTTAGATGTATGCACTCAAAACCGTTATTTAGAATAATTTGAGATAATTATTGGACCGTTTCTTTTTTATGTAACATTGTCTATTAATCACAAGAACTGTGCGCTTGAATGCGAAGCAGGGGCTGCTTCGATTTCAACGATTACATCAATCCGCTTCCGTTGCGTAGCTTTCATCAATTCCCCTCAATTTTTAGCTTCGATCAAATTTTCGCCATGGCCCATTTTGCAGATGGACGCGGAGGTTATTTCGGCTGGCATATTGAGACAAGTTCTGGAAGCTGGTGCGGTATCCATATTGGAAGTGAGAGATCGGATCAGTGTTGGTACTTCTCATCTCTTGCACGAGAGCTTGCGGGTGAAGAATATGTCTTCAAAAGTTGAAGTTTTGGATGATAACAGCGCCGCTGCTTTGAGGAAGTTCTGCCTCACATTCTACGACATCAGGGCCGTGATTCTGGATCTGGCTCTCAAGCTTGATATCATGAGACATCTTGATTACCTTCCCAGATACCAACAACAAATGCTTGCTCTCGAGGTTATGAAGATACATGCCCCCTTAGCTCATGCTGTGGGAACCAACTTCCTGTCGTTGGAGCTAGAGGACCTCTCGTTCCGCTACTTGTTTCCTTGTTCGTACCTTTATGTCGATACGTGGTTACGAAGTCACGAGAGAGGCCCAAGTTACGAGCCTCTGATTGATGTGTACAAGGAACGGTTGCTTCAATCCTTAAAGACTGATCCCTTGTTAGCGGATATGGTCGATGATATCTTGGTCAAAGGTCGCTATAAAAGCCGTTATAGCACAATGAAGAAGCTCCTGCGAGATGGTCGGAGGCCAGAAGAGGTTAACGATATTATGGCATTGCGGGTGATTTTGAAGCCTAGGTCCGGATCAGATGTAGGAGAGCAAGCATGCTACAGGACACGGGAAATAATCAGGTCTTTGTGGGAAGAGATTCCTCAGCGGACGAAAGACTATATTGCCAAGCCGAAAGCCAATGGATATCAGAGTCTACACATGGCGGTTGATGTGAGTGAGGATGTTAGGGCTAGGCCGCTTATGGAGATACAGATACGGACGACAGAGATGGACATGTTGGCAGATGCTGGAACTGCGTCACATTCATTGTACAAGGGTGGTCTTACTGATCCTGAAGAGGTTAGTATTTTGTGCAAATGATAGAATCCATAAATGCAGTCTTTGCTTTCCAAGCAGTATCTTATCAACCGAACAATCGATCCCCTGACCTCCTTTATCCATCCCTCAAAATAAAAGACGATGAAGATTTAAAATGTCTACTATTCGTCTGTAGTGAAATGAATTGTCATATTTGTATGCAAACATTAATAATGTAATTAAATTTAACATCATATACGAGGTGCAGTTCCTATGACTATTGTCCATAGGGTATAAGGCACCTTGGAGCTGTGGAAAAGGCAATAGGAGGCATAAATCTTCCTGCTTCTTTCTTCTTGGAGCTAGGCTAACAGTGATCAAATCTCCTGCTTGCTGTTCCTCTTTGTTTTCGTATAGAATCCTGTATAAGATGGTTTACGAATCACTTTCCTCCTGGAAGGTCTGCATTCTATTCATATGGGGGAGCAAGGAGAAAGATAGAGCTGGGACTGACCTGATTCATGACCATCAATGTTCTTTATTGTTCAACTCTGCTATATAAGTCAAGTGCATGAAGCTTCTAACTCAGCCTTACGGTATCAAAATTCTAGTGATGTAAAAGAAATTGAGTTTGTGAATTTTTGATGCTCAGGCCAAGCGGCTGAAAGCCCTAGTGATGGCTGCAGCTGAACTTGCAGCATTGCGCCTTAAAGATCTTCCATCCACAAATCATAAAGGTAATGAGATTGACCAGAGAGATAGAGTATTCCAACTTCTTGACAAGAATGGAGATGGTAGGATAAGCATTGAGGAGCTTATGGAAGTGATGGAAGAACTTGGTGCTCCAGGCGAAGATGCCCGAGAGATGATGCAGGTTCTTGATGCAAATAGTGATGGTTCTCTGAGTTCTGATGAATTTGATATGTTTCAGAAACAGGTAAATATGCATCTCTGTTATTATGGAAGTAACAACAGAATCTAGTTTAAAGTAATTCCCCCCCTCCCTCCCTTCTCTCTCTCTCATCAGATTTTTTTTCTCAGCTCTCTGTTTCATCAGATTGATAACATTGCATCTACATGCTTGTTAAAGACCGTCATTGTATTTTGAAACACCGTGGCTGGTGTGTGAATTTTGAGAGTGAAGAAGTTAACATAACGCCAGAAGACAATAATTAGACTGTCGCCAAATTACACATGGTAGACATTGTAGATGCTCAGGCTATCAAGTTTAGAGAATGTTTTTGTGTTGCCCAGGGGGTATATTACCTAATACTTTTTGCCCGGAGTCATGAAAGTTGACCATTTTTTCATATCGAGTCATGGTAGAACATGTTGATTCTGGTTGGAAACTTTGTCTACTTCCACGATATTTGATCATTTCAACTGTTTTCTTTTCTTTTTCTTTTTTGTCTTTTTTAGTAACTCTTATACTCAAACTACTCAGAATAATGTGGAAATTTTGTTTTTGCTCTGGCCTGAATCAGAATTGCAGTTAAAACTAATATCCAAAGTTGCTTCACTCTGTTGTGATATGATTAACAGTCTCATCAAGAAGATCGAAAAATATATCTTGTTGCTGGAATTGTTTACAAGTTTTCGTACCATATATATATATTTTTATGTTCTGGTCTCTACAGGTTGAACTTTTGCGCAATTTAGAGGACAAAGATGATGAATACAGGGCCATGTTGAATGAGAAGCTTCATATGGCTGACACAAGTGGGTTAATTCAGGTATATAGCAAAGAGCTTGGGTACAGGCTCGCAAATTAGGAGTCTCGCCTGCATTTATTGAAGGCTACTTTGGGAGATCAATACCTCAAAGGGTTATGCGTAATTGGTTATTCAACATGCGAATATGTTGGCACTGTAAATAGTGTAATTCTCATGTAATTTAATATTGTTAAGTGGTCAAACTGTAGCAACGGTTATAGTTATTACAATATTAGAAATCATTTGAACATCTCAAGCAGTCGACCCAACATCTGTCTTAACTGATCAGATTGCTCTAAAATACAAATTAAATCTTATAGGTGCGGTGCAGAACACTACAAGAAGAAAGGTAAATCTCGTGTAGCCACTAGTAAGGATGTTTGGAAAGCAAAAATGTTAAGAATTCAGAGCTTGTATGGGAAATTTTTTGAGAGTTTTACGTTTTATGGAGATTTGTGACAAGTTGATGAAAAAGTATAAGATTATTTGATTGTAAAATGTTTTTTTGTTGAAGTTTATTAAAAAAAATAAGAAGAGAAGATTTGATTGAATTGTTTAATGAAAAATTAATGGAGTTTATTAAAAAGGAGAAAAAAAATCGGATGTATGTTAGAGATAATATTATATCAAATCTGTTATAGTTTTCACAATATCGAGTTTAAATGTGATACATTGTTATCAAATTTTGATATTCAAGTTTAAATATAGAGATTCAAATTTAAATGAGAAAATATTTTCCTTTGCATTGTCTCTATAAATAGAGAGTAGAGACCTTTAACTTATAAGATGCAAAGACTTATAATACAAAACATGAGATTTCACATTGAATGTAGATCTTCTAGACCAAATCGCTTAAATCTCTTTATCTCTTGTTACTATTTCTCATCTCCTCCTCACCACATTCTCTTTTTCTTCTATGTATTACCTCTCTAACCTAAGTGATTTCCCATTCTGCCTGATCCTCTTCCTACACATTTTTCCTTATAGGGAGAAAACCACAACTACAATTAATAACAAACGAAGCATGATTTGCTTCTAGTCACATGCAGAGGATCCATGAAACTGGAGGGTAAGAGGCAAACGCAATACTAGCCAAGAGTCAAATGCGCTCTTCATCTTATTGAGGTTGAACTTTGAGATTTTTACAGGAACCAAAACCAATTAAATTCCATTTAGAACCATGAAACTGGAAACGAATCCATCGTGCTGGTTCTAAATAAAAAAAGAAAAGAAAAGAATATTGTCTGTATAAAAACTTTTTACGATAACTTTCATCGATTCCTCCAATCTATACAACTTGATCCATGCTGCTTGATATATACTGCCATATCTACTCGGTTTGAGATGTAACCGAGAGAAGAAACATATTGTAATTACATTGTTTGGATGGCTCAGTTCAGTCCTCTGCAGGGCTAATATCCGATGTTGTCAACTTAACCAGTACACCCATCTTCACACTTCGGTGGCCAACAGCTCTTGGCTAGTAGGGCCAACTCCTAAATCATTTGATAGCTTTTTACACAGCTGCATATATCAAGCATGCATGTTAGATTTTCCAAAATAGATGTATGCAAGAGGGACAGAGTGAGAATGATTAGTACCTGTCTATAGACTGAAGAATCGCCGTATGATTTTCTTAATTCGACTACATACAAGGATGGACTTATCTCAAACACCTGAAAGAGTTGCAGAAATAATGACAACTTAAGACAATTAGAAGTACATATGTTTATTCAAGAACAAAATCGTTCAAGGCTCACAAGCACTTACCTCTGCTGCTACTGAAAGACTGCCCACGCTTCTCTGCCCCCTATGCTCTTGCATAACTTTCAACTGAAAATTTGAAAAAAAGATGGACTACATCAGATATCATTATTGCCATTTAGGTGACATCAACCCTTTTTTTTAATGTTTGGACAATATGATTTTGAAATATCTTGCTAAATTCTGGCATTGATGTTTAAAGCTCCTATATTTTGTTCCTTTTTTTACATTGAAAGTGGAGGGAAGTTTACTTCGAAAGGGGAGGGAAGTTCAATATCAATTTCTATACCCAAATTGCTATTTGTGGAATGTGAAGATGTAGTGAGGATATGCTGATACCGTCCTCTTAGATGGAGAGAGAAAGAGAATGTCACAAAAGAGTATCAAGAGAACATACCCTCCCATTTTTCTTCAGAACACTAAATCCCATTTCTTTTACAATATCCTCAATCCTCTCGAGCAAATCCTTTGCGGAGTGATTTGAGGTAAATCTGATCTTTCTCTCGGAGACATCCTAAATTAACCGAATAATGTGTATAAATTAGATTTTTTGAAGTACTAACAGTGGAAGAATGCAAAGAATATGTAAACATTGTATTTTGGGTGTTTTTTTTCATTTTCAGACCCACCTCTTTCTCAAAGAAGCCAGAGAGGTCTAAGCACGAGGACATTCCAATCAACTGAAAGGCATTAATGAGAGCAGGCGAGCCGGGACTATTCTCTGCGTCAGATGGCTGTATATCACAGAATAGTCCTATGAGTTATACAGTATGAAAGCGTTTAAAAATACAAAACAAAAGGGGGGGGGGGGGCGAAAAGATGAGAATCTCCAAGCTCATACCACTTCATGCATTGAGAATGCTTCATCATCAATATGTATATCTTCGTCATCGTCTGGATTTGCTGGAATATAGTCCTGGTTAAACCACTCATCTGCTTTGATACCTGCCATTGTTATCCGGGTGGCATGATTGGGATCAAGAATTCTCTTTATCAGGTTTTGAGCACCAGGTGACAGCCATTTGGGTATCTGAGCATCCCCCTTGAAGATCTGAACTCCATCAAAAAAATACACAAATTCAAATTAATCAAATTCAAATAATAGAAGGTTCAGTCATAGGGCCATATGAAAAGCTATCCAGATGATGAATGACAACTTGTACATACCTTTTGATAGAGAACTGCGAGATTTCTATCATCGAAAGGAAGATATCCTGTGAGAACAACATACAAGATAACACCACACGACCATATATCTGAGGTGGCACCGTCATATCCTCTGTTTGAAAGAACCTCAGGAGCAACATAGTTAGGACTTCCACAGGTTGTATGGAGTAAACCGTCACCCTGATATTTTGAGGGAAAGACAAACAGAGTGATTAGGGACTGAAAGCAACGAAATGTCATGGGAGTTCTGCTTGGAGGTCTCCATACCCTGAAGTGCTGAGGTAAGGCGCTAAGGCCAAAATCAGATATCTTTATGTTCCCTCTATCATCAACTAGAACATTCTCTAGCTGCAATTCACAAAGTGAAATAACCGTATTAGAATTGCAAGTTGCAACCATGAAAGTGTGATGATCTGGCAAATATTATTATATCCAGCATTGCTCTGGAAAAGTTGTTGCCAACAACCTTAAGATCTCTGTGAAACACGCCTTTAGTGTGGCAGTAGCTCACTCCGTCAATTAACTGTTGGAAGACCTTCCTGCCATCCTTTTCTTTAAGTTTCCCCTTGGAAGCCTGTGTGATAAATGACTTCTTTATTAATCCCCAATCAAAGAAACCAAAAAAGAAATTAATATAAAGCATTGCTGAAGCTGCTTACAATTCTGTCAAACAATTCCCCACCAGTTACATATTCTAAGACCATATAAATCTTGGTTTTACTTGCCAACACCTGCACAGTAATTTTCATAATGCAAAAAGCATAAGTAAAACATAAGGTAAAGCAGAAGGCAAAGAACATAATCATTGTTAACCAGATCCACAATTACAGGTTAAAGGTTTCGATGACCGAAAGAGAATCTGGCATAAAATATTTTGATTGACTCCAGCAGATTCAATCCATTACTCCTTGGCAATCATGTTGATTTGCTAACTATGATTAATTGTTAGTTGTACACAATGGATAATCATTCAGTTTAATCAAGGCTGCTAATGGCATGATCTCAGCTCTATGATAATGAAATCAATAAATTCAATGCAAGGATGGATAGCATTTGTGAAGAGTATGCCCCCACAGAAACCCGGTCCACTTGTGGTCCAAGCACACTATTTCTAAATCAATCAGGTTAAATATTCCTGGAGCAGCAATATCCTAAGAAAGTAATTATATTAAGGTCAAGTTCAGATCAATCCATGTGCTGCAACAGGATAAAACGGCCCTAGACATCATCCAATATTAATGTCCCAAAACAAACACAAACCATTTAACCTGTGCAAGATTTGAAACACAACGTTATCGCCTATCCTATCCAACAGAAGCAAACAAAAGATATCACAATTCATGGGCCCTATTTCAAGCAAAAGTTCTTGGGTCTGGTAAGTCTGGGGGGGGGGGTTCTTCATCATACCGACCGGCTCCACATGACAAGGATGGGCACATGTAAAACTTTTAGCAATATGTAAGGTAGTGTGGCACTGTACGTGGATGCGTTTCAGTGGCTGGTCACGCAGAGAACAGAATCCCAACAAAACAGCTGAGTGGCAAGGTCGATTGGCCAGGTGTATATGGACAACCTTTCAATAAAGATGGAAGCTTTTCTTTTTTTCGGGAGGGTTTCAATTTCAGAACTGGCTGTTAGATTAGAAGATCATATCTGGAGGAAGGGATATCTGATTTAGAGGGAGTAAACAGAAACGAGGCCACTGTCACATGGACATGGGGTCCACGGACGTGGGTGCAAATGGTGTACTGTGGAATTTGGTCGTGCCTGCAGAACGTCATTGTATTTTCATTTTTAATTTATGGAAGGACGCCAGAATTCATGGATAATGACTAAAATTAGACTACCATAACAATATTTTAAAATTTTAAAAATTTTAAAAAATAAAAATTCCTAGATTGATGCTGCAACTTCTGATCAGATCATTTTTTTATTATTATCCTTGTTACGGAATAAAAAAAGTAAAAATATATTCGAAAAAAAAAAATTGTGAAGAGGCAAAGCTTGAGTCATTTTAAATTCTCAAATTTAAATAATACAAGTCCTGGATTGATGCTGCTAAAATCAGTTGTTTACTCTTTTTAGGGAATCAAAAAGTAAAAAGATATTAAAAAAAAATCGTGAAGAGGCAAAAGGTTAAGTCATTTGAAAGATGGTAGAAAATGGAGGTAAGAAGAAAAAGGGTCATTCATTATGCGGAAGAGGAAGAGCCAGAGCCAGAACATACCTCATGTAATCTGACGACATTAGGATGTTTGAGGAGCTTCAAGGTGCCAATCTCCCTCTTTATCTGCAACATCGTATGTAACATTTGTAAGAGTCAAATCACTGAGGATTCAGAGTACATGATTCTTTTTTTTCACAAAAAGAGCACGAAAGGAATCCCATAAGGACACCTAAAAGGAACCCATTTGAGGACTCCAAACAGTAAACGCTTTGGGTAAAAGAGATTTAAGAGAAGAAAAAAAAAGATGGGAGAATTTGAAGACCCGTCAATGAAGGAAGGAATTGAATTCGGAGAAGAAGAAGAAAAAAAAGGAGAATAGAGAAACCTGATCGGTGATCTTGAGGTCGATAATCTTGTTCTTCTCCAGGATCTTAACGGCGAAATACTGCCCGGTTTCGATGTTCCTGGCGAGTTTCACCTTTCCGAAATTGCCTTCTCCCAGAGTCCTTCCCAGATCGTACTTCCCCAGTCGCATTACCTTCCTCTCCAACTCTTCCTTTCTCACCATGTAACCCCCAGTAACACAACCCTCTCCCTCTCTGCCACACAGGAGTACTACTCTCTCTGTGTCGAGGACAAACTGAAGCTAACAAGTCGGCCGAGGGGAAGGGCGGGGATCGAGAGAACGAAATCCGAGGTTTGTTTCCTCTCTTGGTCTGTATTAACAATGTTTCCGCTCTCGAAACCGTTGAAACGTACGAGAAGAACTAAAAGCAACCGTTACCAGTTGAGAATCGAGGGCAGGGCAGCTCAGAGAAGCGTAACGAAGGACGTTCTCCTGGTTGTCGTTTTCTTTTTGCGAACTCCCAAAGCCAGAGAGCCAAAGCCAGCTCCTTCTCTCTCTCTCTCACCTGTTAAACCCAACTGGATATATACATCATAATACAATTAATCCGACCTTATTTATAGTAATTCCCGTAAACCAAATCAACTGGAAAAGCTATTATAATTTATTTTTCTAATAAGAAATAAATACCCACACGGAAACATCATGGTCTCGAATCACATCTTCCTCGTGTCCACGTCCCCCACCCATTTGGACGCATTTCTACTGCCGTCTTGCATTGCGACAGCGGCGGTCTAACCAGTCACCGCGTGTACGTCCACATTGTTTTACACAAGTTTCTCCTCAGATAACACGGTTTTTGCATGCACCCGCTTTTTACCTTCCCCCAATTATCCACAATCATTTCCATGCATCCACCTCAGCTCAGCTCTGGATATATCACAACTTGAAGTGGTACTCATCATTCCTCCCTCCCTCTCCTCTCTACTATAAAAATACCAAAATTATCGTTTTTATTTCCTTTTTCTCTTGCGTGCTTCTAGTCAATTAACAAATTATTCGATGATATTGTTGGAGTGCAAAATTAGCTCTCTTTAAGTTACACTTGTTTCACCCTACTACCGACCTCAACTTAACTCCTAAACATAGTAAATTTAGCTTTGATTAGTAATTTAAGATTACAATTTTGCGAAAAAATATATGAGAAATGATTGAGGTTCTTCTTTGATTCTTCTCATGTTCTTCTGAGAAGTAATCTGACGACTCAAGATTTCTGGGTGTGTAGGACCCACTTCTAAAACGAATCTTGAGCTGTCAGATTTTTTCCAAAAGAATCAAAGAAGAACCTCAATCATTTCTCAAAATATAAATAGAACAGAGTATTTGGCAAAATACAAATTTTTCACAAATTTCAATATTATTTTATAAATTCCAACAATTTTAAAAAAATTAATCGTGGGTATTTTATGGAAATGTCGGGAATTGCATCCACCCTCGAGGATAGGGATAGAACTGTGGATTTTGGTACCAAAATTGGACCTCAATATAAAATTGCGCCAACGTGGAATTCATACTTATCAAAAACAGAAAAAGAAAAAATCAAACGTGGATTTTTCATAGTCTTTACCCCGTTGTTATTTAATTAAGTATTGGACCATGTCCACTTTTCCTTCGGCTGATCCTTAGCTTAACTTAAAAGAACTTGTATTTGAAAAGTCTGGTTTTTTTTTTTTATTACGTAAATGGGAAAGAGAAGGTTCTGATTATACGGGCTTCCCCTTATGATCATATGAACCATTCCAACATGCATCACCATTTAAAAAGGTGACCTCCTTTATTCAAAACCAACGTTAACGTTATTGCCCTGATCTCTACTATACTTTTTAGAGCAATATTATATAACTATGTACATGATTAATCTCTCTCCTAAGGGTCCGTTTGTTACAAAAAATTTCACAAAATTTTACACCGTCTCATAATAAAATATTATAATATAATCTCTCGTTCTCTCATCAAATCATAACTTTTCACTACAAAAAATATAAAAAATTACCTCTCTCTTCACTTTTTTACTAAACCCAATAACTAAAATTTTAACAACACAAACTCACCCTAAGTCCATTTCAAGCTGTCGCTCCACACATTGTGGGGGCGGTAGATTGATTGAGTTTTATCTTTCAAATAGAAGATGGGGGAGAGGGAAAAAAGTAATCGGCGGCGCCATATATAAGATGTGGGTGTTTTTTTATTATTATTATGAAAAATTCAGTCTGACAGATCCATCGGAACGCCACTTATTTAATAGATTGATAAATCCCGAGTCGATGTAACCCCTAAATCATACATATCAGGTGAGTCCGGCTTGTCTTCTACATGCTTTCTCTTGGTGAAGTCATGCCCAACTCTAACATGACCTCTGAGTTGTTCTGGTAGGATCATGGTGCACATAACCCATCATATGGATTGCCTTGGGCCCTTGAGTAATTCTCCTATTTAATACTATTTATATATTAAAAAAAAGGGTCCGGTCTACTTTGGTAGGGTATAATGAATCAGGGCAAAAGTTACTATGTGAGTGAAGTTATTGTGTGAGTGTGTGAGTGAACGGATGAGATTAGAAGTTGAGAAATCTAACGGCTGAAAAAATGACACGTCAATTAATGAACCCGACCCACGAACCCGACCCGCACAACCGACCCGATTTCATTAATTGACGTGACATTTTATCAGCCGTTAGATTTCTTAACTTTTAATCTCACATATCTACTCACACACTCACACAATAACCAGCCTCATGAATCAGTACCGAACCTGCATTCATTCAGGCACAACAACGAGTAGTTTATCTTTTCTTTTATTTTTTTTCTGGAACAATCAATTAATCTGATCTCGTGAAATTCGCACACCGAAGCCTCAAATTAGAGAGGCATTTATGCATCGGGCAAAAAACTAATTAGTCGAATAAAAGACTAATGTTTCGTGCCCTTTTCAAAATTGGTAGAATATTCTATCAAATTATGAATATATATATATTCTCTCTATTTAACTCAACTCATTGTTTGAAATTCCAATAGAGATTTTGTGCCTGCTATCCCTTGGTGTAGACTTAGAATATTTAGATTCAACGTACTCTGAAAATATCGAAACTAATAATTGAGATTTGAGAAGATATTCGTAGCTAATATGTCAATTCGTTGGATATAAAATATACTCTCCTTAATGATATGTGAAGGAAAATAGTGATATTAATTTCTCACAACTTGCCATAATATATGCTAGCTTGTCTGTTAATTAAAAGGATAAGGATGGGCTCCTCTAAGTTCCTTATTTGTAATGTGTGAGATAGGTAGATGAGTGGGTCCATATAAGATAATTCATAAATGATCAATTATTATATTTATTGCCACCTAAGGTGTTATTTTGGTGGTGTGCGGGTTGTGCATAAGATACAGTGTTTATTCTTAATTAAAGACAGATCGAATCACAATATTCTCATTATACTCTAATCATTCCTGTGTAATGTGAAATTTCCAAGTTTTGGTGGACTTTGATGTGTAACTTTTTTAACTTAGAAAAAAATTACTATATTTATGAGCTATAATCTTCTGAAGGACTAATTAGTAATTAACAGCCTAGCTAGCTAGCTGGCTACGTTTTCTGGCTTTGGGATTTTCCTTACCCTACTCCACAACCACGTTATCCTCCTGGATCTACAATCATATATGATTGGCCTACTTGTCGATATTTGTGCATAATTTCCGGCCTTGTTTTTTTTTTCCTCTTCTGTGTTTGCTCATAATTTACTTCTCATTCTGTGGGCGATTAGTTCAGAATCTGTCGCAATTATGCTGATTTTCCTTATACCACGTATACGAAACATGATTCGCGGGAGGAAATTATCTAAAGATTGCTTGTATTTGTCATCGTACTAAACAAATTAATAATTTACTCCTTTTGTCTTCCGCTTTAAGTTTATTTTACTTATTAATGGATAAATAGTGAATTAAATTTTTTTTATCAAAACATCTATTTTATTAAGAATCAAAGCGGATCAAAAACTTTAAGAATACGCTCTAAAAATTGGGTCAAAACCTTGAAAAAGGCGACATGCCAACGAGGAAGGGGGCCAAAAGACCATACATAGACCCACAAGGGGCAGAGAACCCATAAAGGGCAGTAAGCTGAAATGATTAACATAAAAAAGGAAAGTTGACAGCGAAGGGAAGCGGCAGAACCAACTGGAGGAGGAGGGGAACCAGCAAGAAGGGAAAAAAGCCGAGCAGTTGAAAGGCAGCGCGTCTTCTGACGCGCGTGGGCCCCCACACGTCGGTCGGCCGGTGCTCGGCTGCCACATACAAAACCGCTAGGATGTGCGAAATCCAACCCCACGGCGTGTGCATGCTAGAAACCACCACTGAAACACGGATCTGGAAGGAAGGGTTTTCCTTCGCCATTGGTTTTTTCTCTGAGGGCGCGTGAGATCCACTCGTGCGTGGGGTAGCAAGAGCCGTCTTCTTAGCTCCGAGCTGGGACAAATTAAAGCGCCTAAGGATGGTGAAGTCTTTCTTAGCCGTGGCTACCATAGACCACTTGAGATTATCTCAAAAAGGAGTCAAAATAGAGGATTTATTGAGAGACTCGACCACTTGAGAGCAGAACGGAAAGGAAGAGGGAGCTCCTCCACCGCTGGAAAAGGAGGCTGGTAAGGATGAGGATTCTTGTTTTACCCTACATTTTAATTCACTTCAAACTTCAAATCACTCTCGGATATGCAGTTGCTTACTTAATTTATATTTAATTTGTATGGCTCAATTCGGAGTAACATGTCAAGCTAGCATAAAATGAAGTTACTTAATTACTAGATAGACTAATTTACTTTACATTGCTAGTTGTGGTAATTCTCAATCGTTATCTAATTCCTTATCCATTGTCTATTTATGTGGTTTGTACTTATGTCACTAATTCATATTCTTTTGATAAAATTAGGTATTAATTATATATAAAAAAGTTTCATCTCTATTTTTTTCTATAACTTGATTTTTAGACTATTTTATGAGTAACTCAACTAATTTTCAGGCGTGTGTAGTCTCCCCTGTGTCACACAAACAAAACATACACTACAAAAAAATGACCTATAGCAGCGGTCGTAAACCGCTGCTATAGGTCAAAAAACCGCTGCTATACGCGACCGCCGCTATAGCTCCGTCGGCATAGATCTATCACGGCGGTTTCGGTGACCGCTGGTGAAGACCTCGGGTCTATAGCGGCGGTCACGTAGCAGCGGTCGAAACCGCCGCTATAAACCCGAGTGCAGTTGCGCTGAAGGTCTGTAGCGGCGGTCACTGACCGCCGCTACAGACCTAATATGACCGTTGCTATAGGTCTATAGCAGCGGTCAGGTTCAACTTATAGCCGCGGTCAGTGATCGCTGCTATAGGTTTGCAGGGTCAAAAAAAATTTTCCCCGGGGGTTATCGGCCCAAGCCTCAGAAAAAATCTCATTTCAAACTCCAAAAACAGATTATTTTGTCCATGTACTAAAAAACCAAAGAAAAAAATCATACACATAACTTGACTGGGAAAAGCATACTATGACCTGATGACTTCAAAAGTCAATTTCAACAACTGACTTCGCAGTATTATTATTTCTTCTTCAAGTTTCTTCTTCTCATGAGTCTCATCCTCTAGAGTTTTCCGAAGCTTCAAAACTTCTTCATCTCCACCTACCTACACCGAGAGAAACCCTCATATACAACTGATTACATGCTTGCAAGTTGAAAAAATTTCAGATGATGTTGTTCAGAACAAACTCTATAATCCAGGCAAACAAAAAACCGAATAGGGGTCATGGGCGCGAATCGGGTACTCGTAGCCAAAGTTATGACCAAAAAATCGACACGTGCGTGAAAAGTGCCCCAATTCTATATAACAACTTCAATATTCATAACACTCTCTCTAATTTCATATTTTATTAAGTAGATCTCTTAAAATTTTTTTAAATGATGTGACAAAATAAAATTATGTATAAAAAGGAATAAATAGTCAATAAAATAATTATTAACCTTAAATAACACATAAAATTTTATTTTTCTATTTTTTTCATTTTGTTTAAATTATACCTATAGCGGCGGTCACTACAACGACAGCCGCTACAGGTACGAGACTGTAGACCCGGTATTTTTCGCGGCGGTTTACAGAAAAACGCGAGTAAATAGGTCTATAGCGGCGGTGACCGCCGCAATAGACGACCGCCGCTATAGACCCTATTTTCGCAGCGATTTTTTCAAAACGCAAAAATACCCTATAGCGGCAGTTTTAGTGACCGCCACTATAGGTCGTTTTTTTTTGTAGTGATAATTTATTTTCATTTCTTTTATAATCAGGCGTCTTGATCTGTTTATACGCAATTTAACTAATCTTGAGACTTGTGTAGCCCTCTTGTGCCACATAAACCGAATAATTGAATACAAGGTATAGGCAACTAAGTTGAATACAAAGTTCCTGTTAACCTTTGACTTGTTCCCATGTCTTAGTATTTACTTGTTCATTTTGGCTTTGAGGTATGGGGATGGACAGAATGGCGAAGGGAGAATATTCCAACACACGTATATATTATACTCTTCGAGTATAAAATAATGCAGAGAGCCGCCTCGATCGGGATAAGAACCCCAGCGTTGAATCTGACGCCGACGCCGACGCCGACGCGGTCGCGGCAACATCTAGCCGCAATGATAACCGGATCAATTATAAGCTCTCTCTCTCTCTTTTTAAATACAAATACAATCTTGCAACTCTTATAAATTACAAGAAACTTCCAAGTCAATTTAATCCCCCACGTGCTCCTGACTAATGCCATCAATTAATTGACAATTACAACACGTTCTGTACCAATAAAAGCGAAATCACAAATCATTAAAAAAAAACTTCAACATCGATCTATGATTGCCTCGAGGGACCTGGATGCAGCTTTTCGTGACCAACTCTTGCATGTTCCTTCGTGCCAACTGCAATATTCCGTTTGCAGCTTTGCAATTCAAGTTCGGGTTGGAATATTTCTAGAACTTTCTAAAAATTAAAAGGAAAAGAAAAAGACCTGGTAATTCAAAGCTTAACAAGAGACAGCGGGGATGCTTCTCGTGCAATTAAAAAATAAGAGGAAACAAAAAAAAAAGAATATATGAGAATTTGAGTACAGCACGCCAACTGCATCAGCAAAGAACTGTGGAAAATATCTTGTTGGCCAACCATATAGATTAACCACAATATAGGGAAAGGAGTTTCTATTTTTATTTTATTTTATTTTATTTGAGGCCCCATTTTCTATTATTATTTTTTATTTATGGTCAAAGATATTAGAAGAATATTCAAAACTTAAAAAGGAATGGGAGTTTTCTTTTGAGTGTACGTAAGCCCTTATCTGACGTGTAACATAAGATTAAAAAAAATTGAACCAAATTAAGAATAGGGTTCACATGCACTTACCTTATGTGCAAAGAGAGGAGTACACTAGATAGCAAACGCATTTCTTTCTAAAGTTATCAGAGTATGGAGAACGCATATATATAGATAATTCATGAGATCACATGATTGAGGGCCCCTGAGTCCCTACCAGTGCCACGCAATATTATTAGTGCATAAATCAAGCAGTGAATGATTGAGAATCGAGTGTTTAATTTAAGGAATTTGGCTTTAAGATGGTGGGGGAATGCAGCAACAATGATGTCTTTCCAGAGGGCCAATGATCCAAAAATTTAAACCCAAAGCGACAGCTCTAAGTCCTGTACAAGATACAAGTTGCCCCCGATCCCGATCACATGGCCGGCCCCACGAAGTTTGGATGCCCGAGTATGAACCAAAGGAAGAATCCAGGCATGGGATAAGTTATAATCCCTTGTAAGTCCGTCCAAACGATACTGTGACAGTGGTCGCTTTCTGGCGGCCGGGGTTGCTTCCCCGGCTCGTCGCTAAGAACGTTCCTTTTCTGCTAATCCTGATGTGTCGCGCGAGTAGTACTGATGCTGGTGCCCTTGCCTTCATGGAGTGTTGCTTAAAGACATTTCTCTTGACTATTGGGTTTCTTTTTCTCTTTTGGGGAAACAATTTAGGAAAAAAATATTGCTATTAATGCAACGCAATCAAATTTTTATCTCATTATCGTGAGTCAACTACCCGATGAAATGTCAATGACTGGTAATTGGGATAGTCTAATAATATATATATATATATATTTCTTTTTGGATATGAGGGGAAATTTGTGCACCAGTATTGTGTGTCCTGTTCAAGCCGAAGAAATTTGGGACCTATTGAGTTGGTTGTCCAGTGAATATTAATATGGTCCCTTTTTTCTCCAACTCATCTGTGCTCATCACCATGTAACTCTCTCTCTCTCTCTCGGACATCAGTTCCTATTCCAACTTCTATAGCGACAGCCAACCTCTCCCCCCTCTTACATTTACTAGGTTAGATATCATATATCAGTTTATTTAAGGGCAATCTAATAATTTGATGTAAGGACTGAGGTCACTTAAGAAGCACGTGTAAATTATTACCGTCTAATTTAAAGTCAAATTTCATTCCGGAGTGCAAATCGTTGGGGGAGATAACATACTGAACTTAATATTTCAAAAATAAAACATTGTGGTGCAATGTGTCAACACCTCCAAATATAAAGAGTGCAAAGTATATTTAACCCTTATTTATTAGAGAAAAAATTCCTTTACATTTTACATTCTTTGACAACCTCTTAAGATTAAAAATAATGAAAAATACATCACGCGACACCATCTTAACTGTAAATAGTGTACTGTATTAAGTGTGATAATTGGAGTTATAATTTATTAAAAATATAGTGCATAAAGGAAGCAAATTGTAATTTCATTTTATATATAAGGGATAAATATAAATATATCAAATTAAGGTTCTAAACTTTAAAACCGACCCTAATTTTTTTTTTTGAAAAAAAAACCTTTCCCATTTGCCTTATGCCAAAAATAAACAAAATCTATCTTTTGTCTCCCAAAATTTGACAAATCCCCTCTCAAATAAAATTTGAAATACACATTTTTATCTTAATATTTAATAATAATCTATAATTTTTATTTTAATGAAGAGATCTGAAAAGCACATTTAAATAGGATTTTAAAAAGATTTCTAGCTCCGTTCTGTATCTCCCCCTCCCATTACACAGCCGCAGCAGCCTCACACGTGTAAGCTCACATGCACATAATCTACTCATCCATTTCTACAGGTCTATTGTAATGACCCAAGGACAAATATTAGTCACATTTGTGCTTTGACTTCAAAAATGACTAGTCAATGTTACTTTTAAAGTCCCTTGGATTATTATAAAATCCAGTTCAATCTAGTAAGGTCTCAATGTGAGACTTGATCCTTATAGAACTCATCTATCATTCTTCTCTTCTTCCACCACTCCATGTGGAATTCGGGGTATCACATTTACTATCACAAGTTAATTACTAGTTAGGTAACAACGTCACGTGGTCGATCTTCATTTTCCATCAACGAATAATTCCTATCATTTAAGGGTATTTTTTTTTTCAGGCATGCTTCTATAGAATTCTCAAATTATTGAATAATTAAAGGTGGGGTGGACAATCTGATTTCCTATTTAGCATGATCATGTTTCATCGATCTTCATTTTATTTATTTATAATGGTGGAGTATCCTATGAAAATCATGTTAATTATATATTATATATTGTGGATCACATATCTCTTATATGACAATCTGATATATTGTGGATCACATATATATAATTATATATTATATTTTGTGGATCATACATTTCGTGTATGTTAATTAATTTGTTTCTAAGCCAAAAAGGATAGGAGGGGACCAGAGGTGACAATCCTACTTGAAGTTATATAATATATAGTCTCAATCTGTCAGATCCACCAGTTCTTGGGCACATCGAAATCACATGCGAATTAATTGGCAATTGAAATGTGGGCCTAAACATGCCTAATTAATCATAGGTGGACTTCAGTTCTCTGTATTTTTTTAAGTAAACTCTAAAACCTTTTTTATTAAAAAAATTTATCAAATGATTACCTCTCCTGCACTTTTTTCATAAATTTAAAATAAAATTTAATTTACTATTAAATATTTTAAAAAATTTCACCAACTATTTACCATTAAACTTTAATCGTCACTGTCAATTTTTTTTTTTATAAATTTTGATTTTTTTTTTCAACCCAACCTGGGTTAGTTAGGTTGAGTCGAATCCCCATGAGTGTGCCCAGAAAGTCTTCATGAGGGATTCAGAAAATTCAATTGAGGGAGATAAAAGCTTTTGCCTAACACATGGATCACAATTAATTTTGTATGTTTACTAATGTAAGGATTAGATTGCAAGGAGGGTTTAATTTATAAGCTCCTAATTACAAGAGTCTACTGGAACTTTAATAAACCGAATATAATTTTGGTTTTTGTGATCAAAGATAGCAAAAGAATATTCAGAACCGAAGAGATCGAGGAGGTTTTATTTTGAGTGTAAGAGCTAGTACACG
The DNA here is from genome assembly GCA_963930655.1 of Myrica gale. Classification (NCBI taxonomy): domain Eukaryota; kingdom Viridiplantae; phylum Streptophyta; class Magnoliopsida; order Fagales; family Myricaceae; genus Myrica; species Myrica gale. The sequence goes on from OZ005616.1 coordinate 7,612,794, forward strand.
ACATAACAACAATAATGTTTTTTTATATTTAATGTGATTAAGATCCTCTATAATTTTTTATAATTTGAACTGCATGCATTGTGATATTTAGAGAGAAATAGACATAATATATACGTGGATTAAAATATAGTCGCTTGGTTTTATACCCGAGTATAATTTGTGCTGCACAAGATTTCTCTAGGTTTTTTTTAATTTCCTAGCTAGAAGCAAAAAGATTTAATATAACGATATGACAGTTCTCAAAACACAACTCAACCGAACACCCTCTTAGAATATGAGCCACAGGAATCCCCAAGCAGTCCGTCACTTCGCTGCAAAGCGACTTAGCCGGGTCCGAGTCCCTACTGTGTCGCGTGACTAACAGTGGCGGCGCGCGGTCCGTCCCATGACTCACTGAATTCTCTCACCTGTCCTCTCCAATTTTTCTCTCACCTCTTTCACCCTACCAAACTTAATTTAATTTAACAGTGATAGAAAAAAACAAAAAGACCAAGTTAAGACTTGAGGCACGAAATCACAATGTTTTTTTTAAAAAAAAATTCCCTCTCTTTCTCTAATGTTTTTAGCTATTGTTAAATTACTATAAAATTTATTTTATATTTTTATGATAGCCAAAGAGGTTCTATTGGACATCAAATTTTGTTCCAACTTCTACAGCCAAAGCCAATCTCTCTCCGTCTCTTTTATCCACTTGATATAATTTATTTATAAAATAAAAATACACGTTACACTCTTTAAATTAATAACAAATTAATCGTAAAAGTTAAAATTATAACATAGAATGTAAAATATAAATTTATTAATAATTTTGGAGTATCATGTATCCACTACGTCACACGTGCGAGTTTAACACATGACTATAGCATGTTTTTAGCATTGCATGCATCCATGCTAGCTATGGATGACAACTTGTCCTCATTTTCTCATCAACGACTAATTATTATCATTTTTTTTCACGCATGCTTCTATGGAATTTTTCTTTTTCTTCTTCTTCTTCTTCTTCAAATTATTGAATAAAGGTCGACTTGGAGTGTACAATTTGCCTTAATTCAGATGTTGCATGATGTTTCATGATCTTCATTTTTATTTTTTCCTTAATTTTTTTAATCTTAGAGTACTATATAATAACCACGATTGTATATTATTAAATTATATATCCCGGATCCCATAGAATCTCGTGCATGCATGATATACTATAGTCTATGGACATGCCATGCACTCCTCACGCGGGAAGACAATGTGTTCTGTCGGAATCTGTCCCATGATACATTGGTAATTTGATATAAATAAAATCAAAACAACGTGGATTTTGTCAATAAGGCACGTGGAATTTGATTTCATACTCTTCCCGGCCGTTTTTAATTAATTTATAAAGTTTGACTGACCCATAGCTTAATGCCATGAAACATTTTGGATTTGAAAATTTTGCTTTTGATTACGTAGATAGGAAAGAGGTTTCTGATTCTGAAACATATATATGTATGAGTGGCCTATCTCGCCTGGAATTCTGGTAACATGTATCATATATAGAATTATCATTTTATACTCTAGTAATTTTATAATTAAAAAGTGTAAAGTATATTTTTTCGAGAAAAAAATATGGACCGCTCACCGGCCATAGCTCATATATAGCTGTCTTCATCTGCACTCTCTTCTAAACTTTGTCTTTCTTGGTGGCCCACGGGCACGGCCAGTTAATTTGTGGACACATGGAAAACACGTGGGAGTTAATTAGCAATTGAAACGTACGTGGGCCCAAACACGCCTAATTGGTCATAAACTGGCTTTTGTGGGCACATGGAAATCACAGGTGAATTTAATTAATTATGAAATAAAGTCGTGGGGGCTAATTAAAAACGGCGTAGTCAAAAGTATGTCCGGTATCACCAAGACATTTGTTTTATATATGACCCCACTATGAGTTGTCTGAGTGCACGAGTAAGTCATGGTGCCCCATGAAGTCTTCGTATCGGAAGAACCGCCGCAATGGTGGATCGAGCAAATACAGCTTTTGACTAACACATGTTATTCACTTATATTATTATTTGAACATATATATATTCTTGAATTTCTATGGCATTTTCTAATTTTGTTGAAAACAAAATCACTTTACAGATTCAAAATTGTGAGTTCTAAACTAGAGACGAAGCTAACTTTTCTGTATTTCTGGCTTTGGGACTCTCGCTGCACGGCTCTACATGCATGTTATTATCTTCAATGATTGGCCTACTTGGATCCGGTCCATATTACCGTCGGAGGAGGATCCGAATTGCAAGGGGCAATTGGACCAGTATCGTATGCAATTCGAGACAATTTGGAGAGAGAATGGGATGTTCTGTGTTTGTGCAAACGTTTGGTTGGTAAAAATTTTGGGTATTAATTTTGGTGAAAAAGTGAAGAGAGATGTAATTTTTTATATTTTTTATAATGAAAAATAATGATTTGATGGAAAAGAGAGAAATTATATTATAATATTTTATTATTTTAAAATTTTAAGAATGATAAAATTTTACAACTACACTAAAATTTTGGGATGCACAGAGATGATTTGAAAAACGTCTCCAAAACAGTAGCTTTTGGGGTTCTTCAAGTATGATCCGTTCTTGTATTGAGCACTTGTAGTTCCTTTTTGTTTTCTACAAGGAAAGCTGTCCGCGATGACTGTGAACATGATCTTTTTGCCTTTTTGGGGGGCTGCTGTGATGTCATTGTTGAGTTTTTGCAAGACTGAAGATGCATGATACGACGTGTTGAAAAGCTGCCCATCTATGGCAGACTCTCAAACTCTATATATATTTCCGTCGTATAAAATTTTGGATATTTTATGAGAGAGAAAGTAAAAAGAAAGAAAATTTAAATGAATATTATAATAATAAAGAATTGTTTGATGGAAAAAATTTAATATATGCATGCTCAACATTTCGAGAAACAAACGTCTCTCTTCGAATTGAAGAGGCAATTCGTGACGTGGTGGGACCCACCCTGCCCGGACAGGATCTTGATCCATTACCATATGACTGATACTTCTACATAATTGTCCTTTTTGCTTTTCCTTCTTCCTCTCGTTTGTTTTTTTTAAGAGATAGACACAATATATAAAATATAACTATCTATATGACTTATAGTATATATATGACTTATGAGTCGAGGATGCTTATATTCTAAAACTTCAGTCTTAACTTCAAAAAATTTCGGTCCTAATAATTTATAACAATATATTCTAATGTTTTAATGTTACCAACACATTAATAATGATAACTTTTATCGATAGCCCTGATGGAATTAGTCCATACATCTGGAGCTTGAGGACATAAACTTTTTTGGTTTATAGCAAGGTATACTCTAACATTTAATAGTTATTATATGTCTATTTCTTCAACAACAACAAAATTATTAAGGATATTGGTCCTAATCTGTCCTAATTGATTCTGATTTTGCTTAGATTAGTTAATATACCAAACACGATTCGCTGAGCTGTACAATATAAGTGTGATCTACGAGATGATACAGTGATAACGATCGAAGCAATCTAATTAAAATTACAAAGAAACCAATTCATTAAGTCTACCTTTTTATTTCTGTTAAAATAGTAAACGAACTTTAAACTTTTTTCAAATTACAGTCAATGCCCCTCTCCCAAAATAAGCTAAAATTATTTTTTTTTTCCCCAAAGATTTTCGTGTATTTTCACATTTTGGTCCTCCCCAAATTTTACTCTAGAGAAATTGACCTTCCAGAGTTTCAATCCTAACCTCGTCCTTATCGACAAGTGATACGAATACGCAATCAAAGGAAAAAAAGAAAAATTATGTAGAAAATAAACTAGCTAGTGGACCAGACATGCAATTAAGAAAACCCCCAGAAATTGATGCAAAATTTAGTAGAACAGGTCAAAGACTTCACATAAGCTCTTTGGTAAAATACTCAGCTGGCCCACCATACAGGTTATTGTGACATTGTCATTGGTTGATAGATACAAGTATTAGGGAGGCCCCCAAAAATATGTGTGTTATATATATATATATATAATTAGGTTTTAGATTATCTAATCTCTTGATTCATGTGGAGATTTGTAATTAGTTCTTTATTTCAGGGTTTTACAAGTCATTAATTACGTACGTTTTTGGTTGACCGTTTATAGCATTTTTAATTCAAGCAATATGGCTTAGAAAATATCCTTAATTAAAGGGATTTGTAAGCTAATACTATTTATTTAATTTGATACAGTTTCTAGCAAATAAAAAAAAACTATATTTAAAATGCTTAATATGATAATCTAATTTTTTAATTAAAAGTGCTTAATGTGAAAAACTAGTTATTTTGTCCATTAATAAAAAAGCACAAAATCTTCTCTCTCAAAGGCACAAAAACACTAATTATCTCACTCTTTCTATTTTCTTTTAATATAAAATATTATTGATAATACACGTCAAGATGGTAAGCATGCGCTCTTTGCCTTGTTTGTAAACATGACAAAACGCCTATATGTACCTTTCCAGAACGTACGTAGAAAAAATATGCAGCAGCTAGCTCACAACAATTAAGGAGACCCCAACAAAACAGAACCAGAACTATTCGGTGATATTTTGAATGCCCAACATGACATGATTGAGGGGCCCTGTGTCACCACGAGTGGGAGGGAGACATTATTGCATATGTCATTCCCGTGTTGGTTAAGGAACGTGTGGCTGATATTAAACTTCAAAGCAATGAAAATCAAGGGGTAAACGTTTGAGAAAGGGTACTGATCAAGGAGTTTTGGTTAAGAGGTGGGGATATCCCTGCTGCAAATGGTCCAAAATTTCAACAGAAAGCCACACCTACTAAGGGCTTAGTCCACACAAGCTTCAAGTTGCCTCCTCCTTCAACCACCACAATCTCTTAGGGTATTCTAATTAGACAGTGGCTGTCACTTTTAGGTTTGAAGTTTCATGCTGAACTGCAGAAGAAAGATGTTACTGTTTATAGTCCCCTGTTTTGGTGGACAAAAAGCACTGAATGTAGGACAACCCAGAGATAAGCTGTTCAGTTCCTACAACAATGGTTCTAACTTCTAATGGGCGCCGAAGGTATGGGATTTTCCCATCGTTTCACACACGTAATCTGACTTTGGGAATCAATAAGAAGCTATGATTTAACTGATCGTGCATCACGCCCAGAAAAGAAAAGGAACGGAAAGGAAAGGAAAAAGGTGAACATACACGAGAAAGTTGCGACGCTCAAAACAGACCACAAGGTCCTGATTTTCTTTGTGGTCCACGAGGAACGGCCCAGGTGAGTAATTAAAACAGTCATGGTCTCATGGAATACAGAAGAAGATGAAAAAGCCAAAAGAGAGAGGCGTTCTACCAAACCTGCTGCAACCATGGCATGGAAAATCGGGGGAACCACTTCTACTTTTTCCCAGGCAGTACTACGTCCAAAATTTTGACTGCAATTTCGACAGGGGTCGCTATCTTTTGGGGGGGGGGGGGGGGGGGCATGCTTCGCTTGTCGCCACGCACATCGCTCACTGATTTAGGGTCACAGACTCAGACCCGTCCCATGTGTCGCGTGATGTGTTTGCTGGCGGTCCCGTCCTAAAACCTCGCTGAATTCTCAAAATGTCATACTTCAAAAAAAAAAAGTTTAGCTTTCTTTTTGGTCATTTCAGTTTTTTATTCTTTTGGACTTGAATGGTACTCGTCTGTCATCTCTACACAGAATCTAGCTAGCTCTTTTACGCTTGTTGCTGAGGTGTTTGAACCACGTCAATCTATGAATTGAGATGTTATGATACAAATAAAAATAAAAATAATCGTTAGCCTGCTGAAGAGGCAAATTCAATGAAGCAAGTAGCAACAACTGGTGCAGTATAACAGCAGCCATAATTATAAACGAGAGTTTTTTGTTAGGCTTAATTATACAAACAGTCATTGTAGTATAACGCGGTTGGCAAAAAGATCCATGTGGTAGATGTTTGTAAGAATTGATTAATGTAGTTAGTGTATAGTAACAAAATAGTCCCTTAATCTCGGTTTCGTCATCTTTCTTAACACCCGATGTTGAACTTTAGATTAATAGTATATGACTCGTTGACTGAAGATTTAATTCAGCTCAATATGAGGTGTTAAAATATATGACAGAACTAAACGAAATGACCATTTTGTTACCAGTGGCGGAACCAGGACTCAAGTTGAGGGGGGGCAAACTCCTAAAGCGAAATGACAAATTTTTTTCTTACTTAATGCAAAAGGCGTTTTAGAGTTAAAATAACGAAAACTAATGAATAAAAACATTAAAAATATTGAAATACACTACTGTAACTCCTTAAAAAATATTCTTACTCATAATTTTTGAATCATAGCTCTCTAAAACCCCTCATTATTTTCTCATATTGCTTATTAGTTTTGAACCATAACTCTCTAAAACCCCTCATTGTTTTCCCATTTTGCTTCTTAGGAAAATCATGACCAACAAGCCAAGTGATTGACAAGGAATTTTGATCAAATACTCCTTACGAATTTAATCTCCAATTCCAACATCATATTCTTCAATGAGTTTACGTAACCTTGAGTCAGCAATAATATAATCCAGACTAAACAAAAGACAAGGTCTTTTCGAACTAATATTCGCATCAAAAGTAGGAGTACTAAGCGATTCCACATTGGCTGTCTTTTTTTTATCCAAAACTTATCCATAATATAAACAAAACAAAATGAAAATTCATCAACCAATTCAATTCACTAATCAAAATTAAAAACAATAAAACTTTAAACACCAACGTTCTAATCTCTTCAAATATACAACATTTATATGTCTACTAGGTTACTATCATGTTCAGCATATTAAGTAATCAAAATATAAATGAACAAAGATTTATAAACTCCATATCTCCTCTCTCCCTCTCTCTTACGCATGGGATGTGAGAAATTTGAGACAAGTAATCAACATGTAATTCTCCTACCTACTCTACCGCTGAACAACTCTTCAAACTAATCTAAATAAATTTTCCCCAAAAACAATGAGATTATATTGCCAGATTTTAGCACTCTATAAGTAGAAAATATGTGTATTTAATATATTTTTATAGTAAAATAGATATAATGAACAGAAACAATAAAAAAGCCATAATGTTGAAAGACTTGACTTATAAACCACAACACATTAAACTATATATATAAAATAGATAGGAAAATACATATAAAATATATATATATATATATATGAACCAAGGGGTGCAGCTGCCCCGGCTTGACCCCCCTTGGCTCCGCCACTGTTTGTTACTATACATTGACCACATGAACCAATTTCTACAAACATTTACCCCAGTGACTTTTTTGTCAAAACGTTATACCACAATAATTATTCGTATAATTAAGCCTTTTTTAAACCAGTTTGAAAGATCATTTGATGTTGATATAACCTACGGTTTTTTTTTGTATGTGATATTATTATAATCGAAGATTAACTACACAATAATCAGCTTTTTCCTGCAGGCCTAGAGATGTTGGGCTAGTTCCATTTGCTCGCAGCTCTCTATGGCGTCCATGCTCGGCTCTGAGGCCCAATTATTTGATCTAGTTTAATCTTATGTGCAACGGAGTTAACCACTTCCTTGTATGCATCTTTGGATTCGTTAGGCTTTCAACTAGTTTCAAGCCCAATCATGTCAACTATTTGATATCTTATATCCGGGGACTTGGAGACCAATTTTCTAGGGCAAGAAAGGAGTGGTCGAGTCTGTGTAAAAGTTTTTATTGTAGGGATATCCAGATGCTTACGCTGGATGGAATGTGGAATGTGCTTAGCAGTTTAAACTGACATATACGGCACCAACATAACCAGAATCTTAGCAGTTGGCCGCAGCTTTTCCTTCACATTGAAATCGCAATGCCTGGGTTCTGACTTCTGGGTTGCGTTTCAGAATCTTACCAATGCTCTCCGCTGAGAGGCCCATCTCACTCCACACAACCGAGGCCTTTTAATAATGATGACAGAATATCTACTTTTGGCACCACACCGTCACAAAGAAACTAAACCAGTGGCTTGATTTTCCCCTCCAATCTACATTATGCAAAATCCAGGAATCTTCACGTAATTTGCTTGATCTGCTCGGGATCCATGCCAATCTCTCTGAGATAAAGAACTTGAGGGCGGAGCATCCGAGCTTGGTCTATTTCTTTTTTCTTTTTCAAGGCAAACACCTGAAACATATATTAAAGCATAAAGGGAACCATACAAAAGTCACCCAACATGACAACCCTCAAGGGCCAACTATCCCCACTTATGGTGAAGCTTGTACAAACCAATGAAATGGGTCTGACCCTTAGAAAGACATACCAACATGGGCACAGGGCCTTACAATCCAGCATGTACACAAGGCCCGTAAATGGGTCTAAGGCCCTCATAACCCAATTGGGTTCAAAGACCCTTAGTAGTTTCACAAACACCGCACAAGACGGCGATAGTCGTCGTCTGAGGAGAGCACCAAGAAACTCCTAGCAAAAGAGTGGGACGAGGGTTAACTTTATAGACCAGCTTGGTCTACCTAACTCATTCGATCCACTGCCTTTTGCTTCTTGGAGTCAAGGGTTGGATTGGGCAGTGACAACTGGCACAATATATTTTTTATTCAAAAATAAAATTTATTGCGAGCAAATGAGAATGTGCAAAGGATTAGAACTCAAGACGAAGCCTTTTGCAGTTAATATGCATTGAAGTAATTTAATGAGAGAAAAATTTCATGATTCGCATCGTACGTGTTATTTGGCATTTTGAAACACTTCTAATTGAACAAAGAAGCTTGAGCGGAAGGATCAGGACCATACGGGTATAACCCAACAGTAGTGATTTGTTCTGGCAATAGACTGTTCAAATTTGAGTTGGCTTCAACAATTTGCAGACCCTGGGCTTCTGGCGCAGTACAAGTGAGGAAGGTAATCTCGGCTCGGATTTTAGCTAGCTGGCTTTCTGCCAAGTGTATTTCTTCGTGTAGCTGAGAGATAAGTCCAACACAACCATAAACGGGGTCTTGAATTCGACATTGTGCCTCGAGGCACAAAGTGTCCGCTGCTTGAGCACGGAGATGGGGAGGGAGTTGCTGGAGCATCTTTCCAACATTGCTAGCACCATAGATTCTGTGAACGCAAGCAAATCTTTGAGGATCACAGGGAGGGAAATAGGGAGAGAATATGCAATCGGAAGGGCATCTTCTTCTCAGATACTTGCAAGCTGCACAATGACCAGAGATCATGGTTCAAATCCTACACAAAATCCAACCAAATCTCACCCACAAAGATCCTTTCAGTAGTCAAATACTTAAAAGGATTGGACACAAAGTCAAACATACAAAAATTTGGCAACCAAACATACAAAAATTTAAAAGGATTGGACACAAAGTCAAATATTTTTTCATAAAAACTTCAATTAATACAACTTCAATAACCGATTTTTTTTTTAAAAAAACACTTCATCAAATCCTTTTTTATCTACTTATTTTTCATAAAATTCCAATAATTTTTTTTATAAAAAATTTCCTTAAATCATCAGTACTCTATATTTTCTTATAAACTCTAATAAAAATCAATCTACAGTCTAATATATTTTTAAAAAATTTGACTAAACTTTTAGAAATCTCAGTAAAATTCTAATCTAAGCAAATATTTACACCATTGTCAAGTTTTCTATACATTTTGAGAATTTTGTGATATCAACGTTGCCTTACTCCCTCGCAAAATTTACATTGCGTTTGTTTCGCTTGAATATGTCTTCTTTGAAAATATTTTCAACTTCTCTTGTGCTTGGCAATAGTGAAAAATAGAGGTCAGCGGAAAATTTTACCCTGTAAGGCTAAAAATGACTTACCCTTCTGGAAAATGGTAAGTCATTTTCCAAAACGTTCAACTCAAAGCATCCATCACCTCCGCCGCCCACGAGGGGGCAAATTTGGCCCATTGGATTTTTTTAAAATAAAAATAAAAATAAAAATTGTATTTTAATTTTATCAAATATTATTATGATTTATTTATCTGCAGCTGATGTGTCTGAAAATGTGTGTCACATATGAATTTTTCGTCCATGTACAATGACAAAACAATTGGAGCCTTAAATTCATAAACAGAAGAACCGCATGTCTAAAAAAAATGTATTGCACGAGTCTTGATTCCAAAATAGCATAAAGCACAAGTATGTGATATACAATTTTTTCCTTATTTTCAGCTGACAACCAAACACTATATACTCATTTTCAAGGAGATAGCCAAACATTGAAATTTTTTAATTTTCCTTATAAATATTTTTAGCTGTAAATATTTTCTCATTTTCTAAATTTTACAGTGAAACAAACTCAGCCTAGCATCAATTAGTACAGTTCCACACAGTTATTTTACGAAGAAGTTTTTTTTTCTTATTTAAAAAAAATGGAATAAATAAAACCATCAGCTTCAATCCCGGAAAGAAAAACCATGCATCAATTTTGGAGGAAAAGTCGCTTTATGCCCAAAATTACCAAAATAATTTTAAATATGAGTCTCAACTTATTAATTTTGACACATTGAGTCTCTAAATTTTTAAAATCAATCAATTTGAGCATTATAATAAAATCATACGGTCAAAACCGTACCATATGGCTCATTTATAACACATTTGACAAGATATTTTGACGGTTGGATATCTTTTAGGGGCTCAAGTTGAGGTTCATGTTTGAAATTACTTTGATAATTTGGGGCTGCAAAGTGACTTTTCTTCTAAAAAAAATAAAAATAGGGACATCATTGACCAAATTAATTGTAAAGTTCTAGAAAATTTGCAATATGGGAAGTGGTCCACATTTTCATGAGTGTTGGAACTTTGTTTATTAATTGTGACCTCATGTTGTTATTATATTAGTGGGGGTAATATTTGTGCAATGAACCAATAAAATTATATTTAATTATATTCAATAAAATCTGCATCTTCCTAATTAAGATAAATATTCAATAAAGTATATATGCATCTTTCTAAGTTGTCCCTTTATAATTATTTGCAGAGCCAACCAATATAAATTATATTCAATAAAGTATATGTATCTCCCTTAAAACAATCATCTCACATTTGTAATCATTTGCTCTACCTAGACAATGCGTAAGCACGTACGTACGTACGTTTCTCCAAAATCTTAATCAAAAGCTCCACGTAATATTTATTTTGTTTTGTATGATACTCTCTGTTGATCAATACAATAAATTAATACTTAACCTATGCTGAGATAAAATTTCATTTCTTTTTTGGTGGACTTTTGCTTGCTGTTATTATTCATTATATATGAATATACTAATTTCCTTCGAGAACATTAAGGTCAGAACAGCCTTGCCTTTCTTTTTCTTTCTTCTGCCATCAGCGCTGTGGATCCATCTATCCCGGAATCAGATGTCAAGAGGAAAAAAAAAACAGTTGACAACGTTAAAAAAAATATAAACTATACTTTTGCATGTCTTCTGTATAGCACAGGAATGACCGCGTGAAAGCAGATGCAAAATTAATTGCTAACCATACTTTTCTGTGCAAGAGGAGCTTTTCAGGAAAACCAAGTCAAGCACTTAACCAGATAAAACAAAACTGAAATTTTCTCCTTAATAGAAGAGATCGCCCGGAGGGGTGCAGTACAACCATTACAACATTGATTTAGGATGTTTTGTCACTGCCTAGATTCAGGATGTTAGTTTACCAACAAGTCTTTTTTTTTGTCAGAAAAAAATGAAGTGTAATTATAATTAGGTGTACTCAACAAATTAGGATCACCTATAATTTTCTATCTTAATTATATAGTGCAATTTTGGGAGAGACGTATACGAGGTGATCTCTATTGTAGGACTCATATTTTCCGAAATTTTATATGAGCAACATTAAATGGTGTGGGGGTGTTCCACCTCTTGTGTCTAGCTCTCCTCGAATTGTACCATGCAATTTAGATAGGGAATTACAGAATATTACCATCCTCTCCTGCCAAAACTTTCTATTTATTGCAGCTTGACATGATTAGTCTATATATCTTTGTAGACAATCTTCTCCCATATAGGATTTTTTACATTTATTGCACTAATTATCACACCCAAAATATAAAGAGGACGAGGCAAAAAAGAAAAGAAAAGAAATGCTAGAGACATATAACAGACAATCGAAGGTTCCAACTCGTCAAATCGAACGCAGAGCCGGTCCCATAAGAAGATCGAGTTTTCACGTTAATAACTATACGATACAAATGTAAGGCAAACGTGGTAGATCAACTGCGAAACAAATACCCGAACGTACAAAGGAAGCTAATTGATCACACTATCTCTTGCTCCATCGAGTTGTCGTTAGTTGCTGGTGGGCTGGCTCTTGCAGGATCATGAGGTGAATTAATCAGAATCTCTACTACTTGGTGTATTGAATCATGTACTTCGCCCTCATGGTCCCCCGAGTTATCGTTCATGACTGTTCCAGGCTCGGCTTCTTCCTGTTGAAGGTGATTAATAATAATCTCTTGATGAGTTGACTCATCGATATCTTCGCCATGTTGGTCGTTCAAGTTGCTGTCAATTGCATGAAGGTTGGTTTCTACTTGATCATGAGGCGCATCAGAATTACTGTTGAATGCGCAGTATAATTCCCATGTGAGATGGATGGCAATCGGAATGGAGATCATAAACCAGACAAAGGCAGGAAAAAGGATGAATGCTAGAAAATCACACGCTAAGCCACCTGAAAGATGGCAAACAAGCTTAGCAACTTGGGAGTAGCACGTGCTTCGAATTGACTCGCGGTTGGCTTCCCTCAATGCTATGTTGTGAACACATGCGGCTACGACAAAAAGTGACATCATATCACCCTGTCCTTTGAATGAGGAAGCGCCTGAGATTATATATTTCAGTGGGACAATGGGCAGTAGTATGGCAAAGAGACCTTGATAATGCCCTTGTAATTCGCTAGAGGAGTCATGACCAGTACGTCCTTGCTCCCTAGAAAAATGAAAACACACGACAGAATAAAACCTTTAAAGCATGAATTTATAGATATGGTCGTTAATGTAAAGATGCATGGATACCAAACAAGCTTGTAAGTACCTTTCTGAAGGCAGCTTCCCGACATTGTTGCCCTCCATTTCTTCTAGACTTGCTGTCTGCGAGATAGAGATCAGAGAGAGGGGGAGGAGAAATCAGTACGTAGTAGGAGAACGTAAGAGAGAACCCAGGGTGAGAGGGTTATAGATATACGGCCTGCAATGAGCAAAGAGAGAGAAGGATAATACTTCGCACACGCCCTAAGTGTCAACATCATAAAAGTCAAAACAAAAAATTAGTTGGAACAAATTGAAGTGCTTAATTGTAAGCCCACTTCCTAAGAACTTGGTTGCACAGTGATTGACTTGACAATGTCTAATAATGTAGTCTAATCAATGAGATGCACCTTAAAGAATTATCTTGCACCTTAAAGAATTGATTAGCAGTGGCGTACGTAGCTAAGGGGCCAAGAATTTTCCTTTAAGTCCCTCTTATTGGCCCCCCAAAAATTAATATGATATAATGTCGAAGCTTTTGTGCTTCTTGGAACTGGCCTCTTAATAACCTTGATAGTATTTAACTTCATGATGTGATCTCCATTTTTTTTGTTCCTGAATTCAAGCTGCTTCTTATTTTTTTTCATTGCCTTTGTTAATTTCGCTTTATTTTTCCTAAATCTGCTAATGGCTTTTCTTCGTTAAGTAATTAACAATGTATTTTTGTAACATAATATCTTAAGGGGTAATGTCATAGCAAGACACTTTTTAATTATAGGCCAAAATCAATCACCTCTTTAATTAGTTTCAAAACGGTGATTTGAGTTTTTTATGTTTCGAACATGATAAATTCTCGTCTTCAGTATGAGTTGGCTTAAAAACATGCACAATAATCGAAAATGGCCCTCCAATGTAACATTTTAAAAAATTAAAAATTAAAAATTAAAAAACTCAATAAATAAATTACAAATAAATAGATTACTACAATATTAGAGATAGAGAGAGTAGGGGATTTATTGAAAAATATTATTTTTATGTCATTTTTTTTAATAATTTTGTCTTTGAAAGACATTTCAGTCATTTTTACATGTGGTTTAAGCCCTTTTAAAATTTAGAGGGACAAAATTGATTTTAACCTATAATTACAATATAATTACTCCATATCTTAACTAAGATAATATCTAAATTTCATTTTTCGGGCGACAAAGATTTATACCAATATTAATGTCTAAATTAAGAGGGGATGCTTATAGACATATATAGTCAAAGGAGGAGTTTTAGAAATTAACTTCATATATTCAAAACATGAACAACGGTCAAGACGGATAAAGATTTACCCCATTGTCTAAAGAGGGGGCCGGTATACATATAACATATATATATATAGTGGAAGATTTTTTAAAAACTAAATTAAGATATTCAAAACGTAAGTGTGACCAATGAGTTGGCAAGAGGAGTGTCACAAGGCTGACGTGAAGGAGAATATATAGATTCACAGCTAAAATGTACAGCCATATGTTAGGTGAGAAATTTGATGATCTGTTCCCATTTCTTTGTAAAGATGATCCTTTTTTTTCCCTTGGTTATTTGTAAAGCCGATCAATTCAATAGTTTTAATTAAAGAAATTAAATAATTTTTAAAGGCAGCTATAAGGAACAAATCGCATTGTGAACAATTGTCTAAGAAAAAAACAGAAAAATTTTACGTGTGTTACTGGGAAATTGCTAGTGTGGGGATCACAAGAGTTTTAAATGAAATAAAGCATTAATAGTGTAGGGGTCTATCTATTTTGTCTATCTCTCTAAATTACATTATGTAACTTGGTCATGAAATTACAAATTAACAAGTATCGTGATCCGCTTTAGTCGCATCACTACAAGAAAGTTGGGCTTCAAAGACGAGATTCTCAGGTGCGGCTCCGTTCCCGTCGCCGAAGCCTTCACAACAACGACCCAAAGGCGATTCTCGCAGGCGATAACGAGATTCTTGGGTGCGGCTCCATTCCCGTCGCCGAAACGTTCGCAACAACGACCCAAAGGTGATTCCCGTAGGCGATAAAGAGATTTTTGGCTGCGGCTCCGTCCCCGTTGCCGAAACGTTCGCAACAACGACCCAAATGTGACTCCCGTAGGCAATAGATGAGCAAGAGCACCTTCGAATAGTCGTCCACCATATATCCGTTTGCAATATTCGGTATGTTCGTCGACCCAATTGGAATCCTTTAAGAAATCCACCGCTCCATCAGCCGTCGTTGAGAATACGGAATTGTCGAACGAAGCTAAATCTTCACTGAAGCTGCAATTAGACTCGGTCACCCAGCCCCACAAAATTTGCCTCTTCTTAGCGCTGTCGTAAAAGGGTTTTTGCTGTTGATACTAACAGGGTAAGAATCTGGACACTCTCTCAAATTCCATGTGCTCAAATTGGTCAGATCTTGCTTCGTTAATCTCCCTGTCTCTGGCTTGATTCTCTAATTTTAGAAATTTCCACCGCTTGATCATTAACGATGTTGTTTGGTTGCTTTGAGAAATTGATAACAGATGAAATTGTATACCGCTCAATTCTTCTCTCTTTCTCTCTCTCCCCCCTCTGTCTTTCTATGTATATATATATATATATATATTGCCATCATTTTAATCAATTAAGATGCCTAGTTACTGAAATTGAATCTCAGGCATGTGAAATACCTAGTTCTGATGTGACGATTTTGGAAGGACATTCTTCAGAGGTTTGAGCATGTCTCCAATCATTTTGAATGTATTTGTTGGCCCCTCCCTTTTTCTTCTTCCTGTTGTTATGCTTTACCCCTTTTTAGAGATTTATTGCCTTTGATAATGTTCATTCTTTCGTTTCTTCTTTCAGGTTTGTGCTTGCGCATGGAGTCCAATAGGGTCTCTTCTTGCATCAGGGTTAGTATTTCTTTGATGAATGACTTTTTTTTCTGTAATGGTTTATTAAGTGTATCTGTACATTTTAGTTCAACTACCTCAGAGATATTGTTCCACATGCATCTTCAATGTCAACTTGTTTGATATGTTTTATTATTGCAGATCTTGCTTGATTTTGATGTCATTTATTCTCCACATTAGCTCTTTACAGAGCAAACCTAGGTTTTGATCTGTTCAACATTGCATATGAACTTCATAGAGCAGCGAATTATTTTGTAGGCTAGCTGATTCATATTAATCAAACATTTAGGTAATGTACATTAGGGGAGATCTCGGTGTCATGCTGAAAGTGACTATTAGGTGTTCGTGATTTTCAAGAGGTGCAAATGGCTCTTAAACTTAAATTTATTTGGAATATTTGCTTCTCTCAATCTTTATTAAGGGCCTTCCTTCAATCAAATATTTTCTCCAAGATTCTGTATACCCAGATTTAAGCTCCTCGGCTGGTTTCTCCATTTTGGAAAACTGTGGTCAGTCTTATTCCACTAGTGATTGAGCACTCGGCTTGGAAGGTGAGGGAGGGTAATGTCAGTTTTTGCTTTGATAACTGGGCGGGTTTTGGTGGTCTTATGCATGAAGTTTAGATGGAGTAGGATTTGTTATTAAACCGCGTCTTAACTGATAATGGGTGGAATGATGATTTTTTGGTAGATTTAGTGGGTGATGAAAGAGCTAGCTTTGGTACTTGAGCAAAAAAAATGCCTCGATTGCTAGGGAGATTGGATGAAGTGGTGTGGAGGCCTTCTCATGAGGGAATCTTCTCTTCACGATCAGCTTGATTCCCCAAGGAGTTAGGCATTGTTTAATTAACAGAATTTCGCCTCCTATTACCCAGCTGCGACTTCCCATGTCACAAATTTGTCAACTGAAGGTATCGAGAGCAGTAATAGCTTCAATTGTTGTGGTAGATCATCATCCACTGTAACGTTGATCACACAGCAGGCATAAGAAATTCCCTGCTTCCATTATTAAGTTCTCGTTCTCCCAGGTAGCCGCATGGAGAAAAGGTACTGTATATATGAGTTTGCATCACACCACTAGACCCACGAGTCCTCGATGACTGTCACTGCCTAATCATCAGAACATAACTGGATCTTTGGATTTTTTTTAAGAGAAAACGACAATACCTCCCATATTTATTAGAAATACTCACTTATGGCGGAGGAATACCGTGGTTACATCCATACCAAACAGGACTCACAAACACAACGAGAAAGTTGCAAAGAAACAAATAACCAACCTGCAAAACAAAAACAGCAGAAACTAAAATTTAATACTAGTAAAGCCAGCTTGTAAAGGCACAAAATACCTCTCATACAATAAGGCAAAAGAATAACAGATACTGGATTCACAAAAGAATAACAACACATGCTCAGTGGATTGAAACTGAAAAATACATAAACACATGCATCAGATGTTATGAGAAGTCTAAACGTTCCCTGGTGCTCTGCTGATTGAAATGAAAAATCCATAAACATATTCATCAGATGTTATTAAAAGTCTATAGGTTCTCAAGTGCTATGCAAATAACAATAAGGTACCCCATCTAGCCCGCCCTGTCACTGCAATATAGCCATACTAATTTATGGTGGTGCCTATAGAGAAGCAGAACGTTTAGTTTAACTCATCTAGACAGTCAGTATGACCAAGCTGATATGCAAAAAGGTTTGGGGGGAAAGATTGTGGCTCTGTAGTTATGAAGGACGAGTAAGTAATTGCACTGTGCGAAGCCCTAGTCAATTATTTCCCCCTTTTCTTGATTTACATCACAGTGATTTCCATCATTGGATTCACGGACAGCTAGCCCTGTGGCAGTGGTGGACTTCTGGAATCTGTAGAGTACCCATCAGTGACAGTGGTGGACTTCTGGTATCTCTAGAGTACCAGCAAGACTTTCTGCTGTCCTGCTTCCTCCTTTGCCACCCCCCTCAACCGTGTTTCCTTGCTAAATTGAGTTAAGCGAAGTTTAGGAGCTGTTACCCAAAATAGACCCATGATGATTGTTTCAGAGTATCACCCAAAAGTAAGCAAATCTTATATGGTGAGAACCAATTAAAGTGAGGAGTAAGATGATTTTTCTTCCACTTGGAAAAATTTCCCATAGTGAATGCTTATATGATTCATTGAACTCTGAATGCCCATCAGAAAAGAAAAAATTTCCATTTTCAACGTTCAAGTCTTCTTATATGGAATTTTTTGCATATTAATGTTTTGTGAACTGTCCTTGTACTTGCACCATTCCTACCCCTTATTGATGTAGATATTCCATAAACATCTACATAATATTGACTAGCCTCTATGCCATATCAAAACTTCCAAGAATCATGATTTCTGACTCGGTTCATATTTTCTTGCTTAGCTTTCTTAGGTGGTACAACTTTCATCGACATGGACAAATCTTGGATGAATGCGTGGAATAGGTTTAAAAGCCCTGACTATTGTGACGGGGTTAAGGATTTCATGACATTGGCTCGTAAATGTGTTGATGGGGCCAACAGGGTCAGGTGTCCATGTAGAATGTGTAATAATCGCTACTATAAGCCGTTAAATGTAATTGAAGACCATTTGTGGATAAAAGGTTTCGACCAAGACTACACCCAATGGATCTTCCATGGGGAGCAGGAGACTGCGAGTTGTTCCAATGTGAGTGCTCATGACGATAGTGATGAAGTGGTGGAAGAGGTTGATGGCTTGGAGCAAATGTTGGATGATGTTTTTATGGGGATTGTTGCAAGCTCCAACGACGATGTACCTACAAGTATTCACATGGACCGTGAGTCAAATTGTTTGCCGAATAGTTTTCAAAATCTGTGGGATGATGCCCAACAACCATTGTTTCCCGGCTCTACAAAATATTCGAAGTTATCATTCATTGTGAAGTTACTACACATAAAGACCGTGAACAACTGGAGCATCAAATCATTTGACATGTTGATTGATCTACTGCACAAAGCATTCGACGAGCTCGGAGTACAGTTGCCGGCGTCACATTACGAGGCGAAGCAGTTGAGACGGGGTCTTGGCTTTAGCTATGACAAGATAGATGCCTGCAAGAATGATTGTGTGCTTTACTGGAAGGATCATTCAAATCTTGACTCTTGTCCGACATGTGGCGAGCCACGGTGGAGTTCTGAAGGGGGAAAAAAGAAATTGATTCCACAAAAGGTTTTGAGACATTTTCCACTAAAGCCGAGGCTTCAAAGACTGTTTATGTGCTCAAGTAGTGCCAAGAATATGAGATGACATGTGTATGGAAGGTGTGCATACCCAACCAAGATGAGTCATCCTGCTGATTCGGTTGTATGGAAGGAATTAGATCACGACTACCCATGGTTTGCAAATGAGACTCGCAATGTGCGACTTGGGCTTGCTAGCGATGGTTTCAATCCTTTCGGAAACATGAGTACGAGTTACAGTGTTTGGCCTGTTATATTAACACCGTACAACCTACCCCCATGGAAATGCATGAAAGATCCGTACTTCATGATGAGTTTGCTCATTCCAGGGCCTAGAGCACCTGGCAACGACATAGACATCTATCTCCAACCGTTAATAGACGAGCTCCAAGACTTGTGGGTAGAGGGTATCTTCACTTATGATGCATTTAAGAATGAGACGTTTAAGTTGCACGCATCCTTCATTTGGACTATCAATGATTTCCCGGCTTATGGAAATCTTTCTGGGTGGAGCACTAAAGGTAAAATGGCTTGTCCTTCTTGCAATGGGGATACAGGTTCGTTATGGTTAAAACATAGCAAAAAATGTTGTTTTATGGATCATCGTCGTTTTTTGCCAAGCGGACATTATTGGCGGAAAAAAAAGTCAGCATTCAATGGGAAAATTGAACTTCGGGGACCACCAGTTGCATTGTCAGGAGCAGATGTATTGGAACAGATGGAACAAATTAGGGATGTGAAGTTTGGTAAGTCACCCTTGCATAAGAAAAGGAAGCGGACCCCTGAAGAACTGAATTGGTGTAAGAGAAGTATCTTTTTCAATCTTCCCTATTGGTCCTCTTTGAAGTTAAGGCACAACCTCGATGTCATGCACATTGAGAAAAATATCTGCGAAAATGTGTTGGGGACTTTGATGGCCATTGATGGGAAGAACAAAGACACTGTTAAATCTAGGATAGACTTGGAGGAAATGGGAATCAAGTCAGATTTACACATTTTAAGGTGTGATGGGCATGCTTTGATGCCAGCTGCTTGCTACACATTGTCTAAACCTGAGCGAATGTCCTTTTGTCGACGGTTGAAATCTGTAAAATTTCCAGATGGTTTTGCTTCAAACGTTGGTAGGTGCGTAAATATTCCTGATTGCAAGATTTCGGGGATGAAGTCACATGACTGCCACGTTTTCCTTCAGCGTTTGCTCCCAGTTGGTATTCGTGGGTTTTTAAAGGGTGATATCAGCAAGGCATTGACAGTTCTTAGTTATTTATTCCGGGCAATTTGTTCGAAAACATTAATAATCGAAGACTTGAGAAGGCTTCAGGAAGAAATCGTTATAACCCTATGTAGGATGGAGATGATATTCCCTCCTTCATTTTTTGATGTGATGGTCCACTTGGCAACTCACTTGCCATAAGAGGCTCTGCTTGCAGGCCCGGTCCAGTGCAGATGGATGTATCCTATGGAGCGATTCTTAGGCAAGTTAAAACGGTTTGTGCGTAACAGATCTCGGCCGGAGGGCTCGATCGCTGAGGCATATATTGATTTTGAGTGTCTGACATTCTGTTCAATGTACCTTGACGGTATCGAGACGAAGTTCAACCGTGTCGAACGAAATAACAACGATGTTATTCCCGTTAATGTCGGTTTTTTATCCGTTTTCTCTCATCCTCTTCGAACACTTGGCGCAGCTACACACCGATTGATGGATGATGATCTTTTTCATAAGGCCCAATGGTATATCCTCAACAATTGTTCGGAACTTCAGGATTACTTGAGGTATTTACAATGTCTTGTCAACTTCTTCCACAAATTCTCTATAATGATTCGTTTAATTGTTTCCCTCAGTGAACATTACGAGAAGGTGAGAAATGAATATACTGTTGACGTTGATGCAAGACACGAATCAAGGTTTCCATTGTGGTTTAAAGATCACGTGAGGACAACACTTGTGTTATACATATTTTTATCTCTTTTAACACTATTTCATTTGAGACATTAATTTACGTTTTATGTAATTATTTGTAGATTAAAAGAATGCGATCACATAATGGAAGTGGCGTTAATCAGCAAATGTACGCACTTGCGTGCGGTCCTGATCAAAGGGTCAGCGAATATGCAGGGTGTATCATGAATGAGAGACGATTTCGCACGTATCGATCTAAACAAAAGCATCGCACACAAAATAGCGGCGTGGTGGTAGAAGGATGGCATGACTCTAAACTTTGTGACTTCTACGGCCAAATAATCGATATCTTAGAGTTTCACTACATGGGCGAGAATAAGGTTTACTTATTCAAATGTAATTGGTTTGACACGGGGGATAAAAAACGTGGAGTGCGGGTTGAAGGACAAACAACGAGCGTGAATACATCACGTCGTTGGTACAAAGGGGATCCGTTTATATTGGCAACACAAGCACATCAAGTCTTTTACGTTGATGACCCCAAATACGCGTCTGATTGGAAAGTGGTCCAAAAGATTGTTCCTAGAAATGAGTTTGATGGCCCATTAGTGACATCCGTTCAACTAGAGGTAGATAGAGTTGATGATGCTTACCAAGAGGATCAAATTGAGCCTTCAATGATACAATGTCAAGCTGCAACGGTAGAGACAGAAATAGCTTTACGTCGGGAAGATGTCCAGTTCAATCAAGTTGATGTGTCAACGATAGTGGATGTTGAAGCTGACGCTGAATATTATGAAGAAAATTTTATCGAGGAATCAGATAGTGATGAGACAGAGTTATCCGAATCCACCCCCTCTGATGATGACATTTCCGAGCCAACACATGACAGTGAGGATTCAGATGACAATGACTAATACTATGGTTAGTCTTGAACTGAACACATGTTTTCCATACTGTTGTTTGACGTCACTCTCATGTTTTTATTTTTTAAAATATTATGGCCTGATTTATCAATTAAGCTTGCCGGGAGATATAATGATGTTACCCTTGCGTTACTCACAATAGTCTAGGAAAGTGGTTTATCACATCTTATATTCTAGGAAAGTGGTTTATCAGATCTTACATTCAGTTTAAGGAGCTGGAGAAGTCATGGTTATTTCTACTCATAAAGTGAATAGAAATTGTGAGAACTATGTTACGTGTCTTTCTGAGTGTGTCTCAGCCCTGTTTTTCTTGCATCATGCATGTTTTTTCGAAAATGGATCAGAAGATTATTTTAACTTAAACGAAGTTTTCTTGTTTCGTGGATAATATGGATTATAACACCTCAGTCTCTTTCCTTTGGTCAGCCAATGTTTTTCCCCACTCACGTCCTTTTCCTCCATTTCTCTTTCAGTCAGGTGAAAGTGTTTTTTTTCTTCATTACTCGCGTACCAGGTAGGTTCACTAATATTTGCTGAGACAACAAATACGCAGTGGAGAACAACGAACCAATGAGTGCATTCCCCCCTAACCAACCTATACTCCCTTAGCTAGGTAGGCAATCATTCGAAAGATTTGAATCAGTTCAGAGCCATACACAAGCTGCCACCACACTTCCCATATAACACGTCTCTATTGTGAGCACTAAGTCAAGGTGCGAGCCAATAAAATAACTTCACGTAGGCTGTCAGGATAAGGGGGCATTAAATGCGCATTCAGTGAATTTAGGAGTCCCGCACTCGGGGTCCAAGGCTCGGCCATAAAGATCCCGAGCAGAGCTCAGGCCTAGGTCACAAAATTTCCGAGCAAAAAATTCACGAGCAGAGCTCAGGTCTCAAAATCCCCGAGCATGCTGCACTTTGCCAGCCCGTGACTTTTACCCAGAGACCTCGGGCCCTAGCCAATCGGTGACCCTGGTCATGAACTACCCAACAATAACAGCTTCGCCTCTGGTCAACCTAATTACACTATCAGCCCAGGCACCCTGTCTAACTCGATACCCTTACGAACGTACTGTAAAACACAAAAAAAGTCATAAAAACACATATATTATAACTTATCTCATATACATAAAAACTATATTATATAGGGGAATTAAACAAAAGAGGAGTGTTACAAATGCATAAAATAATTAAAATAAAATTAGATCATTTATGTCACAATAATAAAAGGAAGATAATTTAAACGGCATAACAATAAAACTCTCATTAGAAATGTATACGAGAAAACAAACAAGGGTGATGAAAAATATTCAAAATTATAATCTCGTACTTACTGTTCGGCAATAATAATTGGCAAAAATAATACATATGCCGAATCCTTTAATAAAGAAATAATATGTAAATAACTCGGGGACTTTGAGGCACGAAATCACAATGTTTTTTTTTTTAAAAAATTCCCTCTCTTTCTCTAATGTTTTTAGCTATTGTTAAATTACTATAAAATTTATTTTATATTTTTATGATAGCCAAAGAGGTTCTATTGGACATCAAATTTCGTTCCAACTTCTACAGCCAAAGCCAATCTCTCTCCGTCTCTTTTATCCACTTGATATAATTTATTTATAAAATAAAAATACACGTTACACTCTTTAAATTAATAACAAATTAATCGTAAAAATTAAATTATAACATAGAATGTAAAATATAAATTTATTAATAATTTTGGAGTATCATGTATCCACTACGTCTACGATAGTGTGGAATACTACAAATTAAAAAATAAATAAATAAGAGAGTGAAAAGCGTAGTTTCTCTTTCTCTTCACAATAGCAGGCCCGGGCCGTACGTAGTTACAAACTGATCTAAAGGCATATATAGCAGTCTCATACGTGCGAGTTTAACACATGACTATAGCATGTTTTTAGCATTGCATGCATCCATGCTAGCTAGCTAGCTATGGATGACAACTTGTCCTCATTTTCTCATCAAGGACTAATTATTATCATTTTTTTCACGCATGCTTCTATGGAATTTTTCTTCTTCTTCAAATTATTGAATAAAGGTCGACTTGGAGTGTACACAGAGGCGGAAGGAAGGGGTAGCGATCCTGGGCGGCCGCTAACCCTCATGTCACAAATTTTTTTTTTCATTACTTTATTTATTTATTTAAAAAAAAAAAATTTAAGTTGGCCTGGACCCGATACCCCTGAAGCTCAGGCTCAGACCAACTATACATATGTTTTACACATAAAGCCTGGGCCCGATACCCCTGACCCAGAAAACTGCAATAACATCGTCTGACATTTTCTATCAGTCCACACAGCAAAAATGAGCTAAACTGGCACCATCAGTCTTCACACCTCTCACTCTCTCATTTTTCGCTTTTTTCCCTTATTTTTGCATATTATATTAAAAAAAACTTAAAAGCTCCGATTGTAACTTTTTGCAATTTTTCACGTAATTTTTTGCAAAAAAAAAATATTGTTCAATTATTTGGATAGTACGGTTGCAGGTTGTTCCCGCGACCCACTTTTTTCCTTCCCTGCACCATCAGTCCTCGCTGGGTGTCTGTGAAAGTCTCGATGTTTGATCATAAGAGCCAGGTGTTGTTTCCTCTATTCAGAGGTACAATATTGTGTGGACTTAGATATCCACTATGTATGGACGTTAACTTAGTCAAAGAATGAAAGAAAAAAACAACGAAGAAAAAGTTGATTGCCAAAATTTGCAGAACAAATGCAGGGTCGCTGCCCCTTCCTTCCGCTACTGCCTCCTGCCTTTCTCTTTTCTGTTTCTCACACCTCTCACTCTCTCACTCAGCCACTGCCGCACTAGCCACCGCCGCAGGTCTAGGTACTCAGCCATGATTTAATTATATTTACAAATTTAATTATTGTTGTGATTTTTTGATGAATTTTATGAATTAGGGATTTGATGAATTTTTTGAATTAGGAATATGTGAATTAGAGATTTGATGAGTTTTGTGAATTAGGGATTTTATGAATTTTGTGAATTAGAAATGTGTGAATTTTGTGGGTTGTTGGAAGTGCTGGGATAGTGGGATATGTTGTTGAATTTTTCATGAAAGGTTCTTTGGCCGAATGAGCAACTAACTTGAGAGTTGAATTTTTCTTGATCATCTCTTGAATGAAGGTTCCCGATTTTCAGCTCAATTAATATTCTTCTTCAAGATTCTTACCACTGGTTAATCATGACCAGCTGTTTTCTTTTTGTCCTTCTAAGAAAAATAATAATTATCAATCGTGAACATTTATCATGGGTTTGCTTGGCGGTGGTACTAATAATATCAAATGACATGTTTGATGCAATGGTAGATCCAAATGATTGGAAAATTTAAAATTTAATATCCCCTTGAAAATGAGATATAGAAAAAGAAAGGTTTAGGAATATATGCCCTGAAAATTTGTAGAGGGGAGGGGGGTCCATATTTTTTTGGCCTGAGGAAGTATGGTTTTTGAAAAGGTTTGGAAGTTTTGACTTGGCTCTCATTGGTTAATCAATAAGGCTGGTCATTGGGAGGGAGTGAGAAACGTAGGCCAGAAATTTGGGTAAGAACTTGGAGATGATGGGAGAAGAAAGAAGCCCGAGATTATGATTAATCATGAGGCGGATGAGTATTTTGCACTTCTAGGTAGACAAATGTGTCATTGCCTGGAGCAAAGGGAAACACTAATTTTAGAACTTCATCAATTGCTTGTTTCTATATTTTGACAACTGTTGTACTGTTTTGCTTTTGTGGAATTGACTGCCATCTATTTTTCACTGTTTATTTGCATCTCCACATGTGTTTATGAACAGGAGACTTCACTTTGCATCTCCACATGGCTTTTAGTATCTGGAATATAATATATTGATACATTCACTTTATTTTATTTAGATAATGGATAAGTTTATCAAAAGAGAACGAAGCCGTTTTGTAACATTTTCAAAATATGTAAAATCGTAGGATGCAATTGTCACCTCTCAGTCGCAGTACATAGCACGGTACATGTATTGTAATATTTTTAATGTTTTTAGTCTTTAATTTTTGATATTGTAATTGTAAGACAATTTTTAGCATTATAAAGGAAAAAAAATTCTTGTCATTTCGTCTTTAGAATTCGACCCCCCCTGAATTTTGGTCCTGGTTCCGCCACTGAGTGTACACAATTTGCCTTAATTCA
The DNA here is from genome assembly GCA_963930655.1 of Myrica gale. Taxonomy (NCBI): domain Eukaryota; kingdom Viridiplantae; phylum Streptophyta; class Magnoliopsida; order Fagales; family Myricaceae; genus Myrica; species Myrica gale. Next base: position 7,638,929 of record OZ005616.1, read on the forward strand.
GATGTTGCATGATGTTTCATGATCTTCATTTTTATTTTTTCCTTAATTTTTTTAATCTTAGAGTACTATATAATAACTACGATTGTATATTATTAAATTATATATACCGGATCCCATAGAATCTCGTGCATGCATGATATACTATAGTCTATGGATCGACGTGCCATGCCCTCCTCACTCGGGAAGACAATGTGTTTTTTCGGAATCTGTCCCATGATACATTGGTAATTTGATATAAATAAAATCAAAACAACGTGGATTTTGTCAATAAGGCACGTGGAATTTGATTTCATACTCTTCCCGGCCGTTTTTAATTAATTTATAAAGTTTGACTAACCCATATATAGCTTAATGCCTTGAAACACTTTGGATCTGAAAATTTTGCTTTTGATTACGTAGATAGGAAAGAGGTTTCTGATTCTGAAACATATATGTATGATCTTAAAAAGTGTAAAGTATATTTTTTCGAGAAAAAAAATATGGACCGCTCACCGGCCATAGCTCATATATAGCTGTCTTCATCTGCACTCTCTTCTAAACCTTGTCTTTCTTGGTGGCCCACGGGCACGGCCAGTTAATTCGTGGACACGTGGAAAACGCGTGGGAGTTAATTAGCAATTGAAACGTACATGGGCCCAAACACGCCTAATTGGTCATAAACTGGCTTTTGTGGGCACATGGAAATCACAAGTGAATTTAATTAATTATGAAATAAAGTCGTGGGGGGTAATTAAAAACGGCGTAGTCAAAAGTATGTCCGGTATCAATAGCTTACTACACGTTGTAAGTCATGGTGCCCCATGAAGTCTTCGTATCGGAAGAACCGCCGCAATGGTGGATCGAGCAAATACAGCTTTTGACTAACACATGTGTTCTTCACTTATATTATTATTTTAACATATATTCTTGAATTTCTATTACATTTTCTAATTTTGTTGAAAACAAAATCACTTTACAGATTCAAAATTGTGAGCTCTAAACTAAGGGTGATGCGGCTGCCATGGCGCCTAGCACTCAAAAAAATATCAATAGTTTTTTTTTTCTCTTTAGCACAACTACTATTTTTCTGAAAAAAATTTATATAATTTTTACGTTTTTTTTAATTCTCTCAAACTTTATTTTTATGAAATTTGATCTCTTCTATAATCTAATCTTAGCTTTGTCCCTGTTTAAAACACTGCAAGTTTAGTATCATTTGAAATATCCCATTCAAATAAGTACAAAAATTAGTCGATTTTTTTTTTTGTTTCATTCTCTTTTTTAAAATATAAAAATTAAAAAGCCATGTCAAGAAGCATAAACAAAGGAAAAAATAGTAGCTTTGTGCCTTTATTAGACAAGCAAACAAACAAATATTGTCTTTAGCGGACTTTTCTGTGTTTCTGGCTTTGAGACTCTCGCTGCACGGCTCTACATGCATGTTATTATCTTCACTGATTGGCCTACTTGGATCCCCGGTCCCTATTACCGTCGGAGGAGGATCCGAATTGCAAGGGGCAATTGGACCAGTATCGTATGCAGTTCGAGACAATTTGGAGAGAGAGTGGGATGTTCTGTGTTCGTGGAAATATTTGGTTGGTGAAAATTTTGGATATTGATTTAATGAAAAAATAAATATATCTTAGGAGAGTTTGTAAAAAAGTAAATCGAAAGAGAAAATTTGAGTGAATATTATAATGATAAAGAATTATTTTGATGAAAAAAATTATTAATTTATAATTTTTTAATATACGCATGCCCAACATTTCGAGAAACAAACGCCTCTCTCTCTGAATTGAAGAGGCAATTTGTGACGTGGTGGGACCCACCCTGCTCGGACGGGATCCTGATCCATTACCATATGGCTGATACTTCTGCATAATTGTCCTTTTTGCTTTTCCTTCTTCCTCTCATTTTTTTTTTTCAAGATATAGACACGATATATAAAATATAACTATCTATATGACTTATAAACACGATATATAAAATATAACTATCTATATGACTTATGAGTCGGGAATGCTTATATTCTAAAACTTCAGTCTTTAACTTCAAAAAATTTCTGTCCTAACAATTTATAACAGTATATTCTAATGTTTTAATGTTACCAACACATTAATAATGATAACTTTCATCAATAGTCAAGATGGAATTAGTCAATACATCTGGAGCTTTAGGACATAAACTTTTTGGTTTATAGCAAGGTAAACTCTAACATTTAATAGTTATTATATGTCTATTTCTTCAACAACAAAAAAATTATTAAGGATATTGGTCCTAATCTGTCCTAATTGATTCTGATTTTGCTTAGTTCAGTTAATATACCAAACACGATTCGCTGAGCTGTACAATATAAGTGTGATCTACGAGATGATACAGTGATAACGATCGAAGCAATCTAATTAAACTTACAAAGAAACCAATTCATTAAGTCTACCTTTTTTTATTTCTGTTAAAATAGTAAACGAACTTTAAACTTTTTTTCAAATTACAGTCAATGCCCCTCTCCCAAAATAAGCTAAAATTATTATTATTTTTTTCCCCAAAGATTTTCGTGTATTTTCACATTTTGGTCCTACCCAAATTTTACAATAGAGAAATTGACCTTCCAGAGTTTCAATCCTAACCTCGTCCTTATCGACAAGTGATACGAATACGCAATCAAAGGAAAAATAAAATAAGAAAAATTATGTAGAAAATAAACTAGCTAGTGGACCAGACATGCAATTAAGAAAAACCCCAGAAATTGATGCAAAATTTAGTAGAACAGGTCAAAGACATCACAGGTTATTGTCATTGGTTGATAGATACAATTATTAGGGAGGCCCCCAAAAATTTGTGTTATATATATATATATATAATTAGGTTTTAGATTATCTAATCTCTTGATTCATGTGGAGATTTGTAATTAGTTCTTTATCTAAAAATTATGGCCTATGTAATAGCCTTGATTTCAGGGTTTTACAAGTCATTAATTACGTACCCTTTTGGTTGACCGTTTATAGCATTTTTAATTCAAGCAATATGGCTTATAAAATATCCTTAATTAAAGGGATTTGTAAGCTAATATTATTTATTTAATTTGATACAGTTTCTAGCATAGAAGTATCTAAAAAATAAAAAAAACTATATTTAAAATGCTTAATATGATAATCTAATTTTTTAATTAAAAGTGCTTAACGTGAAAAACTAGTTATTTTGTCCATTAATAAAAAAAGCACAAAATCTTCTCTCTCAAAGGCACAAAAACACTAATTATCTCACTCTTTCTATTTTCTTTTAACATAAAATATTATTGATAATACACGTCAAGATGGTAAGCATGCGCTCTTTGCCCTTGTGTGTAAACATGACAAAACGCCTATATGTACCCTTCCAGAACGTACGTAGAAAAAATATGCAGCAGCTAGCTCACAACAATTAAGGAGATCCCAACAAAACAGAACCAGAACTATTCGGTGATATTTTAAATGCCCAACATGACATGATTGAGGGGCCCTGTGTCACCACGAGTGGGATGGAGACATTATTGCATATGTCATTCCCGTGTTGGTTAAGGAACGTGTGGCTGATATTAAACTTCAAAGCAATGAAAATCAAGGGGTAAACGTTTGAGAAAGGGTACCGATCAAGGAGTTTTGGTTAAGAGGTGGGGATATCCCTGCTGCAAATGGTCCAAAATTTCAACAGAAAGCCACACCTACTAAGGGCTTAGTCCACACAAACTTCAAGTTGCCTCCTCCTTCAACCACCACAATCTCTTAAGGGTATTCTAATGTGGGAGCACACTAAGATGACCTTCCAAGGAAGAATTTGACAAACATATAAATTAAACTTTGAATCATTATGCTGACCTAGCTGATCAAGAGAACAAGAACTAAGAAACGCTGTTCTGCAGATTTTGGTTATCAGAAGAATCATCCTTTAGATCAAGCACCTTATATGAGAATAGTTCTTGTGCCAGGTTTCATTTAATGGCTTATTATTAGACAGTGGCTGCCACTTTTAGGTTTTAAGTTTCATGCTCAACTGCAGAAGAAAGATGTTACTGTTTATAGTCCCCTGTTTTGGTGGACAAAAAGCATTGAATGTATGACAACCCAGAGATAAGCTGTTCAGTTCCTACAACAATGGTTCTAATGGGCGCCAAAGGTATGGGATTTTCCCATCGTTTCACACACGTAATCTGACTTTGGGAATCAATAAGAAGCTATGATTTAACTGATCGTGCATCACGCCCAGAAAAGAAAAAAAAAAAGGAACCCGAGAAAGTGAACATACACGAGAAAGTTGCGACGCTCAAAACAGACCACAAGGTCCTGATTTTCTTGGTGGTCCACGAGGAACGGCCCAGGTGAGTAATTAAAACAGTCATGGTCTCATGGAATACAGACGGAAGATGAAAAAGCCAAAGGAGAGAGGCGTTCTACCAAACCTGCTGCAATCACGGCATGGAAAATCGTGGGAACCACTTCTACTTTTTCCCAGGCAGTACTACGTCCAAAATTGTGACTGCAATTTCGACAGGGGTCGCTATTTTTGGCCGGGGGGAGGGGGGACCGACACTTACACCGGATAAGCCGGTTTTCAAATATTAGTCACCTACACCTACACCGTTAAGGGCAAAAACCGGCCCTTAGCGGTTGCGGTTTTAGCGGTGACGGTTTCCGGTTATCCTACATTCATATTGAGTCATTTTTTTAGCATTTTACGCACTTGACCCAATGTATTTTTTTCTTTTTTTGTCCATTAATCACATATCATTAAAATCTAAACTAATGAAATCCAAAATCAATAAAATTAAAGATCAATATGCATGCGTTCCATATGCCTATGATTCCAAGGAAAATTATTGTCCCAAACTAGCTTACAGAAGCATCAACATCAACGGATGTTGTTTGGTCAAGCATAAATGATAAATCTGTTGACATTTAACAAACCATCTAACTCTTACCTCTTCTCCACGAGGTCAGTTTTATTCCCAACAAGAACAATGATGACATCACTGCCCCTCTCAGTGCGCACCTCTTCAATCCACTTTGAAGTGTTTATGAATGTTTGCCGGCCTAAATCATAGAAGTACCACATAGTCAGCAGTCCATCAAGCATTTTGGCAACAAGGCCAAAAAACCAAGAGGGGAAACAATTCATATAAATAGAGATTAAGAAGGAACCCTGGATAAATAAGAGTTTATCAGGACTACAAGTTAACATATTCACAATTGTGGTAGTTTCAATAGTTATCATGCATATAAACCCACTTAAAGGATAAGTAGAAAAACTGCTTCAAAAACAAGAGTCAGAAAACGAGTATGCTGAGATACATCCAAATCTCCAGTAAAGCTTCAGATGATGCCCATACATACCCTTCTGTTAGCGCTTATGTGGTGCTATGCTGAGATAGAATCTATCTAAAGATAGTCATTGGTTCTGTATCACATCAAACCTTTTAGCTATCCATCAGACTCTAATAGTCGTTTGAATAGCCAATTGCTTCAAGAAAAAAAATTAATGAACTTAATTAGATCTTGATCAATCACCTGAGAAACTAAACCGAAAAGGAGTTTCAAATTTGTGGAAACAAGCAACAACATGCGACATGTATATAGGTGTCTATACAGCCAAGACTTATAGGCAATTCAAATCAAATGCAAGGGAATAACAAGATAACAGAAGAAACAGAGCCAGACCCCAAAACGATAGATGCAAATGCCTATCAGAAATAGATCAATCAGCAAAGAAAGCAAGTTCTCGATTTGATCAGAGGCAGAAACATGTGTGACCTGATTACATGTGTGACCTTTAGCATCAACCTTGGGAATGGAGTTAGCTTGTGAAATGAAGGTTTTCTTATCTCTTAATTCTTCCAAGGAAACATACAAGACCTCTCGTAATTCTATATGTATTCTGGACATAGATAAAGACAAATCACACACCATGTGTCTATAGTTGTTTTCAATCATAATCAGAATACAGGAAGTAATATGGTATCCCTCGATCATTCCCAATAAAGCTCATATTTGTCTTCAATAGATTCAGAAGTTTTTTTGTGTGTGTTTGCAGTTCAATGATTGAAACCCAGAACATGAAAAGAGAAATTAAGAACAAGCAAATTTCATTGTGGCAACGGCCTAATAGAGATATACAGACTGAGCCAAACCAAATATCCAATTTTTTTTTTTGTAAAACCTACATCAGAAAATAAAACCAGATCAAGAATCTAATGCCAATTCAGGGGTTGTAGTCCGTGTATAGCACGATGTTTGAGAAAAAAAAACAGAGATATAGAAAAGGAAGAGAAAGACAAACCAACCTACTGCAAAGAAGAAGGTGAAGATCGCAGAGAAGATGTTTCCAAGAACTGCAGACACCGCGAAATGGAAAGTTTCTCTAACCTTTCGAACGAAATTCACAAACAAAGACGGTGAAACTGAAGCAAAGACAGATGGGTCTGCAATAAAATCCATCGTCTCGATCAAACATTGTACAAAAATCGAAGCTTTATATATAGCTCAGCTCTTCTTGATCTTAAAGCCTTGGTTCGAAACCCCATAATAAATGGAAAGAGATGGGTATGCTTAGTCCCTAAGAGAAACGAAAGAGAACTATGGAAAAAACAAAGGGTGGGAAACCCGGTTTCCGGTCCTCCGAGTTCCCGGTGCCGGGGAACCCGGGAACCGGGAATACCCTCGGGTTTCCCCATATTGCTAAACCGACACCTACACCGGAGTGCCGGGGCACCGGCACCTCGATGTCGGTGCCGGGTCGCGTGTTTGCTGGCGGTCCCGTCCTCAAACCTCGCTGAATTCTCAAAATGCCATACTTCAAAAAAAAATGTTTAGCTTTCTTTTGGTCATTTCAGTTTTTTATTCTTTTCGACTTGTATGGTACTCGTCTGTCATCTCTACATAGAATCTAACTAGCTCTTTTACGCATGTTACTGAGGTGTTTGAACCACGTAAATCAATGAATTGAGATGTTATGATACAAATAAAACAACTGGTGCAGTATAACAGCAGCCATAATTATAAACAGTAATTGTAGTATGACGGTTGGGCAAAAAGATGGTAGATGTTTGTACAAATTGATTCATGTAGTTAGTGTATAGTAACAAAATAATCTTTTAATCTCAGTTTCGTCATCTCTCTTAACACCCGATACTGAACTTTAGATTAATAATATATGACTCGTTGGTTGAAGATTTAATTCAGCTCAATATGAGGCTTTCAATATATGACAGAACTAAGCAAAATGACCATTTTGTTATTATATATTGACCACATGAACCAATTTGTACAAACGTTTACCACAATGACTTTTTTGTCAAAACGTTATACCACAAGAACTGTTGGTATAATTAAGCCTTTTTTTTAACCAGTTTGAAAGATCATTTGATGTTGATATAACCAACGATTTTTTTTTTTGTATGTGATATAATCGACGATTAACTACACAATAATCAGCTTTTTCCTGCAGGCCTAGAGATGTTGGGCTAGTTCCATTTGCTCGCAGCTCTCTATGGGGTCCATGCTCGGCTCTGAGGCCCAATTATTTGATCTAGTTGTATCTTATGTGCAATGGAGTTAACCACTTCCTTGTATGCATCTTTGGATTCGTTAGGCTTTCAACTAGTTTCAAGCCCAATCATGTCAGCTATTTGATGTCTTATATCCGGGGGAGTTGGAGACCACTTTTCTAGGGCAAGAAAGGAGTGGTCGCGTCTGTGTAAAAGTTTTTACTGTAGGGATATCCAGATGCTTACGCGGGATGGAATGCTTTGAGCACCCTCTTCAAATTTAGCTCTCTACTTTAATCAAAAATCACATTTCTCTATTTTAACTATCAACTTTTAAAAAAATTCTCAGCAGCTTCTCTATTTTAACCATCTATTTTTACTATTCTATGTAAATATTATTTTTCAAAGATTTCTTCATTGTTTTTCTAACTTTTATATTTTTGAATATTCATTTTATCGTAACAGTCATATTTTTGAATATTTGTCTTAACTTAAAAAGATCAATTTTAAAATTTTTTATTTTACTAATGGTTGGAATTTTTTAAATTTTAAGATGGTGAAGTGAACAATAATTTTTTTTTTAAAAAAAAAAAAGAAAAAAAGAAGAAAAAAGAAGAAGAAAAAGAAAAGAAAAAGAAGAAGAAGAAGAAGATACATATTAATATTTTAAGATAGTTAGGTGAATAGTGACTCTCTAAAAATAGAGAGCCACTATTCACTTCTTCAAATTTTTTGTTAAAATTTGTTAAATTTGAAAAGCTGTTGAGGAATTTCTTCAAATTTTTTGTTAAAATTTGTTAAATTAGAAAAGCTGTTGAGGAATGTTTTTTGACTTTTTAGTTAAATTGAACCTCTATTCTAACCAAAATGTTAGAATAGAGATAGTAGAATGTTCTTTACCAGTTTAAACTGACATATACGGCACCAACATAACCAGAATCTTTGCAGTTTTCCTTAACATTGAAATCGCAATGCCTGGGTTCTGACTTCTGGGTTGCGTTTCAGAATCTTACCAATGCTCTCCGCTGAGAGGCCCATGAGCTCCACACAACCGAGACCTTTTAATAATGATGACAGAATATCTACTTTTGGCACCACACCGTCACAAAGAAAGTCAGGTTGTGTTTGTGTTGTAAAATTTTAGTGTTGTTAAAATTTTAGGTATTGAGTTTAGTGAAAAAGTGAAAAAAGGTAATTTTTTATATTGTTTGTAATAAATAGTAATGATTTGATGGGGAGAGAGAAATTATATTATAATATTTAATTGTGTTAAAATTTTAGAGAAGGTAAAATTTTGGTACACAAACGCACCATCAATCTCTATGAGATAAAGAATTTGAGGGCGGAGCATCCGAGCTTGGTCTTTTTTTGTTTCTTTCTTTTTTCCAGGCAAACACCTGAAACATATATTAAAGCATAAAGGAACCATACAAAAGACACAACATGACAACCCACAAGGGCCAACTATCCCACTTATGGTGAAGCTTGTACAAACCAATGAAATGGGTCTATGACCCTTAGAAAGACATACCAACATGGGCACAGGGCCTTACAATCCAGCAAGTACACAAGGCCCGTAAATGGGTCTAAGGCCCTCATAACCCAATTGGGTTCAAAGACCCTTAGTAGTTTCACAAACACCGCACAAGACGGCGATAGTCGTCGTCCGACGAGAGCACCAAGAAACTCCTAGCAAAAGAGTGAGGGGCGGGTAGAGTGAGAAGCAGAGATTTTGTCTCTAGTGGGACGAGGGTTAACTTTATAGACCAGCTTGGTCTACCTCACTCATTCGATCCACTGCCTTTTGCTTACTGGAGTCAAGGGTTGGATTGGGCTGTGACAACTGGCACAATATTTTTTTATATTCAAAATTAAAATTTATTGCGAGTAAATGAGAATGTACAAAGGATTAGAACTCAAGGCGAAGCCTTTGCAGTTAATATGCATTGAAGCAATTTAATGAGAGAAAAAATCCATGATTTGCATCGTACTCGCGTGTTATTTGGCATTTTGAAACACTTTTAATTGAAACAAAAAGCTTGAGTGGAAGGATCAGGACCATACGGGTATAACCCAACAGTAGTGTTTTGTTCCGGCAACAGACTGTTCAAATTTGAGTTGGCTTCAATAATTTGCAGACCCTGAGCTTCTGGAGCAGTACAAGTGAGGAAGGTAATCTCGGCTTGGGTTTTAGCTAGCTGGCTTTCTGCCAAGTGTATTTCTTCGTGTAGCTGAGAGATAAGTCTAACACAACCATAAACGGGGTCTTGAATTCGACATTGTGCCTCGAGGCACAAAGTGTCCGCTGCTTGAGCACGAAGATGGGGTGAGAGTTGCTGGAGCATCTTTCCAACATTGCTAGCACCATAGATTCTGTGAACGCAAGCAAATCTTTGAGGATCACTGGGAGGGAAATAGGGAGAGAAAATGCAATCTGAAGGGCATCTTCTTCTCAAATATTTGCAAGCTGCACAACGACCAGAGATCATGGTTCAAATCCTACAGATAATCCAACCAAATCTCACCTACACAGATCCTTTCAATAGTACTTTACTATTGTAGAAGAAAATCTGATGGAGATTTCGGTGATTCATTTTCCCAAAGAAGATGACAGTATTTGTACTTCAAGTTTTGTGTTAACTTTGGAGAGATTCTAACGGCTAGTATTTTCTTTAAAATTGGACATTACAAAGGAAAGGTTCTGAGATGATAAAAGTAGACCAAGAGGATGGAGAGTTCTCACCTCTCTCCACCAATAGGTTTTAACGCTTGCCATATATGGATTCTTGATTCAATATGGTTCTGTGAGGTCGGCAATGTTTCAACCTTGAAACATGTCTGTAATTGAAGGCTGGCGCTAAAGTCATGCGGGACGAAGGCAATTGTGACTGAGGGAAACGTGGGAAAGTAGTCTATTGAGGATCAGACAACTGGCACAATAGTAAGATGGTTCCTATGCGGCTTGACAAGGGCTTCAAGGTAATGAATAAGAACATGAACATCCCTGATATCAAGAGTTGTAAGCTTATTATGTCGTGCAATCCCAGGCGAATTGGATTGGCGAATTGAAGAGTCCAATTTAGAATCATACACACTAATCAAACCTACTAGATGTCGGGCTTTCACGAATAGAAAAGGCCTGACTTGTCAATGGTTCCTCCTCCAACTGCTTTGATGAATCCTTGTTTCTTCAAGAACATGGCCAAAACAGCATTGGCTTATTTTTTTTCTCCTTTTGCGAACAGCGTGGTAGATCCATCTATCCCGGAATCAACTGTCATAAAACCAACAACGGAAAAAATAAAATAAAAAAAGCATTAGCATAACAAGAGAAATATGTCCAAATAAGAAGTTTTCATTAGTTTAAAAAATATTTTGAAGGTAAAAATTTTCACAACCAAACATACAAAAATTTCAAAGGATTAGATACAAAGTCAAATATTTTTTCATAAAAACTTCAATTAATACATTTTCACACAAACTCCAATAACCGTTTTTTAAAAAAAAAAAAACTTCATCAAATCATTAATTATATACTTATTTTTCATAAAATTCCAATAATTTTTTTATAAATTTTTTTTTCCTTAAATCATCATTACTCTATATTTTCTTATAAACTCTAATAAAAATCAATCTACAGTAATATTTTTTTAAAAATTTGACTAAACTTTTAGAAATCTCAATAAAATTCTAATCACAAGTTTTCTATTCATTTTGAGAATTTTGTGATATCAACCTTGCCTTACTCCCTCGCAAAATTTAAATTGCATTTGTTTCGCACGCCTTGAAAATATTTTCAACTTTTCTTGTGTTTGACAGAGCAAAAAATAGAGGTCAATAGAAAATTTTACCCCGCTAAAAATGACTTACCCTTCTGGAAAAGGGTAAGTCATTTTCCAAAATGTTCAACATAAAGCATTCATCACCTACACCGCCCAAAATAAAAATAAAAATATATTTTAATTTTGTCTGATATTATTATTATTTATTTATCTGCAGCTGATGTGTCTGAAAATGTGTCACATATGAATTTTTCGTTTAACAAGTAGAGCCTTAAATTCATAAACAAAAGAACCACATGTCTCAAAATAAAAAAAAATTATTGCACGAGTCTTGATTATAAAATAGCATAAAATACAAGTACGTGATATACAATTTTTTTCTTGTTTTCAACTGACAACCAAATATTATATACGCATTTTCAAGGAGTTAGATAAACACCAAAATTTGTTTAATTTTCCTTGCAAATATTTTCTTATTTTCTTGATTTTACAGTGAAAGAAACTCAGCCTAGCATCCATTGGCGGATCTAAGGGGTTGGCCTCATGGTTTACGTTAATTTATATATATATATATATATATATATATATATATATATATATATATATACTAATCAAACGGGCCCCCCCTTAAATCTCACTACAAGCCTTACCCACTGGTCACTTTTCAGCAACCTATCTACAGCGGCCTAAGACTATTTGTCCAACCCAAAGCCCATTCATGATTCACCCATCCTCAAGCCCATTTCGCAGCCTTTTAAAAAAAAATAAATAAAAAGTTTTAAAAAACACAGGGTGAAACAGAAGATATTTGAGGCATTGTTGTGAAGATGATTGAGAGAAGGAAACATATTCTATATCCATACGTTTATCTCCTTATTGTGTTGGCATTAATCTTACTAGTTGAGATTGCAACTGTTGAGAGAGTGTTATCTGCAATGAATATTATCAAGACTGACTTGCGTAATAGGATGATAGATGAATGAATGAATGATAGTATGATGATATATATTGAGAAGGAAATTTTTGAAGCTATTGATAATGAAGCCAAATTGCAACATTTTCAGAATATGCAGAATCGTAGGATCCAATTGTCATCTATCAGTCTCAACAAATAATCAGTGGCGGACGGAAGGGGTGGCAAGGGGGGGCACTTGCCACCCCTTCGTTCTGCATTTTTATTAGAATATTTTTTTATCATATGGGTCAATGGCCAGCCCATTGACCCAACCCAGCCCGCCCCCCCTTTCACCCAATCACCTTATGTTTTTTTTAAGGCCTTACCTTTGACGGTTTGTTTGACCCAACCCAGCCCGCCCCCCTTTCACAGTTCACCCACTGTGTTTTTTTAAAGAAAAGAAACTGCGTCACTTACAGCCCGCCCCCTGCATGCTTTCAAGTTTCACCCTTTGTTTTCTAAAATCTAAAGTCTTTAGACATTGTCTCCTTCCCAGGGACCCAACGAACCTAGCCACTCCAGATTGCGGCACTGCCAATCTGCCCCATTAGCCCCTCTCCTCCACGGTTCCACCTCCAGCCACAGAGCCACTGCCTCTCACTTCTCAGCCTCCCTCTCTCTCGGGAGACCCTCTCTCCAAGGTAATAAAGAGTTTGAAAGTTGAAACTTTGACTAAGATTGAACTTTGAACTTTGACGAATTGGTTTATTTTGTTTGTTTGTCTAAATTTGTCTTGCAGCCGAATGTCAATGAATATAATTATATTAATAATTAATATATGGTGGACCGGTGGTACACTTGTAGTAGCTTTGGTTACTGATAATGTGAGAAATACTTATGCTTTTTCTGGACTTCAAGATATTGGGATCTTGCTATGAAGATGGTTGAGACAAGAAAACATACTCTATATCCATTGGTTTATCTCCTTATTGAGTTGACATTGGTCTTACCTGTTGCGACTGCAACTGTCGAGAGAGTGTTCTCTGCGATGAAGATTATCAAGACTGAGTTGTGTAATAAGATGAGAGATGAATGGATGAATAATAGCATGATAGTATACATCGAGAGAGAAATTTTTGAAACTATTGAGAACGAAGCTATTTTACAACGTTTTCAGAATATGCAGAACCGTAGGATTCAATTGTCACCCCGCAGTCTCAGCAAATAGTATGGTATGTGTATTTAAATATTTTTAATGCTTTTAGTCGTTAATTTTCAATATTTTAACTCTAAGATACATTTTGAATTACGTAGAAAAAATTTGAGATGTCATTTCGCCTTAAGAATTTGGCCCCCCTTCACTAGAGTCCTGGTTCCGCCACTGCAAATAATACAATACTTTTATTTCAATATAATATATTTTTAATACTTTTAATCTTTAATTTTGAATATTTTAACTCTAAGAAATTTTTGTGCATTACATAGTTAATTATTTTTTTTGTCATTTTCTCTTAGGAGTTGATCCCTCTTCAAATTCGGTCCTAGTTCCGCCACTGCTAGCATCAATTAGTACAGTTCCACACAGTTATTTTAAGAAGAAGTTTTTTTGTTTCTTTTTTTAAAAAAACGGAATAAATAAAACCATCAGCTTCAATCGCGGAAAGAAAAATCATGCATCAATTTCCTTCCGGCGTCTACGTGCATAAGGACGTGTGGTCGGTATAAATCTAGTCACCAAACACAGACATTGCTCCAATAACTACAGGTCGAATTCCTTTGAAAACATACACAATTAATCCATAGCGGAAACTCGAAAAATAACTCATTTTCTTTTGCCATCTGATGAACAATCTCTCACTCCAGGAACATAAACAATGTATATCTAGTAGCTATGTTTGTTTGCACCAAATTTTTAAGATTTGCATATTACTTTTATATTTACAATCCAAACATCACAAAAACACGTATTCCAATACAACAATTTATTACTTTTTTTTACGAACATCCATCTTTTTAACAACTTCTGCACGTATATCAATACAACTTTAACATCACTTAAATATTCACAATTTTATCAGAATCCTACAATTTTCTTCCAAACGAACATCTATTAAAACAAAACAGAAACTGATGCAAATATTAAAATCTTCAACATTTAACTCATCACCTTTGTGTTGTGCAGAATTAACATGCATGTAATAAAAAATTGGAGGAAAAGTCGCTTTATGCCCAAAACTAATAAAATAATTTTAAATAGAGCTCTCAACTTACTACTTTTGACATATTGAGTCCCTAAATTTTCAAAATCAACCAATTTGAGCATTGTCATAAAATTCGATAGTCAAAATTGTACCATATAACTCATTTATAGCACATTTGACATGATAATTTGATGGTTGAATATTTTTTAGGGGCTCAAGTTGAGGTTCAGGTTTGAAATTACTTTGATAGTTTGGTAAGCAAAGTGACTTTTTTCTTTCTAAAAAAATAAAAATAGGAGCATCATTGACCATATTAATCGTAAAGTTCTTGAAAAATTGCAACATGGGAAGTGGTCCACATTTTCATGAGTGTTGGAACATTGTTTATTAATTGTGACCTCATGATGTTGTTATTATAGTAGCGGGGGTAATGTTTGTGCAATGAACCGATAAAATTATATTTAATTATATTCAATATAATCTGCATCTTCCTAATTAAGAGAAATATTCAATAAAGTATATATGCATCTTTCTAAGTTGTCCCTTTATAATTATTTGCACAGCCAACCAATAAATTATATTCAATAAAGTATGTATCTTCCTTTAAACGATCATCTCACATTTGTAACCATTTGCTCTACCTAGACAATGCGTAAGCACGTCCGTACGACGTTTCTCCAAAATTTTAATAAATAATGTCACAATATCTTTTTGTTTGAAATTAAATAATATGTCATAATTAAATATTATCATATTATTAATTATTACAAATATATATGCTCATTATAAGCATATGATAATAGATGTCTAAACTACTTAGATTTAGTCGATAAAAATACAATTATCAGAACAATCATAGATATAACTTTCATAACATTATTTCTAATTCCATATAACAACTTCAATTTTCATAAAACTCATTTTAATTCCATATTTTATTATGTAGGTCTCCTAAAATGTTTTTTAATCACATGACAAAATAAAATTATGTATTAAAAAGAATAAAATAGTCTATAAAATAATTATTAACATTAAATAAAATATATTTTTTAATTTTTTTTTTCAAATTATACCTATCGCAGCGGTTTTTTTTCAAAAATTGCTGCTAAAGGTGAACTCTATAGCAGCGATCAGTATGACCGCCGCTGTAGATACCTGATTACTAGCAGCGTTTTTTTGCAAAACGCTGCTATAGAACTGATCGACTGACCGCCGCTAAAGGTATTTCCTTTAGCGGGGCTTTTTGCAAAACGTTGCTATAGAACTGACAGTCGCTAAAGGTATTGCCTTTAGCGGCGTTTTTTGCAATACGCTGCTAAAGGGAAGGTCTATAATGACGGTCAGTGACGCCGCTATAGACCCCCTTTAGCAGCTTTTTTTATAAAACGCCGCAAAGGTGTTTTTAGCGACCGCCGTTAAAAAGACCGCCGCTATAGACCTGTTTTTTTTATAGTGCACGTAATATTTATTTTGTTTTGTATGATACTATATATCTGTTGATCAATACAATAAATTAATACTTAACCTATGCTGAGATAAAATTTCATTTCTTTTTTGGTGGACTTTTGCTTGCATTATATATGAATATACTTTCCTTCGAGAACATTAAGGTCAGAACAGCCTTACCTTTCTTTTTCATCGGCGCTGTGGATCCATCTATCCCGGAATCAGATGTCAACAGAAAAAAAAATATATAGTTGACAACGTAAAAAATAAAAAACTAATGTCCAAATCTTTTGCGTGTCTTCTGTATAGCACAGAATGACCGCATGAAAGCAGATGCAAAATTAATTGCTAACCATACTTTTCTGTGCAAAAGAGCTTTTCGGAAAAATTAAGGTTACGTTGCTTTTCTAAATTTTTGGAGGATTCAAATATACTCACGAAATTATTACAAAATATATTTATAATTCAAACACAAATATCAATATATTTTACACAATTTTTTATTTTTTTATTCAACATAAATTTTCCCTCTTTATACTTTTTCACATAACTCTAATATTTTTTATTAAATAATTACATTAAATTATTTTTCTCTTCATTTTACATAAATATCAATAAAACACTATTAAACATAAATATTCACAACTTATCTAAAATTCTATATTTTTACACAAACCGAACGAATCCTTGAGTCAACCACTTAACCAGATAAAACAAAAATGAAATTTTCTCCTTAATAGAAGAGATCGCCCGGCGGGGTGCAGGAGCTGCAGCTTCAGTTACAACCATTACAACATTGATTTAGGATGTTTTGTCACTGCCTCGATTCAGGAAGTTAGTTTACCCCGACAAGTCTTTTTTTTGTCAGAAAAAAACGTAAGTGTAATTATAATTACGTGTACTAAAAAAATTAGGATACGACTATAATTCTTTGTCCTAATTACATAGTGTAATTTTGAGAGAGACGGATAGGAGGTGATCTTTATTGTAGGACTCATATTGTACGAAATTTTATATGAGCAACATTAAATGGTGTGGGAGTGTTCTACCTTTTGTGTCTAGCTCTCCTCGAATTGTACCATGCAATTTGGACAGAAAATTACAGCTTCATCCCTTCTTCTCTCAAAACTTTCTATTTATTGCAGCTTGACATGATTAGTCGTATCTATATATCTTTGTAGACAATCTTCTCCCATACATGATTTTTTACATTTATTGCACTAATTATCACACCCAAAATATAAAGAGAAGGACGAGACAAAAGAAAAGAAAAGAAAAGAAGGCAAATGCTAGAGACATATAGCAGACAATAGAAGGTTCCAACTCATCAAATCGAACGGGAGCAGAGCCGGTCCCATAAGAAGATCGAATTTTCACGTTAATAACTATACGATACAAATGTAAGGCAAACGTGGTAGATCAACTGCGAAACAAATACCCGAACGTACAAAGGAAGCTAATTGATCACACTATCTCTTGCTCCATCGAGTTGTCGTTAGTTACTGGTGGGCTGGCTCTTGCAGGATCATGAGGTGAATTAATCAGAATCTCTACTGCTTGATGTATTGAATCATGTACTTCGCCCTCATGGTCCCCCGAGTTATCGTTCATGACTGTTCCAGGCTCGGCTTCTTCCTGTTGAAGGTGATTAATAATAATCTCTTGATGAGTTGACTCATCGATATCTTCGCCATGTTGGCCGTTGAAGTTGCTGTCAATTGCATGAAGGTTGGTTTCTACTTGATCATGAGGTGCATCAGAATTACTGTTGAATGTGCAGTATAATTCCCATGTGAGATGGATGGCAATCGGAATGGAGATCATAAACCAGACAAAGGCAGGAAAAAGGATGAATGCTAGAAAATCACACGCTAAGCCACCTGAAAGATGGCAAACAAGCTTAGCAACTTGGGAGTAGCACGTGCTTCGAATTGACTCGCGGTTGGCTTCCCTCAATGCTATGTTGTGAACACATGCGGCTACCTTTTTCAGAGGTTTGAGCATGTCTCCAATCATTTTGAATGTATTTGTTGGCCCCTCCCTTTTTCTTCTTCCTGTTGTTATGCTTTACCCTTTTTTAGAGATTTATTGCCTTTGATAATGTTCATTCTTTCGTTTCTTCTTTCAGGTTTGTGCTTGCGCATGGAGTCCAATAGGGTCTCTTCTTGCATCAGGGTTAGTATTTCTTTGATGAATGACTTTTTTTTCTGTAATGGTTTATTAAGTGTATCTGTACATTTTAGTTCAACTACCTCAGAGATATTGTTCCACATGCATCTTCAATGTCAACTTGTTTGATATGTTTTATTATTGCAGATCTTGCTTGATTTTGATGTCATTTATTCTCCACATTAGCTCTTTACAGAGCAAACCTAGGTTTTGATCTGTTCAACATTGCATATGAACTTCATAGAGCAGCGAATTATTTTGTAGGCTAGCTGATTCATATTAATCAAACATTTAGGTAATGTACATTAGGGGAGATCTCGGTGTCATGCTGAAAGTGACTATTAGGTGTTCGTGATTTTCAAGAGGTGCAAATGGCTCTTAAACTTAAATTTATTTGGAATATTTGCTTCTCTCAATCTTTATTAAGGGCCTTCCTTCAATCAAATATTTTCTCCAAGATTCTGTATACCCAGATTTAAGCTCCTCGGCTGGTTTCTCCATTTTGGAAAACTGTGGTCAGTCTTATTCCACTAGTGATCGAGCACTCGGCTTGGAAGGTGAGGGAGGGTAATGTCAGTTTTTGCTTTGATAACTGGGCGGGTTTTGGTGGTCTTATGCATGAAGTTTAGATGGAGTAGGATTTGTTATTAAACCGTGTCTTAACTGATAATGGGTGGAATGATGATTTTTTGGTAGATTTAGTGGGTGATGAAAGAGCTAGCTTTGGTACTTGAGCAAAAAAAATGCCTCGATTGCTAGGGAGATTGGATGAAGTGGTGTGGAGGCCTTCTCATGAGGGAATCTTCTCTTCACGATCAGCTTGATTCCCCAAGGAGTTAGGCATTGTTTAATTAACAGAATTTCGCCTCCTATTACCCAGCTGCGGCTTCCCATGTCACAAATTTGTCAACTGAAGGTATCGAGAGCAGTAATAGCTTCAATTGTTGTGGTAGATCATCATCCACTGTAACGTTGATCACACAGCAGGCATAAGAAATTCCCTGCTTCCATTATTAAGTTCTCGTTCTCCCAGGTAGCCGCATGGAGAAAAGGTACTGTATATATGAGTTTGCATCACACCACTAGACCCACGAGTCCTCGATGACTGTCACTGCCTAATCATCAGAACATAACTGGATCTTTGGATTTTTTTTAAGAGAAAACGACAGTACCTCCCATATTTATTAGAAATACTCACTTATGGCGGAGGAATACCGTGGTTACATCCATACCAAACAGGACTCACAAACACAACGAGAAAGTTGCAAAGAAACAAATAACCAACCTGCAAAACAAAAACAGCAGAAACTAAAATTTAATACTAGTAAAGCCAGCTTGTAAAGGCACAAAATACCTCTCATACAATAAGGCAAAAGAATAACAGATACTGGATTCACAAAAGAATAACAACACATGCTCAGTGGATTGAAACTGAAAAAATACATAAACACATGCATAAGATGTTATGAGAAGTCTAAACGTTCCATGGTGCTCTGCTGATTGAAATGAAAAATCCATAAACATATTCATCAGATGTTATTAAAAGTCTATAGGTTCTCAAGTGCTATGCAAATAACAATAAGGTACCCCATCTAGCCCGCCCTGTCACTGCAATATAGCCATACTAATTTATGGTGGTGCCTATAGAGAAGCAGAACGTTTAGTTTAACTCATCTAGACAGTCAGTATGACCAAGCTGATATGCAAAAAGGTTTGGGGGGAAAGATTGTGGCTCTGTAGTTATGAAGGACGAGTAAGTAATTGCACTGTGCGAAGCCCTAGTCAATTATTTCCCCCTTTTCTTGATTTACATCACAGTGATTTCCATCATTGGATTCACGGACAGCTAGCCCTGTGGCAGTGGTGGACTTCTGGAATCTGTAGAGTACCCATCAGTGACAGTGGTGGACTTCTGGTATCTCTAGAGTACCAGCAAGACTTTCTGCTGTCCTGCTTCCTCCTTTGCCACCCCCCTCAACCGTGTTTCCTTGCTAAATTGAGTTAAGCGAAGTTTAGGAGCTGTTACCCAAAATAGACCCATGATGATTGTTTCAGAGTATCACCCAAAAGTAAGCAAATCTTATATGGTGAGAACCAATTAAAGTGAGGAGTAAGATGATTTTTCTTCCACTTGGAAAAATTTCCCATAGTGAATGCTTATATGATTCATTGAACTCTGAATGCCCATCAGAAAAGAAAAAATTTCCATTTTCAACGTTCAAGTCTTCTTATATGGAATTTTTTGCATATTAATGTTTTGTGAACTGTCCTTGTACTTGCACCATTCCTACCCCTTATTGATGTAGATATTCCATAAACATCTACATAATATTGACTAGCCTCTATGCCATATCAAAACTTCCAAGAATCATGATTTCTGACTCGGTTCATATTTTCTTGCTTAGCTTTCTTAGGTGGTACAACTTTCATCGACATGGACAAATCTTGGATGAATGCGTGGAATAGGTTTAAAAGCCCTGACTATTGTGACGGGGTTAAGGATTTCATGACATTGGCTCGTAAATGTGTTGATGGGGCCAACAGGGTCAGGTGTCCATGTAGAATGTGTAATAATCGCTACTATAAGCCGTTAAATGTCATTGAAGACCATTTGTGGATAAAAGGTTTCGACCAAGACTACACCCAATGGATCTTCCATGGGGAGCAGGAGACTGCGAGTTGTTCGAATGTGAGTGCTCATGACGATAGTGATGAAGTGGTGGAAGAGGTTGATGGCTTGGAGCAAATGTTGGATGATGTTTTTATGGGGATTGTTGCAAGCTCCAACGACGATGTACCTACAAGTATTCACATGGACCGTGAGTCAAATTGTTTGCCGAATAGTTTTCAAAATCTGTGGGATGATGCCCAACAACCATTGTTTCCCGGCTCTACAAAATATTCGAAGTTATCATTCATTGTGAAGTTACTACACATAAAGACCGTGAACAACTGGAGCATCAAATCATTTGACATGTTGATTGATCTACTGCACAAAGCATTCGACGAGCTCGGAGTACAGTTGTCGGCGTCACATTACGAGGCGAAGCAGTTGAGACGGGGTCTTGGCTTTAGCTATGACAAGATAGATGCCTGCAAGAATGATTGTGTGCTTTACTGGAAGGATCATTCAAATCTTGACTCTTGTCCGACATGTGGCGAGCCACGGTGGAGTTCTGAAGGGGGAAAAAAGAAATTGATTCCACAAAAGGTTTTGAGACATTTTCCACTAAAGCCGAGGCTTCAAAGACTGTTTATGTGCTCAAGTAGTGCCAAGAATATGAGATGACATGTGTATGGAAGGTGTGCATACCCAACCAAGATGAGTCATCCTGCTGATTCGGTTGTATGGAAGGAATTAGATCACGACTACCCATGGTTTGCAAATGAGACTCGCAATGTGCGACTTGGGCTTGCTAGCGATGGTTTCAATCCTTTCGGAAACATGAGTACGAGTTACAGTGTTTGGCCTGTTATATTAACACCGTACAACCTACCCCCATGGAAATGCATGAAAGATCCGTACTTCATGATGAGTTTGCTCATTCCAGGGCCTAGAGCACCTGGCAACGACATAGACATCTATCTCCAACCGTTAATAGACGAGCTCCAAGACTTGTGGGTAGAGGGTATCTTCACTTATGATGCATTTAAGAATGAGACGTTTAAGTTGCACGCATCCTTGATTTGGACTATCAATGATTTCCCGGCTTATGGAAATCTTTCTGGGTGGAGCACTAAAGGTAAAATGGCTTGTCCTTCTTGCAATGGGGATACGGGTTCGTTATGGTTAAAACATAGCAAAAAATGTTGTTTTATGGATCATCGTCGTTTTTTGCCAAGCGGACATTATTGGCGGAAAAAAAAGTCAGCATTCAATGGGAAAATTGAACTTCGGGGACCACCAGTTGCATTGTCAGGAGCAGATGTATTGGAACAGATGGAACAAATTAGGGATGTGAAGTTTGGTAAGTCACCCTTGCATAAGAAAAGGAAGCGGACCCCTGAAGAACTGAATTGGTGTAAGAGAAGTATCTTTTTCAATCTTCCCTATTGGTCCTCTTTGAAGTTAAGGCACAACCTCGATGTCATGCACATTGAGAAAAATATCTGCGAAAATGTGTTGGGGACTTTGATGGCCATTGATGGGAAGAACAAAGACACTGTTAAATCTAGGATAGACTTGGAGGAAATGGGAATCAAGTCAGATTTACACATTTTAAGGTGTGATGGGCATGCTTTGATGCCAGCTGCTTGCTACACATTGTCTAAACCTGAGCGAATGTCCTTTTGTCGACGGTTGAAATCTGTAAAATTTCCAGATGGTTTTGCTTCAAACGTTGGTAGGTGCGTAAATATTCCTGATTGCAAGATTTCGGGGATGAAGTCACATGACTGCCACGTTTTCCTTCAGCGTTTGCTCCCAGTTGGTATTCGTGGGTTTTTAAAGGGTGATATCAGCAAGGCATTGACAGTTCTTAGTTATTTATTCCGGGCAATTTGTTCGAAAACATTAATAATCGAAGACTTGAGAAGGCTTCAGGAAGAAATCGTTATAACCCTATGTAGGTTGGAGATGATATTCCCTCCTTCATTTTTTGATGTGATGGTCCACTTGGCAACTCACTTGCCATAAGAGGCTCTGCTTGCAGGCCCGGTCCAGTGCAGATGGATGTATCCTATGGAGCGATTCTTAGGCAAGTTAAAACGGTTTGTGCGTAACAGATCTCGGCCGGAGGGCTCGATCGCTGAGGCATATATTGATTTTGAGTGTCTGACATTCTGTTCAATGTACCTTGACGGTATCGAGACGAAGTTCAACCGTGTCGAACGAAATAACAACGATGTTATTCCCGTTAATGTCGGTTTTTTATCCGTTTTCTCTCATCCTCTTCGAACACTTGGCGCAGCTACACACCGATTGATGGATGATGATCTTTTTCATAAGGCCCAATGGTATATCCTCAACAATTGTTCGGAACTTCAGGATTACTTGAGGTATTTACAATGTCTTGTCAACTAGATATATTTACAATGTCTTGTCAACTTCTTCCACAAATTCTCTATAATGATTCGTTTAATTGTTTCCCTCAGTGAACATTACGAGAAGGTGAGAAATGAATATACTGTTGACGTTGATGCAAGACACGAATCAAGGTTTCCATTGTGGTTTAAAGATCACGTGAGGACAACACTTGTGTTATACATATTTTTATCTCTTTTAACACTATTTCATTTGAGACATTAATTTACGTTTTATGTAATTATTTGTAGATTAAAAGAATGCGATCACAGAATGGAAGTGGCGTTAATCAGCAAATGTACGCACTTGCGTGCGGTCTTGATCAAAGGGTCAGCGAATATGCAGGGTGTATCATGAATGAGAGACGATTTAGCACGTATCGATCTGAACAAAAGCATCGCACACAAAATAGCGGCGTGGTGGTAGAAGGATGGCATGACTCTAAACTTTGTGACTTCT
The DNA here is from genome assembly GCA_963930655.1 of Myrica gale. Classification (NCBI taxonomy): domain Eukaryota; kingdom Viridiplantae; phylum Streptophyta; class Magnoliopsida; order Fagales; family Myricaceae; genus Myrica; species Myrica gale. The sequence goes on from OZ005616.1 coordinate 7,662,399, forward strand.
ACGGCCAAATAATCGATATCTTAGAGTTTCACTACATGGGCGAGAATAAGGTTTACTTATTCAAATGTAATTGGTTTGACACGGGGGATAAAAAACGTGGAGTGCGGGTTGAAGGACAAACAACGAGCGTGAATACATCACGTCGTTGGTACAAAGGGGATCCGTTTATATTGGCAACACAAGCACATCAAGTCTTTTACGTTGATGACCCCAAATACGCGTCTGATTGGAAAGTGGTCCAAAAGATTGTCCCTAGAAATGAGTTTGATGGCCCATTAGTGACATCCGTTCAACTAGAGGTAGATAGAGTTGATGATGCTTACCAAGAGGATCAAATTGAGCCTTCAATGATACAATGTCAAGCTGCAACGGTAGAGTCAGAAATAGCTTTACGTCGGGAAGATGTCCAGTTCAATCAAGTTGATGTGTCAACGATAGTGGATGTTGAAGCTGACGCTGAATATTATGAAGAAAATTTTATCGAGGAATCAGATAGTGATGAGACAGAGTTATCCGAATCCACCCCCTCTGATGATGACATTTCCGAGCCAACACATGACAGTGAGGATTCAGATGACAATGACTAATACTATGGTTAGTCTTGAACTGAACACATGTTTTCCATACTGTTGTTTGACGTCACTCTCATGTTTTTATTTTTTAAAATATTATGGCCTGATTTATCAATTAAGCTTGCCGGGAGATATAATGATGTTACCCTTGCGTTACTCACAATAGTCTAGGAAAGTGGTTTATCACATCTTATATTCTAGGAAAGTGGTTTATCAGATCTTACATTCAGTTTAAGGAGCTGGAGAAGTCATGGTTATTTCTACTCATAAAGTGAATAGAAATTGTGAGAACTATGTTACGTGTCTTTCTGAGTGTGTCTCAGCCCTGTTTTTCTTGCATCATGCATGTTTTTTCGAAAATGGATCAGAAGATTATTTTAACTGAAACGAAGTTTTCTTGTTTCGTGGATAATATGGATTATAACACCTCAGTCTCTTTCCTTTGGTCAGCCAATGTTTTTCCCCAATCACGTCCTTTTCCTCCATTTCTCTTTCAGTCAGGTGAAAGTGTTTTTTTTCTTCATTACTCGCGTACCAGGTAGGTTCACTAATATTTGCTGAGACAACAAATACGCAGTGGAGAACAACGAACCAATGAGTGCATTCCCCCCTAACCAACCTATACTCCCTTAGCTAGGTAGGCAATCATTCGAAAGATTTGAATCAGTTCAGAGCCATACACAAGCTGCCACCACACTTCCCATATAACACGTCTCTATTGTGAGCACTAAGTCAAGGTGCGAGCCAATAAAATAACTTCACGTAGGCTGTCAGGATAAGGGGGCATTAAATGCGCATTCAGTGAATTTAGGAGTCCCGCACTCGGGGTCCAAGGCTCGGCCATAAAGATCCCGAGCAGAGCTCAGGCCTAGGTCACAAAATTTCCGAGCAAAAAATTCACGAGCAGAGCTCAGGTCTCAAAATCCCCGAGCATGCTGCACTTTGCCAGCCCGTGACTTTTACCCAGAGACCTCGGGCCCTAGCCAATCGGTGACCCTGGTCATGAACTACCCAACAATAACAGCTTCGCCTCTGGTCAACCTAATTACACTATCAGCCCAGGCACCCTGTCTAACTCGATACCCTTACGAACGTACTGTAAAACACAAAAAAAGTCATAAAAACACATATATTATAACTTATCTCATATACATAAAAACTATATTATATAGGGGAATTAAACAAAAGAGGAGTGTTACAAATGCATAAAATAATTAAAATAAAATTAGATCATTTATGTCACAATAATAAAAGGAAGATAATTTAAACGGCATAACAATAAAACTCTCATTAGAAATGTATATGAGAAAACAAACAAGGGTGATGAAAAATATTCAAAATTATAATCTCGTACTTACTGTTCGGCAATAATAATTGGCAAAAATAATACATATGCCGAATCCTTTAATAAAGAAATAATATGTAAATAACTCGGGGACTTTGAGGCACGAAATCACAATGTTTTTTTTTTAAAAAAATTCCCTCTCTTTCTCTAATGTTTTTAGCTATTGTTAAATTACTATAAAATTTATTTTATATTTTTATGATAGCCAAAGAGGTTCTATTGGACATCAAATTTCGTTCCAACTTCTACAGCCAAAGCCAATCTCTCTCCGTCTCTTTTATCCACTTGATATAATTTATTTATAAAATAAAAATACACGTTACACTCTTTAAATTAATAACAAATTAATCGTAAAAATTAAATTATAACATAGAATGTAAAATATAAATTTATTAATAATTTTGGAGTATCATGTATCCACTACGTCTACGATAGTGTGGAATACTACAAATTAAAAAATAAATAAATAAGAGAGTGAAAAGCGTAGTTTCTCTTTCTCTTCACAATAGCAGGCCCGGGCCGTACGTAGTTACAAACTGATCTAAAGGCATATATAGCAGTCTCATACGTGCGAGTTTAACACATGACTATAGCATGTTTTTAGCATTGCATGCATCCATGCTAGCTAGCTAGCTATGGATGACAACTTGTCCTCATTTTCTCATCAAGGACTAATTATTATCATTTTTTTCACGCATGCTTCTATGGAATTTTTCTTCTTCTTCAAATTATTGAATAAAGGTCGACTTGGAGTGTACACAGAGGCGGAAGGAAGGGGTAGCGATCCTGGGCGGCCGCTAACCCTCATGTCACAAATTTTTTTTTTTCATTACTTTATTTATTTATTTTAAAAAAAAAAAAATTTAAGTTGGCCTGGACCCGATACCCCTGAAGCTCAGGCTCAGACCAACTATACATATGTTTTACACATAAAGCCTGGGCCCGATACCCCTGACCCAGAAAACTGCAATAACATCGTCTGACATTTTCTATCAGTCCACACAGCAGAAATGAGCTAAACTGGCACCATCAGTCTTCACACCTCTCACTCTCTCATTTTTCGCTTTTTTCCCTTATTTTTGCATATTATATTAAAAAAAACTTAAAAGCTCCGATTGTAACTTTTTGCAATTTTTCACGTAATTTTTTGCAAAAAAAATATTGTTCAATTATTTGGATAGTACGGTTGCAGGTTGTTCCCGCGACCCACTTTTTTCCTTCCCTGCACCATCAGTCCTCGCTGGGTGTCTGTGAAAGTCTCGATGTTTGATCATAAGAGCCAGGTGTTGTTTCCTCTATTCAGAGGTACAATATTGTGTGGACTTAGATATCCACTATGTATGGACTTTAACTTAGTCAAAGAATGAAAGAAAAAAACAACGAAGAAAAAGTTGATTGCCAAAATTTGCAGAACAAATGCAGGGTCGCTGCCCCTTCCTTCCGCTACTGCCTCCTGCCTTTCTCTTTTCTGTTTCTCACACCTCTCACTCTCTCACTCAGCCACTGCCGCACTAGCCACCGCCGCAGGTCTAGGTACTCAGCCATGATTTAATTATATTTACAAATTTAATTATTGTTGTGATTTTTTGATGAATTTTATGAATTAGGGATTTGATGAATTTTTTGAATTAGGAATATGTGAATTAGAGATTTGATGAGTTTTGTGAATTAGGGATTTTGTGAATTAGAAATGTGTGAATTTTGTGGGTTGTTGGAAGTGCTGGGATAGTGGGATATGTTGTTGAATTTTTCATGAAAGGTTCTTTGGCCGAATGAGCAACTAACTTGAGAGTTGAATTTTTCTTGATCATCTCTTGAATGAAGGTTCCCGATTTTCAGCTCAATTAATATTCTTCTTCAAGATTCTTACCACTGGCCAATCATGACCAGCTGTTTTCTTTTTGTCCTTCTAAGAAAAATAATAATTATCAATCGTGAACATTTATCATGGGTTTGCTTGGCGGTGGTACTAATAATATCACATGACATGTTTGATGCAATGGTAGATCCAAATGATTGGAAAATTTAAAATTTAATATCCCCTTGAAAATGAGATATAGAAAAAGAAAGGTTTAGGAATATATGCCCTGAAAATTTGTAGAGGGGAGGGGGGTCCATATTTTTTTGGCCTGAGGAAGTATGGTTTTTGAAAAGGTTTGGAAGTTTTGACTTGGCTCTCATTGGTTAATCAATAAGGCTGGTCATTGGGAGGGAGTGAGAAACGTAGGCCAGAAATTTGGGTAAGAACTTGGAGATGATGGGAGAAGAAAGAAGCCCGAGATTATGATTAATCATGAGGCGGATGAGTATTTTGCACTTCTAGGTAGACAAATGTGTCATTGCCTGGAGCAAAGGGAAACACTAATTTTAGAACTTCATCAATTGCTTGTTTCTATATTTTGACAACTGTTGTACTGTTTTGCTTTTGTGGAATTGACTGCCATCTATTTTTCACTGTTTATTTGCATCTCCACATGTGTTTATGAACAGGAGACTTCACTTTGCATCTCCACATGGCTTTTAGTATCTGGAATATAATATATTGATACATTCACTTTATTTTATTTAGATAATGGATAAGTTTATCAAAAGAGAACGAAACCGTTTTGTAACATTTTCAAAATATGTAAAATCGTAGGATGCAATTGTCGCCTCTCAGTCGCAGTACATAGCACGGTACATGTATTGTAATATTTTTAATGTTTTTAGTCTTTAATTTTTGATATTGTAATTGTAAGACAATTTTTAGCATTATAAAGGAAAAAAAATTCTTGTCATTTCGTCTTTAGAATTCGACCCCCCTGAATTTTGGTCCTGGTTCCGCCACTGAGTGTACACAATTTGCCTTAATTCAGATGTTGCACGATGTTTCATGATCTTCATTTTTATTTTTTCCTTAATTTTTTTAATCTTAGAGTACTATATAATAACTACGATTGTATATTATTAAATTATATATACCGGATCCCATAGAATCTCGTGCATGCATGATATACTATAGTCTATGGATCGACATGCCATGCCCTCCTCACTCGGGAAGACAATGTGTTTTTTCGGAATCTGTCCCATGATACATTGGTAATTTGATATAAATAAAATCAAAACAACGTGGATTTTGTCAATAAGGCACGTGGAATTTGATTTCATACTCTTCCCGGCCGTTTTTAATTAATTTATAAAGTTTGACTAACCCATATATAGCTTAATGCCTTGAAACACTTTGGATCTGAAAATTTTGCTTTTGATTACGTAGATAGGAAAGAGGTTTCTGATTCTGAAACATATATGTATGATCTTAAAAAGTGTAAAGTATATTTTTTCGAGAAAAAAAATATGGACCGCTCACCGGCCATAGCTCATATATAGCTGTCTTCATCTGCACTCTCTTCTAAACCTTGTCTTTCTTGGTGGCCCACGGGCACGGCCAGTTAATTCGTGGACACGTGGAAAACGCGTGGGAGTTAATTAGCAATTGAAACGTACATGGGCCCAAACACGCCTAATTGGTCATAAACTGGCTTTTGTGGGCACATGGAAATCACAAGTGAATTTAATTAATTATGAAATAAAGTCGTGGGGGGTAATTAAAAACGGCGTAGTCAAAAGTATGTCCGGTATCAATAGCTTACTACACGTTGTAAGTCATGGTGCCCCATGAAGTCTTCGTATCGGAAGAACCGCCGCAATGGTGGATCGAGCAAATACAGCTTTTGACTAACACATGTGTTCTTCACTTATATTATTATTTTAACATATATTCTTGAATTTCTATTACATTTTCTAATTTTGTTGAAAACAAAATCACTTTACAGATTCAAAATTGTGAGCTCTAAACTAAGGGTGATGCGGCTGCCATGGCGCCTAGCACTCAAAAAAATATCAATAGTTTTTTTTTTCTCTTTAGCACAACTACTATTTTTCTGAAAAAAATTTATATAATTTTTACGTTTTTTTTAATTCTCTCAAACTTTATTTTTATGAAATTTGATCTCTTCTATAATCTAATCTTAGCTTTGTCCCTGTTTAAAACACTGCAAGTTTAGTATCATTTGAAATATCCCATTCAAATAAGTACAAAAATTAGTCGATTTTTTTTTTTGTTTCATTCTCTTTTTTAAAATATAAAAATTAAAAAGCCATGTCAAGAAGCATAAACAAAGGAAAAAATAGCAGCTTTGTGCCTTTATTAGACAAGCAAACAAACAAATATTGTCTTTAGCGGACTTTTCTGTGTTTCTGGCTTTGAGACTCTCGCTGCACGGCTCTACATGCATGTTATTATCTTCACTGATTGGCCTACTTGGATCCCCGGTCCCTATTACCGTCGGAGGAGGATCCGAATTGCAAGGGGCAATTGGACCAGTATCGTATGCAGTTCGAGACAATTTGGAGAGAGAGTGGGATGTTCTGTGTTCGTGGAAATATTTGGTTGGTGAAAATTTTGGATATTGATTTAATGAAAAAATAAATATATCTTAGGAGAGTTTGTAAAAAAGTAAATCGAAAGAGAAAATTTGAGTGAATATTATAATGATAAAGAATTATTTTGATGAAAAAAATTATTAATTTATAATTTTTTAATATACGCATGCCCAACATTTCGAGAAACAAACGCCTCTCTCTCTGAATTGAAGAGGCAATTTGTGACGTGGTGGGACCCACCCTGCTCGGACGGGATCCTGATCCATTACCATATGGCTGATACTTCTGCATAATTGTCCTTTTTGCTTTTCCTTCTTCCTCTCATTTTTTTTTTTCAAGATATAGACACGATATATAAAATATAACTATCTATATGACTTATAAACACGATATATAAAATATAACTATCTATATGACTTATGAGTCGGGAATGCTTATATTCTAAAACTTCAGTCTTTAACTTCAAAAAATTTCTGTCCTAACAATTTATAACAGTATATTCTAATGTTTTAATGTTACCAACACATTAATAATGATAACTTTCATCAATAGTCAAGATGGAATTAGTCAATACATCTGGAGCTTTAGGACATAAACTTTTTGGTTTATAGCAAGGTAAACTCTAACATTTAATAGTTATTATATGTCTATTTCTTCAACAACAAAAAAATTATTAAGGATATTGGTCCTAATCTGTCCTAATTGATTCTGATTTTGCTTAGTTCAGTTAATATACCAAACACGATTCGCTGAGCTGTACAATATAAGTGTGATCTACGAGATGATACAGTGATAACGATCGAAGCAATCTAATTAAAATTACAAAGAAACCAATTCATTAAGTCTACCTTTTTATTTCTGTTAAAATAGTAAACGAACTTTAAACTTTTTTCAAATTACAGTCAATGCCCCTCTCCCAAAATAAGCTAAAATTATTATTATTTTTTCCCCAAAGATTTTCGTGTATTTTAACATTTTGGTCCTCCCCAAATTTTACTCTAGAGAAATTGACCTTCCAGAGTTTCAATCCTAAGTTCCTAACCTCGCCCTTATCGACAAGTGATACGAATACGCAATCAAAGGAAAAAAAAAAAGAAAAATTATGTAGAAAATAAACTAGCTAGTGGACCAGACATGCAATTAAGAAAAACCACAGAAATTGATGCAAAATTTAGTAGAACAGGTCAAAGACATCACATAAGCTCTTTGGTAAAATACTCAGTTGGCCCACCATACAGGTTATTGTGACATTGTCATTGGTTGATAGATACAAGTATTAGGGAGGCCCCCAAAAATATGTGTGTTTTATATAATCTCTTGATTCATGTGGAGATTTGTAATTAGTTCTTTATCTAAAAAGTATGGCCTATGTAATAGCCTTGATTTCAGGGTTTTACAAGTCATTAATTACGTACGTTTTTGGTTGACCGTTTATAGCATTTATAATTCAAACAATATGGCTTATTAAATATCCTTAATTAAAGGGATTTGTAAGCTAATACTATTTATTTAATTTGATACAGTTTCTAGCATAAAAGTATCTAGCAAATAAAAAAAAACTATATTTAAAATGCTTAATATGATAATCTAATTTTTTAATTAAAAGTGCTTAATGTGAAAAACTAGTTATTTTGTCCATTAATAAAAAAAGCACAAAAACTTCTCTCTCAAAGGCACAAAAACACTAATTATCTCACTCTTTCTATTTTCTTTTAATATAAAATATTATTGATAATGCACGTCAAGATGGTAAGCATGCGCTCTTTGCCTTGTGTGTAAACAATAAACATGAAAAACGCCTCTATGTACCTTTCCAGAACGTACGTAGAAAAAATATGCTGCAGCTAGCTCACAACAATTAAGGAGATCCCAACAAAACAGAACCAGAACTATTCGGTGATATTTTAAATGCCCAACAGGACATGATTGAGGGGCCCTGTGTCACCACGAGTGGGAGGGAGACATTATTGCATATGTCATTCCCGTGTTGGTTAAGGAACATGTGGTTGATATTAAACTTCAAAGCAATGAAAATCAAGGGGTAAACGTTTGAGAAAGGGTACTGATCAAGGAGTTTTGGTTAAGAGGTGGGGATATCCCTGCTGCAAATGGTCCAAAATTTCAACAGAAAGCCACACCTACTAAGGGCTTAGTCCACACAAGCTTCAAGTTGCCTCCTCCTTCAACCACCACAATCTCTTAGGGTATTCTAGTGTGGGAGCACACTAAGATGACCTTCCAAGGAAGAATTTGACAAACATATAAATTAAACTTTGAATCATTATGATGACCTAGCTGATCAAGAGAACAAGAACAAAGAAACGCTGTTCTGCAGATTTTGGTTATCAGAAGAATCATCCTTTAGATCAAGCACCTTATATGAGAATAGTTCTTGTGCCAGGTTTCATTTAATGGCTTATTAGACAGAGGCTGTCACTTTTAGGTTTGAAGTTTCATGCTGAACTGCAGAAGAAAGATGTTACTGTTTATAGTCCCCTGTTTTGGTGGACAAAAAGCATTGAATGTAGGACAACCCAGAGATAAGCTGTTCAGTTCCTACAACAATGGTTCTAACTTCTAATGGGCGCCGAAGGTATGGGATTTTCCCATCGTTTCACACACGTAATCTGACTTTGGGAATCAATAAGAAGCTATGATTTAACTGATCGTGCATCACGCCCAGAAAAGAAAAGGAACGGAAAGGAAAGGAAAAAGTGAACATACACGAGAAAGTTGCGACGCTCAAAACAGACCACAAGGTCCTGATTTTCTTGGTGGTCCACGAGGAACGGCCCAGGTGAGTAATTAAAACAGTCATGGTCTCATGGAATACAGACGAAGATGAAAAAGCCAAAAGAGAGAGGCGTTCTACCAAACCTGCTGCAATCATGGCATGGAAAATCGGGGGAACCACTTCTACTTTTTCCCAGGCAGTACTACGTCCAAAATTGTGACTGCAATTTCGACAGGGGTCGCTATCTTTGGGGGGGGGGGGCATACTTCGCTTGTCGCCACGCACATCGCTCACTGATTTAGGGTCACAGACCCGTCGCATGTGTCGCGTGATGTGTTTGCTGGCGGTCCCGTCCTAAAACCTCGCTGAATTCTCAAAATGTCAAACTTCAAAAAAAAAAATGTTTAGCTTTCTTTTGGTCATTTCAGTTTTTTATTCTTTTGGACTTGAATGGTACTCGTCTGTCATCTCTACACAGAATCTAACTAGCTCTTTTACGCATGTTGCTGAGGTGTTTGAACCACGTAAATCTATGAATTGAGATGTTATGATACAAATAAAAATAAAAATAATCGTTAGCCTGCTGAAGAGGCAAATTCAATGAAGCAAGTAGCAACAACTGGTGCAGTATAACAGCAGCCATAATTATAAACGAGAGTTTTTTGTTAGGCTTAATTATACAAACAGTCATTGTAGGCAAAAGGATCCATGTGGTAGATGTTTGTACAAATTGATTAATGTAGTTAGTATATAGTAACAAAATAGTCCCTTAATCTCAGTTTCGTCATCTTTCTTAACACTCGATGCTGAACTTTAGATTAATAATATATGACTCGTTGACTGAAGATTTAATTCAGCTCAATATGAGGTGTTAAAATATATGACAGAACTAAACGAAATGACCATTTTGTTACTATACATTGACCACATGAACCAATTTCTACAAACATTTACCCCAGTGACTTTTTTGTCAAAACGTTATACCACAATAATTGTTCGTATAATTAAACCATTTTTTAAACCAGTTTGAAAGATCATTTGATGTTGATATAACCTACGGTTTTTTTTGTATGTGATATAATCGAAGATTAACTACACAGTAATCAGCTTTTTCCTGCATGCCTAAAGATGTTGGGCTAGTTCCATTTGCTCGCAGCTCTCTATGGCGTCCATGCTCGGCTCTGAGGCCCAATTATTTGATCTAGTTTAATCTTATGTGCAACGGAGTTAACCACTTCCTTGTATGCATATTTGGATTCGTTAGGCTTTCAACTAGTTTCAAGCCCAATCATGTCAACTATTTGATATATTATATCCGGGGACTTGGAGACCACTTTTCTAGGGCAAGAAAGGAGTGGTCGCGTCTGTGTAAAAGTTTTTACTGTAGGGATATCCAGATGCTTACGCTGGATGGAATGTGCTTAGCAGTTTAAACTGACATATACGGCACCAACATAACCAGAATCTTAGCAGTGGGCCGCAGCTTTTCCTTCACATTGAAATCGCAAGGCCTGGGTTCTGACTTCTGGGTTGCGTTTCAGAATCTTACCAATGCTCTCCGCTGAGAGGCCCATCTCACTCCACACAACCGAGGCCTTTTAATAATGATGACAGAATATCTACTTTTGGCACCACACCGTCACAAAGAAACTAAACCAGTGGCTTGATTTTCCCCTCCAATCTACATTATGCAAAATCCAGGAATCTTCACGTAATTTGCTTGATCTGCTCGGGATCCATGCCAATCTCTCTGAGATAAAGAACTTGAGGGCGGAGCATCCGAGCTTGGTCTATTTTTTTTTCTTTTTCAAGGCAAACACCTGAAACATATATTAAAGCATAAAGGGAACCATACAAAAGTCACCCAACATGACAACCCTCAAGGGCCAACTATCCCCACTTATGGTGAAGCTTGTACAAACCAATGAAATGGGTCTGACCCTTAGAAAGACATACCAACATGGGCACAGGGCCTTACAATCCAGCATGTACACAAGGCCCGTAAATGGGTCTAAGGCCCTCATAACCCAATTGGGTTCAAAGACCCTTAGTAGTTTCACAAACACAGCACAAGACGGCGATAGTCGTCGTCCGAGGAGAGCACCAAGAAACTCCTAGCAAAAGAGTGAGGGGCGGGTAGAGTGAGAAGCAGAGATTTTGACTCTAGTGGGACGAGCGTTAACTTTATAGACCAGCTTGGTCTACCTAACTCATTCGATCCACTGCCTTTTGCTTCTTGGAGTCAAGGGTTGGATTGGGCAGTGACAACTGGCACAATATATTTTTTTATTCAAAATTAAAATTTATTGCGAGCAAATGAGAATGTGCAAAGGATTAGAACTCAAGACGAAGCCTTTTGCAGTTAATATGCATTGAAGTAATTTAATGAGAGAAAAATTTCATGATTCGCATCGTACGTGTTATTTGGCATTTTGAAACACTTCTAATTGAACAAAGAAGCTTGAGCGGAAGGTTCAGGACCATACGGGTATAACCACTACACCAGATTAGACTTTTAGCGACGAATTTTTCAGCGACGAATAAAATTTCGTCGCTGAAAGTAGTGTTTCCGCGACGCAATGTGAAGTTCGTCGCTGATTTGGAGAACGAAACTCCTTCAGCGACGAACCAAAAAAAACCGTTGCCGAAACCTCCGTTCGAACGAATTACTTCCGTTCGAACTAGTAGAAAAAAAATTATATTAATAAATAATTACACACATATTCGTTCGAACAAAATAAGGCAGTTCGAACAAGAGATATTTTCTGTCACGAATTATTTTCGTCGCAAAACTACAACGGACCGCTCGAACTGATTGGTCAGTTCGAACAAACTCTTTTCGTCGCCGAATCATAATCTGTTCGAACAAAGTGTTCGGTTCGACCAAGCAATAGTAGTTCGAACGAGTTAGGAATATGTTCGAACGAAGGTGGATCGTGATACTCTTTTATTGGTGACTGTGAGGCGTTGCAGACAACGTCTTTTCTTTGCCTGCAATGCCTGATCTAGTTCGAACTAACGTAACGCGTTCGAACCAGAATACGAAACGTGTCCCTTTATTATTTGTTATTGATTGAGGCGTTGCAGGCAACCTCTTTTTTTTTTTTTTTTTTTTTTTTTTTTTTTTTTTTTTTTTTTTTTTTTTTTTTTTTTTTTTTTCTGCAACGCGTGTCCTTGTTCGAACGTATTGTCATAGTTCGAACGAAAATGCAGGATTCCGCCACATGGCAATTGTGTTCCTTTGATTTGTGCCATCTGTGCGTCGTTCGTTCGAACAATCGTTTCGTTCGAACGAATGCGAAACGTGGCCCTTTTTTACGCGTCATTGATTTAGGCTTTACAGGCAACGTCTTTTCGTTTCCTGCAACGCCTGACGTCGTTCGAACTAGTGTCTTACGTCGTTCGAACGAAAATGCAGGATTCCGCCACATGGCAATTGTGGACCTTTGATTTGTGCCATCTGTGCGATATTCGTTCGAACTGAGAGGTGAGTTCGAACGAGTGTCCAATCGTCGTCCACCTCGCGAACTGTTCTGGTTTGTTTTAAAAGCTAACTCTTCATAAAAACGGCAGTTTCGTAGCAAACATTTCATTCGATCGGTAGAGGCTTCCATTTTCTCCACTCCATTTTCTCATCTTCCTTCCTCAGGTACGTAGGATTTTATTTCATGGTTCGTTATTTTACATAGTGTTCGGTCTTCCACTTCTACTATGAGCATGCATTTTGCTTCCTTTCACGTGTATACCGATAGCATTTCCTTTTGAAATGTTGTGGGTTTCATATACTAAATTGTATCTTTTTAAATTTCGGGTAAAGAATTAGAAAGAATTTCAATTGGATGAAAACTTTCTTAATTAAGTAGTATTACATGAAATTTTGTAGAACTTCGGTTAATTAACATAATTTTTTTTCCTGTTTTCCTCATTTTGGTCCTAAAAAATTATTTGTGTAATTGTAACTCCACTAAGTACGACTAATTGAACTTGTCATGTATGTGTGATTAATGGGAGGATTGGATTATAAATAATACACTATCACGTTTGACGTAAAAATTCTTTAAAATCTTATCTGTAAGGAACTTGCGAGAAAGCCTAAAAAACATGCAGCCAAGCCTTGATTAGGTAGGAAACATGTTGTATGTTGTATGCTTTATTTTTTCTCTTTAGTTTGTTTAATTTTTATTTTTTAAAACTTTTATTTGATTTTATTTTAATATGGTAGTTTCTTTGTTAGTTCTTGTTTTTTAATTTCATTGTTTGTTCTTGTTATAAGTTCCTTATGGTTATTATTTACATGTATTTTGTTTTGTTAATTGTCTCCTATGATTAATAACATATTGTAAGACAGTTTTATATTCTCTATGATTTTATTTAGAAACTTGGTAATTTTTCTATGATTATTTACGTAATCAATTTATTATTTATATACGAACTAATTTTAGTTTAAATTATTTTATAGCTTTCAAAATGGAACCAAGAAGACGTGTACCATCATCTTCACAAACGGCTCAATCTAGAGAGACGTTATCTGTAGCTCAACATCAATAATTGATTTACAAGAGACCGGTTGTTATAGAGCGAGTTGTTCGTTTGAGGGATTTCAATGAGTTGGAGTATGAAGGTCAGAGCATACAGTCTAACTTTGAGGAAAGAGGATGGGCTCAGTTTCTCGAAACTACTGGTGACGTATACATCGATCTTGTGCGTGAGTTCTATGCACAAGTTATTACTATTAATGCTAGTGTTGAAGAGTTGACTATCCAAGTGAGGGGAGTCTTTTTCACTCTATCAGCTAATATTGTTGCTCAGTTTATTGGATTACTCAGACCCCAGGAGCCGACATACCCGACTATTGGCCCTCCGTTTGACATGACACCGGAAGAAGTGTGGAAGGAAGTTACGGGTGAAGATATGATTGTGCCATCAACAGTTATATGTCACCGAGATCTGACACCATTCTTTCGGATGCTTCATCTTATCATAGTTTGGGACGTGGCGCCAAAACATCACCGGAACGATCTCAGTTTCGACCACGGATTCCTTCTCATTATGGTTGCGCGTCGGACTCCGATTGATCTCCCAGCTCTTGTTGTGTAGCAGATACTTCGAGATGCACGGTATACATCCGAACGGGATAGTCTCCCACATGGGTTGTTGATCTCGCGCATGTTGGTAGCTGCTGGTGTTCCTATTTTGCCCGATGAGAAGATACGGTCTCCAATTGGGCCAATATGTCGTAGTACGTTCAGTCGCAGTGCAGCTCATCTTCCTTAGGCTGGAGCACATGTTGTTGGAGACATTGGTGCAGATGAGGATGCCATGGACGCCATGGATGCCGGACTGCCTCCTCGTACCCATCCTACAAGACGTGGTAGATCATTCGCTTTTGAGGGTGGTCAAAGCTCCTCGAGCCAAGACGAGCGTCCTCCATGGATGAGCATGCTGGTGAACGAGATTGCATCGCGGATGGACAACCGGTTTGACAAAATTGAAGAGGAGATCCGTGAACTAAGGAAGGAGCGAGACACTTGATCATTTAATATTGTAGCATTTTGTGACACAGTGACACTGTATTATGTTTTAATTATGTCGTGTTTACCGCATGCTTTTATTATGACTATGCTTGAAGACATTGAGATATTATGTATTAATGTTTGTTATGCTATTATGATGACATTTGAGATCTTTTATGTTATTATAATCACTCACTATGGTCGGTGTTTTTATATCAAACTCTATCGTTTCTTTCTGTGATCAATTAAATTATAAAGATATACTACATTATGTCTATAGTTGAAATTTTTAAATCCACTACGTTCGTATACGAAAAACTAACAAAAGAAAATATTATCTATACTATATATATAATATTCATATATTAATATGAATATTATATATGAATATTAATATTATCTGTACGTTATTATATAATATTCATATACTATATATGAATATTAATATTCCGTTCGAACAGTACTAAACTTAGTTCGAACGAGAATGTTAATACGCACCGTCTAAGTAATACTTTCCGTTCGAACTAAAGTAAATGTCGTTCGAACCGGACTGATGTTAATACGCACCGTCTAACTAATACTCGTGTGTTTCGTTCGAACGATATTAAAGTTCGTTCGAACGGAACAGCCGCGAAACCAAAAAAAATAAGTGGCCTCGCGTTAAACGCAGGCCATTCGAAAAAGAAGGCAACCAGAGATCGAGCTCCGCCCCCATTCCTCCATTGTTAGACCTTTGAAGCTTTGAGGATCATTTCTCCCTGTCTTTCTCTCAAAATTTGTAAGGGTAAGTTATTTTTCTTCCCATTCCTCTATTTGTATGCATTTTTTTCTTCATAGTTCAATATCTCAATTTTTAATTTTCAAAACCCATACGCAAATTAGTCTTTGATAGTTCAAAACCCATACGTTGTAGCTCATTTGAAACCAATAGATACTTCTCAGAGTCAACAATAGTTTAATTCTAACGGGCTTTTAATATCGTTTTGAAAGGAACCAATAGATATTTCATTATAATGCAAACCCAAAATACAAAACTAACCTATTCTACAGGAAATACAATCACGTCTAAGTCAATAGAAGCACTTGAAAATTTCACAAAATGAACATGAGAACCAAGTCAACAGAAGTAACGTACTAAGTCAGCAACAGAGCCACCGACCATGTATTCCATTATGATCCATAGTTTAGTCTGATGGAGAGAGGAACCATAGTACTTAGTAATATATGGAGATCGACATTGTGACAAAACTGAGATTTCCTGGCATAAAAATAAGATAGATGAGCAAACCTAATTGTTTAATCATGGCACACTTCAACCAATGAGCTGTAGCTCAAATGAAATTTCCTCCCGCCATAAGAATGGAGTGAAAGGTGAGGTTGACCCATCAGAAGGGAATTGAATAGCTAGTTTTAGATATTGCTGATTAAGCAAGAGTCAGATAAGTATTGAGTAAACATGTAGCATGCTGTCAGCTGGAATTGCTCACTTGCAAACAAAGTCTTATAGAAACAACAATGGTTGGACGTTGCAACCAAGGTGTCCTTCATTCAATACTTTTGTCGTTTGCATATTGATGTTTTATCATTTACATGGATTGCTTTGAGTTGTTCTCCTCAATGTTCAAGATTTTATTTAATTGAGGTTGGTTCTATTGCTATTGTGCGGTTCCGGTATCTAAATAAACTGCAGCTCTAGTAAATCCTATGTTATGTGCTGATTTATTAATCTTTTTCGATGTGGGTGCAAATGTTTCCTATTTAATTTTAAATAGAATTTATGATCTCCAAATAATTAATATTTAGGGAGTTCCTAGGAAATTGTTTTGCATGTATGCATATTAAGATTTGTTGTTTGTTATGTTTTTTAAGGGTCACAAAGATGGATAAATGTTGGATGAATGAAACCAATCGATTCGGGAAGAAGTATTTAGAAGGGGTAAAACAATTCATGATTATGGCACGTCGATGTGTGGATAACAAGAATGAGATTAGGTGTCCTTGTCGGCGATGTATGAATGTATACTTTCAAGAAGTGGAAAAAGTTGAGGATCATTTGATTGTAAATGGGATTGATAAAAGTTATACTAAATGGGTGTTGCACGGTGAACCATACGGTGATTAATGCAGTTGACGAAGGTAAGAGAAGTACGGTTTAATAAAGCTTTGAAGAAGAGAAAACGTACTGAGGAGGAGTTGAATTGGACAAAGAATAGTATTTTCTTTGAGTTACCGTACTGGTCGACTTTGAAGGTGAGACACAATTTGGATGTTATGCATATCGAGAAAAATATATGCGAGAATATTCTTGGTACGTTGTTGAATATCGAGGGTAAGACGAAGGATACCGTGAACTCTCGAAAAGATTTAGCTATGATGAAGGTGAAGAGGGATTTACATCTACAACCTCGTGGTCAATCCTATGTTATGCCGCATGCATGTTATACCTTAACAAAGAAAGAGAGGGTTGAATTTTGTAATTGGGTGAGAAATGTAAAGTTTCCTTATGGGTATGCTTCTAACATCTCACGTTGTGTAAAAGAGAAGGAAGGTAAAATCAATGGAATGAAAAGCCACGATTGTCACGTATTTCTACAGCGTCTACTTCCAGTTGCGATTCGTGGTTATTTGAGCAAAGATGTCCGTGTTGCAATAACGGAGTTGAGCCTTTTTTTCAGGGATTTATGTTCACGTACATTGAATATTGATGTCTTGAGGCGTTTAGATGAAGATATTGGTATGATCCTATGTAAGTTGGAGAGAATATTTCCACCTTCATTCTTTGATGTAATGGTTCATTTGGCTGTACATCTACCTCGTGAAGCTATTCTCGCTGGTCCAGTACAATATCGGTGGATGTATCCAATGGAGCGGTTTTTGGGGAGACTTAAAAGATTTGCACGCAATAAAGCACACGCAGAGGGGTCAATCGCTGAGGCATATGTGGATTACGAGTGTCTGACATTCTGTTCTATGTATCTTGGTGGTGTTGAAACATGTTTTAACAGAGGGAACAAAAATATTGTTGGACGAAATGAGCATTCTGATAAGTTCAGTATTTTTTCACAAGATGTCAGGCCATTAGGAGCTGAAGCAGGGTATGATTTGTTTGGAGCAGAGTTTAAAAAAGCTAGATGGTACGTGTTGAACAATTGCTCTGAGATTGATTCATACCTGAAGTAAGTTTCATTTTTCATCTTTTATATTAGTATTTTTCATTTTCAATTTCATTACGCACATTTTCATTGATTAATGGTATAACTATAGTGAGCATATTGACATTCTAAAGAGACAAACTTCTGGAAATGTCGAGAATCAGCATGAAGAGGAATTTCCGGAATGGTTCAAGAAACGTGTATGAATTCTTAATTATTCTATTTATATTGATATTATTTCGTAAGGTTTGTTTGCCATGTACTTATGATAATGTTTTGATTTCATGATTATAGATTAACAACTTGCGTGATGAAAATCCCTCGAATGTGCACGATGATTTATATGCATTAGCATGTGGTCCTGATCAACGTGCTAAACGATACTCTGGATGTATCATCGGAGGGGTTAGGTATCACACTACAGAACAATGCCGTAAAACTCAAAATAGTGGAGTAGTTGTTCCGGGGGATCATGATGGGAAATATATTAATTTTTACGGTGTGGTGAATGATATCTTTGCGTTGCGCTATTTACGAGGGAATGTTGTATACTTATTCAAGTGTGACTGGTGGGATGTAGAAAAGCAGAATGTAGGTATATGCACAGATTCACACTTTACAAGTGTGAACACATCCCGCAAATGGTATCAAAATGATCCATTCATACTTTGTAGTCAAACTAATCAAGTGTTTTATTTACCTGATACTGACTTGGGTGGTCACTGGCGGGTGGTTCAAAAATTGGGTCATAGGAACATTTATGATATTCCTGAAGTGGTACAGAGTGGTGACAAAGAAATTGAAGAGGCAATACCGAATGAAGCATATCAAGAAACTGAGTCTTTTCAGCTGTTTGTAGATTTTGAGGATTATGATTTGATCCCGTTGCATAGAAATGATGTTGAACCCGAAACTGTAAATGCATCAACCGAAGTAGAGGAAATGGTTGAAGAAGATGACTTTATAGATGATGAAAGCGAAGAGGAAGAAGCCACCACCGATGAGGAAGAAGTCACCACCGATGAGGAAGAAAGTTTGTTCATTTCTACTGATGATGACTAGTCCGCCGATGATACAAATTGATTGTGTTTAAATTTGTCAGGTTAGCATCATGGCTATAGGTGGAAAACGTCACCGATCCGCTCTTACCATTTCATCAAGCAATGCGGAGTCTTCCCAACCTATGCAGTCGACACCAGGTACAACTCCAAGGGTGTCTGGTGATACACCTTTGAGCAGTGCTCCTCTAGCACAGAGTAGTGTGGCCTGTAAGTACTTTGTACTCTATACTATTTTTAAATAGATTAATTTAGACTATGGATGAACATAGGTTTTAAGCTGGTAATTTATCTTGTATTATATTTGTAGCAACTACACCTGCCAAACGAGGACGTGGAAAGTCGAGAGGAGTAACTTTTGCTAAAGTGCGTGCGAGTGGTAAGATACCAGTCAGTATAGCCGATGGGCACCGCGACACAGATGGTGATGAATCTAGTCGTCTTGCGACATTGATTGGAACACTTTTTCGAATGCATGCTCCATTTGGTATGCCGACCTGGGCAAAAGTTCCAAATTCTGTGAAAGAGTATATCAGAGAGCGCGTAATGGTATGTATTTAATTGTTTAATTACATCAATCTCATATATATTACTAATTTCTTTTTATGTTTTTCTTTTTACAGGATGACTTCGACCTCAATTATGATCGACAGGAAGATAGAGAAACTGTGAACTCTATAATGAATGCGGCTTTCAAAAATCACAAGGCGAAACTACCTAAACATTTTAAGAAGTTTGGGAGTAAGGATGAAGCTTTGAAACATCCTTATGTCGATATGTCTCAAGAAAACTGGATTGCATGTTGTGAGCTCTTCTCCCAACCTACTTATCAGGTAATTGTTTCATGAAAAGCAACAACATTTATTTTAATGATAAGCAAATTATGGAGGTTATTTCATTTGCAGGAGCGTAGTCGAATTAATACCAATAATAGATCGAAATTGAAGGTGCACCACACTGGAGGTTGTAGACCATTTGTTTGGCATAGAAAGAAATTGGTAAGTATATTAAATAATTATTACCACATTTTATTTTCATTGATTTAATAATTTTTTTTAACTTATGAATTGTACAGCAAGACTCTGAGGATGGAACACCAACAGCTGCAGATTTATACAGTAAGACGCATCATAAAAAAAATGGCGAAGGATGGGTCTCTGATGCTGCTAGAGAAAATTATGTAAGTAAATTTTGTCATATTATTTTCTAAAGTTAGTCTATTTAGATTAATACAATCCATAATTTAGTTTTATGATTGTAGGAGAAGATGGTTGAGATCCAATCCCAATCAACCATAGAGTCAGAAGCACCAAAAGATGTTGACGTTTTCACTCAAGTGCTTGGGAAAAAACCTGGCTATGTGAGAGGTTTAGGTCGCTCCGTTAAACCTATTATTGCCTCATCATCTACTATGTCCATACAAAGGGATCCCGAGCTTCTTCGTGAGTTAGAGGCAGCTAAAGCTACCATAGAAGAGTTGAAGTCAAGGCAGAGCGAGTATGATGACTTAAAAAACCAACAAGTAGAAATGCAGGAGGCGCAAAGGCAAATTCAAGAGCAACTTGAACTACTTAAGACACTATTTGCACAACAAGGATCATAGGTAGGACTTCATTGGCAAATGATGAGTTTTTGAGACATTTTGTGTTATTTTGAAACAGTTTATTACATCTTAATTTATGTTAACTAGATACACTTATTTTACTTCATCTTGGATTTGTGTATTGAAGTATTTGTAATTTGAGAATGATAAACATGTTGAAGAATGTATTACAAGTTTGTGTTGGTTGAGAGGTTGCACAACGAGGATAACTTTCTGCGACGGCGTTTCAGCGACGAAAAAAAATCGCCGCTGAAGACCTTTAGCGACGAAAAAGGTACTTTCAGCGACGAAAAATTTCGCCACTGAAAGTAAAAAATGTTGTAGTGAACCCAACAGTAGTGATTTGTTCTGGCAATAGACTGTTCAAATTTGAGTTGGCTTCAATAATTTGCAGACCCTGGGCTTCTGGCGCAGTACAAGTGAGGAAGGTAATCTCGGCTCGGATTTTAGCTAGCTGGCTTTCTGCCAAGTGTATTTCTTCGTGTAGCTGAGAGATAAGTCCAACACAACCATAAACGGGGTCTTGAATTCGACATTGTGCCTCGAGGCACAAAGTGTCCGCTGCTTGAGCACGGAGATGGGGAGGGAGTTGCTGGAGCATCTTTCCAACATTACTAGCACCATAGATTCTGTGAACGCAAGCAAATCTTTGAGGATCACAGGAAGGGAAATAGGGAGAGAAAATGCAATCTGAAGGGCATCTTCTTCTCAGATACTTGCATGCTGCACAACGACCAGAGATCATGGTTCAAATTCTACACAAAATCCAACCAAATCTCACCCACAAAGATCCTTTCAATAGTACTTTACTATTGTAGAAGAAATCTAATGGAGATTTCGATGATTCATTTTCCCAAAGAAGATGAGGACAATATTTGTACTTCAAGCTTTGTGTTAACTTTGGAGAGATTCTAACGGCTAGTATTTTATTTAAAATTGGACATTACAAAGGAAAGGTTCTGAGATGGTAAGAGTAGACCAAGAGGCTGGCGCAAACGTCATGCGGGACGAAGGGCAATTGTAACTGTGGGAAACGTGGGAAAGTAGTCCATTGAGGATCAGACCTACTAGATGTCGGGCTTTCACGAATAGAAAAGGCCTGGCTCGTCAATGGTTCCTCCTCCAACTGCTTTGATGAATCCTTGTTTCTTCAAGAAACATGGCCAAAACAGCCTTGGCTTATTTTTTTTCTCCTTTAGCGAACAGCGTGGTAGATCCATCTATCCCGAAATCAACTGTCAAAAACCAACAACGGAAAATAATAATAATAATAATAATAATAATAATAATAATAATAATAATAATAATAATAATAATAATAATAATAATAATAATAATAATAATAATAAAAGGATTAGCATAACAAGAGAAAATTAAAAAAGCATATGTCCAAATAAGAAGTTTTCATTCGTTTAAAAAAATATTTTGAAGGTAAAAATTTTCACAACCAAACATACAAAAATTTAAAAGGATTGGACACAAAGTCAAATTTTTTTTCATAAAAACTTCAATTAATACATTTTCACACAAACTTCAATAACCGATTTTTTTTAAAAAAAAAACACTTCATCAAATCATTTTTTATCTACTTATTTTTCATAAAATTCCAACTTATTTTTCATAAAATTCCAATAATTTTTTTATAAAAAAATTTCCTTGAATCATCAGTACTCTATATTTTCTTATAAACTCTAATAAAAATCAATCTAAAGTCTAGTTTATTTTTCAAAAATTTGACTAAACTTTTAGAAATCTCAGTAAAATTCTAATCTAAGCAAATATTTACACCATTGTCAAGTTTTCTATACATTTTGAGAATTTTGTGATATCAACGTTGCCTTACTCCCTCGCAAAATTTACGTTGCGTTTGTTTTGCTTGAAAATGTCTTCTTTGAAAATATTTTCAACTTCTCTTATGCTTGGCAGGAGTGAAAAATAGAGGTCAACGGAAAATTTTACCCTGTAAGGCTAAAAGTGACATACCGGCCTTCTGGAAAATGGTAAGTCATTTTCCAAAACGTTCAACTCAAAGCATCCATCACCTCCGCCGCCCACGAGGGGGCAAATTTGGCCCATTGGATTTTTTTAAAAATAAAAATAAAAATTGTATTTTAATTTTATCTGATATTATTATGATTTATTTATTTGCAGCTGATGCGTCTGAAAATGTGTGTCACATATGAATTTTTCGTCCATGTACAATGACAAAACAAGTGGAGCCTTAAATTCATAAACAAAAGAACCGCATGTCTAAAAAAAATGTATTGCACGAGTCTTGATTACAAAATATCATAAAGCACAAATATGTGATATACAATTTTTTTTCTTATTTTCAGCTGACAATCAAACACTATATCACTACAAAAAAAAACACCTATAGCGGCGGTCACTGTAGCGGCGGTCACGAAAACCGCCGCTACAATGTGGTTTTAGCGGCGCTTACGAAAAACCGCGGCTATATGATATTTTTAGCCGCGGTCTCTGTAGCCGCGGGACGTACCGCGTCTACAGACCCGCCTATAGCCGCGGTTGATGACCGCGGCTACAGAGACCGCGGCTAAAAATATCATATAGCCGCGGTCTCTGTAGCCGCGGTACGTACCGCGGCTATAGGTCCTACCTATAGCGGCGGTCGTACTGACCGCCGCTATAGGTATGGTGCCTACAGCGGCGGTCGTACTGACCGCCGCTGTAGGCTGTACCTTTAGCAGCGTTTTTTTTAAACGCTGCTAAAGATATACCTAGAGCAGCGGTTTTGAGACAACCGCTGCTATAGGTATATGTGCAAAAAAAAGGAAAAAAATATTATTTATATGTTAATAATTATTTTATGGATTATTTTAAGTCTTTTAATACATAACTTTATGTTGTCATGTGTCTAACAAATTTTATTTTAAGAGACTTCCTTAATAAAATGCATAATTAAAAGAAGTGTTATGAAAATTGAAGTTAGAGAGTGTTATGAACACTAAAGTTGTGACATAATATATTTGAAAGTATAACAATATTTGTTATTATTGATTAGAACTAAGTAGTTATGAAAACTTATAGTATAGTATCATACTTATAATTAGCAATTATATTTGAATAATTTGTAATATAAGACTAATTATGACATATTATTTATTTCAAAATTAGATATTGTAAATTTAACTTATGCAATTAAAATACATATCATGTATTAAATGACTAAAATACTTATAGTATTAAATGATTAAAATACTTATAGTATAGAAAATATTATACTTTTAAATTTTAAGTACTATATATTATTACTATCATGTTGTTTTAATTAAAATTATTACACTAGTTATAAAAAAGAAAATTAAATACATATGCTATAGTTTGAATTCTAAATATAAAGATTTTTTAAATATTAGTATAAATTAGAAATGCTTTTAATTTATTAAAAACACATATTTAGAAAATATTGAAATTTTTTAGAAAAAAATTGGGTTACTAAAATAGTTTTTTATATGGGCCGGCCATGATAATCAGGCCAAGGCCCAGGGCCGGCCCATATATATTTTTTAATACAGCAGAGGGTGAAACGGCACCGTTTCACCCTCTGCTGTATTAAAAAAAAAACGCAGGGGTGAAACGATCACCCCTGCGTAAATGTCCCCCCTCCCCCGCGCACGCAGTGAACCCTAACCGCTCTCCTCCTCTTCTCCACTGCCGGCAAAAACACCTCTCTCTCTCTCTCCTTTTAGCTCTCACCCTCTGCTCCTTCGTCCTCGCTGGAACCCTAACAAATCTTGCAGGAAAAGTGCCGAAATCAACATTTACCACCTCTGACTCGGCGACATCAGCCAGGGCTCACACGAGAAAAGCTAAGCAAAAAAGTTCCTTTCTGCTTCCGTCCGGTGGTAAATGCTAGCTAGCTATATGGATGCATGTGTATACATTTTCTCCTCTGTTTACTTTCAGTGTTTAGCTTTCAGATAAAAGTTTCTGTTTATGTTGGGTTTTTTCTTTGTTAAGATGAAATAGAAATTCTGAATTGAGAGAATTGGTGCCCGAGGCCATATCTCTCCTCACCCGGTATCGCAAGGGACTCCATTCTCAAAGGCTTCCATTTCTTCCTTGAATACCAACTTAGCGAGTGGTGGACCCAAATTTTTGAACTGCTCTGTTCAGTAATTGTGATGGGTTGATAGTTTTTGTAAAATGAAAATTACGAATATTGTTATAGAAACACATGTACATAGTTGCTCGGTAAGGAAATAAAATGGAAAATCGAAAGATGTCTTGTGGGAAAGTAGTTATGCAAAGATCAAAGTGGCTTGGATCTTTTGGTAAATATCTTGTGCTTATGAACAGATACCAACTCATGTTGCCTCTTTTTTTTTTGGGTCTCTATTCTCATACTCTGCATATAAATATCTTTCAGTACTGAAAAATTCTGCATAGTGCAATGATGCTGGTACTTTGTTTTCTTGATGAATGCTGACTACTTTCTTGAATTATTCTTATTGTATGTCTTCGTGATACATTGAGATTATTAATGTCCTCAGCAAACCAATAGGTCTTTAGAATTCTCAAGCAACCATTTTCCAGTCAGTACATTTTCACATTTAGGCCGGAGAGTTTGGTGAGCAAGGACTAAAGAAATTAAATACGTTCCACTTGTTGGATTATTAGAGGTATCATTGCCAACATTTTGGGAGTAAAGAATTAAAAGTTGAAATTCTTTACTCCCTATTGTTGAAGTTCCATTTTTTGCTGCAGATATATTTTTGGCTCTAGTTTTGTAGTTAGCATTAATGTTACTATATGATTTACATCGATTCCTAGATGGTCTGTCCTGAATTTTGGATAAGCAATATCAGCCAAGGCAGGAATTATTCCCAACTTGAATAAGCAGGAAACAAGAGCTGGAAGACAAGCTCTTGAGCAGAAAAAAACTGAAATCTTAAGGTCTCCCTTCACTTATTACGTTTTAATGGCCACCATTTCTCTATTGTTAAGTTGAAATTCTTTGCCCTGATCACAACTCTTAAATCATGACCATGAAGCATAATTTGTTTTCAGCTGATTTGTTCTGCCTAGTATAGTAGCTCATTCTTGGATTCCTCTGTTTGCCAGTAATTTTCTGCTAATTATAAACCAACAATATCACCGTGACTTTTTAATAGATTATTTCTGTAACCCTTACTTTGATCATCCAATTCCAGTGTCAAAAAGCCTTATTTAGCAGTTCATTGTTGTATAAGGAAGCCCTTTTTTCCCCATTTTTTAAAGCCATATTCAAGATTAGCATACTTGCTGCTCCAAGTACTTTAATCCCGGAAAAAGTTATCAACAATGAAAAGAAATTCTGGTTTGGACTTTTTCAACTGTACAATACAAATATGGTAACCTAGTAAGCTCTTCAATCTTATCATAGAGATAAATCTTTAGGAGAGGATTGGAAGAGAATACAAAATGACCTCCGAGCACACACCAAGGTTGAGTATCTTTTGCCATGACAAGAGAGAGTTGCAGTTCTGAAGCCAAGGTAAAAGAAATTTCCAACAACAGGAAGTAACGTCCTGCTATCTAGTCTTGAAACATCAAGCTTTTGAACTGCTTTGAAGAGTACAACTGTCGTTGCATCATTCACAACTCCTTCCCCAAAAATATTTCCCCCCCCCCTGTTTTTCTGTCCTTTTTCTCTGTCTTTTCCCCAGAACTTTGTTGGGGTTGATGATGTATCTTGAAATTCGTAAGTGACTTATATGATAACATATTTCTATTTCACAGGTCAGTGGTATATTGCCGATAAGCATATTACTCTTTCACAGGTTAGTGGTATCTTGAATCTTTTCATCAATTACTATTGTTTGTTCTGTTGTCCTTATTTTTTGGAGATTGGAGTTTGTGGATTTTAGAAGGCGGAGGGTTTGGCTAACTATTACTTGTTGTTGGTTCTGTGGAGTTTATTGAAGATAGTGGTGTTTGTGGATTTTGTTGGAAGGCGGAGGGTATGGCTAACTATTTTTTGTTGTTGGTTCTGTGGAGTTTATTGGAGATTGGAGGGGTAAGTGTTATATGATGTTGGTTATGTGTTTTTGTTGGAGATTGGAGGACTTCAGTTGTGTTATTCAATATTTAATGTTTGTTTCTTTTCATTTAAAGCATGGGTTTGTTTGTTAATTTATGTTAGTTTATAACAAAATATTGACAAATGTGATGAACATTAAAATAATGCATAATTTTTTGTTGCATTTCATATAGTTATTACTAGCGCTCATGGACAAGAGTTGGATGAAAAAGAAACGCGGGACAAGAGAATATGTGTTGGGAGTCAATGAGTTTCTAGGTTTTGCATCTAAGAGTATGGGTAGTGATGGGAGAATTTGTTGCCCTTGTGTAAAGTGCGTCAATTACAAGAGGTATAACATCAGTACGGTACATGATCATTTGGTCCAATATGGGATGTCCCCGGGTTACGATTATTGGTTTGCGCATGGTGAATTGCGAGATAGGGTAACATCTAGTAATCCATCTATTCCTGTTGGAGATAATCAAATGTGTGAACCATCATCTGGACTGCATGAACTATTACACGAGGTATTTCCATTAGTATCGGAAACACAATCCCATAATGTACGAGAACAAAGAGAACCGCATCCTACTGAAAATACTGCAAAGTTTTATGACATGCTTAAAGATGCAGACGATCCTTTGTATGAAGGGTGCACAAAATTTAGCAAGTTAACTGCTGTTGTACAGTTATACCATTTGAAGTGTATGAGAGGTTGGAGTAATACCTCTTTTACGTGTTTACTCCAAACACTGGTTGATATGCTCCCCGCGGGTGCTAAATTGCCAAAGGATACTTATGAAGCTAAAAAATACATGAAAGAGTTAGGACTTGGATATGAAAAGATCCCTGTTTGTCCAAACGGTTGTATGTTGTTTTGGAATGAGAATGAGAAGAATGACGTTTGTTCAAAGTGTGGAGCATCAAAATGGAAGGGCAATGGGGAGGGAAATATTTTGTCCCAGAATGAAGGTGAATCATCCAAAAGATCCAAAAAAAAACCGGCGAAAGTTTTGCGGTGGTTTCCTTTAAAGCAACGCTTGCAGAGATTATTCATGTCCTCAAAAACTGCTTCTCATATGAAATGGCATCACGATGGACGTCTAAATGATGGGTTGTTAAGGCATCCGGCCGATGGTCAAGCTTGGAAAGCTTTTGATGCACAGTATGCTGATTTTGCTTCTGATCCTCGTAATGTTAGGCTTGGGTTAGCAGCGGATGGGTTTAATCCTTTTGGGAACATGAGCACTAGTCATAGCACATGGCCAGTGATATTAGTACCATATAACTTGCCTCCTTGGATGTGCATGAAACGTTCATCTTTAATGTTGTCATTACTAATTCCTGGACCGAAATCTCCTTCTTTCAAGATAGATGTATATCTAGAGCCATTGATATTGGAGTTAAAAGAGTTGTGGGATCTTGGATTAGATACTTATGACATTGCTTCGAAAGATATGTTTAAGATGCGTGCGGCATTGATGTGGACAATTAACGATTTTCCTGCATATGGTGACCTCTCTGGATGGAGTACAAAAGGACGTCTTGCATGTCCATGTTGTATGTATCAAACTTGGTCACGATGGTTGGATAATGGTAGAAAATTCTGCTACATGGGGCATAGACGGTTCTTACCATTAAATCATAGGTGGAGAAGAGATCAAAGATCATTTGACGGTACTTATGAAATGGCTCCACCACCCAATTTTATGACCGGTGATGACATTTGGAGGGAAATACAGGGTAATTTACATTTTGAGTCAAGTGTATGGAAGAAGCAAAGTATTTTCTTTTCATTGCCTTATTGGAAGGATAATATGTTGCGTCATAATCTAGATGTTATGCATATTGA
Source organism: Myrica gale (assembly GCA_963930655.1). Lineage (NCBI taxonomy): Eukaryota > Viridiplantae > Streptophyta > Magnoliopsida > Fagales > Myricaceae > Myrica > Myrica gale. The sequence goes on from OZ005616.1 coordinate 7,690,678, forward strand.
GAAAAACGTAGTGGACAATATCATTGGTACATTGCTAAATGTGGACGGGAAGACAAAAGATAACTATAAGGCACGTCTTGACTTACAAAGCATGGGAATAAGACATGATCTCCATCCAAAGATCACTGATGCAGGAAAGGTGCATTTGCCTGGTGCTTGTTACTCAATGACTCGCGAAGAGAAAGAAGGCTTCCTAAAAGTGATAAAGAATGTCAAAGTGCCGGATGGTTTTGCTTCGAACATATCACGTTGTGTCAAGCTTCAACAACGTAATATCATAGGTTTGAAGAGTCATGACTGTCACGTCTTAATGCAACATTTGATGCCTATTGCAATACGGAGATCGTTACCAAGCGTGGTTTGTTCTCCTTTGATCTCATTGTCATGTTTCTTTAGAGAAATTTGTTCCAAAACATTACGATTGGAGGACTTAGATCGACTTGAGGCTCAAATTCCTATAACATTGTGTCAACTTGAAAGGATATTTCCGCCTGGGTTCTTTACTGTTATGGTGCACTTGGTCGTACATCTAGTCGCAGAATGTAAGATGGGTGGACCGGTTCAACTTCGGTGGATGTATCCTATTGAAAGGTAATATTAATTATAGAGATATGTTACAACTGTGTCTTTGCACTAGGACTTATTTAATAAACTGTAATATTGTTGGTGTAGGTGCATGCACCGTTTCAAATCTTATGTTCGCAACACGGCCGCACCTGAAGGCTCTATTGCTGAAGGATATATAGCAGATGAATGCTTAACTTTTTGTTCAAGATATTTAGAATCAGTCCCAACGATCTTTAATAGATCACCAAGAAATGTAGACGATACTATGAGTGGAATATCTTTCGTTCGTCTTGATATGAAAACATGCACGCAGGCTCATCGATATATCCTTTTTAATTGCGATGAGTTAATTCAAATCCGCACGTAAGTGATGTTAGACTCCTGACTCTTTCATTGAGCATGAACTATAGTTAATAGTATTAATTTTTTTACTTCTATTGTCTATGTGTAGAATGCATAAAGATCGATTGAAGGCAAGAAACCGTGGTAGTCGACCAACAGATTATGTCATCGATAAGATGCATAGAGATGAATTTTGTGACTGGTTTCGAGACTATGTATGTGTTATGTTTAAAATGTTTTGCATTGGGATTACTTTAACTCTTACAACTAGTTTTAATCTTGAGTTGCTGTCCGAGGAAAATAGGTTCAAAATATGGACGAGACGATGAAGCGTCAACTTCCAAATAGAGTTCGATGGCTTGCTAAAGGTCCAAACCCCGAAGCTAGATCATTAAGTCGATATGTACGTAATGGTATGAAGTTTCGTACAAAAGACAATGAAATAGGCAGAACAACTCAAAATAGTGGAGTATGTGTGACTGTTGAAGGGGGCACCACATATTACGGGCGAATTAGAAGTATCGTTGAGTTAAACTATTTTGATGAAGAATGTTTTGTACTATTCAAATGTGATTGGGTTGACACAACTATTGGTAGGGGATATAAAGTTGATGAGTTTGGATTCGAACTTGTTAATTTTTCGCGTTTGGTGCATACTGGAGATCGATTAAGCGATGATCCATTCATTTTGGCACCACAAGCATCTCAAGTATACTATGTAGCAGATGAAAGACATCCAAATTGGGAAGTAGTTGTCAAGACCAAACCAAGAGATGTATTTGATGCAGGCTCATTGATGTTAGAGGACGACATACATGACTACTGTGAAAATGAACCTTACAATTTCAACGTTGAGCAAATCCTTGAGAATGTACAAGATGATTTGATCTGGTTTAGAAATGAGGTCGAAGGAACAACACTAGATATACCTCAGAACTTTCCTATGGTATGTCAAGTTTCTCTATGTTAATTGAGTTTTTTGTATGTATTGCGCATTACAATTATTCTCTGTGTTTTAGTTATATTGGCGTTGCTTTGTTTAAGCAAATGTTTTGTGTTGTTGAATTTTACATTGAAATCACTTTTATGCATGTTTAAATATTGTATAGGTACAATGACGAGGAAGAGGTTTAGAACTATATCTTCTTCATCACAGCAATATATGCCCCCATCTCAAGAAGCAACGCCGTCGCAGCCATCTGTGCCCCCATCTCAAGAAGCAACGCCGTCACAGCCACCCGAGCTGCCTTCAGAACAGGCTACGATGCCGTCCTTCGAAGATGATCAATCTTTGAATGATAATGAAATTATTGGTATGTTCATAACCACAATAGAGATAATCTTACTTATATTTTAGTGAATAATGTTTCACATACTAAATATGCAGGTGGTAGTGGACTTCGGAAAGTGCGTGGTGGCACGCGGATGACGGACGTCTGGAATCTGAAGGAAGACGAATTGATTCCAGTACAATTCAATGGCAATGGGCAGCCATTGGGTAATGAAGGGGGAATATTTAACAAATTCACGGGTTGTATTGCCCGTGTTGCGAATCAAATCCCATTAGATGCGGCGGATTGGCGTAAAGTCCCTATGTCAACAAAAGAGGACTGTTGGAGCCTCGTGACGGTATAATTTAATAATGCCGATTTTTCATATAAATTTAATAATTGACGCACCTAACTCTTGCGATATATTTTGCAGAAACGATTTACAATCCCCGAGCCTCCCTTAGGGGATATTCTCAAGAGCTGGTTTCTCAAAGATTTAGGAGAGAAATGGAGGAACTATAAGTGTAGTTTAAAACAGAAATTTTTTGATGAGGCCTTTACGCCTCAGTATGTGAAAAATAATGCTCCAACAGACGTTAATTTGGAGCAATTTTGCAAATTAGTCGATTTTTGGTACTCTGATGCAGGACGGGTACGACATTATTTATTTTGTATTATAGTTTTCAAGAATGTAGGTTATTATTAATCTTAATTCTCTTGATGTTAATGTAGCGTCGAAGTGAATCTGGAAAACAAAATCGATCGCTTCAAACGTCGGTCCACACTGCAGGATCAAAAAGCTTCGCACGTTATGCTCACGAATTGGTATGTAGCACTTCATTAGTTTGTTTAATGGTATGATATGATATTTATCATTAACATTATTATTTTTGATTTACAAATCTCTTGACGAATTGGTGTTTGCGATGCAGGAAAGAGAGAAACAAATTCCAATCGACCGAGCGGAGTTATATAAAACCGTTCATATACGTTCTGATGGATCTCCAATAAATCCGGACGCAGCAGAGAAAATAGTAAGTCACAACCTTGATTTGAATGTGAGAATATTAATTCAAAATATAATTCTATGTTGTATTCTCTCAGAGGCGAATGGAGGAGATTGGACTGAATGATTCAGGAAGTTCCCAATCTTTAGGCCAATTTAGAGTGGATGGCAGCATCGGTTGGTCACCATCTGACCGATATGCACAAGTGATTGGGCCAGACAGACATGGTCGAGTTCGCGGCGTTGGATTAGGACCAACTCCGAAATCTCATCCTGACAACGCGAACTGCATATACAGTCAGCCTGCATCCACTACTAACGAGAGAGAGAAACACTTGGAAAATAGAGTTCAATCGTTGGAGTCAGAACTAGCATCGCTTAAATCTACACTACAGAGGATAACAGAAGTTTGGGTAAAAGTTTTATTTACTTATTCTCACATGTTATTATTGATTCTATTTATATATACATCTGAGTGTTAATTAATTTTGTATTAACGTTGTAGGATCAACGACAAAACCAAAGTGCTGACAATAACATTCAAGTTTCACCAGCAATTCATGGATCATCTCGTGCAAGCCGGAAAACGTTTATTGGTAAGATACTAACATAAATTAATACTGTCATTAATGTAATTTTAAGTGTGCACTAAGCTTATTGGTTCATGTCATTACTGTTTGTTAATTTTCAAATATTGTAACAACAGATAATGCAAACGAAGCACAAAGCGCAGGATGTGCTGAACGTGCTGAAGGTGCTGAGGATTAATTTTTATAGTTATTTGTTCTTAAATGTCCAAACTTATTACTTTTTAGATTATTGACAGACTGTCCTTCAGAAATATTTTTTTGGTGTAAGACTTGTACGATAGGATTATAATGAAATATATTTTGGTCGATTATACTTTTCTTTGAATGCATCAGTTAGTTATCACAAAATTTGTATACCAGGAAAATACTAAAAAAATAATAATAATAATAATAAATATATAAAATTAAAAAATTACCTGTAGCGGCGGTCAATGACCGCCGCTACAGGTAAAATAAATAAAAATAATTACAAAAATAATTACAAAAATTGTCTGTAGCGGCGGTCAAGGGCCGCCGCTACAGGTAAATCAAATAACAAAATTAAAAAAAAAATTACCTGTACCGGCGGTCATTGACCGCCGCTACAGGAAATGTCTATAGCGGCGGTAATGACCGCTGCTATATGACCGCTGCTATAGCGCGGCGGTCTTCACCAGCGGTCAACGAAACCGCCGCTATATACCTATGCCGACGGGTATATACCGGCGGTCGTGACCGCGGCTAAAAAACCGCGGCTATATCCTATAGCAGCGGTTTATATGCCTATAGCGGCGGTTTTTGACCGCCGCTATAGGCGTTTTTTTTTGTAGTGTATACTCATTTTCAAGGAGATAGCCAAACATTGAAATTTTTTAATTTTCCTTATAAATATTTTTAGCTGTAAATATTTTCTCATTTTCTAAATTTTACAGTGAATCAAACTCAGCCTAGCATCAATTAGTACAGTTCCACACAGTTATTTTACGAAGAAGTTTTTTTTTGTTTCTTATTTTTTTTTTAAATGGAATAAATAAAACAATCAGCTTCAATCGCGGAAAGAAAAACCATGCATCAATTTTGGAGGAAAAGTCGCTTTATGCCCAAAACTACCAAAATAATTTTAAATATGAGTCTCAATAAAATTATATTTAATTATATTCAATAAAATCTGCATCTTCCTAATTAAGAGAAATATTCAATAAAGTATATATGCATCTTTCTAAGTTGTCCCTTTATAATTATTTGCAGAGCCAACCAATAAATTATATTCAATAAAGTATATGTATCTTCCTTAAAATAATAATCTCACATGTGTAATCATTTGCTCTACCTAGACAATATTGCGTAAGCACGTACGTACGTTTCTCCAAAATCTTAATCAAAAGCTCCACGTAATATTTATTTTGTTTTGTATGATACTCTCTGTTGATCAATACAATAAATTAATACTTAACCTATGCTGAGATAAAATTTCATTTCTTTTTTGGTGGACTTTTGCTTGCAGTTATTATTCATTATATATGAATATACTAATTTCCTTCGAGAACATTAAGGTCAGAACAGCCTTGCCTTTCTTTTTCTTTCTTCTGCCATCAGCGCTGTGGATCCATCTATCCCGGAATCAGATGTCAAGAGGAAAAAAAAAACAGTTGACAACGTTAAAAAAAATATAAACTATACTTTTGCATGTCTTCTGTATAGCACAGGAATGACCGCGTGAAAGCAGATGCAAAATTAATTGCTAACCATACTTTTCTGTGCAAGAGGAGCTTTTCAGGAAAACCAAGTCAACCACTTAACCAGATAAAACAAAACTGAAATTTTCTCCTTAATAGAAGAGATAGCCCGGAGGGGTGCAGTACAACCATTACAACATTGATTTAGGATGTTTTGTCACTGCCTCGATTCAGGATGTTAGTTTACCAGCGAGTCTTTTTTTTTTGTCAGAAAAAAACGAAGTGTAGTTATAATTAGGTGTACTCAACGTATTAGTATCCTCTACAATTTTTTATTCTAATTATATAGTGCAATTTTGGGAGAGATAGATACGAGGTGATCTCCATTGTAGGACTCATATTGTCTGAAATTTTATATGAGCCACATTAAATGGTGTGGGGGTGTTCCACCTCTTGTGTCTAGTTTTCCTCGAATTGTACCATGCAATTTAGATAGGGAATTACAGAATACTCCCATCCTCTCCTTCCAAAACTTTCTATTTATTGCAGCTTGACATGATTAGTCTATATATCTTTGTAGACAATCTTCTCCCATATAGGATTTTTTACATTTATTGCACTAATTATCACACCCAAAATATAAAAAGGACGAGACAAAAAAGAAAAGAAAAGAAATGCTAGAGACATATAACAGACAATCGAAGGTTCCAACTCGTCAAATCGAACGCAGAGCCGGTCCCATAAGAAGATCGAGTTTTCACGTTAATAACTATACGATACAAATGTAAGGCAAACGTGGTAGATCAACTGCGAAACAAATACCCGAACGTACAAAGGAAGCTAATTGATCACACTATCTCTTGCTCCATCGAGTTGTCGTTAGTTGCTGGTGGGCTGGCTCTTGCAGGATCATGAGGTGAATTAATCAGAATCTCTACTACTTGGTGTATTGAATCATGTACTTCGCCCTCATGGTCCCCCGAGTTATCGTTCATGACTGTTCCAGGCTCGGCTTCTTCCTGTTGAAGGTGATTAATAATAATCTCTTGATGAGTTGACTCATCGATATCTTCGCCATGTTGGTCGTTCAAGTTGCTGTCAATTGCATGAAGGTTGGTTTCTACTTGATCATGAGGCGCATCAGAATTACTGTTGAATGCGCAGTATAATTCCCATGTGAGATGGATGGCAATCGGAATGGAGATCATAAACCAGACAAAGGCAGGAAAAAGGATGAATGCTAGAAAATCACACGCTAAGCCACCTGAAAGATGGCAAACAAGCTTAGCAACTTGGGAGTAGCACGTGCTTCGAATTGACTCGCGGTTGGCTTCCCTCAATGCTATGTTGTGAACACATGCGGCTACGACAAAAAGTGACATCATATTACCCTGTCCTTTGAATGAGGAAGCGCCTGAGATTATATATTTCAGTGGGACAATGGGCAGTAGTATGGCAAAGAGACCTTGATAATGCCCTTGTAATTCGCTAGAGGAGTCATGACCAGTACGTCCTTGCTCCCTAGAAAAATGAAAACACACGACAGAATAAAACCTTTAAAGCATGAATTTATATATATGGTCGTTAATGTAAAGATGCATGGATACCAAACAAGCTTGTAAGTACCTTTCTGAAGGCAGCTTCCCGACATTGTTGCCCTCCATTTCTTCTAGACTTGCTGTCTGCGAGATAGAGATCAGAGAGAGGGGGAGGAGAAATCAGTACGTAGTAGGAGAACGTAAGAGAGAACCCAGGGGGAGAGGGTTATAGATATACGGCCTGCAATGAGCAAAGAGAGAAGGATAATACTTCGCACACGCCCTAAGTGTCAACATCATAAAAGTCAAAACAAAAAATTAGTTGCAACAAATTGAAGTGCTTAATTGTAAGCCCACTTCCGAAGGACTTGGTTGCACAGTGATTGACTTGACAATGTCTAATAATGTCCCTATCTTCAGTATCTTGCACCTTAAAGAATTGATTAGCAGTGGCGTACGTAGCTAAAGGGGCCAAGAATTTTCCTTTAAGTCCCTCTTATTGGCCCCCCAAAAATTAATATGATATATCGAAGCTTTTGTGCTTCTTGGAACTGGCCTCTTAATAACCCTGATAGTATTTAACTTCATGATGTGATCTCCATTTTTTTTGTTCCTGAATTCAAACTGCTTCTTATTTTTTTTCATTACCTTTGTTAATTTTGCTTTATTTTTCCTAAATCTGCTAATGGCTTTTCTTCATTAAGTAATTAACAATGTATTTTTGTAACATAATATCTTAAGGGGTAATGTCATAGCAAGACACTTTCTAATTATAGGCCAAAATCAATCACCTCCTTAATTAGTTTCAAAACGGTGATTTGAGTTTTTTATGTTTCGAACATGATAAATTCTCGTCTTCAGTATGAGTTGGCTTAAAAACATGCACAATAATCGAAAATGGCCCTCCAATATAAAATTTTAAAAAATTAAAAATTAAAAAACTCAATAAATAAATTAAAAATAAATAGATTACTACAATATTAGAGATAGAGAGAGTAGGGGATTTATTGAAAAATATTATTTTTATGTCATTTTTTTAATAATTTTGTCTTTGAAAGACATTTCAGTCATTTTTACATGTGGTTTAAGCCCTTTTAAAATTTAGAGGGACAAAATTGATTTTAACCTATAATTACAATATAATTACTCCATATCTTAACTAAGATAATATCTAAATTTCATTTTTCGGGCGACAAAGATTTATACCAATATTAATGTCTAAATTAAGAGGGGATGCTTATAGACATATATAGTCAAAGGAGGAGTTTTAGAAATTAACTTCATATATTCAAAACATGAACAACGGTCAAGACGGACAAAGATTTACCCCATTGTCTAAAGAGGGGGCCGGTATACATATAACATATATATATATATATATATATATATATATAGTGGAATATTTTTTAAAAACTAAATTAAGATATTCAAAACGTAAGTGTGACCAATGAGTTGGCAAGAGGAGTGTCACAAGGCTGACGTGAAGGAGAATATATAGATTCACTGCTAAAATGTACAGCCATAAGTTAGGTGAGAAATTTGATGATCTGTTCCCATTTCTTTGTAAAGATGATCCTTTTTTTCCCTTGGTTATTTGTAAAGCCGATCAATTCAATAGTTTTAATTAAAGAAATTAAATAATTTTTAAAGGCAGCTATAAGGAACAAATCGCATTGTGAACAATTGTCTAAGAAAAAATCAGAAAAATTTTACGTGTTACTGGGAAATTGCTAGTGTGGGGATCACATGAGTTTTAAATGAAATAAAGCATTAATAGTGTAGGGGTCTATCTCTCTAAATTACATTATGTAACTTGGGTGATGTTCGTGATGAAGAATTTTGTAGGATTTGAAGAGTTTTGTGAATTTTATGTGTTGTTAAAGTTGTATTGGTGTTTGTGTAGAGATTGATGATGTGTAAAAAAGTGATGATGATGTTTAAAATTATTATTTTTTATTTATTTCGAATTTATTATATTTTATTAAAATATAATTTTTTTAAGGTTAAAAAAAGGAAAAGAAAAAAAAAGCAACAAAATCGTCGAAGACAAGCTGCTGTCATGCTACAGTAAGCATGACATCAGCTTGTCGGAAGGGGACAACTTAAATAATAATAAAAAAAACCAGAAAAAGGCATCAGACGGTGGGCCACCTATGCCGGTGTTGATTCTATTTCTGCCGAACAAAAGCCTTACTTCAACGCGAATCCACCAAAACGTTTGAAAACGAACATGCTCTTGGTCATGAAATTACAAATTAACAAGTATATCGTGATCCGCTTTAGTCGCATGAGATAGATTTCATCTTTTCATAATTAGAGCAAAGAAAAATAGTAATTGAGGACAATTCTCTATCCATTTCGTTAAAAGATTAACTGAGCCATTTCTATATGTTGTTCCTAACAATGAGAGTTTCGATTTGATTTGTGCATGTCGAACGTTGAGGATCCTCTTCAGGTCATAAGTAGTTTTTACCGACTTTGTATGTGATAAGTTTTGTGAGCTCGATCCCCATGTGTCATATATACAAGGCCTCCCTTGGTGTGTGTGAATGTCTCAATGGGACAACATGCGCATGTATGATCACCTTCAGATTCCTAAGCTTGCTTAGTCTGCCCCGGCTTGAATTTTAATTTTTTTTGCATGTCAAAAACTTTTATTTTTTAAATTTTTTAAATTTTAACTTTAAATTTTTTTTTATAAACTCCTATAAAAGTCAAATCCTTAAAAATTTAAAATATAAAATTTGGTGACATGCAAAACAATTTCCTCTTCCTTCACTCACATTTGCCTTTGTCATTGTCAAAGAAGGTATTCGATGCGTATTGTTTTTTTTTTTTTTTAAATTGGTGTTCACCCTAACCACTCTCCCCCCATCCGCAAGGGACGGATAGAATTGGATATTCCATTAGCTTTAATTTCTTCTCTCTTTATGAAGGATATTCTTGTCCTCGAATAGGATTTTCCCTTGTATAGTTAGTATTTTCCCCTTGGGAGCATCCATTCGATTTGTGAAGGATATATATTGTCTTTGACTTCTACTTGTATGAATTCGAGTACTCTTATCTTATTATAGTATTAGATATAATATTGTAATTACATCAATGCCGACCATGTACTTCATGTTTTGAATATTTGAATTTAGGCTTCGTTTGTTTTGTCGTATTTTATTTTTTGTAAACTACTTTCTATAATTTCGACTGTATGGAGAGCCTCATAAAATACAGTCAAATGAAACTTAATTTGGTGAACCGTAAAATTCAGCTCCATTTTTCTGAAAGTGGTTTACTTTCTGAAACCAGTGAATCTTCTTTCTCGACTTGTCTCCTCCAATCTTAGGGATGTCTAAAAAGCCATCGACCCGATCTCCCGACCCGAAACTGATCTGGTTCAACCCGAACTAGTCGGGTTACGTCAGGGTCGGGGTCGAGTCGAGTTTTGAAACATGAACCTGAGAAAAATCAGGTTCGTGTTCGGATTTCTAACCTGAAACCAAAGCATTTTAAAAGAACCCGACCCCAATGGTTTTAGTTTTTTTCAGGGTCAGATCGAGTTTTAAAACATGAACTCGAGAAAAATCAGGTTTGTGTTCGGGTCTTTGTCATGCTCTGTGCTGGTACTTACCCCATCGGCTCGCGTATAGTAATCGCATGCACAAAGTTCGGGGATTATCACATGATAAAAATTCCTAGGATCTTTTAAATGCCCTCAAAATTAATTAAAAGGTTACAGATAAAAAGAAAGTCCGTAAATCGGTGTAGAAATTTGAACAAAGAAATTAATGACTTAAAACGAGAAAGACAAAAATCTTCAAACTATCGTATTGAAATCATATGCACTTATTTTAGGAAAATCTCAGAACGAATTAGGTTTGAAACTGGTTAGTATCGTATTAAAGCGGAAATAAATAACCTAGACAACATAAAACTTTCCTTTAAACAAACATGGTTTGATACAAGGCTCATTACAAAAGAATAGGCCTAGGTGAAACCAAACCCCCTAGTCCACCTTGCCTATATTCTACTTCAAAGGATCAAAAACAATTTTGAAACCTCACTAACAAAAGAATATAAAAGAAACATTAAAAAGGGGGTACAAACGTCAACATTCCCAAAATTTTCTCGCTCATACAAATCAATATCTGATATGCCCGATGCCCACAGCCACAACAGTACATACAAAAGAATTAAACAAATAAAGAGGTGAGTCCTACTGACTCAGTAAGGGGGGGAAAGGGAAGGGAACATGTTATGAACAATAACAATAGCATGTCAATAGTACGAATTAAGTCTTGATAATCATAAACAGATTAACCATAGTATGATCGATGCTATGCAGAGATGATACATATGTTTCCCGATTCTTTCTCTTTCTTTCTTTTCTGTCACTATCACTTTCTTCACAGTATGCGTTAAATATGTATGTCTCATGTCAATGCCCATACATATCATTCATGATATGCAACACCTTAACCACACGTGAACATTAAATATTCATTTATTTTCATTTATTTTATTTTTCGATTCGATAGATGTGTCCTTTCGTTACTCTGTTCTATCCCCCAGAGTAGAGTTGTGCGTCTCTTCCCCTTCAATGAGACTGTCCTGTGCTCCTTGCACTAGGACCCGGTCAAGCGTATATTGTTTCACTCTAGGGATACAACACATTCCTTTCAGTGGTGGCTTGCACTATCACACTTTGTGATCGGTACCGTCACCCGTTCATAGGACCACCTTTGGGTATGAGTTTCATTTCGATCATTTCTGTCATTTCGGTCATTTTGGTCAACGGTTTCTCATATCCATGAGATGTTGATGCAATATAACATGTCATATGATGCAACATGACATGTCATATGATGCAACATGACATGTCATACAACAGATATCCAATTCATAACGATCCATCAATAACATGCGATATTTTAGTATGAAGATGCTGCAATTTATAACGGTCTATCAAAAACATACGATATGAGCATAAAGATGTTCATAACGAATCATCAATAACATGCGGTTCTTTAACATAAAGATGTTCATAACGGTTCATCAATAACATGCGATCTTTTAGCATAAAGATGCTACAATTCATAACGATTCAAACCCCACATCCTCAAATAGGCAAGTTCAACAACTTATGCAACCTTTTCTTTTATTTTATTGTTAAACCCAATAAGGAATGATTGTATGTAATCGAAAGGATTTTAGGGCTCTTGACTAGTTTGAAAAGAAAATCCTCCCGAGTACTCTTTAAAAAATATCTCGAGCACACTTTTAAAAACATCTCTAGCACACTTGTTAAAACTCTCCCGAACATGTTTTATAAAAATCTCTTGAGCAAGCTTTATAAAAATATCCCGACAACATTTTTTTAAAAATATCTCGAGCACACTTGTTAAAACTCTTCCGAGCATGTTTTATAAAAATCCCCCGAGCACGCTTTATAAAATATCCCGAGCACACTTTTTAAAACTATCTCGAGCACACTTGTTAAAACTCTCCCGAGCATGTTTTATAAAAATCTCCCGAGCACGCTTTATAAAAATATCCCGAACACACTTTTTAAAAAAAAAAATCCCGAGCATGTGAAAACAAAACCTTTTCCGAGTATAAAAATAAAACTTTTCCCAAGCATGTAAAAACAAAACTTTTCCCGAGCATAAAAATTAAACCTTTCCCGAGCATAAAAATAAAACCTTTCTTAGCATAAAAATTATTTCAGTAGTTAAAACAAATCTTTCTCCGTCTTCAATAAACAAATGTTTCACGGTATATAAAAACATTTTCCTCTCAAATGATCCAACCCCGGGTGGTCCCCAAAGTCTTTTGGTCTTTTTGTCTTTATATGACCTTTGCATGTTATGAGAGTAACAAGTTGTTCTACGTACACTTCCCTCATAGGCCAATGTTGTTTCAAAGTATTCTGGGTTTATCAATGATTAACAGGCCTAAAGTCCATTTAGGCCATTAAACAGACTTTGTGATTTGAGCCCTTATTTCTACTCGATTTGGACTCAAATTTGGGATTTCCATTCTATTTTTCCTGATCTACACAACCATAAAGTTAGTTTTCCATTTAGGACCTTTTTACAGTAACGATTAGTGTGAAATGTCGAAACTGCCCTTGAAACCTCCAGGGGCATTTTCGACCTCTGATTGCCCTGCAATTTTTACTGGAACCTACTTGTCTCCTATAATATAAGTACACAAATTTCCAGGCCAAAAACTCCAGGTATTTCATGGGGTTGTTTTGAGAAATGTTGAAACTGCCCTTAGAGTCATCTAGGGGTATTTTTGACCTTTTCTGTCTTCAGATAGCCTTGAAATTTTTACTGGGACATACTGTGATCATATACTACAAGTACACAAATTTTTAGGGCAAAAATCAAAGGATTTATTGGGGATGATTTTGGCAGTGCACTAAACTCATAAATAATTTATAATCCTAACATGCTTTAGATAAAACACCATAAGTGCAATATGCTGAAATAAACAGTTTTAACAACTTATTCGGTTTGGTTGGTTGTCTACAATATTATCCCAACACAGATCATACAAACTACCTCTTACCTTAAACGAAGTTTTCTGGTTTCGTGGATAATATGGATAATAACACCTCGGTCTCTTTCCTTTGGTCAACCGATGTTTTTCCTCACTCACGTCCTTTTCCTCCCATTCTCTTTCAGTCAGGTGAAAGTGTTTCTTTTCTTCATTACTCGCATACCAGGTAGGTTCACTAATATTTGCTGAAACAACAAATACGCAAGGGAGAACAACGAATCAATGAGTGCATTCCCCCTGACCAACCTATACTCCCTTAGCTAGGTAGGCAATCATTCGAAAGATTTGAATCAGTTCAGAGCCATACACAGGCTGCCACCACACTTTCCATATAACACGTCTCTATTGTGAGCACTAAGTCAAGGTGCGAGCCAATAAAATAACTTCACGTAGGCGGTCAAGATAAGGGGCATTAAATGCGCATTCAGTGAATTTAGGAGTCCCACACTTGGGGTCCAAGGCTCGGCCATACAGATCCCGAGCAGAGCTCAGGCCTTGGTCACAAAATTTCCGAGCAGAAAATTCACGAGCAGAGCTCAGGCCTCAAAATCCCCGAGCATGCTGCACTTGGCCAGCCCGTGACTTTTACCCAGAGGCCTCGGGCCCTAGCCAATCGATTACCCTGATCATGAACTACCCAACAATAACAGCTTCGCATCTGGTCAACCTAATTACACTATCAGCCCAGACACCCTGTCTAACTCGATACTCTTACGAACGTACTGTAAAACACAAAAAAGTCATAAAAACGCATATATTATAACTTATCTCATATACATAAAAAATATATTATATAGGGGAATTAAACAAAAGAGGAGTGTTACAAATGCATAAAAAATTAAAATAAAATTAGATCATTTATGTCACAATAATAAAAGGAAGATAATTCAAACGACATAACAATAAAACTCTCATTAGAAATGTATATGAGAAAACAAACAAGGGTAATGAAAAATATTCAAAATTATAATCTCGTACTTTCTGTTCGGCAAAAATAATACATATGCTGAATCCTTTAATAAATAAATAATATATAAATAAATTAAATAACTCGTGTGTCACAGTCTTTAACCCGAAACCAAAGCATTCAAAGGAACAAAACCCAAATGGTTTTAGCTTTTTTCATGGTCAGGGTCGAGTCTTGAAACATGAACCTGAGAAATCAGGTACGTGTTCGAGTCTCTAACTCGAAACCAAAGCATTCAAAGGAACCTGATCCCGATGGTTTTAGCTTTTTTCAAGTTCGGGTTTTGAGTTTACTGAAAAATGCTTTCAAAAAATATATGTGATGTAAAAACCAAACACCGGAATACTTTACTAAAACATAATGCATTTAAAACTACTTTACAAAAAAAGAGTACTTTACTTCGAAACAAACGGAGTTAGTTTTTTAAAATATTCCTTTGACTATATATATGTATACCGATTCCCTCTTTACATTATGGTATATATAAATCTTTGTCGGTCTTGATGCAGGCACGATATTATTTTAATTTGGATATTATGTTACAAAAATAATATAATTTAAATAATAAAGTAAATTTTTTATTATTAACTTAAGCTTTTGAGATAAGTAAACAATTCACATGGTATTATAATCAAAGTCCTGAATCAAGCTCACATGTGAAGAGAAGTGTTAGAGAATACAATTCAAATGAAAAAATTTAGAACAAAAAAAAAGTCATTAGCAGATTTTGGAAAAATAAAGAGAAATTAACAAAGGAAAGAAAAAAAATTAGAAGCCGTTTGAATTCAGGGACTAAAAATGGAGATATCATAAGGCACTTAAGATTTATTATTATTATATTTTCTGCTTTCGTGTTTTTGCGTTATGATTATTATTTTTTCGTTAATACGTTATGATTATTGATTATACCAACCTAGGGACAGAGGCGGAGCCAGGGGGTGCGGGTGGGGGCGGCCGCCCCCACTGGCTCCAAAAATTCTATGAATTTTTTTTTTAAAGAAGCAGGCTGCCCCCACTGGTCAGCGGGGGCGGGACGGGGCAGCGGGGGCGAGCGAAGAACAAGGTAGAGGTATTTGCCTAAGGTGCCTCTCTCTTTGTGCTACTGGGTAAAAGAAGAGCCTTTTTATGATGGCTTTTGAGTAATTTCGAGGTATGGCATTAGTCACGCTATGGCTTTTGTGAGAAAGGCATGGTCCGGTAGGCCGAAGCCTTTATGGACATTCTCAAAATTTCATGGCCCCTCTTAAGTCAAGACTTGGTAGGTGTATATTTCTTTCGGCCCATAGGCTTTCCGATGCTTTGATTGGAATTGACTGGGCCGATTGGACCAATACTTACAAGCCCATCGCCATTGTGAAATAGTGTGCGATTTTCATTGAACTTGCCAAAGTTTAAAGCAACCAATAAACAACGAAAATGCCTACTACTTATAACCACATTTATCAATTCAGCCCCCTAAACGAAAACGTATTCAGAGAACCAAAATAAATTTCGAGGAAACTTTTCTTCTTAAAATAGAAATTGGTGGGTCTGCAAAAACAATATTTCAACCGTTGAATAAACTGAATTATACTTCTAGATGAACCATATTTAGTAGGTGAGAGATACTTGCCCCATTAACATGCATATAACGAAACAACCATGATTTCAAAATTTGAATCAATAAAATAAATGTCTTTAAAATTCTCATCTTTATAGTAAATGTATCTTATTGTGAATGACATAACATGAATGAAGATAAGGATTAGCCAAAGTAATGAACTTTCCTTTCTTTCTTTTCTTATTTTTGTTTTCTTAGCAACTATTAGACTCATGTTGTATTATATACATGGATGAATGATAATGCTGTAATTCTAAGTTACAATTTGTGCATGACTGTTGTTATTTGTTTCTTTTTAAGCATACCTTATATTGTCTTTATGGACTTTCTTTTTTATGTGATGATTTGTACTTGCCAAATATTTTCGTTATGGATTTTCATTTTTAAGCAATGAATTGTACTTGGATACTTATTTGGAAGCAGTTGCCTGGGCAGTTTTAGTGAAGATTGAAGAGAGGGCATGTTGCTACTTGTATGTTACAATTACCAATGATGGTGCTACAATACTCAAGATCTTAGAAGTTGAGCATCCTGGACTATTTAGTTTAGTTTGACACTATTGAAAACGAAATCATTTTACAACGTTTTCAAAAGATGAAGGCCCGTAGGATCAAATTATCATCTTTCAATATTAGCAAATAGTTCAATAAGTGTATTTCATTATTTTTAATGTTTTTAGTTTTTAATTTGTGATATTGTAATTTTAAGACATTTTTTTACATTATGTGAAAATTTTATTGGACTTTGTTTTGCCTTAGAAATTCGACCCCCCTCATTTTATATTCTAGATACGCCACTGCCTAGGGATGCTTAATATATAAGTATTGAAGAATTGAGAATGCTTCAATATTTGTTTTCTTATTCTATATTTTCAATTTGAAATTAATTAAATAGATTTTAAGTGTACTATATATATATGGAGGGATAAATCCTTGGACCAAGCGATCCATGATTCATCTATATATGGTATCATGGTTTTAGTAATAGCTAGGCGACACTATTGACTAGTGAGAATCATTAACGTTAATAGTATAATCGCGTCTATGGTCTCCATTTAATTCAGCACGTATATCCAAAATGCACCTAAATATATATAGGACAAAAAAAATGGAGAGATCATGACGTAAAATACTATCAGGGTTATTAAGGGGCCTGCCCGTTCAATGACGTACGCAAAATGCGCCAAGATTATGAGTTTTATTATTATTTATATAATATGTATCACCTTCAGATTCCTAAGCTTGCTTATTCTGCCCCGGCTTGAATTTTAATTTTTTTTGCATGTCAAAAACTTTTATTTTTTAAATTTTTTAAATTTTAACTTTAATTTTTTTTTTATAAACTCCTATAAGTCAAATCCTTAAAAATTTAAAATATAAAATTTGTTGACATGCAAAACAATTTCCTCTTCCTTCACTCACATTTGCCTTTGTCATTGTCAAAGAAGGTATTCGATGCGTATTGTTTTTTTTTTAATTGGTGTTCACCCTAACCACTCTCCCCCCATCCGCAAGTGACGGATAGAATTTGATATTCCATTAGCTTTAATTTCTTCTCTCTTTGTGAAGGATATTCTTGTCTTCGAATAGGATTTTCCCTTGTATGGTTAGTATTTTCCCTTGGGAGCATCCATTCGATTTGTGAAGGATATATATTGTCTTTGACTTCTACTTATATATTTCTCTGCCCTTATAGTAGGTCGGTCTGGAGTGAATCCCCATGGCAGCTAAATATTACAATGTTTGGAGAAGGGCGGGTTGATAATTGGGTTCAATGCATTCTTCATCCCCATCGTTTGATTGGCATCCCTTTAGAAGATCAACATCTGTTTCAACTTTATGCAGTTAATGCAATAGATTTGATTTGGGCAGCTAGAAATGCTTCTGTACATGGAGGTAAGTTGTGCGATCCACGGGAGCTTAGTCGAGGAGTTCGGAACCTGAGTTGGGAACATCGTGCTGCCTGGCAGAAAAAGTTGAGTCCGACTAGGGTGCCGATCTGGGAGCCTCCGCGAGAAGGAACAATCAAAGTTAATGTGGATGTTGCTATAAGAGATACTTTTGCTGTAATTGCTGCTGTAGCCCGGGATTCTCAGGGAAGTATTCACAAGGCTGTGACCAAGCTTATTAAAACAACTGAACCATTGACAGGAGAAGCAGATGTAGCTCTAATGGGTCTTCAACTTGCTGTTACTCATGGATTTCGGGAGGTGATCTTGGAAGGTGATTCTGAGCTGGTAGTCAAGGCTATTAAATGCTGGCCTCAGTTATCTGAGTGACGTATACATGCTACAGTGACAGAAATGTTCGAACTTGGAAAAAGGCTGTGGAGATGGCAAGCTAATCATATTTATAGAGGTGCTAATGAGATGGTGCACCACCTAGCTCGTTGGGCCGCCGCTAAGTATTGCTTAGATGGCAATCCCCGTTGTATTGAGCATTCTTCTTTAGATCTATCTTGGTTGTATGCAGGCACTGACCCTCCTTAGTTTTTTTGTTTTTGGTTGTTATTTTGGAATAAGATGAGGTCTTGATTAAAAAAAAAAAAATTTGAGTACTCTTATCTTGTTATAGTATTAGGTATAATATTGTAATTACATCAATGACGACCATATACTTCATGTTTTGAATATTTGAATTTAGGCTTTGTTTGTTTTGTCGTATTTTACTTTATGTAAACTATTTTCCATAATTTCGATTGTTTAGAGAGCCTCCTAAAATACAGTCATGCGAAACTTAATTCGGTCAACCGTAAAACTCAGGTCCACTTTTCTGAAAGTGGTTTACTTTTTGAAACTAGTGAATATTCTTTCCCGACCTGTCTCTTCCAGTCTTAGGGATGCCCAAAAATCCATCGACTCGATCTTCTGATCCGAAACTAATCTGGTTCAACCCGAACTAGTCTGGTTACGTCGAGGTCGGGGCCGAGTCGAGTTTTGAAATATGAACCTGAGAAAAAATAGGTTTCTGTTCGGATTTCTAACCTGAAACTAAAGCATTTAAAAGAACCCGACCCTGATGGTTTTAGTTTTTATTTTCAGGGTCGGGTCGAGTTTTAAAACATGAACCTGAGAAAAATTAGGTTTGTGTTCGGGTTTTTAACCCGAAACCGAAACATTCAAAGGAACCCAACCTCAATGGTTTTAGCTTTTTTCAGGATCGGGTCTTGAAACATGAATCCGAAAAAATCATATACGTGTTTAGGTCTCTAACTTGAAACCAAAGCATTCAAAGGAACCCGACCCCGATGGTTTTAACTTTTCAGGATCGGTTTTTGACTTTACTGGAAAATATTGAAAAATAATTTCAAAAAATATATGTGATGTAACATCCAAACACTGGAAATTAGATTACCTTACTGAAACATGATGCATTTGAAACTACTTTACAAGACAAAATACTTCGAAACAAACGGAGTTAGTTTTAAAAATATTCCTTTGACTATATATATGTGGGAAATATACAAATATCACACTGAGTTTTAACGCATTTTTTTGAAAATTCACTGGGTTTTAAAATATTTCAAACTGCTCACTAGGTTTATCATTTTTGTACAAAAAATCACTGAACTCAATGTCGTTAGATCCATTTAACAGAAAATTCATCACGTCCAATCACAATAAGACACGTGTCACTAAATAAATAAAATAAAAAATTAATATAAAAGTAATAAAAAAACAATATTACTTTAAAAAAATGAAAGGCCCCGATCCTTTCACGGTGGAATCCCCCCTCGACCTCTGGCCGCCCAGTTCTAGGCCGCCATGGGTGGACCTCCTCCACCTGTCGGCGTGGGTGGACCTTCTCCCGCGGAGGCGCCCTCCCTCTGGTTGCCCAGAGTAGGAGGTGGGAGACCCTCCTCCCCCGGGGGCCAGAGGTACCCTCCTCCACCTTTGGCCTCCGGGGGCGGAGGTCCACCCATGGCCGCCCAGAACTGGGTGGCCAGAGGTGGAGGAGGGAGACCCTCCTCCCCCGGAGGCCAGAGGTGGAGGGGGGATTACCGTGAAAGGTTTTGTTTTTGTTTTTAAATTAATAATTTTTTTATTATTAATTTTAGATTAGTTTTTATTTATTTAGTGACACGTGTCATATTGTGATTGGACGTGGTGGATTTTCCGTTAAACGGGTCTAATGACGTTGAGTTCAGTGATTTTTTATACAAAAATGATAAACCTAGTGAGCAGTTTGAAATTTTTTAAAACTCAGTGAGTTTTCAAAAAAATGCGTTAAAACCCAGTGTGATATTTGTATATTTTCCGATTCCCTCTTTACATTATGGTATAAATCTTTTGTCGGTCTTGATGCAGGCATGATATTATCTTAATTTGGATATTATGTTACAAAATTAATATAATTTAAATAATAAAATTAATTTCATATTATTAGCTTAAGCTTTTGGGATAAGTGAAAAATTTATTAGAATCAAGGTCCTGAATCTAACCCACATGTGAGGGGAGTGTTAGAGAATATAATTCAAATGATAAAGTCTGGAACAAAAAAAACCATCAAGCAGATTTTGGAAAAATAAAGAGAAATTAACAAAGGAAAGAAAAAAAAAGAGAAGCCATTTGAATTCAGGGACAAAAAAAAAATGGAGATATCATAAGGCACTTAAGATTTTTTTATTATATTTTCTGCTTTCGCGTTATGATTATTATTTTTTCGTTAACGTTATGATTATTTATTATACCTAGCTAGGGATGCTTAATATATAAGTATTGAAGAATTGAGAATGCTTCGATATTTTTTCTTATTCTATATTTTCAATTTGAAATTAATTATATAGATTTTACGTGTAATATATATATATATATATATATATATATATATATATATATATATATGGAGGGATAAATCCTTGGACCAAGCGATCCATTATTCATATATACAGTGGCGGATCCAGGATCAAAATCCATGGGGGTCGAATTTTAAAGGCGAAATAACAAGAAATTTTTTTCCTTTGTAATTCAAAATTGTCTTAGAGTTACAATATCGAAGATTAAATCTAAAACTAAACAAAATAAAACGAAGTAGATAAAAGATTTTTCATGATATGCACTCTAAAATGACAGACAAGAAGATGCTTTTACTTTCACAACCAATTTTTTCTTTCTTTTCAATGCTTTTCAAGCTCCCTCTAGAAAGTGTGATTCCAACCTAGTTGCAAACGCACCAAAGCTATGCCATTGCAAATGGTCAGAATTTCATAATTCAACAGCATGACTTTCCAATTAGCATCATATGAGAAAAAAAGGAAGATAAGTCGTTGCACTAAAGAAGACCACAAAATTGAGGTCCGAATCTCATGATGAGAAGTAGCATAAGATGGAAAGCTCTCTTTTCATTCATACAACAAGCATAAGGCTCATTGGTTAAAGAGAACCATAAAGTAACAAAAGTGGTTCACATAAAAACTGATATAAAAGTTTCTCTACAACAAACCCCACCAATTAGACTTGACTTGCTCTCTGGCAGTTTGGTAGCCTCAGAAGTCAGAAACCCAATTCCGTCATAGGAACTGCTGACCCACCGGCTACCACAATTTGTTGCTCTAGCTGAACATTAGTGTCAAATTTTTGAAGTTAATAGTTTTCCTAGTTATTCATCCAAAGAATAAGTAAAAAAAACAAAATAGTCTTGCCAGAATTAATTCTAAGCCAAAGTCTATTCTACTCACCCTGAACAGGGTCTCAAGCTTGTTCTTCACAAGGCAGTACTCTTGTTTCACTTGTTGCAGACATCTCACGCACCTGTAATCCACATCCTCTTAGTTACAAAATTATCTTGATCTTCCAAATATCAGACTCAATTTCTGCTAAACGAAACGAAAATAGCTTTTATGCGAGGTAGAGGAGAATAATTACTGACCCTTCAACGTTCTGTTCTTCACAGAAGTTGCAGAAAGCAATGCGGCATTTTTGACTCTTTGCGCACCCACGCTGATAGGCAAGAAACCATGTTTACTTTGATTAAAAGAAGACAACAGAAGTTCTACACTATATAAACAATACACTTTTGATTTTTTCTTTTCGTACTAAATCATGTCATAGAGCTTTCATAAAATTTGTAGTGAGATGCAACGTAATAACTTGGAGGTGTAGAATTGGGGTTCAAACCCAGTTGGAAAAACGTAAAATTTGGTACGAAACCAATTCTTCTAACTGTCAAAACAGATATCACAATCGAAAAGCAGTAGTTTTTACTTTACAAGACTTATACAGTCAAGGTTATTGTTTTCTTATCTTCGTTCCAGTTTTCGATTTCTCCTCCTCTTCTTCTTAAAACCAAAAAACACAAGCCTAACAGAACTAGGGGTGGACGTCACCGTGGACCAAAAAGAGTCAAAGTTATGTGCCTTGCGCTGCTGCCCTTCAACTGGTGAACGTGAGCATCAACCCTTTTGAAATCAACATTTTGTTGATCTCTGCACAACAAGAAAAGGAAAAGAAAAATCCCAAACAACAACAAAAAACTTTTAGCCCCGGCTAAAAGTATCCAAAAGAAAATTTTCTCAGCAGAAAAAAAGGAAATATACAAGGATTGTGAGAGAGAGAGAGAGAGAGAGAGAGAGAGAGAGAAAGAAAGAGGGGGAGAGAGAGCTCGAATCCTCACAGAGCTCTGGCGATATCATTGAGAAGCTTCTCAGAATCTTCAAATAAAAGAGAGGAGACTTCAACAACGAAATCTGGGTTGCTTCTCATCTTGGAGTTGCTGAAGCTGTAAAAACTGAGCATCCAGAATCCCCTTCTCTCACGAACAAAACTGAGCATCCTAACCTTGAGAAATTCTCAACCACCTCTAGTCTCTAGAGCTTATCTCACCAGAGCCAACAAAGAAATCACAAAGGGGTTCAAACCTATTTTCGGCAACAAACACGCGACCACCATTGCGGCGGTGGGGTGGGCGAGAGAAACGTTGGTTGGCTGGGCCAATGGGGGTCGGGCTCCCAAAGGCCCAGGCCTTGTA
Source organism: Myrica gale (assembly GCA_963930655.1). NCBI lineage: Eukaryota > Viridiplantae > Streptophyta > Magnoliopsida > Fagales > Myricaceae > Myrica > Myrica gale. The sequence goes on from OZ005616.1 coordinate 7,713,737, forward strand.
GGCTTTACACCAAGGTTGGCCTGGGCCTATGGGGATCGGGCTCCCATAGGCCCAGACCAACTTATAAACAAAAAAAAATTAATTACATTTAAAAAAAAAATTTGGCCGATCCAATGGGGAGCGGCCGCCCAGGGCCGCACCCCCTGGATCCGCCTCTGCATATATATATATGGTATCATAGTTTTAGTAATAGCTAGGCGACACTATTGACAAGTGAGAATCATTAACGTTAATGGTATAATCGCGTCTATGGTCTCCATTTAATGAAGCACGTATATCCAAATGCACATAAATATATATAGGACAAAACAATGGAGAGATCATGACGTAAAATACTATCAGGGTACGTTATTAAGGGGCCTGCCCGTTCAAAGACGTACGCAAAATGCGCCAAGATTATGAGTTTTATTATTAAATATATTGTTACAAAAAAAATTGTCGAAAAAGTTTAAATTTTCAATTTTTTTAGTTTTAAAGGATTAAAACTAAATTATAATATTTAATAAATATAAAATTACATTATTTAGACAATAATAGAAAGATTGACAAGAGGATTGAATTTGGAGGTCTTGAAGGCACTTCTACCAAAGAAAGCATCAAGCTTCTTTCCCATGCCTGCTCTAAACCGGAGTTCGATCACAACAGCGCAACTCAACGAGGCAAAGAGAAAGCACTGTTGGCAGGCAGGCACAAGGAACTAACAACAGACTTGAAAGTGAGCACAGAAGACAAACGAGAATTGGCTCGTTTGCCCTTTATGAGATGACGAGGGGAAGAGAGAAATTGTGTGGACTGGTTCGTAATTTTCTTATGTGTTAATAAGGCTTTTCCTTACTGGCGAAGACTTTCCTTAGGGAGGAGATAAATGGGGAGACGGAGGAGGTCTTAACACCAACGCGGTTGGTACTTCCAATTTCGAGGAAGAAATAGAATGCCAATAGTGGCCCCCCCTGAATCTCCGGTCGCACGCGTTTGCTTGCCCCTTCGCTGGATAATCATATGGGTCATGATCAAACTTTTCTTTTTTCTGAAAAAACAAAATGGAAAAGAATTTCCTCTCCACTTTTGCTCTAATAATTTTCACGATTCCTTATTATAGCATATTCGTTTAGTTAAAACGTTTAGAATTTAAACATTATTGTTATATGCATATCAATATAACTTAATATTTTTTTTATAAATATAAATACAATTTAATAACTTTTACATATATATTAATAAAATTTAAATATAATCTAAATATTCACATCATATTTAAAATTTAAAACATCATCAAATATTTGCTAATTTCAGAATTAGTCCATTGCCATCAGGCTTCGATAGTGACTTATTAGAAATAATAATGAGTATATATTACCTAAAATACCACATATAAGCTCGTAGTTACTTCCTTTTCTATGTGCACGATGTCATTTTAATCCTTTTTGTCTCCGCGATCCTTTTTACGGTTTTAACTCTAAAGAAACAGATGATTATCTGATAAAATTTGGACAGCAGTTTAGTGGAATCAGGAGCAGCTGATAGTGATGCGAAGCAGAGCTTTCTTTCTATATTCTTCCACTTTCGGTTTCGGTTGCCATGCATTGGCCGGGTATGAAGTTGATATCCTGCACATTATTTTATTTTGAAAAAAAAGGTTCGAGGCCCCACCTGTAGTTGACGATGTGTATAAAAGTAATGATGATGTTTAAAGGTTATTTTTTATTTTTTAGTTATTAATTTAAATATTTAAAAGTTACAAAAAAAAATACAAAACAATTCAACTTGAATTAATATGCTTAACTTGAAGTTTAATGTTTATATTAGGCATATTAAACTGTTTGACTAAAGGTTTATATTGCTCTAATATGCTTTAACTGTCATCCTTGTTTTCCCCTTTCTTTTCCTGACTCTATTATTCTTCATTCCTTTATTTTAACATAAAATCCTGAAAATATGACATGATAGAAGGTGTTCAATAGCTAGTCATTGTTTATTGGTTACATTATAAACAAATGAAAACCACCTTCGACCCTCGATTTAAGGTATCTCCATCCCAAGGTACTACCCTTCTTCTCCAAACTAGTAATGAATTTGCCAATGTCACCATATCTAAGATCGATGATTCCTGGGGATAATATTGCCCTTCTTGAGCAATGCCAACTACCTCTAGTTGTCCCTCCTAATAAAAAAGAGAATAAAGAAATTGAATATTTTGCCTAAAATCCTGATGGATCTGTTATTCGATCATTTGATAATAGACACAGATATGTCGACTCCAGATCTAGCTTTAGATCTACTAAGCCCTCTTTTGCCCCATCCTTTTCATCTTCCTCTTCCTACATACCCCGATCCATCCCTCCTAGCAGATTTCAACAACCTTAGAACAAAGGTTCCCTGAAATTGTTGAGACAATAACATAATCTTCCATCCAAATCCCACTTTATACATCCCAACCTTCTCTTCCTGAATATAAAACCTCTCTAACACAGTCTTCGGCATTTTCTTTGCAAAAGTCTCGCTCCTGAAATGTTTTGGAAAAAGATTTTGTTTTAAATAAAGATACACTCATAAGAGATTTTCAGTCTTCTGATAATTATGAGAAAAAGACAAGGTTTCTCACCATCTATAATCAAGATGAGCAAGCTGTTATCAGAAATGCTTATTATGATTATATGATTCAAAATAAAACCCATGTTCCATTCTTTCTCTGGTTTGAATCTTATTTTTCTATAAATGTTATCACCCGTGAAGTGCCCTGGATCACGGCTGAAAAAGAAAAAAAAATATTTTTGAATATTACCCTCCATTTGAAACAATTATTTTAAAAAATAACAGTAAAGATTTTTTTGCAACTCCTTTCAAAATTAATGCCTCCAGTTAGGGTTGTCCAAAAAATCGGCCGGACCGGCCAACCCGGACCAAACTGGTTTTACACGAAACCGGTGGATTTTTTTACAATCGGGTGGACCGGACCGGTAAACCGGTGAATTCCGGTCCGGTTCCGAGTTACCCTCATAAAAACTCGGGACCGGACCGGAATATACCTCTTCAAATCGGCCCAAACCGAAAAATGGTCCAAAATGTCATGGTCCAACCCAAAACCGGCCCAAAATGGTATGGCCCAAACCGACCCAAACCGAACCGGAGAAACCGATGACCGGACCGGACCAAACCGGTCATATATGTGGTCCGGTCCGGTCCGGTCTATATACTCTACGAAATGGCCGGTTTGGCCGGCCAAACCGGACCGAACCGGCCCGGACCGGAGGTTGGACAGCCCTACCTCCAGTAATGATGATAAAAACTTTGATAATATCATCTAACAAAACAACTATACAAATAATTATCTTCTCCAAATGGGAGCCCATATCCAAAAATTTGAAAATCTTATGAAACCCCCTTCTCTCTCCCATGCTACCTCTAAAAAAACTCCACTCTTTATTCCCCATGAACTTCCAAGTATGCCTCCCTTTTCCAAACAACAGACTTATGAGAAGAAATGACACCTTCAAGCAGCAGAAAAATCTCTCCAGTATTGATGATGTCAACACATGAAGAAAGTGTCGACACATGTCAAGTACACCCGATAACTATTTTGATGGTGTTGACACATGTATAGATAGGTGTCGACACATGTCAGGTAAATAGGGACGAAATCTAAATTTGGTCGCTAACAAATTTTTTTTAGGGATGAAGATCATTTCGTCTCTAAAAGTGAAGATCTCATAAAACACTATCAAACATATATTCCAAGAAAATATATCTTTGAACATACATTCGAACAATAACGAATTTGAAAAGAATATATAACGTGTATGTTCATACCCTATCAAACGTGATATTCCGATCAAACGTGATATTCTTAATCATATGTTTGATTTAATTCGAACTTTATTATTACATTTCCATCTCTGAATCCTACGGGCCAAGTTAGGAACGAATACATTGTGCCATGAAATTTGATTCGTCCCTAAAAGTTTCCCGCCATCACTCCCACCAAATTAGACACGTATTTAATGGAGACGACTAGATTTGGTTGCTAAATAGGGACAAACATTAGATTTCATCTCTAACAATTTTTTTTAGGGACGAAGATGATTTCGTCTCTAAAAGTGAAGCTTTGGGGACGATTTTAGTGACGTTCCCACAAAATATGTCCCCGAAGGTCAAAAAAGGTGTAAGGCGAGCATAAAGGTGAGAATGTGTTCTTGTCGGCCTCTAATTTCTTCTATCTTTGCGCACATAGAATTTATAAGAGTTAGCTTACCACGTAGAAAGTACTATCTTTGGCTCTAGCCCTCTGTTTCGATCTTTGCGCATATGTAATACCTTTTTTAATTTCTTGTAGAAAAATTCTGGTCTGTAAATTTTTTTATAATTAACACGTACCTTTGAGGAGTAAAAAATACTTTAATTTAATTGATTTAACTAATAGTTTTTTAGGAATAAAAGTAAATAATTTAATATAATAATATTAAAATTAGTAACCTAAAAATAATAATCATTTAGACAACAGAGGAGGTTGCGAGACAACCGAGACAAAAAGAAGAAGAGGGAAGATGAACCAGCAAAAAAATACAAAAAAGAAAAAAGCAAGCATGAATAAGAATTATGACTTAACGCCGCCACTGCTTAATTTAGATACCTACTTTCAAATTGTTTGTCTTTGAATTTGCAAGCATTTGATGATGGTCCTTTTATACAAGAAAGAACTGTATCCTCTGCTTTGAAAAAAAAAACTGACAAACAACTTTATACCCTAGAATTGCAAGAAAGAAAAGGTGGGTACACTAAAAAAACAGGTATTTAGCAGCGATCTTATTAGCAACAGTAACCCTAAACACCGCTAACAACCGCCGTTAAAGATCTAATTTTGTAGCAACGTTTATAAAAATATGTTGTTATAGGTGTAAGGTATTGCGGCGATCACTGTGATCGCTGCTATATGTCTAATTTCTAGCTGCGTTTCTTCTTGCAACACTCAATTTATGAAAAAGTGTCTAGTTGGCTCGAGTAAAGATTGACCCAATCTAGGTCGAAACTCAAAAGATAGGGAAATTCAAATAAGAGAACTTCGCTCCCCCAAGACCCGAACACCCAACCTGACACCAATGACAAATTTGGTAGAGATTTTCAATTTGAGAGCAGGAAGACGAAATAGAAACTTTTGTTTTCTACTTTTAGTAGGTGATGGGCTTCTTTGGTTTTTCTGTACCACTACGTTGACCCAGACAGCCCAGATTTGGGAGGCTTAATCCTACCGTTTTGGACATGCAGGCCGGGACATATTCGTATTCTTTGAACCCACACTCCGAACTTTTTAGAACAATACGTGACAGACATTCAGTCAGAACATATACAAAAAGTCTTCCTGAATTTTAACTTTTTGTGCAATTGTACAAGTGGCAGAGATTAGAACATATAACATTGTCGCACGTAAATGATATCAATTTCTTCATAAAATGGGGGAATGAAACAAGTTACTTGAAAAACTTAATGTCTGATATGACTCGTACAATCAACTGCTTTGGCATGAAAGCCATCAGCATCTCAGTGCTTAGTAGTTTTATCCAGTTTGGAATGGTAGTAAGCTAGTAGAGAGCATAGCTCATAAACTTCTAAATGATTGGCATAAACTCTCGGCTTAAGAGCCGCCTTCATAATGACCTAGGGGGTATAAGAACAGATGCAAAGAAAAAAAGAAGAGAAGCTTTTAAAGCGACCAGCACAGATTTTTTGGGGTTATGGGACGGAAATTTTTGCATCCCAAAAAATCACAAATTTTGATACAGCAGTACAGGGCTTTTAAAGTGGAGGTAACTGATAAGGATGGTTGGAATATCTGATTTTGGAACCCCAAGATCACAAAAAAACTCAAATCAGTTGCTTGATTATATCCTCCAAGCTACAGTATAAAAAAATCCGGGAATCTTAGGTCATGTTCGTTTCTTTTTTTTTTTTAGGATTTGCATTCTACTTTTTTTTTACAATCAAAACATAACAAAACACACGTATTCCAATACAACACTTTATTACCTTTTTTTACAAACAACAATCCATTTTAACAACTTCTGCATGCATCCCAATACAACTTTAACATCACTTAAAAATTCTCAAAACATTCAACTTCTTACAAATTATCTGAAAAGAACATGCCCTAGTGTGATTTGCTTGATCGGCTTAAGATCCATGCCAAGCTCCATGAGATAGACAACGTGAGGGCGTAGCTCCAGCTTGTCTATCTCCCTCACTCTAGTCACTGCCTTTCGCTACTGGGAGTTTAGGGTTGGATTCGGTTGTGACACTTGCACACCAATAGGTGGGTTTGGGAAGCTTTCCCCTACGTCTACCATAAGGTTCCCATGCCATTTGAGAAAGGCTTCAAGGTAAGAAATAAGAACATCCCTCATTTCAAGAGTTGTAAGTTGATGTCCTACCATCTCAAGCTTCTCAAGCTCGATTGGCGAAGGACCCAATTTTGAATCATAGATACTAATTTATCTACGTAAACCATGGCCCAATAGAAAGCAGTATTACGTGGAAATAGAACCAACTAGCCTTGGGATGAGGTGGTCAATGAAACCGTTCGACTTGTCGATGGTTCCTGCTGCAACTGCATGATGAATCCTTGTTTCTTGAAGAACAAGGTCAGAACAGCCTTGGCTTTCTTTTCTTCTGAGAACAGTGTGGTAGATCCCATATATCCCGGAATCAGCTGTCACTAGAAATTTTTTTTAAAAAAAAGCTTTTGGCTTCTGTATAGCACAGGAAAGGCCGCATGAAAGCTGCATATGCAAAATTAATTGCCCACCAGACTTTGCTGTGCAAGAGAAGAGCTTAATTTTCAGGAAAACCAGATAAAACAAAAATAAAAATTTCTCCCTAACAGGGAAAGTGAAAAGAAAACAAATAGAAGAGAACCGGCCTAAGGGGTGCAGGAGCTGCAGCTTCATGTATAACAATTACAACATTGATTCAGGATCATTAGTCACTGCCTCGATTCAGGATGTTACCTTGTTGAAGCGAGAAGACCTTTTGACAGAGATGAGAGCTGCTGGGCAGAGCGGATTGACAAAAAACCCTCATTTTTATCATTTTTTTTGGAAATATTATATGCACAAGCGGAAAATCAAATGAGATTTCGGTATAACTAGCATTCTCGAAATTGAATACTTGAAATTGAATTCACGTGTCCCAACCGTCAGAGCTCCAAAATAATTTCCTAATGATAGTGTGAGAGAATCATCCACAAATTCCAAGTAGAACTTAAATGTCCAAAATCGGGAGACAATTTTGGAGAGAGAGAGAGGGGGGAGAGAGAAGCTCTTCTTTGGTGTGCTGAAAAGTGAGGGAGGAGAGGTCTTTACTTTGAGGGAGTGACACATGGTCACCAGGCATGACCAAGTGTCATGCATGGGAGCCATATTCGAGCCAACATGCATGCCCACAGGCGGAGGGAGGGGGCGAACAGGGGCCATTGCCCCGGTTGGCTCTCCCCAAAAAAAAATTTTACAAGTAAATTTTAAAATTTTTTTAAGGCTTGCCCCTTCGATGTCCACTGAATTTCAGACCGCCCCTTTAAGCCCAAGCAGCCCACCTCAGTCCCTTTGAATTTTCTTAGGAGTTTGCCCCCCATTGATTGTAATGTTGGCTCCGCCACTGTGCGTGCCCCCAATCGGTATCATTTTTCAAAGAGTGTATATGGCAGAGTGAGAAGCACGAATGAAAGATTGATGAAAAGAGAGAGCGGGTCTTGGTAATGGAAAACCAGACTAAATCGATCCAGCCAGTTTGGTAGGGAGGTTCAAGTCGCATGAGAAGGACGACGAAATAAAAGAGCCCCAAACTCAAATGGCTACAAAGGCCGAGATACAAACGCACAAAGACCACAAAGGTCGGATAAACAACACAATCATCGTGCAAGGTGACGATGACTTTCACTGGAGGAGGGACGGACGAAGCGGCGATCCGACTCCCACGAAGAAATTTTCATGCATATACCAGCTACAAAAAGGAGAAATATAATGGAAGTTCTGAATAGCAGAAAAAAGCGGCGACCATGGCTGGAGGCGGAGTGGCAACAGGAGAAAAATATTCGAAACAATCCAGGATAGAGGAGCATAGAAGAGCTCCAAGCAAAAGATAGAAAACGACAAAGAAAGGGGCAGGGAACTAAGCACGTGAGGCGCACGCGCCTCCGTGTGAGTGGCGCGTGGAGGTGCACGCGGCAGCCGGTCATCACCGAACCAGTCTGGAAAGAGAGCCTAGTGGCTGATCTGTCCATCTGTGGTGCGCGTGTCCTGCTGCGGAGGCCCAAAACGCCTAGATCTAGCCATCATTCTCGCCGAAGCAAGACCAAAAAAAGGCTGGAAACAATGGAATAAGCACATGAACCGGCCATAGAAAGCTTGGTCAAGGGAAGAGAAACCAACAGGAGGAGCAAGAGCTCCTCCCGCCGGTCAGATATGCTAAGGGGGAGGGGGGACTGAAGCGTCTAGAGTGAGAAACAGAGAGCCTTTCTCTCTAGCGAACAAATGAAGCTAATTAATCACACTATCTCTTGCTCCATCAAGTTGTCGTTATTTGCTTGCTGGGGGGCTAGCTCTTGCAGGATATCATGAGGTACTGAATTGATCATAATTTGTGCTTGGTTTACTGAATCATGTAATTCACCCTCTTGCTTCACCGAATTATCGTTCGTGACTGTTCCAGGGTCGGCTCCTTCGTGTTGAAGGTGATTAATACTAATCTCTTGATGAGTTGACTCATTGATATCTCTGCCTTGGTCGTTCAAGTTGCTGTCAATTGCATGAAGTATAATACAAATCAGCATATGTCAACCAAGATGTCACCATTTGAGGCCTTATACGGTTACTTACCACCCCAATTACCTACCTACGAGCCAAGCACCACTGTAGTTGCAGCTGTCGATGAGGAGTTGCGGAATCAGGACCACTTGTTGGGGCTGCTCCGAGAAAACCTCCACAAGGCACATAATCAAATGAGGAAGTATGCTGATATGAAGAGAACATAGAGGGAATTTCAAATGGGAGATCTAGTGTACCTTAGGCTTCAAACTTATCAGCAGATTTCAGTGAGACAGTGCCATAACATGAAGCTGTCACCTCGATACTTCGCTCCTTTTCCCATGATCGAACGAGTTGGAGCGGTGGCTTACAGCTTAGATCTGCCCCCAGACGCGCAGATTCACCCCGTGTTCCACGTCTCACAGTTGAAGAAACATCTCAGGCAACAGGTGAACCCATTTCCTACACTGCCACCCGTGGATCAAACTAGAGCTATTTCGATCAGAACCCAAAGAGATCTTGGGTCGTCGAATGGTCAAGCTGGGCAACCGAGTTGTCACAGAGCTCTTGGTTCATTGGCAGGGCCAAAACCCGGATGATGCTATGTGGGAGAGGTTTTAAAAGCTGCAGGATGATTTCCCACACCTTGTCGGCAAGGTGTTTTGATGGGAAGGGTACTGTTACAAGCTGAGGAAGGCTGACGAAGAAGGAGATCTGGGGTCGCCAAAAAAGAGAAGAACGGAAAGGTCAAAGCTTGAATTTCAATATTTAAGCTTGGAGTTTTTGAGAAGGTGTGTATGTGGCACCAAAGTGTTTAGTTCGGTGGTTCGTTTTACTTTAGTCTTTGTTGCTTTGCTTTTCACGAATGGGCTGAGTGGGTTGGGTCTTGGTGAACCATAATGACTGTTTAGTTGTTGAGGCAGTAGTTGATGCCTCATTAGTTTGGACTTGGGCTGGGTTCGGCCCAATCCTTTTACCTCCAGATTTAGCTCATGCGTGAGCAGGAGAATAAATCTGTTTGGTTCCTTTCTTTTAGATCAAATTCGAGTACATGTTTGTCTAAAGAACTCTTGGAGGGTTGCTACCTCGAATCAACATTATCATTTGGTTCTACAGTAGTGAATATGATTCTAGTATTGTCCATACAAACTCAATACAAATTCTAGTTTGATCATTGAGTCCATACACGTGTGAAGATTTGGTCATTATGTCTATATTCCGTCAATCCATTTAACGGAATCTAATACCACGTCAGCCTTAAACATGTCATACAGATTAACCACGAGATAAAATTTTCATTTTACATGTAAAAAAAATAATAATTACTTTTCGATTAAATTGATGATTTTTTAAATGAAACTACGAAATATCTGAAATCAATAGTTGTTAAGTGAAATGTGACAAATATCTGAAATCAATAGTTGAAAGTGAAAGTAAAGAGTGTCAACATTCTCATAATTAAAGTATGGTAAGTGTATATATCATTTGAAGTATGACCACCTTGATTTGTTTCCTAACAGCTAACAACGACCTTTTTTTCATTCTATTTTTTTCTATCCTTTTTGTTTCTCCTACTTTTATTATGAACAATGACATCAATAATGGCGGCTTTCGATTCTCCATCAGGGAAATGATACTAGCGCGTTTGATTTCAAAATTTTGTTGTTGGTGTTAAAAGAGAGGTGATATTGGAATCGGAGAAAGAAAGATAAGAGTAAAAGTAAAATTTTGAAGTGTGTTTGGAATTGGTGTAATTTGTAGGCTTTATAATTTAAATTCTCTAATTCTTTAAAAGTTTTTAAAAAACAGTATATTCTTTATCAAAATTTTTTTTTTAAAAAAAACTTATGTTTTATTCATTTTGTTCCAAAAATAAATCTTTCTCATGTAATTGGTCGAATAGTTTATTCATTTTGAACGTTATGGCTCAGCGCATTGCTCCGTGGGCAGCTAGTTAAAAAAAAAATTATGTTTTATTCATTTTGTTCCAAAAATAAATCTTTCTCATGTAATTGGTCGAATAGTTTATTCATTTTGAACGTTATGGCTCAGCGCATTGCTCCGTGGGCAGCTAGCCAGAGTGTAACCGGAGACATTGATGTTTCTTTTATCGCCAGGAAGGCCCGCGGCATGGCATCCAAGTTGAGAGAGAACCAGTATGGCCGCCCCTATATATTTTATTCTATAATAATATATAATATAATTCCATTGAAATAAAGTAAGTACTATAAAGAGAGAACTCCAATCGACTATTTCACTGAATATAAATTTATATATATATATATATATGTGTGTGTGTCGAATGTGATGTGTTTGATCCTGGAAGTTGGGGACCACAAGTAACAGATGCCACCCAGAGAAGCTTTCTCTCTCTCTATCCGGCCTTCTTTGTCGGGCGAAAGGGTAGTGGAGGAGGATGGTGATAGATCCAAAGGAGATGAAGACGTACGGAAGATAGGAGGAGAAAAAGCGAGGGACAAGAGGACGTTGCCATAACCGAGGCCTTTTAATAATGATGACAGAAATTAGAATTATCTGCTGTTGTCACCCCACCATCACAAATAAACTCAACCAGTGGCTTGACTTTCCCCTCCAAGCTACATTATTATGCAAAATCCAGGAATCTTCACGTAATTTGCTTGATCTGCTCGGGATCCATGCCAACCTCTCTGAGATAAAGAACTTGAAGGCGGAGCCTCCCAGCTTGGTCTATCTTTTTCTTTTTCTAGCGAAACACATGAAATATATATTAAAGCATAAGGTGAAACAGAAAAGGCGCCCACCATGACAGACCCAGAAAGGCCGACTAATGGGCCCGAAACCTGTACAAACCAGCAAAATGGGTCCATGGCCCTTAGAAAGAGCATGGGCTCAAGGCCCTTACAAAGAAACCATCATGGGCACAGGGCCCTTACAATCCAGCATGGACACAAGGCCCGTACAATCCAAAATGGGCCTAAGGCCCTTACAATCCAACTGGGTTCAAAGACCCTTTGTCACCAAGCCCAGATACTAAATTTGCATATTTTTGCTCAAACCTCTCGGCAACCATATGACTTTTCTTTTCGAATAGAAGGAGCTCATTTTGGGGAGCTGCACGCCTGCAAGGCTGCACCCACACACGTCCACCATTACCACACAAAGTCAAACACCTTTTTTTTTTTGGAATCTTCGAATATTATAAAATTTTGGATAATTTTCCTTTAATGAATACATCGAAAAAAACGTTTGACTTGAAAATCAGCAACTCCTCATCCAACTAGAGGCTGAATTCCTTTCAAAACCCATACACAAATCTTTTTTTCTTTTTCTTTTTTCTAGATAAAAGGAAATATACGAAACCACCGACTACCAGAGACCAGCACAGTCTTAACTGTCTAAGGAAGCGATCAGGAAAACAAGCAGGAGAAATAAAACCAAAACGCCGACTATCCATCAAAGCCCATTTGGAGAAGACTCGGAAAATAACTCATTTTGTTTTGGCATCTGATGAAGAATCTCTCACTGGAGGAACAGAACACAAGGTATATCTAGTAAGAGAAGGACGGAAAAAAAGGACAAATACTTGAGACATATGACGGACAATAGAAGGTTCCATCGAATTGTAAATCAGACTGCCAAACATATACACGAATACAAAGGAAGCTAATTGATCACACTATCTCGAGCTCCATCGAGTTGTCGTTAATTGCTGGGGACTGGCTTGCGGGATCGTGTGGTGAATTGATCGGAATCTGTACTTGGGGTACTGAATCATGTACTTCGCCCTCTTGCTCCACCGACTTATCGTTCATGACTGTTCCATGGGCGGCTTCTTCCTGTTGAAGGTTATTAAGACTGATCTCTTGATGAGTTGAGTCATCGATATGATCTCCGCCATGTTGGTCGTTCAAGTTGTTGTCAATTGCATGAGGCCTGGTTCCAACTTGATCATGAGGTGTGAATGCCCAGTATAATTCCCATGTGACATAGATTGCAATCGGAATAGAGATAATTAACCAGGCAAAGTTGGGAAAGAGGATGAGTGCTAGAAAATGATAGCCTAAGCCACCTGAAAGATGGTAAATAAGCTTAACAACTCGGAAGTAGCATCTGCTTCGAATTGACTCGCGATTCGCTTCCCTCACTGCTATGTTGTGAACACTTGCGGCTGCAACAAAGAGCAACATCATGGTACCCTATCTTTTGAATGGGGAAGCACCTGAGATTGTATATTTCAGTTGGAGAACGGCCAGTAGTACGGCAAAGAGACCATTGTAAAGCCCTTGTAATTCAGTGGAGTTATGACCGGTACGTTTTTGCTCCCTTGAAAAATGAAAAACAAACAAGACAGAATAAAACCTTTAAACATGAATTATATATATATGGTCGTTGATGTAAAGATGGATACCAAAGAAGCTTGTAAGAACCTTTCTGAACTCAGGTTACCGACATTGTTGCCCTCCATTTTCTTCTAGACTTGCTGTCTGCGAGAGAGAGAGAGAGGGAGAGAGAGGGAGGAGAAATCAATGCGTAGTAGGAGAACGAGAGAACCCAGTGTGAGGGGGGTTATAGATATATAGTACCATCGGTAAATGATACCTAGTGCCTATTGCCTATTGGCCAATAGGAGAACGAGAGAACCCCCAGTGTCTCTTGTTCTAGTGTCCGTTCTCCTATTAATTTGATTACGACACTCGGTGAAGAAAAATTTAATGACAAAAAGGCCTTGCACATCAAAACAAAAGTTGAAAAACTTAAAAACAAAAGGTTGAATGTCTTTCAAAGACATTCAACCTTTTGTTTTTAAGTGTGCAAACTTTTGTTTTTCAACTTTTGTTTTGAAGTGTGCAAACCAAGGTGCCACCTCACACTGGTAGGAGAACGAGAGAACCCAGTGTGATGACCGATTGGTTGATTTTTTCTTCACCGAGTGTCGTAATCAAATTTTTTCTTCACCAGTGTGATGACCGATTGGTGGATCTCACGCGCCGTCTCCTTTAGGAGCGCTTACGGCGTCTCTAGCTCCTCGCCACCCATTTCGCTTCCGTGGTCTGGTTTGTGTGGCTTCTGGCCTCCTTTTTCGCTATGGATTTGCCCCGACCTCGCCGCCGCCGCCGCCAATCTGTCCTGAGTCTTCCTGATCAACCCGGGGGCTTATGTTACGCTTCCTAGAAATAAGCCTGTTTGGGCCTGCCTCATTGTTTAAGGCTTGTTTTGTATTAATTCTGTATTTTATGTTTGTCGATGTGTTTACGGCTTGTGTTGGTTTTTATGTTGTTTCTTTTATTTGTTTAGACATATTAACTTGTGTTTGCTGGCCTCTGTAACTTGTCTGGCCTCTGTGGCTTTTCTGTCCCTTCGGGGAATTTGTAGGGCCTTCGGGTCCATCTGCTCGTTAGCTCGCCGGCTCTTCAGAGTGTCTGATACGCCTTTTTGAGCTTTCTGAGGTTTTTAAACCTCATTGATCCTTTCAATATATACATCTGCTACATTGCCTACCAAAAAAAATCAAAGGTGAGAATGATTGTTTTTCTTCACCGAGTGGCCAATTATTAAGATATATTTTATTAAGTGTTCGTGAGATACAAAAATTAGATATAGATCTTGATAAAAAGTGTTTTTAATTTTTATATTATTAAAAAAACGAAAAGAGGATCAACACCAATGATCAGAAACAGTTTCAGCTACAGAGAGAGAGAGAGGCAGAAGGGGGCGCGATTTGGCCATCATTTCCTTGCTTATTGTGAAAAGAGAGCCCCTCCAAGCTCCTCACCTGACCACACTGAAACAATGTCCACTTTCTGTTGGTTTTCCGGGTTTTCTCATCATAATCAAGCCAAAAGATATCGCTTATTACTAATGTTCATCCACATAAAGAAAAGAAGTGGGTTCGAGTTAACAAGTTGCTGATTCTGAATCATTGCCAAACTAGACCATCCAATTTCCCGAACTGTTTCAGCAACAAGGTTATAATTTTGATCGATTGTTAAGACAAAGAATTGGGTCAGAGCTGAATTCCTAGTCACATATAAAGAACTAATTTGGTAGGGAAGAAAGATTATTTCCTAACTTTCTGATCACAACCCTAGATTCACATATATACAATCAGAACATATACAAAAAGTCTATCAGGAAAATACTTATAATTCTTCCTGAATTTTAATTCTGTGAACTTTTTGTGCGATTGTATAAGTAAGTGGCATAGATTAGAACATATAACATTGTCGCACATAAATAGTATCATTTTCTTTGGAATATGGGGAATGAAACAAGTTACTTGAAAAACATATCTGATATGACTCGTACAGTCAACTTCTTTGGCATGAAATCCATCAGCAGTTTTATCCAGTTTGGAATGGTAGATACCATAGCTTATAAACTTCTAAACGATGACATAAACTCTCGGCTTAGACCTCTATGGGGTAAAAGAACATATGCAAAGAAAAAAAAAAAGAGAAAAGATCGAATACCTCATACTGCTACACTCAACAAGCCATAGCAACATTCCAATCACCGAGACTCAAAAACAGGAATATGCAAAAGAACACGAATTACATGCCTACAGAAACTCCTATCCAGCCACGTCTAGAATCGGGTAGCAGCTGAAGTTCTTTTCTGTTCTTTTCTCTTTAGTTGTCCTGGTGGGGATAAGTTCAGAGTTCCTCGTCGCGGTCTCGACCAGCTATATTATGTTTAATCTCCTGCGCCTTCTCCTTGGCAGCGTCAAAGTTGGAAGCAATGGTTTCCTTGGTCGACTCTAAGGTCTCTGCTGCTTTCTTTTTCGCTGCATCATAAGCCTCCTTAGCTTTTTCCTTGGTCCAACATAGCTGTTCCTCTGTTTCCGACTCCTTTGTCTTAGCTTTCTCCTCAGCTGCATTCTTCGCTTCCTCTGCCTTTTGAGATGCCTTGTCTTTTGCCTCCCCTGCTTTTTGGGCTGCTCTCTCTTTTGCTTCGGAAGCTTTATCTGCGGCTTCCTTCGCCGTCTGAGATGCCTTCTCCTTTGCCTCTTCTGCCTTCTGGGACGCTGTTTTCTTTGCTTCGGATGCTTTCTCCGCTGCTTCCCTGGCCGTCTGAGACGCATTTTCCTTCCCCTCTTCTACCTTCTGGGATGCTCTCTCCTTTGCTTCAGTGGCTTTCTCTGTCGCCACATTCTTTATTTTACTAACCTTTTCCTTCGTTGACTCCGCCGCCTCTCTTGCCTTCTCCTTTGCTGCCTCCGCCGCCTCTCTGGCCTTCTCCTTCGCTGCATTTGTTATGTCACCAGCTTTCTCTGTAGCACCGGTTTTAGCGTCTCTAACCTTGTCTGCACTATATTGGCCGGCTCCTGCCAATTAATCCAACACAGTTGTGTTACCAAATTCAACTCCCCCTAATGCTAAGGAAGCAATAATCTTCCTAGAATGGTTCACCATTGTCCTTACATCTAAACACATGTTTATGGCAAAAATTTTAATAGCGACTCTCGTGTAAAGATACTAACCAGACGCAGCCTCCTGGACCTTGTCCTTGGTCTTCTTTGCAGCGTCAGACGCCATATCCGAAGCCTTGCTAGCAGATTCTTTGGACTCATCTTGCTTCAACCCAATTTTCTCCTTAGCCCACTCGGCCCACGACTCCGAAGCTTCTTTGGTCTCTCTCGCCGCCTCTGCCTCCTTATCCAGCGCATGTTTTGTCTTGCCCCTCGCTTCGTCATAGTCACGACGACCTTCCTCTTTTGAGAGTATATTGCCCACGGTGGAGAGTGCTAGCACCACCAGCATCACAAGCACCATAACAAGAACCCGAGAAGGTAGCTTGGAAGCCATTAAAATGAAAGTCAAACGAACTCACTGCCTTATACGTCGCAATATATCCGTAAGAGGAGGGAATAGATTGAAATACACGTTGCTGTAGTGTCAAAAGGATGAGAACAAGGGGGGAAAAGGAAGCTGGGGGAGGGATTTAAAAGAAGAGGACGATGAGCATGGGGAAAGACAAGTGTCAGGCATCGTGTCAAGCTTCGAATGTGGTAAGTTTTGTGAGCTCCCCATGTGTCGCTCCCGTGGTGCGTGTCAATGTCTCAATGGGACAACAGACACCGAGTGTACGCATCCCCATCTGATGATTGAGTCCTTAAGGTTGCTTAGTCCGGGCCTTCTAGATTGGGCTTGAATATGTTTTCTTCCCCTTTCGATCCATTTCCTCTATGTTTAGGGGAGAGGACAGTTTAGGAGGGAGAACGTGCCATTTGTATCACAGTTAGGTTCATTACCAATGAGTCAATGTTCATTTTGGCTTATGAATTTTAATTGTTTTACATGTAAATTTTTTTATATTTCAACTTTTTAAGAATTAACAATTTAAAGTTTATGAAACGTTGATAGAAAATTTGATGGTGTTTGAGTAGGAGATAGTTTTATCAAAATTTGTAAAAAAGTAGAGAGGATGAGTTGTTGGATTTATATATATATATATATAATTGATATATAAAATTGTTAAAATTTGTGAAAAAATTGGAGGATGAGTTAATGATAAATTTTGCAAAATCTAACCAATTTAAAATAAAAAATAGAGAATTTTTAATATTGCTAAACATTGCCAAAATTTTGATGGGGGGTGTGGACGTGGGTGAAAAAATAAAAGATAGAAAATTTAAATAATTTTTTTTATATTTATTATAGTAAAAAAAATTAATTACACCAAACTTAAAGTACCGAAAATTTTAACCCACAGACACGACTGTACCTCTAACTTAGGCGGTCGGTTCAAGTCTCCAGATTAATTTCCCCTCCACCGATAGGTGACGTGGCTATGTCTGGCTCTGTCTTTCATTCCGTCCTCCGATACCCGAAGAGGACCCGTCGGGGCATAGTGCGGCACACCATAGCCCTCCACTCGAAGCAACAGACGTGCCAGGTGAATCCCGACCTCTGCCCTCGTGACATTGTGCAGATTTGGTAAATGCCTAGCTGATTTTTGACTATGATCTGTGTGTAAGCCACGTGATTTGTTTTTCTCCTTTGATTTTTGAGTCTATCATGTTTTGATTTGGTTGCTGGGTGGGATATTGATTAATGATAGCTCTCCGATTTGGGTGGGATATTGGTTGCTGAGTTATCTTTGCCAATTATTTTGTTCCCTCTCGAAGACCGATGGGTCTCGATCAAATGAAACCAACGAGAAGAAGAGCGAGAATTTGTTCTTGTCCTCTTCTTCGATCTTTGCCCATCTATAAAACCTTTTTTCTTGTTGAAAAATCTGGTCTGTAATTTTTTTTGATAATTAACACGTACGTTTGAGCATATAAATGTTGAAAAATAGGGCTAGATTCAGATAAGAAAACATTTTATGACAGTTTAAAATGTTTTGATTAGAAAAGTTTGAAGAAAGTGTTAAAGCGAGGCTCTTTATTATTGGAGGTTCTTTTGGGCAAGTTGGGTAGAGGTGGAGGTGTAGTTTTCAGGTACTCTCAGGAAGATTTTTGGGAAGAAATAGAGGTGGAAACAGTGATTGCTGAACGGTAAAGAGTGGTAGGTTCTGCATAGGGTATGTTTGTGTGGTGAATTCTCCTTTGCAATATCAACATTAGTGGATTACTTTTTCTCTCTCTATCTCCACTCTTCTTTTCTCCGTCGTCTTTTGTTCTTCGTCCTCTTTCACCTGAACTCTTTGGATTTCTTTTGCCGCCATAACTGAATTTGAGCTTGCTACTTGGGTATGTTGACGTTTGCATAGGATGTATGTGCTCTAAATTTTTGAAGGAAATCTGTTTTCGAATTATAATTTATTGTACCTGCAAATCGATAAGAAGTTTTCAGTTATGTTATGATTTTTTTTTTAATTCTTAGTTGTCGTCCTGCAGAACTATATAATTGTATTGAGTGTATCGTACCTCGGTGCTACTTAACAATGCTTGGTGGACTCAAATTCATATCCCGTGACAAGATTGAAAGAGTAAATTTTTAAATTCATTACCTTTCTTTTGCGTCTTTTAAAAAAAATGATTGCATTTTTCTTTTCTTTATTAATATGTTAGGCTTATCTGCTTCTGAATCCATGTCCTTCTTATTAGGCACAAAATGACGACTCCGATGATTCTGTAAAAGAAATGGAAAAATCAAGAAGTAGAAAGAAAAAACATAGGGAGAAAACAAAGAGTTCTAGGTACGGTAATTCGGATGTTGAGAGAATTGAGAAACGGTCTGGCAAGAAAAAGTGGTACTCATCGGATGAATATTCTTCAAGTGAAAGTGAGAGCAGTTCTGACAAAGAAGAAAAGAAGGGTCGGGATAACAGAAAGAGTAGGAGTAAGAGTAAGAGAAGCAAGGGCGAAAGGATGGTGGAGGAGGATGGTGATAGGTCCAAGAAGAGATCAAGACGTAGGGAAGATGGGAGGAGAAAGAGCGAGGAAAGCGAGGGACAAGAGGACATTGCTGCAGAGGACTTCTCCGGTATGTAGTCTATGCCATATTACTGTCAAAATGTTTGACCTTTTGGCATATTGGTTAACTTTGTGTTGTTTTTTGAATTCTTAGATAGTGGTAGAGGAGCTAGTCGGTCCTTGAAAGAGATGGAAATTGTGAGGAAGGAAATGGGTTTAGAATGGATGCTTCGACCTGCAGACAGGAGCGACAAAAGGCCTGTAGAGACTGTTGACGATAAATCAGAGGAAACACCCACTGAAGAGGTTTGTTCTTAGTTTGATATTGACTGCTATCATGGTATGCTTCTAGTTTCTAGATCCTGTACCCCATTCTCCCTAAATTGTTGGATTGGTTGTTTAGTTGAATAATCTCTTTCTCTCACTTTCTTTTTCTTGAAAAATTAGGTAAAACTCAACACGCAATCGGCATGGTTTCGTCTTACATTTTTTTATCATCAATTTATGGTTAGTGAACATTTTTTTTTTCAGATAAAGAAGGTGCATCCCAAGGAATTGAATCCTTTTTTGAAGGATAATAGTAGTGGGTATCCAGAAGATACTGAGGGAAGCAAAGCCAGTGGGGACCAACTTTTGTCTTCTTCAGTTGTTGGGGATGGAGGTGCAAGCTGGAGACTTAAAGCCTTGAAGCGTGCACGAGAACAAGCAGCTCGAGAAGGCCGAAGGCTTGAGGAGGTATGCCACCTACTAAACATGTGCAAGGATCTCTGTTTTTGGCTGTTGTTTCGTATCTGATGGAATTGTGCAGGTTGTTGAAGAACGGTGGGGTTCTCTTGGTCAACTCGCTGTTTCTGTAGCATCTCGTACAGCTGCCCCATCTCGTGCCCATCTACATGCCATAAGAGATAGAAGGAGAGGGTTAACTGAGGAACGGCAAACAGGTTCGGATGATCAAAGTGAGACGGATATAAAAAAGGTACCTTGGAATTGTGTAGTGCATGACTCTTTTTTTTCTCCCCTTCTTTTTTATACATGATTTTCGCAGTCAAGTAGAAACTTATTACCGTTGTTTGGGGTGAAAACAATTGTGACTTCCCTTTCGCTTAGATCTCATATATTTTCATTTCTCACTAGAATGACAGGCGCTACTTCAAGGATGTATCTTTCCAGCATCATAAAATGAAGGAGCCTAAAGTTCGAGATTCCTTATCATGGGGAAAGCGGAAAAATCAAAATATGTCTTCTATGGATGCTGGCCTTATCACTGCTACAGTGTCTAGCTTAAATCGGTTTTCCAATGATGGAAACTTCATGCACGAAATTGTCCAGAGGCAGAATAATGGTCCTGGCAGTTCTGTTGAGGGAAACTTGGAGTCAGAATTTACCTCACGGACAGAGCAATCTAGTGAGGGTAGGGGAGTGGCTAGTGATGCATTGAGTGCAAACCAGTTGGCAGCTAAGGCTCTTCAGCTTCGTTTGAAAGGGAATCATGAAGAAGCCAATAAGCTTTTGGTAAGATGGCGTTGTCCGCATTGTCAACTTTTCTGATCTTGTCTCTGTATTCAAAATTTCCCACGAAAAAATGTCAGTCTTGCTATTTCTCTCCAGTTACTGTGTGAGTTCTGGAAGAATGGTTTATGTTGAAGAAATTCAAGAAATTGTCACCGACATCATTGATAATTAATTTGGACAGATAAGCTGTATAAACCCCCGAGGGCATTACAATTTGGATTAATTGCTTGGAAAATTAGAAAGAAATTCCAATTTCTTTCTTAGGCCTTGCGTGCCTAACTGCCTATTAGGAAGTGGATAGGAGTGTTGATATTTAGCAAATTTTGGTTGTCTCCTGAATAAAAGAAACTTCAGGGTGAAAGGCTTGAGATATTTAGGGTCATACAAAGGATTTCTCTAATCTGGGCCAGGTGAAGAACTACTTTTATGAAGTGACTTTTCTGCTTTTCTGTTTAGCTTATCTTGGTGATGTTTATATAACATGACTGGGCTTCCTTCCTTGGGCACTGATTCTTGTAATTGTTACTATCACATTTCTAGACGTAAGTTTTTATGAATTCTGTGGTCTGGGCTTGTCCTTTGTCTTTCTAGTGCTTAATTATCATGGGCCGTTGGCCCCTTTATCTTTTAAGGATGGAAAAGCATTCATCTTAATGGGAGTCATTGGACTAGATGAATTACTTGTTAAGTGTGTTCTCTTTTCTGTAATTAATTGGGTCTTGTTGCTCTTTCTTTTCATTAGCAAGAAGTGGAGAAGATAAAGCAGGGTGCTGGTGATAATTCAATTAGAATGCAGAATGAAGGAAGCTCGAGCAGGTAATTATTCATCTTGTAATGTTATTATTTGGGGTGTGGTCTTTTTTCTTTCTTTTTTCCGTGGGTTCAAATTCCAGAATTTTTAATTCTTTGGGAGTAGAGAAGTATTGGATAAATGAAAATTACAGCAGCAAAGATGAACTCAGCTCATGTGTGTGGGTGGGTGTATTCTTTTCTTATGTTTTTTTATCCACTGTACAGAATGTTATGTCAATATCTTTCTTATTCCTGTAACCCATTCAGTGCTGTTATCATTCTATTGATGATTCGTTTTATCTAGACGTATTATGCGAGATAGATCTGTTCGGCAAAAGAAGGATGAGGACGATGCTGATATGCATCTAGCTCAAAAGATAATGCACAACAAAAAATATACTACTTATGGTCAAGCAGATGATGAATATGATTTTGAAGATGGTCCCAGCAGAAAAGATCGGAAGAAGGGTGGAGGTAATGAGCAACAGGGTACCCAGAAGAATATGCGACTATTAACTCAACAAGAGAGGTGTCTTTTCTGCTTTGAGAATCCAAAAATGCTGAAACATCTAATTGTATCAATAGCAAATTTCACATACTTGATGCTGTCGCATTGGCAGTCTGTAGTGCCTGGTCATTGCTGCATTGTACCACAGCAGGTGAGCTTAAGTTTTTTTCTTTTCCTAAACGTTCACTTCTCTTTCTAGTTATGAGGATTAACGTTATAAAGCGATTTGAACTAGGTTTTTTTTCTACTTCCAATTGGCTTTTATCTATGGTTGACAATGACATTGCATTCATGAGTTTTGTATCTAAAGGGACAAATTCATGTTACAAGTTTGAAGTAGTACTGCGAAGAGAGGGACATTATTACTTGACTTATAGGAAAACTGATAATGAATAAGGTTAGTGATGTCAGTTCTACAAACTTTGAAAACCTTAGGATGCTTCTGAGATGCAGTAGAATGGTATAGCAGCTCTTGGCAGTAACGTGAATCTCTATTAAAGTGAAATTAAACCTGACAGAATGATTGCCCACCAATTAAAAAAAAAACTGATAGAATGATTTAATTTCTTGAGGATATCTCTTATTTTCTGTTAATTTCATCGATCTCATGGGTGTGGAAATACCTTCCCCACTAAAGCCTAGCTGTTTTCTCTGCAGCATGAATTGGCCACAAGAACTGTTGAGGATAATGTGTGGGAAGAAATACGCAACTTCAAGAAATGCCTTATTATGATGTTTGCAAAGCAGGAAAAGGAAGTGGTGTTTCTTGAAACAGTGATGGGGTTGGCGCAGCAGCGCCGCCATTGTTTGATTGAGTGTATTCCTTTGCCCAGAGAAATTTCCAAACAGGCTCCTTTGTATTTTAAAAAGGTATTATTCTTCCTTCTAAATTTCTGTAAATGCAGCACTCAAACTGTGCTTCTTCTTTGTAATCCCATGTGCTAGTGGTTAAGTAGTTTGCATGAAATGAGAAGTTGTGCCCGCCCTCCCCCCCCCCCCCCCCCAAAAAAAAAAAATAAATAAATCTGTTGAGCTGTCTTAGGGTGGGGCAGGGGAGAGTTTTGAACCAGTGATCTCAGCTTCACATCTGTTTCATTGTGCTGCCTTGATGTTCTAAAACGCACCTTGTTTTAGCTTGTGCATTATTAGAAGTTCACTAAGGTTAACCTCCTACATCTCGGCGGCATAAGTGGTCTATATTGCTAAGGGTGCGTTTGCACCAAAAATATCACAATATTTTTCACCAACTTACAATAAAATATTACAATATAATCTCTCTCCTATAAAAAAATATAAAAAATTACTTCTCTCTTCACTTTTTCACTAAACCCAATACCAACACAAAACCCAATACCAAAAAATTTTCAACACAAACACAACCTAAGAAGCAGATTTTGTGGTGCATAGAATAAAAAGATGGACCCTGTGGTATAATATATACATAATCTTTGGAGTCTTTTTATGAGCTTCATAAAACTCCTTGATACTTTAGCTTGTTGCTTTATTTACTTCATTACTTGTCCCATTGGTTTATTTTTTATTTTATTTTATATATCTTTGATAGCTATACTACTATCTGGCCTTATTGACCCAAGTAGGATGATTTTCCACAGTTTTTCTTCAAAGGGAAAAAAGAAAGAGAGAGATGCTATTCTTCTGAAGAAGCTAATTGATGTTTATCGCATTGTTGAAATTTATATTTGATGCATACGTGATCGTGTATTTGTTTTCTGTATACCCTCTTCTCAGGTTTCCAATTCTAAATTTGTATGTTTTTGTATTTATATTTAGTTTGTTTTCAAGTTGCTAAAAGAAGTTTGGTTTAGGCAATTGATGAAGCCGAAGATGAGTGGAGTCAACATAATGCAAAAAAGCTCATTGATACAAGCGAAAAGGGTCTGCGTGGTTGTATTCCGAAAAACTTTCCGTACTTCCATGTTGAATTTGGTCTAAATAAGGGTTTTGTCCATGTAATTGATGATGAAGAGCAGTTTAAGAGCAGCCTCGGCCTTAATGTAATAAGAGGCATGCTTCATCTTCCAGAGGAAGACATGTATCGTCGCCGAAGATACGAGTCTGTTGAAGTTCAAAGGGAGGCCGTCAGAAGCTTTCTCCAGGACTGGGAACCTTTTGATTGGACGACACAGCTGCACCAGGTATCATGACCCCCTTTTAAGCTACTCAAAACTCGATCCCATTGGAGTTGACTGAGCCCTTGGATGCGTTGCTTCATATTGATATTTAGGGTGGATCTTGAAAATGCACTGTAAGCTAGCCTGAATTTTGTTATTAAAACGAAGATCTTGCTTTTGCATGCTGATCTTCCACTAAGCACATTTTCCAGGATTTTTTTTTTTTTCCAATCAAAACCGCAGAATTCATTCATAAAGAAAAAAAACTACAGGGGCGCTCTGTCCTCTGCATATAGCCAATGTAAAATAGAAACTTGTTCAGAAAACAGGAGATTGCTTCCAAGTTGAAATTAAGAAGTGACCCCATCAGCTAACCGGTGCGTTAACTCAGTCCCTGCATAGAGCCAACGTAAAATAGAAACTTTTTCAGAAAATAGGAGAGCGCCTTTAAATTGAAATTCAGAAGCGGACCATCGAGTTAAATGGTACGCTAAAAAATGTGCACCTATGGGAATATAACTGACATTGTCTACGCAGGTGGTGCATGGCCCATTTCCCAGGATTCCATTTAAAGAAAAGCCCCTATTTTGAACAATGTTATATAAACGAACTTTTAACTTTATAGTTGATATTTTTATGATGAAAATTAATTATTTGAAAATGTTACATCCGAGTATGTTTTAGATATGATGGAAATCTTAATCATATCTCCAGGTATTTTCTAATCTTCCAACTGCGGTTCAGATAAAAGAATAACTACAATATGTCGGTACAATGCATATATCAAACGGGACATAAAAAATAAAAATAAAAGTTCTCTTATTTTTTTACTCGTCCAAGCATCGTATGAATCTCCCAAGAGGTATACGAAAGTTTCGATATGAAATTTTTAGGATATTGAGATATTTATCTTCCAACAGTTATGATTCGAAGAAACCACCGTTTCCACTTTAAGCCCAACCATTCCTGTTACCGTCAGATCTGAATATCGGCCGTACCAAATAAAATGCCCAGTGGTATCTCCCTACGATCTTCCCAGTATTTCCACCAGGCTAGGAGGTTTCCTTGCCTATATAAATAGGCCATTTTCCTGAGTAGATTACTAGATGAGTTGAGACTGACGGGTGGTCTTGCTAGTATTGCGGTGACAAGTTCGAACAGTCATAAATAGTTATAACTCAAACTGAACATTCTGCAGTTGGAGATACTTCTATGGTCAGGCTCAAAGAGAATTGTTACTGTTACCTCTCCCCACCTTTTGCTCACAAAAAAACAAATGATCATTTCCCTGAATTCACACAGGCACGCTCCCAACTTCTAATAGATTCTAAGGTTCCTACCACTCCGTCTCCCATGAATTGCCGTCCATTGCAAATTTTATTGCTAGCAGTTTCTGATTCCAGTTTTGAATCTTTCCTTTTAAATCTCAGTATTAGATTCACTCATATGCTCTAAAATAAACTACCCACCTTCACCGAGACAGACATCGATTGTTGAAGCAGTTGATTCATTTACATTTTATGCCCTCTAACAACCATAGATTTTACAATTTACATCTTAAACTATAAAATTAAACACTTTACATCCAAAATTACCAATATTTTTACACCTTGCATCTCATTTGAAAGTCTCACCATTAAAATCAAGGCTTAATTACCTTACAGGTCCCTGTGGTATCCGACTTTTACAAAATAGTCCTTGTGGTATGACTTTCAACAAAATGGTCCTTGTGGTATAGTTTTGAGACAAATTAGTCTCTGTGATATGACATTCAACAAAATAGTCTATGTGGTATAGTTTTGAGACAAATTAATCTCTCTGTCTAACTGCCGGGAGAGTGTTGTACATGTCACGTCCGCGTCATTCACGCGTTGACATGTGTTTTTTAACATTAGTATCCAAATCACGAGTGATATACTTCTTTTAGCTCGTAGAATTAGTCTGAGCCTCAACCTCAGACTTGATTGGTTCGATCCAAGACGGCTGCTGACGTGTCAACGCGTGAATGAAAATTGGCATATACAACACTCTCTAGTTAAGTGGCTAACGACAGTTGGACAGAGGGACTAATTTATCTCAAAACTATACCACAGAGACTATTTTGTTGAAAGTCATATCACAGGGACTAATTTGTCTCAAAACTATACCACGAGGACCATTTTGTTGAAAGTCATACCACATGGACTATTTTGTAAAAGTCGGATACCACAAAGACCTGTAAGGTAATTAAGCCTAAAATCAATAAAAAGTTAAGACAATGTAACACAATCTTAATGGTCCAATTATGACATAAGTTATACAGAATAAACTAATTAATAGTTTAGCAATGTGTGAAGTTTAATAGTTTGAGGTGCGAAATTTATTTTTCTATTTTCAATACGTTTGGTCAATTAGGACAAAAGGGTAATAAACGTATCTCTAATTGATAGTAAAGCACTTTGAGAAAATCCATGTGTCCTGTTAAGCGCTCCAGAAAATCTCTGGAAACAACCCCTTATCAAGAAACCTCACGAGCTCCACAAAATATGGATGCTCGGGACTAGAAACAAGTACCAACAAGACAAAGCCGGAAATGCAATGTCGAGAACATCGAAAGTAAATCAACTCTAAAGTCAATCTGGAAAGGAAAACAAAATGAAGAAATGGTTGAAATTTAGGACTGAAACCCCAAATTTCAAAGTGGAAGAGCATCTTCAAGTGACAAGTTTTGGAGAAAAGGAAGCTACAAAAATTTCTGCCAACACATTTACATACATCAAAAAGTCTACAGTGATCATCAAGGAAGAGATGGTTATATCAACAGTTGACACCTCCCTTTCTACAGGTTTTCAGAAAGGAGAGCCATTTGCACGTTGATTGCTGGCAAAAAGAAAGTAACAAGAATTCTGCTCATACAGCCCCACTGCAGAACACAGAAGGTTGTAGCAATCACAATTATGTTATACGATTGCTGTAAAAAGAGAAGAAATTATAGTGAGTTAATAGAAGCACCATGAAGCCTTTAGTATCCACATCATATGCTGATCATATACAGGTTTGAGTGCAGAGATAAAAGGGGCACCAGCCCAATATGTACCAAAGGTGTCACAAGAGCACTCCTAGACATCGCAAAATCACTGATAAGCAACTAAAATCACAACTAAGTGCGTAACTTCTGCAAAAAAGTTATCACCTAAGTAGACAAAAATATGAATTGCAACATGGATACGACAAGGAAAGATAGCATGGGTATGGATCACTACTGGTTCTAGCATGGTTCTGTGCCACATGGAATTTATAAATTCAGAATATGAAATTAGAATTCGTTCTCTAACAGCAAAAAACAATTTTGAGATAGAAACCTGACTACTATCCAAATTGAAGCAGATTTTCCCGGCCATCACATGGGTTTGCAGATCAGAGGCAAAAACCATTACAGTTTCGATATATTGGATGAAGGACCAAGCATCATGTCTCTTTAAACAGTACACCAAAAAAACCTTTGTGCTTGGATGCCGAATTTGCTTGCAAACCGAAATACATATCATGAAATCAGTGAAGCAAAGAGGAATGACATAGTTAATGCTTAAACCATGTCATAGAAAGTACGAGTGATGCTTTAGAAGTCCATGCAAACAGTGCACAGCATGGGGAATAAAATAGCATAAGATGCCTCATTCCCCAAGCTCATCAAAATAGAGAAACAGGTGCCACACTTGAAGACGAACACTGTAGGACACAATAGATCAAATCAACCATACTCCTGAAATTTATGTAAAACTCAAGAACTACTTGTATCCTAAGGTAAACACCAAAAGTGCCAGCATAAAGGGAGAAATAGAGATATCCCATGCCTAACCTAGCTAACCTTCTCTAGCCTAACCAAACAATTTAATGCCTCCTATTCAAGTTAATAAGAAACAATGTTTAAAAACATCACTAATAACTCAAAACAATATCAACAGGATTACGATCATCTTGCTCACTTGCCTTTACTTTTTCTTTTGTAGGATCGTTCCTTCGCATCTCCACTTAAGCAACTCACAATGTAAAACTGTGCCTAGAACATGGGGCCACACATATCCCAAGAAAATGAAGAAAATTACTGGTCAAGCAAACCATTTAATTGTGGCCCTCATCAGAAACCAGTTCATCCTTCTCATAACGTAGTGGGCATTTAATGCCTCAAAAACCTTCAATTATTGCTTGGTTTCCTTTAGACACAAATACAATTACGTTATTAACATGAAATATGCAAAATCACATTTTCATGCATCAGCCAGATGTGCACATGCGGATCCATACTTGCACCAAAAAGCCTCAGGTACCTACAACAACAATCATGAGACACAAGCGTGGACATGCATCCCTAACATGCCGGGCTATACAAGCATATGCCAACATCAACATAAACATGTACGCCTACAGCTAACTCGTCTGACACCAGAAAATGTATCAGCACAAATTAGATGGAAAGAACAAGAACTAGTTGAATAATGTAATGCATATTTGCAATAACTGTGTTCAACATTAACGTGCTTTAGAAAGTGAAGATTCTAAACCTTCCTAGGTTCTCAAAGCACAAACCCAAGCTGGCGACAAAAAGTTGCAAAAAATACCTACAGCACGAACATGAATACCTAATTAACAACGTCCTAACGCATGTACTAGGATGAACCTTTGCATGTCTTCTTGTTGTGGCCTAGGCCCTTGCACTTGCTACACTGAAGCTGGCGCTTAATTATGTCTATGGATTCAGCCTGCTTCATCTTTGGTCGGCCTGGTGGTCGTTTAGTAGGTGGAGGGATTACAGTAACTACTGTCTCAGATGATTCACCCTGGACTGGTCTGTCTACATTTGGAACAGGGTGGATGGACTCAGCATAAGTTAAACGATAACTCTCGGCTGTGAAGTACCTGGAGCAATAATCATATGGGCTCCTACCAATACAATCAAAGACAGCAATAGCATGGCAGCAAGGCAAACCAGTAAGTTGCCATTCTTTACAGCTACAATCCCAGTGATCAATATCAACTACATCGACAGATTCTCCACGAACCTCAAATGTGCTACCATGAGAGAGTAACACTTGAAGTGATTGAGATATTGAAGTTTCTTTTTGCAACTTTTCCTCCTTAGACGGTGTTAACTTTGTCTTCCATTGACTCGAATCCACCCTACGTGTATAAATGGATTCCATCATCTTACCTCGTAATCCATCAATCATCTGTATTATCGGTAACTCGTGTGCCTCTGATACCCAACTGTAGACTTGTTGTCCAAAGCTTGATGTCATAAGGTTATACCTTGCTCCTCCAAAGAACGCATTTGCCCAGTGCTCGGGCTCGCTCTGTATGACCCAGTTGTAAGCTTCAGGAGAAATACCTTTAATGTTGTCAGCACAACGATTGAAACCCTCAAGTTTGGGTGCATAAGCAGCAGCATAAAAATCATTAATCATAAAGCGTCTAGCCTCATGCGAAAATTGCCCCTTCAAGTCCTTATTAAGTTTCTCAGCAAGATGACGTAGGCAATAGCTGTGGTAGCATTTCTCAAATATCTCAGCTAATGACTTCTTTAAACCATTCTGGAAGTCTGCAACAAATGTAATCTGCTGGGATGTAGACACCGCAGATTTAAGTTCCATTAAGAACCAGTGCCAGTTGTCCTCAGTCTCAGAATCTACAACAGCGAAGGCTACGGGAAAGATACCATCATCACCATCCACAGCTGTTGCAGCTAACAACACCCCTTGGTATTTTGAGTTTAGCGAAGCACTATCAATGAACAGGAGAGGGCGACATCCTCGCTGAAAACCAGATATTGATGCATGGAATGCCACAAACAGACGATGGAAGCTTGAGTCATCCTTAGTAGTAAATGTGGCAACACTCCCTGGGTTAGTTTCCTTTATCCTCTCACAAAAAAAGGGCAACAGATTAT
The DNA here is from genome assembly GCA_963930655.1 of Myrica gale. Classification (NCBI taxonomy): domain Eukaryota; kingdom Viridiplantae; phylum Streptophyta; class Magnoliopsida; order Fagales; family Myricaceae; genus Myrica; species Myrica gale. The sequence continues at coordinate 7,743,735 of OZ005616.1, forward strand.
AAGCCTCTTTATAGGAGCCTTGAAGCTGCTCCCTCGCAATCTCTTTTGCACGCCATGCCTGAGAGTAATTCAACTGGATTCCATATTCTCGTTTGATGTCATCTGCAATATCCTTTGGCTTGTAGTTTGGGGAAACTTTCAACTTCTCCTTTATTATACTTCCCACCCAACCCCTAGTTGCTCGATACCCAGCTTTCACAGCAGCTCCTTCGCAGGTATGTTGTGTGTTCATTTTCTTGATACAAATCAATTGGGTAGTAGACAACCTTGATGCGTATATACGCCACGGGCAACCTTGGGATTTGCATTTGACAGTGACACGGTGACTGTCATTTTTCTTATATCTGTAAGCAAACCCATGTGCAATCGAGTATTTATGCAACGCTTCTCGGAATTCGCTGAAACTGTTAAACCTTTGGTCCACACCAGTGATGGTGTTTTCCCACTGCTGTGCAGCTTTCTGATGCTTCTCATCATTAGAACCGGCAAGGTAACTTATAGGTGTTTCATTGTGTATCTCAATATCCGTACAATTATTGCCATTTCCTGTATCGACTACAATATCAATAGGGACAACTACAGGAACCACTGCCTCTGACACAGTCGTCCTGCTCGACCTGCATGATCAAGTATGTCAAAAGGTTGTTACTTAAGGGACATTTAGGGCTCAATCACTTTGAGTAAATATAGGCTTGTTTTTCATGACTGCAACATTTCACCCCGCAGTACAGAGAGGAATTATTGAGTTTGAATAAAGAAAACAATAGGATTTGGGTTTTTTGAAATGACTAACAAAACCCTCTGACCTCAGTACCATGGTGTGATTGCTGCAGCTGTGAAGCCAGCTAAATATATCCAAAATAATAACTACCTACTAGCAGGCATGTTGGATACATTCCGAGCAGCAGCTTCCTCCGACATGATAAACACATCCACCGTGACAGAATCACCAAGGAAATTCACCATGCGCTGCAAGTCCTTGTCTTTCGAAATTGTGATGAGAGTCTTCTTATTCCCGGGAAGGAAATACTTGATAATCATCGTATCAAAACAAAAATTGAACATTTCTGCTATTTCAGACTTTAAATCATTTAACTCTGTGTGCTGATCAATGTCTATCGCAAAGGCTTCACCCCCAGTGTACGACAAAGACCCATCTTTATTGGTCACAAACTCCCCACCAGACTGACATATTGCAATAATTTTCTTTGTTGCCATAGCCTAACAAATAGAGAAAACTAAAATTATTTTGTAATCTTCAAAGATAAATTAAACAGAAAAATAATACCTACAATAAGGTGGATTGAGAGCAGTTTATTCACTACAAACGTTGCCGACTACATTGAAAATTCGAGTATTCAACCTAGATTCACAATGTCATTTCAGAGAGTCTGAAGCTTTCAGGCATTTGATAACGTAAAATTGCAAACTAGAGCACAACTCAAACAAACTTGCAAACAAAACCAAAGAATGAGCACCTAATTGCAAATTAACGAAAATATCACCCATAAAAAACCAGAATTCGGAATACCCAGATGGACCATATTTAGGATTTTCACAAGCGAAGGCAAATACGGTTTGCTTTCTACACGACAATGCGTAGATGAATAAATAATCTTAATACTATTTCTACCCAAAAAAAAACCTACAGAGAGAAATGTGACGAAGCGAAGCTCGAATGACGCGGGAAAACCCTAGTCTCCTATTCAGAAAAAAAAATGCAAAAAAAATACAGAGAAACCCTAACTAGCACAGGAGACAATGTTACCTCAACTTCAATTAAGGCAGACAGAGGAAAATAGTTTGGTGGTTATTCTATCTTTCTTCAAATTGTAGGTAAATAATAGGAGAGAGAGAGAGAGGGGAGGGGGAGGAGGAGAGCGCTGGCCCCAAGGAGGGAGAGGAGTGAGAACCCAGGCATGAAAGAGATCAAACACCGTATATGTTACCCGGTAGAAGCTATGTGGTGCCCTCACATACGCCTTCCCTCTTAAATACGTCCGGCTCCTTCAGCCGCTGATTTCCCCCCAGGCGAAATTCTCACGGCCCTTGTAGTTAGTTGAACGCTGATCTGATCGTGATTTCGCTCATTGACAAAATCTTTAAACAGAACACGTAGAACTAGAAAGAACACTAGACGACGCTCGTCGCTCCTAACTTTTTGTTTGAATTTTTTTTTTCTTCTAGGCAACTTTTGGTTGCATTTATTTTAGTTGGGTTTTTTTTTTGACAGAGTTCGAATTTTGAAAAAATTTCTCAGTTTAATAACAAATCTGAAATTTTTGGTCAACAAAATAAATTTTAAAATTAAAAATTTTCTTAGCTAATTTTACCTTCACTTTTCATAAATTTCAATAAAACTCAATCTTATGCCACAATATTAACAAGATAAAACTCAAATCAACTCATTTGTACGAATCTATCTGCATCTTTTTACAAATCCACTAACGGGATAGGAAAAAACTCAATCTTTCAACTTTTCTACAAACTTCCATAAATTACCTCCACGGGAGATAACTCACTAGTTAAGAGGGACATCCTCCTTGAAGCTCGACGTATTAAGTTCGAGTCTTAAGGGCGTGGGATGAATTTTTTTAGGATTGGGCGAATTCTTGACTTATCTCCCTGAGTTGTGAGGTCGGTCCAGTGGACCGTATTTTGTACTTCAGAGTTGGGTCAAACAGGTCCGGCTTTGGAGAATTTCTACGTTATAAAAAAAACTTCCATAAATCAAACCCCTAATAAATGCAATTGTCTTTCACCACAGGCATAATTTGATATGAAAATGCAAAATCAGTCTCTGTGCTATACGTAAAAATCAATTTAATCCCCGTGATATGAAAATAATAAATTTAGTCTCAGTGATTTTCAAAAAATGATAAAATCAGTCCCTAATGGAGGACCAATTGCAAACGAAAATAGAATCACAGAAACTAAATTTATAATTTTTATATCACAAGGACTAAATCGATTTTTAACTATAACACATGAACTAATTTTATATTTATCCCTAATTTAAATAGTTAGTTTTGTTTACGTGCAACAAGAGTTCGCTACCTGACAGATAGTACTCCTTACTAAATCACCCACCTTCAAACGGCGAATATGAAAATTTTTGACATGTCAAACAAGACCAATTTGTCTTTAAATAATCTTCAAAATAATTATCTTCCGCGAGATTTATGTATATTCTTAGTGTTAAAATTTTGCACCATATATTTAATTTAATATTTTCTTTTTTGCAGTGAGCAGAATAGTATTATTATGATTTATTTATAAATAATTATATTATTACGAGTTTAACTTTAAATTAATTTTTTAAAGTTATTTTTATCGATTTGGGTGGTTTATGTTAGAGAAAAAAGAATAGTCATACGTCGAATATTATTTATATAATTAATAAATATTATATTAAATAATTCAAAGAACCGCCTAATTTATAATCAATAAATTGAATAGGATCTGATCATCTTTCTTTATAATATTTTCTTCCTACACCGTTTTGATGTCTCTTACGTTAAACCACGTCGTTTTGTGGTTCCCTCATCCAAGTCAGATGCAATAGAGAGAAAGAGCACGTCATTACTGGCTTGCTTTAGCTCTTCAGAGAGGGGAAACGCACAAGAAGATGAGCTGCTTTGCAAGAGCATGCTTTGTTCCTTCTTCACCTCCTCTTCTTACTATCAATCTCAATGGGTCTCTTTCTTTACACCATATTAACTCGGTAATAATGCCAATTCTCTCTCTCTCTCTCTCTGCAACGCTCTCAAGACAATGGTATGTACTGACGAGGAGCTCTTATAAATGGGTGTTTCAGCAGAACACAGGCGGCGGCTGTGGCGGCAGCGGCGCAGAGGATCCAGACCATAATACGATGATGCCCACTGTTTCTGCTTCTGGGTATAAGTGGCGTTTGGTTATAGCATATGATGGCACCCATTACGCAGGTTTGTGTTTTTACTTTTTGCCCTCTCTGGCTCTGTTAGCAAGATAAAACCATTAGCTTCAGCCTTCTATTTCTTAATTTCAGTGGTTTGCTTTGTTTTCCGGTTTGAATATGTAAAAGCCATGTCTTTATGTCTTCATCGGGACAAAATTAAGTTTGGATGAACGGTCGGTCGTAAATGTCTGTTTGTTAGGAACTTGAGAGAAGTCCTAATTCCACAAAATAAGTCCTGGTTAAAAGGAAAGTTGGGATGTAACGATACCAAAAGTTTCACTGCACGAAATTTCAAATGTTGGGGAGGAAATTTTGGAGTTTTCATTTATTAGCTTCTGCATCACTGAAATTCTGAGTTCTAAAAAAAATTTCCCATGTCACTTTACTAGCTACTCGAGGTAGAAGCATCCCCAATTTCATGTTCTTGCAACAACAACATGATGCTTTCTTTCAGGTTGGCAATATCAGCAGTCTCCCCCAACAATACAGTGCATTGTGGAAAATGCCTTAACGAGAGCGACAAAGCTAGAAAGGAAGGATCTCCATTTGGTTGGTGCAAGTAGGACCGATGCAGGAGTTCATGCTTGGGGTCAGGTCTGTCTGATTTTGTTAGGCTCTTTCATGGGGATCCACCTAGCATTGCATGAATAATTCAGCAACGAACTTAATTGTTTTATGAAGCTTTCAGGTGGCCCACTTTGTTACCCCTTTCAACTATGACAGCTTGGAAAGCATTCACGCAGCTCTCAATGGCCTTCTTCCCTCCGATATCCGAGTTCGAGAGATTAGCCCTGCAGTGCCTGAATTCCATGCTAGATTCTCAGCAATAAGCAAGGTTTATCATTACAAGATATATGATGACCCAATCATGAACCCATTTCAGCGTCGTCATGCTTATCACAGTGCCTATAAGCTTAATATTGCCCTCATGAGAGAAGCTGCAAGTTACTTTATTGGAAAGCATGACTTTTCTGCTTTCGTTAATGCATCCCACAATGATCGAGTGCCAGATCCAGTAAAGACTATTTTCCGTTTTGATGTCATTGAAATGGTAACTGTCAAGCCCCAAAATGAGCTCTCTTTGATGGTACTGCTCTTGTGGAATGAATGGAAATCTGTGTCACTATGTTCCACTGATCACTTCACTCTTTCTTTTTTAAATCCATCTTTAATAAGATATTAGCCAAAAGACAGGGACATGTTTGTTTTGGTGAGATTTTTAGGATTTGAAGTGTTTTGAGAATTGTTAGGTGATGTTTGAGTTTTATTTGTGTAGAAGGTGTTGACTTGTATTGATGTTTGTAAAAAATGTAATATTGAATTATATTGGTATTCGTGTAGAAATAATGTTGGGATTGTAATGTTAGAAAGTTGGATGCAAATTCTTAAATTTTTACAAAACAAACATGCCCTTGAAAGTTATTGCCTGTTTTGAATTAAGCTGATCAGTTAGCTGCATTATTTCTAGGGAGCTCTTTTGCAGCTAGAAGTTGAAGGCTCTGGTTTCTTATATAGACAAGTACGGAACATGGTAAATGTCTAAATGATGCTTCCCTATATTCCCTGTAAAATGTGATTGTTGTTATATTTCTCTTTCTTTTTTTATAAGTAGATCCATATAAAGATATAGAAAGAGATGCGGGCATCAATTTGACACAGCTCAGCCATGGAGAAAATGAACGGCTGAACTGCAACACTAGACGTCCTCGTCGCTTTAGATTGTTGTTGTATTTCTCATTTCAGGTCTAAACATCTTTATGTTTATGGACTTCTTCAGGTTGCTCTGCTGCTTCAAATTGGAAAGGAAGCAATTCCTCCAGATATTGTTCCCGTGATTCTGTCAAGTCGGGATCGCAAGGAGCTTGCTAAATACGCCTTGTCTGCTGCACCTCATGGGTTGTGTCTTGTGACCATAAGATATAAAGAAGAGCACCTACAACATCCCCCAGATTGCGCCAAAACCAGTTTTGGTAGGCGTCACACAATAAGCAAATGTAAGCTTCCATTGTACTAAAAATCAAAGTACAGCAAAACAGGAAAAGAAAAGAAAGATCATTCACCGAGTTGTGCTTGCCTTTGTGACTTAACTTCTGTTCTATGGGAAATCCATTTGCACCAAATAGAAGAAAGATTTTTCAAGGAATGGTGCACGTCTTTGTTCCTTTCCAATATAGGCAGAGTTCATAATTCACACTACCGGATGCAGGCCAGTAATCCACTTGTTTCATTTTGTATTGTTGGATTATCTCTTAAGCAGCAAAGTGTATCACTAAGGGTAGACACATTTATTCCATTGGAGATTTTTATTTTGTTTGAGCCATGATGTGTCTGTGTTCTAAGTTAAGGTGAAATGTTTAACAAGAGCATGAGACTCCAAAGCAGAACATGCCTAGCTTAGATTCTTGTTGACAATCAAAACCTGTTTTGTTTTTTTTGGGGGGGGGGGGGGGGTAAAGAAACTATAATTTAATCAAACAGCAGACCAAACCAAGTAACACTGAGAATATAAACAGCACAATTACATAAGACATGAAGTCATTAATTAAGGGGAAGAAACAAAAATAACGAAAGAAAAATATAGACAAAATGATACGACCATACAACTCTGGATATTACACTTCAAAACTCTTGTGCATCAGAAGTATTTACCTTTCTTCAATGGACCTAGACACAAATGCTGCCATGGCCTGGACAGCGAGATCTTCTGCTTCTTTTTGTGTTGAACCCTTGGTTTGAAGGTGCTTCTTTGCAGTCTTGTTGGAGTGGTCACAACCATAAATTACATGCAAGCCAATAAGAGATTTCATCTTCTTGTGGACGGCTTCCAGCTTTTCCATTGGACAGAGAGTGTCTTTGCTGTACAAACATCATATGAACTGTAACTTGCAACAGCGTTTCATCTCGCACTCCTCCATTCGTCGTAACCTTGAACCCCCCATGGATTTCCCAGCCAAAATCAGCGGATGGCCAGAGTACTTAGCAACAGTCTTTTCAACAATACCCGAGTGAAACTCAACCAACTCTTCTGCCTCGCGGCGAGCCTACTGCTTCCCAACCGAAATATTAGAGTAGTCATAGATAACTACCCAAAAGCAATTCTGGGCTTGCCCAACATATTCTTCCACCTAATGATCCAATCGGAAGAGGAAGGACCACCGGCTGGCACCATCACCGAAGACTATAACGTTTTAGCCCCCTTACTTCAAATTAATCAAACCGGTGTGTATGTTGATTGATTTTTGTTTTACTCTGAACGAATCTGTGCTGGAAATCCTCTGACGTTTCACCCGTGGAGTCGTGGAAATAATTTTCTTCCCCCGCCCCAACGAAATAGGGAGTCGTTGCATCTATATTGTGCAGCTCGACGAGTAGTAGCGTTCGGGAATAAGAAAGCAGAGCTAACAAGCGCATGAGACTTCAAAATCAGAGCAGTCAATTTTAAAATCGAAAAGCAAAAAGTCCTTTGAAAGATACATGAAGATTGCGAAACCATCTCTCACATTTTCCACTGGTCATGGTTGAGTAGAGCTTCTTCTTTCGAAGCTACTACGAGGCTCAATTCTTTTAGTGTTTTCCACCTTAAAAATTCTCATTATTGGCTTGAGCAACTTGATGAACATTGCGAAATTAGAATCTCCTTCATCCAAGACCAAAAGTAGAAAAAATATTCAACTAATGATTTTCGTGTACTCCGTGCATCTTGTGTTGAAGATATCTCCAACGAAATGGGATTCTTATTGGACTGCCCCCATGGAAACATGATGCCCATAACAAAACGCAGACTTTAAATGATGCTTCAGCTGTTTCTCAAAGCAAATATCTCGAATACAACATGAATTCTCTAACTGCGATTGAGATAGTTAGTATGGGAAGTATCCCCCTCAAATGATCCCCAGTAGCAATACACAATGAACTACAAAAGAATCTGGTTTATGTCTCAAAAAAACGAAGCTCTACCATAAATTCTCGGTGCTTCGGTGAATACCACGCCACAGCTTTTGCCGAACCGAGGACTTGCAATGCATATTCAATGGCAAGGACAGGTTCATCCACATGTATAGGCTGGTCTCGGTTCTTCAAATCAACTGCAAATCCTGAATCAACTCTGATACTGAAGGGTCCAGCAATCTGAAATAAGTAGGGGGAAGTTGTTACATGTCATTGAATGCCACATTAATATGTAATGTCAAAAGATACTAAGTCCATTAAGATAGAAAGGAAAATGAAAGAGAAAAGATTCTATATGCTTATGTTTCTTTCTTTTCTAAAATAACACTCGGCTAAGTCAGGAAAGTACTTTGCAAAAATACGAACATGACAGATTTGAAGAGAAATGCAGGCACCTGCTGCTGAAGAGAGAGAGTGGCATGGGGGCACATAGCCTGAACATCTTCAAGACTTGGCTGTCGAGAATTAATAAGATCTTGTGCTGCACGTGTAGCACCTGCAAGTAATCTGGAACCAGAAGGAAAATCCAAGCGGGCATGAAAACGAGTGAGATCTATAAATAGCCTTTGAAAGTTTCCATACTGAGCTGTTAATGACAGTGATGCAAACAGATCCGCTAGGAAGGCAGATTTTACTCCAGATGCTTGAAAATAGAAGCCTTTAGAATCCTGAGAATCATCTTGTGATCTAACTGAGCAATCTCCAAAAGAGGCAGCCAAAGCAGCACCTATATGTATGAAACAATGACGTAAGGAAGTTATTCAATTTGTAAGCATTGCATACAGGATGCCAAGTGACATATCAAATTGTGGTTATGACCAAATAAATCATAGTTCTTATAAATGAAGCCCAAGCTGATTTAAGGATGACATGTCATGAACATTGCCATACATACATGCTAATAGATTTTTTTTTTGCACAGAGGCTAGATAGCAGAGCCAACAAGACCATTTCTTTCATCCAATCTGTCCTTTTTGTAAATTATAAATTTCTTCAACATAATACTGGATCTGATAGTTTATTTTCAATATGTCCTAGCAAAGTATTTCTCTATTGAAGCAGTAGCTTGTCTACCAAAAGGTTCTAGCCAAAACCTGCACTCACCATTCTCATCTGGTTGATCAACCTCTAGAATTTATAGTGACTAAAAGAGGCAGTAGCTTGCTTACCAATGATCCCTGATGCCGAAACATGAGGAGTTGAAAGGAAAATATCATAGGGCTGCACCATTCTCAACTTCTGAGCTTTACTCCTCCAGATGTCAAAATTCTCTTTGAAGGAAAAAGCAGTTTTGAGGGATAAGCCAGGAAGGAGAGTAGCGGGTGGTTCATGGGTGGTCTGATAACCTCCGAATGGTGTAGGTGACCCAGCCTTATGGTGCATACATAGATGATAACTAGCACCAGAGTCGGAAGCAAGAGAAGCGAAATCAATGGCCATGGAAAAGGGTACATCCCAATAATTACCAGACTTGTCAACAAAAAGAGCTGGCGAAACCGCTTCCACTGTTAAATTGTGATTGGGGAACTTCAAGGAAACATAGACATCATAACCAGAATGAATCAATTTTCATCAAGCAGAATCCATTTCCTTACTAAACAGCACATGTAATTTCCAAATGAAAAAATCCTCACAAAAGAATCCTTGCCTTTATTAGAACAACACAAAAAACCACATAATGCAATAGCAGGAAGCTTCTTCATAAATAGAGAATGCAAAACAACACAACACAGAAAGACAAATAACAATTTACCTTGTGATGAAGTACTGCTTTCTTTCTATGAGTCTTCTCATGAGCATCTGGATGTGAAAGTGAATCTAAGCTAAGAAGCAGAGTGTCATCGGGTGTTAATAGTAGCTCCGAAGAGAAGCCAAAGGCATACAAGGACTCGTCACGAAGGTGTCTCCCAATGCTTTGCAATCGCGATTGCAGCCATGAGGATTCTGAGTTTGGTGGCGGAATCGGTGTTTCTCCACTCTCCTTCATCAAAGAGGACACGAATTTCTGCAGATTGAACCGACCCAACAAGGTGCAAAACCAGTTTTCTGAAAAGGGAATGGTGAGGACGCGCTGTAGAGCGAGGCCGTCGGAAGCCGCGGCGTAGGACGGGACGAACGGTGCGGCCATGAAGCGATGCATGAAGTGGAGCTGCTTAGCCCTCGAAAGTCTGGTGCCTCTCGACAGTCCCAGGGGAATTGGGTCGTCCGGAACCGGACAGGCCAACCCATCCAGGGTCCTGGGCGTGGATACGTCCAGGTCCCAGAAGTCTCCGTCCATTGCCCATCTCAGCTTCTTCATCCTTTCCCCTTCCAAAAAGCTATCCTATTTCGTCTACGACGACAACTATGCTCAAACTGGACTAGACTAAACCCCTACCAAAATGTTGCATAATTCTCCCCCACACTTCCCTTTCCAATTGACTCGCTATCACTCAGAGAGATATAACGAAGGAAGGGTATTGGGGGTTTAAGGCTTTCTAAATGCCCCATTAGCCAATGTTTTTTTTTCTGTAATACTCTATGGTATCATGAACTGTATTTCCTTCTGCAATTTTATTCAAACATAAATAAATTTTCTTTCTGTAATTTACCATTTTTTGAAATCGCCAACCAAAATTACAAGAGTATTAAATAACTATAAACCTTGCACGAATTTACCACTTCAAAACTTAATTAAAAATTATTAAAAACCCACGATTACAGAACTCCATCACATCTTCATTTTAAACTGTGTTTCCTTGCCATGTCGAAAATATTCACAAGGCTCTTACTAGTACAATTCTTCCTTCTAGTAAAGTAAAATTATGTATTGAATTCTTATACAAGGGTTGAGAACAACTCCATTGAATTGGATGCTGTGGAAAAGACTGCTAAATGACAAAGCCAAGTGAACTATTTATTTTGCTTCATTGTACCTTGTAAGCACTTAGCATTTGGCATTGTACAGAATAGTGTGTGAGTCTTCATGACCATTGTACCAATTGACGACACTACTAGTTTACAAACACTTAAACTGTCTACATTAGTTGTCGGAGGCTTTTCCATTAATCTGCAAGGGGAGTACAAATTCGAATCATGCAAGCGTCTGCAGAAACAAAGACCGCATAATCTCGAAGTCAGTCTATCTACCTCACTATTTAACATAGAAATGATATAGAAATTCAGGAAACATGGTGAATATAGCCATGATATGGCAAATACCTGTTCTTGTGATCTGAAATACACGAAGGGTGTATAGTGTAAGAAATTTGATACCCTTGAGGTATATATGTCAGCATACCTGCATTAGGAAGATATGAAAGGAGAATATTCAGAATTACTCATATTACAGCTACAGCCATGACCAGAATTCAACAAAATTAAGTGCGTCAAGCGTATTCTAATTCACACCATCACAAAGGGAATCTCCTCTCTTTTCAGCCTAAACAAGAAAATGCATCAAGCCAAAAGTGAATTCAACTTAGCAGGAATGATGTGTTTTCGTAGGAGGTATTAATTAATGTTGGACGTGGGGTCATCCGCATATGATTTCCGATTCCGTTGAAGTTTCATTTCAATCCTTAATCCAAGACGCATGTTTCATATTATGCTGAAGACACGTCCTCGTGAACTGGTGGGTGTATAGTGGCAGATTCCTCTACATAAAGATACCTGTGAAATACAATTTTCCACAAGACTGTTGGCTCAACAATGCCTAGTGATTAAGGCTTGGACCTTTGTGGTTTGCTCTCTCTAAGGTCCAAAGTTCAAAACCCCATAGGTGTTACTAATCCTTTGGAGCCACTCACAGGGCCTTTGATCTGCTATTTGTTCGATTTGTGTGGAACAGTGCAACTACACAGGCCCTGGGATAAGTTGAGGTGCACATAAGCTGGCCCAGAGACCCGGTCACAAAAAAAAACTAGGCCTCCCACAAAAGTCCAGAGAAAAGAAAATGACAAGTTAATCAGTGATGAGAGATATATTACAACTAAAGAAATTAATCATCATGATTCCCTAGTCCAGAAGAATTGACTTGCATTCTTGAAACCTAATGCCATGAGCTGACACTGACTCTAAGGCTAACAATACTCAGATGGCTTGATCAGCGAAGGGTTTCTAAACTGAAACTTCGCTCTTCTCGGTCTTACCTTTTGTTGAAGAGTTCCCCATCTGCTTCTAGCATTGGAACAATTTTGTCATCTAGTCTCTGCATTACAATAAGTAGCTTTTGCATGCTTTCTGTGAGTTCCTGATCATCCCTGTTAGTTGCAGCAAAGGTCTGCAAGTGCAGCGAGAAATTTCAAATGAATTGTCAAGAAATATTCTTTTACACTTAATTTCAAATGAATTGTCAAGATCATGGGGCCAGAAAGTATTCTTTTACACTTAATTTTGGTTTCTATTGCCATTACTAATTATTACATTCAAATCATTGTAAGTGTGAACTTTAGAGAGCGTAGAAAAAAAGAGAGAGTAAACTTAAGAGGAATATTAGGTTTCTGTAACACGTATATCTGCCTTACCACCTATAGCAGCAAGGTAAATGTCAGATAAACTAACCTCTTCTTCCAGTTCTCGACAAATCAATGCTGTACGCCATCGCAAGTGAACTTGGGATTGACTAACATCATTGTAAATATGGTCACCAACATACAGTATCTCATCTCCATGGCTATTTATAGAACTCTCTACCATCTGAGCACTTCCCCCTGAATACAAGCCCCCTGTACAAGGAGAGAGTAGAAACCATAGGCTGAATACATGAGGGGGATCGTGTTTACAAAGATATTCTATAGATGAATAATGTTAAATGTTCACTATAAACCACAGAAGACATTCATTGATTTAAGGAACTATAGCAGTCATCCAATAATGTTGAGCTAATGGGAACTCGTTTAAAACTCTTCTTTTATGATAATTATTTGATTGGTTGCATGCTTTGGGTTAATAGATTGTGATTCTTTCTTCAGTTTGATTGCTCTTCAAACTTAATTTATTTGTTACTTGTTGACAGGAACTATAACAGTCATCCCGCAGAGTGATATTCCTAACTTTCTTGCCAATCAACTTGTTTCACTTGCCATGTCACTCATAGTCGAGCACTCCTGGCAAGCAAAGACCATAACATAAGTGACAGAAAAAATCCATAACCTATCCATTATGACATGTCATGTCATACAGGGATAGCATCCTTACTCATATTCCATTTCTTATTTCATTGGTTGCTTGGTATGTACTTCTTAAACCTTCAGTATCTGTAAATTCTTTCAGATGACTAGTTAAACATCTTGTCAAACAAAGAATTGCTCTCCTTAGAAACAAAAGCAAACGTAAATACAGGAGAAGAAAATGAGTTAAAAGTTTGTACTTATTTGCCTCAAAACTAAGATAGACAGAACAATGATTTTGAAAAGCACAAGACTGAAACAGCAATAACCTGTACAAGCGGTGAAGCATGGACGCATGAGGCCCTCCCCCGTCACCACCTCATACATTGGGTGTGACATTTGGAAGAATTATGGCTTCCTTGCTGAAACTATTACTTGCACATAGATGGGATGAAAACAAGATTCACATGTACTGCTCATTGATGCTTTCATGGAATTCCATTGTTTATGTTTCTTTCCTCATAAATGGTGAAAGGAAGGATAAGGTTCAGAAAAATTAAAACTCAGGTTCCATGCATGTTTATGGGAAAGACAACACTTCTGTACCATATCTCAAAATATAGTCTTAATGAACGCTTATACCATTATAATCAGAGCAACAATCTCAAAGGTCCTTGAGAAAACTAACTTGGTCAGTGCAGCATAAAGTGGATCAGCTCTACTCACAATGTCAAATAGATCTCGCCAACCCATATCGTTGGGAAGAAATCTATTAAAGGAATGCTGCATCAATTTGTCTGCATAATGATAATCTGAGTTGGTAATAAGCAAAAGCTTTTTCCCAGCCTGAAACATGAGACGGTCCAAGTTATTAAGCAGTAAGCTGATTTCACATGCTATGCAAAGATTCAAGTTACGATAAAATACCTCTTTTGGTCCAAAAGCACCAAAGGCAGTTCTGGATCAGGCTCAACAAACAGTTCAGGCTTAGACATTATCTCACTCTGTAGGAATGTGACAGATCAATACACAACCAAAATAGTGGACACCAGACAATCTTTCTCCATTATTATATATACCTTCAGTTGACCTTCTACATGTGCCCTAAAGAGGGCTCTTCCAGCAGCCTGAAACCGTTTCAAGAGTTACTAAAAAAAACACATTTAACTGATATAAATTCTAATAAATTTTCCTGGAAAATATTGCCTTGTAAAGCCCTTCATAATCCAGTGGACCTAGTTCAGCATCTATTGCTCCATCATCCAATCTGTCGACCATCTGAATGGAATCACATGACAAAAGTAGAAGTTCAACAAATTCTGAGCACACAAATGAAAAGAGAAAGGATATACTATGATGGCTAAATTGTCAACATCTATGTGAATGAATGAGGCACAGCAAACATAAATAGATGATACGGAACTAATATAAAAACCATGAACATGGACAAATATAGGCAGGGACCCCCACACGAGGGGGATCTATAGCCTATTGGGAAACAATTCTCCCGAAAGATCATTGAGATTTCTATGTTTTTACATTTCAGCCCGTGAAAAAGAATTTTTGTGCATATGACCATCGCTCCCCCCCCCCCCCCCAAACGGGGTTGTAATATTATCCTGCATCATGAAAAATTATCTGTACAGAAAGTGACCAATTAATATACAGTATTCCTGTACAGGAGAAAACTTGCAGCAAGCATCTAACTTATTTCCTCTGTTCAGAAATTAATTACCCGTACATAAAAATGAGATGGGATCAGTAGCCCTTCTATTGTAAGGACTAAACTATTAATGATGGCTCACATAGACTGGTGAAACTCAAGACTAAAAGAAAGTACATATGCATATTGTCTCAGACAATAAGATACATTACCTGCATATAAGCCACAGCTTCGAAAATAGAGAATAGTGTATTCAAGAACTCCCATCAACTCTTCTTCCGTAGATCCACCAATTCCTCCCATACATCTCACTTTCATCCAAACAAAGTTAAGCTTTCAGAATACAAAATATTCCTTCAGGGTTTTTTTTTAACTGATAACTCATCATGATGCTAAATGTTCACAAAACCAAAGGAATACATGTAGAAATGATGCAGTCGATGAGAAAGAGCAGTAAAAATAATCCATATTTAGGGATGAATGTGCTAATTAACATTTCATAGCGATCAATATACTGAGGCAAAAGCCTGAAATAGAACAAAGGTATAATATCTTCGCCCTGTTTATTTTTTCTACACAAAGATTGTATTAAAATAGGTATTCTAGCTGATTAACTTGCATAGATATTTGGCAATGTTTTCCCAATGAATACGAGTTGCATAGATATTTTACTATGTCTTTGCAATGAATAGTCCTCAAGAGTTCATTCCAAACCTCACACACCAAGACTTTGTAAACTAAATGACTTGCATAGATATTTGGCAATGTTTTTCCAATGAATACGACTTGCATAGATATTTTGCTATGTCTTTGCCATGAATAGTCCTCAAGAGTTCATCAGACTTAATAAAACAACTCTTCCCAGATTTGTATCTGATGTGCACTATTAGACTTAATATTGCTCCACACTGTAAGCTTTCCTATTAGACTTAATATTGCTCCAAACTGTAAGCTTTCCTTTTAATAATGTTCCTTAATCAAGATGACAGGATACAAAGCATACCTTAGAGCTTTAGTAGATAGCATTTTGGTTCCATGCATAGCCCTCTTTATATGCCCAAATCGGTCAGCCGTAACCAAGTTACCTCTATCCTTGTCTATGACAAGGCCTCTGATCACCTAAATGACACAATTGAGCAGTATCTGCTTAGAAACAGGAAAGAATATGCAGATCTTGGGAATAAAACAAACGGCATCATCTATGAACTCTTTAAATTGCATAGAAACAAAGATGTTACCAGGTCTGGATCAAATGAAAGTCCATCAACAGGAAAACCCATATTCCTTAAATTCTCCATACAATAGTCATATGCCCTTCCTTCTCAAGCCTGCAATTGCATAGCTCAACAACAGACAATTCCCTTTTTTCAATGAGAATGACAGACTACCCCTGTACAAATGAAAAGGCTAGTGGATACATACGAGTTAGTTTAATTTATTCCTGCAACCAAACTTCCTAGCACCATCTAATTAGCAATGTTGGTGTCGTACATATAATATATAAGGATCTAGTTGCATAATATCAGAAAAGAGGAAAAAGGACTCCGGCAATCCTTATCCAGACTAACAATTTAGAACTGAGGCTTGCGATTGCAGATATAATGTAATTCAGGGTGTGCAATAAAAATAACTTCCAAAAAATAAGGGACTGAAACAAAACGAAATCACTTGATCTTGTTATTAATGTGTTACCATCACATTGTAATGCATCAAGGTGTAATCCATGTCATATCCAATGGCACTGATGGAACAGAGATTCAAAGTTCGACTGCATATACAACGAGGTGAATGCCGTGATGAAGGAGGGCTCTGCATGTTAACCAGGATAGCCAACAATTAGAAGTATATCCTGTTAGTTGAAACAAAGAAAAAACTTACAAACTACAGTTTTTTCACTAGTATTCCAACAGAACAAGAGAAGAGAAAGGGAGAAAAAACAAGTATTTACTAGATCAGAAAATTCAAAATACCAAACTTTAAAGGAATTTGCTCAAATTCAAGCAGGAAATTGGACAACAAATACAATCTTATTTCCTTAAGAGTACGGGGGTTAGCAGCAAAATGGAAAAGCGGAAAGCAGGAAATCCTATAGAAAGAAACTTGAAATGAATGCGAAAAGAGAGTGAATGTCATCAGGAAATTCAGAAATGGGTACCGAGTATAAGGAGAGGAGGAGATAAATTTCCAGCTTTAGAGCATCATCACGTACTTAAATACAGCTTCAGATTTGACATGCTTAATGAATATGTACTTCCACATTTTATAACTACAGGCGACGAGTAGGTTAAGATGATTATGATGACAAATGAAGGATCTAAAAAAAGCACATAGAAGAATAACATCTAATACCTTCTTCCTATTCAATCCCAGCAATCAAGATTATGAGTGACCAAAGATCTCCAGAGAAAACAAATGGACTCCTCACTTACCCAAATAAAAAGAAATTAATTCTTCAGTTTTAGGAACCAGACGTGGGTTCAAAGGAAATGAATTTATTTGACGCACCGGGATACCCAAGTCTCTAAGTAAATCCTCAGGCTTACTGAGCCTCTACCTTGGCTACTTTCTCTATAGGACCTTCTAAAGTTGCATGACCATCGATCCCTACATGGGAAGAACAAAATAATTTAGATGTCATCACCAGCATATGTTGGCACCACAAATCAATGCAGCAACAAAGTTGTGTACAGGACGTTGAGCATGCCAGAACGAGATGGAGATGAGACCCCCAAAAAAAATGGAAAAGAAAACATAAATAGAATGATTATTTAATTCCTACAATCAAGCTACCCTAACTATGAATGATTGCGCCTTAGAAATCAAATCTCAATCTTAAGGAATAATTTCTCAATTAAGGATTATTTTCCTGGTGAGACTTCCTCAAATCAAGGAACATGTCACCTCCTGCTTGTGTGAGGCTGATGTGTCGCCTTGGTGGTGTGTATTATGCCTTGATGAATTGCCATGTAGATCAGGTATGTGTACAGTGTATGACAAATGTGTAGCAGTCAGTCCTGCATAAGCTTGTGTCGATTGCAGACAAGACAACACGGACATAAGGCAAGCCATGCGCGTCATGCATGGCAATCATGAGAGCACATGCACAAGTGCCAAGTGGCGTCTTGCTTTGGCCCTCCAGCCCCCTGCTGGTCGGGCTTGGGGCTTGTCAGCCTCCTCTCAAGCGTTGTTGACATTTATTTAGGTGGTGTTTGAGGATCATAATTTAAATTTAAAATAATAATTATAAAATATTTTGATTTCTATGAAATTAATATTTTTTATTATAATAAATATAAAAAATTCTTGTAAATAATTTATCTCTTCACGTTTTTATCCATTCTAACACTCAAAACTTGCGTGGCCTTGACCCGATATGCAATTTTTTTGTCTCCATCAGATTGCCAAGAAGCCAAAGGTGAACACTGTCATGGGTATGAAAGGAATTTGCTTGAGCCGGCGTTGTCAAGTGCATTGAGCCAACGAGAAGACAATTTCACATATGCTATGAAACTGCTATGAGACTCAATGATGGACATTTGATGGATGATGCCAGTCAAGTCAAGAGAAAACAAAAAGAAGATAGATGATGCCAAAACCAGGAAAAAAAAACGAAAAAGAGTAGATAAACCTATGAGGACATTAGAATATACCTGAACCAAAAAAGAACATAATTAAATGGAATAAAAAAAGAAGAAGAAAGCAAATAATGGAATAATGGGGATGTTTGTTTGCCAAAATATCGGGGAATATTCTCAAAATTTTGGGAATCTTTACTTTATTAAGATTTATTGAAATTTGTGAAAAGTGAAGTGTGTATGTGTAAAAGATAAAAATTTTAGAGTTTGTTTTGTTTGTCCGATTTATTGAGACCCCAAATATTTGCGGTCTCAAACATGCCAATATATTCTTGGACAATTTTATGCTTTGACGTACGGTATTTTTATGGAGCCGTATCTGTCAATGTCATCCCAGCGTAAAAAAACGTGTTATTTATTAGTTATTAAAATCAATCTTCTTTCCCTAATTTCATCAGGCTCCGTGAACAAATTAGCAGGTCAATGCATATATTATATATAGAGCTTTTACCGAGACCCGGGAGTGCATATATTTTATCGGGCTTCTGCAATTTTATTCAAACCCTAATTATTTTCAATTTTTTCTAACCATACCTTCAATTATTAATTAAACAACCCACACATCTTTATTTTGGATTAGTGTTTTTAATCCCTCATCATACACCAGATCCGGCTCGGTAATAGAAACTGTTGGATCTTATCCAATTACTTGGTCAGAGTACAGAACTTCCTTCTAGTTAAAGTAAAAAATTATGTTTTTTTTTTCTAAGCAAAGAACTTGTATATTAAAATTCGAAAAATAAAATCGATATAAATTAAAAAACGCTCAAAGGTCAACGAAAAATCTAATCGGACCTAAAGGCCCTACAATAAGTCGAATATGAAGATTCATAAACCAAACTTGGTAAGACAACCACAATCCGACTTCAAGAGTCGGAACACACAACATTGGGACACAACAAACCTGCCGCACATGGCGATTTTGGTTTCTACTAAAGGAAGGATGTTCAAAGCAACGATCTGATTCCCTTAGAAAATCTTCAAGCTAGCATCGGCTACATAGAGGGGAAGAGAGAAGAAAACATCTTCAGGCGGCACAACACGACGACGACTTGAGCCGCCAGAGAAGATGGGTCGAATCTCTCCAGAAAGAGAAGAGAAAAGGCCAGGGAGGCTTGCGGAGCTAACAAACTGACGAAGGCGCAAAACGCCTTGCACGCGTGGGCCTCCATGTGCTGGCAGATGGGCGCCGGACTGGGACGAATAGGACCGCGGGGAGAAGTTGTCAACGGTCCGACTGAGCATGTCCTCCAAAAAATGGCCAAAATAGCCAAATTGGAGGTGAACAGACCAAGCACGTGAGATTCAGACGCGTGCATAGGTGTGTGTACTACGTCACGTGTCGGGTGTTCACCACCGGTCTTGGCTAGAAAAGATCGTCGGGGGGCAAGGCTTCCATCCATGGTGGTCGTGCATAGTAAAGATCACCGGAGACTCCGGAATTTAGCCTCCTTTGATTCCGAAGAAAAGGCCAAAAAAACGTCGGAAATGCCTAGAAACAGGCCGAAAAAGAACACTAAGGGAGGGAGAGGGGAGGGGGGAGCCCCTCACTGGAAATGGGGGTAGGGGGTGAGTGCAAGGGGAAGGGGAGGGGAGATTCGAGAAGTAGGAGCCTCTCTCTCTCTAGAATTGGGACTCTGCTACTAGAGTTAAGTTGCCTGTACAAAAACTTGTGTTTGACAACCATGTCATTAATCAGTTACGGGACTGAGAAAAACTCCATCGGAGGTGTGGGGAAAATACTGGTGAATGGCAAAGCCATGAGTGAACTTTTTATTTTGCTTCATTGTACCTTGTAAGCAAGGCATTGTACACAACAAGGTTTGAGTCAACATTGCCTCTAAGGACCCATAGAACCATAATCTGCATGACCCTTGTACCACTTGAAGACAGTATTTAGTGTACAACACTAAATGCTTAAGTTAGTTGTCGGAGGCTTTTCCATTAATCTGCGAAGGGGAGTACAAATTTGAATCGTGCGCAAGCGTCTGCAGAAACAAAGCTATAATCTCAAAGTCAGTCTATCTACAACACCATTTAACAGAGAAATGATATAGAAATTCAGGAAACATGGTCAATATAGCCATGATATGGAAAATACCTGTTCTTGTGATCGGAAATACATGAAGGGTGTATAGTGTAAGAAATTTGAGACCCTTGAGGTATATATGTCAGCATACCTGCATTCGGAAGAAATGAAAGGAGAATATTCAGAATTACTCATATTGCAGTTACAGCCATGACCAGAATTCAACAAAATAAAGTGTTTTGAGCATATCAAGAAGGAGAACATACTTCTCGATTTGTCTCATCAAATGGCTTTTATCCCACAGACCTGCACGCGAAAGGAATCCCCACCTAATGCAGGACAGATATATAGCATGTCAACTCTATGCCAGAATGTGTTAAATCTATTTCACACCATTTTACAAGAGGAACCTCCTCTCTTTTCAGTGTAAACAAGAAAATGCATCAATCCAAAAGTGAATACAACTTAGCAGGAATGATTTGTTGTCTTAGGATGTATTAATGTTGGTCATGAGGTGAAGCAGCAGATTTGCTTTAAATTTTGACGCACAGAAATTATTTGAAGACTAGCTAGCAATTAACTGTGCTGAAAGGGAAGAGTTGTCTTCCGCATAGGATCTTCAATTCATTCCTAAGTTTCATTTTCATCCATAATGCAAGACACATGTTTCATATTATGTTCATGCCACTTCCTCAGTCCTCACGAACTTATGGGTGTATCTGTGAAGTGGAAGCTCACTCTACATAAAAGTACCTGTGAAATACAATTTCCCCAGAAATAATTCCGGAGGCTCAACTATGCCTCCCGCAACAGTCCAGAGGAAAGAAAATGACAAGTTAATCAGTAATGAGAGATATACTACAACAAGATTCATAAAATAAAGAAATTCATCATCATGATTCCCTTCCAGGAGTCAAGCAGCATAGCAGAAATTGGCTTGCATGCTTAAAACCTAAAGCCATGAGCTGACACTGACACTTATCTGATTATTTTTAAACAACATTCAAGGCAAATGGATAATAGGTATAACGTCATGCTGCCACAAATAAAATATCAACCCTCGTCTGAGGCAAACAAAATTCAGATGGTTTACTAAGCAAAGGGTTTCTTAACCTCGCTCCTCTCGTCTTACCTTTTGTTGAAGAGCTCCCCATCTGCTTCTAGCATTGGAGCAATTTTTTCATCTAGTCTTTGCATAACAATGAGTAGCTTTTGCATGCTTTCTATGAGTTCCTGATTATCCAAGTTAGTTGCAGCAAGGGTCTGCCAGTGCAGCGAGAAATTTCAAACGAATTGTCAAGAAATATATTGCCACACACAAGATCTCTGACATCAGTAAACCTATCTGGTTAGGATTTCTATTCATTAAAACAAACTAGATTACAACTGCTCATTTGGAAATAGGCAGTAAAAAAGTATGCAAAGTAACATAAAGCACGCCAGTAGGAATTGAAAATATGAGAAGCATCGCACCACCCAGAACATGAAAGAAGCACTCAACCACCATGATTATTATGCCATATTGCAAAAGCGAACAACAATGCCAAGGCAGGGCAAAATTATAAATAATTGAAGGATAATAAAGCAGGACATAGCTTACTTGAGCAGGACGTTCTTTTATTCGCCTTTGCAGAGCAAGCCGAAGTTGATTAAAAAGATCTCCTACTACCTCCTTTTGATTCACCAGCTCTATTAGTGAAGCTCTGTGACCCTGGCTATGAATCAAAGCACCATACTGCAATCCCAATAATGCCATAACCATGAAAGACTCTTGTTAGTGCTCAACAAGTCAAGGGTGTAACAATCTTGAACAAAAAGTATTTATGTCAAACCAACACACTCCATTTATATAAAAAATCATGGGGCCAGAAAGTATTCTTTTACACTTAATTTCGGTATCTATTGCCATGTGTAATTATTCCATTTCAATAATTGTGAGTAAACTTTAGAGGAATATTAGATTCCACTAACACGTATGATAGCCTTACCACCTATAGCATGTAAGGCAAATGTCAAATAAACTAACCTCTTCTTCCAGTTCTCGACAGATCAATGCTGTTCGCCAACGCAAATGGACTTTGGATTGGCTAACATCAGTGTAAATATGGTCACCAACATACAGTATCTCATCTCCATGGATGTCTAAAGAATTCTCTACCATCTGAGCACTTCCCCCTGAATACAAGCCCCCTGTACAAGGAGAGAATAGAAATCATAGACTGAATGCATGAGGTGGATCGTGTTGACAAATATATTTTATAGATAACTAATGTTAAATGTTCAATATAAACCACAGAAGACCTTCACTGGTTCAAGGATTGTACTTTCAATGATGTTGATCTAAATGGGAACACGTTTAAACCCTTCCTTTATGTTAATTATTTGACCGGTCGCAAGCTTTGGGTGTATGCATGTGATTCTTTCTTTCTTTGGTTTCCTTTCTCGTTTAGAATATTTTATTTGTTACTTGTTGACAGGAACTACTATAGTCAGCCCGCAGATTGATTCTCCTTTCTTGCCAATACACTTGTTCTACCTGACATGTCATACAGGGATGGTATCCTTATTCCTCATACATCATTTCTTATTTTATTCGTTGCTTGGTATGTACTCCTTAAACCTTCAGTATCTGTAAATCTTTTCAGATGACTAATTGGACATCTTGTCCTAGAAACAATTTCTCAACTTAGAAACAAAAGCAAAAGTAAATAGAGGGAGAACAAAGTGAGGTAAAGGTTTATACTTATGTGCCTCAAGACTAAGTAGACAGAACAATGATTTAACAAGCACAAGACTAAAACAGCAATAACCTGTACTAGCCTTGAAGCACGGACGCATAAGGCCCTCCCCCGTCACCACCTCATACATTGGGTGTGACATTTGGAAGAATTCTGGCTTCCTTGCTGAGACTATTACCTGCACAAAGATGGGAGGAAACAAGATTTGCATGTACTGCTCATTGATGATTCCATTGTTGATTTTTCTTTCCCCATAAACAGAAAGGAGAAATTCATCCAATGGTGAAAGGAAGGATAAGGTTCAGAAAAATTAAAGCTGATATTTTGCGCATGTGTAGGGAAAGACCACGCTTCTGTACCATGTGTTAAAACATAGTCGTAATGAATGCTTATCCGTTTACAATCTGAGCAACAATTCTCCAAAGTCCTAGACAATACAAACTAGTCAGTGCAGCAGAAAGTGGATGAGGTCCACTCACAATGTCAAATAGATCTCGCCAACTCATATCATTGGGAAGAAATCTGTTAAAGGAATGCTGCATCATTTTGTCTGTGTAATGATAATCTGAATTGGTAATAAGCAAAAGCTTTTTGCCAGCCTGAAACATGAAAATGTCCGATTTATTAAGGAGTAAACTGATTTCACATGCTATGCAAAGATTCAAGTTACAATAAAATACCTCCTTTTGGTCCAAAAGCGCCAAAGGCAGTTCTGGATCAGGCTCAACAAACAGTTCAGGCTTAGACATTATCTCACTCTGTAGGAATGTGACAGATCAATATACAACCAAAACAGTTGACAGCAAACAATAATTGCCCATTGTTATATATACCTTCAGTTGACCTTCCACATGTGCCCTAAACAGGGCTCTTCCAACAGCCTGAAATTGTCTCAAGAGTTACTACAAATAAACACATTTAATTGATACCAATTCTAATAAAGTTTCCTGGAAAAAATTGCCTTGTAAAGCCCTTTATAATCCAGTGGACCTAGTTCTGCTGCTATTGTTCCATCATCCAATCTGTCGACCATCTGAATGGAATCACATGACCAAAATAGAAGTTCAGTAAATTTTGAGCAAACAAAAGAAAAGATAAATGATCCGCTATTGGGAAGGAGGGGCTGTAGGGAAAAAATTTCTCTCTAAAGAAGTTTTTTTTTCTTTGGGATTTCTATGTTTTCGCATTTTAGCCCATTAAAACAATTTTAGTGCAGCTGGGCCCCCCCCAGAAAGTTAGCCACCTATTTATATAGAGTATTGCTGTACAGGAGAGAACTTGCAGTATGCTTCTAACTTGTTTCCTCTGTTGAGAAATTAATTACCCGTACATAAAAATGAGATGGGATTAGTGGCCCTTCAAGTGCAAATACTAAACTACTAATGATAGGTCACACAAACTGGTGAAACTTTAGCCTAAAAGAAAATATGCATACATAATGTGTTAGACTATAAGATAAATTACCTGCATATAAGCCACAGCTTCGGAAACAGAGAATAGTGTATTCATGAACTCCCATCGACTCTCCTTTCGTAGATCCACCAATTCCCTCCCATATATCTCACTTCCATCCAAACAAAGTCAACCTTTCAGTATATAAAATATTCCTCCAGTGTTTTTTTAATTAAAAAAACTAGCCATTCTCATGATGCTAAGAGTGGACAAAACCAAAGTAACATGTAGAAATGAGGCAGTCTATGAGACAAAGCAGTAAAAATAACCCATATGCAGGGACAAGTGTGCTAATTGACACTACATAGTGGTCAATATACTGAGGCAAATGCCTGAAACAGAATGAAGGCATAAAATCTCGCCCTGTTTATCTTTTCTCCACAAAGATTGGATTAAAATAGGTATTCTAGCTGTGTACCTAGCAAGCGCACCCCTAAGGCTTTGTAAACTAAATGACTTGCATAGCTGTTTTGCTATATTGTTCCATTGAATAGTCCTCAAGATTTATTCTCAACCGACCCAAGAAAAACAAATCCAACCCCCCCCCCTTTTCAAGCAAACAACTCCTCCTCGAGTCGTCTTTGATTTGCACTATTGAACTCAATATTGGATTAAAATGGGTGTTCTACCTAATTAATAGACCGAGTGTGATACCTCGCAAGTGAACCCCTAAGGCTTTATAAACTAACAACTTGCATAGATATTTTGCTATGTTGTTCCAATGAATAGTCCTCAAGAGTTCCTTCCACACCTCCCCACCACCCAAAACAAAAAAACAAAAACAAAAACTCTTACCAGATTCATCTCTGATGCACACTATAAGAATCAATATTCTCCACAAAGCAAGCTTTCCCTTAAATAATTTTCCTTAATCAAGATGGCAAGATACAAAGCATACCTTACAGCTTGAGTAGATAGCATTTTGGTTCCATGCATAGCCCTCTTTATATACCCAAATCTGTCAGCCTTAACCAAGTTACCTCTCTCTTTGTCGATGACAAGGCCTCTGATCACCTAAATGACACAATGAGCAGTATGTGCATAGAAACAGGAAAGAATATTCAAAACTCAGGACAAGAACAAATGCCATAAGCTATGAATTCTTCAAATTGCATAGAAACAAAGATGTCACCAGGTCTGGATCAAATGCAAGTCCATCAACAGGAAAACCCATATTCCTCAAATTCTCCATACAGTAGTCATATGCCCTTCCTTCCCAAGCCTGCAAGAATAAAAATCAAGGACAGACAATTCCTCTTGTTCAAATGAGGATGGCAGACTACCCCTGTATAAATGAAAAGTCTAGTGGACACATATGAGTTAGGTTAATTGATTCCTGCAATGAAACTTCTAGCACCATGTAATTGGCAATGCTAGTGTCGTACATAAAATATATAAGGATCTAGTACCACATTATCAGAAAAGAGGGAAAAGGGACTACGGCAATCCTCATCCAGACTGAAAATTTAGAACTGAGGTTTGAGACTGCGGTTGTAATGTAATTCAGGATGTGAAATAAAAAAAGCTTCCAAAAAATAAGGGACTGAAAGAAAACGAAATTACTTGTTTCTGATATTAATGTGTTACCATCACATTGTAATGCATCAACGTATAGTCCATGTCATATCCAATGGCGCTGATGGAACGGAGATTCAAAGTACGACTGCAAAATATACCACGAGGTGAATGTCTTGACGAAAAAGGGCTCTGCATGTTAACAAGGAACGTTAAAAGTTAGAAATAGATCCTGCTGATTGGAACAGAGAAAAAACTTACAAACTACAGTTTTTTCACTCGTATTTCAATCGAACAAGAGAAGAAAAAAGGAGGTAAAACAAGTATTTAGTGGATCAGCAAATTCAAAGTTTCAAGGTTTAGAGGATTTTCCACCAATTCAACCAGGAAATTGGAAAACAAATACAATCTCATTTCCTTAAGAGCAAGGGTTAGCAGCAAAATGGAAAATCAAGAAACCATATAGAAAAGAACGTGAAAATAATATGGAAAGAGAGTGAATATCATCGCAAATTCAGAAATATGTCCAAAGTATAAGAAGAGGAGGAGATGAACTTTCAGCTTTAGCGCATCATCACATACTTAAATACAGCTTCAGAGTTGAAATTCTTAATGAAGATGTACTGTCACATTTTATAACTACAGGCGAGGAGTAGATTAAGATGATTGAGATGACATATGAAGGATCTAAAAATAGCACTCAGAAGACTAACATCTAATACCTTCTTATTCAAACGCAGCAATCAAGATTATGAGTGACCAAAGATCTCTAGAGAAAATGAAATAGACTTCTCACTTACCCAAATAAAAAGAAAAGAATTCTTCAGTTTTAGGAACCGAACATGGGTAACATAGGTAAAGAATTTATTTGACGCACCGGGATACCCAAGTCTCTAAGCAAATCCTCAGCTTCCCGAGCCTCCACCTTGGCTACTTTCTCTATAGAACCTTCTAAGGTTGCATGACCATCAATTCCTACATGGGAAGAACAAAATCATTTAGATGTCATCACCATCATATGTTGGCACCACAAATCAACGCAGCAACAAAGTTATGTACAGGACGTTGAGCATGCCACAAAGAGATGAAGATGAGACCCAAAAAAAACCATGGCATTGCCAAGAAGGCAAAAGGTGGAAACTATCCAGGGTATGAAAGGAATCTTTCCTGAGCCGGTGTTGTTAAGTGCATTGAGCCAATGACAGAACCACTGAGAATATACAATTTGGCATATGTTCATGTCTATGAGAGCCATTGAGCTCTTGTTTAAATGGCACTTCCTCCTACCACTAGACGGGGTTGTCGGTGAGTTAACGGCAAAGGGTGGTTATGAACTTAACAGTCAAATCACAATGATAAAGTGTCATGAACGAGAGCGAAGGAAAGGCCCAAGGGAGAGCTAGTCTATCAAAGTAGTCAGAAATAGAGAAATAGAGTTATCTTCTGCATGATCTGTACACGACAGAGTTGCTCAAGCTGTTGCAATTGACAAGCAAAAGACAGATTTTATATCAAACTTAAAATGCTCATAAATTGAATAGCAATAGACATTTGATACATGATACCGAAACCAAAAACAAAACGAAAAAAGAATATGAAACCCAAAAGGAACTTAGAATATACCTGAACCAAAAAAAGAACGCAAAAGAGTGTTTACCGAGAGCCTGAAGATGCTCCAACTTGAGATTGAAATCCCCTTTGGTGCTCTCTCCCAGGTAATCGACGTCAGAGTTGCTTGACGACGTCACGGAAAACACGTCGCCTCCGACGGACTTGGCGTCAATGCTGCAGCGACATGTCCTCATCATCGGCTGCATCGGAGCTCTGCGTGAAATCATACCTGTACTTGAATGCTTCAGAGGAGGCCTTTGTGGCCTGATTGGAACGGGGTTTCTGAGACAGTGGGTAGAGGCCATTGATACTGAAAGAGGGGTCTCTTTATACACACAGAATTTGCCCAAAACCTCTGCCGCATACATGTTGTCTCTCTCTCTCTCTCTCTCTCCCTCCCTCTCACCCTGTAGCCCTGTAGGAGTAGGTGTAGAAGATGGTTCTTCTTTTGAATTGTCCTGTGGCTGGGGCGTACTCTGATATGGCTTTGAGAGAGGCTTTGTGCAAGTGCAGAAGTTTCAGCAGAGGAACTACTAGACGACTGCTACCACTATAAGTCTCCACAACTTGGGAAAGACAGACAAAAATATCTTATACCAAAAAGGAGGAAAGGAGTTATATAATTGATCAACGAAAGCTGTGAAAGTGAAAGGACCGAACAGGAATCCCAATGCGGATGATCTTTTCCTCCTTATATGCCTTTTGTCGCCTAGCTGCTTATTTATTTCGGTTTTACCAGTTTTTTTTTTTTTGGGCTTAATTGCACCTGAGGATCATGTGATATTCGGAAGTTGCAAATGGACTTTTGAGATAATGATTTTAACAATTAAGACCTTGAGGTCAAGTTTTTTTAAAAAAATAGCTCATCCGTCCATTCCCCGTTAAATCCTTTAACGCCCGAAGCTGAAGTGACTTTAAAATACACTTCATTACGAATCATTTAGCGCCACCTGTTCATTTTACACCTCAACGCCACGTCTTCAGCCAGTTGTCTGCCACGTCACCTTCAGTTAAAAAAATCACTCATTTATTCAAACGACGTCGTGTCCACTGCGTCTTCAACAGTTAGGAAACAAACAAAATCCGACGGCAAAAAAACTCAACACTTAGAAACTTTCCAGTGCAGTTTCCCTGAATGCTCATTCTCTCCTTAGCCTCCCCCGAATGCTTATCTCCGCATCACTCGGTGTCGTTCTCGTTTACGGAAACACTCTAGCATGAACTCATCTGTTGCAGCTTGCCTTTGTCCTGCTACCTCTGTGCTAGTCTCGTTTGGTTTAGATCCAGCGCCATCATCAGTGTTCCGCAACGATTCCAGTGGTCCACTTTGTAGAGCTTTCTTCTAAGTTTCGTCTCTTCGCCTACAAGAAAAGGATCCCAAAGAGACAGAAGTTGACATAGGGCAAGACAATAAGAATGGAATGGAAGGAATCTGGTAGCTAATCATAGTAAATTGGATCAGAAAGTAGTAGAAGCATGAATAGGTATAAATAACCACGCATCGATTTGTTTCTTGGAGTAGTTTGTGGATGTTTTTCAACTATATGACACCTATAAAAGAGCTAGGATGACATACATATTGGGATCTTCAACCATGACAGCAGTTTCCTGAGCGAAGTTGTCGTGGAGAACCAAGTCTTCCTTTTCGACATCAGTGGTACCGCTGGCGTCGGCCTTCACAGTAGTGCCAGGCTGGACGCCAACTTTAGCAAAGCCAAGCCCGAATCCGACACCTACACCGTCTATTGTTTGTAAGTATGAGGATAATGCATTACTAGGAATAGCAGGGATCCCCGACTTCCTCTCCCTTTGTTTTGCAGGATTTTCACCTCCTTCAATGCCATCCTACTCTCTGAACCAGTGTCAGATTACAATCTTTCGCTGAATACATAGAAAAATTGTACAACACAGTTTTTGCAGTTTTCTCCTGCAAAAATAGAGGGAGAGGAAGTCGGGGATCCCTGTTATTCCTAGTAATCCTGAAAAGCTTAGAAGAGGTTGTTTGTCTTTCCTTGTTTATCTTTCCTTTTTCTTTTTACTTTTTTGGGGGGCCGCAGGACCAATACTTTATGTAGTTTTTCAATAAGATTAGTACATTATTTGGTTGAGTTTCCAACAAAGGTGGGGAAGTGTAAGTTGGATTGTTTCGGTTTGTCGTGCTAACTTTAGCCTTTTATTCAACTGTTGCTGTCTTATTACATTTGCAGTGCTCTTTGGGTCTAATCTTTTTATTCCGTGGAACCCTTTACCTTCTCTAACAACAAATGAGAAACTTGCAGAACATCCCGAGCCATACAAAGACAGAACTTTACAGGATGATGGCGATGGATCTAAACCAAACGAGACTAGCACGGAGGTAGTAGGACAAAGGCAAGCTGCAACATATGAGTTCATGCTAGAGCGTTTTCGTAAACGAGAACGACACCGCGTGATGCGGAGATAAGCATTCAGGGGAGGCTAAGGAGAGGAAGAACATTCGGGAAAACTGTGCTGGAAAGTTTCTGAGTGTTGAGTTTTTGTGCCGTCGGGTTTTTGTTTGTTTCCTAACTGTTGAAGACGCAGTGGGCACGGCGTGGTCTGAATAAATGAGTGTTTTTTTTAACTGAAGGTGACGTGGCAGACAGCTGTGAAAGGATCCCCAGTGATGAATTGGGCGGCAAAATTCATGCGTGGGAGGATAGGTGCCGAGATGAGGCGCCAAGGACACACATGGGCACTCATGACACGCTCACAGCGCGCGCGGCGACAGCACCACAACCATGTCATGGCATCATCACGCGCACGTGCAAGCTAGGCGCCCCTGACAAGGCATGGCGCCTCACCAACGCCCATGTCTGGCATGCCAGCCGGCCGACCACAGACATGTCATGACAGCATATGGCCTTGCCCATGGTCTTGCCACGACACGGCGCCACAGCAAGTCCTTGGCCACCAGCCAAGCCAAGCCAAGCAGCAACAGCGGGCCAGCAGACAAAGGAGTGTCATGACACAGGATGGCCACCACCGGCAGCCACCATCAGTGGAGGAGCACCGCCACCCCTATCGGTGCTAGGTGGGGAATGGAAGAGGACGGGACAGGGACCTGGAGGAGCATCGCCACCCATGGTGGTGCAAGCGGCGGCGGACGACGGCGAGATTCTGGATTGATGGAGGTATCTTAGGGATTAGTTTCCTTTCCTGTTATGATTGAATAAATCATATCTTCTAGACTTAGGGATCCTTTCCTAAACACTAGAAGATTCATTTCCTTTATGTTTTTGTTCAATTAGACATGTAATATCAAATCTCCTTGATTAAAGGGATTTAATTTAGATTTGATTTGATGTTGATGTTGATTTGATTGAGTCAATTAGAGTTTGTAAGCTCCTAAGGATGTCTATATAAACACCCTTAGGAGCATTAGAGAGATTCATTCAGAAAGAGTAGAGTCTTGGAGAGCCAGAGATCTTTTAGGGTGAGATTTGGCCAAGCATAGGCACATATATGCTAAGTCGGTTTCAAGGCTAATAACCTTGTTACTTGGGATTCATTCTAGGCTAATAACCTAGTTTGGGTACTCGTTCTTGGGCTAATTAACCCTTGATTGAGATTGTTCTTGTATCTTTTGGTTCTTGGGCTAATTAACCCTTGACCACGTTCTTCATTCTTATCAATAAACATCTCGAGTGTTCTCTATTTTGAGTGTTAGATCCTATATAAACAGCTCGTGTGTTACAGATAACGGTTTAGGAGGATCGATTGGGGTGATCGGGTTCGAATCAATTGGCGGGAGTTGGCGTTGTTATGGTGGCCTAGACCGGGGTCCCTAACAAGCTGGCTGAAGACGTGGCGTTGATGTGTAAAGTGGACAGATGACGCTAAATGATTCGTAATGAGGTGTATTTTAAAGCCACGTCAGCTTCGGGCGTTAAATGATTTGACTGGGAATGGACGGAGGGGCTATTTTTTTAAAAAAACTTGACTCAGGGTTTTAATTATTAAAATCGTTACCTCGGGGGCTCATTTACAACTTTCGAATACCACAGGGGCCTCAGGTGCAATTAAGCCCTTTTTTCGTCCCTCTTTTTGTCTACGGTAACGGGCAAGCCAAGCATACGCAAGTCCCGTTCTTGATTAAGGTATCTAATAGGTTGTCGTAGCTCGCGCCAATCTTGATTAATTTCACAATTTATACAGTCTTCCGGTTCACAATTTAGATAAATCTCAAGCTAAAAGTATTAGAAGTGAACTTTATGGATGAACTTTCTTTTTTCATCCCTTTTTGGTCTAAGGTAACGGGCAAGTCAAGCATGCACAAGTCCACGATCTTAAGGTATCTACAAGGCCGGTTCAATAAAAAATTGAGGCCTAAGGCCATGTTAAAAATTAGGCTTTTTTATATAAATTAAAAAATTATTTAAAAATAATTTTCTAGTTTTTGAAATGCAAAATTACTAATCAAACTTGCAATAAAAATGACGTCTTACATATCAATTCAAAGGCCTTGTTTTTCTACGCATATTGTCACTTCAGAGAATCAGTGGCCGCGTTTTTCTGCGCATAATAAGGCCTTTTTTTACTATTTCACTTTTGCTTACAAATTACGTCTTTTACACTTCTCTTCTTACA
Organism: Myrica gale; assembly: GCA_963930655.1. NCBI lineage: Eukaryota > Viridiplantae > Streptophyta > Magnoliopsida > Fagales > Myricaceae > Myrica > Myrica gale. Next base: position 7,775,964 of record OZ005616.1, read on the forward strand.
CTTTTTTCTTACATTTAATGCTTACACTTTTTTCTTTTGCACATCAGTGCGTTTTTTTACATGCTTACAAGTTGCTTTCTTTCAATTTGTTGGCTTGTTTTTTCAGCATGTTCTGTTCTTTTTATTATTATTATTCTCTAAGTTATGAGGTCTTGCTCAAGGTGGGTCCTAAGTTGCCTTACCCTTGAGTCGGCCCTAGGTATCTAATAGGCTGTTGTAACTAGCTTAAGCGGATCTTGACTAATTTTAAAATCTGTACAGTTTTTTCGTTCTACACAAGTTAAAAGTTTTAGAGGTGACCCCGAAAAATTAGTAACACTTGTGATATTTTGAACTTAAGACCTTAGACGAAACATACCAATAAAGTTCAAATATTAATTATTAGGCGAAACACTTAAGATTTACTGTGAATTTATTTTATTTGGAAAAATAAAAGCATTTTCCAGTTTTAACGTCAAGGTTGCTATGTTGTTGAAATTTTCTTAGGAGATTTTCCATGATTGCATGTAACTCCATATTCCCATTTTTGTTGTCCAATGTTCTTCTTTCTGTGTGTATTTGAGCTTTTAATATTTAGGCTACATATAATCTTTGTAGATCGAATAGAATCATGTCCCAAAATAATTATGTTTTGTACATTAATATGTTTCTTTTATTAATCGAGAATTAGAATCTTTTCAATCCTTACACTTTAATTGGACTAAAGAAAAGAGCCACAGTAATTAAGCATCCCGACACGAGTGGAGACAATCTTAATTCTTTAATCGAATTTAACAGGTCAACTAACCCAAATTTCTCATTTGTTAGGCTTAATTATCGCTCGACTATGTGACGTTGATTTTTAACAAATAAGTTATTGTGGTCTATTTTTTAGACATCAGTCATTTCCTTCAACAAAAATTAGCCCGGAATATACCTACATGCGGTCGGAGTTAGGATGTCCATTTTCAAGATTAGATAGTCTATTTCATATCTCATCCCCATTAGTAGACTAACGTTTGATGGACTGAAAGACCTATATGTTCCCTGTTCCTGGGTTATCCGGCACCGGGACACCATTTTTTTTAAACAAAGCAATTCGTTTTGTTTAAAATTCTCATCCCCTTTTCTATTTTGTTCGGCACTTTCACATACCCCCCCGTTCCCCAACTCTTCTGTGTTTTGCCCATCTCACCCGTGCCTCTCTTTATCTCCCTCCCCTCCCTCTCCTACCGACCACCACACCTATAGATGTCGCGCCTCTCGTCGCCGACCACAGGTCCACAACTTCTTCATTTTCTCCCCTCCTTCACGCGTCAAGCTCCCATCTCCTCTCACCTCTGCGGTCTGCCACATTCTCTCAAGTGCCAAGGATTAAGATTCGTTTAGGTATGTTAAATAATCAATGGATTTGTTAATTTTAATTTGTTCTATTGAAAATATTATCACATATATTATTGCTGAACATTTTTCCTATTGTTTGTTGTTTGTAGGGTTTGTAATTTAATAAAATTAGGGTTTGTAATTGTGTCCCGAGTCCATAGAATAATTAGTTAATTTAGCTTCCCATTCTTTAAACAATTCAATGTTGTTAATCAACAAAGTAGCTCTTACATTTTATAAGAGTTGAAGTATATTTACTTCTAACGAATATCATTTTTCCTTTCAGTGACCTCATTATTGATGTACTGTGTTCGTCTATTTTCACATACGAGGATGGGTATTGTTTATGGAAAGCATTTCATACAGATAGACATACTTGTTTGACCTGATTAATCGAAATCTGGTATATTTGGTCTTGGCATTGAGTTTGAAGAGCCAGATATTTATTGTTTAGCCCAGAAAGGTGAGGCCCCAACATATTAGTTCAAACAAGTGGTTTTGAGGGTTTTATATTTGACACTGTTGGCCTGATGGCTGCCATTCTTTCTGACCTAAATGTTCCAGGCACTTCAGCTGATTAGTATTTAGGGTAAAGTACATAAACAGTCCCTATGGTTTCACGTTTTGACAAATTGGTCTCTGTGGTTTCAACTTGAACACATTAGTCCCTGGGTAAGCATCATGTAACAAAAAGGTCCTCCCGTTAGATTTCTGTCAACCCACTTAACGATCAAAGCTACCAGGAGGACCTTTTTGTTACATGATGCATACCTCAGGGACCAATTTATCAAAATGCGATACCACAGGGACTAATTTATAGGTCCCTGTGGTATCACCTTTTGACAAATTGGTCCCTGAGGTATGCATCATGTAACAAAAAGGTCGTCCCGGTAACTTTGACCGTTAAATGGGTTGACGGAGGGACTGCATTACAACAACTTGCTGACCACAGGGACTAATGCGTTCAACTTGAAACCACAAGGACTATTTTATCAAAATGTGAAACCACAAGGACTGTTTCAGTACTTTTCCCTAGTATTTATTTGTTCACTCTTTGGCCATTGGCTACTGCAAATTGTGCTACTATTTGGCGGTATCTGTTGTTGCATGGTTAGGATAATAACTCAAGGTTAGGGAGATGGCTCTCAGAAACAACAAAGAATAAAGAGATCATTGTTTGTTAATTGATTTATTATATTAATGACCCAATTAATGTTACTTTTGTAACTAGCATGTTACTTCTTATCTTTAGCGAGTTACCCATCTTTAAAATGTTCTTACTTCTCTAAGTTTATGATTTTGAATTTTATTGGTTAAGACTTTAGATTCTCATCTTGTTGTAATGTTTTCTAAGTTTATTGATTTGAGATTTTATTAGTTCAGACTTTAGATTCTCATCGTATCTTTTAATTTTATTGATTTTGGATTTCATTATTTTAGCTTTTGTTGATGTGTGATCAATGGACCAAAAGAAAAAGAAACAAATACAATGGGTCAAGTGCGTAATATGCTAAAAAAATACAATGAATGTAGGTGTACCGAAAACCGTCATCGCTAAAGGCCGATTTTTGCCCTTAACGGTGTAAGTGTAGATGACAATTATTTAAAAACCGACCTATCCAGTGAAAACCGATATCTACACCGAAGTTGAACAACCTCACTCGAGAGAGTAAAGTGAAAACTCTTTTATTATTATTATTATTATTATTATTTTAAACTTTCTTCAAAGGGGAAGATAATCTAAAAATTAGACTCCTAGAGCTATAGCTAAATAGTTGAAAGACAGATTTTATAGTGCATGTTTGAGCCCCAATTAATTGGGCTCAAAATTTTAGATTTACTACTAAAAAATTCACCACATAATTTTTTATTATTATAATATTTATTAAAAATCTTCTCTTTATTCACTTTTTCACCAACTCTCATAACATTTCTTTACTTTATAATGGGGGAGTTTGTTTCCCAATCTTTTAAACTCTCAAAATTTCTAAACAATCATAAAATAATCTCTCTCCTCATTAAATTATAAAATAATATTATACTATTCAATTAAATCTTCTCTCTCCTCACTTTTCCATAAAATACTATACTTTTTCACAAACCCCAATATCCAAAATTTCCAAAACCTCAATATTTCCACAAACAAACACCCCCAATATTTCCCAAACCCCAATATCGAACGAATTGTATATAGTATTGAGCGCGAGTTTTAATCAATATATTTTTTAATTGGATCAATTCAATCCGAGATGCAAACAAAAAAGCCAAATACGACGGATTTTCAGGTTATACAAAACAAAAAGAGATAATTTGAACAGTACCATGACTACACGTTGAAACGTCAATTGGACAATATTGTGAAGGGATGAAAATTCAATTGTGCGAAACCGTTGCTCAAGCCCATGTGGGAGAAACCTGAATCTCCCAGCCCAAAGCCGAGGAAAACAGGTCCAACGAAATTCCTCACGCGCAACCCATTGGACATTCCTCATTCCCCATGTTGTACCCTGTGTTTGCTAGGACTTTTGTTTAATAACGTGGAATCCCCTAAAGTCGAAACCCTATAACCAAGGGAGCAAATAAGTCAAAAATTCGTCCATCAGTAGGGAAATTCATCCCACCTTTGAGACTCGAACTTGGTAGGTCAAGCCCCAAGGAAGATGTCCCTCCTAACCACTGAACTATCGCCCTATTTGCTTGCGCTTGGACTTCTAAAGCGTCACTCGTACTTTCTACGACATGGTTTAAGAATTAACTATGTCATTCCTCTTTGCTTCGCTGAAGGAACCTCTTATATGTGCTATCTTGTTTTATGACATGTATTTCGGTTTGATGATGCTTGGTCCCTTCTTCCAATATATCTGAACTGTAATGGTTTTTGCCTCTGATCTGCAAACCCATGTGATGGCCGGGAAATCTGCTGCAATTTGGATGGTAGTCAGGTTTCTATCTCAAGTCAAAATTGCTTTTTGCTGTTAGAGAACAAACTCTAATTTCATATTCTGAATTTAAAAATCCCATGTGGCACAGAACTATGCTAGAACCAGTAGTGATCCATACCCATTCTATCTTTCCCTGTTGCATCCATTTTGCAATTAATATTTTTGTCTACTTAGGTGGTAACTTTTTTGGCCGAAGCTACGCACTTGGTTGTGTTGTTAGTTGTTTATAAAAAAATTTGCGATGTCTAGGAGTGCTCTTGTGACACCTTTCGTACATTTTGGGCCGGTGCCCCTTTTGTCTCTGCACTAAAAGCTGTATATGGATTAGCATATGATGTGGATATTGAAGGCTACATGGTGCTTCTATTAACTCACTATAATTTCTTCTCTTTTTACAGCAATCCTATAACATAATTGTGATTGCTATAACCTTCTCTGTATTCTGCAGTGGGGCTGTATGAGCAGAATTCTTGTTACTTTCTTTTTGCCAGCAATCAACGTGCAAATGGCTCTTGGAGAAAGCTTAACACAGTCATGATACCTGGTGCAACTGTGTCGTCCAATCAAAAGGTTCCCAATATTGGAGAAAGCTTTTGACTGCCTCCCTTTGAACTTCAACAGACTCGTATCTTCGGCGACGATACATGTCTTCCTCTGGAAGATGAAGCATGCCTCTTATCACATTAAGGCCGAGGCTGCTCTTAAACTGCTCCTCATCATCAATTACATGGACAAAACCCTTATGTAGACCAAATTCAACATGGAAGTACGGAAAGTTTTTCGGAATACAACCTCGCAAGCCCTTTTCGCTTGTATCAATGAGCTTTTTTGCATTATGTTGACTCCACTCATTTTCGGCTTCATCAATTGCCTAAACCAAACTTCTTTTAGCAACTTAAAAACAAACTAAATATACAAAAAAAAAAACATACAAATTTGGAATTGGAAACCTGAGAAGCGGGTATACAGACAACAAATACACGATCATGTATGCATCAAAATAAATTTCACCAATGCGATAAACACCAGTTAGCTTCTTCAGAAGAATAGCATCTCTCTTTCTTTCTTTTTTCCCTTTGAAGAAAAAGTGTGGAAAATCATCCCACTTGGGTCAATAAGGCCAGATAATAGTATAACTGTCAAAGATTTTTTTTTTTTAAAAAACCAATGGGACAAGTTACGAAGTAAATAAAGCAACAAGCTAAAGTATCAAGGGCCGAACTCACTTTTGCTTGGAAAAAAAAGACTAAGAACAGGTTGAGCTCAACAGATTTATTTAAGTTTTTTTTTATTAACTCTAGTTTCCATTTGACATTTTATCAACCATTTAACGAAGCAAACAAAGTCTGCAATTAGTTGAAGTTACGCTCAAACAACTATCTGAAGTAATGGAGTTCTGTATCTATCTTCTTCTGTTTTTAAAGCCTATATAATGACATTGCTTCAATATGGCAGTGTTTCCCCCATATCTGGTACCGCAACTATCCATTAATCTACTAAGTATCTCCAATTCATGGGAAATGAATGAGCCGTAGAGCCTTTTTTCTCCAGCTTCACTGCCCTGCTAAAGCCTAAAAGGTTGCCAATTATTTTTCTAGTCTTATTTTTCAAATGTATGTCTCTCTGGCTAACTTCAGAGCACAAAAATCATCCTAGTACCCCACTCCCTTCAGTTGGTGTGTTGTGTGTGTATGTGGTGGGGCAGTGTTGGGGCGGGCAGGTACAACTTCTCATTTCATGCAAACTACTCCAACGACTAGCACAAGGGATTACAAAGAAGCACAGTTTTAGTGCTGCATTCATAGAAAATTAGAATGAAAAATAATACCTTTTTAAAATACAAAGGAGCCTGTTTGGCAATTCCTTTGGGCAAAGGAATACACTCGATCAAACAATGGCGGTGCTGCTGAGCCAACCCCATCACTGTTTCAAGAAACACCACATCCTTTTCCTGCTTTGCAAACATCATTATAAGGCATTTCTTGAAGTTGCGTATTTCTTCCCACACATTATTCTCGACAGTTCTAGTGGCCGATTCATGCTGCAAAGAAAACAGCTAGGCTTTAGTGGAGAAGGTATTTCCACAACCACGAGATCAATGAAATTAACAGAAAATAAGAGAGATATCCTCAAGAAGAACATTGGTAGGCATTGTTTTTAGTGAGAGAAGCTCTCCCTTCTCTCTAGTTTCCTCTTTCGTTTTCTTCTGTGTTTCCTCCTGTTTATTGTCATGGTTCTTGTTTTCTGGTTGTGCTGCTTCTAGTTTTTAGATGGGTTTAGATAGGTGTTTTCGAGTAGAAGCCAAAACCTTTCAGGTGTCTGTTGATGTTAGGGGAGTTGTTAGATGGTCGGAGTGGAGTCGATAGTCTCATAGTGCCATTTCTCTTGGGAGATTAGGGGCTGCCTGGTTAGTTTCTTTAGCCAGCCAGCTTGTGGGAGTTGATGCTGATCAGGCTGTCGTGTTGAGATTCAATGAAGGCTCTAGGGCTTTCCTGGCTCAACGACGAGCTAACAAGTCGGGTAGATTTGTTGCCGTGATGGAGTTTGGAGAAGGACGCCGGAAAGGGGTGGTCATGGTCCCTGAAGGTCGAGAGGGAGCTGGTTGGTTAGCTATGGCAGCGTGTTTCCAGGGGGTGGTCGATCAATTTGGGCCGGTAGGGAGTCATGTTGGTGCTGGCGGTGCAGTGGGAGAATGAGAGGAGCTGTGCGGAAGTTGTTCAGATGGGGTTGAGAAAGGGTGGTCCTGCTCAAAGTGTCGTTCCATTTGCAGGAGGCAAAAGGAAGTCGATGGTGTTGGTAGGGAAGAACACTGCAGTCGAGGGGGCAGCTATGTCTGCCATGGGGGCTACTCCTGCCAAGTCAGAGGTTTGCTGCCCAAAGCATTTTCGTTTAAAGCTCAACGGTTTGCTCGAGGAGTTGCAAAGGCTCATCGGGTCTGTCATGGGTGAGGGCTCGGAGGGGCTGGTGGAAGGCTGGGTTGGCTGGGTAGGTTGTGATGAGTGTGTTGGGCCGGGAGTTGGAGGTGGGCCTGTGGGTGGCGTCAGTTCTCTGAAGCCCTAGGGAGTTGAGGTGGCTTCTCTGAAGCCCGAGGTGTGTTTGGGCTGCAAAGTTGACTTGGGTTGCTTAGAGAAGGACTCTGTTGGCTCGGGCTGTGGGGTTGGGGAGCTGTCGACTGGGCCGACTGCTGGGCTTGTTGTCGACCCGGCCCAACGGGAGTCTCTCGTTGTCGATGACTCGGTCCTGCCGCCCTCTCCTGGTGGTAGCCTCGATGGCACGATCGTTCACCACCACCAGTTGTCGACGGCAGATGACTCGCCGGCGATGTCTGCGGCCGGGGGTGAGGGTCTCCTTGTCGTGCCGGTGCCGGTACCATCTCCGGCAGCCTCTAGCGTTCCTGCTGATGGCTTATCGGGGGACACCGAGCTCGGAGGAAGGGAAGCCCACTCGTCGGCGGCGGATACCCTCTCGTTGGCGCCGTCTGTTGTCGATGACGACTGCCCGGAGGTCTCTCTGGCGCCGGAGCTTACGCCGGAAAATCCCGAAGGCTCGTTCGAGGGTCAGATCTCGTCGGGGGCGTTGGTTGTGTATGATGGAGAGGCTGGGCATGATGGGCTCGATGGTTTGGCTGGGCCTATCTTGGATGGGCTGAAAATTTGGTGACCCGGAGTCCTTAGCTGGCTCATCGGGGGCTTTGGTGGTGATTGAAGGAGGGGCTGGGCATGATGGGCTCGCTGGGTTTGCTGGGCCTATCTCTGGGCTCCTCTTAGGTGGGCAGGAGGAGGGGGAGTGTTCTCTTAGACCTGTTCTAGCGGTCCCTTCTCGTGCTGTTTCTGTCCCTAGTAACGTTTTGGAGGATGCTTCTCCGGCGTGGGTTTTGGATATGGTTTCCTCTGTGGGTACTATGGTTGGGCTTTCGTGTGGTGGTCAAGAGGACAAACTGAGAGATCTCTTTGCAGCATTGGAACGGGATCGGGTGCAGCCTTGTTCGAAAAAGTCTCGAAAATCAAAGGGGAAGATGATCAGAGAGTTGCAGGGATTGAAGTCTTCAGTTAACTATGATGAGGCTCCCTCGATCGTTCGGAAGACTTAGAGCTGATTCTTGTTGGGGGTGATTCGTGTGGGCGGGTGTTTCTTGTTGGGCAGGTGTTTCGTGTGGGCGGTTTTTTTTTTCCCTCTGTATTTTTTTTTGATGAATAAACAGCTTTTATTAAAAGAAAGGAAAAAGAGAGAGTACAGTATAAAGGCTGAACTAATCTCACTCAAAGCATACAAAGAAAATAGCTAACAAAGTTCACAAGATCTAGAAAAGGCCCCCCCATCACAGCATTAGCCCAAAGATAAATGGAAAGTAAAAAAGACTTGCAACTGAGAAGAAGAACTAGCAGAATCATCAAAACATCGACGGTTACGTTCCCTCCACAAACACCACCAAATACATAGAGGAATCATCTTCCAAACCACGTTAGCCAAAGGATCCTCAAAAATCCTACCCCAACACGCCAACACATCCCCCACCCCACCAGGCATAACCCACGGAATCTGAAAAATACGGAGGACATAAGCTCACAATCCTCTCGCAACCGAGCAATGAAGGAGCAAATGATCAACAGATTCAGCATTCCCACGACACAAATAACACCAATCAAGCGTACAAAGACCCCTGCAGCATTCTAACTCTTTTGTGCCTTCTCGGTGGGTTTTGAAAATGGTCTCTACTTTCCGACATATGGTTGGGGTGTCGTATGAGGGGTATGAGAATGAGTTGATGAATCTCTTTGAAGCTCTGGAGAGGGATAAGATTCAAGTGCGTCCCAAAACTTCTTGTAGATCAGGTGGAAAAATGTTAAGGGAATTGAAAGGATTGGCGTCGAATATTAACTATGATGGGGCTGGTTCATCTACTAGAAGGGGCAGGAGAGGAGGGAGGGATTCTATCATTTGTTAATGAAGCCTCGTATTTTGAGTTGGAATGTCCGAGGTTTGAATGAGAGGGGGAAATGCAGGCGGATAGGCAATTTACTTAGAGGTTGGCGACCTGATGTAGTTTGTTTGCAGGAGACTAAGCTGGGAGTGATTCCGAGAGCTGTGGTGAGATGTCTGTGGGGAGGTCCGTTTGTGCGGTGGTGTCATTTAGCGGCGGAGGGAGCTTCGGGTGGTATTCTTTTGTTATGGGATTCTCGGGTGTTGGAGTTGGTGGAGTCCTGTGATGGTATGTTTTCTCTTTCGGTGATTTTTAAAAATATCGATGATGGGATTCAGTGGGTGTTTTCGGGTGTTTATGGTCCTAATGATGCTAATTGTCGGAGTATTTTATGGGATGAGTTGACGGGAGTGTATTCATGGTGGAACCTCCCGTGGTGTATTGGGGGGGATTTTAATGCCATTAGATTTTCTGGTGAGCGCTCTGGATCAGGAGGTAGTGTTCGAGCTATGGGTGATTTTTCAGATTTTATATCTGAGATGGATTTGTTGGACATTCCGTTATGTGGAGGGTGCTATACGTGGTCTAATAATCGGACAACTCAATCTTGGTCTCGAATTGATCGCTTCCTTTTTACTTCAGAGTGGGAGGTGTTGTATCCTGATGTTATTCAGCGTCGATTGCCTCGATTAGATTCTGACCATTTTCCTATTTTGTTGGAGAGTGTAAGGTTGGGGTGTGGAAAGAAGCCTTTTCGTTTCGAGAATATGTGGTTGAAGGAGGACGGTTTCGTGGATATGGTTGCGGATATGTGGAGGAGTTATGTTTTTGTGGGTTCTCCTAGTTTTGTTCTTAGCCAGAAATTAAAGTCCTTAAAACGGGATTTGAAAGTGTGGAATAAGGAAATGTTTGGTGATCTTAGTAATCGCAAATTATCTTTGATGCGGGAGCTTTCCTCTCTTGATGAGCTAGATGAGGGCGGTTCTCTTGATGCAGTCGGTGTGGGGAGGAAGGTGGCAGTGGCTAGGGAGTTAGATCATCTGATTGATATGGAGGAAGTTAGTTGGCGTCAGAAGTCTCGGGCTTTATGGCTTAAGGATGGTGATAGATGTACGAAATTCTTTCATCGTGTCGCTAATTCTAACCGAAAATTCAACTCTATTTCTCGGTTGGACATGGATGGGGACATGGTGGAGGATCCCGTGGACATTTCTACAAAGATTGTGTCTTTCTACACCTCTTTGTATCAGGAGCCTTATTCTTGGAGGCCGTCTTTGGAGGGCTTGGAGTTCGATTCTATTTCTGGTGAAGAAGCAGATTGGCTAGAACGCCCTTTCGAGGAGGAGGAGGTCTCTGGTGTGGTGCATAGCCTCAATGGGGACAAAGCTCCGGGTCCGGATGGCTTCTCTATAGCCTTTTATCAGTCTTGTTGGGATGTGGTTAAGACAGACATGCTTTTGGTGTTTAATGAGTTTGCGAGGCATGGTAGATTTGCTCGGAGTCTTAATGCTACTTTCATTGTGCTTATCCCTAAGAAGCCAGGGGCGGTGGATTTGAAAGATTTTCGACCTATTAGCCTTGTGGGGGGTGTTTATAAGATCGGACCTGAAGGGGATCAATTTGGATTTCCCCGAAATTAACTGAACCCCCAACAATAGGATCTTCCTCGCAAATAACGAGTGCCCCCGAACGATCATCGACCCTCTCACCCAAAAAATTACCCAACTGTAAAGTGTCAGACGCACCATTTAATGAACTGTCCTCCAACTCAGCAAAGTCCTGATGCGAAGAATGCTGAAGAGGCAAAACAGAGGCCGAAGAGTCCAAAGGCAGCTCCCCCTCGACTCCCAAACCAGACCCGCCCGACCCAAGCATCCCAATTTTCTGCCGAAAATCCCCAGTAAAACCAAATTGCCCAACCACCGGAGGAATCGCAGGATTCTGAATCAGCCCATTCTCCACCGGCGACAGAGGATGCTTTGAAGAATCAACCGACAACACACCAAGCACGACCTGGCCATCCTTACTCGCCCAGTCCTGTATTGGAGCTGATGAAGGAGTAATCTTAACAAAAGGGGCTGGCGACAACTCTGCGACAGCAAACAAACCAGCCCGACGAGAACCAGACCCCTCCCGAGCCGGGAAAATGGACTCGACAGGCTCTGGATTCAGCCCCGACGTAATCGCACCACCAACAACCTCCACATGCACCGCCTCGTCATCTCTGAGCAGCCCACCGGCATCCTCCACAGGCACCGACCCGTCATCTCTTAGCAGCCCATCCCCACCCGACAACGACCCACCCCCATCCGACGACAACCCACCCAGATACGCAACAGGATGCGCTTCGACGATTCCCAACCCAGGCGAGGAGGGCTCCTCGACGAGCTGGCTAGGCTGGCTGGACGCAACAAAAGAAAAACCCAGTCCACGTTGGGCCTTTTCCTCGGCGCCCAAGCACCCTCTATTCGGCCCACCCTCCACGACAGTGGGCTGGGCCTCCAACTTAAAGCCACAGACCAAGCATGTTAAAATGGGCTCAGTCTTAGGCTCCGAAAATCTCTGCTTGTTTTTTACCAGCCCAATAACCCGATCCAAACCAGCTTGCAATGACATTAAATGATGCCACAGAGTTTCGTCTGAATCAGCCGCCAACACAGTCTGCCCATCTGATTAAATGTACTGAGTTCCTCAGTACATTCTCTTGTACTGGTGACTCCATTGTTCCTTGTTTTCCTTCATGTTCAATAAAATTGGCTTACTTATCAAAAAAAAAAAAAGATATCCTCAAGAAATTAAATTATTCTATCAGATTTTTTTTTGGTGGCAATCATTCTTCAGGTTTAATTTCACTTTAGTAGAGATTCATGTTACTTCCAAGAGCAGCTATACTATTCTACTGCATCTCAGAAGCATCCTAAGGTTTTCAATGTTTGTAGAACTGACATCACCTACCTTATTCACTATCAGTTTTCCTACAAGTCAAGTAATATGCAATGTCCCCACTCTTCCCAGTACTACTTCAAACTTGTAACATGAATTTGTCCCTTTAGATACAAAACTCATGAATGCAATGCCATTGTCAACCATAGATAAAAGCCAATTGGAAGTAGAAGTCAAACTAGTTCAAATCACTTTATAACATCAATCCTCATAACTAGAAAGAGAAGTAAACGTTTAGGAAAAGAAAAAAAAAACTTAAGCTCACCTGCTGTGGTACAATGCAGCAATGACCAGGCACTACAGACTGCCAATGCGGCAGCATCAAGTATGTGAAATTTGCTATTGATACAATTAGATGTTTCGGCATATTTGGATTCTCAAAGCAGAAAAGACACCTCTCATGTTGAGTTAATAGTCGCATATTCTTCTGGGTACCCTGTTGCTCATTACCTCCACCCTTCTTCCCATCTTTTCTGCTAGGACAGTCTTCAAAATCATATTCATCATATGCCTGACCATAAGTAGTATATTTTTTGTTGTGCATTATCTTTCAAGCTAGATGCATATCAGCATCGTCCTCATCCTTCTTTTGCCGAACAGATCTATCCCGCATAATACGTCTAGATAAAGCAAATCATCAATAGAATGATTACAGCACTGAATGGGTTACAGGAATAAGAAAGATATTGACATGGCATTCTGTACAGTAGATAAAAAAAACATAAGAAAAGAACACACCGACCCATACACACGAGCTGAGTCCATCTTTGCTGCAGTAATTTCATTTATCCAATACTTCTCTACTCCCAATGAATAAAATTCTGGGCTTTTAACCCACGAAAAAACCACACCCAAATAAAACATTACAAGATGAATAATTACCTGCTTGAGCTTCCTTCGTTCTGCATTCTAATTGAATTATCACCAGCACCCTGCTTTATCTTCTCCACTTCTTGCTAATTAAAAGAAAGAGCGACAAGACCCAATTAGTTACTGAAAAGAAATCACACTTAACAAGTAATTCATCTAGTCCAATGACTCCCATTAAGATGAATGTTTTTCCATCCGTACCCCATCGAATTTTTCACTAGAGAACCTTTTCTTCTGTAAGATTGATGAAGTAGACAAACAATTCCAAGGTACCTTTTTTATATCCGTCTCACGTTGATCATCCGAACCTGTATGCCGTTCCTCAGTTAACCCTGTCTTTCTATCTCTTACGGCATGTAGATGGGCACGAGATGGGGCAGCTGTACGAGATGCTACAGAAACAGCGAGTTGACCAAGAGAAACCCACCGTTCTTCAACAACCTGCACAATTCCATCGGGTACAAAACAACATCCAAAAGAAAAAGGCAAAAAAGAAAAAAAAAATTACAGAGATCCTTGCTCATGTATAAAAGAAGGAGGCATACCTCTTCAAGCCTTCGGCCTTCTCGAGCTGCTTGTTCTCGTACACGCTTCAAGGCTTTAAGTCTCCAGCTTGCGCCTCCATCCCCAACAACTGAAGAAGACAAAAGTTTTTCCCCACTGGGTGTTTTGATCCTCATCAAGGATCTGGGTGTTTCGGTAATCAGGAGTCTAGGGTTAGAAAGGGGGCAAGAAGATTGTTACAAGAAGAAGGAGGTTAGGGCGGGAAAGATGTAGTCATGCGCAGATGTGTTTTGTGGAGGAAGAAGTCGGCTAGATTGAAGTTTGTTTAGAGGGAGTTAGAAGATTTGGGAGGGAGATTGAGGGGGGAGCTTCGTGGGTTCGGTTATTATCATGAGGGGTGCGGAGCGACAGTGAGGATTCGAAGTTCGCAATCCGACGGTCAGAGCACGCCACGTCATTTAAAAAATATCTGACCCATTTTGAAGGTGACCCAACCCGTTTGAAACACCCGGATCTCTTCACTTCCCCTGTGGCTGGCTGTAAGGTCGGTTTGAATCTTCGCCCAATGCTGAACATGCCTATTGAAGTGAGTCAAATAAATTAAAATAAGCCTATTGAAGTGAACATAGTTGCTGGGTAGAAATCCTAGAGATAAATAAAAAAAAACAGAAGGATTTCTTCAGGCAGGCTTATGGGCCGGGTCAGACCTTTGTGGGCTTGATTGTCCAATAGGGCCATATGTTTCTTTATTGTTTTGGGCTGCCCAATTGCATGGGCTTATTTGTTTACCTGTTTAGTCAGTTCGGGGCCTCTTCGGCCAGTTCAGAGTATAAATTCATGAAAATATCAATGAAAGGTATCGAATGAATTGATGCAAAACAGCTACAGGAGATTGACTCTCTCGAATTGAGTCTGTTACTGATTTTTCCTTCAACATTTCATTTCATCCAAACAGCTTTTCCATCTTTTCACCCCTGTACCCAGCTGGGTACATTACACTGGCTTTGCTTCCCTAAGTATCTTCTGGATACCCACTACCATTATCCTTAAAAAAAAAAGGATTCAATTCCTTGGGGCAACGATGATTTTTACTTACCATAAATTGATGATTTTTATAAGTTTTTGTTGGGTCAACGATGCGTGACACCCAGACAGCATAAAATTGATTGATAAAAAATGTAAGATGAAACCAAGCCATTGTGTGTTTGAGTTATACCTAATTTTTTAAGAAAAAGAAAGTGAGAGAAAGCGATCATTTCACTAAACTACCAATCCAACAATTTAGGAAGAATGGGGTATGGGATCTAGAAACTAGAAGCATACCATGATAGCAGTCAATCGTCAATCGTCACTACAGGCGTTTTGTTACTCCTGTCTGTAAGTTTAAATCATATCCAGCGAGTGAACGCGAGTTTGAATAATATTATTTATGAGCGAGTCTTTGACTTAATTGATACTCAGATTGTGAGACCGATTCAAGTATTTGGATTTTGTCATTGCATTACCGGTTCAATCAATATATTTCCATGTCGGATTACGTTCATACGAGCTCAGTTCCAAAAAAAACAATGGGTTTTCAGGTTTTCCAAAAATAAAGATAATATAAACAGTATCAGGACTACACTTTTGGAACGCCATTTGGACAATATTGTGAAGGGACGAAAATTCAATTGGGCGAAACTGTTGCTCAAGCCCACGTGGGAGAAACCTGAATCTCCCTGCCCAAAGCCGAGGAAAACAGGTCCAACGAAATTCCTCACGCGCAACCCATTGGACGTTTTACTTTAGTCCAAGCCCATAACGGCCTCACGCTAATCACCGAGACACCGACATTGGTCTGGGTAAAACGGCCGACAGGAGACAGAACACAGAAGAAGGATACGCTAACGCATGCAAAGTAAAGGCAATCCAACCAATCCACTGGAGGTCAACGGTCTTATGTATCGAAAAAAACTTTCACCTAGAGCGGCAGCAAGAAAAGGGTCTGGTAACTTTCGGGACGGTTTAAGAACTAACTGGTCAGTCTGTGTAATGCAAGCCTGATGTAATTGTAATCAAATCTGATGAAGGGCTCCATCACTCTCATGTGTTTAGTAAACAAAAGAAGCAGACGTCGGTGCCTAACGTCTGAAATGCTCCCCTCAACGACCATATATTCTTTGTCTCACAAAATACCAAAACAGTAGTGTAGATTACTCCAAAAAACATACCAGAAAAGTTTTTCTTGTATTTCAAGTCCATATGAGCATTATTTTGAACATTTGAAACTGGAGTTGTGACATTAGTCATTTTTAATGACAAGCCTCTGTGTGTTTGATTGGGTGGTGACGGGACTGCCATTGCCATCAAAGATCAATGGACTCATGATTTGACTGATCACCAATTAAAAACGCTCAGAATGCGGTCAAAATGCAAACTTTAAATTCAGGCACCCACGAATGGGACTGATGCCCCTGCTTTAATCGACACCCTCGTGAAATCCGTGGATAAAACATTGTGAAATCCCGATGGGATCCCGAGCATTTCCCGACAGAGGCAGCCTCTGTAAATCAAATTTTTTTTAAAAAAACAGAGGCTGGAAATGTCCAGCCTCTATCGGGATGGCCTCGGGATCCCATCGGGATCCCAAGCCTTTCCCTAAAACATTTGGGGTAGAATAAATGACAAGGGCCTTAAACACGCAAGCCCCACCAGCACAACCTTTCTTTCCACCACTTACCTTTGAGGATCCCATCAGGAGATTCTGTGTGATCTTTTGTTGTTAGGACTTAGGAAAGTGAGTACATTTTACTCTTTTAAATTATCCCTCGTAGATCATATACATGGTGTAATGTCAATTCTCAAAGTGCCAAATGACTTTCTCGTTATCCAACTCTCAAAGCTGTTCATCAGTGTCTATGCTTAGTTATGCACACAGACAAAACAACGCAATATATATCAGATTTATTGAACAATTGGGTAGAATTTGTCTCTGGGTCGATCCTAGGAACCCTCACAGTTACCTTGATTGAAACCAATATGCGATCTCATCATGTTTAGCAGAATGGTATACGCACAAGTTGGCTACTAACTCGAACATGGTGGTTCTAAATCACATCAAGGTAGACACATTGAATTTTAGGACGGTGTCTCGAGCATTTCGTGACATATCATGATGCACTAACCGAAATAGGGTGGAAAGGGAAAAATGGACGCTAACTTGCGCTATATAAAAGGTGGTCGATTGAGCCCGTGAAATTAAGAGAGCAAGTTGGAAGTTATCATGCACATGATGAAGAATTCATCTCGCAAATCGCCATCAGAGCAACAAATGCGACGTCATGATGCGAAGTTGCAACCAATAAATCAACAGAAGTTCAAGTGTTCCTTCAAAGGGAATCCCCCAGCTTAAATCAGTTTTCTAAAATATTCCAACCATTTCATCAACTTCCAGAAGAGACTGACTTTCAAGATTTCTAGGTCCCCTCCTCTCTTCCTCTCTCTCTCTAGACCAGAATATTATCTAAATGCTACTTTAACTCTTCTGCCGGCATCACCTGAACTTCTGTAGTTTTCATTCTCTGCACGCAAATGCCAGATGATGGGGATCATGCACTTAACTTGATGCGTTCGGTCTTCCAATGGCGTTGCTTGTTAGTTGTTATGCTTTGCAAAGGGCGAGAAGGAGATGCTTCCGGCTGTAGAAAATTCGTAATTAAGCTGTGTTCCTACGAAAGATTGGAGCCTTTACGAACTGTTGTTAATTTTCAGGTATCACTTATTTTGTAGAACTCTTTCAGCTCTGGTACTCTCTACTTCTACTGTTTTGTTTTGCAGTGAGCTCCCTCACTGATCATCTCGGAAAAACGATTGGCAAAAGGACAAAAAAAGAAGATTGATTTTTATATTTAATGTATTCACACTATATACTGTATATGAATTACCTGATACAAATTGTAAATTTGTGTCTTCTCGCAGCTTTTCATGAGATTTCACCCAAAAAAAACATTCTCGTACTTGTTTTGTAGGCTGTCTTCTATTTGTCTTCTTGTTTGTTTTGGGTATAAACAATCCAAATATGGAAATTTGTTTCTTGTAACGTCGACCCACCATGGAACCCCCTTCTCAAAATCCTCACAAACAAAAGAACCCGTGATTCGGTGTCTAGAAACTCACGTGTCTGATTGATCAAAATATCAAACAGTCCCTATTCTCATAATTAGTTGTCATTCACTAATTATAGCCACCAGGAAAATCATGTTCCCCATTGACTAATGAAGTAAGCCCTTTCTGGGACAGAATTCATTGCAATTTTTAGTCCGAATTGCATAGTGCAATTAGAAGAGAGATATGTACACAATAGATAGACCTCATTATAAAGTACATGTTGTCCGTAACTTTAAGTAGACAATATTAAATAGTGTAGGGTCTATCTATTTGACTATTTATCTCTAAATTACTCATGTAATTCGAGAAAAAAATTAGAAAGCATCTTAATCCCTTTATGCGCTTATATCACAATTCTTTGATAACAGCGAGGCACCGACATTAGGGGCTGTCTCCTCTATAATCGCGCAAGAAAACGACATGGTTTTGTTGCTTAAGAGAGATTGAGGGTTTCAATCCATGGCCCAATTTCCTAGTGTGCTTTAGTCGCCCATGGGAGATGCAACAGAGAATATGCGTTAAAGAGCCCCAGGCCGGATCAAATGTAGATTTTGAAGTTGACGGATTGAGCTGTGCAAGTGGGATCCTATCACCATTAACAATAATTATTTAGAGTACTTGCAGCAATCATGGTAGAATGCCAATCACAATACCGCTGTATAACGCATTACCTTGAAAGTGATATTACAACTTATGGCAGGGACCATCCAGAGCCACGCCCTTTAACTTTGTAGTTTCAGGCTTTCAGCTATCCTTTCTTAGGGATGTTGGGTCCTCGTCTTCAACGTAGTAGGTTTCGCTTCCGCGTTTGTTGGCTTCTGTACGGGTTGATTATGATTTTATATTTATTGATGATTTGGGATTTGAGAAGATCCTAATTAGGTTAGATAGGATATAGTTTCTCTTCAATTTGCTACCCGAATAAGAGAGGAACATGATCTGATTAGATCTGTCTCATCTTCCTCTGTACTGTCTTTATTTGTGTTAATGCAACTTTCAATATTGATTATTTTAAAAAAATAGAGTATCAAATGGTACATAGTATCTATTGAACTAGCTAAGGAAGGCAACTATCTTCCTAAAGATAAGTAAAAAACATTGACCACACTCTTGGAGGGCTGCATAAGATTCCCCTGCCACCACATACCTGATGGGTCTTTAATCTTAGTAAAAGCCTCGAAAGGCTCATTAACGTGACTTTGGGATAATCATTTGGAGGGTGAAGAGTTTCACCTTAGAAGACAATTTAGAAGCAAAATCTTTATTGGAGAGAGTAATGATTAGGCTTGTTGGCTTAAGATTGCATCTTTGGAGTAGAGTGGCATATTTTAAGGGATCCAGTATCCACTACCTGAAGTTGCTCCTAATCTCTTCAAGCATTCTCACCATCTATGTGGGTTGAGGAGTATATATAATTTCATGAACCCATCTCATTGTCAATGGCTGCTGTCCGACCAGCTGCTCACTATGATAACAACATCGACAATAAAAGTGTGGTATTTTAGGACAGAGGAAAAAACACGTTCTGAAACCAAAAGAAAAAAGAATCCTGTTTTGAGTTCTTAACTGCAGAGCAAGAGAAGAAAGAACCAAGAAGTCATTAGGTACGGCGGATTCAATAAAAGGGGCCATTTTCCATCATTATTGATGGTATAAGACTTAAATTTATTAGAAGATATGTCATCCAAGACTATCCACTATATATTTGAAAACGGAGAAAATAAAAAACTTCCTAAGAAGGTTGTCTGTAGGGTCTACTTAAGAAGTGAGCGAGGTCAATAACCCCAAAAAGATTAGTCAGCGGGCGAGTTTTGTCTGGTTTACTGGTTTAGTGATGGTCAACTTGAAGAGGCAGAAGAATCAAAAGCCTCGTACTCTCGCGGGGACTCGTGGGTCACTAGACATTAGACAATGAAGGTCACTGAATCACTGACCAGACTCATTCATCCTTTGTAGTGTTATAAATCTACAATATGAGCCTCGAAGCAGCACCGCTTGCAGCCATTAAACAAACCCTCTCTTCTCTCTGACTCTTAGAACTCTTTTCACCTAGTCATTCTCTATTGAATTGCTTGCATTTTCAGGCCCTTGTAGATTCATAAGCCACGATTAAGCAAGGGACACTGCCACCACCACCAACAACAGCTAGAAGAAACGAATGCAAGCCTACTGACATGTCACAGTCCACCACCCCATCTCGGGTCAGAGCTTCCCCTAAAACCCATAGGGATTCTCCCAAATCAACGCCGGAGACAAAGACCAACCGTACATCATTGGCGAGAGCAGCAGCCGCAAAGCCAGCACCAACCCCTGCAAGGAGGCAACTTGTGCTGAATAAGCCCAAATCTGAAGAGGAAGTTGTTGCTGTGGGTCGCACCGTGAACAACCCCCACGTTGTAGAGCAATTCGCTCGGCCGCGGCTACGGCGGTCCTCGGATCCCAGCTGTAGGAGAAATGAAAATGAAGACGACCCAGATGGGAAGAGGAAGGAGTCGTTGCGGGGCGAGACTTCGATCCAGAATTTGCAGTCCGAGGTGTTGGCCTTGAAGGCAGAGTTGGATAAGGCTCAGAGCTTCAACGCAGAGTTGCAGTCACTAAACGTGAAACTAACCCACGATCTTGCTGCTGCAGAAGCAAAGATAGCAGCTCTTAGCTGTCATGACCACCAGGTGAGACTTACTGATAGTATCCGATAGATTATACGTGAAAAAGTGACAATTTTTACTTCTCTAGAGGCCAGGGGAAGCCCATTGCAGGCTACACTTGTTTCTCCTTGCAGTTTTGTTTAAAAAAACTGAAACCAATTATACAACCACATAAATAAATCATCAATTCACGACTGCTTCCTTGTTCTTAAGAAGTTACTTTTCTACCTCGCAGTTGGACTAGAAAATTAACCTGGTGCCCTTTTCATACATTCGATGAATATGAATGCATTATGTTCTTATCAATTTCCAAATTTTCTTTTGGATGAAGAGGGAGGAGTACCAGAGCCGTCAAGTTAGAGATATTCAGGAACGGATTGCCAGTAAATTGGAATGCTCGGCTGTGAAAAAAGAGCAGATCAATGATGCAAGCACTATTCAGACACCACTACAACGAGCAGCGGCACCTCTACAACCACTCTATCCAACTCCGAAAGTCACAGATGTGGAAAGAAAGGCTCCTCCCTGTTTGACCTTGCTGCCACCTCCTCCTCCACCGCCACCACCAATCCCTCTTCGGCCCTCTGCCCGAGTGGCTACCACTCATAAGGCTCCAGCACTTGTAGAATTCTATCACTCCTTTACAAGGCAAGAGGGGAAGAGAGGTTCTTCGGGACTAGTCAATCATAAACCGTCAGCTATTAGTGTACACAGCAGCATAATTGGAGAATTTAAAAACCGTTCAGCTCATCTGTTGGCTGTAAGGCTTTGACTTTCATGACAGATTACCTGCTTCATTTATTAGTGTCGATACTGCCACAGGTTGAACCATGAATAACTGATTATTTCCCCAGATAAAAGCTGATGTTGAAACAAAAGTAGAGTTCATCAACGGCCTTATTCAGAAGGTTCTGGATGCTGCTTTTACAGATATAGAAGGTGTCCTAAAGTTTGTAGATGGGCTTGACAATGAACTATCCTCTTTGGTAATTTCCAAAGATTTTCCTGTTTGTTATGACTTTGGTTAATTATGAACTCCCTTGTTGCTTAATCAATTTTTTTCACATACATGTTTTATATTGCTGGGCAACTTTACATCTCAAGTCTCACATGGTATCTTAGAAGCTCATTGCCTCTATGGCTGTGTAAATGATAGCTAGGCAATATCCGACTGTCTTGACAGGGAATATTTTGGACCAAAGTCCAAGCATCATTCACTGTGGTAGTCTCATTCTTTTTTGTCTCAAATCCTGTGTTCTACAGGCTGATGAGCGGGCTGTGTTAAAGCATTTTAAGTGGCCTGAGAAGAAAGCTGATGCCATGAGAGAAGCTGCAATTGAATATCGTGACGTGAAACTGTTAGAAACTGAGATTTCTTCTTTCCAAGATGATACGAGCCTTCCATGTGGAGCTGCCTTGAAGAAGATGGCCAGCTTATTAGACAAGTAGGAACTATGTAAAATATGCCCTTATCATTTGAAGGCCTACATTATATCTTTGTCAGAGTGTTGATTTTTCCAATCTCTCTTCTGATTGTGGAAGGTCTGAGCGGACCATAGAAAAGCTGATCAACCTGCGAAACTCTGTGATCCGCCTGTATCAAAACTACAGTATTCCAACTGATTGGATGCTTGATTCAGGAATTGTGAGTAAGGTATGGTCTTCTGCAAACCTCCTTTTCATTTGACTCGCATTCTTCTTTATTTGCTTGCTTGCAGTTGTAGAAAGTGGGAAATTTGGAAGGTATGCTACTATTTTTATACATTCTTTAGTTATTCCTAGTATAACATATGTCTATCTTGGCTGCTAATTATGGTGAATTGACTAGTTATTTGCAATGTGTACAGATAAAGCTGGCTTCTATGAATCTGGCTCAGATGTACATGAAGAGAGTCGCATCAGAGCTCGAGTCCATTCGGAATTCAGATAGGGAATGTAGTCAAGAATCTCTTCTGCTTCAGGGCGTGCATTTTGCATATAGAGCTCACCAGGTAATCCTTAAGTCAGCAGTTTCTGTGATCATACTACAAACTGCTGCATTCTTTAGTTGAAAAGGAAACATAGTGTCCTCGATGATAGCCTTTTAGAACTGTCTGCTTGGAAAGTGTTTCTATTTTAGATTCTTGTGTGGCCTGTGGAAAATGACATTTCACAAGCTGGTGAGCAGAACTCACTATGTTTTAGTTGGTGGGCTGCCTATAAAATTTGACAAAACTGAAATTGTGGCTTCTCCTGCAGACCAAATCTCATGCATGGGAGTGACTGCCTTTGTTGAGATACTTCAATTGATCTCTTGTTTTTTGCTTTTTTCCCACAACATTTTTCTTAACATGCATATAACACTCAAGTATTCTTTAAGGACAATACTTCAAAATGCCCAAATGTTGGAATTGTAAATCGAATGGCAATATTTTGAGAGTATGGGTAAGAAGCCAACCACAAAATGATAAGACCATTTATGAAGTGTCAATTGTTGACAGGTATAATGGTTGTTTTTTTAAATATACTTGCCCGGGCTCAGTTTAGTCTCCACTGCCATTTTCATGTCATCCTACAAGATTATGATAGAGAATGTTGGAACGTGCAAATTATTTTGTGGGGATGACAACATGATGGCCCTGGCCTCAGTTTAAGGATAAACATATGCTTCCTGGTAGACATGATGGGCCTCAATGTACGAGTCTCTTACAAGCTAGTTCCTTCACCAGGGAAGGAACTCTATGGTATGTTTCGTGGAGGACCTCCACTTTGATGTGCTGAGGATACTGGAGGAGTCAATTTCTGCCGGGAAAGCCTCGAGGATCCTCCTTATAAAAACTCTCAAAACCCATGTATGAAATCGCATTTTGGGTTTGCATGCCCGAAATCTGGGGCTCAATGGGGATTGCGAGTGCACAAGAGTTCCCTTATGTGGGAATGCAACTATTGTTTCCTGCCCGCTAATATTCCTATTTACAATCTTCATCACTAAGAGAGAATAATGGAGTTGGAGTCTTGATAGAATGCTTCCCAATTAACTGTTAGAAATGTTCTTTTCCAACATCTCATTTATGCGTGAAAAGTTTACTTGAGTGATTATTTAGCTATACAAAGTATGCTTTTGTGAGCTTTGTCAGTGATGGGGAAATGCTTTCTCATTCAGTTCTGTGGTGTGTATCTCTGCAGTTCGCTGGAGGTCTCGATTCTGAAACATTGTGCGCTTTTGAAGAGATAAGACAGCAAGTTCCAGGACATTTTAGAGGGTCTCAAGAATTGTTGTCTGGCATACCATCTTCGTAGCAAGCCATGTCAAAGTTACTCACTGCCAAGTATCATTCTTTCGAGAATCAGCAGCTTCTTTCTCCTCCTTCCTAGTACAAAGTTGATGCTTGCAAGAGCGTTGACAACGGCTGAAACTAATCCATGGATTCTCTGGCTGAAAAGATCGAGATCCAAAGTGAGGAAAGCCGCAAAGTGGTGGAGGAAATGTTAGCAAGACATAGACGATACTCTGGTCAGATGGTGCAAGTCCAAACTGCAGAAAACATTGGCTCTTCACCTGTCAAATCTCAAGTTTATTGACTGAAATATGTAATTCTCAATTGCTGTAAGAGATGGCCAGTGGGGGACCTACTTCTCTCTCTCTCTTCTAAATAGGACCTACTTCATTAGCACTTATTTATAAACTATTTACTGGGCACTGAAATTAGATGCCCACCAGTTTGTGTAAGCTAAGGCCTGTCCAACTTGGTCAAAACTAAAAAGAAAGGAGTTTTTAATAAAATGGTGGAAACTCATATAAGGAGTCTAAGGAGAACAGCATTTAACTCTTTAGAAAATGAACAATAACTGCAAACATTTAAGAAATAGAAGTGTGCTCTATCTAAAGGGGGCTTTCCAAAAAAAAATTCAATCTATGGACGGTGGTTAGGCAACTAGAAGAATATATTACACGCTTTTTGCCCTTGGACTTTGGGTCCATTTATTGGGTTTGTGTGTGTTGTTGGTTTTTGTGCACAATCGAGGTTTTGATGATTTCAATAAATAGATCAAGTTTATAAAATAAACACTTTAAAGACAGACGACTTGATGAAAGAGCAAAAAACTTGAAGAAAGAAAAACAAGAAGATGCAAGGAGTTCAAAGTGAAGATTCAAGACCATAGGATATCATCTTTATAACTCTTTGTTTCACTTTTGACAAGAATTTGAATCACGCACTTGCATATCTTTCAAAATATGCATAAACCGTTTTACTTTTTGTTTGAAAGATTAAAATGTTTTTAAAAGTTTCAAAATACCCCAAACAAACTCTGAAACCTTACATATACTTATGGAAAATAAGTCTTTAAAATTGAGTGTTTAAAAATGGTAAAAAACATGGTTTTAAAAAGAACCGGACTGTGCATCAGTTGAAACGGTCGACCGGCCTTCGATCGCTTGGTATAGCGGTCGACCGGTGGCTTTTTAAATATAGTCGTTGAGCTTCTGACAATATGACCGTTGGGATAATGGTAACTTTAAGCGGTCGACCGGTTCATATAGCGGACAGCCGACTCGTTTTAATATACGACTCTCATCGATTATAAACAGATAGTTTTCATATGTGGCATATAAATACACATTCATATCGTCCTAAACACAACCAACGACCATGTATCTTTTGTATAGTTTGAGAAATATTTTAAACCTTCATATGTCATATTTCTCGTATTATTCACACAAATTACACTTTCACATCATTGTCAATGTGTGAATCAAAAGAGATAAAACTTTCAATTTTCTTATCCACTCTTTGAGAGAGTTTGTCATTGTATCTCATTATCCAAAAGAGGTGATTCCTTTAGTGAGGTTGTTCGCTAAAGAAGAAGTTTAGAGATTGTATATCTCAAACTTGGGTGAGTTTGAGTGTTGAGCCCGAGAAAACACTTGTACGGTTCTCTAGTACCCGGAAGCTAGAGTGTAAGCTATTAGAAGATAGTGAAAAACCTTAAGGCTCGGTAAAAGAGCTTGAGGGGTGGATGTAGGCGGGTTTGCCAAACCACCTAAAAATCAAGTGTTTGCTTATCTTACCATTCTTTTTACTTTTACCACGTATTTACACTTGTTGCATATTATATACTTGTGCTAATTAATAGTTACTTTGCAAACACGTTTTTGGAGGTTAAAAACGAAATGTTTAGAAAACCAATTCATCCCTTCTTAGGTTTTCTTAATCCTAGGACTCACATGTGTTATGCTTGATATGTGCTTGTTCTTATAATCATGTTTGAATGAATTTGCCATTTGCTTAAAACAAGGACTCAAGTGTAGTCTCAAGTTTTTATTTCTTTAAACAAATCGTCTTTAAATTTTTAAAAATCAAATTTTAATTCTTTTAAACAAATCGTTCTTGAATTTTAAAAAATTGATTATAAAGATTTTTAAATTTACAATTTTTATTAAAAAAGTCCTCTTGTTAAACTTTCACTTATAAAGTTAATTATTCACACATCAACTCCAATCATAAATTAAAGCCCAAGCTAAATAAACTTGCCATTTCAATTTAAAATTTCAAGTCAAATAATGATATATGCCACATTACATAAAACAAATAAAGTTATTTTAATTATTTTTTTAAAAAAGTGAAGGACTTGATTTTATCCAACAATGTCTAAAAAAAATCTTTTGTGATAGAGTTAATTTATTTTTATTTAATACTAGAAATATCTAATTATTAGGTTATGGATTCCAATTTTATTCTGCAATTTCCAAAACAAAACTTTCTTTTGTGAGTAAAGTTAAAGAGGAGTTTTTTTTTAGCAAAAAGAGGAGGCAATCATAGTAGTAACATTCTTGAGACGTAATCATAGAAATACTTCCATTACATAGTGTCCAGTTTGCTGAGAAAAAATAAACATGTTCCTTTTCAAGTGTTTTTTTTTTTAGGATTCGAATTCATTCATAAAATTATCACCGACCATCTTAAGAATTCAAATACAAACATCAATATATTTAACATAATCTCCAAATTTTTTTTATTATAAAATTTTTCTCTATACTTTTTCAGATAACTCAAATATTTTTTTTATTAAACAATTATATCAAATTATTTATCTCTCCACTTTACACAAACACCTATAAAATACTATTTAATATAAATATTTATCAATTTTCTAAAATCCTAGGTTTCTTCGCAACACAAAAACCACCGGTGTCCAGTTTGAATCATACCTCTTTTTTTAAAAAAAAAAATTGAATCATACCTGTCGCCCCAACAAAAATAAAGTCAACAGGAGCGTTAGATGTGAACAAAGATTCAAACATTTGAACGGTGGATAGGATGGGACAGGAGGCTGATAAGCTAATTGACACCGAAATAATTAGATTTTTTTTTTCCATTTACTTTTCATTTTTCCGAAGTATTTCTATCTCTCTCTCTCTGGCCTCTTGAGATTTGTTGTGTGGATTGTGGGAGAAGTTTCGGCGTGATAATCGAGCACCGACGCGAAACCGATGGAGGTCTCCGGCTTGGCGTTCCAGCGGGTTCCGTGCTTATCCGGCGCTGGGCCTGGTATACACCCGTCCAAGCCATCTATCTCCGGCGTCTCGGTTGGTGCCACCCGTGCCAGGGAGCTTCGGGTTCTGGGTTTTCAAGATTCTACAGCTCTTATGAGACCCAGAAAGGCGTATGGGGCTATGATCATGGATTCGGGGTTTTGCGAAAAAGTGCATCTGCAGTACTACTATGTGGGTCCCAGGTGTGCAGAGAAGGAGGAGAAAGAGAAGGTTAAGTGTTCGGCTTTGGGTTCTGCGCTCACTTCCAAGAAGAAGTTGAAATTGTTCAAGGGATTGGCCGAGGACTTGTCGAAGTTTTCTGATATGGGCTTCGGCTTGGATTCTGAAAACGGTTTGGCCGATGGCCTTCAACAGAAGGTTCTCTCGGTACGCCTTTTGTCTTTTCAAACCTCTATTAATTTGTGGGTGTTTGAGCTTTCCAATTGCTTCTAGGGAATTTTTTTGGTATTTCTGTGGTCGTGATTTCCTCTCATTTTGTTTTTAATTTCCTTGATTCACTATGAGATAGTTTTTGTGCCCATTAGGGACTCTCTCTTTTGCCTTCTGTGTGATCTGGGATCGGCATGTTAATAGATGAAAATCCACTTTACTGATGAGGCAATCACTTAAGAGGTATTGAATATTCAAAAGGTATTGTTTACCTGATCAAATTTGTAGGACTCGAGGGAAAATCTCTTCAAAATTGAACCTGATTTAAATCGGTTGTGGATCTGTATGGTTGCCTCCTTTTAGGTTGTGTAAATAAATTGCACAGAGCTAAGAGGAAAATTATAAATTGATTTGTTGATAATTACTTAAGCCTCATAATTTACATGCCTTTTTTTATGCTACTTAGGATGCAGCAGAGATATTGATGAAACATTTACAACATCTAAGGCAGGAGGAAAAGGAATTGAAGAAAAGGAGAGAAGAGGATGCCAAGCTTAAAGGCACACAAATGAATACCATGCTTAATTGTGAATCATCGTCATCATCCTCATCTGAATCTAGCGATGGTGAATGTGAAGATATGGTTGACAAGAGCCGCCTGAGAAGGGAACCCCTTGCACAACCAACACAATCAGCATTAGGTGAATCGGTATTAGTTTCTCAAGAAAATGGGAAGTTGACACTTCCCAGCCGGCTTACCCAAGAAGTGAACACAACTATGGCAGTTGGTTCAGGAAATCTCAGACTAGAGAATGAATTAGAATGCTGCGCTGAAACCAGTACTAGTTGTAGCAGTAGCAGTGTTAGCCGCAGTGACAGAAGTAGCTCGATGACAGGAGGTTCAGCAAAAAGGATTGAGGTTTGCATGGGTAAGAAGTGTGAGAAATCAGGAGCTGCTGCATTGTTGGAAGAATTTGAAAGGGTAGTAGGTGTTGAAGGTGCTGTTGTTGGGTGTAAATGCCTGGGCAAGTGCAGAGATGCTCCTAACGTGAGGATCTCGAATTGTGGTGACGACCCTCAAGTTGAGGGGGTGGATGTTTCCGTTAGGACTCCGACTAATCCCCTGTGTGTTGGGGTTGGATTGGACGAAGTGGGTGTCATTGTGGCTAATTTCTTTGGGGATGAGCAGAAAGACTTGGGACTGCCAGCAGCGGTTTAGAAGAGTCATTTACTCTTAATTACTGTCTTATGCAATACCAAGTTGGGTTTAATTCCCATAATCCTTAAAAGGGATCTTGTTTAGAGGTGTAAATCAAGTTCGCAGATGGGAAGTTGCCGTGAAATTTATTTGGCAATCACTTCCTCTAATGATTGCTTTTCGCATTGTGTTTTTCTACATATAGCTTTATGAGACTGCTAAAAGACTGATCTGTCTGCATTGGAGATATTTGGAAACAATACTAACATTGCAAAAAAACTACTACATTTACCGTTGTTCACATCAACTATTGAAATCTGATGTTTATGTTACAAATGGGTTCAGGTTGCTCAACCAAAAAATTCAACTGTCCAACAGCAACCGGATCTGATTTGTTGGAAGTTCTCGGGCAACCTGAGCCATCTCTCTGTTGGAAGTTTCCAAGCAGCAGCCCGTTTCTATTAAATAATCTACATGCCTCGTATCAATTACTTTGGTAACCGATTCCAAACTAATCTTAAGGCTCGTCCTCCAGAAAATGCAATATGCCAAACCCTCCAAAGCATGAAGGAGTCCTCAACTGCATAATGAACCCTGACATGATGAGACCAGCGCCGCATCCCTCTAACATGGCTGTACATCTGTTGGTATGCATGTGAAGGATGATACAATTGCAGTTGTTAAAAGAGTGAATCGGTCAGTGGCGGGGATATTTCAGCTTGGACTGGTGTTCCAAGTCATCTGTGTTTGTACAGCGCTTTATGAAAGAGTCGAGTGTTTTCAGCTTTGCGGGACTACTTCGCTGGCTAGACGAAACTTCCAACGTCTTCTCATGGCCATCGAGCATCTAAGCGTCAAATATCAGAAATTTAGTTTACAGACCAAGCAGTACTAAAATTTCGCCAAAACTGTCAATCACAAGAAATAAGCTACTTCTCTATCCCCTGTTACTACTGCTCGTTCAACACAGAGACAAATCTCAGAGCTCTTAGGAAAATCAAGACGCAAATCTGTATTAAGAGAGAAAACGAGAGAAAGAGAAACAAATTACCTGTCCTAGATTTTCCAACTTGCTCTGGACAACATCCCTGGGAAGAAATGATAGATCAAAGTTACTTGGTGATCGTCATCATCCCAATTATCAATGTCGAGAGCCTTTTCAGCCATTAAATCTTGGAGACAGCCATTATGTAATTTAATCAAAGAAATGAATGAACATACCAAATGATGTCATCGACTGTGTCATTTGCTAGCAGGTAGTATACATTAACTGAAGATGCCTAGAAACAAATAAGAAGCATGTCAAAGAACTAAACAAACAGATATTGACGTTAGCTAGCAGAATTTATAATAAAAAATTACAATAATGAGCAATAAACAGAACAGAACCCGATCACCAGCACCCTGAACAAGTACAAGTTTAAGTTCTGACCAACATCGTTCCACAGCCACAATCAGAGCTTCGGCATACAACTGAATCCTAAGTTTCACCACTAGGAGCTATAGCCTTGGGAGGATTGCTAAAATCAGATGCAATTTCTTTCTTTCCTTTTTTTTATCTAATTTTTTTATTGTTACCTGTACCCGCCTCAACACTTCCATTAGTAAGGTAGACCAAAGGACTAACTTGGGAAAGAGTCTTTACCCTAGGAATCTCCATGGAAAAAAATTTACTCTAGTGACTACTGAGAAAAGTGTAAATCACAAGGACTACGGAGTAATTTAGCCTTTTTCTTTTGCAAGTACCACTATTGATTACCATCATTAGGCACATACCAAAGACCAGAAGAACAATCCAACTGCCACCACTTCTTGAGAGCTAAAAAGGTTAGGAAAGCCACCATAGGAAGAAGAAATTGGTTTATGATAATAATGAAATAAACAAAACCGAATCCATTCCTCCTGGTCAGGGGTTCAGATATTACAGTCCTCACCTTTCATGGGCTTCCTCAAGAGGCTTAGGGTCAGTTTATGGTAAAGAGCTGTATCAAACTACACCCTCAGTGAACATGAATTCTTTATAGAATTGATACCTCAAGTAATGTGCATAACATTTCTGAACTCCAGAACCATTTTGCTGTAGTTTACCTGGCCAATCCTGTGAGCACGATCTTCCGCTTGAATCAGATCACCAGGAGTCCAAGACAACTCTGCAAAAAGAACGGTGCTTGCAGCTGTTAAAGTTAACCCAACACCTCCAGCTTTGATAGATAGCTGCACAATGGCAATTAAAGAGGCAAACTTCAGACACAACATATAGCTTTCATACCAGAGTTACTTATAATCATAATATTGGTTAGAGAAACTATTCAACAAATGCCATACTACTGCTGCCTTGATAGCATCTTTCTCCTGGAAATCTGTAACCAAAGCTTGCCTTGATGCTGGGGGGGTGCTGCCATCAATTCTAATGCAACCTACTTTCTTCTTCTGGAAAATTTGCAATTATTATGACAATTGATCAAGCAGGGGAGAAGCTGAATAAAATTATAAGTGGTCTTACAATAAGAAACTGATATATAGCGTCAATCATCGACTGATGGTGTGCAAATATAAGAAACTTACAGCCTGCCTGCAATAATAATAACATGACATAGTCAAGTTACGTAAAAGGAATATCTGAGTTCAGATTACAATGCAGAAATAAATGTACAAGTAGTACAAGTAATTGGTAGGAGGGCAAATTGCAGATGAAGTGAGTAGGTGGTTTGGGAAAATTATATCATTGAATCAGAGAACCATAATGAGCCTTCAGTGAAGTGGTCACCCCTTAAAGGGGCATTAATATGGAGTTTAATATGGGCATTATGCTATTTCTAATCTTCGTGTAAACATTAAGCATTTGACCAGAACTGAATCATATATTTTTTTTCTCAGATGTCTTTGAATAAATCCGATCCTTCTGAGATTTATGCAGTAACACACTTACGAGTTAAGAAAAAAGAAGATATTTGAATGAGGGTCAAGGTAGAAGTACCTCAATGACAGTTCCCAGGTAGTCTATAACTGCAGGGATCTTGGCTTCAGCAGAATCAGTATATATCTGCAATCCAATAAATAGCAGGCAGAAGAATTTACTTTAGAAGCTTCAAATATTGGGGGGAAAAAACATTGTCACTAAGAATTGAATTGTTCTTAAAAATTGGGTTAAAGATGCACCAATTTGCCATTATTAAGAAACTCGTGCAAATGATAGTAGTGACCTTTCCAACATATTATACCCCACAATCAAAAATTTGGAGGAATACCTTGTTAATAAGATTCTTCTGCATAAACTTAAGTGATGCAACCTCCTCTTGTGATTTGCAGGCCTTAATTTTGCTTTTTACCACCTCCAACTACAAAACAGTAGGTGAATTTGAATTGTATTATGTTATCTGTAGTTTGTCCTCAGGAAACAAATGCAGCATCAAGGAACTTTCAGAAAACCACTTGCAATGAATGAAGACCATGGATACTTTGCCTCTAGAGGATAGAAAGAGCAATATATATGGGAAAATAAAAATACTCCTCTATTAGTTATGGTGAAGAAAGGTTAGCCACGATAGCAAGATACTAAATAGAAATAAACTTCAACCAAATAGGATCCTTTTATAAGAACATGTAAGCGAAGAACCAAATTGTGAAAATCAAACAACAAAAATTTCTCAAGTCCATTTATCCTCCCCTAGATAATACACTACCATTTATCCTACCCTAGAAAACAGGTGTACCAGCATATTTTGATAGGAAAAGATATGCGCTGCTTGCTTCTTCAATCCAACAGTAAAGGGACAAGTCAAATCAACCCTAGGAAACTCAATAAAAAGCCACCGAAACAGGTTACACTTTGTTTGACATCTACCATGGAACTGCTGAAACTGTAGCTATTATGTAGAATCTAAACTACATTACACAACCAGCCACAGGTCCAACTCAAAGTGACCAATTTTTATCGATTGATAACTACGTTGATCAGAGAAAGTCAAGTAAAAAATCAGATATTGATGAGATAAATTACCTCACGAAATAAAACATTGATTTGTTTCATGTCCTTCTCAGTCAAATCTAGGAAGACCTGAGAATCGATTAAGAAGAAATTATACAGTCATACAGGCACCACAAAGATAAAATTTTCCAACTTCTAGCTAATACATGCATTTACAGGCAGCAAATCCACACAAACATATTTACATCCGTTCATCATGGGCATATAAATGCACTACATGCAGACACCTTTTCCCACAAAAACAGACAAACAGCACCACACAAGCAGAGAGAGAGAGAGAGAGAGAGAGAGAGAGAGAATGGTTGATTCCCAGCCATGTAAGATGCTTTCTAACTGCCAAAACAGCAGTACTAAGTTACAGGAAAATGGAGATTCTGAAAACAAAATTGCAAAGCATTTTTCCCAATTTCGATTTAATGAAGAATTACTTGCATCCCAACAACTCCATTGATGCTCAAGATTAGACCATAGCTATAGTTTATTCTTTTTGCTTTCGATTAAGTTCTTGGACAGACTGAAACACTCACTAACTAGAAGGGCAAAGAGGAATCATATGCTGCAATCCAGCCAGACATGATTAGATGTATTTCTCAGATGAAAGAAACCAGCCATAGGTTTAACTGTTGCTAAAAGATGAGGAAAGGTGAAAAGAAAAACTACCTGTTGCCTGCGCTTCATGGGAAGCTCAGAAAGAACATCCTTTTTAAGCCTGCGGATCATCACAGTAGCCTTCATCAAATTGTGCAATTCTTCGTGGTTACTTGCACCTTGATAAACTCCAAAGATTCCCTAAGAGATATTGAAAGAAGCAGAACTGTTCATGACCTCTATAACAGTAACAAAAATAAACTATACAGGTCTTCAATTCAAAGGGACCTGTAACTTACACCCTTGCAATATCGGTTACCATATTCATGAACATTCTTATATACATCCGGATATAATGCTTCCAGCTGTCAAATGCGGCACAGTTTGGACAGAAAGATTAGAATACAACTTCCAACTGTTCTTTTGATGGGTGGCTTATAACTTATAAGAGGCATGCAAAAGTACCTGCTTAAATAGCTCAATTGGTCGAGATAAAGCAGGAGTTCCACTAAGCAGTATTGCATATTGAGCTTTATGAAATCATTGACATTGTAAGTAACCTAAGCAGGTATAAAGAGGATAAAGAACCATGTACTTCAAAAACAGTACAGGATCTCCTGTCAATATTTGTGCATGAACAAAATCTACTAAAAAGTTAACAGATGTAAGATCGAGCCATCTTTTATCGAGAAAGAAAAACCTTTATGACTGGAAGGGAGGCAGTTGTCCTCTTTGCTTGAGCATTTTTCAGAAAGTGAGACTCATCTGCAATCACGACCTGAAAAAAAAAACTATAAGGATCACTGCAAGAGCATGTGCAGCAATGCCAAAAACATATGACCTTCTCTTGGTAAGTCACAGGTATAGGATTAGTTAAAATCCATAAGCTACGTGAACATAGGATCTCTCTCTCCTCCCTCTCTGTCACTCTTTCACTCTCTGTATTTTGCAACTCATCCACCTGAACCTCATTTCATCCGCTCTTATTTCTCATATACATGTTTTCTGATAGTCTAAGATTCAGCATCATAGTTGTTCACTTTCCAACGCATCTTGTTATCATGAAGTTTCAAAAGTAGTTCCCAACTATCCATTCAACACTAA
Source organism: Myrica gale (assembly GCA_963930655.1). Taxonomy (NCBI): domain Eukaryota; kingdom Viridiplantae; phylum Streptophyta; class Magnoliopsida; order Fagales; family Myricaceae; genus Myrica; species Myrica gale. The sequence goes on from OZ005616.1 coordinate 7,810,079, forward strand.
TTCCAAAGGCAATGTCCTTCTTGGAGTCAACTAATTTTCAATATCCAAGAAGATAATAAATAGAATATTGAATATTGAATTGGAGAAGGCAAACCATTGAAGATGTAGAAATCAACTAATGGGAGGCACTTACCTTGAACTCTGATGCCATTAGTAGATGCTGTAGCTTTGGGACTATGTCATAGGAGATGATGTTGAACAGGCCATCAAGTCGAATGCTGCCCTTGGTATTTGATGATACTACTGTGTACCCAGCTCTGTTTGACCCAACGCATTGGGATAGAAGAACCTAGAAAATAACTCAGTTGCAACAAGAAAATAAAAAGTAAGAATCAATTCGGAACAGAAGAACCAATATTTAGTTCTCAGAAATAGAGGGCATAAAAGAGAAAAAAAAGTGCTCAGAATTCCAGCTTCAACAACAAGAAGTAAATTTTAGAAAGGGAATTCAGAATGTACAAGTATCTCTGACGGAGGAATATCCAGCCATTGCTGAATCATCTGCAAGAAAAGAGAAATTAAATGCAATTAGAAGAAATCTGCCTAATTAATATGAAATACGAAGTCAACAACGAACTTACTGAAGCCCAATGCAGACGAAGGGAAGAAGGCGTAAGAATAAGAACAGGCCATGACTCACAGATACAGGCACTTACAGCAATAGCCTGCAAAAACGATATGAAGTCAATATGTATGTCTAAACTACATCGAAAATTAATGGCAGTTCAATGGGAACCAAATGCCTGTAAAGTCTTTCCCAGTCCCATTTCATCTGCTAGGAGAACACGCCCTCCATGCTGTAAGACAAACCTAAAAACAAAAAAAAGGTAAATGTATTTAACTTCAAATATTACCACACTTCCATGATAACCGAGGTACAGAGACGCTTCATCATCTTGCTGGAAACAAAAGAAAAAATCACTGATGCATGACAAATAACAGTGGTCTCTACATACCTAACACCATCACGCTGAAATGGCAAAAGCTTAGATTCGATATGGCTAGGCATCCTGTCATATAGGTCTTGAGATAAAGTACCCAAAAAAAGACCAGGAATCTCCTCAGTAACTATGTATGAAAAGGAAAAGGACACACAAAAACGTATATAAATGAACTATAGACCACGGAAAAATAAAAACAAACTGAAGCCTGAAAGTTGTGTTTGTCTAATTGGACTTTAAATTCAATTCAAATTAATTAAATGACACACTTTAATAACTATGCATGTCAACATGTATCATACTTCAACAGAATTTGATAATAGAAAAGTAAAAGGACCTAGATTGTGTAGTATCTGACATCTATGAAAGCCAATACGATGCACCAAACATCTATTATACACATACGGCTACTTTGGAAAGTTTATACATGCACATTAAGCTTACTTTGAAGATCTGGAACAGCAGAGGCAGCAGCAATAGCACGATGCACCAAGGGATCTAAGTTCTCCACCTGGGATAAAATATCACCAAAACACATAAAAATGAAAAAAAATATATATTAAAGTATAAACAATAATAGAACACAAACATCCTACTAAAAAACTCTACAAAGACAAGATAGTTATTGTAAAGGTAAAATATGAAGAAAGAAAATAAAAAAGAATCTTGTACTTAACAAACTCAAAGGCAATTTGATTTTCATCAATTGAAAAAAACACACACACAATTACAGCAGAAGCCCAATAATACAGCATTTCAAGAAGAGCGCGAGTTATCACCTCAACATTGTGACTGGATATCTGACCAAGGACTTGTTCTGCTAATGACAAAGAAGATATTGGGAACATCCACAGCCTACAGATTCAATGGTTCCAGCAAGTTTGCCGAACAGGCGATCATGATTCTGAAATCATATGAGATATTACTATAAAATAGTGTCGGTGTCTGCATAAGTGTTTGTTTAGAGAGAGACCGTTCTTTTGCATTCCAAGTAGCTTTTGGAATTTTGCGGAAAGCAGCCACTAGGACCTGTTACAAAATAAAACATGATGAATAAGCATAATAAGACTCACATATGTACAGCAATGAACATTCTTCAAGCAGATACAGGTAATACCTGATCATAAGAAAATTTTGAAGCGATGTTTCCACTGGCATGGAGGAAAAATTTGACAGATATCTTAAGCAGTTCCTTTGATGGTTCATCTTTGAGCACAGAGAGCAACAAATGCAGGTAGTCAAATATTATCTGTTTTTTTTTCTAAGCAGTCAAATATTATTTGACTCAGAATCATCGTAATCCTAAATTATAACCAATACGATTGACCACTGGGCAATAAGACCAGTTAGTGTACTGGGTAGAATCAGTTGAGACAGGTGCTGGGAAGTAGAAAAAAAAAAATTCAAGCTTTCATTGTCATCAAAGAAGAAAGGAATCCTTTATTGGCGTTTGATATCTTAGAGATTGTAAAAAAGCCCCTTCTAAATCCAAAGACAGGAGAAAGAGAGGCAGAGTCGGTCCACGAAGAGCAGGGACCTCTGAGCTTTGGCAGAAAGAGCATATATTTGGAGAAAGCGTAGAGAAAGAATGGGACCTAACAAACCAGTGAAAGCAAATTAAGCTAAAGGATGCATGAGGAACAGGGGGTAACTAACCAGTGGTTACTTTGGATTTTGACAAGGGTAATACCCTGGATCCAGGAGACAAAGCTTCAGCCTGAAAATGCAATGTATACGATATGTTACATCATTCGTATACGTGGATGAGGTTTCAAGTCATAAGTAGAGGGAGAAAAGTTAAAAGAGATATCCGAACAAGTCATCCAAGGAAATTAGATATTTAAACACAAGCATCTCTCGGTAGAGAGATGAGCTTTATGATTCGATACGAAGTTTTAATAGAACCCTAGAAACTCGAAGCACTGAACCCAGCCAGAAGTTTTAATAAAATATCCACCAATGTGAGACTTTAAACCTTGTTTGAAGAAGAACCAGTCGTGGGTTTCGATGGCGAAGACCACTGTTGCTGCTCTTCTTGTTGTTGTGGTGGTGGCGGTGGGCTTGGTTCATTAATGTTGCTATTGTATGAACAAGTGAGAGAAGTGAAGGAAGAAGAAGAAGAAGAATTGGCATTGTAGCGCTGAAGTTGAGCGATCTTCTTTATAGCATCTCTTTCAAGAGAATCCAGTTCTTCCGCACTGAAGTCCCATTCATCATCATCCAATTCCATTTTTGCGCGCTCACTATACTTCTTAAGTTCTCTAGGGAGTGTACTACTAGCTTCTTATCTTTCAATTTTGTTTCGGCAAGGCTTTTTGGGGGTAAAGTTATTGCCACGGTTTTTTTTTTTTCCTAAGCAAAAAGGGCGGAAGGGGGCGACCAGTGTAGCCAACCTCCCCTGGGCGTGACCATAGGAACTTCCCACCCGCTGTGGAATGTTCGGATTGAGCCATAGCTACCTACCCCGGGAAGGGAGGACCGTCACCACAACCCCATCAGCATGCAAGCAATATTAGGGGCAGGAGGGTTCGATCCAAGGATCTCCCCCCCACACCCACTCTTAGGTGCCTTATTTCAGACCCCCATACCACTTGGGCTACCACACTGGTGGTATTGCCACGGTTTTGATTTCCAACTGGAAAGCTTTTTCTGTGGGCTGGGCCCTAGCCCAATTTTAATAGCATTATTCTTCTTGTAATGTTACCGGGGTCCCTTGTGTGGCCTGTTCCATTTTTAGTTCAAACCCAACATGTGTTTTGGGCAACAAGGAGCCTCTTGTGTACTGTCAAATGTGTAGTATTATGTTTGTGTTAGTCCCAGGGTAGATAAGGGTCGGAGATCTCAGGACTGAGTCTCCGGCCTTAAGCAGATGTAGTTTAGTTGGGCTTTCGTGATGGTCCAATTCCCGAGTTGGTAGTTATGGTTTAATTTGACTATTTTATATGGGTGAAAGTTCTTACAGTCGTGTCCAAAGGGAGTTAGTCACGCTCATAGACCCCTTCCACCCTTTTCGGCTTAGAAAAAAAAGTGTGTTAGTACAGTCTCAATTGGGTTAGTGATGAGAATCAAAAACAGATAGGAGCCCCAGCTCTCCGTACAGTTAAAAAATGCTCTCCGTACATAATTCTTTTCGACCCCACTCTCACCCTCGGGTGGTGACATGAGGCAGTTTCCGATGGCTTCTCAGGTAGTCTCCGATGGCTTCTCAGGAAGTGCAAGGCGTTTCTTGCTGCAACAATGATTTCCCTGAAAGAATAGTGGTGCTGATCCTTTCATTTGTAAGTTTCTAAACCTGTAGGAGGTTTATTTTACACTCTTTTGGAAGAGTTTTTTGGAGGTCTAACGGTTGTTAGTAGTCTCCTTTTAGACCAGGGCTGGTACTCAGCCGTTGGTTCGTTTTTTACCCTCGGGTGGGACTGAAGGTGGGTGACCTTTTTCTCCTTAGTACCTAATGGCGCATTCTTTGGATATGCCTTTGATGGTGGGTTGGGGTGACAATATGGAAGGCAATCGCAGTGTAGATGAGCAGGTGGATGAGGCAGCTTTGTGCCTTGTGGGGAAATTGCTCTCGGACAAACCCCTAAACAAGGCAGGGGTTCGTGCTGCGATTTACAACTCTTGGCAATTTGTGAGGGATCTGGAAATGGAAGAAGTTGAGGGAGATAGGTTCATCTTTTCCTTCCACTCTAAGGCCTGTAAGAACAAGGTTTTGGAGCAGGCACCATGGAACATCCGAGGGTTTCCACTCATTTTTAAACCCTGGAATGTAGGTGACACCCTGTCTGAAATTGATTTTTCTTCCTTCCCATTGTGGGTTCAAATACACGGGCTGCCGATGGGGCAAACAACTAGAGCCATGGCTTTTGAGGCTGCTAGTAAAGTGGGAACAGTGAAGGAAATAGATTTTCCATCGTCCAAAGAGGTTTGGGTGACCCAATTCATCCGGGTCAAAGTGGTGGTGAAGGGTGATAGGCCATTATGCCCTGGTTTCTTTTTCCCTAGGCTGAATAGAGAGCCCACTTGGATCCAATTCAAGTACGAGAAGGTTTTCGGCTTCTGCTTCAATTGTGGCCGGTTGGGACATTTGACAAGCATATGCAAGGCACCTCCATCTACCATGGTAGAACCGGCAAATTTCAGCTCAAGGATGATGACCTCAACCCAAAACTACAAACGATTTCCGGGTCCCAACAAATTGATCCCCACCCTTCACTCAATTCCAACAGAAATTCAATCCAACAAGACTACGCCGACACACAGCTCCCACAACCCAGATTTTAATCATGTTCATCGGGAGGTTACCTCTCGTCGGAGTGTTGGCCCGGTGGTTGATTCTCCAGCTCACGGCGGCGCCGAGCTGCCTCGAAGTGCAGCCTATGATCCAACGGGTCAAGCCAGGAGACCTCCCAATGCGCCTGGGGGGACCATCGTCAGCCAGGGCACCAGACCTGACACTGCCAGTGACAGATTCAACGTTGCAGGGTCTGCGATGATCCATGGCCTTTTTAAGGAAACAGAAGCTGATGTGATCGACTGGAAGGGTAAAGGGCCTTGTCGGGGTATACCAAACGTGGAGGTCACGAGCGAGGCGGCATGGCAGGAGACATTGGAATTCGAGAGGGACCAGCGGCGTCTGCGTGAAAGAGAAGACATCCCAGTTACCTTGAAGGCTGAGTTGTCTGGGCGTATGCATGTGTTGGGCCGGTCTCGTGGGCTGGATGGTGGGCTGGATAGCTTCGGTGAGGCAGTTGCATATAAGTCCATTGCCCATGACTTAATGAACTACGGTGTCAACGTGGATGGGCTGATTTCCGAGCCTGGGATGGCTGGGCTGGTGGCTCAGACGGAAGGGGCTTCTCGACAGGGCCGTGAAAAGCAAGCCTTGCTGACTAAGACCAGGGGTAGTACGAGCAGTGTGGTTCGGCAAAGGCAGGGGAAGACGATGTGCTCTGTCCAGGTCAGTGGGTGTAATCCCGGAGGGGGCGCGGGTCTCAGCCACAAGAGGAACACCTTCACTAAGGGCAATGGTGCCGTTCCCCCAACAGTTGACGATCATGCACTCGACTTTCAACCTTTGGCTAAATGGATCTCTCGAGATACAAAAAGGATGAAGAAGATTTCTAAGAAGCCGATGGAACTGAAGGTGGCAGCAGTGGGCGCAGGAGCTCCAGGACGGGTGGTGGGTGATGCTATCAATGATGCTAAAGCTGAGGAGGCGGGCTTGACCATGCCCCCCACCTCTCCATGATTACCCTGTTTTGGAATTGTCGAGGACTCGCTCAAGCCTCGACAATTAGGTCACTGAGAGCAATGTTGAGACAGTCACACCCGGACTGTCTTTGCATTTCGGAAACTAAGATTTCCAATGCTTCGGGTGTTTTGGCTAATTTAGGTTTTGTGGATTCTTTGGAGGTGCCGGCTGTTGGCCTCCGAGGAGGTATGGTGTTTGCGTGGCGTAGAGGTTTCAATTTTGATCTGTTGGTGCAATCTCAGCATATGATTAGCATCTTGGTTTATGGGGAACCGAGCTTTCAGCCTTGGTTGTTGTCTTTTATACATAGTCCGTGTGATCCACTTTCGAAGGAAGAGTTTTGGGTTGAGCTGGAAAGTGTGGGGTCAAGGTTTGGCGGTCCGTGGCTTCTGTTAGGTGATTTTAATGCGATCTCTGGGCAGCATGAAAAATGGGGTGGACGGCCTTATGCTTCCTCTTCTACTGATGGCTTTACTCAACTGAAGATGCGGCAAGGTTTGGTGGATGTCGGCAGCTTGGGTCCGCAGTTCACTTGGTGCAATGGTCGACGTGGCTTTCAACAAATCAGGGAGAGATTAGACAAGGGCCTTGCTAATGGTGACTGGATGCTTTTGTTCCCCCGTGCCCTTAGCCGTATATTGCCGCGGCTCCAGTCTGATCATGCACCCATTCTATTAAGCACGGATGGAGAATCAAATGGTGGCCCAAAACCCTTCCGATTTGAGAGTGTGTGGACTCGGGATGCCTCCAGTCGCCTAGTGGTCGATAGAGCTTGGAGTTCCAGGGTGCAGGGGTCGGCGTCGTATCGTCTCATGCTTCGGCTCAGGTCAACTAAGAGTGCACTGCGTCTTTGGAATAGGACTGTCTTCGGCATTGCTCAGGTTCAGATTCAATCTATCTCTGATAGGCTTCATGCTCTGCAAGCCCTTACTCCCACGGAGATCACGTTGGAAGCGGAGAAGAGGCTCCAAGTGGATTTGTTGGAAGCACTGAAGAGGGAAGAATGCATTTGGAAGCAAAAATCTCGGATTACTTGGTTGACGACGACTGATCTGAACACTAGATTCTTCCACTTATCGACCATCATTAGAAGACGGAGGAACAACATTGAGATGCTGAAAAATGGATCTGGCCAATGGATTCAAGAACGGTCCAACGTTGGCAACCTGTTCGTGGAGCACTTCACGTCTTTATTTTCCTCGTCTGCTGATGAGGGCAGTGGGATTATTGAGGACCTTATCCACCCAGTTATCACTGATGAAGATAATGCGGTGTTGTGTGCCATTCCATCGCCCAAAGAAATCAAAGGGGCGGTTTTCCAACTGGGTGCGCTAAAGGCACCAGGACCGGATGGTTTTTCAGCTATATTCTATCAGCACTATTGGGGAACGGTGGGTGGGGATGTCATAGCAATGGTTCAGCATATCTTCCGCTCTGGGTTCTTGTTGAAGCAGATGAATCACAGCTTCATAGCTCTTATTCCTAAGATGGACCATCCAACAAGAGTTGAACAATTCCGGCCGATAAGTCTTTGTAATGTGGCTTACAAAGTGATCTCCAAGCTGTTGGCAGGGAGGTTAAAAGAAGTTCTACCCAAGTTGATTTCGCCCTTCCAAGGGGCTTTTGTGCCGGGGCGTCTTATCCAAGATAATGCTATTATTGGCCAGGAGGTGCTTCACTCGATGAAAGCTAAAAGAGGTCGCAAAGGTTTGGTGGCTTTCAAACTGGATATGGAAAAGGCATATGACAGGATGGAATGGAAGTTTTTGTTGCAGGTCCTTCGAAGGTTTGGGTTTGCTGAGCGCTGGGTACGATGGATTGAGCAATGTATCACCACAGTATCCTACTCCGTTTTGCTCAATGGTTCGCCCTTTGGTTTTATCCTTCCATCACGTGGCCTACGACAGGGAGACCCATTGTCCCCATTCTTGTTTATTTTGGGATCTGAAATGCTTTCAAGGATGCTGCTCAAGGAGGAGGAATCCGGTAGATTCCATGGTATTAGAGTGGCTCGTTTGGCACCTCCTATTTCCCACTTGATGTTTGCGGATGACCTCCTGATTTTCTGCCGGGCTAATTCTCGGGAAGCCACTTGTGTTGCTCATACTCTGGACGCTTACTCCCGGATCTCTGGTCAAAAAGTCAATGTGTCCAAATCAGCACTCTTTTGTAGCAGAAATACTCATCCTGCCATCGTTGAGGATTTGTGTCGGATAATGCAAGTTAAAACCATGAGTTTGGATAGCAAGTATCTTGGGTTGCCTCTCTTCCTAGGGCGATCGAAGAAGAAGGCCTTTGAGGACGTTAAGGAAAAGGTTCTTTCCAAAGTGGCAGGCTGGAAAATGCGCACTCTATCACTAGCAGGACGGACAACTTTGATTCGAGCGGTTGCTTCTTCCATGCCACTCTACAGTATGTCTGTTTTCCTCCTTCCCAAGGGATGGTGTGAGGATATTGACAAACTACTGAAAGACTTTTGGTGGGGCTTCTCACCCCACAAGAAGCACAACTTTACTCCGAAGGCTTGGGATTCCATTTGTCTTCCAAAGGAGAGAGGTGGCATTGGGCTTCGTAAGATGTATGAAGTGAATCTTGCCTTGGTGGCAAAACTGGGATGGAAATACTTACATAGTCCGGACCGCCTATGGGTGAGGATTGCTAAAGCCAAATACCATTGCCTATCGCCCCTCGCATCCCGGCAGGGAGGGAGGTGTTCTGCTTTTTGGACAGGTATGTTGCAGGCTGGATCTCTCCTTTCCTTAGGTCTCTGCCGCTGGCCTAGGAATGGTAATTCTGTCAGTTTGCGAGATGACCCTTGGCTTCCTACGGGGGTGAATTTCCAACCAAGCTGGAAGGCAGGAATTGACCTTGATCCGTCTATTTCGCTGGTTAAGGACTTGGTACATGAAGGCCGGTGGAATGTGGAGTTGTTGCGGGACCTCTTCGAAACCTCATCTGTTGAAGCTATTTTAAGGATGTCAGTCCCCCAACCCAATTTGGAAGATTCGTGGCTGTGGACCTTGGAAAAGAGTGGCTTATTCTCAGTGAAGTCTCTGGTGATTAGGACACAACTCCAAAGAGCTCCTGTGCGAATGATTTTAGATGAACCCTCTTGGGGACGGCTGTGGAAGTTAAGGTTGCAGGATCGGCTCAAACTTCTCCTATGGCAGGTTGCAGCTGGAGCATTAAAAACAAAAGGGTCCCTGGCTCGGATCCTAGGTCGTGATGATGTGGAAAGCTTCTTGTGCCCCTTTTGTCACCAAGCTCCGGAGGACACTATCCATTTACTGGTTCGTTGCAGTGTTGCTTGCATAGCTTGGAGGGAGTCTCAGTGGGGCTTCCCGATGGATGAGCTGAGTTTGGACTCTCCGGAACCCTTATTTACACTATATTAAATGTCGACCGGCTCCTTCATGTCCCCATAGGGAAGTTGACTGCCTTTGCTCTCAATTCTGCTATTATCTTCGACTGTTTGTGGATCCTTCGCAACAAAGTTGTCCATGAGAGCGCATGTGTGGATACGAATGCGTTGATTCTGACGATTAGGAGGAGGTATGCCGAACATGCTCATGCTTGGCTGAGGCCGAATATAGGTGTTATGTCCAGGTGGGTTCCATCTAAGGTTGGTTGGTTGAAGTTAAATTCGGACGTCGCTGTTCGTCCAAATGGGTCATTCATAGCTATCTCGGTTCGAGACTCTCACAGTTCCCTCTGTATGGCATACATGGAACGATTTGCTGCTATGGACCCTCTTGTTGGAGAGGCTTGGGCCTTGGTGGGGGCTACCGATCTTGCTCGCCGCATGAAGTGGACTAGGGTGGAGTTCGAATGCGATTCTCTTCTTTGCAAGGAGGTTCTGGAGAACACTACCCCTAGTTGGTCGATTGTAACGATGGTGGAGAAAATCCGTAATGATTTGGCTGAGTTCAGAGATTGGAGGATTGCTTGGGTGTCGCGGAAATGTAATGTTCTTGCCCATAAGTTAGCTTCTTGGGCTGCTAGTACTGGGAGTGTTGGTTATTTTTCTTTTCCTCAAATCCTCGAGCATATCCGGACGTGTGATATGCACTGTTTCTCTTTCTTTCCCTAATGAGATGGTTGTTGTTCAAGCAAAAAAAAAAAAAAGGGTTAGTGATGAGAAGGTTATTTTGATATCATTTACTGGATAAGACTAAAGAGTTCGTGAATTTTAGCCTCCGACTGTGATACTAATGAAATGAGACTCAATGCGCATATCCCAAACAATATCCTGTTATACTTTATCGCTTAGTAGGATAAGGCTCAGGTTATGGCCTAATATATCTCAACCTTTCTAAGGGCAACTCAGCCACCTCTTGTATCGACCTTACTTGCAACTTTTATGTGGACGAGCCTGTTTGCAAAATGAGAAATCTGGAAAAATCTGAATTTTTTTGCACACATGCAAACATACCCAATGATATCATTATTTACCACCCCAATCATTATTTAACCACCTCAATCATTGTTTTCGACCTTTAACCATTATTTAACACCTCAATAATTATTTAACACCCCAATCATTGATTTAAAAAGTCTACAACCATCACGATATTTTATACTACTTTCTTACAAAACTTAATAAAATTCTAATCTCCTCCATTTTCACAACATTTCGCAAATTTTTTAGATTTTTTAAGGTTCGCAAACAGTAAACACACTGGAAACCCCTCCCAACAAGGTGCATGAAGCCATGAACCAATATCAAACCCGCTTATGGCCTTTTTGCAGACCTGTTTGGGCCCCTCTCGAAGGTTCCCCCCCCCCCCCCCCCACAGGTAAGAGAGCAAATGTCCAAACCATGAGTCTCCTTTTTTTTCTTTTTATCGCTAAAAAAATGAAAAACCAAATCTGTTGTCCCATATTGAAAAACCACATACCGTACGTTGTCCCATATTTGAGTTCAGATAAGAGTTATCCCATGCCTAAGCAGCAAATAAACAAGCCAACAACATTGACAACATTCCGAGATCGTGGAGACCGTCAAACGTACATATTACCGTTACCTTCCCCACATCATGTCCTATACCAATATTACTCCGTTTGCGCCATCTGATGTAATAGCGACCCCTTCGTTATGGTTGTATGATATGACCAGTTTGTTCGGACTAGATATGCTCGAGGAAACTTCGCGCGGCATTCCTGAGCAGGAGACTGATTTTGTCTCCGGCAAATGATCATGACATTATTTAGTACGTACCTTGGCTTTATTTTTCCATAAAACAGAAAAGTACTACTGAAAGAGCTCCATTCATTGCTTCGTACTCGAGCAGCCAACCCATTTTGCTTGCCTCCGCGTCTCCGTCATTCTTGTCTCTGCTCCAATCACCGGTAAGTTTTCTTCTTAGTAGGAGCATCCGATTGAGTATCTTTGAGCAGTGTTTCTATTAATATCTTAAAAAAAGATTCCAAATGATGCTGGTTATGTCCTGTTAGAAATAAAAAATTTAGACTGAAGAAAAATTATTTATACTGATAAGTGAGACATTCATTATGGGAATGCCCAATTAGGCTGATTGGTTTTCTTACTTATTTTATAAGTCATTGAATACAATACTCTACATTGCTTTAACAATGTGAAACTCTCAACTAGGGGTGTTCATTTGCACCAGCGGTTACCGTTTTAACCGCTAAAATCACTATCATTACCGTTAAGGGCGGTTATTGTGTCTTAGCGGTGCGGTGACGATTTTCGCCAAACCGTCACCTACACTACCGTTAACCACCCCTAGTTGAGACTTGAGATTATTATTGATTATGTGACATACTTTTGTTGAGCTTTTGTTGGAATATGTTAGTTGGTTTATGTTACATTGTTGGACACTTTTATTATACCTTAGTCTTTATGTTTGAATATGATATTATGTTATACTTTTGGACAACTTTATATTTGTTATGATTGTTAATGATTATGATATTATATTTGAATATGTTATGATATTTGTCCATTTGATATGATTATTGATTATGATATTAAGTTGGAAATTTAAACAGCCCATAACAGTGAAAAAATGAAAAAGCCCAAGGAAAAAGCTTATTTTTTTTGGCATAACGGTTATACGGTTTAAGCGGTTATTGTATAACCGTTACCGTTAATACCATCACTGACAAGGGCGGTTATTGTGCCTTAGTGGTGCGGTGACGGTGTCACTTATGTGATTCCGTCAATTACAGTGACGGTTTTTGCCAAACTGTCACCTACACTACCGTTAACCACCCCTACTCTCAACTTTAATATTCTCACGCAAACTCAAGGTGGACACATGTTGAGTTTGGACTTACAAAAATAATTCAAGGGAAAATAACAACGCCAGGAGTTCACCGAAATAATGTCGGAAGGTTGCCGGACTGATGACAGAAAGTCGCCAGACTGAATCCGGATAGTCACCGGACTGATGGCCGAAAGGTCGCCGGACTATTGCCGAAAACCTTGCTCTGATACCATGTTAAAACAAAATTTAGACTGAGAAAAATTATTTATAATAAGAGAGGGAGATGAGAGATAAGTGAGACACAAAATTTAAGTGGTTCGGTCCATAGACCTACATCCACTGTGAAAGGCCTAACTAGGCTTATTAGTTTTCTCACTTATATTTGATGAAGTTACATATAGAAACTTTATTTAGAAAGCAATGTGGTAAAGCAATGTGAGACTCTCAACTTTAATACTCCCCCGCAAACTCAAGGTGGACATACGTTGAGTTTGGATTTACAAACATAATTTAAGGGAAAATAACAACGCAGGAAGTTCGCCGGAATAATGCAGGAAGGTTGTCGGACTGATGCCAGAAGGACACCGGACTGATATCAAAAACCTTGCTATGATACCATGTTAAAAATAAGGGAATTGATAATTTGGTCCTTGAGTTTATACCCCTTTGGAAAATGGGTCATTCACTTTCAAGTTTCAAATTTTTAATCCTTGGGTTTTCTATGTTTGACGAAATGGTCATTCTGTCAGTCTGTCATCCATATGCTTAACGGAGCTCTTTGACACGTCAGCAAATTTGTACCGGTCGACCACTACATGCAGCGGTCGACAGCTTCATGTAGCATTGACCGCTCACTTTTTACACAAATATCCGGTCGACTGCTTCAAATGCGTTAAACATATGAACGACAGACTAACGGAAGGAACATTTCGTCAAACAAAGAAAACCCAAAGACTAAAATTTTGAAATTTGAAAGTGAATGAACCATTTGCCAAAGAGGTATAAACTCAAGGACCAAAATGCCAAATTCCCTAGAAATACAAATTTATACTGAAGAAAAATTAATTATACCCATAAGTGAGACATCCATTATGGGAATGCCCAATTAAGCTGATTGTTTTTCTCACTTATTTTATAAGTAATTGACTACAATAACCCACGTTACCTTAACAATGTGAGACTTTCAATGTAATTTTATTCGGCTCCTCCTCTTAAAAGAACTTGAAGTAGCAATGAGTTGGTTGATAAACAAAAAACGGGTCTTTTCACTCACTCGCCATCTGGGAATTTGTCTTTTCTGCAAAAAAAAAAAAGAAACAAAAAGAATGGGCTTATATTACTTCAGAGAATGTGAGTCACAGCATGTTGAATTAGACTGCTAAATGCTCTAGGTGGCTATTTGCACTTAGTGACGGGTGGAATTGCTAATTCTGTGTATTGCGAGGTGTTGCCTTCCAACCCATGTACTGCTATATGCTTCTGCACGCCATAGATATTCAACCCTTGGAGTACCCATGGAATACCTATGAGTTAGTGAATTTCAATTGTTCACCTTAAGAAAGCTAACTACTGATCTAATTACAATACATATTCTAGAGTATAACGGTCATGTCAGTGGCGGAAGGAGGGGGGTGCGATGGGTATCGGCCGATACCCATCGCACCCCCCAAAAAAAAATTTACATTTAGGTTTTTTTTGTTTTTCTTTATAAATTAGTTAGGTCCGATACCCATTAAATCCAGGCCAAATAGACTTAATGGGTATCGGATCTAAAATATTTTTTTTCTATACATTGATTTTGTTCCTAGTGCTACATAATAATTAAGGCAAATATACAGTTATTATAATTTTTTGTTTTGCATTGATTACAAATTCTTCAACCGAGGGGTAACTTCATGTCATCTTGCTAAATTTATGTTAGTAAAAAATTATTTACTCTTTGCTCCTAATTTTTCATAATTAAGATCACTTCATTTTTTTCTCCCTATGTTGATTTGTTTCTTCATTTTTATTAGAGATCTCGAAAAATGCTGTGTTTGTTTAGGATTCTTGTATAGGCCAAACCAAAGTTCTGATCACTTTTGAGATATGTTTATCTAAGGAACTCTTTTACTAAATCTTGCTTATATTGTAAATTTTATTTTTATTATTCAGAGCATGGTTTGTCATCAATTGTTGCTTTGTGTGTGTAAGTTGCTTTGAAGAATGTGAATATCTTTCAATTTCAAATCCATAAAACCTAGAGAAAATAAATTACAAATGCATCCCAAGTAACCTTTTGTCAAAAGAAAAAAGAGGAAAAAAAAAGACAGATTCCAGTTGTGGTAGTAACAAAAAATGTAAGAAAGACAACCCCTAATGGTATCAAGACCTCAACCATCAAAATTATCTGTTATTTATTCTAAAATTTTAGAATTAAGTAGAGAATTAACTTAAATTAGATCATCAAAAGTGATCTGTTTAATAGGATGAGAGATAACTGAATGAATGGTTGCATGTTAGTGTACATTGAGTAAGAAGTTTTTAAAACTATTGAGAACGAAGCAATTTTGCAACATTTTCAGAAGATGCAAACTCGTAGGATCCAATTGTCACCTCTTAGTCGTAGTATATATTATGGTACATGTATTCCAATATTTTTAATGCTTTTAGTCTTTAATTTTCGACATTATAACTCTAAGACAATGACGTAGAAAAAAAAAACTCTAAGACAATGTTTTGCATTACGAAGAAATTTTTTTTTGTCATTTTGCCTTTAAAATTCGACACCCATGAATTTTAATCCTGGTTCCGCCACTGGGTCATGTCACATACTTCTTAATCTGCTGAAGTTCAACGATCCTTTAATTGATGTTGTCTTTTGATTGGATTCATGGTCATTGGAGCTTGCTTTCTGACGAAATGATTTGGCATTACGCTGAAAATGAAATTAATTCCTGATGTGTGCTTTCTTTTGCAAGAGTTAGCAGCGCCTTACATTATCTTTGCAAACCAGTCTTTGCATCTCAGTAAAATGCTCTTAGTTGTTTCCTCTCTTCCCTGGTTGTTCTTCAGGGCTTCTTAATTGCTCAACATTCCATGACATACTACATACTGGAGGAATGCATGGTCTCAAACATTATCTAGTGACTTGCAGCCTCTTTTATCCGGTGGAATCTCTTCTTCTTCTTTTTTCTGTATGATGAACATAAGCTGTAAGGCTTGCTTAGTTTTTGCTGACTTCTTGCCATTGCATTCTCTCCACTGAAAAAGCTAGGCTATTCTTCAGCGTCCGACGTGTGTAATAGAGTCCTCTTTCCTAGCTTCCCATTTAAGTACCTCCAGAGATTACTGTGCAAGTTATTTTAGAACTAAAAAATATTCTACATGAAAATGTGTCTTCCCTTCAAGAAAGACTCCAGTTTAGACACACCAAGATCCTTACTGTTACCATTCAAAGTGAACTGTGGATATCAATAAAGCTTGTATATGGAGGTAGTTTGTATATTCTGCCGGTGGCCCGGTTGCACATATCTTTGCTCACATATATTTGGTTTCTAAGCACCAAGCATTTCTTTATGTTGAGTTTTGAAGAGCATAAAATTGTCTATTATTTGAGTATCACTAACATAACAAGCTTCATTCAATTGCTGAGATACCCAACTCCAACATTTCAGGTTTCTGTATGGGCGGCTGTTCTGCTATCATGGATTCAGGGACATCTTTCATAGCTGGACCGACTGTATGTACTAGTAACTCTATTGCACATTTTTCATGTTATCAGATTTTTTTTTAAAAAAAAACCCTGAATTTCCTCTTTGTGTATATTCTTATATTGTCATTGTAATAAGCTCATAAATACCAGGCTATGGTCACCAAAATCAACCATGCCTTTGGAGCAAAAAGATTCGGGAACATGGAATGTAAAAAAGTAGTTTCTCAGTATGGGGATCTGATGTGGAATCTCTTGCTGTCAGGGGTCTGTCATTTCTGGTAACTCGTTTTGGTTCTTATGTTATAAGATCTGTATCTTACACTTTTCTTCCCCTGGTCTACAGTTACAGCCTGACAAATTGTGTTTGAATATTGGACTGTGTTCTAATAATGGAACTCGGTGTGCAAGGTTATGAACTTGATTTCCTTTTTGTTGTTATGACTTTTATATTCTCAGCAGCCTTGATCTAAATCCATTACCTGAAATTATGCAGTGAGATTATCAAAACGATGGTGGAAGAGAAGAATGGGATGGAATTGGCAGTTGTTGGGGATATCCTCTGTGCTGCTTGTGAGATGAGTGCGATATGGATACAAACTCAGGTTAAACAAGACAAAAACAAAAATATTTGAATACGTGAACAAGGTTATCTTCCCATAGATCCTCTTTTGTTTGTTTAAATAAATCATCCAGTAATTTGCACATATAGGGCTAATATTTCTCTGGACTTATTTGCAATTCTTGAAGCTGTGCGATAACTTGCCGAATCCAATGGGAGACTCAATCGTCGATTTCAGTAACATTCAAACATGCTATACATTTCATTCATCATTGGGAATAGACACTTCCATCTCACACCTGAACAGGTCTGCATTTGTTGCAACCTTTGGCTTTAGGACTCTACAAAATAAGTTGGTTTTGCTAGCTTGAAAAATGAGTCTATTCATGCTTACTACGTTGTTTGAAAGTGTTCCTTGTCTTCTAAGATACGAGTATATCAATCCCAACGTTATGGGGGTCCAAAAAAACATCACTAAGCTCTTTAAAGTTCATATCTCTTTATCTGTTTATTCTCTTTGGTTGTTGAAAGGAAGTACAACATTTTCTCATCGATTGCTTTTTGTGATTTGCGCTCTATGATCCAATGTCCTTAAGGTGGAACAAGGCTTCTCTACCTTCTGCATCAGTGGCTTTATTCCTTCAGATATTCCTCCTTCACAAGGTCCCCTCTGGTAATGCATGTGTTCCTTTATCCAATAGTGACAATGAATTCTTAGCACTGTCTTTAATGCATATACAACTTATCTACTCACATATTTAATAAGTTAATTCAAACAGGATTCTTGGAGAGCTCTTCATGGGAGCATATCACACAGTGTTTGACTTCGGTAATCTCCGAGTGGGCTTTGCAGAAGCAGCTTAGTGATCCTCCAATGAATAAGACGGATCTGTTACAAAGAAGGAGGTCTCTGCTTGGTTGTGAATGTCTTCAGGTGATGTGGTTCACGCACTTGTTCATGGTTCAGGAGTTCTTGTTTAATATTTTATCCCAATTTCCATGCTTTTAGCTGATGCAAACTTCCTAAACTGAAGGAAATCCTAGAGTTTTAATCCAATGCTTAATGAGTAAACTTCTGTGGCAGAAATTTCTTCTCTCTTTAGTTTTTAACCAAGTAGGGATTGTGATAAAGAACTAAGATGGGCAAGAGGCAGAATCTTCTATGGATATGTTGATAAGCAGATTTTTCATTACTTTTTAATAAATTGGTGACCTAATTTATGAGGATTATGTAACTAGTCCGCAACTAGAGGGCTGGTCCACAAATTCCCAAGCTATATATATTTGATATTTTCACCTATTTACTGTGAAGTGTCCCTTTCAGTCCCAAACCTTTTCCAGCTACTCTTGCTCGGCTTCGGAATAAGGCAGCTGTTTGGAACTATAAGCTAAGCTATCATTTTCAGCTGGCTGTTACGTTAGTGTTAGCGTGTCTGCCTTCCTTCTTTCGAACTTTTAGATAAAAATCAAATTGCAATGGAGTGATTTTTGAATGCTCAATCACTCGTCATGGCTGTAACCCAGTTGGTACCACCCACTAATTCACTAGCTCTAAGGTCAGGAGTTCGAGTCAGAACATAAATTGAAATCGCTTGCGAAAGTAAATCTAACCTTGGTCCTAGTAAATGTGTTGAGATTGGTTGGTGGTCTTGTTGTTGTGGTGACAGGCTCACCCAGTGAGCAATAACTATGGCTCAAACCGGGCATTCTATAGTATAGTGCTTATATGGTCACGTCCAAAGAGGGTTACTACTCTGGTTGCCCTCTGCCCCCTTTTTACCCAGACTAAAAAGGGTTAATTACAATTTTTCCCTCAAACTATCACCCGATCTCAAATATCCCTACAAATTTTAACTCGTTGCAACTCACCCCACGAACTATATTTCTCGTTGCGATTTTATTTCCCAACTTGCTGAAGTTGTTACATCGAACAATTTTCGTCCCACGTAAATGACACATGACTTCTCCTTACTGAAAAAGACAAATTTGACCAGGTTGATTTTAATTGAATCATCTTTTTTTTTTAATAAAAAAAATCAGCTAACTAAATATTATTTCTTGGCTCTACGAATTGTTAGAAGAACTGTAGAAGGCTAGAGAGGACTCAAAAGAGGGTAAAATTATCTTTTCACGTAAGGAGAAGGTCGTGTGTCTGTTATGTGAGATAGAAACCGTTCTGTTACGTGAGATATAAACCGTTCGACATAATGACTCAAGTCAGTTGAGAAATGAAATCACAATGAGAAGTATAGTTTATAGGGTGAGTTGCAACGAGTTAAAGTTTGTGACAGTATTTGAAAATCGGATGATAGTTTAGGCGGAAAATTATAATTAATCCAAAAAAAAGAATACTCAATCAGTCCTCTGTTCGAGTATTGAAGACGACCAGTAGTAGACCACTAGTAAAGATTAATAATTAATCTTATCGAAAGAAAAGAAAAAAAAAAAACAAGAAACGAAAATATGAAACAAAAAGGAAAATGTGAAGAAGTAAGAGAATCATGTGACAAGTTCTAGAGTCAAGCTTATAATATCACACGTAGAAAAAAAGAAAGAAAAGAAAAACCAAATAATACGAATTATTATTTCCTACTAATTTATTATTTCAGTACTCATCAAAAATTACCAAATGGTTCTTACAGTCGTACAGAGAAGAGACGCCGCTAGAAAATTATACGGACAAGTAAATATTTGGAAGGCAGGAAGGCCGTAGTCAGAAAGCATATCCGCCAGCACGAAGTTACGTGGTGGTTTCCTGAACTGATGAGTGAGTTTGTATGGTATGAGAGTGAAGTCCATGAAAGACACTAGCCCGGACCGTTCCAGTCTTCTTGCGAAGTGGACAAAATAGCCTTCAGTCAGAAGGAGCTACGCATACTCATCCAACTCACCACATAAAAGGGCGGGCAACTCCTCTGTGTCATGGACCTTGTCGGCGTCAAATATTTGCCTCTCCCTTCTGGCCTAAGGCCTCGGCAGGTATGAGCTGCATTCGAAGTTTCCTACTTGCCCACCATTACAACTATAATATCTTTATACGTAACTGGATTTTTCTTGTGTTGGGTCTGACATTTGTGTATGTTATGATGGTCACAGCGCTAACACCTATGGACTAGTAGTAGGGCCTTGATGATGAACTCTCTATAACAATGTGAACTATACTCTCATGCATGAACATGCTACATAACTCTTGGTATCCTACCGAGATCAGTTTCATCAACTGTTTCTTCTATCGGGGCTTTTCCTGATAGGAAAATTCAAATGCCAGCAAATAAGTCGTAAAGAGAAAAGCTTGTAGGCCAGGCGTCGGAAAAAATGATTATTATAATTATCAGCATAATTTATCGTAGTCATGGTTTGAGTTTTGTGCATTCAATTATACAGTTGTAATATTTTTGCTGCTGATTTTTCTTCTAAATTATGTTGAAACAGAGAACTGCATCGGCATGGGGATTAAGTGTCTTCTGCTTGTGATCTGTTTCGGGGCTTTGTCTGGCTCGGTTTCTACAACTTCCTCTGATGGGCTAGTTAGAATTAGTCTAAAGAAGCGTCCTTTAGACCTCAAGAATATAAATGCTGCAAGAATAACAAGTAGAGAGGTTCTCCATCCCAGAGGTCTGGGCAGTACTGATAGTAATTTCGATGATATGCAATCAAATATAGTATATTTAAAGAATTATCTTGATACTCAATATTATGGAGAGATTGGAATTGGTACTCCCGAGCAAAGCTTTACTGTTGTCTTTGATACCGGTAGCTCCAATCTTTGGGTTCCATCTTCAAAATGCATCTTTTCTGTAAGTTTTGTGGCCATATGTAAGTACATAATATTAATATCAATGCACTTAAACTCACTGTAGAGCTTGACTGTATGCAGATCGCTTGCTACATTCATTCAAAGTACAGGGCCAGGCTATCCCGTACCTATAGTAAGATTGGTAAATGTGCTCATGCATTACTTTTGTAAACTCCTTATCTTTTGAACAGTTCTTGGTTATTATGAAAAGTCATGTTAATATAAATACCACCAGTGGCGGAGCCAGAAACCCAATCAATGGGGGGCAAACTCTTAAGGAAAAATGACAAAAAAATTTTTTTTTTTACGTAAGACAACAAAATATCTTAACACTATAAATATAAAAAATTAAGGACTAAAAATACTAAAAAAATTGAAATACACGTACCGTACTATTTGCTGATACTGAAAGGTGACATTAAAGATTAAATTCTTGTTGTTCAAGATAAATGAGAAAAATAAACGATTACTGTGTTTCTATTATTCTTGAAAGAAACAATAGCAAAACGAAACATATTGAAAAAAGAAGTCAAAGGATCTAAAGTTCAAAAAGAATACAAGTTTCAAGGGCATAAAGATACTTCTCACCCTTGCTATAGCTGTTTTTTAGTGTGACAATACTATTGAACACGAGCTTCTCAGGAAGTGGAATCTCTATCAACAATAAAATAACTCGAAATTGCAAGATAGAATACATACTTGGTAAATGATAATAGAAAAAAATTTGGACATTTCAATTTTAACATCCAAATAACTATTCTACTCCCCTTACAAAATGAGAAAACAAAAAAATTGTAGTTCAAAATGCTCATTACCTGACTAAATTAATGGCTAAAATTTTGAAGAAATATATCTATAACTTGATCCAAACGTCACAAATTACAATGGAAAAAAAGTTTCACCTTTAGAGAAAGACAATTAAAAACAAGTTAATCTCATGAGCTATGAAAAATCAAATAGTCATGTAAAAAAAATCTCATGGCTAAGGGGGGCAAACCTAATAAAAAAAATAAAAAATAAAAAAAAAGCCATGTAAAAAAAAATTTTGGGGGGAGCCAACCGGGGCAATGGCCCCGGTTCGCCCCCCCCTCCCTCCGCCTGTGAATACCACAACTTGTGCAAAATATTTTTCTTACTGCTATCATTCTCAAAGTTGTTTTTCAATCTCATTTAGGAATACATTGCAAAATCCCTTATGGATCTGGATCCATTTCGGGCTTCTTCATCCAATATAATCTCAAAGTTGGGGACTTTATCATTAAAGATCAAGTAGGGTTTGCTGGCTTGGCCAAAGTATCGTCCTATTAATACTTTCATACTTTCATTGCATTAATTTAATGTCATTTCCTATCCCTCAGGTATTCGTTGAGGTTACAAGGGAAGGATTCTTACCATTCTTAGCCACGGAGTTTGATGGAATACTTGGACTTGGGTTTCAGGATATATCTGTTGGGAGTGCCACACCAATATGATATGTTTTCTTTGTGGTTTAGTGTCCATTTGTACCCCCCCGGGGGGTCTACATCATATGGTTTTGGTGTATCTGGGGGGGTCTACATCATATGGTTTTGATGTATCTATTTGGCTACATCTTCTTCTTTTTTTCGTTGGTGAAAAAAATTTAAGAAGCTATTTTCCATTTTCTTTGGTTTGCTTTTGATGGCTTTTGATGCCTTCAATCCACAAATTTCTTTCTGAGTGAAGGTATAATATGGTTGAACAACATCACCTAAGCCAGCAAATTTTCTCTTTGTGGCTAAATCGAGATCCAATATCACAATTGGGAGGTGAGATTGTCTTTGGAGGTATTGATTGGAGGCGCTTTAGGGGTGACCATACTTACATCCTGTTGACTCAACAAGATTATTGGCAGGTCTATAGACTTAAGTATTTATTACTACACTTTGGTATCTTCTTATTGTCAATTGCTATGTTCGTTAACTTGAAATGCATTATTCTATCCAGATTGAGGTGGGGGACATTCTTATTGGAAACAATTCAACAGGTCTCATCATATTTCCATTCCTTTTTGGTGCTTAGCTGTCTTTGATTTTGTTATTCTTAATGAGGAAGAATAAATATGTTGAGGAGTTAAATTTTCTGAAGATTGCATGAGGTGCAGTGAAGAATGAAACCTTGCTAAATAAATGACGTATGTGCCTTTTCTAATCTAGAACATCCTAAAACAATCTACATTAATCAAGAAGGACTCTTGGTTGTTGGTGGTTGCCATTGAATGTGTCCTCTTAATTAGTGTTTCACAAGGTATTTTGACCTTTAATGAGCATAAACCTCATTTTAATTGGATGAAATAAATGGATACCAGTAAATCTTCTGTTATTATTTCAACAAAAACAGCCCCACAAAGTTCTTATGCTTTTTCCTAGTTCACACATGCTTAATAAACAATGACAACATTTCCAGGATTATGCGAGTATGGGTGTGCAGCAATTGTGGATTCAGGGACATCGTTACTTGCTGGTCCAACTGTATAAATGCTCATACTTTAAGCTTTGATTCAAGTTTCCTTTTGCATTCTTTTTCTTTTGCATTCGATCCTTATAGCATTTGTTTTCAGGCTGTTGTTGCTCAAATCAACCATGCCAGTGGAGCGGCAGGAGTTATGAGCTTGGAGTGCAAAACTGTTGTTTCCAAGTATGAGAATATGATATGGGAATACTTAATAGAAGGGGTTGGCTTTTACCCTTCCATTTACTTTTCTTTGAATTCTCCGAATGATTATTTGCTCCTTCCTAGAAGATAAAGAATGCACATCCCATATTTGCAGATACGACCTGATATAGTATGCGTGGATATTGAACTCTGTTTACACAATGTATCTAAATTCGTAAGGTAATGACAATCAATTTGCTCCTACTTTGTTGTTTTTGGGATGAAGGAAAAAAAAGGGGGGTGTTTGTGTATTCAGTCCTAGTTATCATAAGAAAGCCAAATCCTAACGTTGTGCAGCGCGGGTATCTCATCAATTATTCAGAATGGAACTTGGGAGGGGTCATCAGTTGATGAGAGTGCCTCCTGTACTTTTTGTGAGATGATTGTCTTCTGGATACAAGTACAACTTAAACAACAGAAAACAAAGGAAAAAATATTTAGATATGTACATGAGGTAGTTTCTTTCCCAAGAATAGACCTCTATTTTTCTGACTATCACATCAACGTTTACCATTGTTAGGAATACATTGCAAAATCCCCTGGACTAATAATCCTTATTCTTTTTCTAAAATTTCTATGTGTTAAAATTGTGTGAGAGTCTCCCAAATCCTATGGGGAAGTCATTTATCGACTGCGATAATATTGCAGCCATGCCATATATTTCATTCACGATTGGAAATAAGTCCTTCCCTCTCTCTCCAGAGCAGGTGTGTGTCTTATCCCTCATTAGTGACTTATTTGAGTTCTTTTTGTTTCTTTTGCTCCAAAAATGATAGAACAACACAAAGATGATTCATGCCTAATAGTATCAGCTATGGCTTCATAGAGCAAGCATGATAAACTGAGGAATATAACAATTTGAGATTTAAATGGTCTCTGTCTAATTGATATCACAAGTGTTTTCCAAATAGAAACTACAGGCTAGTGGGTCCAAACTTTTCCTCCGTGTTACCCTTCCTTAAATTGTTTGTCTTATATTTGCACCACTTTCTTACAAAAGCTTTCAAAATTCATGAATCTCTTAAGTTTGTGTGCATTCCTCGTAGAAAAGGCACATTATGTGACAAAGTTCTTGTTACTTTGGGACCTTTAATTCAGTACACACTCAGAGTTGAAGAAAGCTGTACCACTGTCTGCCTTAGCGGCTTTGCTGGTTTGGATGTGCCTCCTCCTCAAGGTCCCCTCTGGTGAGACCTTTTCTTTTCCCCCTGTAATTGTCACTTCATGCACTTGTACATTGGAACTTGCATGCAGATTCCCTTGCAACTATTATGCATGGAAGACCACATTTCTTAATGCATCATTAAGTCTTAATGGTAAAATATATATCTGAATCTAGACAGTATAAAAGAGATGTACGCGTGCAGGGTCCTCGGAGATATATTTTTGGGAGCATACCACACAGTCTTTGATTTTGGTAATCCCAGGTTGGGATTTGCAAAAGCTGCATAGAGTTTTTTGGCATTAAAGCTACGCCAAGCTATGGTAAAAGCGATGATAGCAATATACAGTAGATGACCCGTTAAATTATTTGTACATACTCTTTTGATTCCCAAGTTCTTAGGGCCTCATGTAAAGGTAGTTGGTATGTTTATGAATAAACGTGTCATGGTTTACCATTAGATATAAGAATCAAGAAAATGTTTCATCTGTAGATATATGTAATAAGGAAGCTTCAGGTAGGAATAGTCCCAAATTTACAGGACATCATATTGCCCAAATTGCTGCGTTCTTTTTACCCCTTTTCAAACGTAGACATATTGCCAACTCTTTTGTAGAGTATTATCTGCCAAAGGAACCTTCAAAGTAAAAAATTTCATGGCAAAACTTATCACCTGCTATATTCCGGTTTTTCAAGGACAGGGTGCCAGGGAGGCCATGCCCCACAGTTTCGTCTTTGCACGTCACCACCTCTCCCATGCCGCAATCCGCCCTCCCAATGATGCACCACCTTTGCACATTGTTGTTTCCACATGTGTTCTTTCACTTTAAAAGTCAAGGGCTTTCAGCACATTTTATTTCTTCAATTACATCTAGTAATAACTTGTGGACAAAGTAGTGCATGACTGAGGAAGTTGCGAGGAACCAGGCCCTGCAGCGATCATAGAAGCACTATCATGCCCAACATCGCCACGGTTTATCTGGCTAGAATATTTGTTGTTCTGAGCTGCACCTATGATAGAGGAAACGACTGCATCTAGAGCACCTGTGAACTTGTGGTCCGAGGCAATTGCTGCACTGACAGTATTCCCCAAGGACTGCTGCTTGTGATTCTCTAGTGGCAATATTGTCGGCATAATCGATGACATATACAATGGATGACTTTTGAGTTGCTGAAGATATCCATGCAATGGCAGAGGGAAGAAGGATGGAGAGGGTACTGAGAAAGGTTGATGTTGGGATTGCATGGTGTGGTCAGAGGTGTGGGTAAAGTCCAATGTGATCGTGGGATACTTTGGGGAGGTAGATAGGGTGGTGGCCAGGATAGAGGAATAATCAGGCATCGAGATTATTCAAACATCCAAAGACTTTAAGATGTTTGTAGAAAGGAGAGCAATCAAACAGTAGCTCATAAGGAGATCGATTTAATAGCTGAGGAGTTGGAATTCGGTTTATTATGTAGACTGCAGTTAAAAGACAATCACCCCAAAATGAGAGAGGTAAATGAGCTTGAAACCGCAATGCTCTAGCTACTTCTAAGAGATGTCGATGTTTACGCTCGACAATACCATTTTGCTGAGGTGTAGCAACACAACTTCTTTGATGTAAAATACCAAGAGAAGCATAGAAATCTGGCATTGCAAATTCAAAGCCATTGTCTGTACGAAGTTGTTTGACAGTTAGGTGAAATTGATTTTGAATCAAGGTGATGAAAGATTTAAGAATGGAACGAGTGTGAGATTTATGGGTCATCAAATACACCCAAACAGATCTAGTACAATCATCTACAATAGTAAGAAAGTATCTAAATCCATTCATAGTAGGAATAGAAAATGCACCCCAAATGTCACAATGCAAAAGATCAAATTTACATTGAGCAGAAGATGAACTATGTGGAAAAGGAAGTCTAGTTTGTTTGGCTAAGGGACAAACATCACAGAGATGTTCATTAGGTGATTTTATTTCTGGTAAATGCTTGTTTAAGAGCATCATACGAGAAGGAGACATGTGACCAAGTCGACAATGCCATGTATGTGGAGATGTGACTGTAGCAAAAGATAGAGCAACTGGTGATGAAAATTTTTGAGATGACAGCAAGTAATATAGACCAGTATAGGCTTTACCCACTTCAATCGTCATCCATGTGCTCAGGTCCTGGATAAAACAATGAGTTTTATTAAAAATCAAACAACAATTAAGATCATTGGCTAACTTGTTTGCGGAAATTAAGTTGAAAGCAAAATAAGGTACACATAGTACATTATGTAAAACAAGATTTGAAGATAACTGAATTGTACCAGTGAGAGTAACTGAAGCAAGAGTGTCATTTGGTAATTTGACAGAAGTAGGTGAAATAGAATGAAAATGTTGAAGCAAAGAGCTGGAGCCAACCATGTGGTCAGTGGCTCCAGTATCTATTATCCAAGAATTTGAGGATTGCAATGAGTTGGAACAAGTACCTGCCATGTTACTAAGTGGAGTAGGAAGTAAGGAGCATGTCATGGCAACATGTGAAGGATCAGGAGATTCATTATGTGTAGACGAGTTAGAATTTATCAAGCTTAACAAGTGCTGATATTGTTGTTGAGAAATATAATTGTTTGGAGGCTCACTAGCAGTATCTGCAGGAACAGAAACATGATTAGCTGTAGGAGTGAAATTTTTAGATCGAGTAGGCTTATATCCCGGAGGATATCCATGTAACTTGTAACATTTGTCAATGATATGACCCGTGAATCCACAGTGACTGCATATAGGGCGATCCTTGCGAAAATTCTGGTTTGCAGGAGGTTTGACACCAGGGCGATATGCAGTAGCTGGATGATGTTGAGATGCAAAAGCATGAACATCTGAATTATGCTGAGTGGCAAAGGCAGCAGCCTCAAAGTTCGGTTTGGCCATAGAGGCCACTTCTCGTTGTCTTTCCTCTTGCAAGACTAAAGAGAAAACCTTATTGATTGGAGGTAAATGATCCATCAACAGGATCTGTCCTCTGATATGACTAAACGTATCATTAAGTCTCATTAAGAACTTGATGACATACTCTTGTTGTTGATGCTCAGCAACAACTTTCAATCCTCCACAGGAACAACTTGCCAATGGTCTGTAGTTGATTAGCTCGTCCCACAAACACTTGAGTTCTGTATAATAGGAACTAACCGTCAGTTGATCTTGTGAAAGATCTGCCATAGACTTTTGCAACTGGAAGATCCTAGGAGCATTTGACTGAGAAAATCTTTCCTTTAAATCGAGCCACAGATCTCTTGCTGTATCATTGTAAATGACACTTCCAGCAAGTTCTTTGCTCAAAGAATTCAGCAACCATGACAGTACCATGTCATTGCAACGAATCCAAGCATCATGCTTGGGATGAGAAGAAGCAGGTTTTACCAGAGTTCCATCAATGAAACCTGTTTTGTTTTTAGCACTTAAAGCCTTAGCTATTGAACGACTCCATGTAGAGTAATTCTCACCATTCATAGGCTGAGACACCAGAATATGTCCTGGACTATCACCATTGTGCAAAAACAGAGGATTAAAGATGCTATCATCAGTGGAAGAAACATCTCGCACATAAGAAGTAGGAGGAGGAGGATCAGATGACGCCATTTGATCAGGTAAGAAAATTTAGAGTTTGCTCTGATACCATGTAGAATTAAGAGATTGAGGAAGGATATGGACGAAGCAGAGAGATAAAGAGAAGGAGAAGTGATGAAATATTCTTGTATATTTCGTAAAAAATATTACAAGATATAATGACATTATATAGACTAAGCTGTAACTGAAATATTACATAACAGAATAACAAAGTCTATAACTAATTGAGCTGAGCTGGATAATCACTGCTGATCTGGAGCTTTCTGGAACTTTACCGATACATCTTCACATCAGGCATCGAGGGGAAGAGGCCAGAGTTTGACAGGTTAATGTCTCCACTGGTTGAGCCAGACAACAGCATATTCACCGCTGCTGATGTCGTGCTAGCCATGAATGCGGTCGCTGGAGCTGGTAAAGAGTGGTTGTGGTTTCCTTCATATGTCATTATGAGGATGGACATATCCTCGACACACCTTTGAACCTGTTGCATGGAACAAGTAGAACATACCCTTAGTCTGAATTTCTAAATGATCTGTTGATTAAACAAGAGGGTTATGAAGCAAAAAAAAAAAACAAAACAATGAGTCATCCTGGACTACATGGGGCTCTAACACTTTGCATCTAAACTATCAATTCCATTACATTTTCCTCTTTAACTACCAATAGTTTACACCTACAGTTAATTTGAACTAAAATTAATATTTTGGTTAAATGAAATGACGACTTTACCTGTATAGAATATAATGATTAAAAAATTATGAAGATAAAATCAGTCATTTCACTTAACCAAAATACTAATTTCGCTCTAAATTAATGGTGTGGGTGTAAAGTGCAAACAGTTAGTAGTTGAGGGGAGTAATAGCATTAGCTGATGAGCTAAAAGTGTATTTGACCCAAAGACAAAAACAAAGAAAGATAATATTTTGTGCTTCGGGTTAATTGCTATGTTTGAGGAGTAATACATATTCGAAAGCTTAACCAATTCTATATTTTTGAATTTAGATGGAATCAGATGAAAAACTCTTACCTGCTTACGAACTGGACATCCAGAGGCCATGGTGCAACGATAGTAAGAACGTGGACATGGGTTACCCTTTGCCGTCTTCTGACCGTACTTTCTCCATTGACATCCATCACTTATCTAAACACCAAATCTCTTCCATCTTAGTTCGCGTAATCATGCAGTTACTGCTTCCATAAAGTTAATCAAATGGAAGAAACCAAAAAAAAAAAGTACTGGCCGGCCGACATCGGAATTGTACAGTAAAACATCGTACCAAAGGGGAATCCGATCGTGTTCTTATGGACATCCTTGCCTTCTTACAAGACACCTCATGAGGTAATATATGATCCTCTGTTTTCTTTGTTCGCTCCCCCCAACGCGGTGATGTATGATGATGATCAGCACCAGTACCACTACCATCATTGTGATCTGTGGCCATATCTTTCCTTCCTCTCTTCCTCATGTCGTTATCCACTTCCATTAATATCATGTTGTTTCCTGGGGGAGCCATTAATCTTTCTTGTGTCCTGCCGTATGAATGAAAAGCCTCCTTTACGTCCACTATCGAAGCAGATGGCATCCGGGCTATGGACTGCCGCGTGGTTACCAATGAACCATCCATTTCATGCCTGGCGCCATCCTTCTGATTTAAACATAGTGCAATTCATGATCATGAGCTCGTCTTAGAGTTTAATTCCATTTTTAATCTCATTAGTTCCGCTTGCGAATTTTGGTTCAATAGAAGACAAACAATATCAATCAACTAGATCTACTTCGACATTTCATTGGTCAGATGGATGATCAAGGCAACTCGAGCCTTGAAGAGCCTATATATTATGAGATGGGCATACGAAAATGGGTTCTTGGAATAGTAGTCATGCAAATATTTCTAGTTGAAGTGGGCTTGGGAGACGAGGGCAAACCAAATTTTACCGACAGAAAGTGACTTATGCCAGCCGCCTGTTGTTGCACCAAAAGTAGGTGATCATGATAACTCCAAAGAGCTCTGTAATTCTCAGTAGCCCGATCCAACATGTCCTTTAGATTCCGATTTTCGTCCCCTGCTTGCTGTAGCTTGACCCGCAGCATCCTCAACTAGAGATCATACAGAGTTGGATCAACCCCTTGGGGGAAACAAAAAGGAACCACCCGCTCGTATTGCACATATATATAATATGCGAGACGTAAGCTATGGATCTAATTGTTAGGAAAGGAAGGAACTTTCTTGGCTTACCGCGGGCTGCTCAAGCTCGTCAATTTTACATTCCTGCTTAACGATATTGGGGAGAAGGTCTTTGAATCTGGCCTGCAAAAAATCTCTATCCTTTTGGACATGGCAACTCATATACACACACGCGCGACTTTGTGCGCTGTGCAATATCTATAAGCCTTTATGAAATGGCAGATCTCTCAAGTTAAGAAACATGCACTTACCTCAATGGAGCACTCTGGTGTCAGTATTAATGGTAGGGCATCCTTGCTATCTTGGCGTACTGGCACTTCTAGTGGCCGGCCTCTCTGAATCAGCTCGCAACGGTTAGCAGAAAAGAAGTCAAATTCTATGATCTCTGCAGGTCTCGAATCCATGGGATTCTCCACAGAAGCTCGCAGCTGGGCAGGCTCATCGACTTCGGTATGCGACGATATCATGCTCCAGGAGTTTTAGACCATACTTTAAGTTTTGAAGAGGCGCATTAATATTGATGGCAGGCAGAAGAAGGCGTACTACAATCAATATTCTACTCCACGGGTCTTTTGAAAGTCTAGTAGTCTTCCTTTTAAACAAATTGATCTGCTTCATCAGTTTGAAAAACGAAACAAATATATTTATATATATCAAAGGAGAAACAAAAGGCTTTAAGAGTAAATTAATTGAAAGCTTAATTACTTCGTGACTAAAGAGAGCATTCATTTATTTGATTATTGGTTTGCTTATTGATCAAAATACCCACTTTACATTTTTTTTTCTTCCTACAATCAGTTTTCCCCTTGGAAATTTGTACCTGCCCTTGTTGAATCATTAGTCCAAATTTGTAGCTGCAGTTGTTGATTTCCTAGTCACACGTACGTACGCGTACGCATGCACTTGGCGAACAAGTCCAGCAGGCCGCCATTTTTGGTTACTACGCACAATACATTACAATATTTTTCATATGATCTGCATGCAATTAATATATATGGGCGTCATAGTCTGTTGAGTAGTTAGGAGTAGTGACAGCGTAAAGAAGAAATACGAAGAAACTCATGACTTTAAAGATTTGAGTACTCCGATTATTAATTAGAGGAAAGGAACCGAAGAGATAGGGTGAAAATATACAAGAGTACTGTGCTTCCGTTGTGATGTCCATATTTGGAAGAAGATGATCTTTGCCACCTCTGTTCTACCGAAGAAAATTAGGTATTTTTATATAAATTTTTAAAAATATATTTTAATAAAAAATATTTAAAAATAATTTTTCTAACTTTTTGAGATGCAAAATTACATGGTCATACACGGTGTAATAAGCAATCATGATCTTTACCGTGGTCATACATGGTGTAAGCATTTCATCCACCTCTAGCACTAGCCGCCCTCCTCCTCCATTCTCTCCTCCTCTCTGGTCTTTTTTCTTCTTTCCCTTCCTCTCCTTGTCTCTTTTTGCTTGGAATCTTGAAGGTTAGATCTCGGTGTTCCTATGCTTCACAGGTGGACACAGCCTAGCCAGATGCCTTCCGCTCCTCCAGGCAACCTCAGCCGCTCCGGTTCTGTCTCCATGGGTGGCGCATGACGTCTCACGAGCCCCACGTTTCGCGCGTGAAGCCCACGTGCACGTCAGTTTCTCCTTGTTTCGGCTTGTTCGCGACGAATTTTTGGTGGTGCATGGGTCGTAGGCGTTTTGGTCTCTCTGCTCGCCTGTGGTGGTTTGCTGATTCCATTTTTTTGCTTGTGATTCTTGTCTTTTGCTGTTGGTTATTTTGGCCTTGCTTAGCTCTTGTTTGTTTTTTTTCTTTGTTGTATTCGGCTCCTCGGTGAGCTTTTCCAATCCTTTGTGGTTTTTTATTGCCCTCGTTGGGGCTTGTTGTGGCGCTGTATCTATTGGCTAGTCTAGGTTCTGGTAGCTGTGTCTACCGTTTCCAACCACCGCTCTCACTACCTAGCATGGAGCATATAGTGATTTCTCTGATCTCATTTGAGATCTTGCCAGTTATTTTTGAACTGGTTGTAGCTTGCTTGGGTATCATTTTATAAAACTTGACTTAGAAAAAAAAAAGATGCAAAATTACAAATCAAACTCTTATATTCAAGATTTGTTAATATGTTACTTTCAATTGATAGAATGACTAATCCATTTAGTCTTTTCTGTGAACTGTCACTGGTATTTGTTAAGAGTATTCTATAAGCAATGCATGCATTTAGAAAAAAAAAATCTAATTTTTTATATAATTTAATGCTTCAATTAGAGTTTTGATTTTAGTTTTGCTTTGTTTCAACTTTCACGGTTTTTTCACGGTTTTTTCACATGGCGACACTCAGTCTGTAGTCTTGCTTTGTTTCAATGCGTCACTTCAAGACTTTTTTTTATTCCACTTTCAAGGTTTCTTAGTTCTTTGCTTTGTTTCTACTTTTAAGAATTCGCGTATTTTTTTCACAGGGTCACACCCACAGTCTGCAGACTACACAACACACTTTACGACAGACAAAATATTTTTTTCCTTATCCTTTCAACTTGTTCTTCTTCATGGTTTGTTTTTTCACCGTGTTTAGGGCCTTTATGTTTTCATTTTTTTTTAAAAAAAATATTTTTCTTTTTTCTTTTAAGTTATGAGACCTCTTTCTCGAGGTAGGGACTTAGTCAATTGCCTAAATTACCTTACCCTTAAGCCAGCTAGTCCAACATCATTTCGACTTGAATATTGTCGTTGGAATAGTACAACAATAATCAATCAAGTAGATCAACATTAATTACAATAGGCAGGTAAATGTCAGTACTTTGATTGGTCAAGATGTTGAAAACATGGTCATCGGAGAAGATGCTCATGAATAAATTCTTAACCCAGAGGGTCTCCGACTAATTAGGATAACCAAGCTGTCTCCAACACATAAATATGCATGCGAAAGTCTCGGGTCTTGCTCTCCATGTGAAGGATACTTCATTGTCAGACTGTAGACTTAAGGACTTGTTTTATGGCCGAATAATTGGCCTCTAAATAATTGGGTTTAATATTAAAAATTGTTAAATTATATTTTTTTATTATTAGAATATTTTTTAAATTTTTTTTTTCACTTTTTCATTAACTCTTATAAAATATCTTTAATTTTTCACAAATTTCAATACCCAATATTTTTAAAATCTCAAAATTTTCACACAGAAACAACACCTAAAATATCTTTAATTAATTCCCCCAGCAAAAGGGTTTGACAAATAGACCTACTGCCAAAGACCAACCACCAATCGGCCGGCCGCATAAATATGCACGCGAAAGTCTCGGGTCTTGCTCTCCATGTGAAGGATACTTCATTGTCAGACTGTAGACTAAGATGAATATCTTTAATTAATTCCCCCAGCAAAAGGGTTTGACAAATAGACCTACTGCCAAAGACCAAGCACCAATCGGCCGGCCGCCAGCTGTGTTGCACGAAAATCACCTTGGACTAAATGAACTCCTAACTACTGTTTCTGCCTAGTTGTAAGAGGAAGGAACTTTACATTTTCCCTGAAAATTCATATTCAGACAACCCAGTAGACTGGCATGCATTATCCCCTCCTATTAGAGTTGAGAAGGAAATTCGCCTTTCCATATTCCAATCAGCTGTTTTGTATTTTTATGCAGATCCCCTGTTTAACACGCCTTCTCTAGTCTGCCCTAGATTACGTACGCCTCATTTCCTACTATGCTTCAAGGCTCCATGTCTAGACTTTTTTTTATGGGGTTTCCGGAGAAGATCATCCCCATGCATGTCACATGTTTGATAAAAATAAGATCATTGAAATTCTAGGCCATTGTGATGTTAACAGAAACAAAGCTGGTGAACAATGAAGGTTAAACGATGACTCCCAGTCCCAGATAACATCCTGGAGACGGAGTCAGCCAAAGGCAAGTAATATTCTATGGTCAGCTCTAATATGCAGAGAAAGGAAGAAGAACTAGAACCCACGTGCGATACTTTCTTGCAGATTTTTCTGCGAAACTGTGCAGAAGAATACATATTTATATAGTATACGTCGTTTTCTACTGTACATCAAGGTTCAATGTATAGACTTTCTTATCTTTCCAATAGAAGACTATAGGGGGATTGGGGTTTCAGGAGAAGATCCCCATGTCACATGTGATTAATATGACGACAGTGAAAATCTAGGTCACTGTGATGTTAAGAAAAACGAAGCTGGTGAATATATGAACCTCAAAGGCGCTATGATCATGACTCCCTGATAAAATCCTGATTAAGCCAACCAAAGGTTCTAGCACTATTCAATGGCCAAATCTGATATGCAGAGGAAGAGAGAGGAACTAGAAGCCAAATTGGCATACTTTCTTGTAGATTTTTTTCTGCGAAATTGTGCAGAAGATTTTATTCAAACTTGTGACTTTTTGGGTAAGTTAATGAGCATATATACCTCATGCAAAGAGTTACATAGTTTAGGTAAGACTTATAAATTTATAATTAAATCGGGATGACATATACAGAAGAGCAGGGAGGCAGTAATTCCTCTCTAACGCACCCAACTCCTGTTGGCTTTTAGCGCTCAAAAGACTAGGGTACTAAGGCTGCAAGTTGCCTTTCTACAAATTCGGGGCTTTATAACGGCAGTAAAATGGAGTTTCTTTAGACTCTCTGTCCAACTTCACAATCTTTGGTGATTACAGAACACATTGTCTCATATTCTATATGCAATGGACAAACATATTTCAAACGAGAAAAATTGCACCAACAAACACATTACTCAAGAGTTAGTTCGTAAGAACTGGTGGCCTGGCTTTGGTTAGATTTGATCAAAATCTGGTTGGAAAAGACAAACAGAGAATATTGAGGTGAAAGAACGGAAAAGATCACCATGTTGCGCAAATTGGAAGACTGAGATCTCTGAAAACGATATTGCGATTCTTTTTATAGTTCTTCTGTTTCTCCATTGGGGATAAGGTTTTCGTGGTTACAAGCAAAGATTTTTTTTTCTTGGCGGTTACAAGCAAAGATTAGTTAATGAACATAGCAGACATAAGTCGTAGGATGTCAGTTTGCTTGGAGAATAAGGTTTGACAATTGAGTTCCACTTGGGAAAAAGGATGAGGGATCAGGACTACTTGGGTAAATTTTTCTTTGGAGTTTGGTTTAGTACACCACATGGGCTTTTAATATTCCTTGCAAATGACAAAGCTTTTGCACATAAGTTTGTTCTGCATTCTTTTTTATTCCATAAAATTTAAAAATAAAAGAAACAAATAGAGGTTGGGTCAGGGTGGATTGCCAATTTCCAGACTGCAGATGATAAGTGTCTAAGAAAATTAAAGTCGGCAAAAATGATCCATTCTGATCACATAGAATGGGCCCCCAAGAATGGCTATCTGTGGGGCAACGGGCAACCTATGGGATCATGAAGTGCCTTGAGAGATGACTGCAACAGCAGTAAAGAATCTTTCAAGCCCCCACAAGTAGCATCTCATTGAAATTGCCTGGTTTGGAACCACTCCATAGGGAGGAACTCCACCTCCACCTCAATGTCCTGCTAAAGAGATGCTGGACAATTAGCAAACCCCATAGATAAAGGGCATGTTTGTTTGCCCAAAAATTTAGAGCCCCAAAAATTCCAACCAAACAAACATACTTCAAAGTTTCTAACTTTTACACATACATTTCAGACTTTTCACAAACCTCAATAACGTTCAACATTCAAAAGATTCCCAAAATTTTAAGAAGGTAAACAAACAATCCCAAAATCTGGTAGTCTCCATATACAAAATAGGGATGACATTAGGGATCGAGGGGTACATGGCCCAGCCCACTAAAAATTCATTAAAAAAATTTAGGGTAATTACACTTTGCACCTTCAAATTATAGGGATTTTGACACTTTGCATCATCTATTATTTTTGTCCCATTGCATCCAAAAATTATTGATTTAAGAGACTTTGCACCATTGTTAGAATTTTAACGGTTAAATTGTACTATGACGTGCAAATTGTAAATCTAATAGTAGTTTGAGGTGCAATGTGTCAAGCAATTAATTGTATGGAATATAATTGGTAAAATATGTGGTAACTAGACAAAATAAAATTTGTCCCACATTCTATGGAGAAACATATGAGGAGGTGGTGAAGGAATGAGAAAGGTTTAGGTCCTAATCCCTTCGGTCCTAATAGGTCCTAAGAGAAGCTCAGATTAATTTGCAACACATTAACTAAGGTATCCACAACTTAGATTAAGGGACCCAAACAGAACAAACAAAAAAATTGCCAAGCAAAAAACCTTAGGCATCCCACAAGTTAAATCCCTCCCCTTTCTCTTTTCTGGGTGTTGCATTATCTAATTATTATTTTCAAAATAAAAAAAGAGACGAATGATCAACCAAATTGAAAAATGTCGTGAATACTTTGACCAAATTTATCCCATTTTCGGACAGAATTTGAATTGAATTTTGGCACGCAATTTTGACAACACTCAAACACTAACACAGACAGATAGGAATTTCAGCATCCGTGTGCATACCATTATTAAAAAACTGCTTAGAAGCGATACAGAAAAGTGAAGGTTTTGTTTCCGCTAAATGTCCAGACTTGAGAGGCTCCATTGATATGAAAACTCCAGAGCTGAGACCCTACCATTACCGCACTTTGCGACCGTCCTCACGCTCTCTATCAACTCTTGGGTGGAAGACTCTTGGGACGGTATCTCTATCAACTGCTCAGCATCCTCCGTATATGATCGCTTCATCAGCATCCTCTGGTAATCAATTGACATCCTGTATGGAGAAGCCAACGAGGTTGGTATGATGCTATTGAATCCAATGTGGCTGTGCCTGACGATTTGGCCGTCTGTCTTGTCCATGCCATTCAGTGGGAGCAGATGGTATGATTGTCCTGCCGCAAGCTCTTCATGGTGGGAGAGTGGTTTCCAAAAAAGATCATGGCATCGGAAAATACCCTGGCCTGGGAATTCTTTAGTGATGCAACCCACTGTTCTCGGTGCATAGAACTCCATGATGCCTCCGTTGGACGTGACCACTTTGATTACTCCATGATCGACCTCTCCCAAACCTCCAAAGAGACAGTTTCCCATGTATAACAGTTTTGTATTGTTTCTAAGCAGTCTTAATAATGGTATGCACACGAATGCTGAAATTCGTATTCATCTGGTTGGTCATTCGTCTAAACAGTATTTTGAACACAAATTAGATAATGCAACACCCAGAAAAAAGAAGGCTAAAAGAGAGGGCTAAAGAAAAGGGGCAGGGATTTTAACTCGTGGGAGACCTTAGGAGACTATCAGATATACCACGAAAGCACACATATGGAGGGATGGTGGGGGGAGCGGGAAATGGCAGCACAGGAAGGGTGCGCACTGCGCAGTGATAAGATGGTTGTTTTTTTTTTTTTTTTCTATTATTGATCACGTTCCAAAACTGGAACCGAAAAACAACGGACCAGGTCGAAACTGAAATTTCTCCTAAAACAGTGCAGCACAGCAACAGCAAGTAGTTCAAGTGCAATCAAACAAATAAAGATTCAAATTTATAGCATTTTGAATTTGTAATTTAGCACAAAATTTGTAACATGCTCAAATACAGTAAAGTAGGGGCGGGTAAAAAAGCCCGAGACCCGACAACCCGAACCGTTTCCGACCCGATCGGGTCGGGTTTAGGCGGGTTCGGATTTACATACAAATAAAAATCATTTTTCTGGTTCGGGTATATGAACAAACTCGAAATTAAACCCGAAAATACAATGACCTCAACTCATGACCCGCTTTTTCCGACCCGGACCGACCTGTTTCGACCCGATATTTTCGGGTTTATACGGGTTCGGGTTTCCTCATAAATAAACCCGATATTTTCGTGTCGGGTTCGGGTTCAAAATTTCGAACCCCAACCCGGTTTGCCCACCCCTACAGTAAAGGGTATATATGTGACCAACAATATGGTTTTGGTATTTCGCCAAACCATTTCTTCAGATTTCTGAGGAGGGCACAGAGCAGAAAGGAGAGAAACTGAAAAGGAAATGGGCTGAGGGGGACGGGGAGGCTAAAGGTGGGGGAGGACGGCTCAGGGGAGGCGGGGTCTCTCTCTAGGATGCAAGTTATATTCCAAGTCTACTTGTCCACTCCACATTTGATAATATAGATGTAAGAACAGTACTATAACTGAAGATGGAGATCAAACTTTTTGTAGAACTTATGTGGAAAGCTAAGTGTTAACAAGCAAAATAGCATTATTTTTATGCAGAACGCCAATGATGAATTGCCTCTAACTGACCCAACTTCAGGGTTTGCTTACACGCCCAAACCCATCCAACCTTTTCCCACTGCATTGGTGCACATGTTCAAGAATGATGGTTTTGGTGCATCCAACTTTCTCATTAGAAACAAAAAGTGCAGGCATCCTCAGCGGCACTTCATACTCGAGAACTGTCAAATGCTCATGACATTCCTCCTGCTTTGCTAACCTCTGCAGAACCAGGTCCCCAAAACAGAGAGGGGTTAAGCTGAGCAGTATATACACTGACAGAACCGAAATGGTCAATAAGCATTACTATGCTTAATTAGCCTTCATATTGCCCAGATGGAAACAGAACCTTTCGTCCTTGCAGGTCCTGAATGCCCCCAATCAGCCTCATATTCAGCTAATGTCATCGATTTAGATTAGTGGGATATATTTATCTAAAGACCCATTACTCTTGTCCTTTTGATCTTAACTTCAGATTAAAGTTCAACAATTCTCTTTTTCAGATGGAAATGAATAATAGGAAGCATACACTCCAGGATCACCATACCCAAGTTCTAAAGAATGTCCATATATGCTGTATTCAGCAGAGAATGACAGATATCTCTGGTAATGATATCAACCAAATAGTTATGACATCATAATGAAGCTTATCAACATGTTAAGCTTGACAGTGTGTAAACTGTTAATAGACAATTGCGTTGACAATAAAGCCATTTGGAATGAATGAACTGTTTGTGCCAAATTATGTAAAGAGAAAGCTGAAAAATTCAATACATTTGGAACTTTTCCTTTGTTTTCTCAAAGACCTGTTCCGCAATGATGGCTCCATTACCATCAGCTCGTTTAATCTCCAATTGAGCCTTCTGATAGAAACCAGTACCTCTTAGTGCATCTGCAATAAAGTCATCAAACCCAATAGCGATGGCTGCTTCAGCCTTGGCCCCATAAACCAACCTCTGATATCACATAGTATCAAAACATTGTAAGTCTTATGCTTTCACAGGAGGAGAAAAAAAAGGGAAGAAAATACAAAGCAGCTCAACCTTAATTCGAGAAAGATGTATAGCTCCAAAGCACATGGGACAAGGCTCACAAGAGGTGTAAATTTCACAGTCCGAAAGCTCAATTTGCTGGAGCTTTTTACATGCCTGATAAAGATACATAATGCCATAGCATGAAGGTTATGCACAGAGCAACAAAGACTAGAAACACTTGCCAATTATGCTTAATTTTACATGAAACAACAAGCACCTGCCACTCAGTTTTCAATTGAATAAGCTATGAGGAGGCAAAGGGAAAAAAGAACTAAGACACATCTCAACTGGTAAACAGGATTATCTAGACATGTAATCCTTGACTGCAGTCCCAAGAGCAAACTAATGCTTGTAGTCCATAATACAGAGCTTAATGCTTTCACAAGAGATGCACCTGAATCACCCAATTGTCCAAAAGGTGAAGCAATCAACTGACCAAGCTAGACATGTAAGTTGTCAAATTTGACCACAACAGGCAATTATAGCCATCAATATGAGCCATATGTTTCAAAATATCTCCGAATATTACCTTGCCTATCAGGTCAAGATTGTAACTTGTTATTCATTGATCCCTCACACAGCGAAAACCATAGATTAAACAGCAGAGCCACCTTCCTGCCTTGGATTTTATCGGTACCACTAATACTCCATTGTCGGTAGGGGGACTTATATCTTTCATGCACGGTTTTAGAGAAAATCAACTCTAAAAAGGGGGGGGGGGGGAATTCGGAAGGATTTAGTGGAGTTATTTCATAATCTAACCTCTCTAATGGCGGTGACCTCTGCATGAGCGGTTGGATCTGTATTTTTCAAGACCATGTTGTGACAACTCACAACCACTACATCGTCACGTACAACCACTGCACCAAAAGGGCCTCCATGTCCACATTCTACTCCTCTGTATGCTTCTTCAACTGCCTTTGTTAAGAATTTGTGGTCTCTATCCTGTACAGCTGGTTGAGGAACCACGAAAAAACCCGAAATATA
Source organism: Myrica gale (assembly GCA_963930655.1). Classification (NCBI taxonomy): domain Eukaryota; kingdom Viridiplantae; phylum Streptophyta; class Magnoliopsida; order Fagales; family Myricaceae; genus Myrica; species Myrica gale. The sequence continues at coordinate 7,850,420 of OZ005616.1, forward strand.
AGATCCATACCTAAGTCACGTAACAATTGAACGACAACAGCTAGTATTACACGTTCCACGTTCACTGTCCGTAACTGTTGGAACAAGGAAGATCTAACAAAACTACTGACAGGTTAATGATCAGTGCATAACTCTTTACCCAGTTTGACCCACCTAATCGGATTCCGATTAGATGGCATAACAATTAACAAAGGATTTCAGTATTCCAATAATACCCAAAACTGAGCACCAAATCATATAGACAAGAAGTGGGGGGCATAAAAATAAAAGCTGCAAGTGCTACCTTGTTGATGACCAGCGAATGCAGAAGCCACAGAAACAGTTCCATCCTTCGTTTCCACCACTGAGATCACCAAAAGAGACAGAAAAGTAGGTGCATTCAGATAAAAGCTTTCCGAGACATGGAAGTAAACCCAAAAAACAAGAAAGATTCATTCTTTGGAAATACGGACATGAACCCACAATAGAGGAGATCGCAACAGATCTAAATTTTAGAATATCAGAGACAAAACAAACCAACAAAAAAAAAATCAGAGAGGGATAGAGTAGAGTAAGGGGTAGACTCTTCGTACCGTTAGCTTCCTCCATAAGGGCTATGGATGTCGATGTCGTGAACCCGACTGGACTGCTATCAAAATCAATCAAGGAATCCAAAGAATACCAAGAATCTTTCCGATGGAAATGGAGCACCCTTTTTTCCTTGTAATGACGAAGGAAAAGTAGGCGATGGATCCTATAAAAGTACAAAATGAGGAAGCACGCGGTCCACAGAATTTTAGGTTGTTTTGAATTAGTGAAAAAATGTGTTAAAGGTTATTAAAAATTTGTAAAAAATTATTCAGGATTTGGGGTGGTAAAAATGTATTGAAATTGATGAAAAAATTATTGGGATCGGTGAAAACGTATTGAAATTGATAAAAAAATGAGTGAAATTTTTTTGAAAACATTTCAAGAAAGGAAACAAACGTAACCTTAATATTCAAAAAAAATATTAGTAGTTGCCATTATATGCTTGGCCCTTCGGTTAAGTGAATGGAGGGCCATCGAGACAGGTTGGGACGGAGGACCAGATCGGCGTTAGGTCAAAATTATTCACTGCCTGATTCTTTTACTGTTTTACATAGAGGACGGTTCATGATTTTACTACCACATTGAAGAATTTAGTAACAAAATTACAAGGGAAATGTTCAATTCCAGATATTCACAACAAATTTTTTTAGTTGTTTACTCACCCATGGTTATAGAACTTTTTCTGCATAAATAAATATGTATGCCTTTTGTTTCTAGGGTTGTCTTGATTAGTAAATAGGAATACTCTTCACATTACTAGCCAATTGCATAGGATACAAGACAATTCTAAATGTCAAAAGTTGTCTATCTATTTGCTCAGTTTCCACTCAAATTGTACATGATATTTAGATTGTGTTTACTTATTAAAATTTTGGGGAGGTTGAAATTTTAGGGTATTGGATTTGGTGAAAAAGTGAAGAGAGAAGTGATTTTAAATATTTATTATTGTGAAAAATAATGATATGATAGGGAGATAGAGATTATATTGTAATTTTTTACCGTATTAAAATTTTAGAAGGTATAAAATTTTTATTAACAATCTCACCCTTAGTTAATTACTCAGAAAAAAACTCAAATATTTATTTACAAGAGATCTATTTGATGAGTCATTAACTTGGACCTCCTGCATTTGAATCTCAAACCCACCCAAATCCAGTCACTTAAGTGATGTACATATCTTGTCGATATGTGTGTTTGAAAATTTTACCGCACTCCCAAGTCGCAGTGCGTCCTGTATACTCCAAAACTTACCTTTAAAAGGGGCCTTTAACCAAAAAAACAGAAGTTTATTAAGGCGGTTAGTTTTGGTGAGATTTTTAAGATTTAAAGTATCTTTTAAGAATTTTTAGTTGATGTTTGAGTTTTATTGATGTTTGTGTAGAAGATGTTGACTTATATTAATATCTATAAAAATGTAATATTGAATTGTATTGATATTCGAATAGAAGTAATATTAAGATTGTAATTTTAGAATGTTTGATTCAAATTCTTGAGATTTAAATATGGCTGAGATCGAGTGAAAAAGGAAACTAGAAAGAAATTGAAATAAAATTAATTAGAGAAGTGAATTGCAATTCATCCTCTTTGCTCTCTAAATTCTATTTCTTGCTCAGAAGACCCATTCGTGGCCACAAACGCACGAGGGTGGGGGTGAAATGAAGAAATAAAAGTCACAAGTGGAACGATCAAAAGAAGGGTGTAGACGCAAATTACGTTTAGCCAAAGGAAGCGAAACATGTGGGGGATTCAAGGGCCATCCAGCTCTCTGCATCCGTGGACTCCTCTGGCAGTCAAACTGAAAGCGGGGACGCCTTTCTCCGTTGTTCCCTCATTAAAGCGCCGCCAGAGGTGTCTACCTGCCGCACCAGCCGGAAATGGAGTTCTAAGGTTACCAAATCGGAACCCACTGTCCCCATCGCTATCCACTGTGTGATGTGTCTGTTGATGCCTCTAACCAAACGTTTTCTTCTGCTTCTGCCCCGCCCATTCACCAGCTCAAACTCAAAGCTCTATGCGTTCGACCCTCTCCTCAACTGGGACTGTTGTCTCTCCTCTTCGCCCTCTCCATGGTAATTGTATTGCATACTGATAATTAGAAACGCTTTCTGTCGATTGTAGTGGTGTTGGTCTAATTTTTCCGAGTCTGGACATGCTATGCAGGCCATCGGTGCCATTTTCTCCTTGGCTATAATTTCGATTCCAACTATAAACGTAAGATGGTTGTGTTTGTTTTGTCTGTCTATGCCTATATATTCGTGGACTGTCAAAACATGAACTACTTCTTATGCTATTAACTTTGCCTACATATGACTACTGGAGTAGACTTTTAAAAGACTGGCAGCTTCGCTAGATAAATTGTCTCGAGTTGTCTCTGCGGAGGTACCGAGCACCTTGTTGTCTCTCAAACTTTCGGGGCGCGAGCTCAACGATCTGACCCTACAACTTAACAATCTCAGGTAGCCTCCAATTTGTTGCTGCTAACTATACAAGTAGTATTCAATACATGCTTCTGGGTTTTCAAGGCAAAGATTTTCCGGAAGGCAGTTCCCAAAGATAGTGAAGAACAACAAGCCCACTTCGTTGGGAAAGAGGAATCACCCGTGAGAGGACTCATGCAGCTGTACGAATTGAAGCATGAGGAGGATCAGATAATCTTATTTCGTAAACTCTGGCCTCAAACTCTATGTAGAAAAAGGTAGCTGCATTGCCGGTAAGAGTAAGGTAGGTATATGAACTCTTAGATCCGGCATATCTGTTAATAGCTTGTCTTATTAGCTATTCCATCTTTATCTCCATGTCAAGGTTGGAAAGCATGCTGATACATTTTTTTGACAAAATCCTATCATGTCAAGGTGGAATGTCTCTGGTCCTCTCTATCATTGGTGTGAAAGGGAGGTGTGAAGTAAGCGAGCACATAATAAGTAAAGAAAGGTAGTTCACTCAAGCGAGCGGATTATCGAAAAAGGAAGAAAGTCTTATTTGCTATTAAAGAGGAGTGTGCTCAAGGTCCCAAGGTTTAGGCTTGAAGATCGAGAGCCTGAAGAAAGAGGAAGAAGTCAGGCTAGTGCCTTACTAAGTCGACCGGGATGGGCTGCTAAGTAGGATTCAAGGCTAGTACGTTAGTGAATGGCTCGACTCTTCCTAGGGGGATCTTAAGCCGCTAGCTGGATCAAGGAGAGTGTTAAGAGGGGGAATGCCCCTAGGATGAGAGAGGGAGGCTATTCTACAGAGAGGATGACCCAGCAGCTCTTTTTGAGGCATGAGCTACTCCCAAGGCAAAAGGGGAGGATGTTGCCCGTGGGGTGACCCCTCAAACTATAGTGAAGGCAGGTGTTTTTTTCGCCATCGAGGCAGTTTTCTGCCCATCTGGATATATTTGCAGAGAAGTGTCTCTACTGCACTTTGAATCTCTGCGCTGTGGCAGAGACAGCTTCCTGAAGTATGTTTGATATGGTAGTTTTAGCTTGCTGAGTGTAAATTATTGACATTACCAAATCAGAATATTGGAGGAGTTCACTTGAACAGTTGAGTCTCACATTTTCATATTCTAGGGAGCAACGTGGGTTGAACACCATCAGTGATATTTTGAGTGACCTAGTTCGTCGTTCACATTTTTGTTCAACTACTATGGAGCCAGTGGTGCAAGCCCTTGGATTTTATTGCCACTTTGCTGCAAACAGGTGTTACATATTTGCAAATGTATCCAAGTATAGTACAGCAGGTTCACAATTTTGCATACTTCTTGAGAGTTTCACCCGCATCTTTTGCATGCTCGGGCACAGGCATGTTAGATAGAAGAGTAACCCTAGATGATGATACCAAGGATTTGTTCTGTGGATTCGAAGGATGAAGCTTCCAGAGTCGCACCTCCCACACCTGGTCAAAATCACCATTAGCCATGTCATCATTGAATGTCTTATCCATAGGCTCCAAAATTCTTTCTATTCATATCACTATGAGAAGGTTTAGACTAATGAAAAGAAGAATTTGATAGCAAATTATTAGGAGGTGCGAAGGCCAAATGCTACCCAGGACAACGTAGATTGAAGTAAAAAGACTATCTGCTAGGGAGCAATGATCACGTTATTATGTCCAAACCAGTAATATAGATTACTCATAAGAAATAGAGGCTGCAAAGACAGCCCTGCAGCAATGGTTAATGTAGAAAGTTGTCGATTCCTTTGGATGGTGCAGTAGTGATGAAGCAATGTACAGGGCTTTTCAATAATTTACGAAAGTAAATCAACCTCATCTCATCAACTTAAGCTTTGGAGATGGAGGATAGTTTGATATAAAAACAGAGCAGTGTTTTACTCTACTTCCCATTTAAATGTCATACTTCTTTCCCCATAGATAGGCCTACATGCTATAGGGTGCCCACCGAGGGGATGCATCACTGAAGGGAATGTTAAGAACATAATGGGAAGGTGATAATATCAGGCGGGAAGAGTACCTGGATGGTTTTGCCAACATTAATAGGGGTGGCCTCAGCGAACACAAGGTCACCAAGCTCAGCGCGTTTCACATGGTTGATGCTGAGATGAATTCCAGCCACTCTCTGGAAACCCGAAGCCATGTGGGCTCCCATGCTTGCCAGCCCCTCAGCTATCAGAGCCGATACGCCACCGTGTAGCACCTTGAACGGCTGTTTTGAGACCCACAAGAAAGTAATTGCAAAAGAAATCGTCAATTTTGAGTTTGGGGTTCAAATACAAACGCGAGATTAACAAATAAAGACAAACGAAGTTGGGGCAGGGGATCGAAGAAGGGAGAGCCGGCTCGACCTGACAGCAGGTTTGGGTAACATGAAGGCGTCCAGTGACTCTTTGTGGGGATAAGTGTTCAATCTCGAATCCGATCGCGTGAAGTGGGGGATCCAAAACCTCGGTCTTGGACGTGGATGCTGCTGCTGTTGCTGCTGGTCTCTGCTTCTCCATATCTTCTCTTACTGGGTTCCTCTCCTGCTCTCCTTTTTTTCAGACAGATAAACCTGATAAATTAAAAGTGCCTCAGCTTCCTTTCCTGTCTTTGAGATCACCAAATCATTCTCCTCACCGGCAAAAAGTTGGGAAGGCGAGCTGCGTTACACGCCGATTGGGAAGGTTCAGGTAGCACCTTTTAGACCATTTCACCGATTATTGGTGGATGGATTGGGTGGGTAGGTAGGAGTGTGATGTTTGCGCGGTTGGCGGAGGGTGATTGGGTTGGTGACTCAGATAGGCAGTCTGACCTGGCATTTTGCTTGAATAGTCCAAACGGTATTTCCAGTCAAACTCAACTGAAGATGAGTAGATGCGGTAGTTTTTGTAACAGAATATGAACAATTCCTATTTTAGTTATATAAGCTGTAAGCAATCAATATTGCCTAAAGAGGCATATCTGTTCGCATTCCAAGATTTTTGGATAAGAATTTTATTAACTTTTGTGAAAAAATAGTGAAAAAAATGTAAATCGGGAGAGATGTTAGAAATTTTTGGAGTTTTACCTGAGTTGGTAAAAAAATTTGAAGATAGATATTATTTGAGTGATTTTTTTATGTTTATTTTGATTGAGAGATGATTTCGAAAGTTTTTTTATTATTATTTTTTAAAAAGTTTAAAAGGATAAACAATCAATTCTAACAACTTTTACAATTTTTTTTGGTTAATGACCATTTTAGTCTCTGAGTTTTGAATACTTTACAAAATTCGTCCATAGGTTTTCTCATTTATCACACGTAGTCCTTGGGTTTTATGATCTTGTCAAAATGGTCCTTCCGTCAGCGAATTGCCCAGTCAACTAACGGCCCTATACATCATTACCAATCATAAAGTGACGTTTAATTTTTTAAAAATGTCACATCACTTTTATTGTGTCAAATCAGAAAAATAAAAAAAATTAAGAATTTTTCGTGAAACATTTAAAAAAAACTAGGAAGGCACGAGCCACCCCCAGCCTCCTTGGAAGGGGTAGCCGGTAGCCACTGGCCTCCCTGGAGAAGGGGTGATCGGGAGACACCAACCTCCCTGAAGAAAGGGTGGCTCTCGGCCACACCGCAAAGGGGGGAGTGTTGAGATCACACATTGCTTTGGAGAACCTAATTAGAAGACTTAATAAGAGAGCTTGGATAACTCTAACTGCAAGGCATGTCTTTTGGTTTAGAGTCCAGGTCCTCATCAATTGGTGGCCCATGCGTCTTTCTTAGGTCGTGTGGTAGCTTGCATGAACCTATTTTCTTCGACCCTATAGATCCGGTACGGGTCAGGGTAGGCCCAAGTCCGGTGAAAGCCCCCTATAGAGGCCATGTGAGAGACGCAGACGACGAGGGCGTCGGTCCTCGAAGGATGGGGGACTGTTGAGATCCCACATTGCTTAGGAGAACCTAATTAGAAGACTTAATAAGAGGGCTTGGATAACTCTAACTGCAAGGCATGTCTTTTGGTTTAGAGCTAATGTCCTCATCAATGAGCCCACACGCGAGGGGTGTAGAGCTGCCTATACCATTGCCACCATCATGGGCCTTAAGCCATGTTGGCACATCGACACCAGCCACATCCACAGTAAGGGATGTGGAAACTACTACTGCCAATGGGCATCCTCCTCTTCCTAAGAGAAGCATAATGGTTAATCCATCAGACGTATGAAATCACTACATGAGATTGGAGGTTGTTAATCAGGACCATCCTCAATGTAAGTGTAACTACTGTGGTTCACTATTTGAGTGACATCATAGACGTAATAGGACTCGGGGTTGAAGCAACACTTGAATTCATGCATAATGTATAAAGGGAAAAAATCTCTAGCCAATATAAGGTAATCTTTCTTGAGTCATGACATTAGAAGTGCGAAGTTTGATATAGTTGGTGATTTGGGAGTTATTAGGTTTGATAAGAAGAAGAGTAGGCGAAATATCGCTAGATTGATTATCTTAGATGAGTGCCCATTTAGAATTGTAGAGAAGGATGAGTTTGTGGAGTTGATTCATGATCTTGAGTCACGATTTAGGATGTCGTTCCCGTTCCACTATTGCAAGAGATTGCATGGGGTTGTATTTGGAGGAGAGGACTGTATTGAAAGCTTGCATGAGAAGCAATAGTTTCAGGTGTTGCTTCACCACTGATACTTGGACATATATTCAGAATATGAATTATATGTGTGTTACTGCTCACTTTGTTGATTCTGGTTGGAAACTACAAAAGAGAATCTTGTCATTTTGTCGCGTGTCAGATCATAAAGGGGCGACAATTGCAAGAGATCTTGAGGAGTGTATGTTTGTGTGGGGCACCGATAAAATTCTCACAATAACAATAGATAACGCTTCAACAAATGAAAGTGTCATTGAACAATTGAAGTGGAGGAAGTTGTTCGCAACCACAGTTGTTCCTGGGAAGATTGTTTGTGGACATGAATTCATTCATATGAGATGTTGTGCTCATATACTGAATTTGATTGTGGGGGATGGGCTGAAAGAAGTAGATAATTCAATTGTCAAGATCCGTAACTTGGTGAAGTATGTGAAATCTTCACCAAGTAGGCTTAACATTTTTAAATGTTGTGTTGAACGACGCAATATACAGTGTAGTTCTTTCTTAAGTCTTGATGTTCATACTCAGTGGAACTCGACTTACATGATGTTGGATGTTGCTGAGAAGTATCAACCCGCCTTCAAGCTTATGTTAGAGGATGATGGTCACCTGCTGTGCCGCGATCATCCTCTATAACTTTGGACATTTTCTTGAGTTGATGTTGGATAATAGTTACCCTTGGATTGTTATATGAAAATTGCCTGTCTCCATTTATTCACCGCGTTTCATAATTTGCTTGGTGAATGGACTGATTTTGGTAACACATCTAGTATCTTATCATTACACTGGTTTGTCATGTTCGTTGATTTCCCCGTTTCCCTAACTCGATCCCCCACATTAAGTAGCATAAGACCATTCATTAATGGGAAGAAAACAAGCCTACATTTTTTCCAGATAAGACTTAATTAAATACTGATAACATAGGAATATTTAAAAATTAGAAATAAATAACGCATCCTAAAAACTAGCACTATTAACTCACTTTTCAAAATAATAGCACCATTCACAATAAATTCTTCGCTCTTAAAACCTAGAATCTCAACTACCACAGCTACTCTATTGCTAATTAAGTTCTCAAACAATTAAATGGTGTTGGTTGTTTTGTTGATATTGTTAGGAGATATTATAGTAAAATTAGAAGAAGAAAAAAAGTCTCAATCTTGAAAAAATTTCTTAAGCATGACATGCACTCTGATATTGATTGATGGTTTGGATTTATTTTCAAAGTTAAAAGTTTTAAAAGAAGTTACAAAAACATAAATTAGTACTCCACTTGAAATACTTAATCTAGTAAAAGAACTAGATTGTTTTTCAAATTGTTTTATTGCATATAGAATACTATTTACCATAACAACTGTTACAGTTGCATCTACAGGAAGAAGTTTTTCAAAACTAGGTATATGTTTGGTGAGGAAAAATTTCAACTTGCTAAGAAAATTTTTTATTACAAAATATCAAAATTTTCATAAAAAAATTCCAACATTTTTTGACACCAACTTCAAAATGATTATAAAAAATTATTTATTGGATAAACCTAAATATAAAAGTTTAATTAATAATTTTACATCTAAAAATGGAAGACACAAATTTATGGTTTAATTTTAATTTTTTATTTTTTATTTTCACATTGAAAGTCCTCATTTTTATGACTTTCCTAACGCCCCAAAAAGAAGGTTAAGCCGTGGATTGATAGAAGTAACTGAGATACTTTTTTGTCTCAAAAAATAGCAGATACAGTATGCTAGCATCGACACATTTCTTTCTTTCGAAATGGAAAAGACTTTTAGATGTGTGAAACTCGATTAATGATTTGACGCCTTCGAGTGATTAAATGATACACTCTGTTAGCTTTGTGTCAATTTGGATATCCACCTCTACACTAGACAAATACTTGGAAAGTAATTTACATAAATGTCCCTCTTTTAATGTGTACTGGTTATTTCAATTTTGCAGATCAAGGGGCTAATGTAAATGGAGTTCCTTCCTCACTGGCTTTTCGGCAAGAAAGATAGCATTGATAATAGGTCAATCGCTTACTTTGATCCGGCTGAAGAAAAGTTTAGAAAACTGTCATTACTAGCTGATAGAAAGGCAATTTTTGACACGATTTCGTTAGGGGCTTTGGGAGGATGCCTTTCTGTAACTTATGTTTCCTTTGAAGTAGGCGGCCGAATCATGTCCGAGACTTGGGTAATGAGGGAATATGGGATGGAAGAATCTTGGATGAAATTGTTCTTCTTCTTCCCAAAAACTATGTTTGAGTATTCCAATTTAAGGCCGTTGTGTTTCACTAAGAAGGGTGAAGTTCTAATGCAGCTAGACAAGGAGAGATTAGTGGTCTTCAATCTCAGAGTTGGTTCTGTGACCCAATATGTTCCTCATTTCTTCATGACAATCAGTATTATTATTGGAGTTCCAGTAATTTAGGCTTTGAACTGGTCACATATCTGGAAACTTCAGATTTTCCGACCATGGACATGAAAAAGAGAAGCTTTTTGGGCGAATATGAAGTCCCCCTCTTCTTATTCTTCCTCATCTCCTTCTCTTTCTTCATCCTCTCTTTCTCCTTCTTCCCCATCTCTTCTCTTTTGTTCGGAAGCTGGACGGCTAGATCTCGATCCTTCTCCTCGACTGCGGTGGTCACCGCCCTGCTCCTCCCGACGAGCTCAACCGCACCGGTCCGGCAGCATTTGGGCAGCGCTTGGTGCCCCACGCGCCCCACGCGCGGTGTCTCTTCCAACTCACGCGCGTGCGCGGCTCTCACGCGCTTGCTATGGGCTCCATTTCCGGCGGTCTTGGTTGCTGGTTCGGCTTTTCCGCTCGTCTGTGGTGGTGCTGCTTCCGTCTTGTTGTTGGTTGTTGTATTTTGTTGGTTTTTGTTGCTGTGTTTTGGTAGGTTTTTTGTTGGTTGTCCGGCTCCTGCGTGGGTTTTCTCCGATCCTTGTTGATCTTTCCAGCCCTTGTGTGGGCTTGTGTACCGAGTTGTTGTGCTTTATTTCCTGGCATGTTAGGTCCTGGTAGCTGTGTCTACCGAATCCGGTTGCCGCTCCATCTGCTTTGCATGGAGCATACAACGATTGTAACCGATCCGATTTAGGATCCCGCTGGTGTATTTTCGCCTGGTTGTTTTTTCGGCTCCTTTTTGGAGCTTGATCTAGAAAAAAAAAAGTCTGCCGAAATAGAAGAAAAAACATATCCCTCTCTAGATGAGAGTTTATTTAATTTGCTTTGTACTTCATGATTTCCCTAGCTGGAAACAAATTAATTATATCACTATTGTTCATCAATTTGAGGTTTAAGGTTGACTCGTTATGGTTTTCTTAATCATCTCTTTGTGCCTATTTATGTATGCTCATTTCCCTTCTTCCATCGTTTTGCGAAATAATTGAAGACTAGGCCACTGGATTTCCTTCAACACGGAAAAATATTTGTAGGATGTGATAGAATTGTAATATATTATTATCAACCTAGTTATTTTAGTCTTTATTAATTGCTAATAAAAAATTAAATAGGTAGGTTGATATATAGTTGTCTTCTTAGATTGAGATTATCATTTGATTTAGGTTGATAGTTATCATATTAGATTGAGAATTTGATATTATCATTTGATTTTTATTGAGATTTAAGTCTCTCTTATAAAAAATCATTTTCAAACAAAGTAACTTTGTTTGAGAAGTTGGTAAATTACAATTTCTCTCCATCAAATTAACATCCGATTCTCAAAAGGTAAATTACACCCCTCAAGCTTCCACTCGATTTTCAAATACCCAACAAACTTTAACTACAATTTCTCCCCTCAAATTACTACAAGATTCTCAAAGGTTAACACCTCTAAAACTATCACTCGATTTTCAAATACCAATTATCTTGTCCTCTTTTGAGCCATTTCTAGTATTATATTTCTAGTGATTTGTAGACCCAATAAATAAGGACTCGGATTCCCTCCTAAGAGAGATTACCTAATGGGTCCTAACAGGCCGTTGGATGAATGACAACACATTAATGAATTCATCCAATGATCTATATTAAAATATCAAAAAAATACAAAAATGAAAAAAAAAATTATATGTAATATAGACTATTGGATTGACTCATTAATGTGCTGTCATACATGCAATGGTCTGTTAGGACCCATTAAGTAATTCTATATTAGGAGGGAATCATTTCCCAATAAATAGTTAGATGATTTTTTATTAGGGATAAATGTAAAATTGGTCCATGTGCCGAAAATCGATTTGATCCCTGTGATATGAAATGCATAAATTTAGTTATTCCTTTAGCTCATTTGACGGAAAGGACTTAACATCAGCCCTCACCGCCATTTAATCTCTCTAGGCCAGTTCAGGGGACTAAGTCCACATAAGTGAACCCTAACCCCACAAGTCTCTCACTTCCGCACATGATCTACCTCAAATTTCTCTCAGTTCCTTCTTCGCAGAACCATCCGCATGATCTACCTCAAGCAAAGGGATAGTATGAGATGTAGAAAGGTGGTTTGGGCGGCAGTGGAAATCAGAATGGGGGGATACGTGGGCTGATAAGTGAGAAAGGGATTTTTTTTTTTAAATAGGATTCAATCATTCAATTGTCTATGTTCTTACAGTAACCAATCCTGAGGGAAGCAAGCAAGCCGGTTCAAGAACTGAAAAGAAAGTTACAACTTATGAACATATTGATAAAAGGCATCCTGCTTCAAAACTTCTCTACAATTATACCATCTCTAACAACCTCATAAGCCTCTCTGCTCCTGGTTTTCCTCATCCCCGCTGTGAAATGTAGGTTTGTTCCATCAGATAAGATACATGTTACTTTTACCCATATAATCACCTTTGTCTTCATCCCCTCTATGTCAACTAGCTTCCCTTTCTCCAGATACCCAGTAACGGTGGTGAAAAAGGGCAAGACAGATGAGTCCCTGTAGCCCACTTCACAAACTGTCGGGATGTAGACTGTGAGCTTTCGTGTCTCTTCGTTGAACTCATAGTTGGTAGCATCATGAGGGAAAATCCCTACTGCCATGTCATACTCTTTTAGCAGCTCTGTCAATGGCTTTTGCATTTTTCATTTGAGCTTATTAACCAACCATTTGGCTCCACCTTCAATACTGGTTGACAATGAGTTGATATCATCACCGACGAAGTCAATCTCCTTGTTAGCCTTCTTGCTGAACCAATACGAGCCAACCTTGTTCAATACCTGATCCATAACGTTGATTGAGCCGGAGGAATGTTGATCTCTCTCCCTCTATACAAAAAAAAGAAAAGGATTACTCCTTAGAATCGATGAGGTCAAATTTTTTTTTTTCATAAAAGAGAAGATCACATGTCATTCATATAAATTAATAGATATTGTAACATAATGGTAGAAAGCAATCATACAAAGGAAAAAGATCGAATACAAAAAGCTTATATTACGTAGTATCTCGTAGATAATATCCAGATTTTGGAGAATTTTAAAATCATGATCATATTTGTTATTGACTTCTCTTGAGAATGGGATTTAACCAACTACTGCATAAATCTAACACTCTAAATAGAGTGAGGATGTTTTTAACATATTAGGTATGACTGATACCACCAACGTACCTGCATGCATATGTGTACCATGATAGCTAACTTTGTGGGTTACCAGTTAGGATCAATATCTTCTCTAATTTTATGTCAACACTATCTAACTCGGAAAGAGAATTGAATGTTGTGAGATCCACAATGCTGGATAATTACCATTATAGTTTGGCCCCCACAAAAAGCCATATTATTCTCCCCCTGCACATTGCCTTACACATAGGGCTGAGCTTATCAACTGTTGGCACCGGTTCCTAACCGGAAACCGTCTTTATTTATTTATTTTTATTTTTTATAAATAATATAGAAACGTCATCGTTCTCTTCTTAAAGAGAACGACATCGTTGGTTTTTTTTATGGGTTAGGGTAAAACCTTAACCCAGTAACCCTACAGCTACTACTTTTTGTTTTTAATAATATTACTAAAAATACGCCGTTCTCTTTAAGGGTGCCTTTAGCTTTTAGGTTTTGGTGGGTTAGGTTTAACCTAAACCTACGTAACTGTTTTCTTTTTTGTAATATAAGAAAAAACGACGTCGTTCTCTTTAAGAAGAGAACGACGCCTTTTGTCAGCTCTTTACACTTCGGCGACACTCCTTCAGTCTTCAGAAATTAGAACACAGCAAATTTACGACTTACCAACTTTCACCCTTTCCTCCCTCTCTAGTCTCTCCAATCTCCATGGCCTCCAGGCTCTAGCCCAGGCCAGGTATCCTCTCTCTCTCCAGCGCGACAGTGGCACATGACACACCTCTGCTCTCTCCGGCCTCTCTCCTCTATCTTGTTGTTGCCGGTTAATCTTTAACTGTTTATTAGAGACCTGCTTCCACACTTCACCCAAATTTTAATTAAATATTGCACGTGTTGGGCCTCTCAATTACAGGAGAGTCCAGCGCACACGTGAGGGAGAGTGTTAGAGAATATAATTCAAATAATAAAATCTTTCTTTTCCTATCAGCTTAAGCTTTTGGGATGAGTGGTAGATTTACACCGTTTAACCATTACCGGTAAAACCGGTACCGGCAAGGCTGGTTATTCTTGCCTTGCCCCTTTTTGAACACCGGCCATAATGATGAAGCTATTGTGTGAGTGTGTGAGTGGACGGATGAGATTAGAAGTTGAGAAATCTAACGGCTGAAAAAATGTCACGTCAATTAATGAACCCGACCCACGAATCCGACCCGCGCAACCGACCCGGTTTTATTAATTGACGTGACATTTTGTCAGCTGTTAGATTTCTTAACTTCTAATCTCACCCGTCCACTTACACACTCACACAATAACTTCACTCACACAATAACTGACCTCCTACTACCTCTCATAAAAAAAAAAATTGCCCCAAACAAGCACGCTTGACAAAAATCTCTCTTCAGTGTCCTGGTTCTTGTCGCCTCATTCTTTTCTCTGAATAATGGGCCCAATTCTCTGCAATGGACTTCATTCCCGGCGTCATGTGGTTACCAGGTTCAGAAATACCAGGCGACGTTGAGACGCTTTATGGGCTCATGAGTAACCCAGTTTTCAAGCCCGATTCGGACCTGTGAGCTACATTTTTCACCTTTTATCTATAGAATATTGACACTTTGGGCCTTTATTTAAAATTGTGTAAGAAGCTATTTTTTATCATGTAAAATAATAATTTTACCCTTGACCTTAATTATGGTTGGCTAAAAACTACGCGAGCGTGTAACTTGAAGTGTAAAAAAAATCTCTTGCAGTTCAAAATGACAAAAATTACGTGAATAATGCCAAGTGTCTACGATCAAAAGGGTAGTTTATGGTATAAAATAGAATGAATTCATTATTAGAGGTTTTAATTCTTTATTGGAAAAAATATATTTTTCATACACAAACTACCATAAATTTTACACTTTCCATCCTAAGCTACCAATTTTGATACATTGCACCCTCTAACTACCAATTTTTGACACTTTGCACCCTATGTCAAATTTGTAGACTAAAATGACGATAATACCCTTAACTCATTTTGCATATATTAAAAATATTGTTGTCAATTCATTAATTTATTAAGGGTATTATTGTCGGAGGGTGCAAAATATTTAATATTAGTAGTTGGAGGGTGTAATGTGTCAAAGTTGATAGTTTAGAGTGTAACGTGTCTAACATTGATAGATTGAAGGTGCAATGTCTTAAAAAATAGTAATTTGTAGTGTATCTGTCACTACTCCTAATAGTTTGTGGGTAAAAAGTGTATTTTACTTTTTTTTTTGTAGAAGTTACTTAAGCTTGATACGGCATCGGTTGTACTTTTCGCTTTTGATTCAAATGAATTCTGCATTTAATGAATAATGTATTCGTTGAACTGCGAATTCATCTTAGGGCATGTTCGTTTAGGAAGAATCCTCAGGATTTTTTGAATCCTCAGGATTTTACAACCAAACATAATTTTTCACACCACATAAATATAACTAAAACACGCATACCAATAAAGTTAACATCACATAAAAATTCTCAAAACACAAAAAATTCTAAGAATACACCTTAACCGAACACACTCTTAGCTTCATCTCTTGTCATAAGAAGACAAAAGCAATGTAAGACTTTTGACTTTTCAAAAGCCAAGTTACACGGCACCTAACATTATCCTCGTTAAACAGTCATGCCCATTGACTTTAACCAGATACCACTTACATATCCTGTTAATTTCAATATACAGATGAATCGTGCCTCGGGGCCTCCCCTAGGGATGATTATAGCTGAGATTTAAGAGCATATTGGCGTGGAATATTCGCTTCTGTTTAATTACAATAAATATGCGATGCAGCTAACACCCACAAAACTATTCATAGGGAACCATGGCCAAGTACCTTGGGTTAACCGTTCTTCTCCTTGTCTATGGTAAGTACAGTTCTGGCTTCGTTTTCAATTTTTTTTAAGAGTTTTTCGATCCCTTTGTATGTTCTGCTTTCATGAATCACGATTCTGAGATATGAAGGATTTTGGGTCTGCTCAAGGTGGAGACCAGGGAGGGGGGAAGGAGAATGATTTCGTCTCTGCCGTTCCTTGTCCCCCTCATGAACCGGTTCAAATGATCCTGAATCCTGATGATCATTGTGTATCTCTTCTATATATGGCATGATACTGAAACAGCTATTAGTTTATAATCAGGAGCATTTGCAGATCTCATATTAATGTAGATTATCTTTCCGACGTCCTAAGTTTTTGCAATACCATTTCTTACTTCTGTAAGTGACCTGCAGGTGCAATATTACTGGGAAATAACCCAGATAAGATAATGAGTGCCCATGCTTGCCCACTTTATTGCTTAGACGTGGAGTACATGACATGCCCATCTTCAGGTGACAAGAAGCTTGATCCACAGTGCAACTGTTGCTTAGCTCCAAAGAACTGCACTCTTCACCTCGCTGATGGGACTTCTGTCCATTGCTGAAGCGGTTGCGGTTCCATGGGTGGACCTTTGTTGAATAATGATCTGACACAGTTACTTTCATGGAGTGTGATGGGATTTTTTACCTTTTGGACTTTTGAATAAAGTGAAATATTAATGTTATATGTCATGCAGAGCTGATCATATCTGCAAATTGTGAGGAAGATCCCTAATTTCCTTGTGAACTATAATCAACATTATAAGAACTTATTTAACAAAAATAACATTATAAGAACTTTATAGATACGGCCAACTTGCCCAAACAAAAGATAATCAGTACTGGGAACAGATTTCGCACACTTGAAGGTTTATATTTAAACATGTGTATAGAAGGGAATTATGATCTTGCGAGCATCTGTAAGCTCCTTAGAGCAAAGGCAAAAATTGACGACGCTGTCGCTAATTACGTAATGGATGACAGGGGTACTGGCTCAGGTTGAATGTAATCTCTCGTTCCAAGATCCTGTGGGTGCAGGGTTTACATTAAAACATTCAAAGTTGTGAACTGAGAGATTTAAAAACCATACCCATTGGACATTGCGATGATCTAGCTGCTCCACCACGATCGCGAGGTCCTGATCTGCAGTTTAATTTATTTTCTCTTAATCAATTAATTAGTCTTTCATCTCTTTATTTAATGCTCATTCCGTTGAAAACCTCTACTTAATTTATATTCGTTTCCCCATATATATATATATATATATATATTTGTTTTGCTTTATATATTATTGGCCCTCAAGGACCGCAGAGGTATTACTATAAGATTGTGAAATGAGGTCACACGTATTCAAGGGCTAGCTGATTTGGGGTAATCATTATACTAAGGAAACAATTCTTGATTTGTAGTTAGATGATTGGCAATTCAAGTTTAGACTCAATCTATACAATCACTTTCAACATTTATCACAAAAACAACGCAATAAACAAACAGAAACATAATTTGCTTTCTATTTACCAAGGTTAATATATAGAACTGTCTAACCTCTATCTAACTTCCATAACAGATAGCAGAATTAATGAGAATATCCCTTTAACCAAGATTATCTATTTCACAATCAAGATTAACAATCTAGCAATCAAGATTAACAATCGAACATGTCCTAAGTATTGTTCTTGAATGCTATATTAGGCAGAAACACTCCCATAGCCTATTATTAGGTTTAGAGAGAGAAGAAATCCATGTTGATTTGTGATACAATGTGAGAGAATCCATCTTATATCTTGTGCCTATAATGTATAAAGTCTAAATCAAGCTATACAAAATCGGATCGGATCGGATCGGGATACTCTCCAATTCGAGAAAATCTCGACCCCCCAATTCTAGAAACAAATTGGAGATGGTCCCAATCCTACAGCATCAAGTCATAAAATGAAAATTACACACCTAAAACCTACCTACCATTTTTCTATTAGGTCTTAAGCAATATTTTCTCTTGTTAACAACATATCTTTCTTAATTTTAGATAACAGCTTGATGTTTTAAGGCAGCTTTGATGGCTATTTTATTTTTATTTTCCTTTTTTTTTCAGGGGGGTGCTAAGCTGTTACGCCCTGCTCTGCAAGAAAACCTACCATTTTCATTTAAGAAAGAGAAGGAAATAGGCCAGCCAAACGGAAGTGCACAAGGCCGCCCCCGATTGCCCTTCCCCTCAGATTCTGCGTACCTGTGTGACTAGATGCTTTAATGTTCCCCAAGTTCTACCTTCTTGAATTTAAACCATCCGGGTCATAGAGTAACCCAGTTTTCAAGCCCGATTCAGACTTGTGAGCTACAATCATTTCTTCTGTTCAGCTCTTACCTATTTCTGATTCTATCTAAGCAATGCTAATTATCTTGCTTAATTTTTTAAGAATAAATATATTTTTCACCTTTTAACTATGGAGGATACTTTACAATATATACTACAATATAAAAGTATTACAACAAATATATTAATTACTACTTTACGTGATTTTTGAAGGATTTTACTAATCCTTCAAAAATTTTATTTATGTTATTGTAATATAAAAATATGATCTTCTTTTTGATATTGTATTTGCCTTTTTTTATTTTCTTTTTTCTTTTTCAAAAAGAGGACGTGAAACAGTAAGTGAACTTGAGGGGAGGACTACTAACCCATTTAGTGAGGTCTTTATTTTGGTGGTATTGTAAGTACTGGTCTCATACTACGTGCAACGGTAACTCAAAAACTTGCTCGCAAGTGATAGAATTAGAATGCACGTCGACCTTTGAATACGAGTTGAATAGTTAATTAGTAGAGTTTTGTCCTTTCAACCATTGAGGTAGTGCCTTGAAGGCGTTATCAAGTTACTCACAAGTACCGCTACATATGTTAATTTGGAGTAATTGGTGTAAAAGGTATCTGAGGCAATTCTCAGCCCATCTAGAACAGAGTTGCATAGAAATGTCTCGCCCTAGTTTAATTCGCACCCACCCCCTCAATTTCTCTCTTCTCTCTGACGCCCACCCTCTCTCACTCTGCTCGACTGCTCTCCATCTTCCGACGCCAGCGGCCAGCCTGCAGCCTCCGCCTCCCGTCAGCCGACGCCAGCCTCCAGTGGCCAGCAGTAGCCTCCCCCTCTCACTCTGCCTCTCCTCCTCCAACGCTACTCAGACTTCCCCCTCTCTCTCTCTGCCTCCAACTTTGCCTCTTTCTCTCTCTCTCTCTCTCTCTCCAGCCTCCAGGCACACCGATGACCATAAAACAAATTAGAGTTATTGTGAATTTGATTATTTTTTATTAAACAGATTAGGAATTTGATTAGGAATTTGTGAATTTAATTATGTTTCTATTAAATAGATTATGAATTTGATTAGAAATTTGTGAATATGATTATTTTCTATTAAAAAGATTATGAATTAGATTAGGGGTTTATGAAAATGATTATGAATTTGATTAGGATTATTGTGAATTTGTGAATCTTTGATTAGGATTATTAACTGTTTGTCAATTTGTGATGAATATATTTTAATTATTGATGAATAATGTGATGAATTTATTTTAATTATTGATGATATTGTGATGAATAATTATTGATGAATAATGGGATGAATCATTGATGATTGTGCATTATATTGAAATTGTGATTATGATTAGGTTGTGAAACTGTGATTAGGTTATGAAATTATATTGATTAATTTTGTTTTGTTTAGATAATGGATAATTTTTTGATAAAGAAGTCAGCCAGTGTAAGGTCGTCTAGTACTCTTAACGTGTCTAGTACTCTTAACGTCTAGTACTAGTTCGAAAAGACCTCGTATTAAGTTTAGTCCGGATGATATTATTGCTGACTCAAAGTTACGTAAACCCATTGAAGAATATGATGTTGGGATTAGGGATCAAGTTCGTAGAGAGTATTTGATTAAAGGTCCTTGTCAACCATTTGGTCATGATTTTCCCAAGAAACAATATGAGAATACAATAAGGGGTTTTATCATGTGATTGAGTTGGCATTGGTCTTACCAGTTGGGACTGCAACTATTGAGAGAGTGTTCTCTGCAATTAAGTTAATTAAAACTGACTTGCATAATAAGATGAGAGACGAATGAATGAATAATAGTTTGGCGGTATACACCGGGAGAAATTTTTTTGAAACTATTGAGAGCAAAACTATTTTACAACGTTTTCAAAATATGTAGTCCCGTAATATCCAATTGTCACCTCTCAGTATTAACAAATAGTACGGTACGTGTATTTTAATATTTTTAGTGTTTTTAGTCCTTAATTTTTGATATTTTAACTCTAAGATATTTTTTTGCATTACATAGTAAAAAAATTTTTTGTCATTTTTCATTCGAAGTTTGAACCTTTCGATTGCATTCCTGTTACGCAACTGCTCACTGTGCTATATTAATTATTAATATTTTCTTGATTTTGACTTAGATGGTTATCCTTGATTCCTTACAGTGTCTTTCGTTTTGGGCGGTAATCCTTTTCCTTCATGATTGGTCCAGTTCGAGAAAAAAAATTTTTTGGAGATGGTCTCAATCCTACAACATCAAGCCATAAATGAAAATTACGCACCTAACCTACCTACCATTTTTCTATTAGGTCGTAGCAAAAGCAAATTTTATCAATTTTGTTCCATTTAATCCTCCACTACCCATTTCGGATTTACACTTAATTGGGATGGAAATTATTATTTTAATTCAATTAAATGACTAATTTACCTCAAATAAAATATAACAGTTGGGCGAAGCTGAGCCACTCACTCAGCCTGCTCTCTGTTGCCAACGTTAAATGAAGTGACCAAATCTTGAACAGTTGAATATGAATTTGTTTCTTTAAATTCAAACTGAAAATTATAATAATATAGAATTGAGCATCTTTTCAATAGAATCTTTTTCGAGTGTGGGTATTATTTATTCCTTCTGCACTATTTAATGCAATCTGGAATTCTCCAAGGTCGGTCATTTTTTTATTTACTAGAAATTACGTATCGTCCTCACATGGTGGAAATCAAAATAATATCAGTATAGAGAAAAGGTTTCAAAGAGTCAATTTCAAACTTATCAGGATCCCTATCCGTTGCAACTTCCCAGCTCACACTTCCTCTGTTTTCCAGTCGACTGTTTGTTGTTTCAATATAATAAAAGGAAGAAGAAGAGCACAATGCTCCTTATCCACTAATTTGCATTCATTCAAGCACTTGAAAACGTTTGATATGTACCGTTTTGTATAGGTAGTTGTTTGAAAAGTTTCATTCGTCGTGTTTTATTTTCCAGCTTTTGCTATTTAGGAATGTTTTATCATGTTAACAACCATCTGTCTATATTGCCAAAACAACACCTATCAGGACTACGATAATCATCATCAACAGGCAGACAGAGTGGTTGGAGTTGGAAGAATGGGGAACTCTATGACCCGGTTGGTTTAAATTCGAGAAGATAGAACTTGGGGAACATTAAAGCTTCTAGTCAAACAGGTACGCAGAATCTAAGGGGAAGGGCAATCGAGGGCGGCCATATGCTTTCAGTGCCGGCTCAAGGGTAAGGCCTTAGACAGCAGCAGCTGAAAGTTAGAGAAAACAGGGGAAGAAGAAGAGAAGAAAAGACCCAGGCGTGTTCGGCCAGAGAAGAGGGAGGGGTGTTGAAAAAAAAACACTTTTTACCCTCCACGACTGGTTTTACACTTTTCACTTACCATTATTTATCTGTAGGAGTTGCAATTAGTTACCTTGTAAAGTTCTTTATCTCTCCTTTTTACAGAGTGTGGTGGATTTCTACGACCATTGTTTTTTAACTTTCTTCTGAAACGAGCAGCGTCTGAGCACAGGCAGCCTAAGGCACTAAAATAGAAAGCCAACCATTTTCTATTTTACTTAATATAAAATATTTTAACTTAATAAAATTTTAAATTTTAAAGGAGATAAACTTTCAACTTTACTATAGAGAAAATTAATAATTTGAAATTAAATTAAGTACTGTATAATTTTATTTTATTTAAATTTATGTTTGTGTTGATTGTAATTATTATTTTTTAATTAAGGATAATTTTGAGATATCTAATATGTCTAAAATAGGAATAAAGATATGAAAAGTTAAAAAGAAAAAATAAAAAAGCCAAAGAAGTTTTTTAAAATTAAAACTAATAAAATCATATCTAAGATATATTATGACGCAAAAAAGATTAAATGTATTAACTATATTATTAATTGAAAATTATCTATCAATAAATATTGAATACTAAATTTTTGATAATTAAATCAGAAGAATAATTTTTAATTAAAATTTAATATTTTAATATAATAATTTATTATTTATTATTAAAAAAAAACTTTCTTTTTATAATTTCCCCTAACGCCAAACATTTATGTCAAAGACGGCCCTGAGTAAGAAATATCTGGATACCAAACTCTGGCTCTGGGGTTGGTTTTTCTAGATGCCTAAAGGTTAGACAGCTTGAATGCAATGCCTTGGAAGGGTCCTGCAACTTACAACCGGAGCCGGTGTCTTCCTCAAAAGGTCCCACGAAAAGGAAAACAAACCAGCTATGCACGTAAAACAAAAAAAGCAAGAAAAGATAAGAAGAAAGCGAGCACCACGCGGCAAATACTTAAATCAATCTCTAACCGGGCCAACCCAAATACCAACTATGATGGAGGCATCAGGTATGTTACGTGTGTGGCTTGGCATTTGAAAAGTCGAAGACTCACGTTTCTTTTGTCTTCTTATGACAAAAGGTAAAGCTTTCCAATTCTTATTCACGGAAATGCATTTAATGCGTTGCATTCTATCTGAGCGTGTTCGATATATAAAAATAGGATTTTTTTAATGTCCAGAATACAAAATATTCTACAACCAAACATCATTCTTAACATTATATAAAAATAACTAAAACACGCATACCAATAAAATTAACATCACCTAAAAATTCTCAAAACACAAATTTTTTTCAAAATACACCAAAATCGAACCGCCTGCTAGTTTCAAATTCTTATTGAAGGAATTACATTTAAATGACCTTCTTTATTTCACCTTACTTTCCAACCTTGCATTAAATGCAGTACCTTTTTTTTTTGTAACGATAAAAATTTGAGAATCTATTTATGTGTATCGAGTTTGGACAGACCTGGCATCGTTGCTGTTGGGGGGCGATTTCTCAGGGTTACAGCCAAAGGAAGAGATCTTGAAGAGGCACGCGATCAGGCTTACCAGGCTGTTAATGAGATTAACTGGCCCGGAGAGCATTTACTCGAAAACAATTTTGACAGAAAAAGGGTTTTTTGGCCTTGGCTAATTTTGGGCCTCAAAACGTTCCGGGCTAATTTTTAAAGTCCAATCTCGAATCGAACTGAACCCGTTCTTCGGGTTCGGGTAAAAAAAATTTCGAACCCGAACCCTTCGGGTTCGGATATGTCCAAACCCGGAAAGCCCACCCCTAAGAAAACCCAGTAGAAAGACGAGAGAAAAGAGTGATTATTGAGATGATTTTGTTGTTATTCTCATCTATTTTGTGTGAGGAAATTGAGTGTATTAGGACTTTGGGTTAGAGTGTTGTGTTACTACTCTTTGTACTCTACTTTTCTTATAATGAATTTCTTCATTAACTTTCACCCGTTAACGTAAGCTTCAAAGCTGAACCACTTAAATCTTCAAGGATATGTTCGTTTTCACACTTTTTTCAGGATTATAAGTATATTCACAAATCTACCACCGAACATATTCAGAATTCAAACACAAAAACCAATACATTTTACATTTCCAACAATTTTTTAATTTTTTATTCAACTTAAATTTTCTCTCTTTGTATTTTTTCACATAACTCCAATACTTTTTTATTAAACAATTACATCAAATTATTTCTCTCTCCACTTTACACAAACACCAATAAAATACTATTCAACATAAAAATTCACAATTTCTCTCAAATCCTACATTTTTTCTCAAAACGAACATAACTCAATGTTCTGTGTGATTGTTGATTTGATTCTCATTTCTCTACTCTTGACAATATGAATATTTATTCTTGTCAAGGTATGCGTGTGGTGGATCGAATTCAGACATTCCAACTGAAATATTTGTTTTACCTCAAGCTACCCACTCACGCCCAGAGTAGTCAAATACAATTTGAACACAAATGCATTAGGTAGACGTGGTAAAATGGGCAGTTTCTTTTTCATTATTTTATGTCGAACTCAGTCAGCATAACGATTAGTTAATGTTTTCTTGATTAAGACACGGATAACTCTCCTTCTCTAAGTGTCCTGTAGCGTGTCGTCTCTTTCTTTTTCCTGCATAATGGTTTTGTGGTGGATATTTCGAAGACTAATTTTCTCTCTAATGACTAAATCATATTTCATTTACCTTGCTTGCACAGGGAAGAGCCTGATCAGACTGCTATTTTCACTCATCATGTTTCTTGCGAGAAGAATCATGCATTGCTCCTACCACATGTTTGATGAGTCTTAACAAGAGTTCTTGGTATTCAGAACTCCATCAACCCATTTCTCCTTGGAAAGGACACTTAATTTGGGATGAAACATTGCTCCCTCGAGGACTAAAATCAGGGATTCTTTGGGAACAAGAGCATAGTAAAGAAGCTTGCTATTGCATAGTGGGGTGTCACATATTCAAGGGATCACAACTTGGGTTGAGGACTATCAGTGATTTTGCTAGGACTGATTCGTTTGTTTACATTTTTGCTCACAAACTATGAAGCATGTGGAGCAAGCCCTTGATTTCGTTGCCATTTTGCTGCCATCAAGTTAAAAGTGTATAATCTGCAAAATTTATTCAAATTTATCACAACAGGGTTCACAATCTGGCACGTCCCCTGATAGTCTCAGCCACATCTTTTGCGTGCTCCGGCACAGGCATGTTACATAGAAGAGTGACCCTCGATGATGACAGCAACGATTTGCTCTGGGAATTTGAAGGATCAATCTTCCACAGTCGCACTTCCCACACCTGCCCCAAAACAGTTTCTATTCATATCGCTAAGAGGAGGTTTAAAGAAAGTAATTGGTTGTTTCACAATGCCCGACACCAATGATTAACGTTGGAAGTTGTTAGTTCCTTTAGATGGTGAAGAACCCTGTTTGCTTGAATGCTACGTTTTCTGAGGCGAAATTATGTACGGGGTTTTCCAATAGAGTATGCAAAGATTGTAGTAGTGCAACGAATGTCCATAATATCTTCTTTCTGTTGGGACTTCATAAAAAAAAATGGAATGGGAAAGAGACGAAAATATACAGGGGAACGGTACCTGAATGGTTTTGCCAGCATTTACAGGGGTAGCCTCGGCGAGAACAAGGTCACCAAGCTGAGCGCTTTTCATATGGCTGATGCTAAGCTGAATCCCGGCCACCCTCTGGAAACCAGAAGCAAGGTAGGCTCCCATGCTTGCCAGCCCCTCAGCTATCAGAGCCGATACTCCACCGTGTAGCACCTTGAATGGCTGTTTTTGAGTACCATATTCATGTAATCGCAGATAAAAATCGTCAATTTCTACTTTACAGTCAAATAAATAAGCAAGAATCTACTCACCCAGAAAAAGAAGCAAGAATGGAAAACAAAGAAAGAAAGAAAGAAAGGGGGCAGGGGATAAAGGACCTGGCAACATGTGTAGGTAACATGGAGGCGGCCAGACACCCTTTGAGGAGATAAGTCTTCGAACTCGAATCCGATCGCATGAAGCGGAGGATCCAAAGGCACATTCTTGGAAGATGCTACCGTCGCAACTGGTCTCTGCTTCTCCATATCTTCCTGAGACCCGCGCTCTGTTCGAGTTTTTTTCTTTTGTGTAGATAGATAAGAAGATCTACAAACTGCCTCGGCTGAAACCTTTTGTCTGCAAATCAAGAATTTTTTTTTTGTTAGAAATTTTGAGAATGTCGTGAGAATTAAGGCAGGAGGTTTGTTTAGATGCCTGATTGGAGACGATCGAACGGTGCTTTGACAATTTGAGGTTGGCTGGCTCCGTAGGAGGGAAATATTCGAGTGGGTGACGGATGGCAATTGGGTTAGGACCTAGATGGCCTGTCCTGGCATGCGCTTGGTGACCCAAACATTAAACGTTACTTCTGCAACACGACAATCGAACAGATGGAGATATGAGCTAGACATTGAAAAAATAATAATTCTGCAGTCCGTACAATTGAGAGAAACAGAGCGATTTACTTTATTGACTGAATTGGGGATGAGGATGGCCTGCCATTCGGAGGTGCAATTAGTAGCGAGAGTAAGTGGAATGTGGGTCTCACGGTGGGAACTAAGCTGCCTATACTGTTTGGGTAGTGTGGGTCTTACTGTGGGATCCATACCTCTTTCACTCTCTCCTAATTGTTTCTCGTGTAATATGTTAGATATGGTAGAGGAACCTGATCTCTGAATTGAATATTGCATGACTCGAGAGAGATAATACGATGTACTTATAATATGATATTGTTCCTATTAGTTTTGAGTCCTAACGAATATATATTGTATCTTTTTTTTCTTTAAATTTAATTATTAAATTCAGACAAGCATAAAGAGATATCACTTAGCACAACATAGAATTCGGTAACACATAAAGACTTTCTACAGTGAACCTAATTTGCAATTAGATCATGCCGCCATTCCTTTTTTTTTCTTGACCAATAAGATACCTATCAGGCTCAAGACAGTGAAGGGCACAAGGCCATCAGCAATGCTGCAAAAGGGCTCAAAGGCCTATACACAGGTCACAGAGGCCCAATCCCAGCTAGGCAAGCAGGTCTACTCCACATCCTTGTCGAGTGTCCTGAAACTTGTTGTCTCATTCTTTTTGGGCTAATGGGAACAATTTTGTTGGCAATATTGGACTTACATGTTTAATAATGTGATGGGTTGGACAGGTTCAGTTATCAGAAGAAATTTTCAAACCTGAATTCGGTCGGACTTGTCCGCCACAATTATTTTTCGATTGGGCTCTTAGATATTTCTCTTTATATTAAGTTTTATTTTTTCCGCTCATGAATATTAAAAAAAACTATCATACCTTTTGAAATGCTTGGATGAATACAAATGGGTGGTGGGAATGCAGTACTCAAGTTCCTCTGTTTTGAAACAACAAAAACGAGCTGCCTTAGCTTAGAAGGAATAGGTAATTACCTACACAAAAGTTGCTGCTCATCGGCCAATTGGTTAATTAGGCGTTTGGCCACAGAAAAGGCAATGCGTGTCTTGACTCTTCTGCGGTTTTCAACGTCAAAAATTGCCTAACATTAACTATAATTTTATGGCAAACTTTGGGAACACCAAACTAACTAAATATTCCTCCTAATCAATAAGGAAAAGCCAATCAAAAGATGTCAGTTCGAGTTCAAAGTTTGAACAGTGCTGTGGTCCAAGGGCGTGTGCAGAGTGATCTACTTCTCGCTGCTTAATATCATTATACTAAACTTGGTCCACAGGTCCTAATTGACAATGAACTGCTTTTGTGTTGATCGGTGTGAAAGCAAATCTTTCTCGAGAATCATCAGAGAAAGTAGTGCAGCTGATCGTCAGCACATCATGGGTTCTAATCACTCGACACATGTTAAAGAACAGAGGCTATAATATATCCCTGAACATTCTTGATGATAAAAACAGTATCGGGCTTTTCTTTTCCATGAGATTGTTATTCCTTGAAGGGCAGAAAGAAAATAATATAGCAGATGTGAATACAGCTAGAAGACATATAATACTGATAAACGGGCTAAAGGAGGAGGACGGATCTCGTGCCTTCCTTTAAGTATGAGATGTGTGTACTACACTATGGCTCGGGCGTAGGTTATTTCAGATGCCTAAAAGGTAGACAGCTTGAAGGCACTGCTACAGGTTAAGGGGTGGGGACTTTCTTTGAAAATCCTGGTCCTTATAAACAGCAGTTGTCTTCCAGAAAAAGGTCCACCTAAAGGGAAAAGAAACCAGCTATATACATAAACAAAGGAGGAGAAGGAACAAAAGAAAGAAAGCGAGCATGCACCCACGCAAAAGCATGCTTTGGAATTTTCTTCTTCTTCCATCTTGGTCTTCGCTTAGAAAAATTTCAGGAACAAAGTAGGCGGAGCAACTTTCTCTGAGGTAATGATTGTCAGTGTTAGGTGCAACTTTTTAAATTACAAGCTGTAGTCATCTTCAGAGTTCAGACCATTCTCTGCATCTGGGCTATCCCCATGATTCATGTTATTCCTCAAACGCAAGTGTTCGACATGAAAAAGCATTAATCTGAACGGAGAGCACCTATTCGGGGCTTGTGTCTGTTCTAGGCTTAGAGGGTAATTCTTAAAGAGCTCAATATATTGAACAGCAAGGAAAATAAACCAATTACAGGTGTAATATTATCTTCATTGGCCTACATCACCGGTCTATTGTATTGTGCTAAGATGAACTTGGCTTTTCCCCCACTCAATTCAGAAGAAAAAGTAGAAAAAAGAACATACAAGTAAAGGAAAAGGAAATCCACATAGAAGGGGAAAAGCTATGGAGAGCCCTGAAGTGACAAAGAGATTCACCAACATTAGAGTACAAGCGCTTATAGACTTATAGTTCCGTAGGCATTATTTTAATAGAGTTAGGAAGCATCTTTGTGTGAAGAAAGTAGTAGGAACAAAGAAAAAGTTGGGTACTGTACCACGAAAGGAACTGTTTGGGTCAATTCAAAAGCAGGGGACCATAACTAATTTGCTTTAGCTGGGTTTTACAGCCATGATGCCCTCTCTTAATTTGTCATTTCAATTAACTTTGACCATCCAATTAAGCTTATGCAGCCAAAAACCTGGCGGTGTTGTCTAGCCTTTGCTCCTCAAGTAGTTCCTTCCACTATAAATAGAAGGAGAAATTTCATCCTCTAGCAAGAAAGCAGTGCTCACCAGTAGAGCTTACGTCTGAGTTGTTGATAAGACTCTGAAGTCTTTCAGAGTCGCACACATCGTCCTAAAAACACATAGCGAGAAGAAGATCATTGAAGAAATGGGGAAGAAGTCATCTTCATTCTGCTCAATATGCAGCATATTCAAGGCATGTTTCTCGGGTGGGAACAGCAGTGACGATTACGGGGATGAAGGCGTCGACGTTAGAAGAATATGTCCGAGTGACTATGACAGAGGACCGCTTTGGGTTGGCGAACCCGGTATCGACCGCAGAGCCACCGCCTTCATTGACAGATTCTACGCAACTCGTGTCTCGGACCCCGAGTACCGCTCTTGCCCCCCATGACGGCTCGCTCACTCCTTCCAGCTGAAAACCTCCATTGTTTTGCTTTCGTTTATGCTTTTAATTTTTCATTCTCTTGTAATTGTATGGAGTGTGCATCCTCATCTCTGAATAACGATAGTTAGTGATTAGTGGTCTTAGATAGTTTCTTTCTTTAAGCCATGATTTATTCTAATTAGTATCTGTTATCCTTCATTACATATTATTGTTAGATTTCTCTCTTTTCTGGTTTATTCTTTCTTTCAGCCCCCTTCTGCAGAACACTATCCTGGACGGACTAATAATTCGGCATAACTATCATTCATGGTTAATGCATACCAATTAACTACAAAGCAACATGCAACGTGTTGAAATAAATAGGAACGAGATTGCACAAGAGAGAGAAGTGAGAACAAAACAGTTTAAGGTGGTTTGGTCTTGTGACCAACGCTTACCATTGGAAAATCTCGGGAGGACTACATGATACGATCAGGACCTAACGATTAAACTTTGAGGTCCAATGGATCAGTCACGACAGGCTACCTGCAGATGGTGTACAATGGCAGTCGCACACATCTTTTTGCTATTTGAACAGCCAGGAGGTATCTCACAATATCGAAAGACAAGGTGATGAATCTGATTGGAAGGCAAGCTGGGACAACAAGACGATCCCTTGATACAGAACATCTGTCATATATACTATTTGCTCATCTTCAACAGCATATGAGATACATTAGTCGAAAATGGATCCAACTATGACTGCCTCTTTTCTATGTTTATAACAATTTGGTTATAAATTGTGTTCCAATTTTCATAAATCTTAATTCTTCCAAAGCAACTTGTAAGCACAATATGGCAGCTTGCCTTTATAAGAAGAAACTAACACATCTAACATTTTGCTTCAAAACCAAATCTAGATATCACTTTTAATTAGAGAGTATATATATATATCGGTTTTATAATCTTTTCCTCTCAATAGTTGATGACCTTCATCAGTGTGAAGTATTCATATTCCATAGGCAAATTAAGCGGTCTGTAGTAGAACACATAATATATGTCAGTAATTAAGTTGGCTGCTGAGGGAAGGTTATCAGTACTGTTCAAGATGGCAAAGGAACCCGATTGTATATAAGGGGTGTCCAACTCATGGTTATAATAGCCTAAACAAAGGAAGCCCATAAGGAACAGTACTTGCTTATAGCCATGTAATTATTGAAGAGTGCTTGAACTTTAGATAGATATATATTCCTGTACAGATTTTGTTCTTCCTACTCAGACTATACCATACTTAGGAATACGGGATGCGCCTACCTAATCAATCCTTTCATGCACGCTGCTTTTGACAATTTTAGATCAACTTGCTGTTTGGGATCCAATGGGAGGACTAAAGGTTTCTGTCCTCACTAAAAATATCGGAAGATTCTATTTAGTATGAGTTCTAATAAGGAGCCAAAAACAATGATGGAGAAGAAGAGGAATCGCGAGTATCAATTGGGAAAGGAATCCTATCAGATCAGCTTTAATTTTTATCTCGGATGGTATAGGTCGAACCGAATGTTTGTAGCATATGACTCATGGCTAGCCAGGCCTAAACAAAGCAAACACTACAAAAGGCGACCCTCACCCTAAGGAGGAAAAATGCTTGTGGGGAATTAGGATATCAATTGCACGCTTGAGAAGACAGGCTTTGTTAAGTACTCCTAGAGCCTAGAGGATTCGCAGACATCTCTTGATAATCTTCCTTCTCGTCAGTTAAGTGAAACCATCAGGCATTATTTAAAGTACTGATCAAAGGAACTGTCAATTGGTTGTGTTTCTTTCTGTGTAGTTGCTTGGAAGGATCACCAGCCATCTAATTAAACGTATCCTGTTCGGAGATCCCTTTTGATGATCAGTATCTTTTTTGCTTTTTCCATGTGTAGCTAGCTTTAAACAATTGATCATGCTGATCATAAGCCTAATACAAGATGAAGAGAGAGGCATGCATGAGATGCATTACGCACATCGTTTGGACTAAAATCCCGTGGAATCTGCTGCTCCTGTTGTGAGGTCTTGACTTAATTACTAAGGTAGGAACTTTGGTTTCGTGCATTTCAATGGCCTCTGGTGGTAATCCATACTCTCATCGATTCTTGCATGCGGATAGTTCTGCATCATTATGATCAATTTTGATACAAATTAAGATCCCTTCTTTTACAAATCTAAGTGAGGTAAGTCTAACTTTCAAAGCTCAGTCCGCTCGGGCTATCTACTGGGTTCTTAGGAAGCTTAATCAGCAAGCTCGTCTTCTAGCTCAATGGGCGGCGCGCGCTCCTCTCAAGGGATGGACCATCATGAATTTAGGCCTAAGTCCACCACCACTTAAATGATTCGATAATTCAACATGATGCGAGAACCACCAGAGCATAATGAGACTATTGTGATTCGAACCATCGTTGGGAGCAAGTCTTGAGTCATAGGCACATCTCACACACCATTAAGCCACCAACCCTGGTGGTTAAGTGTTCATTGGAAGGAGCATTTATAAATTACAGGAGAAAAGGGTTAACAATGAAAATAGCTAATGATTTTATATTGGGTTATTGAAAAAGCAGTTCCTGTGGGAATTAGATGAATTAGCAGTAGGTGGCTGTGGCCATTGGTTTAAGGTATTGAAATGAAATCTTGTATTGTATTCAATATTGGAATATCAAAGAGGAAATCAGATTGATCGCTGGATGGATCCGTAGAAAAGAAAAGGAAGGTAAAAAACTTTGGACATCCACGTTGATCAGATTCTTCTTCATTTTGAATCCAGCCACCTTTCAAAAGGTGCTTTAAATTAACTTAATTGGTTCAGTCGAAGAGAATCCAGTCACAAGTTGAGCCAATTAGAATCCTTCTTCATGGACATGAACAACGCCTTATGAAAAATCTACTCGGCCATCAGCAACTCCAAGGCAGGGTAGTAAATTCCACGCTGAAACACCTTCAAAATTAGGAGCTTCAAATTGATCACAACTTGAAGAGAATCCGGTCGAGGGGCTTTGCAACCTGTAATTTTATGCCTTACTGAAAACGCTTCTTTTTGTCTCCAATACCATCTTTATTCAACCAATTTTACAGCAACCACCAAAAGATGAAGAAGACTCCATGAACATTAAGCAAGAGTATAGAATACTCCGTCAACACTTGATCAGTTAGCATTTTTGCCCAAGTGAAGAGTATATGTTCTAGAGAAAGAGGATTTGCCTTCTCTCTAGAACACCTTTAGGGTTTTCGCCCAAACCTCCCTTCCCTCACCCCCCGCCCCCTCTCCTTCTCACCCTCTCCTCCCCGCCCATCTTGCCTTCCGGTTGTCTCGTGTGGTTTTATTTTTTCTCAAAGAAATGGAAGCTAGATCCCGGCGTTTTCGTTGACTCTTGGAGGTCACGCCCTAGCTCATTAGACTCAGCTCCTCCGGCCGGTCTTTTCTGCACTAGTCCACCGCCAATAATTGCCGCACGCACCCCACTGTTCCCCACGCGCCGATTAAATTTCTTTGATGTTTGGGCTATTTTCGACAGCACCGCTTCCCTGGACAGTGTCAGATGTTCCGGTCACCCAGATCTGGCCTTCCAACGTCCCTCCAGCCGTGTGTGGCTTTCACTCGCCTCCCTATGCCGCGCATGAATCCCACGCGCCGCTGTGTCTCTGTCGTGGTTCCGGCCACTATGTTGCAGTTAGCTACTCTTTTTTCCTATTGTGTTTGTGTCGGTTTGTTGCTGCCCTAAGGGGGCTTCCCTGGCCATTTAGTGGCCTTGCCGCCCTTTTGTGGGCTTTGTTTTGTTTCTCTAAGTTGTTTTTGTGCTTAGCTTTAGTGCTAGCTTCTATTTGGTTCGGTGGTGCCATCTACCATTTCCTGCCACCAACTCTCTCTGTCCAGCATGGAGCATTTGTGTTTTATCGATCCTTTTGGATCCTGCTAGCCCTTTTTGCAACCTGGTCGTGCATGCTTAAGTCTGTTGTTCTTGATCTTTATTGCATCTTGTACTTTGGATTCAGAGGAATGAAAGCCCATAGTATTATTCAGCAAAAAAAATATCATTTTCACCCTTATACATTGACAATCCGGTTCAGATGACGAGGTATTTGCTAACACCCTCGTACCTGTTAGTGAGACCCGTGGCCCCCTGCCCTGTCAAAAAGTTTGCTACTTGATTACCTTCTATATGTTGGTGAGAAATGGTGAAAGTTAGGCCACTGAGTTTCTTTACTATTCCTCTGAATAGTCCCAAAGATACTAGACTGTGCATGAATGGTTACTTATCTAGGTTACCACCAAGGATGAGTCGCACTTAATCTCAACCTAAGAAAATCTCATCTCTTTACTAATTATACATAGCCACGCCCATAATAAGTACATGCAGCTCTGCTTCATTATTTGTCTCCATGCCAAATTAAGCGGAGAACACAACTTGCACCTATAAAGAGTCATGAATCACTCCTCCCAGGCTCCCACCGCCATAATTGTTTGGATTACTAATACAGCGACCATCCACGTTCAACTTCATCCACCCCTCATTTGGTTTTCGCTTTTTAATAGCTCGATAAGGCTTACCACACCATTCTAATTAATTGACACCTTTGCACCTAGGGCTCTTGAGGTATACAAAAGTTGCAAATAAGCCATTGAAATAGTATTTTCAACAAATAGACCCCTGAGGTAGAGTATAAGTCAAATCGAGACTCCTTCGTCCATTTTTCGTCAGCTTCGTTAGCGGTCGTTGCTGACATGGCTTTAAAATCTAAGTCAGAATGAATTAGAAAACGTCACCTGTTCAATTAAAGTGTCCATGCCGCATCTGCGCCAAGTGTTTGCAATGGAGAGACCAACGTCGTCTCATTAAGCTGTTTTTCTTTTTTTAACCAAGCGTGTGAGCTAGTAAACACCTGGTGTAGGTGTGGGGTGAATGTTTTAATTGAACAGGTGGCGCTTTCTAATTCGTTATGACGTAGATTTTAAAGTCGTGTAAGCAATGATGTTAATAGGGCTAACGAAAAATGGACAGAGATGCATCAATTTGACTTAAATTCTACCTAATGAGTCTATTTGTTGAAAAAGCTACCTCAGGTGCTCATTTGCAACCTTTGTATACCTCAGGGCCATAGGTGCAATTAAGCCAAACACAAATAAAGAGTACTACACGTCACAGTTAGCTGCTCTCTCCTATATACAAAGAAAGAAAAAACAGGAGACTAAAATACTCTCCTAAACTATTAATTTCGTCACAAAATTATATCTCCTCAACTGGCTACCATGTACATTATATATTTACAATATTTTGGACACGAGTGAAATGTCCAATTTTGGGTTCTCTACCAAATGTATGGTTGACTGGACATCTACAGTACTCATACACCAACTATGTACCCACTATTCGGTAGTGTAAACCTTTTACGTGTTAGATGGAAGGCATTGCAAATTGGGTGGTATTCCTCGACCTGTTGCGTCAACTTATGGAATATTGATAACCTTCTTGATGACTTTCCTCCTTGTGTGAAGGGCCTGCTTCTACAGGACCCGATACCCGACCGACTTCATGCTCGTTTCCAAAAATCTTCAGACCAGACCTTTGTGCTCTCTAATTATTTAGGCTTGAATTTGAAGAGGATGCATGGTGGACATTGAGCGAACTCAAATGCCTGCCTAAGCCTAACTCTCATGGAGTATGTGGGGGCCACGTTTCCCAGCTTTAAGGGACAAGAAGGCACGTTGTTTTGGCATCTGAAAAGTGAAGCAGCACTCATGAATTATTTTGGGGGTAGGGATTGGGAAGCTGCAGGTGGCCGCTGGCTAACCCCAGCTTTTCTCTTGTCGTGGGACGTCGTTGTTTTCCCGGCCCGTAGTCGGCCGTAATCCGTATACTACCCTTTTGCACTTGGCGAATCTCAAATCTCGAACGGGTTGCTTTGGCCATGTGGGGTCTTCTTCACTCACCGCCACAACCATTTTCAAACTAACAAAAATCTTCCAATCATTTGTTTTGGTCTTCTCAATGTAGTAGAGTATAGACAATATGGTTTTTCACAAGATTTGATATCTTTTAACGTCAATATCTTGATTGATTGAAGATCGTCAGAAAAACCCATAATTCAATTCAAAGTTATGACTCTTCTTTGATGATATGTAACTGCATTCAAATCATAGTAGAGAAAATAATTAATTTTTTCAACGGGAATTGTAGGATAATGTGCACTGATATAAATATTTTATTTTCCAAGTAAAATATTATAAATATGGGTCTTTTTTTTTAAACAAAGTTGAGGAGTGGGACCAAAAGACCCTAAAATAATATTGACTTTTTATATAAATTTCTCATTTATTTAGGTATCATTATAACTCTTCCCAACGTTGAAAAAATTGCTCAAAACGAAGCAGAAGAGTACTTAAGCTAACCGACCATCCATTCAATGTCCAAACATCCAATTGGTTCGATGTGAAAACCATTCGCCAATCATCTCTCTGTATGCACATGAAATATTCACTCTTTATTAGGGAATATGTTTTTATTTATAAATTATAGGAATAATTTAGCACTGGTCACTCGGGCTTAGCATGTGGGGATGGAATAAACAAATTGCGAGTGAATGGACGAAAAAGAAACAAAAAAATAAATAAAATGCATTATTTTGCTCAACCTCGGAACAAAGGAGGATGTTGAATGCATGCACTGTCACAAGATCAGTGACATTTCTGTGGGCAAAATTTTGCGTCGAACAACGTGCTCAGACGTTACCAAAATAGACAGTTTTTGCTTTGGAATGAAGCTCTCGCTGCATTAAACAATGGCGTTTAGGAGCCCAATGAAGGTAAAACCTCGACTCTTGTTGATATCCCTTTCGTATTGTTTTAGCAATGTGGCCGTCCTTTTCATTTGTTTTTCCATGCAAAGAAGATAATGTGTAGATTAAGAAAACCTGCAGAGCAAGTGCTAGGCTGCATCGAAACGCTAACAGTAAATATAAAACCAATATTTTAGAATTGTGTTCCTTCGATGCAAGTGAATGTCATTGTCAACTCATGATTATGATCAAAGGAACCAGACAGTGTGGTTAATTTGTTTATCCAGCTATAGGGGTTGATGCCGGAGATTGATCTACTGGACTGCTGCAAGTCTGCATCATATGATATACTTCAATTGAGAATTGGCAAGAAAAAGAGAAAAGGGAAGCAGTGAAAAAGGCTCGAATTATAAAGGATATTTGGGTTGAAAGTGTTGGGAGTACATGTAGACCCCACACAGATAGGATGTCTTATTCAGTCTTTCATGTTCTCACTAAAACACGTGGGTATCACATGGATGCCCCGGGAAGATAAACTATGGCCTGCTACAGTGCTATGGTTAACTTCAGTACAGGAACCAGAACTTTCGGCATTGGTTCCTTCAGTACCATTGATGAGACCAAGAAGATAATCCATATTTTACCATACTGAATTGGTGTTATTATCTCCTAGATTAAAACTAATAAGTGGTGTAACTATCTAGTCAAACCAATTAAAACCTGAGCAGAACTTAAAGAAAATGAGATAGGATCATGAGAGGTCATTAAGGAGAGACGAGCTTAAAATGGTTATGGCAGATGCAGATGACTCGTTGAGAACAGGGTAGAGATGAAATCATAGGCCCTAGAACTTCTTAAAGATGAGGTTAAAGACATGATTCTGCAAAAAGATAGAGAAAGTGGCTAGTGTCCTGAAAAATGGCTATGATTCTGAATTCTGATCTTTCATCCATATATGAAATCAACTGAGTGAACTTCTTACCACGGGGATGGCAAATTCTTAGCTTATTTTAGATTCGAAACTTATTCAGCGAAGAAGCAAGAGGGCTATGTCTACAGTTCTTAAATGCGTCACGACCATCAAAAATAAAATAAAAAAAGAGGAGGGTAAAGAGCTTCACGTGTAATAGTTCTGTTTGGGAGCGTGCGCCATGTGCTTGTGTACAGTCGGCAACCTTTTTTCATGATGAGATAAGAAATTAAAAAGTAGTGATGTTCCTCTAATCTAAAAGCTCATCTCACGGATTTTGCCTCTCTCTCTCTCTCTTCCTCTAGGCTGTATATAAAAAGCCTTCAGCTGTACGCGGCAAGAGAAGTTGGAGACTTTGGAGAATTGCAGGATACACGCCCTTTATTTCAGAAAAAAACCAGTATAATGGCCTCTTGGAAGAAAACCATCACAACCCCATTTAGAAAAGCATGTACTTTCTTCAACCAGCAGCCGAGGGATCAAAAGAAGCCCCAAATAGGTGCGTATATATGAATTCATCTTCAAATCTTTCTCCCTAACTCTTATTCTGGGAAGCACTTAACATATGCAGCAGAAGATGAGTAATCTCTTCATCCTATGAATAATGAATTTCTTTGATGATGGCAGAGCAAGAGAATCGTGTTATGGATTTGCATGGAGAAGTGATGGCGTGCGCTTATGAAGATGTTCAGGTTATGTGGTCTATCCTTGACAAATCCAAGTCCACAACCTGCGACGTTGCCTCTTGATGAAACATTAGCCTAAACCCTCCTCCCCAAACCAAAAAAAAAAAAAATGCCCATCTCTCAGCAGTCAGCAACTAGTGCATGCTATGTTATATAAGAATCACGTTCTACCACACCAGATCTATTATCCGGATCCGGTATGCATGTATCACTTTGTAGAAAAAATCATATTCTGGGCTGCCATGAACGTTATAGCAAGATGAAGGAAACCCAGGAAGAGGAGGGGGCAACGAAACAAAAAGATGAAAGATATTGCAACAAAAGGGGGGGCGGGGGGAGGGGGGGAAGAAAAAAAAAAAAGGTTGTGGCAGATCAACAGAATGCCTCATGCCGCTTTACTTTTGATGAAGGTTGCAATTTGGCTTTTCCTCCTTGTTTTCATTTACTTCGGTCAAATGTTAACTTTTTATAGAAGGAATCCCCTTGATGAAATGAAGATCATGGTGAGATTTTTAATAGAAATTCAGATTTTCCCCTGCATTTATTTATTTGTCTTGTTCTCGCCTGCGCTTCTTGTGCTTCCTGATCCCTGAGTGGGTCTCTAGATAGCTCGTGGATATCACACTTAATTCTCTCACACAGGGTCTTACAATTGGAAGATCAGATTGCAGAACCCCACTTTCTAAATGCGCAAGTGGAGTTGCAGATTGGTTAGATCGTCTTGGACAGAAGTTAGATGAGGCTTATGACCCACAGATGACGAAGGGATTGGATACCAATAATGGTCTCTGCCCAGGCCAAGTTCAGACCTTTTCAGTACTGTTCAAAGCTTTAAAAATATGTAGGTCATATCTGAGTAGTAAAATGCCTTACACCCAAGTGCCGGCAAGTTGGGGCTGGCAAACCGTATCTAGAAGTAGACATGTGTATAAATCCTATTGGCTACGTGCAAATTCTTAATTATCATTGCACGTGCTGTGGGGCCTGTATTCCCAGTGGATAGAGGATACAACACTGTCCAAGAGAAGACCGCTTAATTTACCATTGCACGTGCTGTGGGGCCTGTATCCCCAGTGGGATAGAGGATACAACATGACTGTTAGCCATGAGAAGTTTTCCCCGTGATTAGTCCTTTTGAACAAGAGGAAACAGAAAACATATGACTGTATGCAAATAATCACGTCTAGGTTTATAAAACTACTGGATCACATTTGAGAGGGCTTCTTGCAGCAGGGCCTCGTAAGGGACAGGTGTTGTCCTGTACCATTAAACCAAACTTCCACCCAAAGTTGCTCAATTTTTGCTTAAAATCGGCCAAGTGCAAAGTACTGTGATACATATGCTCGTTTAGTTAGATTCAGATAACGAGGATAACTCAGGTAAGTTGTTAGATTCAGATCTCCCTATAGGACAACATAGAATGGGCAAAAGACCAACAGATGGCCGAGTTATTCGATGTCAATGAGGGGCCTTGGACCAGGCAGCTGGGTTCAAACCTTGCTCTGACCAAGCCCAATTTACAGAGACTTGATACTTAACAGGACCGGCAGCCGCTATCTCAGGCTTAATATTTTCATCACATCTGTGTGAAAATTGCCCTTATGAGTAATTGCACGTCAAACCCACTCAGCAGGAGAGACAATCCCTAGGAACCGATTACGAAGTTAAATCTATATGATCCACCATATTGCACGGTCATCAGAGATGAAGACATCTTTTCATAGAAGTTGAGGGAGAAAAGAAACAGCTAAGTATAATACAATCAACCTGCAATCAAGGATCTGCAGATTCCAATGGTTTTGCCTCTATTTCTGAAAGAAACACAAAAGGCTGTTCATGTTAATGACAATACTCGGTCAAATCTACATATATACATTATACACCTCACAACAGTGTTAATTCACCGAAAATTCCTCTCTTCTCTTGCTTCAAGGGCATCCACTTCCTCATTCGATAGAAGATCGACAATGGGTTCGTATATTTCCCACTCCTTTCTTTTCCTGATGCATTATGGAGGAACAGGTCAAATAACTAATCAAGTAAAAAGAAAAGGAATAAATACTGAAACACCAAGATGGATATTAAAAAAAAATCAGAATACCGAGATGACTAGAGGAAAGGAAAAAAGATAAACATACACCAGGAGTCCCAATAAAACCAAAATATTCACAGATCATTACATAAAAAAAATATATACTTTATGTTTGGATGGTCAAATTATTTTTTTGCTGAATTTGTTTTATGGGAGGTAAGTGTAGATTCTATAGGAATTTGAAAAAAAAGATGTTGGAGTTTGTAAAAAATTGTTGGAGCTTGTGAAAAAGGTGTTAAGAGTTTGTGAAAAAGGGGTTGTGAAAATTTCTTCAAAATTCTTTTTGGCCATCCAAATATGGGCGTAAAAAAAGATCGGTTGAAACTCTTCTTGACAAACAATTCAAACTATTCAGCTTGGCAAACCAAATTGGAATTACAACCGAGAAATAGATTGAATGATAAAGCTACTCAGGCATCTGCAGCTTGTGAAGATCGTAGTAGAAAGTTAGGAAAGGAATAGTATGGCAACAGTAATTTTTTTCAAAGGAGTATTATTCCTGGCAACTAAGAACGAAACTGGCTTGGGCTAGAATTAAATCCCTGACATAATACTAGATCACAGAACTGCTACTGGATAACATATAAGAGGGTAAAAGTTTCAGCACTCAAACTCTTAAACCAGTGGACAGAATGACTATTATTGACAAAGCATTTAGTCTTTAAGAAACTTGGTTCCACTTTAAGTGGTTTTATGGTTTAAATGAATAGCTGGGGTAGTGGTTGATGACCAAAGCAGTCAATTCAAGATGCAGAGAAGAGAGTTTATTTTTCTGTTCTATAAATTTCTTTTGCTCTTCTGGTTAGTAAACTCTGTGAGGAACACGGCAATCAAACATGTAAAAGAGCGTGGAGATGCAGCTGGAAAA
The DNA here is from genome assembly GCA_963930655.1 of Myrica gale. NCBI lineage: Eukaryota > Viridiplantae > Streptophyta > Magnoliopsida > Fagales > Myricaceae > Myrica > Myrica gale. Next base: position 7,891,084 of record OZ005616.1, read on the forward strand.
GAGTGCATTTTCCTAATGTCAAGAAGATGTCAAGAATTGAGAGTACTTTAGTAAAGACTCCAACATTCTTTATGTCGCTTCTCCTATTGTGGTCTCAGTTTTAAGAAAAAAGGAAAATACTGGGTATCAGATGCTACATAAAGAAATGTTGAAGAAAGTAGTCTTGGTTGTTGCAGTGACATATTAAAGGTTACACAGAAATTTGGTAGGAGCGAAACTTTCAGATTGAATTGTAGTAATTAGACAAGTCCCTCAATAGTGCTTGCAAAACAACAAGACTTCTTCCTAAAAACTTCCAGAAAAAGAAGCTGGTCAGATACCACAGGACCAAGAAGGAGATGGAAACGCCAAATATACTGTATGACTCGCACTCCAAAGTAACACTATATTGAGTTCTAGAATTTCATAGTCTTAGCAGACAAGGAATCTCCAAAACTAAGAAGTGAGCATACATACCGGACGACAGTGGATTTGTGACCAAATAGCTTCACCAGGTCCACTACAGCACCACCTGCTTTACTGGTAAGGGGGGAGGGAAATTTAATTTGTGTCAGGCGCCTGCTTAATTTCATGAATAAAAAAATATTCCTTTTCTGTTGCAAGTGATTTTTTTCTTGTTTACAAAAAGAAGATTAGTACATGAGGGGTGTACACTTCAATCGCTCCCTAATGTTACATCCTGAATTTGAAAGTGCAATAAAAATTAACATATTTCCAACCAAATTCACAAAATCTATACTCCTGTTCCATCATCTTATCCTAAGAGAAGATATAAAAAAAAACCAGAGACAGGACTTGTGTATACAAACCTGGCTGGAGCATACTCAGCACCCCGACGACCCTTCTTGTTTATTCTGCTTTCTCTCACCGAAGCCACGCTTTGAGTTGCAATCTACAACAATAATATGACAAGAATGTAGTAACTGAACAAAGATAGCTAACTAATGGCATGTCAACTTACTGCATAAGGTGCAAATGAAGCCAACAAGCAAGAGAGAGAGAGAGAGAGTGCTCAAACAAGCAATATAATCTTCACCTCATAAAGTTGCTCTCTAATGGCGAAGGCAATTGCTGGCTGCAACAACAAACTTCAGGTATTAGCATGTTTCCAAGGGTTTGAAATAAGCCAGAGAATGAACCATGATCACAAGCCTAAGAGCACATGAAAACAGTCCCAACTGCTAGTTCCTTCTTGAAAAGTTGTCTTTAGCACCTAGATAATGTTTATTCTACAAGACAGTAGACAGCAAAAGAACAACAGCAGATATGTGTAAGAAACACGGAACAATTTTTGGATTCTTTTTCCTCCTGCCCAGATGTCCTTTTTTTCTGTTGTGGAGGGGTTAGGGATGGAGAGGGGTGATACTGCCCCTTGAAGGATATTGTAGCAACCTCTGCTTAACCCTACATGGAGGCAACAAATTAATTTGTCTAGAAATGCTATAACTGATAGGTTTCACTTACTCCAATTTCAGGGTCTTCAATGCCCAGATCTCTGCAAAAGGTTCTAGCAAACTCTTCGGGATCACTCTCAAAGTTGTTCATGTCCTGAAATCAAAACATTCAGATTCACTCAAGCCTTAAACCAATGAGTAAGTGCAAAAAAAAATGGATAACAACTCCCACTACACATGAATTTTACTGCATAAAGTGCTATGATGCAGCACCTAGTCTTTGACCTTACCCACAAAAATTGGTCCTTTATAAGTGTATGATTCACTCGAAGATCAAGCTGAGAAAAAAGCACCATGAATTTTCTGTTAAAGTTCAACTGATAGAAAAGCATAAGAGAAGAGAAGATAGATCACAAAAGTTAGTTAAGATAAACCTTAATTGGAACGATCTTCTCGCCAGCGTACATATCCTGTCCTTCAAATGATCGAAATTCTGCTAGCTGCGTCTAACAAATCAAATATCAACAGCTAGTAAGAATGACTGGATACAGCAATCTAAGTATCAAAGTTGAGCAGAAAAAATGCAGGTGGGTGACTTGATTTACCTGAATGGATGAAGCAATCTGTGTGATGAATGCTGGAGGGAGCTTCAAATCCTTTACCGTCCTTTTTGCAAATACAGCGACCTCTGAATCGGGGTCTACAAATGGAATTTGAAAGTACACATGAACACATTACAGAAGAGATACAAAAATAGAAAGATTGGCAATGGAATTATCTTACAACAACACAAAAAGTAAAGGAAAGGAGACAGCGAACCGAAAAAGAAGAAGAATTACCAGAAGGGTTCCAAGTAAAAGCATCTTTGAATCTCTGCCCGTCGATTTCAATGTCCAATCGAATTGGTACCAGATTATCCGCAGTCGGCCTGTAACATGACATTTTTTGAATCATCATCATCATCGCCAACGAATTCCGCATACACAAGGGAAAAATACAGACTTCGTTTTAAAACAACAAAGAAAGGAAGGAGAAGGAGGAAAACAAATATTGCTTACATCCTGAACTTGACGGGGGCTTTAGAGAAAGATGACGTCGGTGTTTTCATTGTGCTCCAAAGTCCAAAGCTAAAAAAAAAAATACCACCGAAGCCCTTCAATTTCTGGGAGTACACAAGTGAAGAGTCCCCCTTAGTACTTATCCGCCCAGAAGAAAGGTTCACTGTGTCGGACTGACCGTGCGCTACTCCTTACTCCAGTATCAGTCCTTCTCTGGGACGAGCATCTGGCGCACTTCACTCGGATACAAACGCGCTCTTCAGACCCCACGTCCTACAACTTGCTGATTCGCAATTTCGCAGACTCGTTGAGCCGCAATTCTATGCCCTCTAATTGTCCCTTTTGCTTCTTGTTGGGCCTTCTGATTGATACGGCTCCTGTAGCCCACAATATCATAGTCCAGTACATATTTCTGGCCCAAATCTCACGAGCCAAGTAGGTGTCCCAAATATTTACTTGCCGGGTTAGACCTTGCGAATTTTCCTAAGACCCAATTGGTGCAGGTTAGTCAGGACTTAATCAAACATAAAAATGATGTATCCTAAAATTCTTAGTGCATCCCAACATGCAAATTGGCTATAATTGAGTTTTATTAGGGTTTTGTGAAAAAATGTAGATAAAATGAGTTGATTAGAGTTTTATAATTGTTGCTAAAGTCCAATCCTAGTGGGCTATGCCTAATTTGTAGTTGTTTGAAGCTCAAAAACTCATTAAGGTTTTAATTGAGCGGCTAAATTTTTTTGGGTACCAAGAGAACTTTTATACCCAAAATCTCATTAAGGTTTTTATCAACTTAATGTTGAGATCTAAATTTTTTTCAAGTAACCAGAGAAATTATACACACAAAACCTATCGAAGTGGGATCAATCTAAAACATATAAATTGTAAACACTTGACCCATAATTAATTTAGGAACTTGAAACTTTGCACCTTCAACTATTATTTTTTTCATATTATTACCTACCAACTATTAATCTCATATACAGTACACCAATTTTTTAAAACTAGTCATCAATTTAGGGTTCGTTTGTTTCATGGTAATTTTCTTTTTGTAAAGTATTTTACTCACTTTCCATCGTTTGAATGCTACCAAAAAACACGGTAAGTATGGAAATTAAATTCGGTCAAATGTAAAGTATGAACCTACTCTCCAGAAAGAGGCTTATGTTTTAAAAGTGGGGAATCTTCTTTCCCAGCGTCTCCTGATCTCAAACTCGACTCGTCAACACTCCCAAAAACAAAAGGCGAAATTGCACAGGGAGCCCCTGTGGTATCATAAAGTTGCAATTAAGTCCCTGAGGTAACAATTTATACATTTGACTCCTTAAGGTAATAGTTTTTAAAAAAATAGACCCTTCTATGTATTTCCGTCCCAAGACGTTAGCGGCAATTCCACTCAGTCATTCACTAACGCCACATCAGCGCTTAATCAGCCATACTCAGCTAACAAAAACGAAAGACCTTATCTCCCTCTTACCCATCTCTTGAAAACCCTCCCCCGTTTTTCCCAAATCCTAAATTTGTTAGAACCCTAAAATTTCTTCCTCCTCCTACGACCCATACGCAATATACGAGCATCATGTATTTCGTTTTGCACTCCTCCTCCTCGCGTTCTGGACTCTCTATAAATTGGAACATTTGCTGAGAAATCGTCTGCAAAGCCTCCATTGTCTCGATGCGAGCTTCGTGCCACCATGAGGAAATCCCTTACTGATGGAAATTCGGGAAGAAGATTCTATGGGTGTCCTGTGTACACCATAGCTCGGTAAGCTCTTTTGTTCAACATTTTATAAAATGCGAAATGGAAAGCTGGAAATTGGGAATTCTGGAAATTGTGGTCTATGATAGGATTTCTGGCAGAAGACTTCATGTTTTAACGCATTCGACCTATTCGCTGGTTTTGTTGCAATTGGGTGGTGTTGGCGGTTATTATTGATGTTGTTGAGGGAATTTAAGGTTTATTAAGTCTGCCCATAATCTTTGCCCGGTCAAGTTTTTACTCAGATGACATTTTTCTTTACTTGCTTGTTTAGTCGTGCATTGGTAGGGTTGATTGATCGTTTAGATACATATTTGCCCTTTTTTGTGTTAGAACTATATCTCCTAGGATTATCTACACGAAAATTTTCATTTGTAACTGGACACACATATGCAGTCACTAGCATAGTGTCATCTTAAACCTTGAAATGGGTGAATAATGACGGTAACATGCTTGGTTGAATTTCCTCCTACACATATGTCTGCTAAATTGTTTGTCGTTGGTGTTTGCTCTTCCAGGTGATGCTAACGCTTCTAACTCAGTTGGACTCGGGTGAATGTAACTTGCACTCTAAACTTCCACAAGGTGGATGCACAAGATGAAGAGGATGGAAGAGGAAGTCTGAAAGCTCAAGGCAAAACACATTCTGGTGGTTCGGTGGTTGACAGGATCTTCAGCCATCTTTTTAGTCCTTTTTGTAATCATCTTATGTACTCGGAGTAGTTGTGTTGTGTAATGTGGTGCAAGGCAGTGCCTTGTGTAACGTGTAACGTGTAGTTGTGTTTCTGAACCTGTGTAATGAATAATTGTGTTTAAGAAGTTCTGGACCTCTTTTGACAGATGATGTGTAGTTGTGTTTAAGCAATTTGTGGAGTCCCTAACATTTCTTGATAAATTTTGCCGATTTTTTCATCATCGCAACTTGCTACAAACATCAAAAACCTTATTCCTGAATTACAATCATCATCAAAATCAACAAGTTCAACTTGTAATAATCATCCACAATGTCAAATTAATGCCTTCAAATTAAACCCTGATAGCAATTAAAAAACCCCATCAACATATAAGAAACACCCTCCAATATTACAATATTGTCATCATCCACAAAACCTGTACTTTGCAGCCACATTACAAAACATTAGTACCATGTATCTGTTCAACTTTTACAACCACAATAATTTGTACCATGTATATGTTCATTACTTACTGCCACATTACAAAATACCAGTACAAAAAAACTAAAATCATTGTGAAATCTCCACAACTAGCGCAGACAGCCCAAAAATCAAAATTAGAGCCCCTCAAAAGCTTGAAATTATCTTCGTGAAATCATTGTGTTGCTCGAGTTCTCTGGACTCCTCGAGCACGCCTCCCTGCAACTCGATCTGGTGGCTGCAACTCCGTTGAAACCTTCATACTTTGTTGTGGTTCAAGAAAACAAGTCATAGCTCCTCGAGCACGCCTCCCTGCAACACAATCTGGTGGTTCGGTGGAGGTACCCGGATCATCCTGCATAATTAACACATGCTTAATGGTTGTGAACATTATTTAAATTTAAAGAAAAAGTGTGGTTGGTATTTTGTACTTACAGTTCTAGTCTTCTTCGTGTATGGCTTTGGAGGATACTTTCGTTCTCCCGGCTTAGGTGGTAGCTTAGGTCTCCTTCGATTATGGTCACGTGCCCCACACCTCCCATACTTCGCAACGTACCCACGCCTTGACACTCGATGCAGTGATGGTGGTGGTGGCTCGTCCTCAGCCCTTCTCCTTGACTTTCTTGGCCTCCCTGGCCTCGGTCGTATCACAGGAGGGAGAGTAAGGTCTACCTCAACATGTGTCCACCCCTCTGGACCAGGCATTGCCTCTATGTCGTGTAGGTATATTCTAGTATATGCTTTTAGGTGGTAATAATCATCCACTAAGTCCTCTGGCTGAAGGCTAGCGAAGTAAATGGCAGACACAGCATGTGGGCATGAAATGCCGTTCAGCTGCCATTTATCACATGTGCATGATCGCCCAGGAATGTTAATGACTCTCCTTTCTTCAGTGTGGTGATCAACTTCGAATTCAACTCCATTCCCCCACCGACAAATGTAGTGGATGCCAAGCTCTTTGTTTTTCTCCAATTTTGCTTGAATTCTCGGGCAAATATCAAACTTTGCCTCTTTTGCACCTTTGCGCTTGGAGTAGAATCGGTTCATAAGCATCCTCCTTATTATTTCCAACATGCTTAATATTGGTTTGTCCCTCGCCTCCAACACCCAAGAATTGAACGTCTCGGCAATATTATTTAGGAGAACATCGCTCTTGGAGTGCGTACTGAATGTGTGTCTCGACCAACACTTCGGGTTGATCTTTGACAAGTATAAATGTGCAGTTGGACTTAAACTCATCATCTCATTCATGTGTTGATTAAATGACACATTGGTTGTTGCCTTTGCACATTTCCAAATGATGTCCTTATAAGCTTGTCCCTTCCAATTGTCTGACTTCATGTTTGCATGAAGATGTTTGATCCAGAAGCTGTGCTCAGTGTCTGGCATGAGGATATCAAAAGCATCGAGCAAGCCCTGCCATATGTAAAGCAATGTCAATTATTTGCTACTTAATAATCAGATAATTTTAGCTAAAGATATACAAAATATACCTTTTGTCGATCAGATATAAATACCCAACGATGGGAATCATGTGCTCCGACATCATCAATAAACACCTCCAAGAACCAACACCACGAAGCTCTACATTCGTTCTCGCACACTGCGTAAGCGATAAAGAACATATCCTTATTCCCGTCCTTCGCAACTGCACAAAACAGATGCCCTCCAAAGGGCCCCTTCAAATGGCATGCATCGACTGAGATCATCAGTCTACACCCCGCCAAAAATCCAGCCTTGTATGCTTCCAATCTCACGTACATGCGCTTGAAGTGCGGTGGATCCTTATTAATGATTACAGCACTACCAGGATTCCACTTATACACTACAACAGCGTAGTCATAAACATGATTATACTATTCTGCGTGCTTCCCATTCACCATTTCTAGGGCCAATTTCAAAGCACGGTAAGCAGTGTGCTTTGATATTCCAACCATCCAATCTCGTCGTACCTCCTCAATAAGTGTTGTGGTAGTTTGGCGTGGACTGTCTCTAATCTTCTCCAAGTATTGTTTCGCCACCTACTTGGCATTCACATGTTTGTTGTTGTAGTGAGTGCCACATCGATGACGTTGATGAAATGTTTTGATCATGAATCCACCCCTCTCATTTTCTGCGGAGACATGTATTCTCCAGTTACAATTTGTGCCCTTGCATTTGGCAGTCACCCGCTTAGTGTCATTCTTCCCAAAGCAATGGGAAAACCCGTTCTGAATGGAGAATGTGATCAAAGCCCTTCTAAACAAGTTCAAATCTCTAAACTTCAAGCCCTTCTCTAGCCTGATCCTCCTACCAACCTCTAAATCCTCTTCATGCAACTCAGGAAATCTAGTCCTCTGGGACTGACTATCATCGCCCTCATCTACACCCTCACTCATACTGTCTTCGTCATCACTATCCCCCCCTCTTGAATTAGGTGCCTCTTCTGTCTGCCTACTGACTGAAGGGGCAGAGCCAAACCATGATACAACATTTCTTCTAGCAACAACAACTTCATCCTCATTCTCCACTGTAGGATACAGCTCTGGCTCCTCTTCCTCACTATCAGGAAAATCACTGAAAATCTTAGGAGGATCCTCCCTTAACGTCCCCACCAACCATGTCATCTTCATCTTCCAACTCTGTATCATCAGCCCCTCCAAGGTTCACCTCCTCAATTTCGTCCTCATCCGCATCAACTTCGGCATCAGCAACCTCTTCGAAAAGTTCTACCATGACCTGAAAAAAAAAATCAAGTTGGCCTACGTTGAGTCTTTATTTTCTGATTATTGTACAGTCAGAACAATCTATCCTAAAATTTAGAACAATCTGCAAGTGAGTGAACACCAACCCCTAACATGAATTAAAACTCGTTATTAGTTTTAGACATGACTTGCCAAGTGTAGAAATGTTGGGAGAAGAAAGGTAAAAATGACAAACTAAGAGCTTTTTAAAAAATAACTAACATTAATTAGCCAAGCTCAGCACTAATCAGATGGAATCCAAAATGTTCAGATTGTACACATTCATCACTTGACATAACTAAAAAGCACTACTATGTTAAAAGCACTAACAGTGCACGTGCATGATAACCAATCTCCAAAGCCCATAAAACAACAAAAGATGTTATTAAATGATGGAAAACTTCAGCTGGGACCACAACTTATGACAACACCATGCATTTGCACAAAAGTTACATTTTTTAAGACAAGTTGAGACCACAGAGAAATCACTTTCTTTGTTCACATATGGCGAAAAACTCAACACCTTACATGTTCTTAAGATTACATAATAGTAATAAAAAAATGTCTGAGTCCAAATGTTGGTCGAAAGTCCCTCTACATATTCCCCTAAACCCAAAAAAATTGCCAGTCCCTTAAACGTATTACACAACCATATATGAGTACAATATCCAACAAATAAGTAAGATGGGTTCAAAAGAGTCACCGAATGAGAGGTGTTGACAAAACTTCACACCACCAAAACTTCAGCTAAGAGAGAGTCGCTTCGCAAGAGAGGGAGTTGTTCAGCAGAGAAATGCGTATTCTAGGGGTCGGGATTCGGCACTGCTGGTTCAAGAGATTCGGAACTTAATTGCAACTTTGTGATACCATAGGGGCTCCCGGTGCAATTTCACCAAAAGCAAAAAACAACTACTCTTCATTCTCACTCGCTTGAAGGCTTTCGCATCCTCTACCATTTCTCTTGCTCTTTTGAACATTTTCCTTTTGGACCTCTCTCGATCTCACTCTCTATGTGGATCTAAAGGAAATTCATCTTTGTTTCTTCATATTTTGAATCGTTCCAGCTCACAAAATTTAGGGGAGAATGAGGTAGTGCTTTTGGAGGTTAGCCTTTAACATCGTCGGAAATGGGGAGTGAATTCGGCGTTGTTCTTGAATTTTAGCAGGTGGGTGAGTTTTCCTCCCGACGATAATTACTTTCTTTACAATAAGTTTTCACTTTTTTATTATTATTCCTTTTTGTCTGTAATTTCTTGTTTGTTTACACGGGCTAGTTTCTGAACCTCCATGTTATTTAATTTACTTGAGCCCCTGTATCTTTCTGTGACATCTTTTTGAGGGTTTGACTCCGAAGTGTGTTTACGCCTTAATAAACCCAAGTTGGGGGTTTGACTCTGTACCTAACGTTTTATTTCTCTCTCTATGACTTCTTTGCTCCTTATTTTTTGTTCTCTCATTTTTCACTCCAAAGTCACTAGAGTTAGAGAAAATATGGCGAAGGCTACAACATTTTCCTGTTTGTGCTTTTGTGACCTCAAGATGTGTATTTTCTATGATACATGACACATAAGGCTTTCCTGTTTCAGACCTCGGGTGGGGGTAAGGGAGGGGAAATTGTCAAATAAGATTCTTGCTAGAGATGTTCATTAAATTTGACCAAAATCTATGAAGAGCATTACTTTTACTTGATGGAATATTAAGTCTATAATTCTTTGTTCTCTTTGTATTTATGAACTTCTCACTAGTCCTAGGCTTTAATTGGAGACCCAAGAAGAAGGATTCAAGTTGATCTTCTAGAGTTCCACAAAATTCTGAAATGTAGTTGCTAGAGCCAGAGTGACAACGTTCTATTGCCTTCCATGCATAAGTCTATGGTTTGAGGTCTTTTGTAGACCAGTTCTAGAATTCCATAGTGTTTATGGTGTTTGCATTGACTACGTTTCAAATAATGTTGTTTTATATAATACTTCATTGTTTGAGATATAGATGAAATGAAGTATTCCACAATCTAAATATCACCGAATTGGGCCTGCCTGAATCAATGAAACCTATGGTCGATTCTTTAGTTAAGTAGAAACTCTGGTTTGTCATCAAGAAAGTCTTTAAAGTCCCATTAGCTTGTCAAAATAATCATCTTAAGTGCCATTGAAAGACACTTAATATCTGTTTGGCTGCTATGAAAATACTGTTCTAGTTGCCAGGATTTTCTTGTAGCAGTCAAGGAATATTTAATCTGAGCTAATTAACAACTTTGGATTTTGATAGGTCAATAGGATGAGAGGCATCACCAAACAATTTGTACAAAGATGGTCCTGCCTGCAATCAGTAAATGTCCATCTGCAAATGTTTATTTAGGATTGTCTAGGAGTGTGGATCATATAATTTATGCTGTCAGCATTGTCAAGTCGTGATTATGCTAAGTTATTTTTGGCCAATCTAAAACAAGTATAGTATTTGATTTAGGAGCCTATGTATAATTGGTTTGGTGGTAGTTAGCGACCATTGGCCTATGCAAGTGATTTTAATGTTCAAGCGTTTCTGTAATTATTTGGTTTCTATGTTTAGCTCCTGGATTGTGCTTCTTGGTTTTTGAAGTAGTTCTATGTGTTTTCTATTTTTGCAGATTGCTTTAAGGTATGGCTTTTTAGTATTTGATGGCTAATCAGATTGTTGCCAGAGCATTTGTAAAGAAAAGTGTCAACCTTCGAAGGCATTGGTTGGATAATTTCTTCAACCAGGGTTTTGGATATTGAAATGTTTAGGAGTTAGTTACAAATTTTTAATATCCTTGTGTAATCTCTTTTATTTGAGGTTTGGCTAGTTTACTATTTCTATAATACTTTATTGGATGGTATGTGTTGACCAAGAATTTGAAAGCTCATTTTATAGCCCTACTTAGTACGTGTCTGCATAATTCTTTATCTTTTTTAGTTCCAATTCATGGCATAGGATGCGTGAATTTTCTTTAAGGAGAGAAAAAACGAGAGGTAGCTCAAAAACCTATTAGAATATAACTATCTCGCAATATTCTAGAAAATCCTAGGTAGCAATCCATTTCTCAATCTACTTGAAAAAAATCTCACGTAGCAATATATTTTGAAAATTTTATAGAATTGAAAGCAGAAAAATTTGTAATTTACTTGAAAAATTTCCACATATCAATCCATTTAAAAAAAAGAAAGAATTGAAAGCAGAAAAATTTACAATTTACTTGAAATTTCAGTTCCATATGTCATTTGATTGTTCTTTTGATCTTGTTTCAAATTAATGTTAAGAATTAAATTTATGAATCATATAAGATTACGGAAAATACAACTTGAGCCAAACTTTGAAAAATATTTTTTAGAAAATATATTTAACGTAACAACCAAACACTAAAAATTATAATACTTTACTGAAACTCAATGCAATGTAAACTGCTTTACAAAAAAAAAGTGTTTTACAACGAAACAAAAGGACCTTAATGGAATTGACTTTTTGACGTCTTCTAAAATTACGAATTTACTATTATAAAATGGTCACTATCAAATAAATTATAGGAAAAAAATTTAATAGATGATGTAAAGTGTCTAAAATAAATAGTTGGTGGGTGTAATGTGACATAAATAATAGAATGTAGTGCAAATTTTTTAAACATTCATAATTTAAGAGTGTAAAGTATATTTATCTTTTTTCTATTAAAGAAAAAAAATTTAATGATTTTTGTGTGTTTGTTTTTTTAACATTTTGACTCCAAAAATTATTTTTGTGTAACTAACCTATCTTCATGTCTAGTCCTACCTTTGTAGCGGTCATGGTAGTGCCTGAGAACTTGAGGGTAAAAATTAACCAGAAGAATTTAATAGGCTTTCAAATCTATGGTCACACATTGTGTGGGCAAGATGCTCACACGTTCACCACTTTACTAAGCAAAATCCAAAGCCATTCCGTAGTAAAACTGTAGCGTCGCTCTCTGTGTGGACCTTGTCTCGTCATAATTGCACCCTCACATAAATTTTGCAGCATGCGTGGCTTGCAGGGTATCACTTGAAAGACATACAGTTCTTCTTCTTCTTCTTCTTTTAATCAGTGGAGATATATATAGAATTTTCAACTCTTAAGAAAAAACCTACTTCTGATAAGCTCAGTTGGACTTTGAGAAACATACATTGTCGTGTTTGACTGTTTGTGGATGAGTTTAGACGAGCCAGCAAATCACAGGGTAATATCTTGATACTACAAGGACGACGTTCCTGATGCAGAAACCACTTCCACAACCTACGGCACCCATGAGTGTCATAGATCAACCACGAACCTAGGACAATTACATTCTTTACCACTCTCTTCTCTCCGAATATAAGTGGATTCTATTCTTTTCAAAATTTTTCTTCGAATATATTTATAGTAGAAAGATAAATACGTGGATTCTACCCGTTGTAAAACTTTTATACGTGTAATATATTAAATAGTAAAATTTTATTTGTCGTTGTGCACCTGTTTTTTTTTTTAAAAAAAATAGATTAATTACATTTTGTGCACGTGTAGTTTAGAAGTCTTGACACTTTATACTTTAATTTTTTCAATTTTAACAAATTCCACCCTAGTGATTTTTGGCTTATTTTGATTTGTACCTCTTTCGTGAATTTATTTATTATTTTAATATAAAAATCAATCACGTGCAGAATATGTAGGTGTAAAGTGTCTTAATCATTTTTGAATATTATGGTAAAATAGGCAAGTGAGTAAGTGCACAACAAATGATTGAAATTTCAGTTTTTTAAATAAATAGTGACCTGTAAATAGAAAAAATTCAAAATTAAATGAATAAAATATGTCAAAATTGAAAAAAAAAATTATATACAACCGTTTCAAAATCCCTTATAATATAAGAGAAATTAGAAATGCTTTGCAATAGCATTTAACTCACTTTTCCTTACAAGGGAAAGAAAGTGGCGGCTTTTACATCAACGTGTTCGTTTTTGAACCAAACTTTTCCCTGCCAAAGAAAGTCCTAGCAAGGGAGAAAGTAGTGCAGCAGTGTCAACCGTCCTCGTATTCATATTGTCAATCTCCTGGTTCAGGAAGCCCAACACGGTGATCATTCAGAGGAGATATTAGAGATGACTCTTCCGAAAGCCGCAGATGGTAAAGCCAGTAATCCCGTGCTGGAATCCACTAGCGAGCAGCAGGAACAGCAGCAAGCTGCTCAAGTCGCCGAGGAGGGCACTGTTGGCTCCCCTACATGGAGGAGGCCGGCTGGTAACAACAACGGCCCTTTCCCCCGTTCGTCGACCCTTCCGCACAAGAAGAGCAAAGTAGGTTAGTGCATGCATAACGAATAATCACTGTCTTTATAATTCCCACTGCTATATGTTATTAATATACCAAGTTTTGGTTTCTGTGTGTCGAGTCCAGAAGAGAGCGATGAAGATTTGTTTACGGTTCCAGACGTGGAAGCTCCACCACCAATTACTACTTCTGTTATCGCCAATGCTTTTAATAATCAAAACCAGGAAAATCATGGAGAGATTCAACACCACACTGGGTTATCCGTGAAGCGGCGCAGGGGACGAAACCCTGTTGATAAAGAGTATAGACGCCTCAAGAGGTACTTTTTGTTCTTTTTTCCTGAACAACACCGAGTATAATTTTTTGTTTTCCTCTTTCTATCTCAATTTTTTGAGGTGAAATCATCCCATCTTGCGTATAATTTCCTTGTGTGTAAAAGAGGAGTAGTATCCACCGTCTGATGCTTCCGTCAAATCTGTGTCTATTACACCTGCGGTTTTCATTGTCCTCCACCAAACCATTTTTGGTTCCTGAAATAAAAATTCCATTCAATGGCATCAGATAGGGTACTACTGGGCTTGCTGAAAGTACTATATATGGTCTGCGAATCAATGATCCCAAGCATCTTCTCCTCTTAGTAGGTTGCTTAGGAACAGGGTGTCTGCTCAACAAGCTCGCGAAAGGAAGAAGGTATATGTCACTGATCTTGAAGGAAGAGCCAAAGAACTGGAGGATGATAATTCGAAATTAGAAGAGAAGATCTCAACTTTGATCAACGAAAACACCATGCTCAGGAAGGTCAGATCAGTAACATTGCTTCTCTAAATGCTTTATTATAGAATATACAATTGTTACAGATTATAACTCAAATCGGCCATTCTCCATGATCAGGTTCTCATGAACACAAGGCCGAAGAATGACGAAAGTATGGAGCCGAATAAGCAGGATCGGTTTAGCAAGAGCTGACACGCATGTGAGGTATCACCACCTCTAATGCCCACTGGGCCATTTTCGTTTTCTCTTTTGTCGTTGCTCATGAGGTACATTCGAAAGGTTTATTTTGCTTTTTCACAACGCTTCCCCCAAGCCTTGGCCGAAGTGGAGGGTACAACTACCGGAGACGTGCAGCCAGTCAGATTTCTATATATTAGTGAAAATAGTTTCGGAGTCCTGTATTTTAGTTACAGATTTCTACCCCCTAGCTAGCTACCATGCACGGTGCCAAAATGCCTACCCACGCACAGCGCACAGTACCCTTGGAAGGGAGCTAGCGGCGGAGCGAATTGATCAATGTGTTACTGTGTGTACGGCACATGATCAATATCCATGATATATTATCTAGCCAACTATGCGATACAGACAATTTTATTAGACTGTCTGCCGTCTGGGGTAGCTTTTAATGCCGCGACTCGATGAAAACAAGAACATATTCAATGCCAAACACCGAGGAGATCGGAAAAGATCATCCAGAAAAGACATTTCTCAATCATCAATCTGCCTGTCAATTTAATTAGGAAACATCAGATCAATTCTGACGAGTTAAGTATGTAATCTGTTGTACGCATGCATATGATCGTACAATTCCAACCAGATACTTGTATTGGGACTAGTCTCTTCTGCAATCTGAGTGACCGAGTTGCAGAGCAATAGGTGTGAGAGAGGTGTGGTCCCCAGCTCTCTCACTCTCTCACCTATTGCTTCCTCTGATATACCTGTAGAGAAGTCTGTTGGTCCCTTGTATTGTATTTTTCATTCAGGTAGTTGTGAAAGTCGAGACGTAGGCTATTCTTATTTTTTTTCTCAGTAAAAAAAACCACTAGCATAAACAAGTTAAAAGAAATATTGCATATCACAAGTCCGGATAGAGGAGGGATTCCCTCCGGAGGGGAATCCCTCCGGATGCCCGAATGGAGGCAATCCAGCCCTCCATTCGGGCATCCAAGGGCCACCAACCAGGGCAGCCCTGTTCGGGCAGGGTGTGGGTCCCGGGCGGGACCCACACTCCACCTGGTTGGTGGCCCTTGGATGCCCGAATGGAGGGCTGGATTGCCTCCATTCGGGCATCCGGACGGATTCCCTTCGGAGGGAATCCGTTCTCAGTCCGGATATGCTCAAGTAAAGCAGAAACATTACAAAAGCCAAGTCCGGATATGCTCAAGTAAAGCAGAAACATTACAAAAGCCAACGTAACTAGAACTAGCAGCCCATTTGGCAAGCAAATGAGCCAACCTATTACATCGGCAGGGAACCCAATTAGCAATCTACCCCCCCCCCCCCAAAAGCTCCTAATAAACTCAACCAAAGGCAAGATCGCTCAACAAAGGGGCAGGACCTGGGAGAGAACATCCTTGCAGAGCACAAGAGAATCACACTCGAACACAACGCAGGACTAACTCCGAGAAACAGCCAAACGAACAGCTTCCGCCAAAGAGAAAGCCTCACCGAGAAGGGGGTCCATAGACTATTTTCAAAACAAAATTTTTTGCTCTTATTTTCGCATTGCAGAGAAGGAAGAAGCTTTGTCTTTCTACATATAATACATTAAATATATGCTAAATTACTCCGCCAGTCCTTAGGGTTTGACGTATTTCTGGATTGGTTCCTAAGGTAAGTTTTGTCCTACCAGTATCCCTGTGGTTTCTATATTTCTCATATTAGTCCTAACGTCAGATAGGCCAACGAAATTTGCATACGTGGCTGACAGCAACCACGTCATATCAAATACCTATCTGACACGTGTTAAAATAGTCAACATCAGTCAAAACAAAAAATTATAAATTGTAAAATATACAGCGTATAAAACAAAAGCCCAAAAGCATCATTCTACTTACCTTACTATGCTGACTCGATGCTCGCGCGAAAATTACCCCCTTTTACTTCATTTCCTCATCTGTTTATCAATCGAAACCAAAAATCCCCAAAGTAATGTAAGCAATTAATCCTAGAAATAAAACCATAAAATACATATTGTAAGAACAAATCCGCTTGGGATTAATCCCAGCCAACAGCTCATATTCTCTCCTTCATCCAACAGCCCATATTCCTCCACTGCTCGTGCTTATCACTCCCCCCTCTTCTCCACTGCACTGTCTCTCTCTCCTTCGTTATCTCCCTTTGTCGCTCTCTTCTCTCTCTTCGAAAATGGCGGAACTCATTATCGGTCGTACTCGCTGTACAATTCCACTCCGATCTTTATCTTTGAGCAAATTCTTGCCCCACGATTACAGATTCTAAATTTCAACGCACACCCACAACATTTTTCATGTTCTTCTCTGTTGCTATAAATTATTTCGCCGTCTGTAGTTTATTTTAAGCACGAAAACAGAATAATCTCTAAAGTTTTAGCGAGAAGCGAGTTGGATTTACATCAATCTTGAGCTGATTCTCCTGGACATGCGAAAGAATGTGGGAAGAGGACTTAGGGACGTTCTTGATGTGGGGAATCAATTGAGAGATTTGGGGAAGATGACTTAGGGTTCTTGAGGTGTGGCAGCTTTCGAATATGATTTGGGGATTTCTCTATTAGGGTTGTTTTGGACGTTGGAAGGATGAACCCACTGGTGGTTTATTTAATCCAACGGGGAATGACATGTTAGATGCGGGACCTACGATTTTATAATGTTTTTACTGATGTGGACTATTTTAACACGTGTCGGGTAGTTATTGGATATGACGTGGTTGCCGTCAGCCACGTATGCAAATTCAGTTAACCTATCTGACGGTAGGACCAATCTGAAAAATGTTAGAAACCACAGGGATACCAGTAGGACAATATTTACCTTAGGGACCAATCTGGAAATACGTCAAACCTCAGAGACTGATAGAGTAATTTAACCGTAAATATAAGTACTGATCATATATTGCAAGGGATCGGAGGAAGAAGGTTTGCGTGATATATATGTCTAAATATTTGTAGTACTGGTCATCCATGGAGTACTTAGGGCATCACACCACTAATTACCTGACTTCTTTGCTTAACTAGTGAGTCGTGGAGTCATCCTAGTGTCTTTTCTTAGCCGAGACTAGTCCGCTCCTATGCAACCAGGGAACAATAGTCTGCCTAAGGTTAATCTCAATATTCTGGCGCCTCTTCTTATTTTAATTTTATTTGGCTTAGTTACTCTATTAGTCCCGTGGAATTTCGAAATCTCAAACTGGTCTCTATAGTATTTTTCGTCTTAAAATAGTCACTTTGGAATATTAATATGTCGATATAGTCCTTTGACACTTGCATTTGGACAACATCTCTTATGTGGCTAACGAGAACACGTCCTAAACAATACCAGATCTCCACGTATCCATTTTTAATGGTAAAATATTTATGAGCCACACTCCATGAATGCCGCCACGTTAGACCAGAGATCAAATTTAGGAATGGATACTTGAAGGTATGATACTGTTTAGGATGTGTCTCCGCTAGTCACATAAGAGTTTAATGTCCAAATGCAAACATCGTCATCCACGGAAAGGTTTGTATTGGCACAGTAATATTCCGCATAGACTACTTTAGGACGAAAATACTCTAAGACCGTTTTGAGATTTCAAAATACCACATGCACCAATGGATTAATTAAGCCTTGTTTTTTTACTTTCTCTAACACAAATAATAAATTATACCTCTTCTCTTACTCACTAATAAGCAGTAGTGCATTCATTCTCAAAAAAAGTTCATGCACACGTATAAGGAGCAACAACTCCTGTTAACGACCGTTTTATATTTGTGCCATTTATAGCCCAAAATACATAATCGGCAAAACTGTCATCTGACGACCTTTTCTGCGCTCAGAAATGGAAGGAGAAAGCTAGGGTCCATTCGAGACAAAAATGCCATCTAAAAGAACAGCTAGCCACCGCCATTATAAACATCCACTAAGACCACCAGACAAATTAGGAACGACAATAAACCGAAAGGTAGAACTGGGAAACTATGACCGGAAAAGAGATGGACCTCAGAAGCCCATGATTTATGTCTTCAGATTTCCTTGAACAAATCGAGTGGTGCTTTAGCAATATGCACAGTGATTGGCCCTTGCATAATATTCCAAAGCAAATGTTTCGCCTATTCTCCTGTTTTATGCCCGTTATTTTTGTTATCGTTTGTTTAGGGGAAAGTCATCCTTAGTTTCATATTTATAGGAAACCGTGATAAGTCATTTATGTTTTAAAAATCATCGTGAAAAATAACCGAAATGTCCCTTTAACACAATTTTTTAAAAATTATTAAAAATTTAAGAAATAAATATATTATTGAAATAGAGTTTTAAAAGTTTGTTTTAAAAAAATATTATTTTAATGAATTTTTTAGTAATTTTATCCTGGATAGTCATTTTGGTCATTTTACATGCTTTCTATCGGACTTAACGTCTGATTTAGACATGAAACATACATTGATGATTTTCAAAAGATAAATTACTCAAATCGCTGTTTTGATAATTGCGGCTACGGAATTGATTTTAACAATACAGGCTAACCATGACTTTTCCCTTTTTTTTTTACCAAAAATTATTAGCTACATTAATACCTCCATTAAAACAGTACCGCACGAAACTAGAAAAATCTCGTCCAAAGCTCTACAAAACGTGTTACCCCAAGAGAAAAAATATGATTTATAGTGGCGTTCAGCCATTTGATTGGAAGTAGAGGACTACATTACGATCGAAATCTCCCTCTATATATGCCATAGTTTTTTGAGAGGAATCCCCTAAGGCACTCAAAGTAAGATGCATTTTTAGCACTATTTTTTTTCTTTTGGAGTGTCTAGGATTCTGGCTACCCATGGAACAGCGGAGTACCAGAAGCAAGGGAAATAAAAGATTCGGACATACATCTTAGCAATGTCAGACATCTAACATCATCATGGAACATTTGTTAATAAAGTGAAATATACATATCTTCTAGATTCCAACCCTCAATCAAAGTCATCTAGACAACAATAGCTTAAATCGTATTGCTTTGTTACCCTTTAAAAGTGCAGAGTTTAAGCCTACCTAAGAGCAGTTCGGCAGGTATGTTTCATCAGCAAGCATGAAAGACTGGGAGATTCTAAACCAACTCTACTTAGCATCGAAAATCACAGAAACAACTATCTATACTTGGGTCTTTCACCAAGGAAATCATTCCCCTTCAGCAGACAAAGCTAAAAGAAAATAGTATACTTTCAAAACGATTTGAAAGAGGAGCAAAAGAGCAACAGGGAAAAACAAGTAACAAAAGTAATTCATTGAGATACAAAATTGGTTCTTTCAATGCATAAACTTGCAATACGAGGGGAGCAAAGAACCAGCATTTTTCCGATTCAAGAAAGCATTCTTTTTACCTGCCAAAACAAAGAGAGTTCCTGGTTGCTTATACATATTTGAGGTAACATCATCCCATATTATGTAATGCCCCACCCCCCAGAATGTGGCTGAATTCCAAACAAGGCAAAACCAATTAATCGCTTTGGCAACTCTTGGAGGCTCATCATTAAAGATTATGCTATGGTGTTGCACAACAATCAACAAAATCATGGCTAAGGCTTATATCTGAGATTGAGTTCAGTATCGACCATTACATCAACTCATTGAGGAAAAGGAATATTTTTCTTCCATGGATGCACATCCTATAATAGTGCCACATGCAGAGCCACACATTGGTCTAGTTCCCCTCCATCTTAATGGCATGACAGAAGGATCGCAAACCCTCGCAAAAACCCAACTTTACAATGTCAAACCTTCCAGCTCCTGATTCCTCCCATTTGAGAACCTTCCCTCCCAGAATATATATTTCATCTCTTAATGCAGCAAACCCATAACCAAAGGCCTCCATTGGACGGGAATGGTAAGGAAGAAACACAGGGGGAATTGAACCTACAGTATACCACTCTCCTTTTTCAGAATCTCTTGTTTTAATCAAGCTCTCACCCTAATCTACCACTGTAAATACACGACCATCCCCTATCACCTGAACTGCAAAATGCATTGCCCTTGAGAAAGGCCAGATGTCCTCCCTTGTGCACCATCTTCTATCAAATGGAATGAAAACCTCAGAGGTTGTTTGGTCTGGCAGGCACACCTGGTCGCTGAGAATATAGAACTTGCCTTTATAAGACAAACCTAAGCAGTCCATCTGTGGATTGGGCATTGGCGGCAGTTCCTCCCATCTGCAACTTCTGCTTGGTTATGACTAATAAAGAGCATTTCCGAAGTACAAGAGTGCAGGTAAAAAACTAACATGTTATCTTATTTGATTTTGCTAACTCTATAAAAAAATTGGGATAAATACACTTTTCACTCATCAACTATAAGAGGTTTGACACATTGCACCCTAAAATACTTGTTTTGATACATTGCACCCTCCAACGACCAATCTTAAACACTTTGCAACCTCCGTCAAAGTTTTAGACCACCTTGCATATGTTGAGGATATTGTTATCAATTTATTAAATCATCCGGAATATTATTGTTAGATGGATGGTGCAAAATGTCTACTATTGGTCATTGGAGGGTGTAATGTGTTAAAGTGAGTAGTTTATGATGCAAAATGTCTAATATTGGTAGTTGAACGATGAAATGTGTCAAAACTGATAGTTTAAGGTGCAATGTGTTAAATTCTCTATAGTTGATAGGTGAACAGTGTATTTATCTCATAATTTTTAAACTTCTAAAAATATGCAAGACTAAATTTACCCAGAACAACAACACATTAATGAGTTGAATGTTAAGAACAATAATCATGCACAAAAGAAGCAGCTCAATATTTAGCAAAAATCATATGTTTGTTTTTTGATAAGTCCGTAGCAAAAATCATATGTAAAGCACTCAACAGACTTTTGAAAGCATATTGCTACTGGATGCATAAAACTCCTAGCAGTGAGAAACAACTCCAAGCAAACACTAATTAAGAACATGAGAAGCAATCACCAATTGTTTATCAGTTCCAAGATATGTTTGAAGAACTAAACATAGATAAAACGTACATAAGAACATACTTGTTTGTCAAGGGATCGTAAACCTCAGCAAGAGCAAGCCATCTGGTGCAGGATAAGTTGCGGCCCCCGGCTACATAAACCTTACCAGAAATAACACCGCATGCAAAATGAGACCGTGGTGTTTGCATACTTGCTATGCTAGTCCACTATTTTTTGTATGGATCAAACTGCATAACGGCATCTGTTACGAAAGGCCTCTGGTTGGAAAATGCAAGATCAAGCGGTAAATAAGAGCCACCAATCACCAAGAACCGACTGCCAACACTAACACATGAAAATCCAACATTTTTACAGTCCCCATGACCAGTCAAAATCTTGGGCAAAGGATGTCATCTATCAGCTTGAGGATCATAAGCAACCCACTCATCGCTAGATCCTTCGGTAAGAACAAATAGCCAATCTCCACACCACCCTTGTCTAGCTTTAAAGCAAGCATAGTCAGGGCTGTGGATTAAATCTCTCCACCTCTTTGAGACGGTTTGAAGAAGTCCATGGTGTCCATGAGAGATCTTCGCCAAACATCTCAAAGCCAGGTCATCTGGCAATCCAGGAATAATAGATTGATTCACAGGTTCCCTGCAGTGCAGCAGTCAACAAACTGAGAGAGAAGTTCAGAAGCAAGAAAATGAAAAAGCAAAAGGATATAAATTCGAAAAACAATACCTAAAATAATGTACATATTAGAATGAGAGCTCATTAAGCCGTGAAAGATTCCAAGAAGGTGACCGGCCACATGGCAAAAAGTACTGTCGTCAGGAAACCTATTTCTTGGAAGCTCATAAGCTAATGCTCGCTTAGAGAAGCCGTGAAGTAAAGGAGCCGGTAAAAGGGTCAAAGATAGATGGTAAACGATGGCAAACCAGTAAGAAGCAGATATATTCCGAAAGTCGCCTAGGTAGAGCAGAGGTGAAAGACAGAAATTATACAACCAGCTAAAGTTCATTTAGAACAGCATTTGTCTGTTCAGTCGAACAATTTTGGCAGAAAAAGGAGCAATAGAAGTAAACAAAATACGAAATATGATCTTACATGAATGCATGTGCCGTGGAATCACATTCAACTTTGACATGGAGCCGTCAACTCTGTGGAAACACAAATTAAAGCTTTCATATCTGATTGAGTACCTGAAACAAACATTCTGCATTAAAATTAAACTGAATAAACCCACTTCATCAAACAAGAAATGGTATTAATCTACCAGAGAACCGAAAATCCTTCGCGTAATTTGGAATACTTATAGACAAACTTGCTGGTTTTGGGGTGAACTAATTTCGATCAATATCGTCGTCAGAAAATGAGAAGGGGGAAAGGGAAAAGGTATCAGGGAGAGAGAAATGCCCTTTTAATACGCAAATCGATTTTTTTCCGACCTTCACCTTCCTCCCTCAGCTGGGATAGAAGTTGATTTCCACTCAACTCGGTGGGAGAAATTGAGAATGTTTTCCAGGGGCCGATCAGTTGTAGTAATTTTCGTTGACCAAATATTTAAAGGCCCTAAATTATAGGGATGTGTAATGATAAATTAATGAAATCTTAAGAATTTCCACATATGTATTTAAATATATAATTCTAACCTCATTGTATTAAAGGGGGCTAATTCATATAATTAAATGTTTAGGTTCTCTTGTTTGGAGAAATATGTGTTGGTCAAGTCAAAAGGTGAATAAGGAGAAATCTTCCATTCATTTCAGCAAAAAATTTCATGGTCAAGGGACTATTATGATTTGTGAACTATTACATCTAAAAAGACTTCCAGTAAAGCCAAACACCTTGGCTTACCTCTACTAATACCGCGTTCAAAGTCTAGAGTAATGGAAGAGCTGAAGGCTAAACTCTATATAAAGATATCAGGCTGGAAATCCAAACTCTTGTCTCAAGCTGGTTGAACTAAAATGATTCGGGCAGTTGCTGCTACCATTCCTCATATCCTATGAGCTTCTTCTCTTTGCCCCAAAGTTGGTGTAAGGAGGTGGATAGAACTTTTAAAAATTTTATGGTGGGGCTTTAGCCCTGAAAAGAAACACAACCTTGCTCTTATGGCCTGGTCGAATGTATGTTTACCAAAAGGTGCAGGTGGTCTGGGTATTTGTTTGATGCAAGAGGTTAATTTGGCAATGGTGTCTAAATTGGCTTGGAAAATTATTGTCAATGTCGATTGTCTTTGGGTCAAGGTTTTATGTGGGAAGTATCTGAAGGGAAGAGATTTGTGGCATGTTAGAAATAGAGGGAGGAGCTTCTGGGTTCGGAATAGTATTCTTCGGGTGGGTGATGGGCAAGATATTTTAGTTTGGAGTGTCCCACGACTCGCCTCATTTTCTACCTTCAAACGTCAACCCCGGGATGCATCTGTGGTGGTTGATTTAAATCTAAAAGTGGGGGCTTTAATGAATATGGAGACAAGACAATGGGATTTACAAAAGCTCCATCACCTGTTTGATGATTAGACCAGGTCGTATATCTCCCATATGAGACCAGCATCGAATAATAGAAGAGATTGGTTGATCTGTACTCTTGACAGATCTAGTAATTTTTCCATAAAATCCACGTATCAAGAGTTGATTAAGCAACACAATGGGCAGCGAGAGGGTCCTTTAAATGTTGATAGCTGGAAATTATAATGGAAGCTCAAGCTTCATGATCGCCTAAAACTGCTGCTGTGGAAGGTTGCTTGGAATATACTCCCAACAAAATGCAAAGTTCATGATCGAATTGGAGGGCGTGGGGATGATTCTGATATGCTTGTGTGTGAGTTGTGTGGTGGGAGAGAGGACTCGATTCACCATTTACTTTTCAAATGCATTTATAGCCGAGTCCTATGGATGGAGTCTCCATGGGGCATTAACATGGAAATTTATGACCACTGGTCGGTGTTTGATTGGGTTCACAACATCCTCCACCCTCATAAAAATCCCGGTGTTCCCTTAGAAGACCAGCATCATTTTAGCTTGATGTTGCTAATGCAATTGATCTGGTATGGATGAATTGGAACAAACAGTTTCATGAGGGCATTAAAATGGATGTTTTGCAGCTTGCAAGAAGGATTAGAAGGTTGAGTTGGGAACATTAGGAGGCCTGAAAAATAAAGATGCAGTGTGACAGACTGAATAGGTGGATAGCTCCCCCATGTGATGTGATTAAGATAAATGTTGATGTAGCTATTTGTGATTCTTTTGCAGTGACAGCAGCGATCCTTCGAGATCATTTGAGAAATGTTCTTAGGTGGTCAGTGGAAAAGACTCCAAAGGTCAGCCCTTTGGAAGGTGAAGTTTTGGCTCCAAAAGAAAGGACTTGAGGAAGCTAGTAGAGGAGGTTTCTCCAACATTATTCTGGAAGGGGACTCCCTCAATGTCATTCGCGCGATCAAGGCTTATCCTAAAAGAGTTGAATGGAGAATTTTTGAAGACATTGTTGATATTCATAGGCTTCTCCACCATTTTCAGCACTCAAAGACCTCTCATGTTCCCCGTGATACGAATTTTGTAGCGCATCGGTTAGCTCGTTGGGCCGTCTCCGAATTTAGTTCTGGAGGCACTCCCCGTAATTCTGAGCATATTTCTATTTTGTCTTGATTATTTTTTGGAGCTGACTCCCTTGAATCTCTCTGTACTTTTTATTTTCATTTGCTGTCAATACAAGGGTTCTCCGTTTTGATTAAAAAAATGTTTAGGTTCGCTTCATTTAATATGTTTTCGAAACGCAGATGAGGCTCATACTAAACTCAAATTGCTTAGGTTTTGCTTCATCGAATTTGTGTGCATAAGCATGGGCTGATTTTCGAATTTGACAAATCCACCAATCAAGAAATAAACTTTTAAACCATTAGGGATTGGCCCAGTGAATAAAAAAACTTGGACGTTGGTTATATGCTCTCAAAATTTCTACTAATTTTTTAAGGTCGTTTTAGAACTTTTGATTTGATAATTATTTGATTTATATAAAATTGAAGACTCCTCAGATCAAAAATTAGAGTCTGTTCATTTATAAAGAATCTTCAGGATTTTTTGAATTCTCAGAATTCTACAACCAAACATCATTTTTCACACCACATAAATATATCTACAACATGCATGCCAATAAAGTTAACATCACATAAAAATTCTCAAAACACAAAAAATTCTCGCAAAATACCTTAACCGAGCCCACTCTAAATTTGAACGGATACGGACATCTGTTAGAAATAAATAAATAAATAAAATATTTTAAAGGAAAATGGGAACCCTTAACAGAAAACAGTGGTAGATGCGTATTTATACGGACAAGGCGCTTTGGGCGCGTGTACCAAACGCATATTAACTCGTCGCTCATCTCGAAAGGAAGCGTCTGGAATTCTCTCTGTGAATCCGCAAGCAGTTTCTACCCGCAGTCTCTAGAATATTCTTGTCTTAGTGGCCAAGGCTCTAACATCACCGTTTCTCAGAGCTGGTGGGCGAGCGACAGAGAGAGAGAGACATAATATATTCTGTGAGCGTTGCGGGGAGCGGTGAGTTGGAGAAAGATGGAGAGAGGAAGAGGGAGAATGCTGCCGCTGCTAGCACTTCACGCCGCGAGCGAGTATTACAGGCTCGAGTGGAAACCTCCAGTCACAGCCGGCCTTCTTGCCGCCAATGCTCTCATTTATCTGAGGCCCAGATTCCTCCAATCTGTCCTTCCTTCTATCGACGAGGTCTGGTTCAATCCCCACCTCATCCTCAAGGTACCTAATCTCTGTCTCTCTGGATGTCATTAAGCTTTCTTGTTTACCGTGGACGAATGTTTACCAGAAAATCTGTTCCGGTGAATCAAAAAATTGATATCAGTAGGTAACTGAAACGAAATATTTTATATGTGTTCACCTTTGAGTCTCTGTGTGCATTGAATTCTTTTATCATCTGTTACTTGAATGCCAACTTCATCTCCCTAGTGAACCCTTCGCTTCGCCGCATGGTAATTACAAGCACGAGATAAGAATATAAGCTATGATTTGGAATACTTTCTATTAAGTATTGGTTCTATGCATCTACCATTTCTAAGCTAAAAAAGAGAGCGGATAACATATAATGGGGATTTTTCAAAACAATCTGAATCAGGTTTAGGGGAGTTTTTAGCGTTATTTTTGTAGGGCAGAAACTTGCTTAAATTAATCTTACTCCTATTTGTTACTTGAGATAAGTTCCGCTATTAGTCTTATACGCGATTGATGTTTTACATTCCAGCGCATCCAAAAGGAGAAGTTGACTTTGTTGTTTTCTTACCTTCATGTGTGTTTATATATTTCCTGAAGACATTTTCAATTAATTTGAAAAAGGGGAAACGTTAACAGCACCTCCTGTATTAGTTTCTATGTGACATAGAAGGAATTCTTTGAAGGAAAATGGAGTTGGTGCTTGTCCAAGTTGACTTCATGTAGCAGTTTTTATGACATCTTGCTTATTTCTGAAGGTCTTAAACGGAGTGAACTTCAAAATTATATGATATATCTCAATGAGAAGGAAATATATAGAACTTTGGGTTTCTATTTACTATTTTGGTATAGATTTAGTTTTTCTGTTGTCTTGATTGGGTCTTCCTCTTGAGTCTGCAAGGTTTGTTCACTTGGTTATGGCATGCAGAAGAGGATTATTCTGTAGCTTCTTTTTTTTGTTATTCAAGTATGCTTTCTATCAGAGTACTAGTAGTGGCTTTATTTGTTCCATTTAACTCGGATCATTGGATGACTGTGTTCTCTTCATGTGGCAAATAAATTTTTGCTATGGCAGCACAGGGACCTGAAGCGATTTTTCCTGTCACCATTCTACCATGTGGGTGAATCTCACCTAGTCTATAACATGATGTCACTCTTATGGAAGGGGATCCAGTTGGAAACTTCAATGGGAAGCGCTGAATTTGCCTCTATGGTTACTGCTCTTCTTTGTATGTCTCAGGGAATGACGCTACTACTTTCGAAATCCCTTCTTTTGTTTTTTGACTATGAAAAAGCTTACTACTCAGAGTATGCTGTTGGATTTTCTGGTGTTCTCTTTGCCATGAAAGTTGTCCTTAATTCACAGTCAGAGAACTACTCTTATGTGCATGGAGTGGTTGTACCCTCACGTTTTGCAGCATGGGCAGAATTGATTCTGATCCAAATGTTTGTACCCGGTGTCTCATTCCTCGGCCACCTAGGAGGAATCCTCGCTGGGTTTCTCTATCTACGTTTGAAACGCTCATATTCAGGTTCAGACCCTTTGACCATCCTCTTTAGAGGTTTTATTGGCGCATTGAGGTGGCCTGTGGGGATTGTAGGGGACTTTTTTCGATCCCGACAGCGGCGGATTTCTGGTAGGGGAACTGTTGGTGGGAGTCGCACTAGGACTGTATCTGACACATGGAGATGCCAAGCATGTACGTATGACAATTCTGTTTGGTTGAGCATTTGTGAGATGTGTGGGACAAGTCAAGGTGGCAATGGGTTTTCTTCCCTCCAGTCATCAAACCCTTCTCGGGACCTTTCTTTAGAAGAATTACGTACTCGAAGAGTTGAAAGATTTGGGAGATGATATCAGTCAAGTGATTCAATACATAATTAAGGCCCTCATACTTGTCAACTCAGGAAACAGAAGATTCTAGTTGAGAATGCAGATATCTTCGGCAACATGACTTCTAAATGTAAAGAGGTTCAATTTAAGAAACGTATATATCTTTGGCCAGACATGACTTCTGAACATGAAGTGTATGTTTATTTGGAATTTTCAGTTTCTCAGTATTGACATCGGTTTGACGCATTATATATGCTCTTTGGTTTCCATTGTGGCTGAGAATTGTGTAACATCTTGTCTTTCCCCCTCATAAATCTGGCCAACTTATGTCCAGTTTATTCATCCACTTTCTTGTGGTGTATTTTTTTTTTTACTATTTATGACTTAATTGGTTAATGCAAGTGCAGATAGAAATTGCTTTTGGTGTCTGGATTTGAAGTTCCAGATAGGCTGCATGAACGAATGTACAGGAGAATTATGAAGTTCTCTTACAACTAGATCAGATATAATTTGTGGTTAGATGGTCAGGGTTCGAAATAAATTGGCAATCTGTGGTGAAATCTAGATCTCTCTCAATTGGCAGAAAGCCATGGGCCAAACTATTGAAACTGGTCCCCTGCAAGTGGTGTCCTATAGCTACAAGGGGTTGCTTTCATGGCGCCTTGGGATACCACTCCATACTCATGGCTACGAGGGAATTGATTTCATTTGACATCGTGCCTTCTAATGGTTGATTTACAAAAAAAGCCATGGGGGAGGAAAATTTTGAACGTCAGTTTTGAGACCCATCAACTACACTGCTAAAACTATTGCACTTGCATCGAAAGTTTAAACTATCACAAATAAAACTGAAGCAGCAAGAAATTCAGAGGTAACAATTGACGAATGATCCAAAGGTTGAATTTAAAACTCCATTATCTCTTGAATTTAACTCTTTTGTAGCTGGTGTGGGATTTTGTCTTACACTTTTTTTTTTGCCCCATTGGATGTATGTATTTCCTCTCCCTGTTCCAAAATTTTGTAGAACGAGAACAATAAAACTGAAGGAAATTTAAGCCTGAGTTTTTATGAAAATTTTTAAAAAATTGTATAGGATTTTAGAATTGGTATTCTCCTGGATTTTGGGGCACTTGGAATCAACCACATTTTCATCCAATTTTAGTAATTTTGTCTTGGAGGATATTTTGGTCATTTTATAGGTATTTTTCGTTGGACTTAACGGCTGATTTAAAAGGGAAGCAAACATTGAGAATGTCTGAAACTTAAAGGATGTAAATCGCAGTTCTGATAGTTAAGGGCGCAATTGCAATTGATCCATAATTAAGGGACAAATAATGACATTACCCCAATAGATAACCTGACATGTTAGGTGTTAATACATGACACGTGTTTTAAAAAATAAAAATATAGTTTATTCTAAAAACCTATTTTTAAATTTCTCTAAAGCCGACGGAGTTAAAAGTATATGTTCTTGCCAAAAAAACTCAGCATGGGCATGCTCGTAATTTGTTGTAAAGAGAAAACTCTATTTGAGCTGAGTTAGGGTATGTTTGATTGTGAAAATTTTGAGTGTTAGAGTTTGTGAAATATTATAAAATAAAGATATTTTATAGGAGTTGATGAAAAGGTGAAGAGATAAATTTTTAATAAATATTATAATAATAAAAAATTATGTGATAAATTTTTTAATATTAATCCAAATAATTGGTCGGGGCTCAAACATCCCCTTGGTAGGGGAGGGTAAGGAAGGGATAAGGTGTAAAGGACTAAAGGTGCTGTTGGGTAAGACTGAACACTGCGGAGCGAGGAAGAGCGGGGAAGGAAAGAATGTCTACTTCCACCTGGTTCCTTCAGAGTGCATTGGCCTCTTCGCAACAGGTATGGATGGGTCCAAAGTTAGTGGCCACTGCTTCAAGTCGAAAGACACGCCCATCTCCATGGCCATCGCCATTTCCGCCTCTTTCTCTTGTCGTTGAAGCTAAAGCCAGCACCAGAAGGCAAGACAGGACAGCTCGGCATTCTCGTATTAGAAAGAAGGTATTATCATCTGAGGGTATTCTATTCTACGTATGTCCCTCTGTTGTTCATGGGGTAAAAAAATTCTAGGCCTCCTCTCTCTTTTTTTGACCTGTGGACGACGGCTGCTTGAGATATGTTTGATTATTGGATTACGTCCTACACTGTAGAGTTTACAGTACCCTGGAATAAATTGCTCAAGATTCTAGTTGGATTTTGATCCTCTAGATACAAATTCTGCCTAATTACTTGTTGTGTTTCCAACATTGCCCATGGTATGACTGAAAGAAGCTGTTAGCTTTGCTTCACCTTGTTTAAAAGGGTGTAGGAGAACTGCTTAATTGAGTTGATTCGAAAAGCAAGATCTGTGTTTTTGACAAGCCGGCAATGAACGCCTGGCGTGAGCCTACAAGACCTTGCACAATTAATAATGCTGCAATGATCATCTTAGTGTTGCTTTAACACCTGTTTGACAATTTGTGGAATTTTTCCTCGATCGCTATGCTCATCTTTGTGGTTGCATTTTAGCTGTCAGTGCTGCTTTTTATTTCAACCCCCCGCCCCAAGACCCCTTTTTCTCTCGTCTTCTTTGCTTTTGGTTAGTTGGTAGCTCTCTTCAGTTAACCCGTTCCCTCTTCCTCCTTTTTGGTTCCATTTATTTGATTTACTGTTTGTGGTCGTTCTCTAATCTTCTTAGGCATTGACGCACTTGGTGTTTTAATGTTGGCATGTTGCCACTGAACTTTTTTTAATTTCCATTTGGCTGAATTGAACTCGTCATTATTTTCTCGCATGACTCACGAAAGAGGAACTGTGGGTTCCTGTTCAACAACATTTAAGGTTAACTACCATTGTCGAAAAAATTACGCCTTAATGCAGTTCTTTGACGAGGATACTTGTGACTGGAGTTGGAGTGAGAGGTGTCAGAAAAGGGAAGAACATGATATTGTAAAAATGACTGCAGGTAATGTGTTGGCGTGAGATAGCAAATAGTTGTTAGGATACTGGCACCAATGATAGGATTCTCAGGCACCTTGAGTTCAAATTCCTTTGTGTCTCTTGGCATCCATGTCAAGAGGCAATTAGGTTGACTCATGTCAAGAGGCAATTAGGCTAACTTCTTCTGTGGGGTATATTAGGAAAAACGGAAGGAGCAGACCATTTCCATTATCTCCAGATATAGAAATTAGAGTGTCGGGATTTTTTTTTATAAGCAAAATGTCAGGATTATAAGGAATATATATTAGTTATTTGCTGCCACTGTGCATAAGCTAATACTGTGGAACTGCTTGCTAACGGGGACCATGTTATACACCTTCTGCTTAGAAAATGAATATTTGCGAGTGTTCCCTATGAATTATTTATAAGACATTAGCAAAATCTGTTCATCTAAATTATTGACGATGCCGTAACTCTCTATTTTGCCATCAATCTCTTGTTTGATCAGGTAGAGGGGACGCCAGAAAGGCCAAGGTTGTGTGTTTTCCGTTCCAACAAGCATCTTTACGTGCAGGTGATTGATGACACCAAGATGCACACGCTTGCTTCGGCTTCAACAATGCAGAAACCCATCTCTGAGGAGTTCGACTACAGCTCTGGTCCTACTGTTGTGAGTTCACATATACCTACTTGACTTATCTGTACCAATGTAATTGCTACTGAAGTGTGGTTCATCCATCCAAAAAGTTGGTCAATCTCAGTTTCTCCCCCCTCTTGTTCTCTTTCACAGACCCAATCAAAACACCCACCTCATTTTGGCCCAGAGGTTAAAGTGAAGTAGTTTTAAATCTAATATTTCTTAGACAAGCCTCTTTGGACGCTCCTTGCTTCAAAAAATGAACTTCTACTACTTCCTCTTTCATAATCATTTTATTTATTCTCCTAGTTATCAAAGGTTGTAAAATAATCAAGTCTATGACCGTCCATTGTTTTCAAACCCATCATTCTCGTGATGCGCAACGCATCCTCCAGCTTTATGTTCTTGCCCTGCCATCAAACATATCTTTACTATTCTTAAGGTTGGCAATAATGATCTTCTGCTGCCTTGCATGCATTGTCATCTGAAGCTGGATTTATGGGTACTCTGGTGGCATTACAATTTTGATTTCTAACATGATTGACTCTTCTATGGGTCTGAAAATTGTCGTGGCCTCCACTCCCAAATGGTTGGGTTTCACCATCTTGGCCCTTTTATGGGATTGAATGCGTACTTTTGAACAGTCTTATTGCTTTTACCAAAATCCACTCCCTTTTGAAAAACTTCTGGTTAGATTTTTAAACAATGCTCCTTTAACCACCATTCTTTTGTTAGTCCTGTAGCAAATTTGTATAGGATGGATACGTAAGTACATTATAATTGCAAAAGTAATTGTTTGGAAAGTTTCATCCTTCAAATCTGCCCAGATCTTAGTTCCTTAGTTGGCTAATGTTATCCACCTTTCTCAGTCTCTAATTTGGCTATGTTTTTTCCTCTTTGAATGTAATTTGTTGTTTTCAAGCAAAACTCATCTTTGCATATTTCTCCCATCAGGACGTGGCAAAGAAGGTGGGTGAAGCCATTGCAAAGTCCTGTTTGGAAAAAGGAATCACAAAAGTGGCTTTTGACCGAGGTGGATATCCATACCATGGACGTGTTGAAGCCCTTGCTAGTGCAGCTCGAGAACATGGCCTTCAATTCTGAGATTTGGGTTGTAATCCTTTGCTTTGAACGACTAGTCTCTCTAATATGGAATCTTTTGTGAATGAAGAATGCCTCAAATTGCAAAGTGAATCTCTCTTTCTCTCTCTGTTTTAGTATAAAATAAGACTTTTTCACATACATGATTTTTTGGGCCCTTATATTTCAAAAATTATTTATTTCAACATCAGCAAAAGCAGTAAAATACCCAAAAATATCAAGTTGAAACCTTAGTCCGAGCCCTGAAATTAACATTAACATATCCAGTATTTTTTAATATGACTAATTTCTCCTAAAAGAATTACATAACTACTAGCTCAATAAATAACAAGTTAATGAGAGTTGAAGAAATGATCATATCTATCACAATAATCGAAATCAAGAAAAATATTGTGAATCATACAAAATCTAAAAATACAAGTTATAACAAAAATATCAAAATTCACGCAATATAAAGAAATTGATAAATATCCAAGTCTACGCAATATAAAGAAATCATCAATCAATGTTCATATAAATTCCAATAGTCACAAAGACTTCAAAATACCTCTAGAGCTGATGTCTGAAAAATAAATTTTCTCATTTCCCAAAGACAGCACTATTACATTTGGGTCAACACTAGTTGGCAACTTGTGACAAATAAATTCTAAAATGAAAAGGTTGGATATAGCTCATCTCTATCTGCCATCAATTCACTCCGCCTCTTATGGGCTCCAACAAGATAAAAAGAAGACCAATTATTATATAGATGGGAGCATTAAAATCTCTATCAAACGTTATAGGCTGGATAAGGTGTGAAGATCCATAATAGAATCCCACAAACGATCTCTGCTCCCAGCCACCTCTTTCCCACCCCTCCATCATTCTTTTCTTCGGCAGCATTACCTGATCCATTGCTGGTGAAATTCGCTTTGATTTAGACCATGAAAAAGAAACACATTATCAAATAGGGGTCTAAAAATCAGAGCCAAGGCAGGAATGTAATACTTCTCTCTGGTAAAGCCCCCCTGTGGCTTCTATCTGGTAAAAACCAACGACCGAATCAAATTATAGGGAAGAATTAAACTGATTACCAATGGCAGCTGGTGTGCTGGTCCTATTGATGCTGTTTGAGAACCCCTCAAATAGTTTTGCCTCCGTTGAATTAGGTGCCAAACGCAATAGGGCTGAATCCACCGCAAAAAAGAACAAAGAATACAAACACTCAATTTGGTGGTTAAGGAAAGCTCAAAATGGGCGTTTTTTGTTTGTTTGTTTATATCTACTTACTAGCACACTCGGACACTTTGTTGGCGGCATGATAGGCAGTAGCGAGGTGTAACGCCAGTGTGAAGTTTGTCTTGAGGCCGAGATATTGGGGATCATCTCTGTTCCTGATTAGAACGCAGAGGCATTTCATGTTCTTCTGTAGGACTTGCCCGAGACCCCTCCAACAGTCTCGGGTGGGAGCTTTGGCATCACCCGCAACGAAAGGGAGACATTTGGCGAGCCCGACAAGCTGGTCTGCGCATTCTGCACGGTCAAGTTTCATCCCAATATCAATTGACAATGAAAAGAGGTGGCCCAACAGGTATATAAAGTACAGAGATCATGCGCTATGCCTTTGATGCTGACTGGTCTACTTCTCTCTGTTACGTTTGATAAGTTTCATCCACACGTCGTTGTTTAGACGTGTCACGTGTTGTCAAGTTTCATGACTTCATCAACCAATCGTTGTGACGAATTAACGATGATATGGGTATCCCAACATGACGGCTCTGCGTACACGGTCGTCCGAAACCCTCTTTACTCTTACGGGAGAAGCTATGGCGGCCGCAAAGGCTATGAATATTGCTAAGCAGAGCTGGCTGAAAACTAGCTTTGAAAGTGATAGCAAGCTTCTTTGTGTACGTCGAGGTTCTCGCACCTTCGCACTCGGTGCTTTCTATTAGGGAATTTTTGTTACTGTCGAACAGGATTGTTCTCTCCCGCGGATCTCAAGGAACCATTGCTTGTAGAGTAAAAGAGGATTTGTGCTCAATTTGTGGCTATTTAGAAATTAAAAAAGAATCATAACTTTCTATGTAAAATCTCAATAGCCAGACGTGTATTACTTTTAACTTCAAATTTAAATAAATAAACTATCATAATCACATTTTTATAATCATAAAAAAAACCCTTTACTTCTAATTGCTAGTAGACCTTTTCTCTTCATCACAGTTCACAATCCTTCTGTTATTCACTGTTATTTTGTAAGTCTATTCTATTTATTTAATTAAACAAATTTATAGATATTTATTTGCCTTTATCTGTCATAGTTTATACATAATTTCGGTTTTTGCAATCATACTCATTGATATAATTCACCTCAAAAATATTTTATTCTCTCCTATACATGATACTTGGGACTTGTGTTAAATGAAGAGTTTAAAAAAAATAGGTGTGATTCAATTAGTAAGTTTCTGCTTCTTTAGTACTTGATTGAGATAATAAATTTTGTATAATATTTGATTGCTATAATTTTCATAATTATATAAGGAAATAAATGAAAAAGATATATTAGTATAAGTGTTTATAAATGTTTATTCGTTTTTTCTTTGTTGATTTCTTTTGTAACATAATTTTATAGATATATATATATATATATATATATATAGTGAATCTGACACCCCTAACCAGAAATTAGGATGTCAAGATAGTTGTTGTTACACAGGTAAAACTCTTAATGTCTTAAGCCAACAAGAAGAACTTTTGATCAATTTGATCGACCAAGTTGAAGATCCAGAGCTCAAGGCTCAGTATCTTACCAGGTTAAAACATTCTTTAAGAAAACATGAAAACAAGTTAAAGGTTCCTGAAATCCAAATCAGTCTTAATAAAATTTTAGATAAGTTTAAGAAAACCCATAAACCTGTAACCCTCCAGGATTTACAGACTGAAGTCCAACAAGTTAAAAAAGAAATTAAAGAATTAAAAGCAAGTAATAAAACTCTCGAACAGGAAGTCCTTCTTAAAATTACTCACAAACTTAAGAGTCAAAGTCAAGCCAATTCCTCCGAGTCAGCTGAAGATTCTGATCCAAAATTTGTTCCCTCTCTTACTCCTCCCCTCCTCCATGATGAGCCTGAGTGTAGTAACAAATTCCTTAGCATAGTGAACCGAATGCATTTTCAGAAATGGCATTCAAAGGTAACCATTATAGTCAACTCTGAATATTCTTTTGAGGTTGTTGCCCTCATAGATTCAGGTGCTGATCTTAATTGTATTAAGGAAGGATTAATCCCCAGCAAATACTATGAAAAGTCAAAGGAACGACTCCTCTCAGCCAATGGTAGTCAAATGGGTATTAATTATAAGTTATCCAAAGCACACATCTGCAAAGATAATGTCTGCTTTAGGTCTCCGTTCGTTTTAGTAAAAAACATGCCTGATCAGAAAGTTATTTTAGGTACTCCCTTCATTTGCCTGTTTTATCCCTTTACCACCAGCAGTGAAGGTCTTACCACTAACATTCTTGGTCAACAAGTTACCTTTGAGTCTGTTAGTCCTCCCAGGCCTAGGGAACTTACCATGTTACAGGAAGCCTCAATAAGTAAAACTCTCAATTTCATTGTTAGTAAGACGCAACATCTTGATTTTCTTAAAGAAGAAATTAAGTTCAAACGAGTTGAGGAACTCCTCGGTTAGTCATCAACTACAAGCCCCTGAACAAAGTCCTCCAATGGATTAGGTATCCTATCCCAGATAAGAAAGATTTCATAGGACGCCTTTCAGGAGCCACAGTTTTTAGTAAATTCGACATGAAAAGTGGATTTTGGCAAATCCAAGTTCATGAGTCTGACAAGTACAAAACCGCATTTAACACTCCTTTTGGACATTACGAATGAAATGTAATGCCCTTTGGTTTGAAGAATTCCCCAGGTGAATTCCAAAATATCATGAATGATATTCTCAATCCTTATAGTCATTTCACCATAGTTTATATTGATGATGTTTTTGTCTTCTCTAGATCCATAGAAGAACATTGGAAACATCTCAACAAGTTTGTTCATATTGTTAAGTCAAACGGTGTAGTAGTCTCTGTCCCTAAGATCAAGTTATTTCAAACTAAAGTCAGATTTTTAGGTTTTAACATTTACCAAGGTCAAATACAGCCAATTGATAAAGCTATCCAGTTTGCTGATAAATTCCCCGATGTCATCCTTGATAAAACCCAGCTTCAGAGGTTCTAAGGATCCTTAAATTATATTGCGGAATTTTATCAAAATCTCCGACATCAATGCAAACCCCTTTTTGATCGTCTCTAGAAGAATCCTCCACCTTGGACGAAAGCACATACGGCTATTGTCCAGCTCATTAAGTCACATGTTAAGACACTTCCATGTCTTGGCATTCCTTCCCCGGATTCCTTCAAAATCGTCGAGACTGATGCCTTCGAGCTTGGTTACGGTGGTATTCTCAAGCAAAAAATCACATCAGATTCCTCTGAACAAATTGTTCGTTTTTATTCAGGCAATTGGAATCCGGCTCAGCAGAATTACAGTACAATCAAAATTTTTTTTGTCTATAGTATGATGTATAAGTAAATTTCAATCTGATTTATTAAATCAGAAATTCTTAATTCGTGTTGATTGCAAAAGTGTAAAATTTGTTTTGGAAAAAGATGTTCAAAATATTGCATCAAAACAGATTTTTGCTCGTTGGCAAGCAATTTTAGGTATTTTTGATTTTGACATTGCATACATTCCAGGAAGTCAAAACAGTATCCCTGACTGCCTTACCCGTGAATTCTTGCAGGAATCTCATGGCTCCTAAACCTCAAAGCAAAGACCCTACTAAATCAACCAAGTCAGATGTCCCCAAACTACTCCCGGACCATTTGTTAGTACCATTTGGTTCTACAGGTCAAAATTCAAGTAATCGTTTTCAAGTTTTAGGTAATCCAAGTCAACCAGGTCCTAGTGTTCGGCCCCCTTCTATCCGACCTTCATCGGCCCTCACCCTCACAAGTCACTATGGTAAACCCACTTACTCGGCCCTGGCCTCTTTGCCAGCAAGTCCACCTTTAGACCCGTATGAAATCATTGAGACTATGTCTTCGGCCCAGTCTCCGTTAAGACTACAAGAAACGGCCCAGTCACCGGACAAACGACTACAAAGTTAGCCTCAAGGTAAAGCTCCTTACATTCCGAAAAATACATCGGAATTTATGGTCAAACAAGTGACACAACATGTATTCCACATTGAGTATGGTCATCGTTATCTGATCGGTACTCAGGTTGCACCAAGTCAAAAGGATCAAGTTGCTCTCCTTCATTCGCAACATAGTAAATTGCTCCGAGCCTATTTGCCTCCTAAGTGGCATTTTGTCCCGGAACATCCCAAAAAGTCAATCGGTTTCTACAAAGTAATCCTCCTTCATACTGGGTCAGTCCGGATTGAACCTATTATTGATAGATTTGATCCTACTCAGACAAGGGTTATATTCCACAAGTTATTCATAGTCAATTTTATTTCTTGTACTGAATGGGGTTCGCATCCCTCCATTCTAAAAGATTTACCAGGTCAGCCCATTGGCTTCAATTACTACGATTATATTGAAGCATGGTCAAAAGTAATCCTCTACCAAAATGAGACCTTCTCTCATTCTTGGTTCTTGAACTTTGATAACAAGTTCAAAAGTCAACTCCCCATCTGGTTTCTCCAATGGTGGAACCTGTATGGACCAGTTACAGATATCATTCTCGTCGATCTCTCAAAAGCCATTGTCAGATTTCATAATCTTGGCCAAGGCACTGCTCAGGAAAGCCATTTCCCTATCCTCTGCAGGTTTGTAAGTAAATAAAAAGTCCCTTGGATTCTGAAATGAGATTATCAAGTCAACTCCAACGTACTTGTTCGACGTTTCCATGTCAAATGGTGGGACAAGTTCAACATCCATCGCATTGTGGATCAAGTCAACAAGGAATTTCCTGCTCCTCGGGAAGTTTCTCAATTCCTAGTCGAAAAAGGTCAGTCTCCAGACTGCTCTTGCCTCGGCCTTGACCCAGGCCCATATATATATATGCAATGCTAATTTGTGCTACAAATATATAGAAAATTATGACTAATTAAACATTACTTTTAATTTTTATAATGGCCAGCCAAAGACAATTATAGCCTTTGGAGAAAAAGGATAATGATCCAACTTCTACTAGTCTTCTTTACAAATCAAGTAATCTATCGTAACACAGTCTCAATCTAAATTTTAATTAATATATATAATATTGATGACTCAATCTCTTTAATTTTTAAATTTAAATAAAAATTAGATTTCTGTACATTAGATTGTAATTCATAGCTTTTAAATTCAAATAACAGAGTAGTTATCTATATTAATCTTTTAATTCAAATCTACGATTAAATTTTTATCCAAAATTTTAAATTTAAATACAAAATCAGATTATCTCTATCCATATTTATTCCGGGTGGATGTTACAACTTACATGGATGCTTAGGTTTTCTCATATGACCAGGAAATGCTTTTCCATCGGTGGAACAGTTGCCTCCCTTATTTTGTGTTTGGGGTTATCCCTTTTATTTTGTAGAGAAAAATTATTAAGATTGAGAAACATTTACCCCGAATATCATCCCTAAATCAATTGATTCGTCAGGAGTTGACTGAGGCTATCATAACAACATCATCGGATTCGGATATTCAAGAGAACTGTTGTTAAGAAAACTGTTGGTGATATGGCTCCTAAAATTTTGGAACATAATAAAATAATTTTAAAATAATCTTTTCCTTTCTATCAAATGATTTTTTATTAAAATAAACATAAAAAATCTAATTTCAATACAATACAATTTTGGCAACCAAACAGCTACAACTTAAAAATTAAGAGGAGAAAAAATAGGAGCTAAGTACAAAACTACCGATAACTTCAGATATAGCAGGGGAAGAGAGAAGGTTTTTCGTTTCCCAAATCCAAAAAGGGCAATGTACATCGAGGAGGACCCTTCCGAAGGCAAGAAAATCCGTGCCCAGTGATTCCACTGCTACGTAGCTACAACCTCTATAATTAGTATCAATACGTTATTTGTCTTTGGCTCTCGTTCTTCCCATTTTTTTGGGTGTTCCAAGTGTTCGTACTTTGAGAGGCAAATAGCATTACACCTGAGAGAAGGTATATATTTAGCCGGTCCGGGGGGCTGCCCTGAGATTTCTCTTCTCTCTCTTTGCAAGGAAGGTTTTCTCCTCCATATCTCCTTAATTTAATTTCATGTGCGCGCGGCTCATGTTGTAGTTCTTATCTTAAGGTCTGTTTGTTGGTCTGATTGAATCAATCAGATTAATGATGGCGACTCCCAACGCGTCTACAACGGTTTGCCCCGCACCGATGAAGGCTACGTCGAATGGATCGTTCCAAGGCGACAGTCCCCTGGATTACGCTCTCCCCTTGGCGATTCTCCAGATATGTTTGGTCGTCGCGCTCACCAGATTGCTTGCAGTTGTTCTTAGACCTCTCAGACAACCCAGAGTCATTGCGGAGATCATCGTAAGTGAGTTAGTGTTTCCCTTATATGTTCGCTTAATTTCTTGATATATAAGAAGGGATAGACGCTCATGTGTATAAATATTGCAAAGCAGGGAGGAGTATTGCTTGGACCGTCTGCATTGGGGAGGAACAAGGAATTTCTCCGCACGGTTTTCCCTCCCAAGAGCATGACTGTCCTGGACACGCTCGCCAACATTGGCCTCCTCTTCTTCTTGTTTCTGGTGGGTCTTGAGCTCGACATGCGTTCCATCCGTCGCACCGGCCAAAAGGCCTTGGCGATAGCCGTCGCCGGTATCAGCCTCCCTTTTATCCTTGGAATCGTGACATCATTGGTTCTCCGTTCCACCATATCCAAAGGAGTTTCTAACGGCCCCTTTCTCGTTTTCATGGGAGTTGCGATGTCCATTACTGCATTTCCGGTCCTCGCACGTATCCTAGCCGAGCTCAAACTTCTTACTACTGACATTGGCCGCATTGCTATGTCAGCCGCTGCGGTCAACGACGTCGCTGCGTGGATACTCCTTGCACTTGCTATTGCTCTTTCCGGCACCGACACCTCTCCTCTCGTCTCTGTGTGGGTTCTACTCTGCGGAGCTGCCTTTGTGGTCTTTGCTATCTTTGTCTTAAGACCGGCACTTGCGGTGATGGCTCGCCGTTCTCCAGAGGGTGAGCCCGTCAAGGAGCTATACATTTGCCTGACATTGTCGCTAGTGTTGGCTGCAGGTTTTGTCACGGACACCATTGGCATACACGCGCTCTTCGGGGCTTTTGTGGTGGGCATAGTGGTACCAAAGGATGGCCCTTTTGCTGGGGTGCTGATAGAGAAGATCGAGGATATAGTGTCGGGGCTTCTCCTGCCACTCTACTTCGTTTCCAGTGGGCTCAAGACAAATGTTGCAACCATAAGCGGAACCCTTTCGTGGGGCTTGCTGGTACTTGTTATCTGCACCGCATGTTTTGGGAAGATCCTTGGGACGCTGACCGTATCAATGTTATTTAAGGTTCCTTTCAGG
Organism: Myrica gale; assembly: GCA_963930655.1. Taxonomy (NCBI): domain Eukaryota; kingdom Viridiplantae; phylum Streptophyta; class Magnoliopsida; order Fagales; family Myricaceae; genus Myrica; species Myrica gale. Next base: position 7,932,126 of record OZ005616.1, read on the forward strand.
GAAGCCTTGGCACTTGGATTTCTCATGAACACCAAGGGTTTGGTAGAGCTCATTGTCCTCAACATTGGCAAGGACAGAAAGGTAACTATTTTGTTCCTTTCTCTCATGAAGAATTACCCGTTCCTTTTTAATCTTCAGAAGAGAGTTCAGCGGGGTGGTTTTCAAAATGATGGATACTAGCATTTGGATAGTACAATCTATCCTCCAATGTTAGTAATAATAGAGGTAAATATAGTCCTCCAAAGAACAACAGAGGAAGAAGGAAACCTTCTTCTCTAGGTTGTGAATTGGCTTTTGCATTAGAGTACTGCTGCCACCAACCTTACTTTTTTTTGTTTCCCCATCAATTGCAGGTGCTTAACGATCAGACTTTTGCAATCATGGTTATGATGGCGCTGTTCACTACCTTCATCACCACCCCAATAGTGATGGCCGTGTATAAACCTGCTAGAAAGGCAGCCCCTTACAAGCACCGGACTATCCAACGGAGAGACCTGGATACAGAGCTCCGAATGCTCGCTTGTTTCCATAGCACTCGCAACATCCCAACCATAATCAATCTCGTTGAATCTTCCCGTGGAATCCGTAAGAGAGGACGGCTTTGCATATATGCCATGCATCTGATGGAACTTTCAGAACGATCTTCGGCAATCTCGATGGTTCACAAAGCACGCAGCAATGGTCTCCCCTTCTGGAATAAAAAAGCCGACGACCAAGATCAAAAGGTCATCGCATTCGAGGCCTATGGGCAGCTCAGGAGTGTTACTGTACGGCCCATGACCGCCATCTCCTCTCTCGACAATATTCACGAGGACATTTGCACAAGTGCACACCAAAAGCGTGTGGCCATGATTCTGATTCCATTCCACAAGCACCAGCGTCTCGATGGATCTATGGAGTCATTGGGACACGCATTCCACGCAGTGAACCAGCGCGTCCTCCGCCATGCCCCTTGCTCCGTTGGAATTCTTGTCGACCGAGGCCTAGGAGGCACCACTCAAGTCGCAGCCCGTGAAGTTTCTTTCAAGGTAGTAGTGCCCTTCTTTGGGGGACGCGATGACCGTGAAGCACTGGCGTATGGGATGAGGCTGGCCGAGCACCCAGGAATCATGCTCACGGTCGTGAAATTCGCAGCCCCTCCGGGAAAATCACTGGCATTCGGTACCCCTTTAATTAGTATATCAGCCCAGAAGAAGCAGAAGAAACGTACGGAAGAAGCCGACGACGACAGTGACCGAGAGGAGGAGAAGGAGGACGACCTCTGCCTGTCGGAGTTCAGAAAGGCATTCAACAACAAAGAAGAGTCAATGTCGTACGAAGAAAAGTTGGTACAAAGTAAGGCAGAGGTCGTGGACTCATTAAAGGAGTTGAACAAGGTCAATCTGTTCATTGTGGGAAGAACGCCGTCGATTGCAAGATTGATCGACAGGAGCGATTGTCCAGAGTTAGGACCCGTCGGAAGCTTCTTGGCTTCATCAGAATTCTCCACCACCGCATCGGTTGTGGTGGTTCAACAGTATTACCCAGAGGCAAACCTTCACCCACTGGTAGAGGAACAAGCTAATTATGCAGCAACCGTGCCCGACACGCCTATGACAGCAGTATAAGAAATCACGACTTCAATGTAAATTATACTAAAGAACAAGAAAAACCATGTACATGTGCTTCCGACGACATCGGCGGATCGAGGTAGTCGATGTTGTATAGATGCTACATCTTTCAGACGATCTGGGACAACAACATTTTAAGATTTCGAACTTAAAATCTCTGTTTTTCTTGCTCCAAGACAAACCTCATTTTTTTTCATGGCTTATTTCAAAATCTCAAAATTGTCTTTTAAGATATTCTTGTTCTAAAGTAGTCCATATTAAATAGTAGTTTGCCTGCATATGGACAACACACTCCCATAATATTAATATCTGGTGGCATACATTGAGATGTCACTCATTCATTTATGAGAATGGACAAGTGAAGGTTTGATATTAATGATAAGAAAAATTCAATTTCTAGTTAGTCCTTAGATTTTATCTTTTTTTTTACGAATTAGTCATTAAGTTTACCAAATTTATTTTTCAGTCATTAAATCATATTTGCCCTTTTTAATAATTGGTCCTTCCGTGACTGAACCTTTAGCTCCTCTAATGGAAGCCTCGAACAAGTCAGCTGCCTTGCCACCTCACTTCCATTGTTGATCTCTCCAATTATTTTTGTCGTCGCATGAGCCCCTATCCAATCATGATCTGAATCTGGGGTATTAAGAATTCCAATTTCCATCGAATTTCATCTTCTTCCTCAATAACCGATCCACAAATGACTTCGTGTTTAAGCGGAGGCTGCTGTAGAACATATGCACTCGACCTTGACATCGTGAAATCCCCCATCGACTTCTACCTGATCCTCGCAAACTTCTTCGCCCTCTTCGACTCTCTTAGAATCGAGCAACTCCCTACTCGCAATGTGCATGTGGAAACCCCGAACCCTTCGAAAGCGTCCGAACCAAACATACAATGAAGCCGCAACCCTCCTCTCCACGGCCTATCCCAACATCTTCTCCACCAAACACCTCACAAAGCCCCGCAAATACACCAAGCAACATGACTCTTTCTTGGACAAGTCCCTGGAATTGCTACTACCCTTTCGAGTCATCGACAACTCCGCTTTCTTGCTTCCCAATCCAATCGAAGGTCACCAATTTTTGTGAATCCCATGCCAAAGTTTGAGACAAGTTGAATTCCATAGGAACCATGTGGAATTGTGTGACAGGTACAAGGAGGACTTTGATGCGGTATCAATTCTTGACGAGGAAATAGAGTAAGGAATTGATAGTATCATCGGAACCTGAGTGTGGATACTGATTTGGTGGATGAATCGTCGAAAAAGAGGGAACATGCGAGACTGTATGCGGTTTTGATCGAATGGGAGGATGGCATAAACTAAGTCGTTTTAACTCGATAGAGAGAGTGCCATTGACGTGGAAAAATGGAGGTGAGGTGGCAAGGCAGCTGATGTGTTCGGCGCTCCGATTACGGGAGCTAACGGTCTAGTTCTTTTCATCCCTTCCAACGCACCACCAACCAATGCCGGAAAGACCAATTATTAAAAAAGGTAATAACGTAGTGACTAAAACATAAAATTTTTGAACCTAGTAACTAATTTGTAAAAAGGACTATAAACTTAGATTCCCATAAGCCATGTAAGATTTTACCGTGCACATACAAAGGTCAATTGACTCAATTGGAAAAGAGTATATTGTCATACTAATATTATACATGTACTACTTTAGAACAAAACATTCACACAAGTTTGAGATTTTGAAATATTGAACAATGGAGTAATTAAGTTTTATTTATTTATTTATTTATAATAATATTTATATTACTTTTACCCGAAATAAAGATATATTATCATCGGTTAAATAATTATAAGAAATTAGCATTTTAGTTCCTGAATTTTGGGTGCTTTTTCAATTTTGTTTCTCATTTTCAGGTTTCAAAATTTTAGTTCTTAAATATTCTTTTTTTATATATATATAAACATTCATCCGTTAATCTTTCATCCACCTTCTTAACAGCAAAGCATCCACGTCAGCTCAACATACCTAAACTGCTTCGTCTGATTAACGAAACAAGCAGCCTTCGAAATCGAGCTCACCTTATGAAATTGGCTTGGCGTATCCAATCTGCTCCTAGTGATTTTTGGGCCCAAGTTATTCGAGCTAAGTATCTAAAATCCAATTTTGTTTGGAATGGGAAACCCAAACCAGGTTAGTCTTGATTTTGGAGGGACATCTTACGGGTGACACCTTTACTTCAAGCTGGAGTTGGGTTTAGTATTGGCTCGGGAGCCTCCGTAAAAATTTGGGATGACCCGTGGATTTTACACCCTTCTCCACATACCCCTACACCTCGATTGGGTTCTAAGATTCAAGATCACACGTAACTGGTTAATAGCCTCTTTATTCCTTCCACACATATATGGAATTATACTCTCATTAGAGAGCTTTTTGTGGATGAAGATGTTGATTGGATTCTGCAAAGTAGTACTCCTTCTAGCAATATTAAGGATAAATTGATTTGGACCCCTGAGTCTAAAGGGGTTTTTTTTTCAGTTCGGTCTACCTACTGGCCCTTGCATCCACAACCCAGTCTAACCGTTTCAACTTTAGCACCAGAGGATTGGTGGAAAATCTGGAGATTGCTTGAAATGCTCTTCCATGTAAAACTAACACCTGCTGGACTGAAGATCCTTTTGTAGAGCAACTGTTCTGCTCCCTGTGTCGTAATGCTTCGGAATCTCTTGATCATTTATTTTTCGGTTGCCCTCGGCTTGTTTGGGTTGGATGGAGTCTCCTTGGACTCTGAATATTCAAGAGTTGGAACCTCAGAGTATTGGGGATTGGATTCATCTTATTCTTAATGCAGAAACACTTCTATCGCTGCCTTTGGTGGACTATCGGGAGTTTACTCTTTATTTGACTATTCTGTTTGACTCCCTTTGGTTTGCCAAGAACCAATTTGTTCATCATGGACTTCAGCCTGAGCCCATGCACGTTATTTCGGGAGCACTCCCTTGCGTGGAAAGACGTTGCAGCCTGCCCCTAGGCCTTCGTGGTGTCTTCCTCCTGTTCAAGCTTGAAAAATTAATTTTGGCATTGCTGTTAGAAGATCTTGTTCGTTGGCTGTAGCTGTTTATCGAAATTCAGATGGACAATTGTTCTTTGCTTGGACAAAGAGCGTACCTCTCAGTGGTCCCCTTGTGGGCAAGGCTAGAGCGGCATTATTTGCCGTTCAGAAGGCGTCGTTTTTCTTTCAGGATTTTGTGATCTTTGAAGATGATTCTAAGACAATAGTCGATGCTATTTCGCAAGAGGACTACCCGATAGACTGGAATTTCGTGGGATTATTGCTGATATTTTGTTGTTGAGTGGTTGCCATAGTTCTTGGTCTTTTGTTCATGTTAAGCATAATGATAATTTGGTTGCACATAATCTTGCTAGATGGGCTCCAGCTAGAACATTGTGGGGAATATTCCCACCGCTGTGATTCCTGCTTCTATTCTCAGCAGTGACAACCCAAGGTTTCTCCCTTGAAGTTCATGGGTGCTTAATAAAGTTTACCTAGAAAAAAAAAAAAGAAACAAGCAGCCTCAATTTTCTTCCTACACGGCGTCGTTCGAGAATCCTCCTGGTTTTGAGTCCTCTGGAACTCGATGATCTTGTTGCTTGCTTTCAGTTTTCCTCTAACTTTTTGCTCTGGTGAACAGTGAAGTGTTTGGAGTTTCTTCAACTTTGAGTTTTTTTTTTGGAGTTTCTTCACTGTGAAGAACACCTTGCCATCTTGCTTTTCCTGCTCTTGGGTGCCTTTGGGAAAGCTTTTGGACTCTGTTTTCTCTGTTTTTGGTGTTGGCATTTACTTGGACTTTGGCTTCTTGAACATGAGGAATTTGAATCTCGGAGCTGATTTCAACGGAGCAATCGACGACTGAGGCTTGGAGCTGGGCTCAATCGGGATGATTTTCCTTCTGGAAATAGGATCATTCGGAGATAGAGAAATGGAGGGTTATGAGAAACTAAGACCAGTTTTTTTGGCTGGCTTTTGGTGGTATTCCTTGGACTCAAGCGTCGTTTTGCTTTCTTTGTCATCGTTAGTCTCTGGGTCGTCGTCGTTTTTGTTCTCGGTGTTATCAAAATGAAAAGCAGTGATTTCAAAGTCAAAGAAAGAGTCTTCTTCCTCAAGTTCATCGTCTTTCTTCAGAAAAGTACTAGGAGATGCATTGATGGTGCAGCTCAGCTCGTCGAGTTACACGAAAGAGGAATCTCAGCTCAAGGGCTCCACTGAAAGCTGCATTGATTCGAACCCTTTCGCTGCTTAAGCGTTCTAGGGCTCGATTGAAAAGGGGGACGAAATGATTTGAATATGGGAGTGAGAACTGACAAGGGGGACAAAAGGCTTCTTAACCAAAACGGTGAGCTTCAGCTTTTAAATAAACATAACTGTGAGCTTCAATCTTCTTAACAAAACTGATGTGTTTTGGCCTAGCAAGGAGACGTCCTCGTTTGTAGGGTTGTTCAACCTTGGTGTAGGTGTCGATTTTGGTCAAAACTGGCACGTACACCGAGTAGACCGGTTTTTAAATAATTGTCACATACACCTACACCTTTAAAGGCAAAAATCGGTCATTTGCGGTGGCGATTTCCGGTTATCCAACATTCATATTGAGCCATTTTTTAGTATTTTACGCACTAGGCCTAATATATTTTTCTTTTTTTTCTTTTGATCCATTAAGCACATATCAATAAAATCTAAACTAATGATATCCAAAATCATTAAAATTAAAGATAATCTTAAAAGATAAGAGGAAAATTTAAAGTTCAAACTAATAAAATTCAAAATCAATAAACTTAGAGAACATCACAACAGGATGAGAATATAAAATCTCAACCAATGAAGTTTGTGATTGTGGTGGAGTGTCCATTTGCAAATAAAAATCACCTAACAATTAACAATCAAAGATTCAAAGTACTAACAAGTAACAAACAGACCAACAAGTAACAAACGTACAAACAACAATATGCTAGTTTTACTTCACATTTGCTTCCGGCAGTTCATCAATGATTACGTCTCTTGAACATCCAATTACAATATGTTGTGTTCTCTTTCGGAAAGTGAAAACCTCTTGAAAATTTAAACAAAACGATTCAAATTTCTTTTTTTTTTAAAAGGTCAGAGGGCTCGGGGGAGCCGGGGGAAAAACAGGCCAGATGGGGGGCCGGGGGAAAAAAAGTCCAGGCCCCAGGGGAGCCTGGTTGCCTGGGCCCTGGGGAGTCGGGGTAAAATTTGAAAATTAGTTTTGTTATTTTTTTATAAAAAAAAGGGCCAGAGGGCAGTGGCGGAGCCAAGGGGTGGCAAGGGGGGGCGCTTGCCACCCCTTAGTTCTGTAATTTTCTTTTTTATACACGCATTTGTCAAAAAGCTTGCCACCGGTGTTACCCATCCTCTAGGTTCTTCTCCTCCCCTTCCAATGCTTTCTTTGTTGGTCCGTTGCTGTTATTAGAGAACAAGATACATACATATCTGGGTGTGCTTGTGCGCGTTACATCTGATTTGGGAATGTTCGTGTAAAACAAATGGTTTACTTACAGCTCAATACGTGTCACTGAGGCCCGCCCCCCCCTTTCAACCTATTTTTGAAAACAAAAAACAAAAAACAAATGGTTTTGGTTAAACAAAAAACATAACTTTGACCCAACCCAGCCTGCCTCTAAATTTGTCTGGTTGCGGTTTGCCGAATGAATATAATTATATTAATATATGGTGGCTTTGGTTACTTTGTTTTTTGTTTTCTCGTTGGTTTTAGTTAATTAGTTTGGTTATGTTGCTTTAATTTCTTGTTGTCCTCAGTTGTTTATTTAATGTGTTCATGTGTTCTACTGTTCCGAGTTTAATTTCATATTATATTGTAATTTGGTTAAATTTTCAGACACTGCTCAATTGTTTTTATATGTTAATTTTGAAGCTCGAATTTTATTTGGTGGTGGGCTTATTCAGGTAATTTGTATACTAAAACTTTATTATAAATTAAAAAATGATCTAGTGGATTGTTAGTTGAAATTGAATTTGTGAATTGTTGAATTTTTGATTTGTTTATTTTCGTTTTGTTTTGTTTAGATAATGGATAAGTTCTTGATAAAAAAAGTCAGTCACCGTAGAGTCGTCTAGTATTCCTACTTTTGATGCGAATATTTGTTTGAAAATACCATGTATTTTGTTTAATCCGGATGATATTATTGCTGACCACGAATTACGTAAACTCGTTGAAGAATATGATGTTGAGATTAGAGATCAAATTTGTAGGGACTACTTGATGAAAGGTCCTTGTCAACCACTTGGCTATGATTTTTCCAAGAAGCAATATGAAAAAACAATGAGGGGTTTTAGGGAGTTATGGTTCAAAAATTATGAGTGGTTGGAATACAATGTATCAAAGGATGCGGTGTATTATTTGTGGTGTTATCTGTTTAGGCAAACTAGAGGAGCAAGATTTGGGACGGACGTGTTTACATCTACGGGGTTTAGCAATTAGAAAAAAACAATATATGTTTGACATTAGTCTTACCAGCTGCGACTGCAACCGTTGAGAGAGTGTTCTCTGCGACGAATATTATCAAGACTGAGTTGCGTAATAAGATGAGCGATGAATTGATGAATAATAGCATGATAGTATACATCGAGGGGGAAATTTTTGAAACTGTTGAGAATGAAGCTATTTTGCAACGTTTTCAGAATATGCAAAACCTTATGATCCAATTGACACCTCACAGTCTCAGTAAATAGAACGGTACGTGTATTTTAATATTTTTAATGCTTTTAGTCTTTAATTTTTGATATTTTAACTCTTAAACATTTTTTGCATTACGTAGGAAAATTTTTTGAGATATCATTTCGCCGTAGGAGTTTGCCCCCCCTCCACTTAAGTCCTGGTTCCGCCACTGCCAGAGGGCTCAGGGAAATTGGGGCCGAGGGTGCTGTGGGAAAAATTCCTGGCCCCAGGGAGCCTGGCTGCCTGGGCCTTGGGGAGCCGGGGATTAAATTTGTCAATTAGTTTTGTTATATTTTAGAAAAAAAAAAGGGTCAGAGGGCTCGGGGAAATGGGGGACGCGCTAGGGGCCCAGTGGGAAAAAAAAGTTTAGGGAGCCTGGGGAGGGATTCCTGGAGAGTTAAAAAAATCCTGGTGTCCCGGGAATCGGGAATAACACCGGAATTTTTACAAAACCTTAAACCGACACCGGTGAAGTAAAAAACTGACAACCCGGTGCCGGTGCCATCAGAATTTTCTGATGCCACTGAACAACCCTACTCGTTTAAACATGAGATTACTTGGCTGCTGACACGAGCCTTTAATTAGTGGACGGTATACATGAGTGTTTTTGTAAAAAAAAAAAAAAAAAAAAAAGAGTTTTCGGGACTAAAATTTTGAAGTCGAAGGAAAAAAAATTGAAAAATCTCAAAATTTAGGAATCGAGATGACAATTTTCGAATAATTATTGTAAGCAAATAGGAGTGTGGGGGAGTTCTTGGCGGGGGGAAAAAAGGTTCTATTTTTGCCTTATGGAGCGGAAAAGGAGCTGATCACAGGTCGCAACCCATCTGAGTCCGAGTCAGTCACAAAGTATGGAAGTTCCCTTTACCAAATCCAAGAGTAGGAAAAGGAAACGCCTTGACACGGGCGCCGCCACCGCCAGAGCATCAGGTTTGGTAGTATCACAGCCGGTGACTTTCGTGACCGGAAACGCCAAGAAGCTGGAGGAAGTTCGAGCCATTTTGGGGAACGCCATACCTTTTCAGTCCCTCAAGCTTGACTGTACAGTTCACTCCCTCCCTCCTTCCCTCTCTCCCTCTCTCAACTAATTTTTAATTTTGTTTATTTTTCGTAATATTTCACAGTGCCAGAATTGCAAGGTGAGCCGCAGGATATTTCAAAAGAGAAGGCTCGCTTGGCTGCCACTGAGGTCCTCTCTCTCTCTCTCATATATATATATATATATATATATATATATATATATATATCTTTGCATCAATATCTATTACTCTATTTTAAATCGTTTGGATTTTCTGAACGGGAAGGTAAATGGGCCTGTGCTGGTAGAAGACACTTGCCTTTGTTTTAATGCACTACAGGGTCTACCCGGTTTGTTAATTTTCCCCCTTTTTGTAGTTTGCTTCATTTATGTCATACACATGCACATCTAGAAAAGTTATCTATAGTGCTTGATCGTGAATTTTAGTTGGTTGTTTGGACGTATTGCAGGGCCATACATGTAAGTCCTATTCCACTCTGGATCTTAGCCTTGAAGTGAAGTTCTGTATCTAATCAATGTGTTGATCGCTGTTTGTCCTACTTTTGCCGTATCTAATAATCGATCAGTATTTTCATCTGCTGTATTTATTTCTTAATTGATATGCTAAGTAACAGTTAAAGAATCTTAATGGAAGAGAATATAGAAGTAAGACTTGGTTGAAGTTGATGCAAGCCGGTGCATTGATGCTCTCGTAGGTCCTTAAAAAAAAATAAGAAACTTGAGGAAAGAAAGAAAGAAAGAAAGAAAGAAAGGTTCACTGACTCTATTGAGGAAGAATCGTGTCTTGCTTATATTTTGTAAGGCAAGGCATCTTGGCATATAAGTCAATTATGATTGTGTAATACGTCATTTATCTTTAGAAAACTGAAGTCCCTTACCCACTTACTTTCACCTTTACAACAACATCGTCTAACGTCTTAGCCGCAGAACCATGAACCATCCTCAATTATGTGGACCTTTATTGATGCTCTGTTGACACTGTTAAGATTTTTGAATTCCCACTCTCAATTGTAGTATTTCTTTGTCATAGAACATATGAGATGAAAATTCTTTGTTGAACGGCTTAGGGTGGGAGGAGAAATTTCTCCTAGTTGGTTTCAGGGTCTCAGCCTTTCCATGTGTGACTCTCTAGGGGCTGAATGGCATAGAAAATTGCCCTAGAAAATTGCTCTCTGGTATGTCGTTATGGCTCGCCTTCATCAATTCATGAAATCTTGTATATATGTACTTCATTATGCGGTGCCTAAGTCAATGCATGATATCATCTTCATGAATCTATGGTTTGCGTGCTCCTTGCAGTCTCTCATCTTTCATGACAACGGAGTTTTCAGCTTTGGAGCTGAGTGATTCTGTCTCGCAGGATTTATTATTTTGTTTGATGATTATATCAAATCTGCTTAGCCCTCTTTTCCCTCTTCTCTTTTGGATCTTCAAAGCTGTTGTTGGAAAGTAAGCAATGATCTTGCTTCATTGTTATTGATACCTGTATTAGGTTAACCTGTTATGGGTTAAGGCTTCCTAACCAAGTTGTGTCTGGCGCTGTTTTCAGATTACCAGCGCATAATTCCTTGTAGATATATGTTTCTCTACTAGGATTAGTCTAGCAGAAAATTTCGATTCTTTTATGCACTTTAGTTCTTAGCCACATTGGTGATGGTTGGGCAAACGGCTTCAACAAATAATTCTATTTTATAATGCATTTTGTTTCAATAGCGGGTAAAATTCCTGAGGGAATCTCGGCATTTTATTTAATCGCAGAGTCTGATACTTCTTTGAAATAATTTGAGTACTAAAGTGTAAGTTCCTTCACTTTCCTGTGTCTTGTACAAAAACAAATGGGAAACTTCAAAGGCATGTTGCTTTGGGGTTTCATAATTGAAGTTTATATTAATATTGCAATGAGGTGGTATTGAAGGCCGTTACTCAATCCTGGTTCGGCTCCTAAAAAGTGGACTACAAGCCTGGTGACTATACATCAATATGCCCTGGATTCTCAGGTAGTTCAGAATATTGTAGGCCAGAGACATTAAACCCCTTGAGCATGATCAGCACAAATTCTCTGTCTCTGTCCCTATCCTTCTCTCACACGCTTGCGCTCACAGAGATTGGAGAACTAATTCTATTTGTTGTCTTATGCTTCCATGCCGCCATTGGAATAATTATGCGACTCTGAATCAGCACGTTCTGGGAAAATTATCATCAACAGATCTCTTTATAAACCTTCGTATGATTGGGTATGGGGCCCGATCAGCATTTGCAGATATTGGTCATCATTACTACTGTATATGACACTTGACAGTTGAATTGCTGCTCTGTTCTTACCTTTTGTGTATAATTTCCTTCCCTCATGTAACATGTATTTCAAGTACAAAAGGTCTATGTGGTCTTAGTCATATACATTCGGCAATTCTTGATCGTGATGACTATGTAACATTTCTCGTAAATATTCTGATGAATCATCACATAGAGAAACATCCTCCCATGCGTTATATTATATGACATGTGTGTATGCTTCATAAGGCAACATTTTCAATGAGAGTTTTACCTCTCATCTGATTGTTCAAGAAATTCCTTTGTTGATAGCTTAATTTTGGTATCATTTGTATGTGTGCTCCTAACATTCTTGATTCGCTGTGACTCTCTGCTGATCAATATCTAATGGGAATGTTGTGCAATGCAGCAAGTGGTTCCTGCAGAAGATTGGTCATGAAGGTTGTTGTTCTCACTGTGCTCTATATGTTGTCACTGTGCTATATATTGCCATTCTTTTATGTTTTGGTATCTTTCTTACATCATGCTTGGTTCTAGTTTTTGCTATGCTAATCTCAGATCTTACAGGTCTGAACAATCTTTTGATGGCATATGAGGACAAATCAGCTTATGCTTTGTGTGCATTTTCTTTTGCTTTTGGGCCGAATGCCGAACCAATTACATTCCTGGGGAAAACTCCGGTACATATTTGTGGTTTTGTAGTCCTTGATGCTGATTGGGCAATGAAGATGTATATAAATTTGTTTTCAGCAGTTTCATTCATGTAGTCCTCCATCCTAATTGGCAATTAGATTTAGGGAGCCAACAATAATTGTGAAGGGAAATTTTTGAACAGGAAAGTTGATATTCTTATCACAGGAACTGACAGTAGTTTTGGCATCACTTCTTAGGGGAAGATAGTTGCTCCAAGAGGACCTAATGATTTCGGGTGGGATCCTATTTTTCAACCTGATGGCTATGAGCAAACGTAATCCCATGCCTCTTCCCACTTAAGATTTTTGCTGTTTCTAAGAGCCAACAACACTAGCAGCCCACTTATGGTATTTTGTCTTTCCATAGTTATGCAGAGATGCCAAAGGAAGAAAAGAACAAGATTTCACACCGGTCAAGGGCCCTTGACATGGTAAAATCTCATTTTGCAGAAGCTGGATACACTTTCCAGATAGACTCGTCTGTTGAGTGAGCTACATACGTTTCTTGCTGCCATTTTATGATGGATGTTTCTACACCTGCAAGGAATTCGTCTCAGCATCAGTGCTTCCATAACAGATAGTTGTAGAACTAAGAGCTGAAAAGGAAATGTACTTACTGTTGTCTAGCTTTGAACTGAAAATTGAAACCTCTTTATGAGAACAGTAATAAGTTACAGCTTATGGAGCAAAAGATTTGTCTTCATCTGGTTAAAATAAATTTTGTCTCTTGGTGTCTATAGTTTTGAGTATCTTGCTTAATGCTCTGGTAAAACCATATGTGGCCAGTCCTGTTTTTACTCGGGGCTGGACTATGAACCCACATGCCAGCACGTGATATCTATCAATGGTGTCGGCTTGACACGACTCTTAAAAGTCTCTGTTCATCTGGAAATCTACTGATGATGCATGTCGGCAAGCAACCTCTTTAATATATTGCTTTTTCTTAACAGAGCGTGCATGACACCGTTAAATTCATCAGAAACGGATTTATGGGTAAGGAGTAAGGACATGGTTAGAGCTCTGACATATCCATGCGACTGACTTTCTCTTCAACAAAGCATGAGGCTTGAGCAGGCTTCCAAGTTTCTTTTTTGTTAACTTCAGATCATCTAATGTCTATAATTCTGTGATATTTTTGGATCTTTTAAAATCATTATTAAGATTTAATAAAGTCATCTCAATCAATAGAAAGAGGTCATCCATAATTGAATCCAGATCATTTTTAGACTTACTCTTTTCTTCCCAAAGATTTAATTCCTTTAGTAGAGAATTACAAAGAATGAGTTATATATATATATATATAACTAGAGAGAGAGCAGAATCGAAAACGAAGTTCGAGTTCTGGTTACAAATGACTTGAGCTACGATATTTAAAGACAGATGAGAGCCACTGTGTATTCACACGGATCCTGTGTAGTCACGCGTGTTGTTACTGTGGATGAACAGTGACCTGTCGGCTGCTTTTACAGCTGGTGAATAGTAAAAAAGTCAATTTTACTATTCATAGGTTGACTTTCGTTTGAACTTTTCGGTTGACTTGCTGACTTTCGGTTGACTTTGTCCTTACATGTCTTCAGATTTTACATGAGCTTCATATAAAATCTGCAAGGTCGACTGAGTAAGGGTCTTGACTATCCTGGAACAGGGGAATCCAAGTAATTGGGCTTGGATTGACTTGCAGTGGATGAGTGAGATGAGGCTGGAGAATGCCCATCTAAACCTGGTTCACTGATTTTGCTGACTTCGTGCTGGAACTGGAGGCATAACTCTTGGAGTTCAGATTTACTTTGAGCCTGGGTCATGGCCGAGGCAAGAGCAGTCTGGAGACTGACCTTTTCAACTAAGAATTGAGAAACTTCTTGAGGAGCAGGAAATTCCTTGTTGACTTGATCCACAATGCGATGGATGTTGAACTTATCCCACCATTTGACATGGAAACGTCGGACAAGTATATTGGAGTTGACTTGATAATCTCATTTCAGAATCCAAGGGACTTTGTATTTACTTACAAATCTGCAGAGGATAGGGAAATGGCTTTCCTGAGCAGTGCCTTGGCCATGATTATGAAATCTGGCAATGGCTTTTGAAAGATCGATGGGAATGATATCTGTAACTGGTCCATACAGGTTCCACCATTGGAGAAACCAGATGGGGAGTTGACTTTTGAACTTGTTATCAAAGTTCAAGAACCAAGAATGAGAGAAGGTCTCATTTTGGTAGAGTAGTACTTTTGACCATGCTTCAATATAATCGTAATAATTGAAGCCAATGGGCTGACCTGGTAATTCTTTTAGAATGGAGGGATGCGAACCCCATTCAGTACAAGAAATAAAATTGACTATGAATAACTTGTGGAAAATAACCTTTGTCTGAGTAGGATCAAATCTATCAATAATAGGTTCAATCCGGACTGACTCAGTATGAAGGAGGATTACTTTGTAGAAACCGATTGACTTGTTGGGATGTTCCGGGACAAAATGCCACTTAGGAGGCAAATAGGCTCGGAGCAATTTACTATGTTGCGCATGAAGGAGAGCAACTTGATCCTTTTGACTTGGTGCAACCTGAGTACCGATCAGATAACGATGACCATACTCAATGTGGAATACATGTTGCGTCACTTGTTTGACCATAAATTCCGATGTATTTTTCGGAATGTAAGGAACTTTACCTTGAGGCTTACTTTGTAGTCTTTTGTCCGGTGACTGGGCCGGTTCTTGTAGTCTTAACGGAGACTGGGCCGGAGACATAGTCTCAATAATTGCATATGGGTCTAGAGGCGGACTTGCTGGCAAAGAGGCCAGGGCCGAGTAAGTGGGTTTACCATAGTGACTTGTGAGGGTGAGGGCCGATGAAGGTCGAATAGAAGGGGGTCGAACACTAGGACCTGGTTGACTTGGTTGACCTAAAACTTGAAAACGATTACTTGAAGTTTGACCTGTAGAACCAAATGGTACTAACAAATGGTCCGGGAGTAGCTTGGGGATATCTGACTTGGTTGACTTAGCAGGTTCTTTGCCTTGAGGTTTAGGAGCCATGGGATTCCTGCAAGAATTCACGGGTAAGGAAGTCAGGGATACTGTTTTGACTCCCTGGAATGTATGCAATGTCAAAATCAAAAATACTTAAAATTGCTTGCCAACGAGCAAAAATCTGTTTTGATGCAATATTTTGAACATCTTTTTCCAAAACAAATTTTGCACTTTTGCAATCAACACGAATTAAGAATTTCTGATTTAATAAATCAGATTGGAATTTACTTATACATAGTACTATAGACAAAATTTCTTTTTTGATAGTACTGTAATTTTGCTGAGCCGGATTCCAATTGCCGGAATAAAAACGGACAATTTGTTCAGAGGAATCTGGTGTGACTTTTTGCTTGAGAATACCACCGTAACCAAGCTCGGAGGCATCAATCTCGACGATTTTGAAGGAATCCGGGGAAGGAATGCCAAGACATGGGAGTGTCTTAACATGTGACTTAATGAGCTGGACAATAGCCGTATGTGCTTTCGTCCAAGGTGGAGGATTCTTCTGGAGACGATCAAAAAGGGGTTTGCATTGATGTCGGAGATTTTGATAAAATTCCGCAATATAATTTAAGGATCCTAAGAACCTCTGAAGCTGGGTTTTATCAAGGATGACATCGGGGAATTTATCAGCAAACTGGATAGCTCTATCAATTGGCTGTATTTGACCTTGGTAAATGTTAAAACCTAAAAATCTGACTTTGGTTTGAAATAACTTGATCTTAGGGGCAGAGACTACTAAGCCGTTTGACTTAATAATATGAAGAAACTTGTTGAGATGTTTCCAATGTTCTTCTATGGATCTAGAGAAAACAAGAACATCATCAATATAAACTATGGTGAAATGACTATAAGGATTGAAAATATCATTCATGATATTTTGGAATTCACTTGGGGCATTCTTTAAACCAAAGGGCATTACATTCCATTCGTAATGTCCAAAAGGAGTGTTAAAAGCAGTTTTGTACTTATCAGACTCATGAACCTGGATTTGCCAAAATCCACTTTTCATGTCGAATTTACTAAAAACTGTGGCTCCTGAAAGGCGTCCTATGAGATCTTTCTTATCTGGGATAGGATACCTAATCCATTGGAGGACTTTGTTCAGGGGCTTGTAGTTGATGACTAACCTAGGAGTTCCTTTTTCTATTTCAGCATTTTTCTTGACATAGAAAGCAGAACAGGACCAAGGGGATTTACTATGTCGTATAATGCTTTTACTTATATATATATATATATATATATATATATATATATAGAGAGAGAGAGAGAGAGAGAGAGAGAGAGAGAATTTAGTCTTAGCATTTGAAAGGTAAACAATATAGTTCATGGCTTTTAATAATAGATAATATCCTTTGACATATAATACCTTGATTTTATATAACACTTGAGGCTTTGTACTAATTGTATTGGGGAAATTATGGGTTTTTGTAAAAAAAAAAATATTTTGTGCTGTTTTTATTAAAGATTGCAATGTTTTATTAAAGGTAAACAATATTTTATAATTTTTTTTGGATTAGAAAACATTTTTAAAATCATTAACCAAACACCACTCTCGACAATTGATCCCCTTGAACCTCCTCGAAACACCACTTCTTTATAATTTTTCCCAAATTAAACATCTAACCATTAAGATTGTTCCACGTGCTATAGTTTTTAAGAGTTAGAAATGGTAATTTATGAAGAGTAGTAAGTTAATGAACAAATTGCAAATCAGGTGGTAGTTTAAGGTGATAAAATACAGTTTTCTCCATTATTTATGATGTCATATTTACCTGTATTACTTTGAGCATGCGATAATTCCGTTTATTGTTCTCTCTAGCAGATACATTAATCTAATAACACTAAACAAAAGGGGGGGGAAATTGCATTTAGGCTTCGATATAGATTGCTATAGCCCGACCATTGTTGAAGTAGTATGCTTTCCTTGTTATTTTCTTTCCTCCCCTCTTTATTTTCCCATCTCAATCTCTCTATCATTATATATATCATTTTTTCACTGTGCAAGTTGGCGAATGAATGACATTGGTCCCACGTCTTAAAAGTGGACAGACCCCTCACATGCCTTATGGTCCCCATCTCCTATGCAAAAGCCATGAAGTTTTCCTCATCTAACGTGTGAATTAGGTCTCAATTCTCATAACTGGCATCTGTTCGGACCACCCATTTCGTTTCCTTAGCCATGAACAGAGCACCAAGGACACGTTAAAGAGGAAGGGAAAATTGGTGGGGGCACTTGGAGACCCTGATCGCAATTGAAACTGTGCTTATGTGGATAAAAGTGTACGGTCTCCGTTTCGATTTTTCATTAGAATCGTACCGAAGCAAACTTAAGTGAGTCTTAGGAACAATGGATCATAAAGTTTATCTAAACTGAGCCCGCTCTGTTCAAGCCCAGTGTTAGGGGTTCATTCTCGTGTTTTCCTTTTGGTAGTGAATTAAAAAAAAAGTGTCCAAGGATTTCTGGCAAACTTTCTTAACTCCATTTTTTTTGTAGCTTCTTGCCCAAGACTTCATATGACATAAGAAACTGTGCCTTTGATTTGTCAAAGGGTAAAGGAAAGTGGCAAAGGTTAAACCAGTGGTTAGGAGCAGTGCATCATTTTGGTAAGACCCATAAGGTGAAACAGGGCATGATGTTAGTTAGTTAGTTGATAACTTTAATATCATGTGGGTTTGCCAGTTGCGCGCACATGGAACAATCACAAAATGCCGGCAGAGTGAAGAACATCGACAGCCCATCATTATAATAATGCAGAAGATAACCCCAATTGCTACCAATAAAGTGAAAAAATCGCTTTCATTGCCAAAGAAAAAGCCAAAAGTGAAAAAAAAAAAAAAGAACATCCACCTGCTATTCCTATGCATCATCCTGTAACAATAATGTTCTTTTCCGTAATTCCAGTCTGAGATTCAAACTCTGTTGCTTGTATGACTAGACAAAAACATGCAAAAAAAAAACACAGAAAAATGGCTAAATCATCCAAATGCTATGAACCCAAAAGAGTATGTAGGATCCGACATTGACACTGGAGATAGACAGATGGACCAGTTGTGGTTAGACGGTGAGGGGGGTGATGAGGCTGAGAAGGAAAAGAAGAGAGAACTGAACAACGCTTCCGCACCTGCTCCTAAAATAGCGTTGGTTTCCTCAAGCTGAAACAGGCCGAGGTTGAGCAATGAAGGATATGGGGGTGCAACAATGTGAAGACAGTGTAAAAAATGTACACTTGCCAAAATATGCGACGAACCAGAGATGGCGAAAACGATGGATGTAATAGGGGATATTGGTTACTGCTATAATATGTAATATTGAAAAATCAAACAAAAGAGATTAATTGACCTTTTCTCTGGCCAATTTAGAATTGGATACTAGCACTGCCTGCCTCTACGGCAGCCAAGTACACCGGCATCAGAAGTTATAGAGCCAACCATCGAGGACGATTTAGCACCCAAGCTTGAGGCCCTCGCATAGCTGTTTGAAGCTCCAGCTCCTGATGGAGTGAAATAAGCACCATTCAACAACATGTCTCCCTCTGATCTCCAATTCCAGTTCTTCCACTTGCTTGTATCTGTGTCCACCCTCTTTGTCACCTGATCAAGGAAATTTTCCATCCACAATCAAAGAATTCAGTATGTGAACCTCACTGTAATCACAAAACCAAGGTTATGAGTTAACACAATACCTCTTTTGCAAAGGGGTTTGTCGGTGCAGCATATCTGTTGCCCTGGCTATTGATGGTGGGTTCTGCACTTCCACCAATGGCATACATCTCCCAGTGAGTGTAGTCATTGTTCACGACATGAAAGTATCCGTGTCTACACCTGCATTAATAATAGATTGGGCTCTTTTCAGGTTAATCAGAAGCTTTAAAGACTTCAAAGACAAAACGATATGAACAAAGTTTTCCATAAATTCTCAGCCCCCTATGAGTATATCCAAAACTTTGTGGTCCCTAAGGGGAGTATCATATGTCTCTATGTAGTTCAGTTTTAGACAAAATATGTCTTACTTTTGAACGGGCTGCATTCGAAAGCATCAAAGGTTAAGTTGATACAGTCTAGTTAATGCATTAAATTGGAATAGAAGATAAGTTTAGAGACCACGTATTTGAACCAAGTGAGGCAAAAAATTGGAAACTAAGACTGAAAGGCAAGACCAATGTGAAGTATTTTTTTTCGTAGTATCACAGGAGACAGGGCAGCTGCTTGAAACGGTCCACTCATCAGGCAACCATTTCCACTGAAATGAACATGGAAATGGTTGTAACATGGAAAAGCAGAGTAAATACTACCTTGGCATTCTCTGGATGAGTCCCTCTCCAAAATGGTTGTACGCAATGGTCACTTGCATCTGCTTGTCTCGCGTGTAAGAATCACTGTGGCCCAACAGCATCACCTGTTTTTATTTGTTTTTATACCAGTGAGTAACAGCGTCAGTCTGCCGATTAGAAAAATACATTTTCACCAAAATCGTTAAGGAGAGAGAGGCATTAAACGCACCTCATTGTGGTGGGTGAAATGGTTGTTGGAAATGGTAATTGCAGTTGAGCCCATGATAGCATCAACAAGGCCATCGGCGCAATTAGAAAGAGAATTGTGATCAACCCAAATGTGACTTGAGCCAAAAATGGAAATGGCATCACCATCAGCCATTGTCCTCCACCCAAAGTGAGTTGGCGAGCTCCTCACCATAGCATCGCCAGTGGGCTTGCAGTCATGGATGTGAAGACCGTGAATGATTACGTTAGTAATAAACTGGATGGTGATGCATCCTCCATTGGCAATGTGGACATTCACCCCACGGCCATCAATGGTCTTGAAGCTGTTCATGATGAGCTCCTGCTTCAATTGTATGACCATGTCCCGCTTGAACACAATCCAGAGAGGCCTGTCCTGGATGACAGCATGGCGCAAAGTGCCAGGCTTGGGGTTGACAGCGTCATCGTCGCTTGAGTCGGTGACGACATAAAAGCGGCCATCGCGGCCACCAATGGCATTTCTGCCAAAACCAATCCCACAGTCCGCAAGGCGCTTGCGGTTGCGCTGCCAGTTGGGGTCACAGCGCCAGCAGTCATCAATGGGATTGCCGGTTCCGCATGAGAAGAAGCCCAGCTTTCTCCTCTCAGTGCTGTTGCTTATGCTCCTGCAATGTCAAACAAATAGATTTAATTCGCACCCTTAACTGTCACTGAAACATGGCAATCAAAGCTCCATCTCCTGATATGCGTTAATCATTTTCCTCAGTAGAAGATGCTACGGAAATTCAGTAAATGCAATTATCTGTAACACAGTACGGCAATGCGAAAGGAATAGTAATTCCACTGTGAGGGGGTGTCGGTGGAGGTAACTTATGTCCCCTACGACCAAAAGCTGAGCGGTGTAGAGGCAGCATACGAAGACAAGAATTAAAAAAAAAACAACCATTTTGTCCATTAGTAAGGTAGTTTTGTCTATTTCCGTGTAACGGGTAAAATTTATCTTCCACGTAGACAAAAAAAGGGTAGAATTTATCTTAGCTACTTTTGCAACATGTATGCCACACGCACTCGTGTCTATTTCCGTGTAACGGGTAAAATTTATCTTCCACGTAGAAAAAAAGGGTAGAATTTATCATAGCTACTTTTGCAACATGTATGCCAGACGCACTCATACAATATAAAGTAACTTTCTATTCAGATTACACACCGACATGAAATTGTATGAAGAGCAATTCAGCAAAGGGGTGGTGAGTCCACGAGAGCCAGCCAGTTTGGAGCAAAAGCGGACACATTACCATAATATCAACTACTGCATGTGCCTATAGAAGCTGCTGGCATTGTACCTTCAAGTACTGAGAGATAGTGCAAGAAAATTGGATAGGGAAAGAGACAGACAGTCAGTGGTAAAGAACTTTTGTCCGCGAAACACGGATCTCACTCTCACAGTCGCATCCCAAAGGGCATGTGAGTGATCCGGGGGAACGAGGGCGACAAAAGAGTCAGGGAGGTGGGTTGGTTCCTCCTGGCCCTGGGTCCCCCGTTTACATGCAGTGGCAGTCGCAGTGAAACCCTCACAAATACGGGGGGCATAAAGGGAACATAATTAACCTTACTACAATTATGCTCACTTAACCTAACCCCGAAGAGAGAAGAGAAAATGCTGTGAAATTGCAGAAAGAAAAAGATAAGAGAGACCCACATCTCCACCATGGAAACAACCTCCTCCGGATTATCCACAGCATGCTTGTCCGAGCCCTCAACCTCCTCCGAGTCCAAACTGAAATAACCAACCAACAAAACTAAATTAATTACCAGGCCATTAAAATAATTACAAAATTTAAAAGCATTTCGTTAATTATTTCTTAACAATAAACCAAAATAATTAACCAGAACCACCTTCTTTAGAACAAAATGTCATTAACTTACTAATAAGGGTATTTTAGGGAATTAAGATGTTAATTAGGAAGGGACACGTGGTAAGTAAGACAACGAGTACTGGATGATGGGAATGGCCAAGCTAGGCTAGCTAGCAGACAAGTACGGGGGACCGGATAGAGATAGTGTTGGTGTGCAACGCTCGAGAGCAGTAGTCGGCGTCTCTGGCTCACTACTCCCAGTAAAACCGTTAAGAAAGCCGTTTCTAGAGAGAATAGCTCTCTTTTAGACAGAGAAACAACGAGGCGACTCGTCGGCGGGAAATATACCCTAAAAACGAAATTCTTTTTATATTCGCATAATGAAATGTCCTAATTACCCCCCCCCCCCCCCCCAAGGATTTTTACATCCGTACCTCAAACAAATAGCAATTGAAAATTAAGGGAACTGTGCGAGGGTAATAGTGAGGGCGTTGATCATATTCCGAAGGACCAAGCAGTTAAAAAGGTCTGTTGTTGCAGGGAAGGCATAAAAAGAGCGGACATATAACGGAATAAACGATCCAGATCTAGGGATCTGGATTACAACGGCTGAGATTCTTGTATTGCGGTTGGACAAGATTGCACCGAGAGATTATCCAACGGTCTAAAACCGCACGGTCGACTAAAGCAACGGGTCAGTTATAACGTTGGGTAACTTTTGTCTGGAAGCTCAGCCGTTTGTAGTTTTACCGAGTTAGTAGACACTGACCTCGCCACCATTGATGAATTGCTTGAGCTCTGCAATCGCTCTGTTCCCCCATTGCTGTAAGAGAATAAACAATGTGTAAATTCAAGCTCAAAGGAGCAAGGAGACGCCACAAAAGCTATGTACGCCTCACTTTTTGAGCAATTTATATGTGCTATATTTGTAGAGTAAAATTCAGTGGCCTCGGAGAAAAAATAACTAGAGAAAAGGAAAGTGTAAAAGCTCGCATTAATGGAGTCCGCCAAATCCACAAATGCGAAGCTGAAGAACAGACGCCGTAACTTTAAGAGAGAAAAAACCACGTATGTGGCTAAAGTTTCAGAACTCGAAAGCCCATATAAAAAAGGAAAGCTCGAAAATGTGATACAAAAATTGAAAGCAGCTTCTCTTGAGATATTAAACCAGATTTAGCAGAGGGAGAGGGAGCAGCTAATGTAAAAAACTCTCCACAGCGAAAATCACCTGGTTTCGGGGATCTGGTCCTTCCGTATCATTGCCATTGCTCCGACAAACAACAGCACCAGCACCACTGAACACAGACCAACCCATTTCTTCGACACCGACACTGCCATTCTCTATCCGCTCCTCACTCTAAGTGCTCTTTTTCCGAGAATGTGTGTCAGAGGAAGAGAGAGAGACACGAAGACAGAGGAAGAAAAAAAACAGAGGAAGAAGAAGAGGCTGAGACAGTAGGAGAACGAGCTCCAACAAAACAGCCTTTTATAGAATGAGAGAGACAAGCGGAAAAGGATTAAATAAATAAAAAGGCCAACACCAAAAACAAATACGTTTCCGTGCCGTTAACTAACTATTCGTTCTCTCGTTAACAAACAAAAAAACTATTCGTTTTTTTATCTTTTTCGTTTTAATCCCGGCCTGGGCCGGCATAACGACGTGAAGTAACTCGGCGAGTTTGACCCTGGTTAGGTTCACTTCAACCAACCCCCCACCCCCCCACACAAACTTAACCCACGCCCGTTGGCTCCCCAGTAAATAACCCTAACCACATTCTTAACCACCTCACTTGTCACTGTACCTCCCCTAACCGCCGCTAACTTTTTTTCACATTCTTAAGCACGCCTGCCACACTGCCCCCAAACCTTTTCGCACGTGCATTCCGCCGGCCACTCACGTGCCACCCCCTCTCTCTCAACTCTCATTACTTACAGTTTATTGTTTACTGTCTGGGCTTCTGAGGGTTTAACAGTTTTAACCGTAGGGGCAGACTTCATAGTGACACGTCAGCGAGGCCGTTACGGCAAGCAGGGGGAGAGTACGGACGGCGTGTCACGGAGACAGATGTCACGGTTTCTTGCTGATTTTGCGGTAACGAATAAAGTGAGCACAAAGGAATTGAGAATTTTTTTTATTTTATTAATTTGTTTTTTATTTTTATTTTTATGCATTTGTTATGTGTTGGCGTGGATAGGTCATTCCCAGGCGCCAATCACGGCCTTTAAGTTGTTTGACTCTCTCAACATGCAGGAATAATGCTTACAGGCTGTTTTAAAATGTTTTGTTTTTTCAAATGCAATTTAAGGGATTGGTTGTTTGGTAAGCAGTTTGGACCAGCTTTTATTGATTTCAAAGAAAAAAATACAATGAATTTCAAACTAAAATGAGGATTGGCTTGGGTTCTTATGGGAATTTGCTTGGGATTAGATTCTAATTATTTCCTTGAATTGTATTACTGTTTAAAACTTTATACGAGTAGTATTAAGGGTTCGGATTCAGTACACACCGTACGGGTCCAAACCTGTCCAGACCGTGGGTCTGGATTGAATCCTCACCCGATCAGGCGGCTCAAGGGGCGAGTTTAACTTTAATGGTCGGAACATAGTGGTCCGACTACTATAACTAAACGAACGCACGTGAGCCGTCTGATTCGGTCGGGATTCAAACCAGACCGTGGGTCTGAACAGATCTGGACTCGTACGGTCTGGACTAAATCCAGACCCTAGTATTAAAGCTTATTATACATTCCATTAGTTGTTAATATCTATTTTCAAATTGCACTATAGAATTCGTAAAGAAAATTATACAATACTCTTATCCATTTGATTGAATTCAAGTTGGAAGAATAAGACTGGTCAAAGGAGGGGGAATTTGGAACAAAACTAATGAAGTTTAGAACAAGTGAGTAAGAAAAATAGGTTAGTGTGCATGTGGTTTTGCCTATTCAGCAGATAACTCCAATATAGTCTTCCACGCTGTATGGTTCAGACAGATCGAAAGCAGGGCACTGCACTGTACCTTTTTTTCTTGCTGCTCTTTGGGTCAAATTTTATAAGGAACTATATCCCACAATGTCCGCAATGGACTGCAGATTTTACTTTGGAAGTAGCTTCAAGAGGACGCAGCGTTTTAAATGCCTTTTGTCCCGGTTTTCGAACTAAAATTTGACAGATAAACTTCCCTGTTAAAAAAAAAGGTCGTATCTTTTGCTTGCTAAAGGCAAAATACCTACGAACTTCACTGGGTTCGAAGCAGTGGCGGAACCAGGACCAAAATTCAGGGGGGTCGAATTCTAAAGACGAAATGATAAAATTTTTTTTTTCCTTTATAATGCTAAAAATTGTCTTACAATTACAATATAAAAAATTAAAGACTAAAAGCATTAAAAATATTACAATACATGTACCCAGTGGCGGAGCCAGAAACCTAATTAATGGGGGGCAAACTTTTTAAGGAAAAATGACAAAAAAAAAATTTTTTACTACTTAATGCAAAAAAAGTCTGAAGTTCTAAAATTAGTGCTTCCCTTTGCTCCATGCAATGACACATTTGTCTACCTAGAAGTGCAAAATACTCATCCGCCTCGTGATATTTTGGCAATCAACTTTTTTTTCGTTTTTTTTTTTCTTTCATTCTTTGACTAAGTTAACGTCCATACATAGTGGATATCTAAGTCCACATAATATTGTACCTCTGAATAGAGGAAACAACACCTGGCTCTTATGATCAGACATCGAGACTTTCACAGACACCCAACGAGGGTATACCCAGGGAAGAAAAAAAGTGGGTCGCGGGAACAACCTGCAACCGTACTATCCAAATAATTGAACAATATTTTTTTTTTGCAAAAAGTTGCAATAGGAGCTTTTAAGTTTTTTTTAATATAATATGCAAAAATAAGGGAAAAAAACAAAAAATGAGAGAGTGAGAGGTGTGAGGACTGATGGTGCCAGTTTAGCTCATTTCTGCTGTGTGGACTGATAGAAAATATCAGACGATGTTATTGCAGTTTTCTGGGTCAGGGGTATCGGACTCAGGCTTTATGTGTAAAACATATGTATAGTTGGTCTGAGCCAGAGCTTCAGGGGTATCGGGCTCAGACCAACTTAATTTTTTTTTTAAAAAAAATAAAAAAGTAATGAAAAAAAAAAATTTTGTGGCGTGAGGGGTAGCGACCGCCCACGGTCGCTACCCCTTAGTTTCGCCTCTGGTTCGAAGGCTGCATTTTGATTTGCAAACCAGATTTGGTATGCCTCTCAAGTCTCGTACGTGTCTTTAATTTTAAGACCAGGGTCCGAAACTGGGTGGCCTCGGAGCTGGAATTGGGACTCCCATGTGAACTGTCTATTTGGGACAAAGGCGAAGGCGCTGAATTCAACTTTGGATCAAAGAGTTCACATGCTAAACTTCTGGACGAGGGATTCCCTTCGTTTAGGTCATATTGATTAGGGTGTGGCGTGGTGGGAGTAGGATTCTAGGCCTGAAATTGTGCCTCTTTATTGACATCCACATGTATGAAGAAGTGCAGCTGAACTGGGTTTTATTGCGAACAATCAAACGTGGTCTATAGACTTCTCTCCTTAGGAATTAGGATATGCTGCTGCCTACTACCCTAAACGCCCCCTTGTTGGTTGCCGAAAGAGAAAATGCTCAACACCCACCGTTATCCCCTAGATGAAGTTCTAAGGAAATACCATTAAATGAATCAGATATGTTATTGTTGCCAGAAGATTATAAAATGGGTCTACATTTATTGCCCTTTAATGCAGTGGGATTTGCAAAAACACTCTGCCTCACGGGATATGGAATTTAAAAATAAAATAAAATAAACTATAAAAAGTAAGAAATAGTTTAATGGTTGGAAGAAGATTCCACCACTCCTATACAAACTCTATCCATATCTTTTACCTAATTGGTAGACCGATTCAATTAGAGTATTTGGAATTTGTTGTTATACTTTCAGTTTAATTAATGAAAATTTTTAATTAGGCCAAATTTACGGAGCGCCGTGTACAAAATGTAGGTGCAATGGACTTCTCTACCTACCCAATAGAAATTATGTTTAATGGAAGAAGAAATTTAATATAAGTTGATAAGTCATAATATGATTGGCTAAACCCATCAAAAGTATATCAGCTTATCAGTATGATGGGTCATAATATGACTGACCCATTGAAATTCACCAGCCCATCTGTCCAAGGCCACATGCCCCTTCTAGACCCCAGCCTACACACATACGAATTGGTCCCTCTATATTTTCTCGTTCAACCATTTAAAAGAGTCATAAGATTTACATTATTAGGACTCTAATCCCTTCACATATAAATAGGCAAGTATTTATCTTCATATTTTCTCCCGTCTCATTACTTCTCTAGACTCAATCTTTAATCGCTCCTCTCATACTCAAATATTCTTGAGATCTAACTTAGGCATTAGAGTCTCCGAATTCAACGTCGTCCCCTCTTCTTATTTCTTTGCAGGTCTAATCGGTTCTGGCTATTGGTGATTTTTAACATCATCATACGTGGTTGTTTTGCAATTTGTATATATACTTTCACAAGCTTGGTAGTCCGAGTAGTATGAGGTGGTGCTTAGAAAAAGGTGTGGGAGAGAAATCGATATGACTTAAAAAAGGTGTGGGAGTGAGATGGATATGACTCAATTCAAACATGCTGCGTGAAAGTAAAAATTCTTATAATAAAATTCAGAAAGAATTGACTACGCCGCTAATAGTTCCCTTTCACCATTTAATTTAGGGAAAAAAAGTGAGCTTTTTCTAATACGAGTTAAATGTGTCATCGTGTGCGCCAGATGTTTGTATTTTGAACAGTGACATCGCGGGAACAGAGATTTTAAAATCCATCGAATCTGTAGCTTTGCTATGCCCAAGGAGATTAGATTATGTAATTTTTTTATAACAAAAGTAAATTGGGTCTTAGATTTTAATTTTTCGAGCCCTTCACTATTGCTATTTGCCTTTACGGGGGCACGATTATGTTCCCATGCAACAACCAAGTGGCTCCCATCATGGCAATTCTCTCACGCCTGTGACAAAAAACACCCCCTTTCACTCCTATTTACTGTTCTGCCATCATCATCGTGTACAAAAAGGCGCATACAAGCATTATGATCTACTAGAACCGAGGACCATTGATTATGTGGACCAAATCCAGCATGAGTCTAAGCTGATGTTTGCATCTCAATGCTAAAATTATGATCAAATAAAATTATCTCTATATTCTGTCAAATTATCTTTTTTATTATAATATATATAAAAAAATTCAAATCATCTTTATTTTCACTTTTTTCACTTATTTTTATTTGTAAACATCATCTTAACTGCCCGCTGACTTGTAGGTTTTGACTTTTGTCACTCGACTATTAGCAATATATTTCTCAAATAATACATAATCACTCGCTTTTATGGAGTGTAGACTTTCACATTTGCATGGAGAAGGAGAAGAAGAAACAAAAAGGGGGGAAATGGATGGAACAAGTGGGTCAACCAATGACAATGAGCATAGTGCACAATGACCCGTGCTCAAGAAGGATGCTTGTAATTACTTAAGATTTAGTCCATCATGATTTGGTTCTTTCTAAGGAGAAAATTACAACCCAATTTTCTCACTTTTTTTGCCTCCTAACACTTTTTGCATTGCTTGATTTGTTGCACAAATGGGTAAGATTATAGACAAGAGGCCCACAAAATTCCATGTGCCAATCTCATACCCTGACATACACGAGAGAGAGAGAGGGTGGAATAGCTTTTCACACTTTTCACTCAATTGCTTCTTTTCATATAATGAAAGGGAAAAGAAAGATTTTGTAGGCCAATGCTTGTTACCCATAAATCTGGCTGGTCTAACCTCACTGCCTCCTTTTTTAAAAAAATTTTAGGTCTCTGCCCAAAGTGAGATGCAGCCAGGATGATCACTTGACCAGCCTCAAAGTGTGCTAAGGAATGTTCTCTAACGGAAGGGACCATTTGGAGTGATCAAGAATTCAGGCAATCAGCCGACCTAATTAGACTGGCTGCACCCGCTAAATGAGGATAATTAAGCAGCTGCTTAAGTAGTACACGGCTCTATAATTCTGCATGATTTCACTCAATGGATATGACTAGCTAGATGGCACAGGAAGGAAGTAAATAAAATCTTATTTTTCCCTTTGTTTTATTGTTTACACTTCTCATATTTTGCAGTACTTCGTCCAAAAAAAATCAATTTTTTACTGATGAAGAGAGAAATTCCTTACACATAACCTTTGAATGTATAGAATTTAGATAAATCTGACTCAATTGAGAACATACTGACCGGACTTTTTCGGGCTGTTTTCTCTATGGCAGCTTGTGTTTGTAGGAACCATTGTGGTCATATTGTTTTTGCAGCATCCCAAAAATTATGTTGGCCCCTCTGAAGGGGAAGCTCTGGCGTTACTCTTGGGCATTTATGTTGCGATTGATCACCAGTGGGAGGATGTGGTTTTTGAGGGCGACTCGTTGATTATTATGGATGTTATTTTCAATCCGATTGAAGTTTGCTCTTGGCGTATTGAGACCTCTATCATTCAGACATCTTCGCTGTTGTGTTGTTTTACTCACGCGATTTGTTGGTTTACCCCTCGGGGTTTCATTGTGCTTGTGCACAATTTAGCCCAATGGGTTGCTTCCTCTCTTCGAGAGAGTAGTTTTCCCGAGATTTTAGGGTTTAATCCTTTATTTTCCTGGTTGTATGAGAGTTTTGACCCGCCTTGAAGGACCCTTCTTTTGTGTTGAACTATTGTATTTCGCTTTTAGTTTTATATAATGGTTTTTGTTGATAAAAAAAGGGTTAATGACCAAAATAGTCCCTGGGTTTTATGCCCATTATCGATTTGGTCATTGGGTTTTCAATTTGGTCACATAAGTCCTTAGGTTATCCTCATTTATCGATTTAGTCATTCCGTCCAATTTTGTCTCCTCCATGCACAGTCAGTTAACGGTGGGGCCACGTCACCACCAATAGCATCGCGACACGTGTCCGATTTAAAAAAACAAAACAAAAAATTAAGGTCCATGTGGAATCTTCGTAAAAAAAAATTGAACAGGGGAGAACCCCTCATTCGCCAGATGAAGGGAGCCCAGATCTGGGCTCCCTGTCGTCGGGGCGGCTCCCCCGCTCATGGGTGGCCGAGAGCCACCCACCCCGGCGATAGGGGGCCCAGATTTGGGCTCCCTCGCGGCAGTGGGGCGAGAGGGAGCCCAGATCTGGGCTCCCCCTTGCCGGGGCGGCTCCTGCCGCGCACGAGGGGTGCCGCGTGCCACCCCTGAGGCTCCCCTGCTCAGGGGTGGCTTCCCTGAGCGAGGGAGCCACCCCGGTGAGGGGGAGCCCAGATCTAGGCTCCCTTCGTTGGGCGAATGGGGGGTTCTCCCCTGTTCGATTTTTTTTTATTCCACATGGACCTTAGTTTTTTGTTTTTTAAATCGGACACGTGTCACGATGCTATTGGTGGTGACGTAACCCACCGTTAGCTGATTGTGCATAGAGAAGACAGAATTGGACGGAAGAACTAAATCGATAAATGAGGATAACCTAAGGACTTATGTGACCAAATTGAAAACGCAAGGACCAAATCGATAATGGGCATAAAACCCAGGGACTATTTTGGTCATTAACCCTAACAAAAAATCAAATTTGGATTTCTTAACTATACCGATTTCAAGACCAGAGCTATCAACCAGTTTTAGCGGGGGGTTTTAAGCCAAAGATCCATGACATCTTGATCTATTAAAAAGCATAACCAACAATATGGCCAAAAGGGGGATAAAAGGGGGGGGGGGGGGGGGGGGGGAAGGCTACCTAAATTAAACAACACCGACTGAAGTTCCAATAGATTTAAAAAGGCAGGCAGTAGGTGAAAGCTTGTAATGATGGTTGATTGGTCTCTTAGAGGTTGCCAAAATTTTGCTCTCCGATTAAGCATTAAACGCCGAATACGAACAGATTCACCAAAGCAAATAGACCGGCTGAATTCATAGACCAGGGTGCACGGGGCTAACATAAGCCATAACACCCAAGTTCCGTACCACGATTCCCACACATCCAGTTCCGTACCAACCCAAGGTTCACGAATATGACAAGGGGTTGAAGTATATCACTGTTAGCTCTCGTCGGTGTAAATATGTAGACTAATAGTTCACTAGATCTCTGTCCCTTTTTTTATTTCCCAATAAAAGGCAATATATATACATAAGTCACCGAATTCTAGGGTTGATCACTCATAGAGGCTGTTATAGAGTCAAGCTGTGGAGACTATGCAAAAGTCGGATATTTTCGATTCAATAACAGAGTGACTCGAATTCACACAATTACTACTCTCAAATATGGTTGTGTCGGTATACTTAGAAATTCTACTCCCAAATAAATACAAGTGAACTCTAAACATTTAAAATTCTCACATTTCACACAATTGCTAGGTATGTAATACATGAATTATTGTTTATATTCGTACTTTAGTACTTGCATTGCTAATGTCCGTCTTCTCTTAAATAATATCATATTATAAAAATCAAATGCAATTAGGTATGTTGCTCAATGATACATGAGCATCTATACTATCAAGTTGACCCCAAATGTCTCCACCATACGCCAACGTTGCACATGGGTGCACAATCTCAGAGCCCTTTTCAAACCCAATGCAGTACCAATCGTGCTGCAAATTGCAATAAAGATTTGATGCATTTTGGGATAATTCTCGGCTGCAAGCAGCTTCCTGATCACTATTGGCATGTGGTTTTGGATTAGATTCTATCCCATAGACATGAAAGCTCATTGGTTAAGGATAACCACCAGGTGGCAGGTACCTAGCATGTGCGTACCATGTGCGTGGAGGAAACTATGGGTTACCACTCATCCCTACAAATTACAATGTGTCTTTTTCTATTTTTTGAGGGAAAAAGAAAGGGAATAAAATACCTGCCTCTCGTATCATCCTATCTACTATAAAAGTATTCATTATCAATACTTCACATAACCGTCCTTTATTTTTGGGGAAAATTATGAAGGATGATTTCCTACTATTCCTTTTTTATGTATCTATTTGTACATATAACGTAAAAAAGTATGCTTGCGGAGTGATTGGCGGGGCTCTCTTTGACGGTTGAATCTCCCTCGTTCATTCTGTATATAAAAATATAAAATATATATATATATATTTTTCCTTTTGGAAAGGAACAGGCATGTGACACAGACCATGTGCCTGTACGGTCAAGGTTGGTACAGCAATCCTAACGGAAGAATCTACTTTGCCTCACTGACTCATTATCCGCTCGTTGAGACTCAGTTTGAGGGAAGGAGAGAGTTGTTTACAAGTAATTTAAAATTTGGGTTGCAATTAAGAAAGTACAGAATATATTAAATAAAAAGTGCGGTGACGAGGCATATTTACAGGGTTCCGCATTCTAGAGTGTGTTCGGTTAAATGTGTTGAGATGATTTTTTGTGTTTTGAGAATTTTTATGTGATGTTAACTTTATTAGTATGCGTGTTGTAGTTATTTTTATGTGAATTTAGAAATGATATTTGGTTGTAGGATTTTTGTGTTGTGAGAATATAAAAAATTCTGAGAATACTACCTAAACAAACAGCCCCCTAGATTAAAACTCCTCCCCTTCCCACGCCAATTAATGAAGTGAATTCAACTCCACCTACCACCTTGTTCTCTTCCACAATTGATTTGGGTGACGTTTGTTTCTCAATTTTTTAAGCCCTCAAATTTTTTAAACAATCATAAAATAATCTCTCTCCTTATTAAATTATAAAATAATATTATACTATTCAATTAAATCTTCTCTCTTCTCACTTTTCCATAAAATACTATACTTTTTCACAAACCCCAATACCCAAAATTTCTAAAACCCCAATATTTCTACAAACAAACACCCTCTGGTAGGCTTTGAGACCGTTTGATCTATCGAGATTTAATCTCCATTTGGACCCATTCAGATTTAACTCCATCCAGATGGTTAAATGTATAAATATAATTTTTTATACAAGATAAAAACTATACACATTTCTAATTCTACATCAATTTTATAGATCCTCTGCAATTCCTTATCTAAATTGTATGATGCAATTTGAATAGACTACATCATTTAATGCTGTCTATGTTTGTCCGAATTGATGTAAGGTTTATGTATGTTTATCTTTCTCCAAATTGTACTAGACAAAAGAAATTGCAGAGGATATTGATCACTTCCAACTATGAGTCTTAATAATGGAGGACTCAAAATTATGTTTTTAATAGCTTTTACACATTAGTTATTCATTTCAAACACATGTTAAAATTGTTTTGTTATTTGAGAGAAAAGAGATTTATGTTATTAGTCTCCCAACACATCATATGGGAATAAAGGTGCTGCTTGAAAGTGACGGACTGTTAACAAACGCGTCAAAATGTTTGGTGCATTGATTTGCGGTGGGGGCTTAGTGGGCTTCTTGTCATTGACAACCAAACCCCTCCATTTCGGTCTACAAGTCTCCGGCCCAGAGAGAGAGAGAGAGAGTAAGCCGTTGACAAACGAGTGGCATTTGGGACGGAGGGATACAAATCCATTGTTCACACCTGACCCCCCTTCTTTTTACCTACTAATTCTACTAAGAGAAAGAAACGACGCATCCTCTTCAAAGAAGTTGCTTAATTAACGCCTAATCTTGCACATTCCACTGGTTCCTGCCCTCCTTGGTTGTTTGCCAAACTGAAGTTAACAGGGGATATTATTGGTGGTTCGAGGAGAAAATGAAATGTAGTACTAGAATTAGCAGCCTTTGACAAGCAGACATTTCCTTTTGTATTAACCCCGCAATCACATGGCCGGGGGTTAACCAAAGACCAAAGATTCTTGCAATTCAGTAATCCTCTAGTTCCACCAACCGAAACCCACCTAACAAGAACAATTGTGGGCTCCAAAATCTTGTAAAATAAATAATCTCCCAGTCCCAGCAGCTGTAATCTAAAAGCTAATATTGGTTTATATATTATGTTTATCCTGAGGATATTCCCAAATAGTAAAAACTGTCATTTATAAAAGTAAAAAAACTATCAAGAGTGACCACTAAGTGATGCCTTCTTGGTGTGAATCTATCATGATTATGATCTTTGTTTAAGCTAACCAAAAGCCTAATCAATCTTTTTCTGTCGCTTTTCAGTGTCCTAAATCCTTTACTCGTCTGTTTGCGCTTTATAGATGGGTTTAGTCTTTTGCTTTAGTTGAAGAAGATAGTAGCAGTTTGAGTATAAAACTAGGACCTTTCACCTAAATTGAACTTTTGACCTTTTGCAACATTACAAGAAAGAGGAATATTTATCGTACATCTAGAATATTGCCCCCCCCTCCCCCACTTGTCTTGCTTATTACCTGTTCTATGCAATGTAGTACTGTTGTCGTTTTTCCTGCAATTCCTAATACCTATCAAAGCTTCGAGAAGAAAAACTTTCAGCTTTTATGGAGACAATGCCCATTAAAAGTTTGCAGGTCTATTCTTATCTAGTTGTGGTCTTAGGAGCTCTGTTCATGATTGTATCTCTCATCATGCTGCCATCTTATGATCTGGAGGAAAAGTTCAATTTTGTTTTTGTTTTTTTCTTTAAGAAGAAAACTTGTGGTCAGAGATATAGAGCGGGTTATCATCCAAATTAACGACAGTACTGTAAGAACTCGTTATCTCTTTCTGTGTTGAAAGTCTAGCGCAGAGTGATGTCAAACAAAAATAGATATATATATATATATATATATATATATATGCGTGAAAATATTACCACAGAGCACTAGTGGTACTGAAGAAATAGCTAAAAGAAAAAGAGGAAGAGAATCATTGCTTAAAACCCAGCTAGATAGCTCCCTCATCAATGGATATGCGTATTGCGTCCACGTTTAGCATGCACGCATGAGGCAAATTGAGGCCACGAGCGCCTGAGGCACATGATTTCATGTGCAATCATGTGTGCACTCTGCAAGCAAACCGTAGCTTTTGCATAATCACATTCACATGCACGCTGAGCTACCCATGCTTCAAAGTCCAAATTTACTCGATTGTAGTTGGTGGCAAATTAAATAGTGGACTACGTCGTTTGATGTCGCTCAAATGAACCACCTCGCGGGCGGGGTTGTCAACCATTTTGAAATGTTGCAGGTTTTAGTTCATCCAACTCATGAATTTTGATGGCAAAGAGAGGCAGGCAGCATATATACTTGGGAAACTCTCTGCTTTTTTTGATCGACTCAGTGAATTTTAATTCTTGATAATCACCAAACTTCAAACCCTACGAATAATTTCAACACTATCTCAACCTTTTTTTTAATCTTTTTAATTTAAAAGTGACAATTAGACTTTGCTCTCTCAAATTCTCAACACTATTTATATTTATATTGTGCATTTCAAATTATCATAATAATTATAGAATTTCATTAATTCAAAGAGATTCTAAAGAGCGTGTCAGACCTTCTGAAGAAATAATGGATCAACGAGTTAAGGAATCTAATGACCACATGTACCAAGAAGGGTAGAGAGTTAATGATACATAATGGGCGACAACCTGAAATCAACGGAAAGGAAACCGGACGGCGAAGTAGAACGACAAAGGCGTCGGCTATATGTAAAAGAGGACTCAGCCAAACAATGAGCGCGTGCATGGGCCCTCGCCCGCCCACGAGCCATATGCACTTCATTACAGGGCTAAACCTGCATAAGACAGGCCTACTTATGAGGACCGAGCCATGCCACTAATGGATCCAGATTGGCCCAGACTCTTCCAATAAAATTTGATATCACCCAATAGAAAACTTTTACAACTGTCCGCATCATATTACCATGAGAGTGCCTTAGACCCATTAGATTGATGTGAGAGTTTTGCTCCTGATCTAACATTCTGTCATTGTCTGCTTGATTATAATTAGCTACAAAGAGTAACATTAATTTATCCACCAAAAAACACAATTGGTGAAGGTGGTAGCTCTATGGATAGAATCTTTCATCTCTTTTCTGTCATTGTCCATAACTTATAAGTAATTAAGAAGTTACTGGTACAGAAGGACCACCCCATTGAGTAATTTAGCCACTAAACCCATGCAATATTGTCAAAATTTATATGTAACGAAATTGGTAATTTGGATACACGTTGACAAGTTTTAGTTGTATGGAAAAATAATATTTTATAAAAAAAAGTATTTGAGAAAATAGTAAAAAATAAAAATATCTGAGGTAATCAATTGATAGTGATACTGTAATAACTTTCAAACAGGATTACGAATAGGTTATATATTAGAAGGCCCAAAATAGGACCTGTCACCTTAATAGTGTATTATACTGGCACAGCCCAAAGCTCGGGACACTAACAATGAAATGTGAACAGACTGGCTGTTGCTTAGACGAGAAAAAAACGAAGCCGTCGAACACACGAGCAAACTTGAACTTCTGGAACACTGCAAAACAGGATATTCTCTTACCCATCACTGATATGCCTGACGTCAATTGGGTTGAGCACGAATCAGTGTTTTTTTTTTAAGTTTTTTGTCTTTGGCCTATCACATTTATCCGGAACTATCGGAACCACAAACTCTCTTTTTATCCGCCATGCCCGAGCCACGGCAAATCATCTTCTAAGAACCTTAGAACCATTGATAATACACTAGCGAGCAGGCATGAGCAGCTAGAACGAGAACAAAACAGCGGCCCCAATGAAGGACCTCAAGTCAGGGATCCTTCTGACCACTTTCTTGGTCATAACAATGATAGTGGTCACTGAAGCTGTCATACCCACTACTCTAGAAGGCCCATTTGAGCCTGTGACTCGCCGCTTCGATTCCTCTATGCGTAGAGGCAGTGACGACGTGCCAATGGATGATCCAAGGCTCAAGAAGAATGTCACCTCAAACTTCCCTGAACAGATAGCTATTGCCATTTCTTCGTCGACTTCAATGTGGATTTCCTGGGTTACTGGTATATGTCTGAACCATCAGCCATTCACAATGTTTTCTTCTTGTTCTTGTTAGGTTTGGTGAAGTTGGTTATTTGGGTTTGCTTCTGTTGGTTTAGGGGATGCTCAGGTTGGTTCGAATTTGACCGGGCTTGATCCTTCATCGGTTGCGAGCGAGGTGTGGTATGGGAAAAAGAGTGGCAAGTATACGGGAGTAGCGAAAGGGAACTCTACTGTTTACAGTCAGTTGTACCCATTCAAAGGCCTCTTGAATTACACGTCTGGGATCATTCACCATGTGAGGCTTAAAGGTATAGATTTCCCGGTTTGTTTAAAAACGTTCCTTTTGTTTATTGTTCTTATTGCTTAAATTCGTTTTGAGACGAGCGTAGAGCGATGGTTAGCCTTTTACGACATAGATTCAGTGTTCTAACTCTGGCCTTAAACTAATATTAGTTGATTGGCGGTCACTGGATGCCAACATACATGTTAATGAGAAATTCTTAGATATTTGGAGATAACTAAAGAGATTATCTTTATTTGGCTGAATATAAGTCTTCTTTAGTTTGTTCTCTTCTCATGATTGACAAATTGACATATACCATATGGCTTCCAATCTTGCATAGCTTTGCATCTCAGTAATCTTGCATGCAAGTAATGAGAGTTCACGTTCACGGAGTAGTGAGCTGATAATTTACTCTGGGGAAACAAACTCTCATGCGACAAGTCAATTACTTTGATACCCTTATTTATACTGAACGACTTGCCCAACTTATTTCTATAAAATAACATGGTTCGAAGCCTCATGTTATTCTTTCCTTTGGTCCAGTTTGAGGAATGCTTTGACCCAATTATGCAGCTTGGAGTAGTTTGCGACTCTGTTATCTACTTCATATTCTTAATATGTTACCAATCTGCTAATTATTAGGTAATTAAATCTTTGACTATAGGAATTCAATCACCCAAAGTTAAAAATATTTTCATACAAAAACAGTTACAATCTAAATCACCTTATATATGCTGATGGAGTGATTTTATGCTTTAAATTTCCATCCTGAAAGAATGCTTTGTCAATTCAGTATTGAAAGTTCATGAAAGCCCTGAAGTGCTACATCAAGCAGTGATAACAGGTAAAAACTGCATGTGTGGCTGGTCATCTTATTGGCCCTTTAAACACACAGAAGCTGCCAAGTGAGAGAAGGAGACTGCACTAGGTTTTAAGTTGCCAAATTTATTGTTCCAATCTATGAAATCAGAAAGTTTCTATTTTCTTTCAGGCCTTAA
The DNA here is from genome assembly GCA_963930655.1 of Myrica gale. Classification (NCBI taxonomy): domain Eukaryota; kingdom Viridiplantae; phylum Streptophyta; class Magnoliopsida; order Fagales; family Myricaceae; genus Myrica; species Myrica gale. The sequence continues at coordinate 7,970,052 of OZ005616.1, forward strand.
ACCTAACACGAAATATTATTACAAGTGTGGAGATAGCTCTATTCCGGCCATGAGTGAAGAGAATTTCTTTCAAACCTTTCCCCGTCCAAGCCCAAAGAGTTATCCCAGTCGGATAGCCGTTATTGGAGATTTGGGTCTGACAAGCAATTCTACCACAACCATTGATCATGTGATTCAGAATGATCCTTCAATGATTTTAATGGTTGGAGACCTGACTTACGCAAATCAATACCGTACAACTGGTGGAAAAGGAGCTTCATGTTTCTCATGTTCATTTCCTGATGCACCAATCAGAGAGTCGTATCAACCCCGGTGGGATGGGTGGGGAAGGTAATCTTTATGCAATTTCTAAATCCTGCCTGTGTAAGTGGACTGTGGATAAACTCTAACATGTATGATCATATGCTTACCAAATTCTGTCACTTTGAAGATTTATTTTGCTTCTTTTAGATAGGCTAGGTATGCCTTCATATTTTTGTATTTTTATTGATAAGATGATTATCTTCAAAAGAAACACTATGGGACCCTGAAAATCCTAGAAATGAAGTCATTGGTACTTATTGAGTGGAACTCCGTGTCCAACTAACCCCATTCTTCTCCACATACTTGGTTAGGACGCAGTTTAACTAGCCAAGGAGTAACAGAGATTACTGAGAAAAGGAAAAAAAATTTGTTAAATGCATTGGGACAACAAAGATTATAAAAATTTTCATGAAGAAGAATCAGATTAGTGAGAAGTGCGTAAGGGGTGATGATATGGAATAAATGCTAATAGACTGAATGATTCTTGTTGTGGGATTTTCTGGAATTGAAGTTGGTACATTTTTTTTATAATCATGAAGTGATGATTTTGAGTCTGATAATCATTTAGTTTTGGCTTTAACGACCAGTTCCTTTTTCAAATGCAATTGTGTCACTACAGGAAGTGGCCTCTAATCCTGTAGTATATTGGTTAGTTCCAAAGTATATGTCATTGTAGGTGATTTTTGGCCAATTGATAGTATATCATTGTGCTTCACTTGCATGACTTGAAGTTGTTTGCCATTTGAAAAAAAAAACCTCATCAACCATTGGAATTACACTGACAACAATGTCCTCTTGATATCTTGAGGATCTATTCTCCGACTTTTATGCAGTACATGGAGAAATTCACGACTGTAGCCTATTAGGGGACCATATGATATGCAGTTACAGCAATTTGGAGAAGCATGAGGACAAGTAGATTTGGCCTCTGATTGTCGAGCAGTTGGAGGACACTTTGGACATGGAGAAAGAGATCCCGGCCAATCCATTTGGTCATTTCCTTCATGCTTGCGTGCATATTGGGATTAATTAGCTGAATGATCTTACTCTTAATCTGTCGAAGCGTTGATGTCCCATTATCCTCATTGGAAAAGGACACCCACCAGTCTAGGAACAGTCACGAGTCAGTTTGAGTATTTGGGTAGTATTAAATGGTAAATCTGGCACGAGATATGCTAAACTTGAATCTCTGGGATGACAAATTGGGCATGTTTGAGACCCAATTAATTGGGCTCAAAATTTTAGGTTTACTACTAAAAAGTTCACCACATAATTTTTTATTATTATAATATTTATTAAAAATCTTCTCTCTCTTCACTTTTTCACCAACTCCCATAACATTTCTTTACTTTATAATATTTCCCAAACCCCAATACCCAAAATTTTCACCCTCAAACAAACTTGGAGCAGGAAAGTTTCTTTTCTCAGAGGATGGTAACTCTGTGAAGCTTGAGGCAGATGCAATTACATTATCTGAATATGCTCATTTGCGCATGATAAAGAGGAAATTGATTCTAACTTGAAACAATCTGATTCTAGTGACCTATTAAAGAGAGAGTTCACTGGCCCTAAAGCAACACCTGAAAAAGGAGCATCAAGACAAAAGAACTGCTTTATTTGCTAAGTGTGAGAATCTTACTCAGGACATGGCTTCCGAGATGATGGCCAATATAAATTATCGTAAAGAGATGGGTTCAGGAGCATCTGGGCAGGGAATGTTCATCTCTGTGAATGTCCTTTCATCAGAACCATCACTTTATCATATTCTCGAGTCATTTGAAGGTGATGAGACTAACAAGAACCACGGGAGATAGTGGAATAGAGGTAGGAAGAGAAAACGGATAAAAAGTTTGAAGCAGTACCAGATAAAACACATCATCTTATTGTATAGTTCTCTAAATTAGATCAAGGACAATTACATTATTTGATATTTTTTGTTGTGTGAGCCATTACTTGAGGCAGGGCAAACTAATGTCAAAACTTTAAAAACTAGAGGATTATATGCACTAAGTAAAATGACGCAAGACTGGTAATTTATGGCAACATGTTTGAGGTACTTAGGAGAAAAGATGAATGTAATGTCCACGAACTAATCAAATTGTGAATGCATGATATGCCACTTGAATCAGTTACAATATAGAGTGATTATTTTTCAAAACATTTTTTGGCAAGGGCAGATTCATGCAGACATTAACCTCAAGAGTTCCTATGATGGTAATTGACGGCAACCATGAGATTGAGCCTCAAGTTGCTGGGATCGCCTTCAAATCATATTTGACAAGATTTGCAGTTCCCTCGGAAGAGAGTGGCTCTAAGAGTAATTTCTTCTATTCTTTTGATGCTGGAGGAGTCCATTTTATCATGTTGGGAGCGTATGTCGACTATAATACTACTGGTAAATGATAGAGCTCCTTATTTTGCACCCACTGCTTGATTTCTTCTGTTTCTATATTATGTTGCAAGTCCAGGAGTTTTACAATGTAATCTCTGTTCCAGGTGCTCAATATGCTTGGCTAAAGAAAGATCTGTGTCAAGTAGACCGCAGTGTAACCCCTTGGCTGGTAGCTGCATGGCATCCACCTTGGTATAACAGCTATTCTTCACACTATCAGGAATTTGAATGCATGAGGAAGGAAATGGAAGCGATTCTCTACAATTATCATGTTGATATTGTTTTTTCTGGTCATGTAAGTTGAAATATATTCAGTCTTGCTCCCATTTGATAAGGAGTGATGTGCAATTCTGGTGCTTTTTTATTTGAAATAACACTTTGGGGCTGAAAATATGAAATCTTTTCCACTTCAAAGTATAGCTTAGGTTACCTGGATTTGTTTTTTTGGCATTGAAGGTTTTGTAACTTTTCAGCCATCTACAGAAGTTACAAGTTCCTGATTATTGCTTTCAATGTATTTTACTGTAATGATCTATGAACCAATTGAAAAGGCGCCTTTTCCAACCAAAACTTCTATTATTTCTCTTTAAACGTCTCTTACATCTTGACCTAAGCCTTAATCCTGGTATTGCATAAGAACCTTATGTTTTGCATGTTGATAAAAGAAGGCTTCAAAACCTCATATACGCGGTGGCATATTTTTCAATTCCTTTCAGTAGATATTGATTTTTGTCTCTGCTCTCATCTCTTTCTCTCTGAGTCAACTGACCAGATAATGGGTTTACTTCCTATGTCGGTTTAGGCCTGATAATAATTGCAACATCTGTAATTCAGGATATGAAGCTGTGAAGACAACTAAGGGAAAAGTTTAATGAAGTCAAACATGAGAAAACCTTGATTATGATGCAGGTTGTGAACAATTTTGGGCTTCAAAATTAAATAAGAAATGGAGGAAAATTTGGAGTTTGCGGTACAAAATCTAGAGACCTAGAACCAGACCAATATTGAATTCACTCTTAAATGAAGATTTCTTTTGATTGTAGCATGATATATTGTCTGCTTTGCAGGTGCATGCTTATGAGCGCATGAATAAAGTTTATAACTATACATTAGATCCATGTGGACCTGTCTACATAACAGTTGGAGATGGTGGAAATATTGAGGAAGTTGGTGTCGATTTCGCTGATGACCCTGGAAAGTGCCCTTCAGCTGGAGACAACGTACCCGAATTTGGAGGTGTATGCCATTTGAATTTTTCTTCTGGTCCTGCCAAAGGCCAGTTTTGTTGGAACAGACAGCCAGAGTGGAGTGCCTATAGAGAAAGCAGCTTTGGGCATGGAATACTTGAGGTAAGGTGTTAGCCTTTCAAATCATATACTATATCGGTCTTTCTCTCGTAGGCAAGCCCATAGGTTAGCTTTAAGTATAAATCTAGTGCCCAACCTTAATGCCTCTCAAGATTATACGTGGAATGTCTACATGAATTTAATTATTGTTTTGCCACTGGTCCCCCAGTAATTAGTTATGTTCTGTAATCCTTCACTACTTGTGTTGATGAGAGAATAGAGTAGGGATAAGTCTAATGCGCAACTATTTCTTTAGAATTTAAGCATGTTAAATTATGCAGGATTAAGACCTAATATAGGAATGCAAGTTCAGTAGAACTAGAAGCAGAAATGAGGGGATAGTGATTAAATCCTCCAGAGGCACCGAAAGGTGACAATTTTTGCTATCCTGGTCCAATTAGTTATAAAGATTAGGTTATTGAAGAGGATGTTTCTCATAGAATCAGTAGGTTTATTCAAGTAATGACGATTTCTCTGTCAGAATTGGTTTCGTTTCGTGATATCTTCAGGCTCATTCCTTGCCATTGTGATGATCAAGCTACTAAGTTGGGCAGCTTTTATGACCCTAGAGAGAAGTGGTCACGGATCTAAGGCATAACTGATCCAAGGGGTGTTATGTGGGCCTGTGGTTTGGAAGGCTGGAAGCCTAAAATTGGCCTGTTCGTGTTTGTTGGGCTGAGTCCTGAAATTACATTTGGGAGATCTAACAGCTCCTTTAATCCCCTTCTATAACAAGATCAGAAAGAATAAAGCTTAATCTTGTGTTATGCCACCAAAAATGTGTCATTTCAAGCAAACACTACGGGATGCAGTCCCTACCATCCATTTTGAAAATTCAAGACTTGCCGCAATAACAATTCCCCATATGCTCAAGCATGTTCTTAATTTACAGTTTTTTGCCAATAGATACATATATTACCTTTTTTTTATCCAACTAATTCTCACCTTCCTATCTAATTGCTACCATCTGACCACATTCTTGAAGATGTTAACCATTAAGTCCAGAGTAGAAGGAATCCTCCCAATCTGTTTCTTCTTTATGTGTTATTCTTTCTAAGAGACTCTCTTGCCAACTATGAGCAAGAGAGTCAGGATTTTTTGCTTTAAGAGCGGGAGTAGTGGAAAAATATTACTAGAAATAGTTCAAGCATTTAGATGAAAGAAAACTTTCCAAATGAGACTCCTTTTATGTTGGTATAGCGTTGTATAATTAGAAGGGTTATACGAAAGCATATCTTGGTAACACAAACATAGATATTTAAAAAACTAATACCAAAAGCTTTACAAATTTCCAATTACAAGATTATTCTAGAAATATCTATAAAATAAGTTCAACTACAAAGCTTAATTAGTGGAGTACACTCAGAACTAAAAGTGAACAAGTTATTATGAAGGAAAATGGAGTAGTCTGTATAGACTTTTGATAATCATTTGCACTTATCAGTCTGAAAAATTTATTGCCTAGAAGAAACTCTTGACCACATCAGTGAACATCCAATTTTTAACACTAGAATACATAGAGTCATAGACCACAAGAGTAAACCTCCAGTACAAAAACAAAATTGTTGCCTTGCAATTATTGACCGGTGCATCTAACAAGAACCAATGATGTGTCTTTTAGAACCAGCAATGTCTATACTATTCTAGTAATTTATTTGCTCCTTTTCTATAAATACATAGAACATATTTATTAAGAAAGATATTATGCTCAACACTTGATGGTCTCTCCTAATTCTACCCTTGCCAGGCTCAACACTTTGAACACACTTCTTCATAACTGCCACCTCAAGCTTTCCTCCTCTTCCAGCTTCCAATGGTGGTCACCTTACAAAATTATACCTAATTCTTCAAAACACTCCAAAACCTCCCATTATCCAAAGTAAACAAGCCTCAAGCTTAAATAATCTCTTGAGAGGTCTATTTTGCTTTACTTGATAAATGAGCTATATATTTGTTTCGGTTTTCACTATTAATCCTCTTGTCACTATCCTAGCAAAAGAAGACTAGAGAAAAGGTTTATTCTATATTTTTGTTCTCAGGCTTCTTATAAGTTTGAAAATGCAGACTTTGAAGTTTATTTTCTATCGTTTCCACACATTATCAGGGACAAAAGGAAGCATAATTTTCCCAACAACTTTGGCCTTGTTAATGTGGCATAGAAATCATTTTCCTAAATTACGCATAGGACTGGCCACCTGTATGACCCAGTGCTCTAGAACTCAACACATACTAAGGTTGTGTTTGTGTTGTAAAATTTTAGGTATTGGGTTTAGTGAAAAAGTGAAGAGAGAGGTAATTTTTTATATTTTTTTGTAGTAAATAGTAATGATTTGATGGGGAGAGAGAGATTATATTGTAATATTTAATTGTGTTAAAATTTTAGAGGGGGTAAAATTTTGGTACACAAACGCACCCTAAGTAGCTTAGCAAAACCAAACTTCAGACAGGAATTAAGAATACAAAAAAAAACCAATCCACAACCAAAAAGGAAAAACAAAAAGCTTTTCATACCCGCAATAGTAGAATTCTACATTTTCATCAGCCTCAGCAGCATTTGGCTACATCATTATCTAAAAGAGGAGTTCACCTCAGTTCCATTGGATGAGGTTGCGTGGGGAGTTCCCATAGCTTGGTGACGTACAGTATCAGATTCAAGTGTTTTGATTGCTTGTGCTCAGTAACATGGTTGCATGCAAACTTAATACTAAAGGTGAACTTCATCCGAGTTCAAAGCACTAATGAATTTGCAGCGGCTTAAAAGGGAAGTTTAAACTTGTCTAATTTACTCGGAAATCTTGATCAAGCCATTGGAGGGCTTGTCAGTTCATATTTTTTAGTAGCGTGATCTTTCATGATGATTGCTTCATTTAAATAGGGAGAGCAAATATTTTTGTATGTCTTAATGCAGGTTGTGAATTCTACATATGCATTATGGACTTGGCACAGGAATCAAGACACATACAAGGACGATAGTCATGGTGATCAAATCTACATCGTGCGGCAGCCTGAATTGTGTCCTACAATCTCTAAAGTGATTTCTTATGCACTAACCTCTAAGATACTCATGTTTCTCCTCTTTTCATCAAGACAAATGCTTATTCCTTGTTCACAAATAAATGTATATGTCAGTGCAGATGAAAACAAGAAAGCTTTATGTTCAACATTTTTCACTTAATATAAATGGTTACGAGTTAGTTACTGAAAAGAGAAAGGCAACTCTTTTAGTTGTAGTATCTGAAGTTTGATATATTATCTCAATTTCTTCATTAATGCAACCTTTTGCTGTTGGCCAGAAGAAACCTGAAGCAATTGGTGCTTTTCCTTGCAGCTAAAGATGGCTGTCAGGGAATTTCTTGCCAACATTTCTTGATGGAGAACTTTTACTGCTTAATGCTGCTGTTAAATGTGGCCAGAAAATATATAGATGTGATCTCATTCTCTGCCTCACACGTGCAGCACTCTCTATCAGCATCTTCACCTTCCCTCGCCCCACAACCACAACCAGTCTCTGCTGCATGTTGCCACCACCACTCTCAATTAGTAAAGCTCCATCTCTCTCTCTCTCTCTCTCTCTCTGGCCAAAATTTTGGCTGTGGTTTTAAGTATTCTAATTTCAAATTGGGTTATCTCAGATGTTCTTTCTTATCTCACCACTCATTGGGGCTCTCTCTTTCTTTGCCATCCTCAGGCAGTCTCCATCTCTCTGTATGTAATCTCACCTTCTTCTGTACCTTTTTTTTTGTTGTGGTTGTCATTTTTCTCTGAATTCCAGTTTGTTAATTGGTGTTTTTTTATTGTGTCCTGCTCTCTTTTTTCAGCTTAATGGGGAATTAGGTGCTCTCTCCTCAACTATCAGCTCTGTTGCTGCCCAGCTTTCATATACTATGTTCTTTGAGCTGTTTTCCATTCTTTAGTTTTGGGTAATTGGTTGATTAATTGATGCAAAAAACAAATATCGGAATTGGTTGGATTTTCTTTTATATTTCATCGAACTTTTGCAGAAATAATTTGGGAATATGAGAATAGAATGCCTGTGTTTCATAGTTTGGGGAGTTCATATGAATGCTGGCATCAAGCCACTGCTGTGGAAAGTAGAAGTATTGAACATTTGCAGTTGGATTTCTATTGATTGGTTGCTGATTTGAACTTGAGTTTGAGAGTAACACTGCTGTGGAAAGTAAAACTCCACTTGCCACGTGATGCATCTGTGAATCGATTGACAATCAAGCTCATATCAATCTGGCCTTTTAAGTGAACACGTTAGGGGGTTTATTTTATTGATCCAAAATATTAGGTTCTTTTATTATTTATTTTTTGATTGAATTATATTATATAATTTAGAGATAAATAAATCCAACAGATGAATCATTATCTCTCATTAAATTGTACTTTGTGTTGAAAAGAACAATTTCTAGAATTTCTTAAAAAAATTTTCTAATTAACAAATAAAAAAAGGAGGTTTTCCTGGTGCCTTTTGTGATCCACGCTCAAAACAAATAAATAAGTTTAAGTAATTTGCTTGACTCAACAATAGTCATACATTTCAAGATCCACTTGTGTTTTTTTAAGTGTATCCTAAATAGTTTAGTGTTATTTTAATATATAACTTAATTATTTAAACTATTTCTATATATGGACAAGTATTATACATTGGACATATGAATTCCTCTGAATCCATTATTTCAGAAGTTGCAATATACACATGCATCGATGGTTGCGTTTACACCCAAAAATTTCACAAAAATTTTCACCCTCACAATAAAATATTATAATATAATCTTTCTCTCCTATCAAATCATAACTTTTCACTACAAAAAATATAAAAAAATTACCTCTCTCTTCACTTTTTCACTAAACTCAATATCAAAAATTTTAACAACCCAAAAATTTTCCAACACAAACCCGCCCTAATAATAAATCAGCTTCTTAACAAAATGCCTTATGATAAACACACAAATTTCAACCGCAACAGTTGAGATATTTTTTATACTACTTATATGAACCTTCAATAGATGTGTTTTGACATTTATTTATTTATTTGTTTAATACGAATAGGGACATGATATCTTATTTTATTTTTGGGATAATAAAGGTGCAAATTGAAAAATTATTATTAATAATTTGAGGTTCTATCTGTCAAATTTGATAATTTAAGATATATATATATATATATATATATATATATATATATGATAATGTTGTAAAAAAAAGCGGATTTTTACAAATAAAGAGAAGAAAAGATAACAAAAGCCAAGAAAATAACAAATAAAGGATCTTGATGTACAAAACTTTACATGGACAGACATGAGCGGCATTAAATGATGTATAATTTATTTATTCTTTATGATTTCTTGCTGATAAATGCTTGATGTACTTTTTAAGTTATTTCCAGATTTTTTTTAGAAGAATTTAACGGCTCAGGATCTCTGGATGTATAAGGTCAACTTTTAAATGAATACTGAGTCATTATATTCTTCCTAGAAGAACCTAAAAAGAACTCAAAAAGAGTACCAAATATTTTTCTTTCTTACTTTCATGCAATTTAAAGAAAGATAGACATAAATATTAACTTTATATTATTTAATACTGTCTATATTTACTCATAAAAAATTTCGGTAAGGATAGACCTTACAACAGAATACATGTATTATGTATTTTCTCTTCAAATTATACTATATACGGTAGAAAACTATGTAGAATCTCAAATTAAATAAAATACGGATCAGGAACAATATCTAAATCCATTGTATCCTGATACAACAAATCACGACGAATCCTTACTTTCCTGTCTGAATTGACCTGTGTCTATTCTTTTCTTAAAATACAACTGTATATATGTCCGAATTGCATGGATCATCCGGGATGGTTATACTAGGTTATGTTCGTGTTGAGTAAAAATGTAAGATTTTAGAGAAGTTGTGAATTTTTATGTTGAATAGTATTTTATTGGTGCTTGGGTAAAGTGGAGAGAGAAATAATTTGATATAATTGTTTAATAAAAAAATATTAGAGTTATGTGAAAAAGTATAAAGAGAAAAAATTTATGTTGAATAAAAAATTAAAAAATTGTTGAGATTATGTAAAATGTATTGATATTTATGTTTGAATTCTAAATATGTTCAGTTGTAAATTTGTGAATATACTTATAATTCTAAAAATTGTGAAAACTAACGTATCCCTAATCTCCCAACCGTCACCTGTCAGTCACATTCACATTGACACCAGCGCTGACGCACTAGGATTTCTCCTGAACCATCACGCTTCGCAAGGTCAAAACAGTCATTTCAAGATCCTCTTAGCCACGTGTCTCACTCTCGTCTGACCTTTACACACACCTCCAGTTCACATGACTCGGCACCCAGTTTGACCTCCCACTTTACTTCCTCTTCTCCATAAGAAACGCACGCTTGCCAGAGCACCGTCAGTCACACTTCAGTTCCCCCCCCCTCTCTCTCTCTCTCTCTCTCTCTCTCTCTCTCTCCTCTGGGAGTAAGAAAAGGTGAGGAGAGGGAACAAAATGGAGTACAAGAACTTGGGGCGGTCGGGGCTTAAGGTGAGCCAGTTGTCTTACGGCGCGTGGGTGAGCTTCGGGAACCAGCTGGATGTGAAGGAAGCCAAGTCCTTGCTCCAGTGCTGCCGGGACAATGGGGTCAATTTCTTCGACAACGCCGAGGTCTACGCCAACGGCCGTGCCGAAGAGATCATGGGCCAGGCCATCCGGGAGCTCGGCTGGAAGCGCTCCGACATCGTCGTCTCCACCAAGATCTTCTGGGGTGGGTCGGGGCCCAACGACAAGGGCCTCTCCAGGAAGCACGTCGTGGAGGGGACCAAGGCCTCCCTTAAGCGCCTCGACATGGAATACGTGGATGTCCTCTACTGTCACCGGCCGGACACCTCCACCCCGATTGAGGAGACGGTGAGGGCAATGAACTACGTCATCGATAAGGGCTGGGCCTTCTACTGGGGTACCAGCGAGTGGTCCGCCCAGCAGATCACCGAGGCTTGGGGAGTAGCCCAGAGGTTGGACATGGTGGGGCCCATCGTCGAGCAACCCGAGTATAATCTGTTGTCGCGCCACAAGGTCTGTGAGTTTTTCTTTTTGCTTCTTTTTGGGTTTTTATGATATTATTGGGGAATTGTTTCTTTTGGGTGTTTGATGATAAATCTATTGATAAGTTTATGGCAAGAAATGTGCTTTTTTGTGCGGACGGAATCCTGATGGGATAATTTTGTTTGGTCCAGTTCTGAGTGTTCTTGGATTTTTTGGAGTCCATTTGAATTAACTTGTGGTGCTCTAGAAGCACAATTACTAGCAGGAGATGAGAATCACGTACTATTGGAGTTGCGTTGGACATCATTTAGTGGTTTCTGACGCACCCAAATCTGGTTAGGAGTTGAGATCTATAAGTCCTACTGCATCGAATCAAAGCATCATAAGCATGCCTCGAGCTGAAAAACGACTTCAATGGCAACCCTTCATCTCGATGTGCCTATTAATCGCCATAGTGATTCAGGCAGCTCTGTCGACTTAGTTTCAATAAGCAAGGAAGCTACCTAACATAGGTTTCTACAGTCACTTTAACACAATCTTTGTCCACTAAAGTGGAACCCAGCAATGATATGTGACTCAAACCCATCATTCTCCAACCAGTTTGTTTGTTGCAATTACGCACCTGACCCAGAACCTTGTCTATTTCCTGTTTTGCTAATCCAATACCAAAAAAAAAAAATCTCTCGCAACTAGTGCTCCCCTCCTAATCATGTGGAGGGATTCTTATACCTACCTGGCCCTCAATTACAGGTGGAGAATTTCAGTACATGCCTTATAGACATTGAGTTTCAAGGTGTATCTCCTTTGCGTTGAGAGCTTCCTTATGTGACCTTGTTAATCCGATTAGCACATAATAGGCCACGCTCATTGGTTGCTACATTCACAACAATATCGTTGTTAGACAGATAGGCATGCTATTTTGTTTACATTTGTTGTGGTATCCCTAGGCATTTCTTCAAAATTTTCCTCTATTTGCTCCAGCTGTATCTGATGTTCCCTTGCTGAAAGTATGGATCTACAAGGCAAACAAATCAATAGAAGCTTGGAGCATATTATGTTTTCTATGGTTTTTATATCCCCATTTTTTCGTACCAGACGAGGATGTTTGGATTTAAGAGCTAAGATCTTACCCCCTTATTCCTTTGAGGTTGTTCATACTGGCCGTCAATTACTCCAAATCTCCCATCCATCTCTGTCAATTCTTTGGATCCTTTTTCAACCCAATCAATGAGTCATTGGCTGATTACATCTTTGCTTTTGGTTCGAACATGTACAATTTTCTGACTTGGTACCTGGAATGCTAACTTTGCAACCTCTATGCTTCTAATCCTCCCAGTATTTTACCCTGTCAGTAGACTCTGATTGCTAGTCATATGTGGAGGGAAAACAAATTGAGCAACCCAATTGACCTGATTAAAATCCATTTTGTTGCTCATGGACCTCCTGAGCACTTAATACATAATGTATTTTCTGCCATTCGTTATCTTGATGATAGGTTCACGTACTTATCAGTTTTGCCACGTGGTGTGATCGCTGTGGAATGGAATTTTTTGCAATTCCGAACCATTGACTACTCAATATGCGTAGTTATTTAATGCAAGTGTTGAAATTTAGGCTTTACTATTCTATTGGCTTTTTTGTAGCCAGTTAAATGGTTGCTTTTTTCCTCAAAAGGCTAATTTCTGGCCATCATATGGCTGCATTTTTTATTGGATAGTACTTTGTTTACTTTTGACTTTCAGTCTTCTTTAGATCTATTGCTCCTGATTGGCCCTTTATGTGTAACATCTTTCTATAGCTACACTGTTTATTCAGCCAACTGCCACCAAGGATTAGGTTCTAAGTTGTGGAGATTTTGTTCCTTGTTTTTGTCATAAATGTGGAGACTTTGCCCCTTCAACTGCCGTTTGCTTGTATTGGTTCTCAGTTGCGGAACAGTTTCCGCTATAGGTCATGAGTCGTGGAAGAATGAAATACATCCATATCTAAACTTCTGGGTTGGGAATGATTAAATACTGAATGGATGCAGGTTGAGTCTGAGTACCTTCCTCTGTACAGCAACTACGGCATAGGTCTTACCACATGGAGCCCACTTGCATCTGGAGTGCTCACTGGAAAATACAACAAGAAAGTTGTACCACCTGATAGCCGGTTTGCTTTGGATAATTACAAAGTGAGTCTTTGCTGGATTACATTGTTCTGATCTCTATAAGGCCTTGGTATTCCATGTGCTCTTCAGTATCTATTCTGGACTTGTATAAACAGTTTATAATTGCTCCAGTACTTTCATATTGGTTTGAAGTCTCATTATTGACTTTTGACTTCACTTGCTGAATTGGCTGAACTTCTGAAAATTGTATGCAGACAACTATGAATAGAAGGCTAATTCTCTTGAGAATTTAATATGCTTAACAAAAGGCATTAAATTGCATAGTATTCCATCGTAATTGGTGTTCCCCTTTCATAATCTCTGCTGCCGTTTAACATGTTTAATCATGAATGCTTCTATGGGTACAGCTTCACCCAAGAATATGATTGGTTCACCTTCTGCATGTACAATATAGAAACACGCTCTATAATGTAACTATGGATTGTGAAGACCCTAGTTTTAGTTCCTGTACCATACGAGGCCAGCAAACTCAGTAGGATGCAGAAGCCCGTATAATAGGTTGTCAAGTGAGAGTTGTTGCAGTGTTTAAGCTGAAGCTGAACTTCTGTCACAAATATGTAGACAACTATAACCTATTTTTTTCTTCTTCTTTTGGGAATAAAAGAAGCTGAAACTCACCTGTTATTTTGCCTTGTAGAATCTTGCTAGCCGGTCATTGGTTGATGATGTGCTGAAAAAAGTTGAAGGACTGAAGCCAATTGCAGATGAACTTGGCGTCCCACTAGCTCAACTTGCAATCGCTTGGTGTGCTGCAAATCCTAATGTCTCTTCTGTTATCACTGGAGCAACAAAGGAATCTCAGGTTTGTTCAATAAGACATTCTGAGAAACAGCATTATTATTGTGAAGCATCAGAGACTAAAGCTGAAAAAATATATTAAAAGATGAGAATTGACTTTTTTTTTTTAAAAAAATGAAATGACGATTATACCCTTAAATGTAACCTGCCATTTGACTTTTTTGTGCATAATCGATATTTCATATTAAAAAATAAGTCAATTTCCATTCAATATGACGGAAAAAATAGACGGAGGGTGCAACATATTAGAAATTGGTAGTTTGTGAGATTATTGGTAGTTTGTGAGTGTAATCTCACAAACGTGGTAGTTTAGGGTTCAAAGTACAAAAAAGTGGTAGTTCGCGGTGAAAAATGTGTTTTCCTCTTAAAAAAAACTATAAACAAAAAAAAAATCAGAAGAGAGGCGATCACCACATGCAGTGGGGAGATCTTTGGGTCCAGGACCCATGGCACACTAAGGGAGCTATCTCCCTCCGCTGCAAGCATGACGGGGGCCTTTCCACATTTTCGAAATGTTATCTTTTAAGTTTTATCTCTGCTTCTTTTTTAATTTCTTTTTACATGTGGAAGTGTCTCTCTCTACAGGTCATGGTTGATTGGAAGCATATATCCTAAAACTGATAACCAAGAATGCCCAATTATTTTATTTACAACTTTAGTTACCGGTAAAATAGCAAGAATTAGGAGCTTGTAAGCATCTAAAATTTGAAATGTTCGACAGCTTGTTCTGTGTTTTTGTGGTCAATCAAACAGTTGTTTTCCTGTATGTAGATCCAAGAGAACATGAAAGCTGTCGACGTCATACCTCTACTGACTCCTGCTGTGATGGAGAAGATCGAGGCTGTTGTCCAGAGCAAGCCAAAGCGTCAAGATTCTTATAGGTGAAACTACAGTTAATGACTCCTCCGCATGCTTTCCATGGTCGACGACATTTTACCGATGTACTGGAATGCAAGCCCGCACATGCCTTCCTCTTTTATTGGCCAATGCGTGTTTATTTCTTCTTTTTTTCCTAAAGCCGGATGCTTGGTTATTTCTTGTTTCTCCGAAGTACTGGTGGAAATAAACGTGTACCTGGTCTAATTTGATGTTTTTTTTTTCTTTTTTTGGTGTTCTCTTTGGGTTTCTTCTCGAGAGAGAGTAGGGGGAGGAAGGAGGATTGTGAATGTTGTTAACTGAACCGACTTGATTATTAGTAGCAAATGGATTTGATATTTGAGAGATCATAATAGCATTGTCGCCTGTTATTTGCCTCTCAAAATTAGGTCACTTTTTACGTGTTGGACTTTAATGCACACGGTCTGATATGGACTGTTTTGAGTTTGATATCCTTTAGGCCTGGGGGGCTATACCGTTTATACATGTGTGACATGTTTTGTCCATGTTTGAGTATCTCTTTTAGGAGGGTAAAACAAAAACAAAAATAGTTTTATTTTTATTAAATACTTTCATTGCGGAGGAATATGTTTATACAAAAATTAACCTGTAAAACTCAATAGAGGAGGTTTTCCTTGTGCCTTTTGTGATCCACACTACAAATATACGAGTTTAAGTCGACAATGGTCATACATTTCACGATCTACTTTTTTTTTTAAGTGTATCCTAAATAGTTTTGTGTTATTTTAATATATAACTCAAATTATTTAAACTATTTCTATATGTAGTCATACATTGGACCTATGAATTCCTCCAGAGTGCATTCTTAATTTGAATCTATTATTTTAGAAGTTGCAATGTACACAATACACATGCATTGCCAAGAGCTATTCACGATATTTGACATGGCTAATATAATAAATCAGCTTCTTAACAATGCCTTATGATAATCACAAAAATTTCAACCGCAACAGGTGAGATATTTTTATACTACTCATATGAACCTTCCATAGATGTGTTTTGACATTTATTATTTATTTGTTTGTTTGTTTAATAGGAATAGGTACATGATATCTTATTTTATTTGTGGGATAATAAAGATGCAAATCGAAAAAATATTATTAATAATTTGAGGTTTTATCTGTCAAATTTGATAATTTAAGAGTAAATGTTACTCTATTTTTGCTTTTCTTATATATATAGGAGTATTTGTGAGGTATTTTCGTGGAGGCTTTTACTATTTTGATGGTTAAATCTTGAAATTTTTTTTTTTTTTAAATCAGAAATGTTGTTATTAGGAGTATCAGAGGAGGATTCAGAGTTATTGAGGACAAGAATATTTTTATTCTTATTCTGAGTATCATTAACAGATAGTTTGGAAAGCATGTATCAGTTTCTTTAGAAGCATTGTTTTTAGAAAAATGAGCCATTTTTGGAAGTTTTTTTTGGTAACTGTCAGTATATATATATATATATATATATATATATAAAAGTTCATGAGGAATAAAAAGATGAGTATTTTGTGTTGAATAACTTGCAACCATAGGAGGTTTTATTAAATGCTCTATTTTAGAAAGATGAATTCCGACTTGTAGAAAAGTATTGGTATAGTTATTTTGTTGAATAATGTTATCAAAAAGTTTGTCACTATTAGACTTGAAAGACGTAGCTAAATAATCTCTAGAGTTATTCTTAAAAGTAATAGTTTCATCAGGAGGATAGAATTCAAAAACCTTCTTGTGATCATAGGTGATCCAAGGGATATCTTTAATCAAAACATTTAGAGAAGACAGATTTCTTTCAAACCATAGAAAGAAAGAGATATGTTGTTGGACAGTTATCATATAATCATAATAATTATGCCGAATAATAGATTGTTCATCAGAACTATAAGTATCTAAAAACCATTCTTTTTTTTTTCATTATTTTCAGAAGATTGAAAAATCTCTTATATGATATCTTTATTTAGTACAAAATTAGTTTGTAAAACATGAATGGAATGAGATCGTTGAAGAGAAAAAGCTTCAGATTGAGTGGGTGAAGTTTTCTCATAAGGAATTAAAGGAGGTTCGTGTGAAGTTTCATAAAGGGGCAATTGAATTTCATGCAAAGTTTCGTGAAGGGGTAATTGAATTTGTGTGTCAGTTCTGGTGTTGATTATCTCATGAATTTTTATACTTCTTGGAATACTTGAAGGAAAAGTAGAAGTGCTTGCAGAGAAAAAGTTAAAGGCATATCTGAAATTCCTAGAACTAGAAGTTCGGGAGTCAATAGATGATCGAGAATTTTGTCTGTTATTAAGAAAAGAAAGTGTAACAGAACCATCGTTGTGTTGGGAAAAGTATTCAATTTGTTTATTTTCTTTTTTGGGAGGAGGAACAACTGAAGAAAGTTTACATTGGTCAGGAAGGATAATTTCATCCCATTTTATCATTCGAGGGGTAGTGATATTTGAAAATTCAGTGCTGGTATTTAAAAGTATAATTTCACCAGAAAGAGGATGAACCTTAGACCGTGGGTCAAGGGTAATTTTCATGAGTTTATGATGGAGCCAGTATACGATATCAAGGTATTGAGCACCTTCCATCATATCATAGCCCGAAGATTTGATGTTGTTTAAAATTAAAGAATGTAAAATGGTTGTATCAAATAAAGAAAGATGAAAACAAGGATAACAATTGAAATATGAGTCTTTGATGCACAGAGGACTCGACAATTCCAAGTAAAGAACTTTGAAATTGGTTATGTTGCCCATCTCTTAAACAGAGAAGAAAAAATGCATTTAAACCTTGACAAGTCAAAGATGTTGCGTCTATTTGAACTAAACCCATATGCATATAATTAAAACCTTGAGCATGATGTTTTTTTATCATGTCGGTATGTATGAGATGTAATGATTCATATTCTTTGCCAATGAGTATCAATTCATCAATAGTTTTGATTGCATAATCGGTATGAAATGAAAATGTAGAATCCATGTATAGATGTGAGTCCTTGACTATAGGTATAACCCAATTGTTCAAGGGCTTGTTATCTTTTAAAGAAATATGATAATCATTAGTATTAAGAAGAGATGAAGATGATGCATTGTTATCGATGCAATGATCCATGCTACCACTTGCTATACTAAGCTTACTATTTGATCGTTTAATTACTGTTTAGAGATATTATTTATTTTAAAATGGGTCACACCAATCGGATCCTGCCTAACGCCCACATGGCTTTCACGGCTAATCCAACGGTTCCAGGTGAATTCCAACATTTTAAAGATAAATAATAGTTTTTAACAATATTTTAAACAAATGATTAAAAAAACAAAAGTATGATTAGATATGGAAATTGATAATGAATGTATATCAAATATTGCAAAATGTGAACGTTTGGCTCTGATACCAAATGAGAACAGGATCTGATATATATGAATGATATTAAACTGCTATAAATGATAGAAAGCAAATAGAACCGTCCATCTAGGCGGTGACAATAATTAAAACAGCAGATACTATTGAAATCATATATTTTATTGAAAAAGAAACAATATAAGGTTCCAGGTGAATTCCAACATTTTAAAGATAAATAATAGTTTTTAACAATATTTTAAACAAATGATTAAAAAATCAAAAGTATGATTAGATATGGAAATTGATAATGAATGTATATCAAATATTGCAAAATGTGAACGTTTGGCTCTGATACCAAATGAGAACAGGATCTGATATATATGAATGATATTAAACTGCTATAAATGATAGAAAGCAAATAGAACCGTCCATCTAGGCGGTGACAATAATTAAAACAGCAGATACTATTGAAATCATATATTTTATTGAAAAAGAAACAATATAAACAAAGTGCAAGTAGGAAAGTGGAAAACTGAAAATTATAAGTGTAAAGAAGAACACAAGAGAAAGAGATTGTAAGGTGAGGAAAGAAAATTACAAGATTTTAGGACAAAGAAATATTTGGGAAGATAAGAGAACAGTTGGTATAGAGATCTGGGTAGAGACAGAGATATCTTTGAAAGAAGAGGGAAGAGAATTTTGAGAGCAAAGGTCGAAGGTTTTGAGAGAGAGGTTTTGGGGTTTTTGAAAGATGAGAGAGTGTGGGTATTCTGATCTAAGTTCGTCGAACTAAGGGGCTCGATATTTAAAGAGAAGGGAAAGAGGAGAAAAGACAAGTTCTATCCTTGAACAGTATCATAAGGTAGGGATAATTTTTGTTAAGGGATAAAATTATTTTTTTCAGTGTCGGTAGGGGCATGTTGGTATTTTGAAATCTTCATTTGCAAGTGTTCTAGAAAGGTCTTCTAGAAGGGTATCTTCAAAAGTTATCTTTGTCTTCAGGTCTTCTAGAAGGATATCTTCAAAAGTTATCAGAAAAGTTATTTGTCAGCAAGTTGTCTGCTAATTGTCGTAATATCTTCAAGAGAAAGATCCAAGTCATAATCATCATATGGATCTTAGGCATCTTCAAAAGTAGGAATGTAAATTCATCTATGCTTGATATGTCAGGCTTATTAGTATCATTGTCTTCAAAGAGCTGTGAAAGAACATGTATCAATTCTTTTTTGAATCCTATCGAGATTTGGCCGCAGCAAGTTTAGCTTGTAACTGACTTCTTTGGGCAAGAAACTGTGGATGAATTTCTTGAATATGTTTAGCTTTGGAAAGGACAGAAAGGATGTTATCATAGGTAAAGACATTCCACCATTTAACAAAAAAAATTTGGGATAATATCTTGGATTACATTGTTCTGATCTCTATAAGGCCTTGGAATTCCATATGCTCTTCAGTATCTATTCTGGACTTGCATAAACAGTTTATAATTGCTCCAGTACTTTCATATTGGGTTGAAGTCTCATTATTGACTTTCGACTTCACAGCTTGCTCGTGAATTTGCTGGACTTCTGAAAATTGTATGCAGACAACTATGAATAGAAGGCTAATTCTCTTAAGAATTTAATATGCTTAACAAGGCATTAAATTGCATAGTATTCCATCGTAATTGGTGTTCCCCTTTCATAATATTTGCTGCTATTTAACATGTTTAATCATGAATGCTTCTATGGGTACAGCTTCATCCAAGAATATGATTGGTTCACCTTCTGCATGTACAATATAGAAACACGCTCTATAATGTAACTATGGATTGTGAAGGACCCTAGTTTTAGTTCTTGTACCGTACGAGGCCAGCAAACTCAGTAGGAAGCAGAAGCTCGTATGATAGGTTGTCAAGTGAGAGTTGTTGTAGTGTTTAAGCTGAAGCTGAACTTCTGTCACACATATGTAGACAACTACGACCTAATTTTTTTTTCTTCTTTTTGGGAATAAAAGAAGCTGGAACTCACTTGCTAACAGGTAATTGGTTGATGACGTGCTGAAAAAAGTTGAAGGACTGAAGCCAATTGCAGATGAACTTAGCGTCCCACTAGCTCAACTTGCAATCGCTTGGTGTGCTGCAAATCCTAATGTATCTTCTGTTATCACTGGAGCAACAAAGGAATCTCAGGTTAGTTCAATAGGACATTCTGAGCATGTCCATTATTGCATGGTGTGCTGCATGTGTCTTTTGAAATGTTTTGTGTTTGCTTCTAGTTGAACTCTATGAAAGGAGGTTTTTAAATCATCGTTTCTATATGTGTAACATGAAATTCAACCATTTTGCTTCATGGTTTCCGAGTTGTATTCATGTCTTACACAATTTGCGAAAAAACATCACGATTATCGTGAAGCATCAGAGATTAAAGCTGAAAAAATATATTAAAAAATTATTGCGAAGAAACAACATTATTATTATTGTGAATCATCAGAGATTAAAGCTGAAAAAATATATTAAAAGATTACTGCGAAGAAACAATAATATTAGATTGATAAATAATAGGTATTTCAATATTTATAGTGTTTTTAGTCCTTAATTTTTAATATTTTAACTTTAAGATATTTTTTTTTTGTATTAAGAAGTAATTTTTTTTATAATTTTTATTTAAGAGTTCGACCCCTTCCATTGATATCCTGGTTCGGGCACCACATGCAGTGGGGAGATCTTCGGGCCCACCATGGCACAAAGGGAGCTACCCCATTTTCTAAATGTTATATTTTAAGTTTTATCTCTGCTTCTTTTTTATTTTCCGTTATCTTTTTTAATTTCTTTCTACATGTGAAAGTGTCTCTGATCTACAGGTCATGGTTGCTTGTCTACGTTAACATTTTGTGTCGTCTCTTTGATAAGAGTGGAAGCATAGATCCTAAAACTGATAACCAAGAATGCCCAATTACTTTATTTACAACTTTAGTTACGAGTAAAATAGCAAGAATTAGGAGATTGTTAGCATCTAAAATCTGAAAATGTTCGACAGCTTGTTCTGTGTTTTTGTGGTCAATCAAAGAGTTGTTTTCCTGAATGTAGATCCAAGAGAACATGAAAGCTGTCGACGTCATCCCTCTACTGACTCCTGCTGTGATGGAGAAGATCGACTATCGAGGCTGTTAGAGAATCATCTCCTGCTGCTTCGTCACAAGATTCCTCCAGCACACCAGAATAGCTCCATGTAACATAATTGTTCTATGTGGTTTGTTTGCCGTGATTCAAGGAACGAATATTCGTTGTTTGTTACGTCTATAACAGTATAAATATTCCCATTGTAACGTTGTATATTGTGTTTACGTGTTTTCCATTGTTAGAAATAAAAAATTTTTACTTTAGATAAATGAGACACCCAATGGAAAAACTCAATTGGATTTATTTACATCTCATTTATGAAAATAAAAGGTTACAAAGGGCTTATATTTATAAGCCAATATTTTCCTACTGCCCACATTGCTAAGCAATGTGGGACTCTCACTTTCAACATCCATCAGAGGCTGTTGTTCAGAGCAAGACAAAGCGTCAAGATTCGTATAGGTGAAACTACAGTTAATGACTCCTCCGCTGCTTTCCATGGTAGACGCCATTTTACTGATGTACTGGAATGCAAGCCCGCCCATGCCTTGCTCTGTTATTGGCCAATGCGTGTTTATTTCTTCTTCTTCTTTTTATCCCAAAGCGGATGCTTGGTTATTTCTTGTTTCTCTGAAGTACTGGTGTGAAATAAACGTGTACCTCATTTGATTTTTTTTTTGTGTGTTCTCTTTGGAAACCTTCTCGAGAGAAAGTATTTTATGAATATGTTCCTACTGCCTAAGGGTTGGTGCCAGGGGATTGACAAGATATTAAAAGACTTTTGGTGGGGTTTTGCCTCGGACTAGTCTCATCATTTTACCCCCGAGGCATGAGATTCTATCTGCCAGCGTAAAGCTAAGGGTGGTTTTGGCCTGCGCAAACTCCATGAGACACCAATAGAGCCTTTGTTTCAAAACTGGGGTGGTCTATTCTCCAAAATCCGTCGCCTGTCTGGGTTACTCTTTTGAAAGCAAAGTATTTTGCCAATTCGAATTTCCTGGAAGCTTCTCCCAAGACCGGTGCTTCTTGGATATGGGACAGCTTAATGAAAATTATGGACTCTATCCACGCCAATGTCTGTTTCATTCCTCGCAATGGACAGTCTCCATGGATTTTCGCGGATCCTTGGATCCCTGCCCAAACACATTCGTTTCCTACTTTGCATGCTGGAGCTGCCCAATTCTCTGATGTTCAAAAGAGTTTGTGATCTGGTGAATGAATCGGGCACTGATTGGAATCGCCCCTGCTCCTAGAGTTGTTTTCTACCGAGACGGTCACCAATATTTTGAACATGAGGCCACCCATTTATGATGATCCGGACCACATAATCTGGCGCGCTGATTCCAAAGGTCATTTCTCTATTAAGTCTGTTTTGTTGCAAGAACAGAGCATGAGATGCCCCTCTACAACTGTCACCTCCGATGGTGCTTGGAATCCCTCTGCAATTGCGTATGCAAGATCGCTTAAAGCTGCTCCTTTGGAAATTTGAGGTTGACGCACTCCCTGTCCGAGCTAGAATGAATTTCCTCCTAGGGCATTTTCCTGATTTTTATAGTCGCTGCCCCCTATGTGATATAACTACGAGGAGTCTTCTATCCATCTTTTTGTCAAGTGTCAAATTGCTCTTACCCTCTGGCGTGAGTCCAGCTGGCCCATCAATGTCACGCATATCCCTGTTTCCACCCCTATGGATTGGGTTAAAATGATTCTCTCAACTTACTCCTCTCTTGGCATCCCTCACCATCACCTGCGCGGCTTTCTCCTTAATGCAACTTTGTTATTGATGAGATTTGGTTCCTTCACAACAAATGTTTTCATGATAACA
Source organism: Myrica gale (assembly GCA_963930655.1). NCBI lineage: Eukaryota > Viridiplantae > Streptophyta > Magnoliopsida > Fagales > Myricaceae > Myrica > Myrica gale. Next base: position 7,993,251 of record OZ005616.1, read on the forward strand.
CGCCATTTCTGGTCTCGAAGGTTATTAAATCCATCAAGTCCAGATTCCGTGATCATCATTCGGCCTGGCAGCAATTGGATTCTCTTCAAAATCGTCTCTGGACCCCCTCCCCTTTTTTTCATCAAGATCAATGTTGATTTTGCGTTTCGCTCCCATGGATCGTACTTGGTCGTCTCTTGTTGGGACTATCTAGTTCCCCTGTACTGTGTATACGGAAAGCTCTCAGGCCTTGGACACGTTGTTTGGCGAAACTTTGGCTGCTGTCCGTACCGCTGAAATTGCCCGTGACAAGAATTGGACCTCTGACTGGTCAGTAATGAATTGTGAACGAATGTCATCGGTATACTGCTCATATGCAATCAAAGCTAGTAGATGCTTGATGTTGTCGCCCGATCCAGGGGAGTAAATTCAAACGGTAACAACGGACAGAGATAATTGAGAGCAAGATGATCGATGCCATGCCGGTCTGTAGGAACCCTAGTCATCTGAAATAACTTGGTAAGAACAAAGAATGGAACCTGGTTTTCAAATAAGAGTAGATCACGCCGTAGGCTAACGCACATCCAACCCATCTGGAAGATTGGGTCCCTTTTGTCTATCGGATTGTGAGCTGCATTGCGAAACAGCTCAATGATGAAACACCCATCAAGCAGCAGCATCTCTACAAACTCATTCTCTGTTAGGTCAATGGATTCTGCATAGTAGCTGCGAGCTCTTTCTGCCAGTTCTCTCAAGGCCAAGATGTATGTTTCTACGCTCTCCTCGTTACTTCTTTTGAGCATTAGTTGTCGATAGCGCAGTTTGTGATTTTCCATGAGGCTTAGTCTATCCTTGCCATGATGGTAAGGACCAATGGCAAGCAGCTCAGGTTCGTATGCCTTCTCATTTACCTTGCTTAGCTGGTCATGCACCTTAAATACACAACACTCGGCAGCAACTGGAGTTAGGCGGCCAGCAAGCTTCTCATTTATACGAGCCGAGAGAGATTGATCAGTTCCATCAACAGGCATCATTCTCTTAAGGAAGATGGCACAGAAATCTCTGTTCCGACTAGATGTTCAGGGAACCTGTCACTAATGTTAATGTCTTTGAACCACAAATACATACACATCTATAAACATAATCAAGGTGCTTAAGCTCTACATCACCCATCAGCCAGTTCTTTTTTCTGTTTCTCAACCAGTCAGACTAAGTCATCAATATAGGATGTTAGAGCAGAATAAAATGTGAAGAAAAGGAAAAGAAAAAATGCAATGGAGCTGCTTACTTGCTTAAGGATAGCCGTAACCTGCAGACTATTCCCCTGGTTCATCAAAAAGCTGCAGATGTTGCATACGTTACATGGGCTTTGATGGAAGGAAATATGTAGCCCTCACCCAACACACTCGATCGAGAAAAATAGCTCATTTGATAAATAGAATATGTTTGTCTTAGCGCTAAAGAATAGAATATGAAAATGGTCATTACTACACTTAAGAATAGAATATGTTTGTCTTCGCACTAAATAATAGAATATGAAAATAATCATTACTAGCCTTAAGAATAAATTATGTTTCTCTAAGCGCTAAAGAATGGTATATGAAATTGGTGAGTATCCTTAGCACATTCTAACTACTATTGCTTTTTACAATTTACACCATAAACTATTAAACTTGACACATTGTACCACCAATTAGCTAGTAATAAGTTTGAACTTTATACCCTATATTAAGATATCACTCTTACAATAAATTTTAAATTACATTACATAAAAGAATATTGCACAACATCAATAATGTTATATTGTTGTATAGGAACCTCTGCCTTTTTGTTTTTTTGGATAATGAGAGACAATGTGGCACCTCGAGTGCATCAGGCTAGCTTGGATGAATCTGGTCTAGCTTGATCACACTAGAGGGCTTAACGCATGGTAAATCCCGGACACATGCAACAGTCTCACATCACACCCATCATTTAAATCGTAAATTTTGTTGCAGTAAGAAGTCAAATCATGATCGACCAGCTAACCGATGGTACTAGGGGTGAAAATCGGAAATGCGGTCCGGTTTTTGGACCGCATTTTCGATCCTCTAATATTAAAGGACCGAACCGGACCACTTATATGTGATCCGGTCCGGTCCGGTTTTAAGTGGTCCAGACCGGATTTAAATTTTTTTAAAAAAAATTTCGCAGAGCATAGAGCTCTGCGAGCCGTACTGCGCAGTAGGCGCACTGTAGATAGCACTGCGAGCAGTGCGGTAATATTTTTTAAAAAATTAAAAAAAAATTATGACAGCGCAGTAGGCAGTGCGGTAATATTTTAAAAAAATATAAAAAAATTATGAAATGCGGTCCGGACCGCATTTCAAAAATATACAGACCGGACCAGACCGTTTAAATTCGGTCCGGACCGGACCGTATTTTTAAAATTAAAACCGGACCGGACCGCAAATCCGGTCCGGTTTTCCGATCCGGTCCGGTTCTGTTCAGCCCTAGATGGTACCCCTGACCAACTCAACTCCACCCCACCCCAAGGGGCACCTCACCCATTTGCAATAACTAAGAAGTTGATTCAATTTCATATAACAATAGGTCAAGCCCTAAGTTAAGAGCATCAAAGTAAATAATTGTAAGATTAGGGGCTAGCTCATTGGATAGGTATTTTAGGCCATGCCTAAAGCCTCTAAAGAGTAAACTCAGTTTATAATATGAAGGAAAAGAAAAAAAAAAGTGTTTCCTTTTCTTTTCTTTTTTCAAAAAGAAAAAAAAAACATATGGCAAAAGTAAAATGAGTTGCTTATTGAAGTTTTTAGCTTGTAATGGTACTGTGCTTATTTAGTCTGCATTGAGCTTCTTTAGTGGATCCATTTATCTATTAGATTCTCCTTAGCATCCTTGCAAAGAAGCTCGATCAATGATATATGAAAGACACGCCAAGTAGGATCATTTTCTACAAACTCATCTTCCATCAACTTAATGACTCATCTACAAGCTTTTACTTTTACCATTAATTATGCGCCTCGCATGACATATGAGCAATTTGAACTGAAGACTGAAATTTCCTGCAGATTCTGATCATGGCCCAAACAGAAAGTAGAGATTATCGAATCTCAGTGTTAGGGCTAAAAGTATGATATCATAAAGTAAAACATCTTGCGGTGGAGCCAAATGAAGCAAAGATGAAACTTGGTACTAGTTCCAAATGAGTTTTTTCCTTTCGATAATGTTGGTCTAAGCTAAAATTTGAAGTGTGCCGCACTGGAAGAAACTGAGGGCTAATTGGCATCCAAATAAAACATGATTAATTTGGTTACTGCCTCTGCTTGGCCTTCTCACTACTGTGCAGTGCCCCAGTTTGGAGGTAATGGCCGTTTGCCGAAATGAAGCCCTTAAACCATGCACAGCCAACAGGTTTGGATAAAGCATAAAACCAACTTTTTTTTATACGGAAAAAGAAAAAGTTTCAGTGCCATAGAGAATGGAAAGTTAGTTAGCAGTTAGGCCCTCCATAGTCCATTCTTTCCTAGGATTCATGCCGAGTTATTTTAAGCAAATGTCGCTGTCTGACCCCGTTTGAACTCCGATCCTTATGCAACGGCCTTTTCTTTCTCTCTCTCTCTCAACCCACACCCCACAAACAAAACCCAAACCCAAACTCTATTTTCCTCTTTTGCTTCCAAAGCCGGATTCATTTCCAAGGCATCATCCTTTTGCTGCATAATACCGTGCAGATGATAAACAAGCAGGTACCTTTCGCTGTTGTTTAACTAGTATTTCAGTTTTATCCCTTTGGGTTCGTGTAACTCATTCCGAATCGTGATTTCGGCCCTCTTTTTCTTTCGTTTTCCCGTTTATTTTTAGATGTTATAATTCTATTTGGGATGTTTTTGTGTTTTTTGTTTCTTCATTGCTTTATTTACGGTGTTGCTTTAATGGCTTATTTTGTTCATTCCTTCATTTTGATACGTGGATCATTGATGTTACGTATATTCTTGTTGAATTCGGAGGTTCCTTTCTGGAATCAACGCAAAAACCCATGTTATGGCTGATTGTACGAGAAATGGTTGTAACTGTGGGGAATGGATTTTGCTACTAGTATATTACTATCTCCTAATTGTGGCTTTCGGTGGCATATTTATTTGAGTCTTTCTAAAAGAATACTCCTGTAATACTCTTTTACTTATGTCTTGTTGAAGGTTTGAAGCTGTTGGGGGATTCACAGAAAGTGGATCCAATTGAGGAGACTGGGAGATGCTGTTCATGACCCTTTAATCTGTACAGGAGCTGACATTTTCTCCACTGGTGGTGCAAGATAGGTGATTCTGGTTGAATTAAGCCTTTGAAGCTATAGGAGGGGATAATATATTAGTTGAGTTTGTACATGTCAAGCGTATCGTATGAGCAATTTTTCTGTATAGGGTGAGGAAGCAAGGCATAAAATGCCAGAGAATATTCATATGAAGCTATAAATGGAGTGGGAATTCTCTTGAGGTCATGACTAGCGAGGCTCCTAGTACCGCAGGCCAACAGTTCTACAAAGATACGGTGTATGTTCTGTCAAGGGACAGAGCTGCGGCAGAGATAGATGTAAACAATATCTGTTCACAGACAGGTGAGGAATTTTCTTCCAATTTTCTGCGGGATCGTGCTTCTGTGAGAAGATTGCCGTTGATATCTGAACTGGAACAGCACCAGCCAAACAGAGTGGGGATTAATTTTAAGAACCAGCACCTGGTTTATGAGAATCTCAGTGGGCTTCCTGGGTTGCAGAGAATTGATTCTGAATGCAGTTCAGAATTCTCAGAGTATGTTCCAGGGACCGGATATGGGGCTCAAGCAAAGAACCAGACATATGCTGATAATGTAAATAAACACCACTTTGAATATGGTGTAATTGGACAAGTACCATTTAAGTATGCTGAAGTTAGTAATCCTGATCGACGAACTTCAGCACCATGTGTAGTGGAGCCCTCTGGTTCATACTATCGTTATGGAATGGACTTTTCGGAAGGTTCTTTATCTGGCAAGATGAAAGTTCTATGCAGTTTTGGGGGAAGAATATTACCAAGGCCAAGCGATGGTAAACTTAGATATGCTGGAGGAGAGACACGAATTATTTCCATCAGAAAGAAAGTCATTTGGGAAGAACTTATGAAAAAGACTTCTGCAATTTGTGGCCAACCTCATACAATCAAATACCAGCTTCCTGGTGAGGACCTTGATGCACTTATATCTGTTTGTTCAGATGAGGATCTTCATCATATGATAGAGGAATATCAAGAGCTGGAAAGAATTGAGGGTTCTCAACGACCAAGGATATTTCTAGTATCTTCAAATGAACATGAGAGCCCATGTTCTTCAGAAGGGCGAGCTGCCCAGCCAATTGATGTTGATTGTCAGTATGTTGCGGCTATTAATGGCACAGTGGACCCAAGTCCCAGGAAGAGCTCTAGTGGGCAGAGTTTGACAAGCCAGACCAGCCAGTTTGGAAACACCTCCGATTATAGTCCAACTTTTCAGAGAGACTCTCCTGGTACAGCATATGCTTTAGAGAATAAGGATTATAGTCCAAGTGCTTCAAATTTGGTAGGAAGGTTCTCAAAACCTGCTTCTCAGTATTTAGCTGCCCTTCAGATACCAAGCAAGTCATTCAATCAATCCCCTCCTGTATCTCCGGGCCAGCATTGTGCTCCTAAGAATTCTCATGTGCAAGCATATGTGGATCCACCATGTGTTGATGGTAACAGAAGTAGCAATCCATTTGAAATGGAAATAGTACCTGGTGACTGTCCCAGTTATGTAGAAAGCTCCTATTATCTTGATGGCTTGCGTAATTATAATAATCTTCCTCGTGGGCCTCCATTGATGAATTACCATCTCCCTAACGAATATTTGGCAGAAACTGGCCGGGATAGCAAGTCTCGTGACAGAAAATTTCACCAGCGAAGCCTCAGTAGAGACTTTCTACAATCTCCATCACATGGGCAAAATGAAATGAACTACGAGAGACAAGTGCTTGAGGACAGGCCATTCCCTGAGGATCCAATGGGATTATGGTCAGAATTTAATGATACAAATTTTTCTCATCGCAAAATAATGCATGCACTATCTGACTCACAGTTACAGGAACATTTTGAGAGGTCCAATTTCAACTTCCCACTATCCTCCTTGAGTGCTGATAGAGAAAAACCACCTTCATTGGGTATTTTAAATTCCCCAGTACATTGTGAAGACAGGGTTTTTGAGAAGCACAAATTGCCTGAATATGAGAATCGGCCTACTCTCGTTACCCGTGAAGATTGCAAGGGAAATTTCGAACTTGGTCAAGACATGTTCAACTGGTCAGACAGGAATTTTTCCGACACAGCCCAACAACCCTCTGAGGGAAATGCTGAAAGTACTTCAAATGATAATGCCACAGAGCTTAAGAACTTTCCGGACCTCAACTATCTCCCAACTATTTGTCTATCCTCACAAGAGGTACAAAACCTCAAAGGAGAGATTCTTGTTTCACCACTCCTTTCTTTCGAATGTTCTGTAGATGGCATGAGGAAACACCCCCATGGTTCCCAATTAGATGCAGCCATCCCCAAGTTTTCAAATGAAAGCCAAGCTTCTGATAACGCTAAGCCCTGTGCTCTGACTGAGACATTAAGTTATCAAGCAGTGTCTGGAGGGTACCCTGCACTATTACCTCAGGGATTGGATGACCAAGGATCCATGGGTCCAAGCTGTGTAAGTATATTCCTATTTGTGAAAATGAATTATTTCAAAATTGACATCATTGAGAATAACCTGCAATGTTTTTCCTAATATCAGAAGTCAACCACAAGCACTGTTCCGAGAATGGAGGCTCCTCTCCATAATACAGGTGCCCTAAATTATCCTGAGCACAAGGATGAGATTGTGGAACTTAGCAGGCAATCTTATGACAGAGTAAAGTCTGGAGACATTATCGGTGTCCAACTACAGTCATCAGACAGTCATACTGACAATAACAAGCTGGAATCTTTGGTTATTGAAGATGTAACTGATTGTCCGCCTCCTGGCATTCCCTTGTCCTTAGAAGTTGTTCCCCGTGTAGAAGATGAGGCCACTGACGATTCAGCATCTCCTACATACACAGAAGCAGAGGATGGCACATTAGAATCTGAATGCGAGGTAAACATTTTTCCTACAGGAATAGAGTTCATTTTTGGTGATAGTGTGTTTAGGCATCGATTGACCTCCTACCCCATATTTATAGGGTGTGAAAGCTGATGGCAGAGATAGGGATGACTCTATCACTGATGCTGCAATAGCTGAAATTGAAGCAGACATCTACGGTTTGCAGGTTTTTTATTCATGTTCTCGATTTATGCATGATTTATGGTTCCCCTTTCCTATCATGGGGCTACATTTTTTTGTTTGGCATGCCTGGAAGATGGCCAAATTAGGAAATGTTTTCTTTTTGCTCTTCCTCACTTCCAGGGACTCTTTCATGGTGAGAATAGGTGCAATTGGCTGTGAATTATCTTACCGTTGAATGTACAACTCTTTTGGAAATGAATAGTTTTTTTTCTCAAGGAATTTTTTTAGTGAAAATCTATTATTTTTCTCAGTACTAGGCTAATCTTTACATTACTTGATTTTGAACCATGGCTAATAAATGACCACGAGAGATTCCCAACATTGCTGCTTCCTTCAGATTTCCTAGTTTGCAAGGGATTTTTAGGCTATGCAAGGTTCAGTATACAAAACAGGCACTCTGTGGGGGCTTCCTAGGTTTAGAATTGTAGACAGTAAACAGTGATTGGTGTGATATACTCATAAAAAGTTGCAGCTATATGGTGGTCCTGTTCATAGAACATAGAGAACGATGCATTATGACAGCAAAGTCCCCATGATAGCATTTGAAAACGCACCCCTTGGCATTTAACTATTCATCTCCCGTCTTTGGTATCGTGTTTAGAAACAAATTTCTGTGTACTTTATAAGTAGTTTATGTTCTGTAACAGGTTATGATCTGAGAACATAGTATAACTACTGCTCTTGTTTTTCTTCACTACATAAGGCTTTTAGTGGTTATGTCAGAAGCAAATTCAGATTCGGGAAAACAAGAGGACTTCACCTCGGAATTGAACAGAAAAGATTATTTTTCTCAAAGAGGACTACATAAAATTCTGGGGAAACGTCAATGGCTGCTGTCTTATTTGTCAAAGAAAAATTGAGAACGTTAGAAGTACTTAATTAGTCAGCTGTCGGGTATTCGGGACAACCCTCCAATTGAAGATTGACTCTCTGCTCGTGTATCTGTCTTGCTTTTCTTCTTATTCTTGCCGCTTTTATCTTTCATTTCAGCCAAAAGAAAAGGAAACTCTAGAGTCTGGTTTAACTGAGTGCCTCATGCTGAGATGCAGATTATAACGGATGCCGATCTTGAAGAATTGCAAGAGTTAGGATCAGGTACATTTGGAACTGTATATCATGGAAAGTGGAGGGGAACAGATGTTGCTATTAAGAGAATCAAAAAGAGTTGCTTTTCAGGAAAACCATCAGAGCAAGAGCGACTGGTGCGTCCCAGAATCATCAGCGTTGAACTTCTGAAATTCACTACAATCACAGTTTTTCTGATGGTTATTTTCCTAAAATTGTACACGATGTAAAAAGTTTCAAAGCTTGAAGAAAACATTAAAAAAAAAAGGCCTCAGAACATATATATAATTATCTCCTCAACGAATTGAATGGCAGGCTGAACTTAAAACATATATATTATGCACTATCTTGGGTTTTTAGAAATTTTCTGAAGGAAATTTCAACTCCACCTGTCGGTACAGATTAAAGACTTCTGGAGAGAGGCACGGATATTGTCAACTCTTCACCATCCAAATGTGGTAGCATTCTATGGGGTTGTTCCCGATGGACCTGGGGGAACATTGGCAACTCTAACAGAATATATGGTGAATGGATCGTTGAGGAATGTACTAGTGAGGAAGGACAGGTGACCTGATTCATACTTATTTAGTCTCTTTCACCCTCTAAACAGATTTAACCATCAGAATTCTGCCTACAGGGTGCTTGATCGTCGAAAACGGCTACTAATTGCAATGGATGCAGCTTTCGGCATGGAGTATTTGCATTTCAAAAATATTGTTCATTTTGATTTGAAATGTGACAATTTATTAGTCAACTTGCGGGATCCTGAACGACCCATTTGCAAGGTAACTGAATTTTTGAACAAAATTTTGATTGACCCATGATGTCTTATGTATCAATCTTCAAGGATCCACCTATAATGATCAGTAGTGCATCCTTATTCTCAGGATTAGAGTTTTCTGAATTATCCTTCTTTCTTTGTTGAGTGGTTGAAGCAGATTCTGCACATGCTTTGTTATTCAACTCACTGGGTTGTTACCTGCTTTTCAGGTTGGAGACTTTGGGTTGTCAAGAATTAAACGCAACACACTCGTCTCAGGTGGTGTTAGAGGAACTCTTCCATGGATGGCGCCAGAATTATTAAACGGTAGCAGCAGTAGGGTCTCTGAAAAGGTTTTGAACTTGGGATAGAGCCTATATCTTCCGCTGGAGTTCATGAATCTTTGAACCAGAAGTACCCTATACGTTCATGGATGTAATGACAAGATCATCTCTGTTTATTCTCTTTTTTGACAGGTTGATGTTTTCTCATTTGGTATTTCGCTGTGGGAGCTTCTGACTGGTGAGGAGCCATATGCGAACATGCATTGTGGTGCTATCATAGGTAAGTTCTGACTTATAGATACACTGCATATATACCATCTCACGAGAGATTTTGATTTCTTCACTAGCCATCCTGCTATACTCTGTAACTGTACGTCTCTCCTACGATTTTGATTTCCATTATTTTCGTTGTAATTTTGAACTTTGCATGAAGGCGGAATCGTAAGCAACACTCTCAGGCCTCAGCTTCCAAAACGTTGTGATCCCCAGTGGAAAAAATTAATGGAAGAGTGCTGGTCTCCTGATCCTGCAGCCAGGCCATCATTTACAGAGATAACAAATAGGCTACGTGATATGTCACTTGCGCTTCAGAAAAAGCGTCATACACCTGCAGCCAGTAGATAACAAATTAATTCTATTTGATTGAAGGCGTCTGTAGAGTAGCTTCATGCAAGCTACTGATGAAGACACTCAACCTGTAGACTGGAAGATGCACTCATGCAAGTCTAGCTAGTGGGATCGAAAAACCTGAAACTTTTTGTTTGCGGTGAAAATATTATTCGGAAGGTTGGAGTTCTCTGCAGAGTTCTTGTAGTTTTTCTTGCAGGAAATTATGGGACTCAATGGCTGCATTTGGAGAGGATCGAATTATCTGCCCAGAAGAAGTACTACGAGTTTTGCAGCAAGCAATCACCCGGCCCTCAGATGCTAACCCTTAAATACATATATAAAGAATCTAGGAGCTAGCCTACAACCTAGAATCTTGCTGCTCTAGTGAGTTGTAAGTTGTCACAAAGGATCTGATCTTTTTCAGCTTTGTATAATTCTATTTGAATTTCCTGCCGCTGTACACAAAGTGGATGTACATTTGCATCTCGATTAATTTCATATCTTGTTCTAGAGATTTGCCTCTCTCTAGAACCTTCATACCCTATACCCCCCCCCCTCCCTCTATCCCGGCACAACCTCTAACCGAAAATCTATAGTATGAGGTAAGGGAAGATCTTTTAGATGGGGTAAAGGACCAGAAGAGATTAGTGTACTAAGCATGCAAGAGATCAAAGGCTAGAATAATTATTTTGAATTCTTTCTCTTAATCAAACTTTTTTTATAGAGAGAGATCGTCTGCCCTCTCTCTAGACCCTTTCCCCCCGCTTCGTCTGCTCCCTCCCTCTCTTCCCTTTGTGTTTCCCCCTTGGTTGTTCGTTCTCATCTCCCTCCATTTTGGCCGTTGTTTACTCCTTATTTTTGCAGTTCCTCATGGCTAGATCTATGCGGTTTTGAGGTTTTTTGGTGGCCACGTTCAGCACGGCAGAGCTCCTCAGCCCTAGGCACCCCTCTTCAGTTTCTTCCTAAGCCGATGCGACGGCGCGTGTAAATCCACACGCACGTGGATCTCATGCACACGATCTTTTTTTGATCTGTTTGGGTTGCTGCTTGTGGTTTTATTCGGCCATCTGTTATGGCCGACAGTCGATTTTTTTAAGGGTTATTTGTTGTGTTTTGCCTTTTTATTGTCGTTTCTAATAATTTCATTTCTCTGGGTTTTTGTGGAAAGAATATTAGGGCATCTTCTTTGTTGAGGTATCTCCCTAAAGACATGAATCTGTTGGCTATCTTCAATATTGGTTCTTTTTTACAGTGGTTGATCGGAAGGTTATGGCTATTGGTGTTTTCCTCCCTTTTGGTTGTGTTGTTATGGATGAGTCTTGGGGAAGTATGAGTGTGGTGCTTGCTCACCCTCTCTTGCGGTCGACATATTCGCTTGTGGGACTGTGGCGGAATTTGATTTGGATCTTTGGACCTGTTTCAAAACTATGGGCTGCCCATTTGTATGAGGCCTTTATGGCCATCTAAATTAAGGCCTTTGAGGCCGTTAGATGTATGGTCCTTCGGACCCTTAATATTGTCGTTATGGGCTTTATGCCCCGCTCTTTATAACCTGCCTTGGAGGCTTATTTGTATTCAGCTCTGATGTAACCTTTTCGGTGAAATGAAATTTCACGTTTTCTTAGAAAAAAAAAGGAATGATTTCTCTTAATTGAGGGCTAGGTCATGTGTGATACTTGAAATATTGTGGGAGGGGGCGATTGTAATACTTTGAGTCTCACATGTTTAAGTAGGAAAAGAGAATGAATTCATATCTAATTTAGTTTTATTATGTTGGTTGGATTAGAGGTTTTTTAGCTTAGTTTTGTGCCTTTTTTTTGTAACCGGCTAAGTTTTTTGTTATCACGATTTTCTCAGCCAAAAGTGAGGACTATCTAATAAAGTTTGGACGTACTGTCTTCCTTTTTAAAAATAAAAATAAAAATAAAAGAGAGAGAAGGAATGAGAAAATAGTACAAAATGCCAAATTCAAAGTTCACATTGGGATTTTATCATGGGAAACTGAATTTTATAATAATTCTAAGAAACTTCAAACGCAACTGATTAGTCTTTCTGAATTAAAAGTGTAGACAGAGCTATTACTTATCTGGAATATTATAAAGAATATGTGACTCAAACCTAGCTTCAGAACTACAATTTTTGGTCATGGGATTTTTCTGTTTTTGCAATGATTTTTGTTTTCTTCTTATATATATCAATTGTAAGCATATGTGGCCACTGGTTACAACTCAAAGCCATCATAATATATATAGCTTTACAAATGAAATCATTCTTCTAGCCTTTTCTTTTTCTTTCAGCTTTTCAGATCCAAATTCATATCTTGTAATATTAAACGCGTATTTAGTAGTAAAATGTAGTCATATACATGCATACCATGACGGTGTATGTGTACCACTACAAGAAATTTGCACTTTAGCGACGAATTTATGATCAGCCACTAGTCCAATTTAATTCATAGTTAAAAATTCTTTTTTACGGCGAAGATATTGTTTCATCGCTAAAGACTTAAAAACATGTTTTTAACAATGAAATTCTACACATGCGTCACAAAAAATGTTAATGCGTCAAACCCAATTTTCGTTACTAAAAATATCTCTTATGTCACTACAACAGTTTTCACCTTCAATGGCGAACATTTTTGTCGCTGAAGGTAGGAATTTCATCGCTAAAGATCATCAGCGAAGAAAATTTTTCGTCGTTGAGAAATTCAGCGGCCAACACAAAAAAAAAACATCTTCAGCGGGGAAAACGGGTTCGTCACCAAAAAATAATATTTACACTTTTACTGACGACATTGTCGACGCTAATTCTTGTTCGAACGAAGTTTACAGTTCGCACGAACTTATTTGTGATGAATATTGTCGTCGCAATTACCTTTGACACATACAGCGAGGAACTTGTAATTCGTCACAACTTTTGTTCGAACGGTATAATTTGGTCGAACTCATATTGGTGAACATATTGGCAACAAAAGAATTTCGTAACTGATAATTCTTTTGGTTCGAAGAGGGAGTGTAGTTTGAACAAGACGTCTGTTCAAACATGTTTTTTAATGTTCGAACATTTTTTTAAATTAGCAACGAAATAATTTCGTCGTGGAAAGTAAGCTCGGTTCGATTGGGTACTATTGGTTCGAACGAGTTACCCGTTCGATATGTTGTTCAAACCTGTTGTCTTTTTACAATAGCTCCAAATGAAACCTGATATTTTCAAATTACAAATACCAAAACAAATATTCCATAAAATCTCTCAACCAACACAAACTTCTAATGTCTAAACCTCAAAATATTCTCAAATTACAAATATCTCAATACACAAATGTAAGATGAAGTAGAAAAAATAACAAAGTTGTACAAATCATGATATTGCAAAAACAAGTTCATCTAATTAAGATAAGTTCAAATCCTAGAAAATATTTCAACATTCAAAAACTTAATCCAAAACTATGAACAATATAAAAAACTATCAACAATACCAAAACCTTCAATGAAAACCTTATAATTTGCCAATGAAGTCCTACCTACGAATCTCGTTACGCAAATTGTGTCTTAAGTAGTTGAAGTTGCTCTTGAATTTGCCTCCGCGCCTCCTGCATTTCTGCTTGTTGGTTTTTTAGGTTATCATACTCGTTTTGCCTTTACTTTTGCTCTTCTATTGCATCTTTAGCTGCCTCTAACTCACAAACAAGCTCGGGATCCCTTTGTATGGACATAGTAGACGATGAGGCAGCAATAGGCTTTATTGAGCGACCCAAAGCTCTCACATAACCAGATCTTGTCCCAAGGACTTGAGTAAAAATGGTGAATATAATTTTTTGATTGAATGACTTCTACATTTCAACCTCATCACATATTTATACTACTTCTTACCTTAATTGTGTTACATCTCTCAAAGAGCCACATTAATTACCTCACATTTTTTCAAGAGTCATTCTAAAACTTTCTAAGGGTCGAAGTACAACTTACTAGTCAAAACTCAATTTACTAAGAAGGCTAGGCAAAAGCAAAACATAAATAAGGAATTAATGGACTTTTGGTTTTCTATGGTCCAACTTTTCAAGACTTTGAAATCTCAAAGAGGTCATTCTTCAACACTCAATTTCCTATAAGAACCTACGTTTGACAGAAGTTTATTTGATCTATAGTATTGTATCCAGCCTTCATGAGACAATTAGGTTAGAATATTTCGATCATAATCAAAGAAAGTTAGGTTTTGGATCGATTGTTATATTATGAATGTTATTACTCATCATTACACGCAGAGGTCGCATTTGTTATAGACAGCTTAGACAATTGTCTAAGACCCAAAAATACTACAAGGCCCCATTTTCTTTTTCTTTTTCTTTTCTTAATAAGAGAAAGCCCCGATTTTGGAAAAGTCATTCATTAAAGAAGAAGCAACACATGTCATCTCTCATTGGTGGTGATGTGGCAAAAGCATGTTATGTGGGTACCATCTCGTTAATTGGGTAACTGCAGATAGACGGGAGGACTCATTTGTCGAAAAATATAGATATTGTTATTGAAAGTTATACCTCAAGGAGTAAATTGTAAAAGCAATATATATTAAGGAATGTATGGTAATTAAGCTTTCGAGACCCAAGTTTTAAGGGTATTTAATGGTTAGCTAGCACTACAAGAAATATGTTCTTTAGCTACAATTTCATTAGCGACAGACCCAATTTTGTAGTTAAAAATCTCTTTTTGCAACAAAAAATTATTATATCGTTAAAATTTTTTTTTGCAACGAATATAAAATTTCGTCGCTTTAGCAACGACTTTATTAGCAACAAACCGAAAGTTGTCGCTTAAAATATACTGCGACAAAATTTTAAATCATTCGCTAAAACGTTATCAGCAACGAACCAATTGTGTCGCTGAAAATAAGGGCACCCTACGGTGCCTTTTTGTTTTGTTTCTCCTCTTATTTCTCAAGTCAAGTGTAATCCTTTTTGCCATCTCTCTCGATTTCACTCTCCCTCCCCTGCAAACCCTAACTTGATAACTCTCTCTTCATCCTCCCTCTCTACCGATTTAAGTCTGCCT
Organism: Myrica gale; assembly: GCA_963930655.1. NCBI lineage: Eukaryota > Viridiplantae > Streptophyta > Magnoliopsida > Fagales > Myricaceae > Myrica > Myrica gale. The sequence continues at coordinate 8,008,343 of OZ005616.1, forward strand.
CTCCCTCAAACCCTATATATACACATATGCAACCATACATGAAACATTATTTGTTCTGGGCGACGTTCCCTCTCTATTCCAAGTAAAGTTATGATTTTTTTTGTCCTCTAAGGAAAGGGGGCTTGAGGTGGTAGCTTGATATCTTCACCATAAATTTCAATGGGCAAAAGGTGGAGCATTTTTAAGGGTGTAATCGCACACAAGTAATCTTCACTCTCCTTCTCCCTCAAACCTTAATTGGCTAACTCTCTTGCTTTCTCGCTCTCAGTTTGTGGCTGTGGATTCGGTTTCTCCTAGTTTAGAAGCCACTAAGCTCTTATTTCCCAAAAAGAGGTCCTTATTTTTGTTACTCTGAATCGTTCAAGGTTTGGTCTTTCTCTATGACTTGTTTTAGCTAATTTATTATCCTGTACAATTTTAATGAATAACATTGGTTTTGTTTTCGTTCTTGGTGATCTGGTCGTTTGTTTGTAAAAGTTCAAGTTTTTTTTATAATGTGGAAAACCTCCAAAGTCTGACTCATTTGGCCCAATCCTGAAGTACAAACCACGGCCCACTGGACCGACCCCACAACTCAGAGAGCAGATAAGTCAAGAATTCGCCCAGCAGCTAAAAAATCCATCACACGCCCTTGAGACTCGAACTTGGTACGTCAAGCCCCAAGGAGGATGTCTCTCCTAATCCTTTGGAGTATAAAATTTCAAGGTTTGAGCACCGTAAACCCTTCCATTGGCACCTTGATGTTTTATTTTTCAGCATATTTTTTTCCGCATGCACTTAAAACATTTATATCATTTAAAATGGCATGTGATAAAATGTACTTTGTTTTGTTTTATTCTTTAACATATTTGGAAATCGAAGACAACATTTTGTTTATTTCTTTCACAGATGGGGATCAACTCAATAGATTCATCATTACGTGTCTTTAGGGCAACCCATATGCTAAGGGTGCATCTTCGATGTTGATTTTGATATCTGTTTTGGTAGCCGTAGCATACTAATTGTTTATGTTTTTCAGTTGAGTTTTGATTTTGCATTTGGAGTTGCTCAATTTGTACAGATCAAAGTATTGAGAAGCATTAGTTGAGATAATGCCAAACTAATTAAGTATTTGGCTTCATAGAGAGCTTTCACTCAGCATGCATTAGTATAACTAGCACTTGAAAGTAATTTGATTTAATGTACTCAAGTTGATGGTTGTAATAGGGATTAAAATTGATGAAGTTGCAGACTTTTGAGGTTGGCAGAATCTTGTAGTTTGCTCAATGAAGATATTAGGTGTTTGATGCTGGCATAATTTAGTATTTGCAAAATTTGAAGTTGACACAATTATGGTATCTTTTGATGATGACGTGCTATCTAAATTAATATACTATTCATTTGGTGCAGGATTTTTCAGACAGCCAAGAGTAGTAGTGTTCCATATTGAATTTTTCAGACAGCAAAATATTTTGTTGATGAAGTGCTATATTTTATCCTGTTGGTTACACGATCATGAGGATATGGTGTGATTTATGGAATTTTTTCTTTGCTCCTAGTACTTTTCACGATAATTTGTATAGTAATTTCCCTTGGTCCATTTGTGGGAACTTGCATTGCTGGGGGTTGGTTTCTTGGAATCAGGGCATTGGTTTTTTAATCCGAGATTCCATTATGTCTTGCTCCATTGGTTTTTTATATCCTTGTCTGCGTTTGTGTACGTGTGCATCGTCTTAGTTTGTGCTGGATTGAGATATTTTAGGTGATTTACACTTTGATGTTTTAGTTGCAATCTATACAACAAATCCTGATACTTATCACTTGCACTCCTTTGAGAAGCATTAGTAGAGATAAGGCAAAATTAAGTATTTTGCTTCATATAAAGCTTTCACTCAACATGCATTGACATAATTGTGTTATATTTTGTTGATGACGTGCAATCTAAATTAATATATTGTTAATTTGGTGCAGGATTTTTCAGACAGCCAAGAGTAGTAGTAGTCTCAGGTCATAGAGTTCAGAGCAATGAGATGTGGCTTATTTTTTGTACTCCCTAGTATTTTTTTAGTTAAATTTTTAGCTTCCATGTACCTAGATTTGTTTGGCTTCTTGTATTTTAATTTCTGTGTTGGTAATGTGGAGATAGTTATATAATTACTGATTTGTATTTGTTTGAAAAGGGTACATCCCTTGAATTCCTGTTTGGATATTCTAAGTATATTGATATTTGCCCCAACACATTTATAAAGATAGTGCAATTTATTTTATCAATATTTTTTATTTTTGCAAGTGTAAAATAGTTCATTACCGAAAACAAGAAAATAATTTTATAAAAATGAATATTTAAACGAGCAGAAAATTGTGATCACCAATGCTTTTAGCAACAATGTGTAGATGTTTTACCGGCAACATTTGTAATAGCAAATTGGACTTCCAGCGGCAACATATGTGAATTGAATTTCAGCTAAAAAAAACTGTCACTATATATCTATAGTGACAACGCATTTGCGATGGGCCTACGACCACTTGTTTTTTTGTAGCTATAGTTCTTTTGCGACAAAATCTATGTTTTTACCGACATATGCTACCCGTTGCTAAAAGCAACATTTCTTGTAGTGTAGGTTACTTAAATCTTCAACCTTGATTCTAGATTGAATTGTTAAGTTTTTCTAGGTCAACACAGAGATCCAAAAATCCCAGAGCTACTACCCCAACAAGAACAATAAAAATGAGCTTTGAAAAAGGTACGTTACGCGGCCATACATAGAAAGTTGATCTGTCTCTACCAGCGTAGAAGCCCTGTTTTCAAAAAAATTAGTAAGCTATATATATATATCTGCATATTTCACCCCTGACCAAATTGCCTCGCTCCATGTTACTAATTGTGTACAAATTGAATACGGTAACGCCTTGGTCATGCCTAGTTATCCCTTGCATTTAAAGTCACAGCCTCACAGGCGAAAATATGTTAATTGGTAACCTGTTTCATATGAACCAAATACGGCTTAAAAACCCTTTTCTAAGTACTTGAAATGGCAAGAGAGAAAGAGCGTCCAATACTCGGTCTGATCAGGGCTGTCAAAATAGGATTAGGATCCTATGCAATTCTTTATCAAAATTGCATGCATGGTGTAATTCGGAGAGAGATAGATATAAGAGGTGGTCCCCACACCATACAACAGGGGTCACCGCCCCGGTTGGCTCCCCCCAACTTTTTTTTTACACCGAATTTTTTTTTACCCAGGCCCCCCATGGCCCACCCAAAACTTAGCCCGCCCCCTAGGCCCAACCAGCCCAGCCTAGCCCGTTTTTTTTAATTAACAGAGGGTGAAACAACATCATTTCACCCTCTGCTTAAAAAAAAAAATCTTTAATCTCTCCTCATCCCTCTCCTCTCAGCTCCTCCATGTCGGTCTCTCTTTCTTTCTCTCTCTCTCAAGTCTCAACGCCCAGTGCATCGGGTGCCATCGCTGAGCGGCGTCTGACAGTCCCACCATCAACTACCGTATTCAGCCTCCAGATATCCCTCTCTCCTCAGCCTCTCTTTCAACTCAACCTCAATGAATAATGAATTTGTGATGAAGATTTTGGAATTTTTGTAGTTTGGTTTTTATCTCCCATTTTATGATATTTTGGACCCTCTCGCAGTTGGATCGATCTCATCAATGACCGAGACACGAGAAACTCCTTAATTCTTCAGAAAACATTGTGAGTCCGCAACCAAACTTCCTCAGAAGTTCAAACCGCATGGAAAAGTTTGTGGAACAAAACAAACGCAGCAATGCAAAAGCCTGTGGGGTCTAATTTTTCCTGTTGGGACCGTTGGGTGTTAGATCTAGAATAAAAAGGGAATAAATTACTTGTTCACATCAAAATTATTCACTTGAGATTTTTATCAGAATTTGATGTAAATATTTGTTTACATCAAAATTATTTCATGCCGTTCAAATCTCGGTCAATTGATGATGTGGATGCTATTCTGAATAGCTTGCTGCTCCATTAGTTAATTTTTTCTCTGTAGAAATTCCTTCAAGCCGCCTTTGCTAATGCAGAACCTCATTGCTACTAAACTTGGAGTTCAGAAAATCATAGGCATTACAGTGTTTGACACAAGAGAGAAGGGATCTTATGAGCCTTTGCCAGACTTGGAGGTTGGTTACTTTTTTTTCAAAGGAACTTGAAGTGGAGTTTACAATTTAGTTAGTATTGTATCTTTGATCAGCATATTAATTTTGGCAGAGTTCTTGAAATGGGGGGGTGTTGAATTGAAACTAGATTTCAAGTTGGGAGATAAATCAATTTATGCAAATGTAAGTACTTCATTTATGGAATTGAAGAGTTATAGTGCTGAAAATGCTTGTGAAATACTCTGTTTCTTTATATATATATATACTCTATGTTTTTTATTAGTTGGTGCTCCATTAATGTCTTGAACAATAAGAATTTAATCTTTAATGTTATTACCATTGATTGGTTGATGAATTTTTGTTTTGTTTTGTTTTGTTTTGTTTAGATGCATACACGTAGGATACAATTGTCATCTCTCAGTCTCAGCAAATATTATTGTACGTGTATTTTAATATAATATATTTTTAATATTTTAGTTCTTAATTTTTGATATTTTAACTCTAAGACACTTTTTTTGCATTACGTAGTTAAAAAAATTGTTATTTTCCCTTAGGGGTTTACCCCTTAAATTCATTCATGGTTCCACTACTGATGCTGACCATATAAAATTTGAGCAGTATGGGTCATATAATAGAGATCAACTCTTGTATCTATCTCTCATCTCTATGGACATTACATCGTACAATTATAACAAAAAATTGGAAATTGCATCTTGCATCTTGCAATTACAACATACAATTGCAAAGTATCTGTCAAAATGTAAGGAAACAATTTAGTACAATTATGGGTGGCACCACGGGCAGTACAGTTTTGAGATCGACGAATCACTACCCTCCATCAAGGAAACAAAAGAGCTGTCAATTTTGTGTGTCAAGTACTGTCCCAACATGTGCTGTAACTAAGAGACAAAAAAATAAGCGCTTCCCCAGAAATATTGTTCCAACTTAGGCTGGTTCCTACCCCCAGGCCCCAGATAAGCCCTTGTATGTCTAAGGACTGAATGACTCATGCCGCCCAGGCTTATTCTGTAGCTTGAAAACATTTTATCCCTAGCGAGCTAGTGGAATATTTTTAAACTAGAAAATTAGACGGCCGACGCAAGAAAACAAGGCTACTTACGTACGAACATCATCTTTTGATATGCGGATACAACTTACTGCAAATAGAAGTTAAAAACTTCGGAGAAACAAAAATAGAAAGTTAAAAGCTGCCTAATAAGCTAGTGTCTGCTGCTTCAAATCTTCAGAGCTACTAAATATCCCGTCATGGAAAACCCTAGAAGGAAGCCTCACTGTAGCCACTTGCTTCATGCTTGAAGCTTCCACCATAACAAGCTCTGATTATTCCCATGCACCCTCCAGAATAAGCCCTTGAATTTCTAGGGCTCAGCCGCCCAGGCTTATTCTGTAGCTTGAAAACATTTTGTCCCTAGCTAGCTAGTGGAATATTTTTAAACCAGAAAATTAGACGGCCGACGAAAGAAAACAAGGCTACTTACTGTTAAGGAAGAATCTATCTTCCGATTCTTCCCTTGATTTTAGATGATTTGATATTTGAATTTTATATGTATTATTCTTTTCCTTATCTATAGCCTATAGGATCACAACTATTTCTTCTGTTAGTTTATTTCTTTGTATATTGGATTCTTTTTTCTTTTTAAACGTTGTCTATTTAATTCAAATTCTTCACCTCAATTATTGTTGAGGATTCCAGCGATATTCTACGTACAGTTTATTCAAACCTCTTTACGTACCTACGAACATGATCGTCTCTGATATGCGTATACAACTTACTACAAATAGAAGTTAAAAACTTCTAAGAAACAAATATAGAAGTTAAAGACTGCCTAATAAGCTACAGTGTCTGCTTTTTCAAATCTTCAGCGCTAATAAATGTGCCGTGAAACCCATAGGGAACCCTAGAAGGAAGTCTCACCGTAGCCACTTGCTTCATGCTTGAAGCTTCCACCATAACAAGCTCAGACCTTTCGTTTTTCTCGTCCCTCACAAACCCCACTATGAACCCTTCATCCTCATCCTCATCGTCTGTTATGGTTCCGTTACATTTTCTCTTTTGGGGAACGTAAAAAGGTTCGCCGCCTAAACGTTCGGGCCCATACAAATATTTGGAAACCCCACCAGTGTGCAAATCAACCTTTGCTATGCCAGAACACTTTGGCCACGGCTCTGCTATTGCTAGGTAAACGTATCGAGTCTTTTGTCCAAGAAGCTGCCTGTTTACTTGCCCTGCTTCCAAGTTCATGCCTGACACGATGACCTCGCGCGTTGACTTCCCGGCTTTCATGTTTAACCTAATTTCCGATAACTCGGTTCGTAGCGGGACATCGCTTTCGTTGAATACCGAGTCCGGCGGGCTCATGCACGACCCTATAACAACGATAGTCTTGTCTCCGGTTTTGGAATTTTCCTCCCAGGCATTCCATAAATGGAAGCAGAAGCAATTGGGTACGTCAATCCATCGGATTCTCGACTCGTCGGAGTCGGATTTCGCCAAAACTCCGAACCGACAGGTCTTGCTCTTGTCGTAGATTACGGGAGACCCGCCCCGAATCATTTCGGATAACTTGAATATCAGTTGGTGGTCCGGGAGTATTACAAAGTTCTCTGTTATGGCAAAGTCATGGATCATAGTTGGCCGCTGAAGTGAGATCTCCACGTCACGGGATTTTTTGCCCCACGTGTCAAACTTGAAGTATTTGAGATATGGTTTTCTCACCACGTCATAGCTCAGCACGTGGAGATCACCTGTGATAGGGTCCACCTTGGGGTGCGCAATTAGGGGACAGTCTAGCTGTTGGCTGAAATTGAACGGCCCGATCGTTTCAAGATCTCCATCGCCGTTGATGTAAACGTGGTACGGAAGGTCATCCTCTGACATGGCTAATAATCGACCGTTGAAATAGACAAGCCCCGCATTGGCTACTCCGGAGCCTTGCGATATGTCAATTAAGCCGGCTCCGGCTCGAGCGAAGAACAACATAAGCCGCGCCAGTCCCAAGTGGCCATGCAATTCACCAATCGGCTTTGGAAACACAGACCTGCCCATTGCCGCTTCTTGCACCAGCCTGCTCGTTCGAGTGTACCTACAGCTGTAACTGGCTTGGTTGCCGGAGACCAGTGTAACCGCGTGAATCATGCCGTCCCCATCAAACAAATGATGACCACCTGAGGGCGCGTACATGGGATTCGCCCCGTTCCTCAAGTAAACGCCTTGAAGGCATGCCGGTATGTGGCCCCGCACCTCAAGCCCATGCTGAACGGGGCACTCCCGTACTGGGGCAAAGTTGCCAGATATCTGAACCGCTGGATCGACAGTTTTGGACAATTTACGGTTCTTTTCTAGAGGTAGTAGCAGTGCATACTCTACAAGGTCTAGGAGTGAGGCCGCTAGCTTTTGTAAGTAGTTCAAGTGAGGTAGGTACGTGGGTTTTGCTGGGGTTGACCCTGAAGGCTGAGGGTCGAGCAAAGGTTTATGCACCGGAGCTGGTGGCGACGGTGGCGGTGGTGCTAGTTTCCGGCGGAGTGTTTTCTTGGAAGGATCATTTATAAGGATTTTGGATGTAGATAGTGGTGAGAGACTTGAATATTTTTGTTTTGATTGAGGGTTAATTTCTGTCTGATTTCTCAGTCCAGAGGCTGTTGGTAGAGGGGTGAAGTGCAAGGAAAATTGCATGGCTGAAAACCCTCACGAGAGAGGAAAGAATGGGTGTCGGTGTGGAAGCCAGGGTGATGAAATGGTGCGGTACTTGTAGAAGTTTTCAGTGGGGGGCTATATCCGGGTATACCAGGGAGCAATGAGATAGACGGACACGGGTATAACAGGGAGCAAGGGTGGGTGCGAGGCCATACTAATGCAATACCCTATTAATATCTATTTTCTCTGTGACATGAAAGGATCAACATGCTTTGCAAGACAGATAATGTGACGTGAAAGGATCAACATGCCTTGCAAGACAGATAAAATTTAAGTACCTTTGCAATTTTTTGTTCGAATTTTATAGAATAAATTGGAAATATAGACCCAATATATAAATCTTATATAATTTAATATTATATTTATATCTCTTTATATCTGATAATATAAATTCTATAATAAAATTTAGGGTTAAATGCATCTCATATCCCTGTGGTATACGCGAATTGCAAATATACCCCTGAGGTAAACAAAATCATTTTCATACCCCTGAGGTAAACATCAAGGTCACAATATGCCCCTCCGTTAATGTATCATTTGAAACACTAACGGTAAATACTGACGTGGCAAAAATAGACACGTCATCGCTAAGGGGCATATTTGCAATTTGAAAATACCACAGGGGCATGTGATGCATTTAAGTTTTTTTAAAAAAAAATTAAATTAAAATTTTAAAAATAGACACGTCAGCACCAATAAGATGATGACACGTCATCATATTTAATTTTAAAAAGAAATTATTATTTTAAAAAAAGACTTAGCCCAATTTTCCTTCAACATATCTCATGTGTTAGTTTCTGTCTTTATTTATACATAATTTTTTGGGTTAAATGCATGTCATGCCCCTGTGGTATGCGGTAATAGCAAATATGCCCCTGAGGTAAACAAAGTCCTTTTCATACCCCTGAGGTAAACATTCAGGAGCAAATATGTCATTTCATACCCCTGAGGTAAACATAACGGAAGGGCATATTTGCTCCTGAATGTTTACCTCAGGGGTATGAAAAAGACTTTGTTTACCTCAGGGGCATATTTGTTATTACCGCATACCACAGGGGCATGGCATGCATTTAACCCTAATTTTTTAAAAAAAAACTTGCGTAGTTCAACTTAGCCACTGTATTAGTTTATGTGTGTGTGTTTTTGAACTACGCATGTTTTTTTAAAAAAAAATTATGAAAAAAGGGGGGAAAAAAGATAGAAACGAACACATGGGCTAAGTTGAAGGGAAATGGGGCTAAGTCGTCTTGTGTTAGTTTTTTTAAAATTAAATTTAAAATAAAAAATAAAAAAGCATACAGAAACGAATACAGTGGCTAAGTTGAACTACAAATGTTTTTTTTTTAATTATATATAAAAAAGACAGAAACGAACACATGAGATATGTTGAAGGAAAATGGGGCTAAGTCTTTTTTTAAAATAATAATTTCTTTTTAAAATTAAATATGATGATGTGTCATCATATTATTGGTGCTGACGTGTCTATTTTTGTCACGTCGGCATTTACCGTTAGTGTTTCAAACGACACATTAACGGAGGGGCATATTGTGACCTTGATGTTTACCCTAGGGGTATGAAAATAATTTTGTTTACCTCATGGGTATATTTGCAATTCTCGAATACCACAAGGGTATGGAATGCATTTAACCCTAAAATTTATCTATTATATCCATATCTCTAAATTTTACTATATAACTTAAAATCATGAAAGATTTCAATCCGTGGTTACATAGAGGTAGATTCGATAGTCTATTAATTATGAATATTGATTGTTATTTAAAGAATAGTGGAAAATCAAGAAAGTTAAACCCTTTAATGGCCTATAAATACAAATTCATTACCCTTATTAATCACTATAAAAAAAAAAAGTTAACTCGGATATAAATGAGGAAAATATCTTTTCTGGGGAGGAAGGGGATTAAAACTCAAAATATCTTATTTTACCTATAAAAAAAACAAAATAACTTTCTCTTATTTACAGAGGCTGAATTAGCTGATGTAACCGAGATTGGCATGTGGGTGGGGGAGATCGACGCTTGAAGTTCGAGAGGAATCTATTTGAAGGTCAACCCTCCCGGCTCCCGCCACCCCGTACTACATCCGCCATGGCCCACCCGCTAGACATGGGATTGGACGCGTACGTCTGATGTAGATGGCCCCCATGTGGCGGCCCACATTACTATGATTCACTACCCGCCAACGCCCAAACCTCGGTTTCTTTGGTGGTCTCTGAGTGCGTAAACTTCGCACACGCAGCTACTAGCGCACCGAAACACGTGTCACACATGAAAATCACTCACTGGCCACCGCCTGTCTTTTGGGGGCGTGAAACCATTATCTATCTTTTTTCTTTTTCTTTTCCTTTTTAGGCATTGTCTGTTTCTTGAGCCTTTGATTGCCGACCTCTTTCTCTGACTTCTGTTTTCTTTTTCTTCTGGTTTTTTGTTTTCAACGTTTACTATTATGTGTATTTTTCACGTTGTTTCGGGCTTATTGTCAGGTAAATGATTAAAAAACTATTTTCTCAACCTACTACTAAATTCTTAAATATACTTCACAGCCTTTAACTTATTAAAAATTATTTTATAAATTATAATTCTCATTACAATTTCATTCATCAACCCATTAGAATTATTATATTAAATGAGTCTTATCTCACATAATCGGTATGAGTTCTCATTACATGAAAAGATAAATTTACTATCATTTAAGTCTTTCTATGTTTTCTATGGTTCTTCGCACGATCTGTAAATCTAAAAAATAATATGTAATTAGTTAATTTTTTTATTATAAAAAATCGGTTAAATTTTAAAAAATCACTTATTGTTCACATTGAATTAAAACATTTCGACATAACGGTTCAAGCGGTTTAAGAATGGATAGCAACGAGAAGCATAGTTTGGTAGGTAAGTGTGAACGAGTTAAAGTTTATTGAGGTATTTGAGAATCGAGTAGTAATTTGAGGAGAAAAAATATAATTTATTTTTGCTTCTTTTTTCTTTCACATTTCTACATTTTTTGAGAAATATAAAAGGGAAAATATATTTTACACCCCCCCAACTATAGGGTACTGACACTTTACACCCCTGTCTTCCAATTTCGTAATATTAAGCCCATCAAATTTCAATATTCATCGATTTGCACCTCACAAGCCAATTGACCATTAAATGTGTCGGTAATTTTGTCATGTGTCGTCCACGTGATTCAATTCTGCTTGTTATGCTCATTTTACCCTTTAGAAAAAATACATTTTACATCCCCAAATTATGGGGTACTGACGGGGGTGCAAAGTGTCAATCCTCCATAATTGGGGATGAAAAGTGTATTTTCTCCCAAGAGCAAAATGGACATGACGTGCAAGAGTGAATCAGGTAGGCGGCATGTGACATTGTGACACATTTACCATTGTTTTGAACGGTCAATTAGCTTGTGGAATGAAAATCAACTAAGATTGAAACTTTATGGGTTAATGTCACAAAAAGAAAAGTAGTTGCATATTGAAAGAGAACCAACAGATTTTCTAGACGAACTTTCAAATTTTAGGTTATTTTAAATTAATGAAGATATCATAAGAATGAGAGGGAAAAAAAAAGCATCTCCTCCGGATTTTTAGATCTTGGAGCGTTGCTTCTATCAATCTATTGTTAAGTATATAAGAACATCATGGGTTCTAGGATTTCTTCAGCTGAATATAGGCAGCCTACACCCCAAATTTAAAATTTTTTAATAGAGTCTATTAAAAGAATGTCTAATATTATGGAAAACTTAACTTCCACCTTATTTAATTATTTGAGTTTTAATTACTTTTTTTTAACAATAGACTTGTTAAGATGCTCTGTAATTTTCTGTCTAAATTACATCCAATTCAGAGAGAGATAGACACAACAGGTGGACCTCGGTAAACCTCATTGTAGGGTCCATGATACATTAAACTTTACATGGACAATGTTAAATAGTGTAGAGTCTACCAATTACGTCTATCTCTCCCTAAATTGTATAGTTCAATTTGGGCAAGAAATTGATTAAAATTGAAATTTCTTGCATTACACTCAATTTGAAGAGATATAGACATAACAAGTGGACCCAATTTGTAGGGCTCATACTGCCCGAGACTTTACATAGACAATGTTAAATAGTGTAGAGTCGACCAATAGTGTCTATCTCTGTCTAAATTGCATGGTGTAATTCGAGAAAAAAAATTGAAAATGATTCTGATACCTTTAAACCTTCCGCCTTCTCTATCTTTTTTTTTTTCATGCATGCATGCAACAAACTAAAAATCCATCTTTAAAATAACTTATTTGCCAAATTATGTGCGGAACTACTTGCTTTTTTTGTCAAGTTAAAAGATACTAAAAAATACTTTCTCAATCATTCTATTTTTATCATGATAACTTCTGGTCCAATTGAAATATTAAACAATATAAATGGATTAGACTATTTTTCAAATGAAAGTATTATTTATAGAATATTATTGACAATACCGATAATTGCTACTTGAAACTTTGCATCTTACAAACTAAGAATAAATTTTAACAAAAATTTGTTAATATTTTATAATTTGTTACACACTCTCACTTTAGGGTCTCCCCTAAAGCCCCAAATTCCCAATTACCTTAGTCGTTCTGCTTTTAACAATTTTTTTTTTTGTTGAAACTCATGATGATATATAAAAAAACACAGGAACAAAAATTATAATCTAGAAAAACAAAGCACAGAATCCAAAAGGGGCGTTACAAGTGACAGTGGAGGGGCCAACATTAAAGTGGCTTTAAAAGAGGACACAAGGTCCTCAGAGGTGGTGGACCAAAGTCCGAAGCGGGAGGACCCGAGAGTCCTAGGGAACACAAAAAAATTGTGAAAGAACTGTCGCTGAAAGACCGACAACAGAGTTGCCGAGCCGGTTCCAGGAGAGCGCTGAACTTGCAATCCCAAATGTAATTGCAAACAGTAAAAGAACGCGTAATTAAACTTAAACAAGCCCTAAACAGAGGGGTTGGCCCAAACGGGCGAAAACGTAACATAAAACTAGCCCGAAACATAGGGGCAGATCCAAACGGGTTTAACAAGATTTTGGATACTATAGATAATTACCAAACAAGGATCAAGAAGTTAATTAATTTATGTAGTAACTCGAGCATGGCGATTGCAAATAGTAACATAAGATGCACCACTGCAATGCTGTGGGCTTATAAGTAACGAAGCCCACTACTCTTCAGATGCACCATTTGCAATGCCCATGGGGCGATTGAATGGTCAAATCCAGTCCACTTAGTCCGCGATGAAATGTCCAACTTGAAACGGTTAATGGACCCCCACGAACCTCACCATCGCCCTACATCTTTGTCTTAAAACTCCAAATGCTTTGCCATTTGTTTCGCGAGCCAGAGCCACCAAGCCATCCTAGGGTGGTGTTTGTTGGTTCATAAGATTCGGTAAATAAATAGATAAATAGAGAAATAAATTAAGTAAATTTTTTTGTATGTTTATTGTAATAAAAATAGATGATTGGATGAAAATAAAAATAAATATTTTATGGTTATTTATTATGCCATAATTTTGGCATTGGAGTGTTAAGTTCGAGTTGTGGGCTTATATAAATAATTCCATAAGTCTCTGAAATTTAAAATAATTATTTTTAACATACCAAATAATTAAATGTGCAATACCAATTGAAGGGACCGAATAACACGTAGATAAAAAGACTAATGCTTATAATTGTCCGCACTTGTAATCATCAAGCGCACCAGGTAGATTAGTAGATCAAGAGAATCTACATGACACTTTGGTTAAATAATATTCTTATTTTTCCTTCTTCTTTTTTTTTTTTTAATTCTTACTCTTCTATCCGTTCTATTTGCTATTGTCAAAGCTTAAGTTACGAGTAGCTCTTTGGTCATCTCATCCAACGGTAGCATACCTTACAAGACATTTTGGTAGGATGTGACCAGGTATACCATATAACACCACTGTTTCCAGAAATAAGAGAAAAGCGCCACCCAAGCAGTTGAGCAATTTTCGTTCGCTTTTTCCTAAGTCGGGCACGCATGCCAATGTCCTGAAAACAATAGTAGAAATACTGGGACCACGCCCACTTGGTCGCGTGTAAAAATATCCATAACTGGGAATACTATATAGTAATAAAATACAGCCACTCCCCTACAAAAAATAACAAATGTTGATAAAAGAATTAGAGAATATAAGTGTAATTCAAATCAAGCAAGCAATAAAATACATCCCTCATCCCAACAAATAATAAAAATATATAAGAAAATTTTATACAATTAAAAAATTATAATACAAGTGTCATTTTAAATATAAAATTGAAATCTAAAAATTGCATTCCATGTTTGAAATATAATATAAAAAAATCAGGTGATTAAATGATTAGTTTATGATAAATTATAGGAGAAAAATTACTTGTGTTCTCAAATTGTGCCTTAATATCACTTGAATTTTCAAATACTAAGTTCATCACATTAAAATCATGGATCTACCAAATTAATTAATGTATGCTCTCAAATAAGATTTAATCGTCAAAATTGTGTAATAGACGATGTGATACGATTCTAAGATTGAATATTATTTGAAGGTGCACATCGATTAGTTTTGGTTGTTTAGTGACTCGATGTAACAAGCTTATCAGTTTAGACCCCAAAGCAACAATTGTATAGTTTAAGAGTCCATTTTTTCTAGGATTCAAATCCATTCACAAAATTATCACCGAACATCTTAAGAATTCAAATACAAATATCAATACATTTAACATAATCTCCAACCACTTTTTACTTTTTTATTTAACACAAATTTTCTCTCTATATTTTTTCACATAATTTCAATATTTTTTTATTAAACAATTACATCAAATCATTTCTCTTTTCACTTTACACAAACACCTATTTAACATAAGTATTCATAACTTTTCTAAAATTCTATATTTTTTCCCGACACGAACACCACTCAAAATGAAGTATCTCAAAAATTATAGTCTTCTTTTACTTTCAATAAATTGGATTAAATTTTAGAAATTTATTTTGATTTTCACCCTCTATATTGTCTAAGAATTATAAATTATAATATATCAGGGTTTATTTTTGTTCGAATAATGTAAAATTCAGCTCTTCTATTTATCAAGTCTTTTTTTTTTCATTTTTTAGGACCGGAAATTTCTGCCTTGTCGAGAATTGCCATGGGTTATTGTAGCATGTAAAATGCACGCGGCATAAAGCGAGAGTGAAGCTGAAAGGATAAGGTAACCATTTTGATAACCTGCCTGGAAAATTTTCACTCCTCAAACTTTTCAAATAATTATAAAATAATCTCTTTCCTCATTAAATTATAAAATAATATTATACTATTCAATTAAATCTTCTCTCTTCACTTTTTCATAAAACATCTATACTTTTCACAAACCCCAATGCCCAAAATTTCCAAAAGACCAAAATTTCCACCAACAAAAGCCTTATCTCGGAGATAGATATATCATTAGATCCATGTAAATTGTAAAAGGAGAGAAAAATGCATAATTCCTTAATGACCTGCAAAATTAGTTTATTATCAACTTTTATAATCAACATTATTAATTAATTGCATTTCTTGCATCGTCCTCTAACCGCCAAAGGTCCAGTATAAAACACTCCTCCATCCATTCAATGACCAATCTCTGTTCCTTGTCTTTGCGTCTATTCCAGAATTCGCTGAGAGATAGAGAGAGAGAGAGAGAGACAAGAGTTTCAGAGAGATGGAGAAAGCTATAAACAGGCAGAAAGTTCTGCTCGACCACCTCCGGCCTTCTTCTTCCATTTACAGCAGCGATTCTACCATCTCCGTATGTTTATTTCCCCGATTTTCTTATATGTGCTTTTCTTTGTCTCGGTTGCGATCCGCTTTTCTCGTGCGGGATTGACTGCTTCCTGAGCTGGATATTATGGTTAATCTAGCTTTAGTTCTTTGTGGTTTCACTGTCTTTCGCGCGTTTGTTTTCATTTGAGCTACTGAAATGATCCGGAGACTCTTAAAATTTTTTGAATCTAAATCCAGCCTTTAGTTGCGTAGTTATAATTTTTGTTGGCTACCGACAAAAGAAAAGCTGTTTTGCGTAATGATTGATTGGCATATTCGATCTTCCGACCATGCGACTCTTTAGATTTGTTTCCAAAAGCTGTGACCATTGGAGTTGTATATTGAAATTAGCTTCTTTTTTGTTTATACTGTTCCAAAATTTATTTGGATTTCTCAAATTAAACAAATAGATCTTATAATTATAACCAGGCATCAGAATGTCTGGCTGGGGATAGCGCTGCGTACCAGAGAACTTCTGTGTTTGGAGACGATGTGGTGATTGTGGCGTAAGTTTCTCTGACTGGCAAATTAGCTTTCCAAGTAGTTTTTGCTTTGCAAGTTGTTGTAATATGTAATTATGAATTAATAAGGTCTGTGGAATCCTGTTTCTTTGAAATTTGTATTACACAGAGCTCATCGGACTCCAATTTGCAAAGCTAAGCGTGGTGGTTTCAAGGACACTTTTGCGGATGATCTCCTTGCACCCGTTCTGAAGGTTCATTTTTGGGTGTTTGTGTTTTTTTGGTGGTAGTAGAGCATAGTGTTTTGTCTGTATGTGTCACATTAAGTATATTACTCTCCTGGTAATTGTTTGGACAGGCATTGATTGAGAAAACCAATCTGAACCCTACTGAAGTTGGGGATATTGTGGTGGGTACCGTGTTGGCACCTGGATCTCAGAGAGCAAGTGAATGCAGGATGGCTGCGTTCTATGCTGGTTTCCCTGGTACTTCTGCTTTTAATAGTTTGGCAGGCGTAGTTTGTTGAGTTTTATTGCTCATATACGTCACCTTTGTGTTTTGTAGAAACGGTGCCTGTTAGGACCGTGAACAGGCAATGCTCATCTGGGCTTCAGGCAGTAGCGGATGTAGCTGCAGCTATAAGAGCTGGATTTTATGATATTGGTAAAGGATGCGTCTTTTCTTTTTAGTTATCCTCCTATGAAGTCAAACTCCTCAATCTTTAACAATTACATTTAGGCATTGGAGCTGGTTTGGAGTCCATGACAGCTAACCCAATGGCGTGGGAAGGGTCTGTTAACCCAAAAGTATTCTTCTTGCCTTTGCTTTTCTTATATGCACAAAATTTGTTGATGAAACAAGATCTTCCACTGGATCATAGGGTTCTGACATAATCTTCCATTAATAAAATCAGGTAAAGATCTTTGAACAAGCCCAAAGTTGTCTTCTCCCCATGGGTATCACCTCAGAAAATGTTGCACACCGTTTTGGTGTAACCAGGCAGGAACAAGATCAGGCTGCAGTGAGTTGAATGAACCTTTCAATATAGTATGGGGGGCTAAAGAAAATTTATTTTTATTGATATGTCGTGCTTATGCTGTTAGGTTGAGTCACATAGGCGAGCTGCTGCTGCTTCCGCCTCTGGTAAATTTAAGGATGAAATTATTCCTGTGCCCACCAGGGTACGTACTATGATGTACTTTAGCAGAATTTGTGTGTCAATCGGTTTTGTGTGAGTGCATATGTGGTGTTTGTTGGGCACTGATCCCAGATCTTTTCAATAGATTGTTGACCCAAAAACGGGCGACGAGAAACCTGTCACAATCTCTGTTGACGATGGGATTCGCCCTAACGCATCATTGTCAGATCTGGCAAAGCTGAAAACTGTTTTTAAGAAAGATGGGACCACCACTGCAGGTACTGGCTGCCTGGCCCCTGTTCATGTGTTCTCTTGTATTGTCATTAAAGTTTAGCCTATTCCATGGCATCATTTGCTGTTTATATCATAGGCAATTCTAGCCAAGTGAGTGATGGTGCTGGGGCTGTACTTCTAATGAAAAGAAGTGTTGCATTGCAAAAAGGACTACCCATCCTCGGTGTATTCAGGTTTGTAACCTCTGTTTAGAATTCATTTGTTGATCTGATCATTTCAACTACCCTGGGAATAAGAAGTGGTGTATAGATATGCTTAAGAAGAAAGGCCCGATATGTACACATATTGGCATTGCTACTTCTTCACACACACACACAAGCCTATCTCATTGTAGTGCTTGGTTTCCAACAATATTTGAGGTACTTCCTGATTATTCTATACTTTCAAATCGTGGTTCTTGATCAGTTAACGAATGCTCTTCAAAATCCAAAGTGGATACCTTCCAATTTTGGGTTTTGACGAGGGGGAACGGTTATATTCTGTCATGCTTATCCTTCTGTTAATGGAATTGCAGTTTTATACGAGCAATAATATTTTCTGATAAAATCTTTATGTATGTTTTACAAATTAAATGGCTAACTTTTTCCTCAATACCTTCTGATGCAGTCTCTCTTTTAACTTGGTATGTCAATTTCTAAGCACGTATTTTGCTCGGATTGAGATCCTCTCTAATTTGTTTCCAAATTAGAGGATTCAATTCAAAATGATATAAACACAACATGTGGACCTTAAAGTATTTAATGTTTGTTGTCTCTCTCTCTAAATTGAACATCCAATTTAGAAGCATATTGGAGAGGATTCTGGTCCAAACCTCTAGAGGAACTTGGGATGGTATTGTCTTTAGTTTTTCTCTTGTCATGGTTTACCATTTGTCAATTCACCTCATCATACGTTCCGGAACCCAAAACCTAAACAAAGTTGGTTTCACCTAATTAAGATCAACCTCACCTGGCAACCTCGTTTTTCCTGTTTTGTGTGTTTTCAGTTGAAGAGTTATTGAGATATTCAACATTAGGCCCTTCTTGTGCTTTATCGGACTCGATTAACTCATCAAGTAAATGTGTTAAGCTCCTACACATGTTATCTTTCTTGGCTATCACCATAACTCACTGTTAAACGATTGATTACTTATTATAAGCTAATGAGATTACCATTTGCTGCTTCTGCAGGACTTTTGCTGCCGTTGGTGTTGATCCATCAATCATGGGTGTAGGCCCAGCTGTTGCAATTCCAGCTGCAGTGAAGGCTGCCGGTTTAGAGCTTGATGACATTGACCTTTTCGAGATAAATGAGGTACTAAAATTGAAATAGGTCTGAATATTGGCTTCAGGTCCTATCAATACATAACCGCTCAAGCATGTGCTGTTGTGCAGGCCTTTGCTTCCCAGTTTGTATATTGTCGTAACAAGCTGGGACTTGATCCAGAAAAGATCAATGTGAATGGAGGTGCTATGGCCCTTGGGCATCCTTTGGGTGCAACAGGTACACTATGAATTTGAATTTGTATCCACATAAAATTTTGAAAACACTGGTACTACTTACTGAGTACTATGTAAGCTAATTGAACTTCATGTGGATTACGTTTATGGAATCTCCGCTTTCTAGGGCTGGACAATAATTAAAGATTAAAAAGGAACCCCATTAAAACTGACCCTGCTGAGCGCCCTGCAGCATGGGTGTCTTTTTGGGGTAGAAAAATAAGGACCGACATGTTTAGGTTGGGGGTCTGTTTTGAGTGAAAAATCCAATAACTGCAGAACTGATTGGTGTTTGTTATACAAATATATTTTTAGTTTTAGGGTTTGAAAGAGACACAGCACCTATATCTCTGCCTCTTATATGGCTTCCACCAACACACTTCAGTTTGAGACATAACCGTGGAACTATGGGCGTGGGGCTAGTTGCAATATGATGATCAAGCAGTCAATGGGGGACTCACTGTTGATCTTCAATCCCAGTGACCACCTACTGACCAGCCAACTGGCACCCATTGGTGTGGTTTGGCAGTCATGCATTGCCTGGTTAATTTTTGGGGCGAATTTCAATAGTCAACTGACCTCTGAGGGTCAGTGCTCAAGCCTAGTGCCTTCACATATGCAAGTGATGAGGCTGACACGTGGTTAACTGCATTGGTAGTGATTCCAAACTTGCAAGTGACAAGTTGGATGCGAGTATTGGAGCCAAAACAGTTATTAGGCTTCTCACTTGTGTTCATTGTTTACGACTCAAGTGTCTTGTGAACATTCTATTGGTGATTGATGTAACCGGATAGTTGGGTCATTTATATTAGGTTTTACAGTTTATGGCATGATATAGGGTTATGGGAAATGGTCATCGGCCCAGAATACTGATCCAAGGGAGAAGTATAGTCTTTTTGAGTTAGAAAATGAGAGGTAGCTTAACAATTTCTCTGTCTCTGCCCTGATCTCGGTATCCACACCACCAAAAGAAATCTAAAGAAACTTGAAAGGTCATGAGCCATATATTGTGGCAGGCTGTTCTTGCCAAGGCATTATGTATTTTTTTTTTGATACTCGATTAAATTGTTGAGATTGCTTTGTTGGTATAGGTGCTCGGTGTGTTGCTACTCTATTGCATGAGATGAAACGCCGTGGCAGAGACTGCCGCTTCGGAGTGGTATCAATGTGCATAGGTACTCTCTCTCTCTCTCTGGCACATCCAGTGTTTAGCTGCTGGAGTATGTGACCCAATACGAGTATCTATAACTCAAACTGTAACTGAACTGCAGGCACAGGAATGGGGGCAGCGGCTGTTTTCGAAAGAGGAGATGCTGTTGATGAGTTCCGCAATGCCCGCAAAGTTGACAGCCACGAGTTTTTGTCCAAGGATGCTCGGTAGAACACTCGTCTGTCGCTTGTTGCAGATTCCTATTTAATAATATAATGGCTGGGACTGAATTCCTGGTAAAGCATTGTAATAAAGAGGGCATTATTTTGTATTAAAAGATCTTTGGAGATCGAAGGATTGGAGTGATTAATAGATGCTTTCTCTTTCACTCACTGCATTTTTGGCACCCAATTCAATCGCCTTTACTTTACAATTCGTGTTATTCTTAGGTTGTTCAATCGCCTTTACTTTCCCAATTCAAGTTTTGCCAGCTGCTTTTGAAATATTCAGAGGGCTTATTGGGAAGTAGTTTAAATTGGGGATAAGTCTCCTTTTTGGTGAAGATCATAAATAAAATTTACAAGGAATGGTGAAGTAAATTTGCCTGAAGACTAAAGCAAGAATTTTTGGGAGTTGGCACTTGCGTAGCGTTTGTTTTCCGATCGGACATATTATAAAAAATTATAAGTTAAAAATATTTTTTTAGGCTTAAATGAATTATAGGTCCATGTGGTATCACCTTTTTACAAATTGGTCCCTGTGGTATGCGTTTGTACTAGCTAGTCCCTGTGGTAAACATCTTGTAATAAATTAGTCATCCTGTTAGATTTTCGTCGACCCACTTAACGCCCGAAGCTGATGTGTCAAAAAATCTGAATTCATCAGCGAATGGGGTGATGTTGCATGTCAAGAGGCGCAAGCAGACCAAGTTGCTTGTGCTCGGGATGTCAGGGCTCAGTCTGTGTTCGGGATGCTTGGTCTGTCCTCTGTTGGTGCTCTCATTGGTGCATATGATACCGCATGTACCCGTATCCCGAGCAAGTCGGGCTGCTTGTGCACGGGATGCTCAAGCTGGTACTGCTCGGGATGTTCGGGCTCGGTCTGTGCTCGGGATGCTCGGTCTATCCTTTGTTGGTGCTCTTTCATTGGTGCATACACGGAAAATAATCCACGTCAGCTTCGGCCATTAAGTGGGTCGACGTAAATCTAACGGGAGAACCAATTTGTTACAAGATGATTACCTCAGGGACTAGCCAGTACAAACTCATACCACAGGGATCAATTTGTAAAAAAGTGATACCACAGGGACCTATATTGCATTTAAGCCTTAATATTATAATATTCACTCAAATCTTCTATTTCCTCACTTTGACACCAACTCCTACAAAATATCTTTACTTTTTTACCAACTCCAATACCTCAACATTTCCACCACACCAAAATTTCCACAAACAAACACCACCTTAGTTTGGGAATAGTAGCAATTTATCTTGAGGTTAATTCCCGAATAATGGTTAAGCAATTATCTAATTTGTCAACAAGCTGTTGGGCTCATTGTGAACTTGAAACTCCAATCACATGCCAATGAAGTATAATTGATTCAAATTTCATTTTCTGACACCTCAATCAATGTATGTTGTGAAACAAAATTATTTAAAAAAATCTTGCAATATTTGGAACCAAATTCAAATTCTCAACGAGTTTGGATCTTATGACTGCCGAGTCTTTCAGATCCTAACCGTTTTCTTCTTCTTCCTTTTATTTTCTAATTTTTTTTTCTAAACAAATGCTAATATCATCCAACAAGAAATGGAAACACAGTGACAGTAGAGAAATTACAAAATGCAAGCGCAGAACACAAATCCCAAAGGACCAGCTACAAGACCAAAGGGGCATATAACCCAAAACATCACAGAAAAATGACCAAATGTCCACAGTAAAGGGATTGGGACACTCTTAAGAAAACCACAATCGGATCCTAGATCCGTATCCAAGTTGAAAACCGTCACAAGAGGCAGAGCCGTTCGCTGGAGCAGAGGATGCAAGCGTCAGCACCTCGACCCCACTTCCTTTGGGAGACTTCCATGTCAACGCCTACAGAAGAGGGAGTCACATAGGAGGGACTCCCGACAAAAGACGGAGTCCCAACAAGTGGATCTCGTTGATGTGCTAGACGAGTGAAGCAGCACACACCGACATCGAGCCACCGAACACGACGCTTGGAAGATCAATGGCCAATGAAGACGACGCTAAGGTGCGTCTGTCAAAGCTTCGCAAAAGTTGACAGAAATCGCTTGGACCCGTTGGAAAGACAAACGCAACCCAAACGGAATGAGAAAAGGGCAAATAAGTATAAACACCACTTGGCCAGCCGGAAGCTGACCAGGGGAAGGCGGGCGAGGGGACTCTCAGAAGCAAGATACAGAAAGTCTAGAGAGAGGGAGGAGCCTCTCTCTAGACCACGCGTAGAAATTCAGTGGGCAACTTTCAATCGAAGGTCAACTAGACCCAAATGGCAGATCTTAAGCAAAATCATTATGATGAATCTTTTGATTTTTGTTTTCACGGGATTATGATCTTTCGTTTTCCTAGAGAAACTTCAAGGTGGAGACAATACAAATCTAACTGTTATATTTACATCAAAGAATTCACGTTTTATCAATTAGGCATACAACTCAATGAAACATATGTGAAAATAAAAATAAAAAGGCAAGAACTTGACTAGTCTGGAGGTAGTAAATGATGAAGTGGTAGAACTTAAACCAGTTTTAAAGATCATGACTAGGATTTTAAGGACTCCACTGAAGAGTTATCTTAAGAAGCTGCTTCGGGAACCTACTTGTGGTCACAGGCTACACGCACTATCAGTTGGCGATCCTCTCTAAATCAGCTTAACTTCTCGTTGAACCAAAAAAGTGATTCAGACCTGAGCCAGAGGGCAGGCTATACACCTCCTGACTCTGCTTTAGTGGCTTGATTAAAACTGAATCAAGTGCAAGACATGTCCCTCTAGTTCTTACACTACCACAGGTTTCACACCTAACAAGATGCGAATTTTTCCTGATGCTCCCCTGTTTCTCAACAAGTAAGATCTTTTTTGTAATGAGGAAATGAATAGGCGAGAAGATGACAAAACTAAGTAAAGGGATAACCAAAACCCTATACCCCGAAAGAACAGGCAACTTGAGGGTCTTAAGACGTAATAAGAGCAATATCTTGGCGTGAAACTAACAACTATCTTGTGACAATGAGTGCAAAAGGTTCTGAGCATCGCTAATCGTGGCAACCGCATAACAAGCAACCAAGCAAAACAAGAGATTACTACGTAAATTCCTCGAAAATGGATATGTATTTTTGAAGGCTGTCATAAAGGATTGGGCCTAAATTTCAAGTTGCTGAACATTGTGGAGGTCACCATACCCCAGAAGGGACACAAATAAAACTGAAATCCCAGTAAATGACAAGCACATGCATGCTGCATTTTGCCACCCACGTGTCAAAATAATACCTTACACCATGTCAAAATAATGAGGAATGCCGGTCCCAAGAACAGCCATCCAACCCCATGTCTAATTAGCCCTCAGCTCATATCCATCCGAAGTCCGACCTAGTCTTCAGAATACCACCTGAGTTGCAATGATTCCATTAGAACTTTAAGTTGTTCAGGGGATTGTTCTGAAGACTCTAATATAATATATACAAGCTGTGAGAAAACGGGCCCATATCAAATTCAAAAGGAGATAATGCACCCTTGTCAGAACCTTCCGGAATAAATTCCAAAGACTCATCAATTTGATATTTTCTTGTCCTTATTTATCGTTTAATATCCAAATTAAAAGGCTAATAGAACAAAAAGTATGAGAAGCTGCTTGCCCCCGCGCATAATTGCCCTTGCAATATGAAATAATAATTACCTAACCCAAAATGAGAATGCTCGCAGATGTGAAGTGATTCATTGCAACATGATTGCTTAAGCACTTGGAATTTCAGTGCAAACTAAGTAATGGAAGACTTGCAAACTGGGCATGATGTTTTTCTGCTCAGCCATGGATCAATGCACTGCCAACAATGGGATGAAAAAGGAAAATAAGTAGTCAGATGTTTGATGGCTTACATTATAAGAGAAACCTATTTTTCAGAAAAGGAAAATTCTTACGTCTTTGTGAAATTTGTGTAAGCAAGGGAGATGGCGAATAGTTTCTCCAACAGTTGGGATTTCAAGACAAATTACACAAGCTTCTTCACCGGTGTCAGTCTGGGAAAGAAAGCAGAAGAGAATGGCATAGAAAATAAAACTCCAGATCTAACAGTATGATTAACAGCAGCGAAAACTACCCCCCCCCCCCCCCAACCCAAAAAAAAATAAAAAACCAACAACAAACGCACCCAGGCATGAATACACCTACCCGTACTGTAGACTGTGGAAGACAATTAATCTGATTGACGGATGCACCTCCATGTTGGTGATTGGAGTCATCAAGGGCCAACAACATTTCATAATCATTTCTGCAAGAAAATGGAAATAGTCTTCACAGTTATTTCAGGTTTAAGTATATGTACCTACAAGAAATAGTACTAACCGATGGTTCATAGGAAACAGATTAAAAAGCAACTCAAACAAAAGTCCGATATTCATTAAACACCAACCAGAGAGAGAGAGCAGGAAATATAGATTGATTAACAGAGAGGAAATCTTACTCATTGAAATCACGCTGCACTTGAAATATATGATTAGCCACACTCATATCACTAATGTCCCCAACTGCAGCCTCTAATGCTTCCAATATATCAAGTCTCTGCATAAGAAAGCAAGAGATTAGTATGCATCTTAAAATGGTCCCATACATGTCAACCACATGATCAACGTATCCATTGCCACTCTCAGTATTAAGTGGGACAAAAAAAATGTTTGTTATCTTTTGATACAATTATCGAAAAAATCCCAGACTTCTGGCTCTAATTTCAAATTTTAAATCCTAAAGATTACAACTATAGCTATACTATATAGCTTTGAAATCATCAAATCTAGACACTAAATGAGCTGTGAAGAGGAAGCAGCAAAGATAACATGAGCCACACTTAGAACCTTAACAGTGTCAAACAACTGTCAAGATGAATCTTCCACACACAAAACTGTAGCAAGTAAACACAATGGGAGGAAGATAGCGCCTTTTCGTTCATCCAAAGTACCACATTTGGTTCATATTGGGAGTTTTCAGTGCCATAAGAGGACCTAAGCGCAAAGCATGTGGACCTTTGTAACTTTTGGTTACCAGAGCTTCCTTGAGGCTCCAAACTTAAAGAATGTGTATTTACTCCATTATAACTAGACTTTGGGTTCATACTTTTCCTTTTTTTAGGTAATTACACTTTTTTCTTTTTCTCCTAGACAAGAGATCAAACTGCAGTTGGAATATCTAACCTTTTAAAAGAATGACAAAATGAAATCTTCGAAAAGAAGCATGATAATGAAAAGGAAAATATGACGAGAAGAAATTAATCTTCCCTCAACACTTGGTACAAACACCACCTCAAAATGCACAGGCAGTCTTTAAAATGACAGGAAAAATGTGTCCTGAATGCTGCTTTGCCATTCAGGCCCAAAAATGTGAGGCAAAAAAACACTGCTTCAATACAAAGGTCAGATTAGGGCATTAATTCCCAAGCTTCAATGCAAACATGCACAAGACTTGCATCTCCTACTCAGAAGAATAACCTTGCCCCATTGGGAAAGGAATACTCGTTTCTGAATAAACTTCAATAATGGGATAAAACAAACTTGTAATTTCAACTTGCTTAAGCCGGCCACATAAAAACGCATTGGATATTTACACAAGCAACAGACATGATCAATATGTCTATTACATCTAGCTCGTCAAACTTATCAAAGTGCCTCCTCATTTTATATTCCATCCTCGTACAATGCCATAGAAAAGGAGGGAATAAAAGAAACACAAGGACAGTTAGAAAGACTAGGGAGACACAAACAGAGAGAGAGAGAGACCATGTCTAGATCCATGTCCAACGGAAACTGTACATTCCTTCCAGTTGATGATACTGTAGGCGGATGCATTGAAAAACGATTCCTTGAACGTGCTATTCTACTGGAGGTAGGAATTCTTGCCTGGGTTCCCATCAACGGTGCTATTCGACTAGAGATGGGAGCCCGAGCCTGGGTTCCTCTCCTAGTTGAAGGGTTATGAGAAGACTGAGACCAGGGTTGTCTATTTGAACGCGATACCAATGAGCCTCTCTAATAAACAGACAAACCAAATGAACTGTTAGTGAAGCAAGCAGAATAGTCCAGTAAAGACTAAAATACACCAACTAAACAACATTTAACAATACTATATATGCAGGAAAATATGTCCATTAGCCAGGAAGAAACTTCATGAATTTCAATTATAATTAACATCATCACTTTAGCAAAATATACACATACACCCATACCTATCATCAACTACGTGATACCATCCTGCTTTTGAGTGAAAGCAAGAAGTAGGTTGTACTACGAAATAAAAAGACATTCGGCCTAGATAGACCTGGTAGGCATCTTCAACACATCCACAGTACTAAAGGACAATCATCCCTTAAGAAGGCCCTTCAAATATGTCCCACAATCTTCTCCATGTCTACAAAGGGCCAGCAAATTATGTTCTGACCTGTTCAACCATCCTCATAATAATAGGTAAGGACAACTCATACATTCATGCACCCAGGGATAGAACCTGTGACCTCACTAGTATAGCTTTGGGAGCAAAATTATACACACATGCTTAGTCACTTGTTTTTAAGGCAACAAATCTTAGTTGAGCAAGCTCATAAATTATGCTCGTCCATTTTGAAAAAAAGGTCAATCAATATCTAGCTTATTATAAGCAAGCTTGAATATGTAATCTAGCTTAATATAAGCAAGAGCTTGGCTCGCACTTGATACATAATTAACAGATGAATCTGCAACATTTAAACTCATCCTAGCACACATCAACCACAGCCCTTGACCCAATATCTTCTTAATACATCAAAGATCATTGCATTCATATATCAAAATACTATCCACAATCGCTCCATTTAGACACAGAGGCTTCCATTTTTTGAAAGGCAAAGACATGAATGAGTCTTGAGTGTCAAAACAAATTCTAAAGGAAAAGAAAATTTATCATTTTCAAAATAAAAACTTCTTGGTAACTATGGAATAGCAGTAATAACCTGAGTAAGGTAAACCTGAATGCATCGTTTCATGTTTTTCACATCTGCAAAAGTAAATAGGCTGACTCACCAGATGTGATTCATTGTGTCTTACACCAGGAGCATTGTGGAAAACATCCTGCTGCAGCCCCGACGCTAAATTCTCATCAATCTACGACAAGCCAACAAAACATGAAACACTTACAAGAAAGACACCTATTACCCACAAGAAAAAGAAATCCGGCTGGATTGTTTGATCTCATAGAAAAACTCTGTATTGAGGAACCTACCTCACCACCTCCAACCACAGGCACCTCCTGATATAGTTGTTCTTGCAGTTCCCTAGCCAACATCTCATCTGCTTCTACCTGTCTTGCTCTGGCATCAGAGTAATCATTATTAATGCAGCCTAAATCATGAGAGATGATTTGTCTCACTCCAGATGGTAACTTTTCCACTTCAATAACGGGACGCATATTGCCCTGGCGTTCATGAGTCCAATTTCTGAATGATCTTGAATTCAATGATTCCCCAGATGAACCAAGAAACACAATATCTGAGTCATTGGATACTGATGTAGAGCATTCAACAGCATTCCTTGAAGTCATTCGATGTTTCTTTTGCCTTCTATTAATTGTATTTGCTGCATGGTGTGATTCAACAATGCGATCAGCCTCAGAGACAATATTGGTATTTTTTTGTTGACTAACCCAGTCTCCAACACCATCAATTCTCCCAGAAATACCCCCAGCTCTCTCAGAGACGGGATGATCAGCTTTTCTTGAACGGTTTCGTGTGCTTCTCCAACCACCTAATCCTTCAGAGCATCCAAATGGAGCTCCACCGGCACAACTACTTCCATCAGTCCCTACATCGATGGTGCCAGGGCTGCTCCAAAAACATAACAGGTCATAAGTATCAGAATAGAAGTGCTTCAAAGAAATAAGAAACATAAGTTGATCCACCAACTGTTGGCAACAATAATGACATTAAACTTATAACAGTGACCATTTTCAAATGTTCTCTCCCTTTCTTTACAAAACTTCCAGAAAAGAGAGTTAAAGCTTTGAACAGTGCCATATTTTCAGAAGGTTGTGCTTTCACGTGCAAGTAAATATGCTGATCAGCCGCAGTGAAGGTTGCTGTTTCGCATAAAGGACTGGTTTTTGCAGTGGTCAGCCGCAATGATAGGGGTGAAATTTTGGAGGCCCGAGCTGGTTCTAAAGTGGGTACTTCTCCCCTCAAGGGTGAGGCTCTTGCTATGCGCCTAGCGGTGGATATGGCTGAGGCCAGAAAGTGGGAGGATGTGAAATTCCAGAGTGATGCACAGGTTTTGATTCATCAAATATCCACTTCTGAAGAGATGCCTGATTGGATTATTGAGGAGGACATCCGTTTTATCAAACTTCAGTGGATGGTGCACCCGAACTAGCAATTTAATTGGATCCCAAGGGAAACTAATGGTTTGGCGCATGGGCTTGCGCAATGGTGCAACAGGGTTGATATTTTTGGTTCTATAGATGTTAACATTATTCCCTCTGACATTATTTCCTGGGATGTTGACGTGGTTTGTTAATGTTTCAATTGACTAGAAAAAAAAAAGTAAATATGCTGATCGCCATCCTTCAGAGAGCGCTCATCCTTCAAAAGCTCTCTTTAAAACATATTAAAAAGCTCAAAAACTATGACAGAAGCTGCAATTATACCGACAGTAAATTCATGAAGCCAACAGGAGGAAGCACATGACAAATGGATCCACAGTCGAAATGATTAGGAGATAGTGAACAGCAGCATGTTGATAAGCATAATCATAATGAAGATCTGCAGTATTGCAAAACAAAGAACTAGCCACATTCTGAGAAAGGAAACAAACCATAGTAATCTACTTTACATTCACAAAAAAAATCATGTGAAGTAGCTCTTATTAGATCCAGACCAATAAATATTTTAGGACAACCAGAATAAACTTTCCCAATGATGATGCATTACAGAAAGATCTCACTATATAAAGGTGATGTTTGATTGTATAAATGTTGGGGTGGTAAAAATGTTGGGGTGTTGGAGTTGGTGAAAAAGTGAAGAGAGAGATGATTTGAATGATTTTTTTATATTTATTTAGAGTAAAAAGTGATGATTTGATGGGGAGAGAGAGAATTTTGGGGAGTTATTTTATTGGGGTGAAAATGTTGGGGCTCAAACATCTCCAAAATTAAAGTGGAACTTGTAAATAGAGAAGTAGTTGCAAAGGATCATTAGAGATGAAAAGTACGAAAGTAACAAAGAAATATGCATGTCCTAGTGAAAAACAAAACAAAATAAAGGGAAAAAGTCACTTTGAGCCTCAAAACTAAGGTGCAAATGTCACTTTCGCTATAAAGTTCATCACATAGATCCCTCGAACTACCAAAATTCATAAATGTACATCCTCTAAAAAACCCGACTCTCAAGATCGTGCCACACTCGATGATTATGAATTATCCTCATCCATTAGTGCATCCATTGTCAAATGTTGTATTCAAAAACTCATATTCAGAACCGCGTTGCACGATCTTGAGAGTCGGGTCCTTTCAAAGGATATGCATTCATGAATTTTGGTAGTTCGAGGGTACTAGGTGACAAACTTTGTAGTTTGGTCCTCACAGTGAAACTGGCCTCAGTTTAGGAGCTCCAAGTGATGTCTCTCTCAAGAATTATTTTTGTCTCAATATCATGTATTTTAAAATAGGAAAGGAAGAAGATTCCAAGCTTGAAATCTGGAAGTTAACTAACGTCTAGCAGAAAGGATCAAAACGATTAGAAAACAATAGAAGAGAACTACTAATTCAGAGTACAGTTGAATTCTTAAGAAGCCTTACATCTCAACTAAATCCATCCCATTCAGTTGCTTTCCAAAAAACACAGAAAATGGCAATCATTTGGGAGCAGCTACCTAGAAGTAAAAACTGAGGACTATAACTCAAACTACCTGCTTGTTGTGGAAATAGTGTTGGCACCTTGCTCCTCCTTTGGTGTAGAATGATGAATAATGATGCCCTTTCCTTTCACTCTATCACCACTATTGTCTCGAGAAACTATATCACCAATATCTATTGGACAAGGTGGACTCTCAGAAAGCCTCAAATGACTCTGCTCAACAGTGGAACTGACACTCTCTCGTTCAGCTAATTGTTTTGCCCTTGTCGCTATATTATGTGGGGAGATACACCCATTTCGAACCAACCTTTTTTGCCCACTGACTCTTGGAAGGATAAGAGAAAGACCAGGCATGGGCATTTGCTTCTCAGTTTCGCATTGAGAATCAGTGAACCTATTAGCCCCTTTCCCAGGAGCAAAAGTGAAACTAGGATGGTTAAATGCATTGTCCACGAATTTTTCCTTTCCCTTATACACATTTCTGGAAGCATTATGAGAATCTTGAATGCAATTTGAAGAAGATCCACCAACAGGCAGCATTTTCTCTTTCCTCTTATCTGCAGCCACAGGATCTTCAAATGAACCATCCGGAAAAACAGTTTTGGGGTTTTGCGTGTCACCTTTCTGTTCAGTTAAATCCAAGAAAACGGTGCCTTCATGGTAACCGTACGATTTAGAAGGAAACTTTGAGCATATACTTTTGCCTTTATCGATGTCTTCAGTTCTGATAGAGTGCCTGGTTTTATGGTTGTAGCCTTCGTCTTTATCTGGTCTCCTAAATAGGTGAGCATTCCGGGAAGCATACACATTCTTTGACGGGGAAAGAATGAGGGGGTTCTTGGTACCTTTATGTTCATCATTGCTGAGATTCTCCCGAGAACGAATAACCAATCTTCTATTCCTATCCCTGACCCTCAGCCCATTCATGCATTTTCCATCCACAAAATCAGGATTCCTCAAGTAACCATCCAATGATAAATCGCTTTCAATTCCAACACATTCCTTTCCAAATGTACGACGTGCAGCTAACCTATCAGGTGTGTCGGGAACATCGACTACCTGATCAATGTCCATTTCCTCCATATTCTGCGTCAATTCAAATAAAAATCAAGGAATCAAAACCAATTAATAAAAAAACTAACAAACAACTTTTGTATATAACATATATTTCTTAAGAGGATCCTATTACAGCCTAAAATAGACAAATCAAAAGAACTACAAACATGCACAAAAAAATATCGTCTTTATTAGTAATGCTTAAACATAAAATTGCAGATATCAATTATCGGTACAATTCTTTCTTTTATTTTCTGAAAAACTCGGACTAATGTATAATCACTAAAGAAACGTGTCAAACACAATGCAACAGTAAGTGTTGCAAAAGCCTCGCACCAACAAATTTCAACCATGCCCGCTAAAATAAGACTGTAGACATGTGCATGTAGGCATATTAGCATCCCAACAAAATATATAGGATGAACAGGATCCAGATGATAGGAAGTTAAATGACATCAAAAGCACGGACATCCAGTACATAGCTAGGGAAGATATCGATCAACTAGTTTGGTAGACTTGATTGAATTAGTTCAAATCATGTAAATGGCAAGAAAAATGATATATGAGATACGAAGGAAGAAAAAATAAGGGAACTCTACAAAAAAATAACAATCTTGCAAAACAAATACAATATGATGCTTTCATTTTTAGACCAAAAACGGCAAAGCAAGTAAGTAGTTAAAGCATCATGTGAGAAGCATTACACCACCCACCCAATTCTTCAATTAATTTCCGGGTTCTTTTTTTGAATTTGGTCATAAGGACAGTACTATCTTATTAAGAAAAGTTCAGCACGAACATGACATGGATCATGTTTAAAACTTTTTAGAACCTCTGTCAAAAAAAATCTATTAAAATTTAAATTAAATCTGAATTAAAATGTCTAACAAAAAGCCTCATCAGAAACCAGGGCAGGTTCAATCTCTATCAAAAAATAAGTATAACAAATCCCGTCAAGATAATATTCGAAATTCAAATAGAAACAAAATACTTAGGTATAAGTTGGAAACAATTTTAAGCATAATTTGTAAATATATTATCAAAACAACACGCCGATTCAGTAAAAAAAAAATTAAAAGGGACATACTGGAACCAAGAATCAGAAATAAATAAACTTGCTTCAGAAATACGAGATTTAAAATCAAAAGAGATCAAAGGAAATGCCGAGGGATAATGAATACCTGATCTTCTTGCAGGTTCAAATCCAAAAGAGACAGAAGCCCCGAAGTCGAATTCAAATACGAGGATTCCGGGGAAGATGACGACGCCATAGAGTCATGGTCCTTCCTTTCCCTTTCCCTTTCCCTTTCTCTCTCTCTTAACTCTCTAGTCTCTAGCACGTCGTTTCGCTGCCAGGACAGACGATGGGTCGGGTCGATTACGAACAGATCATATCGGGTTAGGTTGAAAATCTCTTTTGGATTTTGGTAGAAACTGAGAAAAGAGAGCCGAGGCCTGAACCCTAATCTGCCGGCGGCTGCTATATCAGCCCAAGCCCAACCGGCATGGGCCCTTATCTTCTTCAGCCCAACGGAAAATAACTAAAAAAAATCGCAAGAAGAACAAGATAATTAATATATGATTTTTTTCTTTTCTCTTATGCCAAATACAGAATTTTTTTTCCTATTGTGAAGTGGGGGGCTAATACGTCTTTGAGGATTTAAGGAGATGTTATAAAAAATTGTAAGATAAATATTTGTTTCCCTTACAGAGGCGGCGTAGCTCTGGAGAACTCTATTATGTTAATTAATTATCTCCATTGATCTTCTAAATAATTAAACATTAATGTCTAAGAAATTAAAGTATACAAAGTATTTGACTTTAATGACACTGATAAGTACGATCTAACCCAATCAGATTTGGTAAAAGATAATTAGGAATTTCGTTTTAATTAAAAAAAAAGGAATTGCAATGGGCTTAAATAATAGGGAAATTTACAAATAACATACTAAGTTTTAGTGCATTTTAAAAAAACTTGGTTTTAAAAAAATTTAAAATGCTCACTGGGTTTGTCATTTTGGTATCCAAACTCACTGTACTCAATGTTGTTAGACATATATAACACAAAATTCATCTTGTCCAATCAAAATGTGACATGTCTCATTAAATAAATAAATAAAAATATTTAAAAAATCTAAAATTAATAAAAAAAACATAATTAAGAAAGAAAAAACAAACAAGGATCGGAGGGACCATGATCCTTTCACGGTGGAGGGCGGTCCTCTAGCAGAGGGAGGGCTCCTCCACCCTGGGCGGCGGTTTGGGTGGGTGTTGGGGGAGGTCCCCCAACCCCCACCCAGATGCCGACGGGTGGACGAGGTCCACCTGTTTTGGGCCGCCAGTGGAGGATGGAGGAATCCCTCCTCCATCCGACTCTGGGGCGGTCGGGGGAGGTCCCCCAGACCCCCACCCAGGGTGGATTCCCCTTCCCTTTGAGAACTGAGCGACCAAAGGTGGAGGGGGAGTTCTTCTCCCCCGGTGGCCAGAGCCACCGTGAGGATCAGGGTCCCTAATCCCACCCCTTTTTTAAATTACGTTATTTATTAGTTTTAGATTAAATTTTTGTTTTTTATTAATTTAATGAACATGTCACATTGTAATAGGGCGTGATGGACTTTCCGTTAAACATGTCTAACGTCATTGGGTCTAGTGAGTTTTGATTCCAAAATGACAAATTCAGTGAACATTTTGAAATTTTTTAAAACCTAGTGAGTTTTTTAAAAAAACTTTAAAACCTAGTGTTTTATTTGTAAATTTTCCTAAATAATAAATATATACGCTAACACTTCTTATAGAACCAAAAAGTACCGGCACAATTTTTGTATGGTCTAGATTAAAGCCATTCAAACTAAAATTTTATGAAAATTTTGAGAATATTACAAAATTTGAGATGGATTATAACTTTATTAAATTATGAGAAAAATAAAATAAAAATAAAATTTTATAAGAGTAAGCTAAAAAGAGAAATAATTTGAATAATTCTTTTTTATGTTTTATTGTAATTAAAAAAAAACTATTTAAGATTATTTTAAATTTATTTGATTATTGTTTTTTTACTAGACTTCAAATTTTTGAAATGGAGAGAAATTTTAGCCTAAAGTCCTATCTCAGGTGGCACGTGCGGCTCTGAAATGCAGATTATGAATGAATGACCAGTGGCGGAACGACATGGAGGCTCCCTAGGCAGCTACCCCCTATTTTCTGAAAAATTAAAGGAATTTTGTTTTTTAAATATGTTTTCCCCAAGCGGGCCAAGTCCCCCTTAAGCCCAACCCCCTTTTTTTGGAAGATTGTTTGGAACGAGTCAGGGATCGTGAAAGATTGATTTCTGTATTTTCCTTTGAATTTCTATACTCTTTTTTTTTTAAAAGGGGGTGTAAAGGTTGTTCGTGTTTTTTGATTACTTTTTGTTTGTTGATTCTGCTTATTTATGTGGCATTGTAGGAGACAGAGGGGCGGGTTAAATCTAAATGTGAGTAATAAAATCTTTCTTTATTCCTCTCGAATTTGTCTCTATTTGGTGCATTTTTTATATTTTCATGCATCTCTCTTGTAAAAAAATGCTAATTTGAATGGACATACTATATTCAATTGATCTGCCTAGTGACAAATAAAAATAAATGAACCCTCAGATTTTACCCGTTGTGACTGTAACTGTTGAAAGTGTATTCTTTGCGATGAAGATTATCAAGACTGATTTGCGTATTAAGATAGGAGATGACTGAATAAATAACGACATTGTAGTATACATCAAGAGAGAAATTTTTGAAACTATTTAGAACGAAGCCATTTTGCAACGTTTTCAGAAGATGCAGTCTCGTAGGATCCAATTGTCACCTCTCATTTTCAGCAATAATATTATACGTGTATTTCAATATTTTTAATGCTTTTAGCCCTTAATTTTCGACATTTTAACTCCAAGACACTTGCATTACGTAGAAAAAAATTTTGAGAAGTCATTTCGCCTTAAGAATTTTCCTCCTCTTAACTAAAATCCTAGTTCCGCCACTGTGAATGACTCTGGTTATCAAATGATTCAACAGTGCATCGAAAGGTTTAACCCAATGATCTTAATACAAGATTCCCTTTTTATTTATTTTTCTAAGTTTTAGGGGGACAAAATTCTAACAAAAGAAAAAAAAACAGAAAGAAAATGGCACAAAACAAACACGGCTCAAATATTCCAAAAAATGGACAAGAAAAACAGTTCTCTAGGAAAAAAAATACAAAACGCTGAAGTTGAATAGCCAGATACCCTAAAAGAGCCTCTAGAAGTCACCCATGGCATGGACTATTTTGAGCTTGCTCCCACACTCTGCATGCCCTCAATAAATGTGTGTTCACCTCTACTCATCCGTCACACATCCCTTTGAAGCCGACTGCACGTTCTTGATGTACTGGAGATAAATCATATGGTATCTCCTTAATAAGTATATCAACGAATTATGCACTGAACTGTGGATGGATGTCAAGGCAGATTCCCATACCTTGTAAAGAACTCCACTCTTGGCCTTATAAGCTGGCGGAGTCCATTTTTTTCTTCGCCGCTCCATCTCCTCCTCTGATATCTGAACGTCTATTCTCCTCTGCCGAACATCGACATTGATGGTGTCTCCGTTTTCAATCAAACCAATTGGACCACCTTCCTGTAAATGAGTCGCCAGAAATTATTTTGGTCCTCTATTGTTTGGTTGAGCAGAAAAAAACTTGGTGTCTATTCCCTTAAAAAGATAGATTATTGGGTTTTTATATTTCCTTAAAAAGATGGAAAACATTTCTGTACTAAAGTCGTTTTTTGTATATGATTATCCATCTAGAATGAATAATAAGCTTGTTGCACCTGTGCTTCAGGGCATATGTGGCCAACAACAAATCCATGCGAACCTCCTGAAAACCTACCATCAGTCAACAAAGCAACATCCTGCATTATCCAAAAGCAATACCAAAGCAGAAACGTGTCAATCCTTGGGAAATAACAGACGTCATCAACTACGATCAAGCATTTAGCTGGAAGAGGAAAATATTGACCGATGGAAAAGAAAATACTAGTCATATGTAGTTGCAACTAATTCCTGTCTCCTTGATAAATTGGTAATGAAGTAGATTCATGACCTTGAAGTAACCCTTGAACTAATTTTTCTCTACCTTGAACATAACAAGGAACTATTTGATAAGTTGTCTCACTATCTGGAATGCAAGTGTAGTGAGTTGACTACGATCGTGACAAGAACAGATCACTAATCATCAACCAAATTAGATCTCGCAGCAGAACCCATACCTTTCCAAGACCTGCTCCCATAATTGCGCTAGTTGGTGTTAACATTTCGGCCATGCCTGGTCCACCCTTAGGTCCTTCTCCTCTAATTACGACTACCTTTCCCTGGAGCATAACAAACACAAACAATAACTCAGATATCACGTCACAACGTCTGAGTTCCGCGGTACGATCTTGTCAATACAGCAATGCAAAAGCATCAGACCCAATGCAACTCAAAAAATCATACAAAATTGAGAATGCGTATGACCAACACCTAGTAATCAGACAAATGCAGACAGATGGACAGTTGAAATTTATTAATGCAAGAGACCAGAATTTTAAATAAGAAAAGTCTGAAATCAGTCCTTGGGTCTTCATAAGATAAAAGGGGCCAAAATTTTATTATCCAAATTAACCGTGAAACATATGAGCTGCCTTTTGGGCAACACTCATTTCTGCTTCCCAAACGTAACCTATAAATTAGCAAAAAGCATGGCCATGGCGAAGACCAGTTTATCAAGGACAAGCTTGGGCATGGCAGAGACCCGGTCTATGAAGAATTCTGCATATGCTCGAGCTACTTGGGTAATGAACTCCTAACCAGTTTCAAATCAACATAAAAAACTGCTGCCCCCAAAGAATAGATTATACAACAATGTCAACCACCACATACCTTAAACCTCAATGGATCCTCCGAGATAGCTGCAATCATAGATTCTTCTCCTTCGAAGACAAGAGCAGGACCTGGAGAACAGTAATGTAATAAGTATTTTGCAGCAGAGTGAACTTGAAAAATAGAACCTCAAGCTTCAAGAAAAATAGTGCAAAAGTAGGACATAAAATAGCACCAGAAAAATATAGCCCCTCTTTTCCAGTGATTTTTGCAACAGAACCATTTGGTGCAAGATTTCCATATAATATTTGGATGTGGCCTGTTTTCTTTATGGGGTTCTCCAATGGTCGTACTACATCCTGAATGGAGAAAAAGGAAGAGAGAACTGGATGCCTTACAATGTAATGGATAAACAGTAAACCGAAACATAGCACAATCAGTAAATATCAGAAAGACAAATATATAAGCCATCCAAACCTGTCCTTCAGCTAATGGAGGGAAACTTGCTGCATTTTCAGCCACTGTCTTGCCAGTAACTAGAGAGGAAATACTTGTACATTAATATGAGATTTTTTTTAATCTTCTGATGAATGCAATAATCTAAATATATATACCTGTCATACAATCCCCATCTAAAAGACCATGCTCGAGAAGGTAGCGCATGACAGCAGGAGTTCCTCCAATCTATCAAAAAAACCACTGATTATTTATCAAGAAGAAATGGCAATAGAAACACCATATATAGAATGCCATCCACCCAAGGGGGATTGAAAGCACAAGGCAAGAATTTATTATAACACAAACCTTGTGCACATCCTCCATGACATATTTTCCACTAGGCTTAAGATCTGCTAGAAATGGAACCTTATCGCTGACCTTCTGAAAATCATCAAGAGTTAAATCTAGACCAACAGACCTGCCAAGAATTTCAGAATGAGCCACTTACAAGTCATGTAATCAATGGTATGAGCTAAAAATCTGGCACCAAAGACTTTCCTCACCTTGCAATAGCAATCAAGTGTAGCACAGCATTTGTAGAGCCACCTAGTGCCATGACAATAACCATTGCGTTGCGTAGGGATTTTGGAGTGATAATGTCTCGTGGTTTCAGGTCCATTTTTAACAATTCCAAAAGGTACCTTCCTGCTAATCGGCATTCATCCAACTTCAAAGGATCTTCAGCAGGTATCGAAGAGCTTCGAAGGAAAAAAAAAAACATAAAACAGGATAAGAACAGTGGTAGCTGATGCCAATTCAATTGACCAGAAGGAAACAAAATTCTACCTGTAGGGAAGAGACATTCCCATTGCTTCAATAGCAGAAGCCATGGTATTGGCCGTGTACATACCACCACAAGCCCCTGCCCCAGGGCATGAATTACGGACTACCGTTTTCCTCTGCTCATCACTTATGGATCCACTAACAAATTCTCCATAACACTGCAGAAATAATTTAGATGAGATAAAAGGACGATTTGCGTTATTAGGTTAACAAAACAATGAGTTACAGTATGTGCACGACACAGCTAATTTTCCTTGTTCACAATCTATAGCTATAATTTTTCACACACACCGAGTTCTGAAAAGCAAAAGTGATTTAAGGTTCAACAAACAAATCCTGTCATCTTTGGAAGTCCAAACAGATCTCTCCATACTTGATAAATAAAAATAAATCAGGATCAAAGTCTTCTAAAGCAAGATTCCACGCCACACATCGTTAAAAAAAACTTCTGTTCCCCATGACATAAAATCTTCCCATAAACTTTTTCCAAAAGGCCCAATACCTATTTTTCCAAACAAAACAAAAAGTGGTTCTAATACACTTCAGCGTCTTTCTCTAAATCACTTAACTAGAGTTGGCAACAGGATTGTAAGTCCCAGAAAATCTATCAGAAATATGCAAAAACCCCAAATGAAGCTTTCCAAATCCAATTGCACTATTCTGGGTTCACAATTTGTCAGCTATCAGATTAAAGCAGAGCATTGAAAATATCAAACCAATCATATAAAAGGGAAACAATTAGTAGCCCAGATGAATCTATCCAGAAGAATTACTCTCTGTCTCAAAATACTGTCAAAACAACAGAATAAAGCATCTCTGCTCTTTCTGAGATGCTAAAAGCTTTTCAGAGGCAGAAAAAGAGTTCATATCAGTAAAGACAATTAGACTGTCAACATTGACCTCATACTATATATAACCAGAAATAATCAGCCTGAGAAAACAAGCATACCTGAAAGGCAGACACAATATCATAAGTATGGCCTTCAAAATGACCGGGCTGCAAAACAAACAATTACAGAAAGATAATTTATTGGCCCGTTGAGAAACTTCTATTCTCTAACTAGCTACAAATTTGAATAAGGGAAAACAGATAGTAAGGTCAAACATTTCTAGTAAATAGTTAGCACTTGAGCAGTTACGTGGATGAATAGAGTAGTGCCACCAGACCTTTTCCGCACCAAAGAGAACAATGTGCTTTTCAGATATGATCGTGAATGCACTAAAAACTTATGCTTTTTCTTTCAATTGGATCTCACTGATTTTTGGGAGCTACTGTTCAAACTATATCAAAAACTAAAAGCACAAGAACATGGGCACATAGTGTAAACAAGGTACATTAAATCTATGCATGATTTTACGGTATCTGATTTGCTGGATGTGTCTGATCACATAATTAGATAACGATCCTTCAACATTAACTGCACATTATTTACCATGCATAGCCCATGGTCCCAACAACAAAGGTGATATGATTTGTCATTATTCAAATAAGCACAAATAACCCATCATAAGTTAGGTGGTCACTTGGTTCATAATGATATGATCACTTTAAGCCTATTTAACTCCAAAACTGTTGGCCTCCCATATTCCAGATATCAACAACAAAACCGGACACGTGCATTACAATATATAACAAATTCACCACATTGGAAAAGACTCCATGTCCAAGGTAAAGGATCCCTATTTTACCAACTAATCTGTAATGTCAAGTGAGACAATATTTATTAATAGCATTCCAAGTAATACTTAGCAAAATGGATGAGGAAGAACTGAACCTGATGTTGGATCCCTTTTCTTATGCTAATACTTAGTCAAGAAATATTACATGAAAACAAATGCCAAGGTTCTACAGGTCAAATAACAAAGATTGTGGACTGAAAAGCTATATTCTTATGAGCAAATCCCGTTGTGCAGTTCGAGTCAAGTCACAAACCTTGATAGTTCCACCATAAACCATAATACTTGGTCGATTAACCCGGCCCATTGCCATAATTGTACCTGGCATCTGCAAAACTAACCAGCATAACATTCAAAAGAAAAAATTGACCAATTGATCTTTGACAAAAGCGTAATAGGTTGAGGGGCTTAACTTTGCAAAAGCCCAAAAAAAACACCTCAATCCATGGGTGACTCAAAAAAGAAAAGAAAAAAGCACACAAGATACAAAAAAAAAAGTCCTGGACAATGTTACAACTAAAACAGAACAAGAAAAACAACCACAACAACAACCAAATACCTGGCCTTTCTCAGTGATGAAATCAAATAGAGCTGTGCAAGGAAGAAGCAATTGCCAATCAAACAACTAAATGTAATCATTATGACAGCCAGGAAAACTCCTTATATCTGTTTTGAGCAGTCGACAATCGCAAGCTCCCACAACAGTCAAGCAGACTGAAACCTTAAGTTAAGGAAATAAACACACCGAGGCATTGAACTATAAGCAGTGCCTTCCCTCGAATGGAA
Organism: Myrica gale; assembly: GCA_963930655.1. Lineage (NCBI taxonomy): Eukaryota > Viridiplantae > Streptophyta > Magnoliopsida > Fagales > Myricaceae > Myrica > Myrica gale. The sequence goes on from OZ005616.1 coordinate 8,049,298, forward strand.
ATGGACCAAATACAAGCTGACACAACTACACAAGTGGGATTTTAAACTACGAACCACAGAAATTACCTAGCTTCAGATAAAGGAACCATTTTTACTGTGGCAAATTGGGAGGAAAATCGAAGATCAGAGTCTACGGGAGTACGTTTTCCACTTGAACCTAAACTGTCTATAACGTACATTAATATCAAGGATAAAAAATTATGTAGCTCAAAAACTTTAAGGAGCAGAGGAAAACTAGAACAGCAAACAATTACAAGTTAAATCATCCTCCTTTTTTGAGTTGTTGAATCATCCTCGCGATAAATTAAAAGAAATAGAGTGAAAAAGTTATGGGAGAAAAGTGAGGTGAAACCAAAGTCACAGAGATACAGGAAAGAAGAGATAGAAGAAAATGAAAGATAAAAACCAATCGCAATCGTTAATACCCATCAGGGAAAATCCAAACCCCGCAAAACCCATTGATGAAAAACCATAAAAATGAGAGCTAACTGACTCACATTCTTATCACAACCAGGAATAGATATGTTCCCATCGTACCACTGGGCACTCATTACAGTTTCAATGCTGTCAGCAATGAGGTCCCTAGACTGCAGGCTAAAGCACATTCCTCTAGTCCCCATAGAGATAGCGTCACTGACCCCGATGGTGTTGAACCTGAAGCCCACCATGCCGGCCTCTTGGACCCCTTCCTTGACAGCCTCGGAGAGCCTCAGGAGGTGCATGTTACAGGTGTTGCCCTCGTACCAGACGGAAGAGATGCCGATCTGGGGCCTCAATAGGTCCTCATCGGAGAGGCCCACGCCATGGAGGATCGCCTGGGACCCGCCCTGGGACTTGGGCTCGGTGACACGGGAGCTATACTTGTTGAGCTTGTGGGCTTGAGTAGTGGAGGCTGCGGGAGGAGAGTCCACAGTGACAGACGGGGGAGGTGGGGAGGAGAGTGACGCCCGGAGAGAGACGTTGGTGATGGGTCTATTTGGGCGGCGGGCCCCATGCCGGGAGAGGATTAGGGTGGCGCGTGGAGATGGGTTTACGAGTGCGGCTTGCATGTTGTACCGTACTGCAGGTGACGCTGGGAAGTGGGATGGGATTTAGCGAGGGGATTGCGGGTTAGGCTTTGGCCTCATGGAGGAAGTAGAAGACGGTACTGCAAAGGCACGTGCGCTGCACGTAGAAACGCTGGTGAACGGATTTTGTCTTTGACCGTTGCCTTTTCAGTGCCAAAATTGTGGCAAAATTGTAGGAGTTTTAAAACGGAAACTAGAGGATTTATATATTGATCAAAAATGAAAAAAAAAACATTTTGTAATTTTTTAACAATTTACGCTTCTAATTATTATTTTTGTTACATTACATATAACTATTTGATGATTTAAAATTACACATTTTACTTTTATAAAATAACTATTATAAAAAAATTATAATAAAAATAGTTTTCCATTCAATAATAAAAAAGTTAACATGAGGTTTAAACCGTCAACACTGCAGGAGCAGTGGATACAAAATATATTTATCTCAAAAAAAAGTAAAATGATCTTATTTTTATTTTATCTTAATAATTTAAAAGTTTAGTTTTTATTTGTGTTTTACACTTAGGATGCCACTTACTCAGTACAGTGCTATACATGATCATGATGCGGCATATGGATAATGTGATTTCAACTTCTTTATTTTTTTATTAAATAAAAAGTGAAAGATGGTGATCATAAGTATTCTCACTCGTTACAGAATGTTCGGATTAATCTATAACTACATGTCCTGAAAATGGAGGACTGTCACCACAATCTCATCAGCATGCAAGTAATAATTGAGACGAGAGAGTTTGATCCAAAGATTTCCACCCTCACACCCTCTTTTAAACGTCTTATTTCATACTCTAATACCACTTAGTTTTCACGTAAACAAGACAAAAATGGTCACTTTTCTTGGAGTTTTAGTCCAAAAAAAATTCCTAACTTTACAAGTAGACTAGACCAAAATAGGACGAAAAACTGATTTTCTTTTAGGGAGGATCTTTTATATATATATATAATGTATGAGTTTTTAGCGGATTAGTGATTTTTACAGCGTGACTCCATAGCAGTACACGTGACAATAAAAGTCCACAAAAGAGGGGCGAACAAAGTAGATATGGGCTTTCTCGTAGTATTGGAGTCATGTTACGTGGGACAAGGAGGCAGAGAAAAACTGGGCCGCACAAAGTAGTGTGGGCCTTCGCCTTGTACTCCGAGCCCAGGGAGGATCCAATCAGGTGCCCAGACAGAAGACATGTTTGGGCTGGTCTGGTATGGGCTGGGCTGAAACATATGAGCCCGAGATTGGTTTATATAATTTTCTTTTCCTAAAAGTTGACTTTATAAGGCACGTGAGAGAATACAGGTGGATATCATTCTATTTTGTCTAAGGGCTCTATGACGTAATCATTATAACGGAATGTAAATATTATTTTTGGCTTTTTTTTTATTCTTCTTCTTCTTTTGTCTGATTAAAAAAAAAACTACTCGGCACTCCCTCAGCAAATGGGTTGGGGTTGCTTGGTGCGGTATAGAGCCGAAAGCTTACATCATCTCTCTATTTCCTTCATAATCATCCAACACACCCTAGCGGCCGATTGTTTGGTGGAATATCAATCCACGATTCAAAAGGCCCTCCCTAGTCCCATGTGTGGATATCTTTCGCTTTTACGTAGCGCTATAGCCTCTACATACATGGCTCTGGTAAAATGTTACAAATAAATAAATAGATAGAGATCATCTTTGATTAATTGTTCGAATTAAATAATTTAATTTGAAAAAAATAGACACACAGTGCTTATAGGATCATACACTTCCCAGAGATGGAAGTGGAATGATTTCAAGAGAGATAACTGAGTAGAAGACTTTGAGAAACTTGATGAGGGGATTATCAAGGGCACCGCGGCACTACAAGAGCTATGTGTTGAATTTTCTCGAGCACATGGCGGGCTACCGGCAACTCATTTCCCTTTCCTAGAAACATCAATCTACTTGTAAGCACCGTAACCGATATTAGATGCAATGGTATTAAGACACTTTATCTTCCACTTCATTCTAATCTCCTTCTTCTATCTTGTTAGATTCATTACCCAGTTTGTTAGAGATCATCTTTGATTAATTGTTCGAATTAAATAATTTAATTTGAAAAAAATAGACACACATTGCTTATAGGATCATACACTTCCCAGAGATGGAAGTGGAATGATTTCAAGAGAGATAACTGGGTAGAAGACTTTGAGAAACTTGATGAGGGGATTATCAAGGGCACCGCCGCACTACAAGAGCTATGTGTTGAATTTTCTCGAGCACTTGGCAGGCTACCGGCAACTCCTTTTCCTTTCCTAGAAACATCAGTCTACTTATAAGCACCGTAACTGATATTAGATGCAATGGTATTAAGACACTTTATCTTCCACTTCATCCTAATCTCCTTCTTCTATCTTGTTAGATTCATTACCCAGTTTGTTAATCACTCTCTAAATTTAACTATTAAATTCGAACAACAAATTAGCGAAGAACTTGATCCAAATACTTTAATCGAGCTAGGAAGAGCAACTCAATTAAACTCGATTTTCACTCCGAATTTTGAGCATGTAAAAAATTGTCTCCGACATTGAATGGAACAGTTAGATCTAGACTGATCAAAAATCGGTCTGGACTAACATGTTTGTAAAAAAAATTTATGCAAATATCTAATGCATCAAATTAAAATAATGGTCAGAGTTTTGAAACATCATGATTAAAATTTGTCTATTTAATTGTACTTATTATGTAACTTAATTAATTTATTTTCATGAGCAGCCAGGCCGGGTCCGCGTTGGATCCTGCCTGACCCTGTGCCTAACATATAAACGACAAACATGGCACGTACCTAGGTCTTAGTGTGAAGGGTTGGTGGCGATCGACTACGAATTAATATGAGGGTGGAACACTTGGGTCGTCGATTACAATTACGATAGAGAAAACTCCACGCATCACTATTCATGCAGGCTTAAATTGTGGTCGCATAGCTACATGGCTTCTCAAATCTCATGCATACCTAATTTCATTTATTAGGAGTACTAGTAGCTGGTTCCACCTCTACGTGGTTCCTTCTATAGCAGATTAGGTATAGTTCTATCACGAGCATTCTCTTTCTCTCTCTCTCTTTCTATCCAACAACCCCTACAAACCTTCCCCAACCCTCCCTATCTCCCATTTGCCTTGAGTTTAAACTTTAATGGCTATAAGCTGCATGCCTTAATTATCGGTCAACCTACATAATTATCACCTCTTATGTATTTTTTTGTTATTTAAGTTATAATCTCTTAAATCGTTACAAAAAAAAAGATATGTTCACATTTTATTAATTATGCGTGTTTTTTTTTGGTTAATGAAAGAAATTTGTCGTACCTGACCGAATTGCACGTATACTCAAATTAGTCTTGCAGTTCGAGTATTAGTTAAGTCAAAAACTTGCTCGCATGTCAGGAGAAGATTCGAACTATACGCCTTCAAACGTATTTGTATTTTCTTAAAAATACGTTTTGGTTTCTTATTGAGGGGATATTTGCTCAGTGTAGACTTGTAGTTACCTTAGTTTTTTTTTTCCTAAGCAGTTAGTTACACAGTTATTACTAACGACTATATGCTCATTGGCGACCACAATAAGCGTTGTTAAGACGAAAAGATGTCTGCTTCTTAATAATTAAATCTCAAACGTAGGTCCGTCTTGCCATGCCCTCGCGTTAATTTATGAAGGTAACAAACACTTGAGTAGGTTTTGATAAGGCGATCATCCTGTCGCTTTAGAAACGCAAGCATTGTCCCCACCTCAAAAATTCCCTTCAGTGGGGGGTTTTTCTAAAGCTGTTAATTAATAATTTGGAAGACGGTCCATATTTATTTGTAAGGTATAAAACAGTCTTTTTCATTTATATTTATTCAAAACTCCCCGTTTATTTTATTTGTTTTGAAATAATCCAAAATGTTTTTTTTGAAAGATTTGATTTTTTTTTTGTTTGGGTTTAAGACCTTTTTCGTCTATGAGTTTTAATTTACACTATTTTTTTAAAATGGTCCACCACTTTTCTCACCAGAGTTTTTCCATTTGGTCACTAGATACATGATATCTCATTCCGTTAGTTCGTTAGTTTTAAGTCCAATCACTTAACGTGCAGATACATGTCACGACTAATCAAATTTTGACACGTGTAAATATTTTCATTAGATGATTGTACTTGAGGTTAACGGAAGAACATATTAATAAAATTAAAAAAACTTAAAGATTGCTATCGACTAAAATTAAAACTTTGAGACTTTTTTTAGAAGAACTTAAAATTTAAGGACTAAAACGTAACCCTTTTATTTTCTTTTGGGTGAGTATTAATAATTGTGTAGGGTGAAATGGATGGCAGTACTATAGCAGCTAGCTGATCTTAATTAATTTTTTTTTTCTAAGCAAACTTCATTAAAACAACAAAAAGTCTGAAACATCAAGGAGGCTCAAAAGAGACATCCACAGTAGCAACATTCAAAGGAATAACACATAAAGGCAGAAAGCCAAAAGACAAGGTGCGAGCAGCCCGAGCAGCCCGAGCAGCCAAAAGGTGGGCAAGAGAATTCTGTCTTCGGGAAGCTGATCTTAATTAATTACTTAACTGGTTGTTATAACCTGTTTCCTTTTGAAATAATTAATTAATATTATTTTCTTCCAATACACGCAACAATTATAGAAAAGAGCTAGCACCTGCTTGCGATCAACATGTTCTAACTATAGCATTTAGATCACCGATCAGGATGATCTCAGCTCTCTCCATTAATCTTGGGTTGTTGAGTAGAGAATCGAATCCCACTGGTAAAACGCAGAACCCTTTATGCTACTCCGCAAGAAAAGCCTGTTAATTGGCTGCAAAATCGAGTCAGTCCACTCTCACACACTTTCCAGTAACTTAGTTTGCGCTGCCTGTCGGGAACTAATTCGGTCATCCAAATCTTGTGCTCTCCTTCTAGACACCGCTGTTAGGGTCATGTATTAGCAAATCAGTTTCTTTATAATTATCGGGAAAAAATACAATTTTTCACCTATAAATTATCATAGATTTTATATTTTACACCATAAATTACTAATTTTCATACATTACGTCTTCTAACTACCAATTTTTTACACTTTGCATATTTTTTCAAATTTTAAAACTAAAATTACGATAATACTCTTGACCATTTTGTATATAGTACCAATATTGTTATCAATTTATTATTTTTTTTAAAGGTATTATTGTCAAATGAAGGGTGTAAAGTGTTTAATATTAGTAGTTGGAGGGTGTAATGTGTCAAAATTGGTAATTTAGAGTGCAAAGTGTCTTAACATTGGTCGTTTGAGGGTGCAATATCTTAAATATGATAGTTTTGCGTGTAATGTGTCACTACCCGGTAGTTTGGGGGTGAAAAGTGTATTTTCCCCATAATTATTCTATATTCAGTTACGTGGTAGAATTCAAAAAGAGATAGACATGATAAATATACCTTACATCATTTAATGTTGTCCATATCTTTTCATATAATTTTTTCAGCACCATAGGCCCTATAATGAGGTTCACCTATTGCGTTTATCTCTATGACACAATAGATAGACTCTACATAATTTAATATTGTTAATATTTGCATATATAAACTTTCGAGTACCATAACTCTATAATAAGGTCTACCTATTATATTTATTTCTCGTTGAATTCTACCATATTATTCGAAGAAGAAATTGCCGAGTATGTCAAATATGCTAGTGAAATATTTGACATGCTAGTGTAATTCTACCATATTAGTGTCTCGCCTCTTACCATCGAGTTTTTTGTGCAATAAATGTGCATTTGGTTGGTAAGTAAAGAGGAAATGCGGTTCACAAGATCATGTGGAGGTTTGAGAGGCAAACATACCAAACTCGCATGGCACGTGCCAGCGGGCCTTTGAAGTTGTTGGGGGGGGTTCTCGTAGGGCTTGGGTTAAGCACGTGATCCCCAGCTACCCTGTCTCATTTCCATTATATAAAACGTCTCTCTCTCCCAATATTGTGACATCCACAACTGCAAAAGCTTAGCAGCCAGTCCTCCCATCATTCGTGTACTGCGACATACAAAAACTTCGGAGCTAAGCTTTTTTCCAGAAGATTCAGAAAAATAGAAAATGGTGACCGTCGAGGAAGTCCGCAAGGCTCAGAGGGCTGAGGGCCCTGCCACTGTTTTGGCCATCGGAACTGCCAATCCTCCCAACTGCGTCGACCAAAGCACTTACCCGGACTTCTACTTCCGCATCACCAACAGCGAGGACAAGGTTGATCTCAAACAGAAATTCCAGCGCATGTGTAAGAGCCTCCTTCTTTTAAGCTTTCTTCCCTTTTTTCCCGTTTGTGATGTCGCTGTTGAAAAAGAGTAACATTTATACCTGCATGCGAGTCACCGTCGATGTTCACTGTGACTTGAACCAAATTTAAGGTAGAAAAAGAAAAGAAATGGTAAAAATTTTGTATGATAGCTAGCTCTCTCGCAATGAGATATATATCATGTGTAAAAAATTACCCATAATTGTGATTTAATTATATGAATAGCTAGGTTTATAATTATTGGATTGGAACAGATCTAGCAAACATCTGATCATGAAAACATAATTGACCAAAAATTGTGTAGTGACTTGAGTCTTTTGCGCCATGCGATTTTCAGGTGACAAGTCCATGATCAAGAAGAGGTACATGTACTTGACGGAAGAGATCCTAAAAGAAAACCCAGGCATGTGTGCCTACATGGGAAACTCGTTGGATGCTAGGCAAGATATGGTGGTGGTCGAAGTCCCAAAGCTAGGCAAAGAAGCTGCCACCAAGGCCATCAAGGAGTGGGGACAGCCCAAGTCCAAGATCACCCACCTTGTCTTTTGCACCACTAGTGGTGTGGACATGCCCGGGGCTGACTACCAGCTCACTAAACTCTTGGGCCTGCGCCCCTCTGTGAAGAGACTCATGATGTACCAGCAGGGTTGTTTCGCCGGAGGCACGGTGCTCCGTTTGGCCAAGGACCTTGCCGAGAACAACAGGGGAGCTCGTGTGTTGGTCGTGTGCTCGGAAATCACCGCTGTCACTTTCCGTGGGCCTAATGACACCCACCTTGACAGTCTTGTTGGCCAGGCCTTGTTTGGCGATGGTGCAGGTGCTGTCATAATTGGGGCCGACCCAATCCCCGAGGTTGAGAAGCCCTTGTTTGAACTAGTCTCTGCGGCTCAAACCATTCTTCCCGACAGTGATGGGGCTATTGATGGGCATCTGCGTGAGGTTGGGCTTACATTTCACCTTTTAAAGGATGTTCCTGGGCTTATTTCGAAGAACATTGAGAAGAGCCTGGTGGAGGCCTTCCAACCTTTGGGCATCACGGACTGGAACTCCCTTTTCTGGATCGCACACCCTGGTGGCCCTGCGATCTTGGACCAAGTAGAAGCTAAGTTGGCCCTCAAGCCTGAAAAGATGCGCGCCACACGTCACGTGCTTAGTGAGTTTGGGAACATGTCCAGCGCTTGCGTGCTGTTTATCCTGGATGAAATGAGGAGGAAGTCCGCTGAGGAAGGGCTCAAGACCAGCGGAGAGGGGCTGGAATGGGGTGTGCTATTCGGCTTCGGGCCTGGGCTCACCGTCGAGACCGTCGTGCTCCACAGCGTGTCTGCTTAGATATGCCCGATCTAAATTGATTCCGCCCACATTTTACTGGACCCTGACTACGTTCTTTCACCTTTATTCTGCTTTTTTTTTTTTTTTTTTTTTTTAATTTCTTTCCACTTTGAAGCCTGTGAGGGCAGTGGGAGTGTGGTTTAATTTTATGTGTTAGGCTGCTTTATGAAACAAAAGAAGGGACCATGTACGAACTTATATAATGATGAAATTTCAAGTTGCATTTTTATGCATGGTAAGTGAGTTGTCATAATTGTCAGCTGAAAGTTGGATTGATAGAGATTACTTTTGCACATTTGGGTAGAGGAGTTTTTTTTTTCATTCAAGAAATAGAAAAAAATAAACAAATAAAAACATGAAGAATGTCTATTTCAGTAGCCTTTGTTTACATTTTTTATAGCAAAAAAAAAAAGATGGCAATGTAATCTCACTGGATAAATAAATTCGTCGGGGGCCTATTAATATATTAAAACTTATTTTTTAAATTAAATACCTAGACTCAAAACTAACTTTACAAGTAGCAAAAAAAAAACATAGTATTATTCTAAAAGATTATTGAGAAATTTCATTTTTAGTCCTTAGGTTTTGGGCCCTTTTTAATTTTAATCCTTAACTTTCAGCCTTCAAAATTTTAGTCCTTGAACTTTCATCTTTGTAAAATTTAGTCCTTTTGTCAGTCTGCCGTCAATTTTTGTAACGGTCGACCGGTACATATAGTGGTTGACCGCTTCATGTAGAGGTCAACCGCTTTATATACCAGTCGACCGGTACAAATTTGACGGCAAACTGACGGCAGACTGACGGAAGGACTAAATTTTACAAAGATGAAATTTCAAGGACTAAAATTTTGACCCTCTAAAATTCATGACTAAAAATGAAAATGAGTTAAAACTCAAGGACTAAAAATCAAATTTCTCAAGATTATTTTACAAGATGTAATTGCATATATATTAGAAAAAAATTTGAGATCTCAATACTGAATTCGGCGATTTGAGACTCATAACTTTTGGAAATCATCAATTCACGCCCCCATCCAAATTAGGCGTTAAGTCTGAAGGAAAATCATGCAAAATGATCGAAATGCCCCTCGAGACTAAATTTTAAAATAATAAATATAAATAATAAAAATTTAAGAAATAAATTAAAAATAAATAGATTATTGAAATAGAGTTTCAATAGTTTTATTTAAAAAATATTATTTTTATTTTTAATGAATTTTTTTATATTTTAATAATTTTATCTTGGAGGGGAATTTTGATAATTTTCATGATTTTTCGTTAGATTTAATGTCTAATTTAAACGGGGAGTGAATTGATGATTTTCAAAAGTTATGGGTCTCAAATCAATGAATTGATAATTAGAGATACCGATTTGATTTTTGCTCATACTTATGCAGCTAACTATGACTTTATCCCCACAAAATGTAAACAAAATAAAAACTCACTGAATTTGTCATTTTGGTACCGGAACTCACTCGATCCAACGCCGTTAGACTTGTTTATCGGAAAATTCATCCTGCCCAATTAAAATGTGACACGTGTCATAAATATTTAAAAAAATAAAAATTCAATAAAAATATAATTAAGTAAATCTAAAAATAATAAACAAATACAATTAATTTAATATTAAAAAAAATCGGGGACACCGATCTTTCACAGTGGAGGAGGAACTCCCCCTCCACCTCGGCTATGGGTCGGTTGGGGGAGGTCCCCCAGACCACCGCCGGGGTGGAGGGGACCCTCCACCGTGAAAGAATCGAGGGTCTCTGCTCCTTTATATATATATATTAAATTAATTATAGATTTTTTTTATTATTTTTTAAAAATTATTTATATTAATGACACGTGTCACATTGCGATTGAGCAGAATGAATTTTCCGTTAAACAAGTCTAACGGCGTTGGGTTGAGTGAGTTTTGATATCAAAAGTATAAACTCAGTGAGCTTTTTAAAATTTTTTAAAATCCAGTGAATTTTTTTAAAATGCGCTAAAACCTAGTTTGATTTGTAAATATCCCTTAAAAAAATAGTTGTGTGAGTCGGTGTGATGGCAGTATTCAATTATTTTTACAAAAAGTGTCCTATAAAGACTTTGGTTTAGAGTTTTCTTCTAATAAAATGGATGTCGGAGTATAATCATCTACAATTTTATAATAGACGAACATTATATATATATATTAAATATTCATTAATTAAATCTTGTAGAGCTCCCTTATTCGATCTATATACTACAAGCAACATTAAATATTTTACTACTCATATATTGTATTATGAACTAATTAGAAGTACCAGATCCTCTCATATTAGTAGCATAGACCGTCAATACGTGATTTATTTACTTAGGTTCCGATCCTTTCTTATAAGCTAGCTTTTTGGGATGAGTTTTCTTATAGCGCATAACAAATGGTATCAGTGTCACCATGCCTTCCAATTGTAATCATGCGATGCAGAGGTAACATCAATATTCCAAGTAGGTCGGGACTATGAAGGTTTAGCGTACAACTAGCCCGCATAAGAACAAGGGTTATAGAGCATAGTAGAATGTTATCAACCATTTGAGCGTATGAGCTTGGTTACACATTGTCAATAAAAGCTACCGCGTGTGATTTATATGTCTCGAGCCGTCTTTTCTTTTGAGTTAATTTTTGTATCTACCTTTTTGCAAAATATGTAGTCTCGATCATCGTCCACCATTTTTTTTTATCTTTAATGGCGGCGCTAATATTACACGTGAAGTATCTCATATAGTTGTTTTTTTAATCTCTAAAAACCCATGAGCGTGTTCAACCAAATATCCTCTAATCGATGGTTGCCTTTTGTATTCTTTGGATCTGGGGCCACATGGTTTTTTCCTTCCGCTTGGCGGATTGGTGATCACATGATTTTACAGGTCAAATGTGTTGGTAGCTGGTAGATGAATTAATGAATGACAGATATCAAAAGTCTCCCGCATGTTATAAAGCAATTGACATGTAGATGTGGCACTGTGGTGTCCACAACACATTCCAAGGTCTTAAATTCTAAAATTCATTAATCAAATTACAGCAATAACCTTTAACAAACATACTAGCTCGTGAAAACGTTTGTATGCACTTTGGAGTGGCAATTTCCAACTTCTTTTACAAAAACTGTGAACCCGGACGGCTTTTCTATTTGGTTGTGACCTTCATAACTTGTACAGTTGTGGTCCTTGGAGGTATATGTCTCCATTTAAACTCGAATGCAAAGTACACCGATGCAACTTCCAAACTATACATATGGGTAGGTCTTACTTGATTTTACCGTGAAGGCAACTCAAAAGAATTATTTGTAATACGGGATTCGAACATGAGATCTTAAGGAAGCACCATTAAGAGCTGTGACCATTCATAACAACACGTGTAACTTATTAGATGTCCAATATAGGATGGATGGCTGGATGCATCTTCACTGTGTCAATAGATCCATGGGCAGATTATAGCTCAGTCCTTCTCGTGGGAGCACCTACAGTCTCTTGTGTTGGCACATAATTAATCTAGATCCTGTCTGAATGTCTCTCTCATGTGCAAGGACTATCATAGTTACACTCAAGTAAAGTTACCATATCTAGTGTCCCCCGTCTGGCTGTCTTATCTTTTAAGGGGAAAAAAAACTAGATGGGGAAAAAGAAGTAGTAGCTAGTGGTTGCAGTACGTTAATTTTCCTTATAATTTGAAGTCAGCAGGTATATATATGCATGACAAGGAAGCTGGCTGGATTGGAGGCCGGCCATAAACGTGAAATGGAAAATATAAAGGTGATGTTGGTTGGGAAGAAATTTGTAGGATTCTGATAAAATTGTGAATATTTAGGTGATGTTAAAGTTGTATTGACATGCGTGCAGAAATTGTTAAAATAGATTGATGTTTGTAAAAAAATAATAATGTTGTATTAAAATTTGTGTGTTTTGTGATGTTTGACATGTAAATATAAAAGTATGATGCAAATTCTAAAAAAAATACTCAATCAAACATGCACAAGTCAGTCTGTCCAAATTTGGAAACATGTAGTTGGAATTGATAATATTTTCATGCCCCCAGTACCAATTAAAACATTGTATAAAAACAGCAATTCAATGGTTGGGCGGCAGTACCAGTAAAGAGACATTGATTTGTCACTGTTATTATTCAGCAAAAAAAAAAGATTTGTCACTCTGCTATTGCGGTTTTTGATCCAAATTCAAACTGAACCAAAAAAGAAGCCCAACAAATTAATTGTGGAATTATATTAATATATCTCCTTATAACTCGCAGACTGCAGTAAAAATGAACAAATCTCGCAGAGAATATCATGAATTTAACTCGACCGAAAACAGGGGATAAAAACCAAGAAAAAAAACAAGGGATAAAAAGTAAAAGATGATTTTTCTCTCCAGACAAACAGGTAAGAAAGAAATAACCACACGTCACAGCTTATCTTTTAACGGGGAGTGCAAGCTTAAATATCGGAATCAGATACTATTTTTTTAAGTTTTTCGGAGTCGGTACCGGAACCTCAGCCTCCCAGCTCTACGTTGCAGTGCCCTCTCTCTTTGGAATTTTTGGATTCCGTTTCATGTAACTATAATGAAAATAAGGGTTGTTGTACCCACCCTTACTTAAAACTTGACTTTTGTGTATCAAAATTTTAGCCACTTTAAAATTTTGATCAAATAAAATAATTATAAAATAATATTTATCCATTAAACTATCATTTTTATTATAATAAATATAAAAAATTCATTCAAATCATATATCTTTACTTTTTTTAATAATATTCATACTACAAAATTTTATAAGACCTAAAATTTTAGTATACAAACACTGTTAGGTTCGAACTTCTTACTAATAAACAGATAAGTGAAGGATGAAATTTGTCAGTAGCAGGTATCATGCTATCCCATCTGAGAAGTGTTTGAATAGGAAAACAGGATATGCTTGCTTTGGATTCGTTATGCCAGAAGGAATTTAGCATAATAAATCATGGTGGGTCAGTAATGGAGTGCAAAACAAACAGTCGGCCAAGCTGGCCAATCTTGGTCGGCTCACCACTGCGTCGAAGCAATAAATCAGCTGGATTAAAAACCCATGGACTCGATCAGGCTTGACTACTCCGTTTGGTCCACCCATATTTGATGCACCATTAAACACAGCAGAAACGAATGAATAAAGTTTGCGGTTGCCCTTTGGGGAGATCGAAACCGATGAAACAGTAGATATGGAAACGGCTGCATCGGTTACTCTTTCTGATTCCTACCTAACTTTTTTCCGATGGGTATAAAATTATAAATCAAGATCCCATCACTCATTTGAAATTGAAGACACCTAAAGAGAAAGATCCTAAGTGGAGATTGCCTTTTATTTTTTTCTTTTTTGGTTAACTGCGGAAATTCGCAAAATTCCGGTACACCGGATTGGGATTGACGTGGACAAACTTTGGTGGAGACGTCTGGAGACTTGTCTTTTTCATCCTCAACTTTCTTTCTAACTATTTTCTCGCGTCAGAAAGAAATCTGAGAGGGTAAAAAAGAACACCGGCGAATTCAGTTTCGGGTCGGATGTTACCCAGACAGTCTGTCGTAGACCCTGCCTGCTAGGATGCTAATGCTATATTCCTATCATCTCTATTCTCTAAAGTCCAAACCTCCAACCACAGCTACTATTCATTTAATGATAAATTAATTTGAATCGTTTCAAAATTAAATATATTTCTCACCTTAAAAGTAGAGATTAAACGGCAGTATCCGAGTCCCATAGTCTTTCCGGTCAAATTGTCAAATTAGAATAGATTAATTAGGCTTAATTAATTCATTAGTTATTAACTATGTTTGTTATCCAAAATTTTACGTTTCTTAAAATTTTAACACAATAAAATAATTACAATATAATCTCTCTCTCCATCATATCATTACTTTTCACTATAATAAATATTAAAAATCATATATCTCTTCAATTTTTTACCAAATTTAATACACTAAAATTTTAATCTGCTCAAAATTTTATCATTCAAAACACAACCTAATGTGTTATCGGATTAGATGGTTGGCACCAATTTATTTGTGGTGGGTTATTTTTACAAAAAAATCTATCCAACATAACATTATGATTGATATTAATATAAACTTGTTTAATGTGTTTGAGTGTTAATATTTTGGGGAGTTAAAATTTTATAGTATTAAAATCGGTAAAGAAAAAGTAAAGAGATATGATTTGAATAAATTTATATATATATATATATATATATATATTTTAAAATAATAATAATTTGATAAAGAAAGAAAAATTATATTAATATTATTTTATTATATTAAAATTTTAGTAAAGAAACACAGCCTAAAAAAGATAAGTTTGAAATCAATTATTAGAGGATGTTCGGTTGTTGTGTATTTTGAAAATTTTTTATGTTTTAAAATTTTTTAAGTGATATTAAATTTATTGATATGTGTGCTGTAGTTATTTTTAAATGATATTAAAAAATATGTCTAATTTATATATTCTTAAAATTTAAAAAATTCTAAAAATACAAGATAACGGAAGAACCTCGTAGCTCGAGAGTGCTGGACTAATAGTAATAAGGCCTATTAGTTTCTATAAAAAAAATTGAAATCTGAAAGCGAGGTCCCTCTTTTCTGGCTCACATGACGCCTTCCTATTTTGAACGCTCTGCATTTCTCTCTCTTCTGCGTCTTATCTGTCTGTGTAGTGTGGTTCAAAAAGGAAAAAATTGAGAGGAAATAAAATAAAATAAAATAAAGGAAGATACCTGTTCTACTACCTGTCCGACACGCTTTTTATCTTCCAATCACACTCGCTCTTCTCTTTTGTGTAGTCTACACCTTAAAGGGGAGGTAAATTCTGAGAGAAATTTTGGTCTGTCTTTGTACCCAGAAAATGTTTCGCATCAGTCCTTCACTTTGATTCCCTTTTTGTGTTTATTCATTTTCAATATAGACCATTTTCGTGAGCTTTGCGTAGATGGTGGGGTTTTGTTGCTTTTCTGTATTCCTTTCTTGATTCTGGACACTTTCCTATTTCTTTATCAGCTTCTTCCACTCTTTTTTCTTTTTGGGTGACTGATTTAAAAAAGAAAATTTATTATTTTGTTTCAAGCACCCACATGCATGTTCTTGGGTTTGTCTGATCTGGATTGGATCACAAGGATCTCTCGTTCTTTCTGAACTAGCAAAGAGAGAGAGAGAGAGAGAGGTGGTGGGGTTGAGTGCCTGAGGCTCTTTGTGTCTGCAATCTTGGTCTTTTGGAGGGTTACAGAGGTGGCAAAGAGGAAGGAGAAGAAGAACAAGGTGAGGTTTCTTGGCATATTGGATTCTTGCTTTGGGCCCACTGCAGATTCTTTTCTTCTGACTGTGATACGTGTCAACTGTGTCTTTTATGCTGTTCTTTTCTGCCATTTGGATATGATTTGAATTGTTTCTAAAAAAAATTCTGGTAAACACTGCAAGGCATTTACCGATTTGGAGACTAAATTTGAACTGGGTCTATTTCATCTGTTTGGATTCGCGGCCTTCAATTGAGGAGTTGTTGCTGAGTTTGGTTATGCGAAACACTTGGGACAGACCGTGACCACTTGATCCTAATGAGTTCTAGAGCTGGATAATTGAATTGGAGATTTGATTCTGTATATTTCCCGTGTTGTATGTACCCCTGAGGCATGGCGGCTAATGATGTTTCGAAATATGCCCACAGCCCTGTGCACAAGGCCATTGCCTTGAAGGATTATGCGAGTCTCAGGAGGATACTTGCCGGTCTCCCGCGGCTTTGTAACCCATCGGAAATTTGCACCGAGGCAGCGTCCTTGGCTGAGGAAGCGAAAGCTGAAGCCATCTCTGCTGTGATTGACCGGCGGGACGTCCCAAACCGTGACACCCCTCTACACTTGGCTGTAAAGCTTGCTGATGAGACAGCAGCTGAAATGCTTATGGTTGCTGGGGCAGATTGGAGCTTGCAGAATGAGCAGGGGTGGAGTGCACTCCAGGAAGCGATATGCCATAGAGAAGAAGCGATTGCCATGATTATAGTTAGGCAATATCAGCCACTGGCCTGGGCAAAATGGTGTAGAAGGTTGCCTCGCTTGATAGGGACTATGCGAAGGATGAGGGACTTCTACATGGAAATTACTTTCCACTTTGAGAGTTCTGTGATTCCTTTCATTTCGAGGATTGCCCCTTCAGATACATACAAAATTTGGAAGAGGGGTGCAAATATGAGGGCAGACATGACTTTGGCTGGGTTCGATGGTTTTAGGATTCAGCGTTCTGATCAGAGTGTTCTTTTCCTTGGAGATGGATCTGAGGATGGGAAGATCTCTCCTGGGTCACTTTGCATGATTTCTCACAAGGATAGGGAGGTGATGAATGCTTTGGATGGTGCTGGTTCTCCAGCATCTGAAGAAGAGGTTCGGCAAGAAGTGGCTACAATGTCCCAGACAAATATATTCAGGCCTGGGATTGATGTGACTCAGGCAGTTCTTTTGGCGCAATTGACATGGAGACGACAGGAGAAAACGGAAATGATTGGTCCATGGAAGGCTAAGGTATATGACATGCACAATGTGGTTGTGAGCATCAAATCTAGGAGAGTCCCAGGGGCTATGACAGACGATGAGTTCTTCTCTTCTTGCAATGAAAATGAAACAGATAGCGAGGAGTTCACCGGCATTTTGACAGAGGATGAAAGGAGACAGCTTGAAGCTGCTCTTAAGTTGGATACATCAGAAACTATCAATGATAATGTTGATGGGATAATTGGGCATCGCCATAGTTGTTACGAGACGAGGGGGATCCCTATAGAAGATGTGAATGGTTTCAGAAATGGAGAGGCTAAGCAGGAAAAGAAAGGATGGTTTGCTGGATGGAGGAAACGTGAGTCGAAAAATGAGGCACCGAAGAAGACTGTTCCACCGAGAAGTTCTCTCTGTGTAGATGAAAAGGTGAGTGATCTACTTGGAGATTCTCCATCCAGGAATCAGGTCAAACCGGGGAGGCACTCTGTGGAGATTGTCATTAGGGGGGATGAGCACCGTAGGGGGAGGGATCCCAAAACATCTTCGTCTCTCAGTTCTGAGAGCAGAAATCGCCACAAGGATGGAAGCCGTGAGAATGAGTACAAGAAAGGATTGAGGCCCGTTCTCTGGCTTTCCCCAAATTTTCCACTACAAACTGAAGAATTGCTGCCATTGCTTGACATTCTGGCAAACAAGGTTAAGGCAATTCGTCGTTTGAGGGAACTGCTTACAACAAAACTTCCAATGGGAACCTTTCCTGTCAAGGTATGTCTCATCTTGTATTAACCTTTAGGTTATGTCAATTTTTGAGAGATGCACCACATTATAGGAAAAAGTAATTATTCTGCTTGAATTATATCGATATTTACAGATATGTATAATTGGTCTAATGTTTGTATCCCCACTTTAGTTATAGTGTCACGGTTATTGATGAAGGTAAGAAATTAGTCTCTCGAAGGACTGAGATGCTTAGGGATGGTTCTAATTTTAGATCTTAGGGAACTTTTTTGTTTAAGGTTATAGGCAGGCTCATAGAATGTGAAGGTTAAGTTGATTCGACAAGTGAACTTTGAGAAGTATTGAGCTTGTGTCTGTTTGCATTTACCCGCATTTTCCTATCTTGGTAGAAAATGAGCGAAGCTTAAGCTGGGCTGCCTTCGCTTGTGTTGGGTTGTTAATTTCACAGCAGTAGTAGTTGGAATAAATGTGTATGGGCCTTTGTGGTCTGTCTCTTGTGTGCTGCGTCTTGTTCCTTTCATTCCAGGATGTTATGTTTGGATTGACTCAACTTTTGCCTTTGGTTCTTGGTTCACGTGAATAATCTCAAATGTTGTAGTTGGTTCCCAGGATTTGAGGCTCTTTGATTTCATGAGTTCATTTCCTTTCTTTGATACACATACATTCTGTATGTATATATTCTCTCTACCATAGGACACAAGTATCTTCTGAATTCTTTCGCCAGTGGCAGTCATACTGGGTGCTGATTGATGTTATCTTCAGTTTTGTTTGATGTAGGTATTTTGTCATTACGTGACAGGTATGCCTGGCAAAGTGCAACCTGAGACACCACGCCTCCAAACCGAAATGAAATGAATAAGATTGGGTAGGACTGTTTCATGGATACAAATCACGTCGACCTGGATCCCCTTAGGATACTAAAAAAAGTAGCTATTGGTTGAGTTTCAAACTGAAAGTAGGAAACCATTTGTGTCGATTGGGTTGTCTTCCCCCTTGAACCTCACACTAAATAGATGGGTCTGTGCAGGGGTCTTTGACTAGAAAGTCCTTCAATCAACTCAAACTCAGGCCGTTTCTTAAGTAGACAGGGGATGGGCAGTGGTGTGTTCAATCTGAACCAAAAAATTGACCTGAGCGAACCTGATACATTGTGCCAATTTACCAGATCTAACGATAGCTACTATTGCGATTGATTTGTGTTACAAAAAGAGAGTCGTGCATTTGTTTAAAGTTACCAGGTTCCCTAGCCCAGTTATGATGAATCTGTAAATAGACCTGATCCTGGTCTGGCCAGTTGGAGTTGGGCTTGACTGTAGCTTTGTGTCAAAACTTGACATTCAAGTTCTGCTTGAGTTTTCAAGTCATTTGTCTAGTTATGAAGCCAAATCCAGCCCTGCATGTAAATATTGGCGCCCATGCTCCTAAAAATAGTCAAAGAGGGGGTCAGCCTCCTTTGGTGAGTTCAGGACCATCTGGCAAAGCAGTTAGTATGTGTGCTAGTTGTAACTAGAATTAAAGATCTAGGTAATTGTTTGAATAACAACCTTGGCAAAATGCTCCATCTTTTACTTGTATGGGTAAAATAAAGCCATTGTTGACAACTTTTGCTGATAACAAATTGGAGAAGGAAAGGTAGCCCAGAAGTGGATGAAGGGGAAGTGAGGAGAGAGTACTTATTGCACTTAACAATTTTTCTTGAAGTTCAATGTTAAGTGAAACTTATATAATGACCAAAAGAATCTCTTCTCTTTATGCTCCCTCTTTATGAAATTTTCTTATGTTCAATGTCCCTTATCAACTGTAACAAATATTCATTTGGATCACGTTTCTATTTTATAAAGAGGAAAAAAGCATGGGTCCGTTTGGATACAATTTTTGAAAACAAATTTTTTGTTTTAGCCGCATAGGTGCTTGACTGCTTTTAGGTCTGTGCGTCAGAACTTGCAGCTGAAGGGCGTGTTTTTGTTTTGCTATGACCGCTGACAGGTTTTGTTGCATGTCGGACTCAGTTTCTAGCGCAGACTTAAAGTTCTGATTTTTAGTGAGGGGGCTTCTTTCCACACGTCTTACAATCTTTTTTTTTATACACACGTCTCACAATCACATCGCCATCTTTCTCTCCAAAGCTTTCATAAAGCCACGTGCGTCCCCACTCCTCAGCTGACAGCAGACTTAAATTCTAGCGCTGACAGACTCAGGTTTTGTTGCGTGACAGGTCTGACGCGCAAACTTAAATTCTACAGCTGACACAGCAGTCAAGCACCTATGCGGCTAAAACAAAAAACAGAAAATTGTTTTCAAAAATTGTATCCGAACACACTCCATGTTCTCCCAGATGATAGCCTTGGAGCTTGTTGTCGTGTATATAATCTTGTTGACGTTGATATGTCACTGAGATGAGGAAAGCAACCTTCTTGTCCATTAACTTTTTGCAGAGAAACGTAGTGTGTGTTTTCTGAAGAAGTACTTAAAAAAAATTCCCAGGATATCGGTTGAAGTAAATTAGTGGATGGAAAGAGATGTACCTAAATCCCCGCCTTTTCACAAACTCAATTAGTTCTATGGTTAGTTCACTACACTCTTACAAGTGGTAAATACAGATGCTGGATTTAAATAATGCAACTTTGAAACTTAGGTTTTACCTGGAAAGGCTCTTCTTGTCACTTTATTACTCATTATGGGAAGGTGCCAAACATGAGAACCCAGTATGTAGATGTTTTTCTGGTTTTAGGAAAGGCATGTCCACCTTGGCGTTCGGGTGTAGCTCAGTTTTGAACCTAAGTCTTACACTAGTCATGCCTGCGCAGATCTTGAGCTGAGCCCTAGGTTCAAGAACTGTGTGCTAGTGAGATTAGAATGACTTCTGAATAGGTAAAACTTTTTCTGGTCTGTCTATTTAAACTTCATGATTACCATCACCGGAGAAGAGGTGAATGTCATTAGTATGGGAACATTTAAAGTCACAACACTAAATAGGCAACACCAGTTTGTCTTGGGTCTGCTTAGAATTGTTTTGGAGAATCTATTCTGTTGTTTTCTTCTTCTTCTTGCGGGCTTCGAGTGCCAATACTGGAAAAAATTTTATCCAATAAAGATATTACAGTAACAGCTGTTCAGGCTAAGCGGCTTTCTTTGGATAGTTTGTAGTCCATATTTTGTGTTGTTGATAGTGTTATTTTTTGTTCTCTCAGATTTCTTTGTTAAAAGAACTATCTATACTTACATTCAGGTTGCAATCCCGGTGGTACCCACTATCAGAGTTCTGGTTACTTTCACAAAGTTTGAAGAACTACAGCCATTGGATGAGTTCTCAACGCCTCCTTCTAGCCCTTCTGCTTCAGGGCGAGAGAGCCCGGCAGTGACACATTCCTCGAGTTCATCCTGGTTTCAGTGGATAAAAGCCCCTTATCCCCGCCCTACCCCCTCCACTTCGGGCTCTAGCAGTAGGATAGAAAATATTCAAGATCCATTTGCAATTCCCCCAGATTACAGCTGGATTAGTGCTGAAGCTAAGAAAAAGAAGATGCAGGAGAAGAACAAATCAAAGAAAGGGAGAAGTCATAACCAGTGAAGACAGTGTCAGAGTAAAATCCAAAGTGGAAAAGATAATCTAGCTCACTAAAGGAACTCAGCAGATACAGATAGGAATAGTGTTTCATTAATCTTTAAATTCATGATACTGTAAGGGAAAATTGATGGTACATGCGTCTGTGGAAGTGATGATGCTTTGGTAAGGGGAAAATCTAGAGATTTACTACTGTTCATGTTAGCAACTCTTCGGTCATACAAATCATGGGTGGGGGTGGAAAGAGAAACAATATTGTGATTCTCGCAACGATTGTTTGCGTTCAGTTGATGTTTTTCACAATTCAGATTACGTGATTCATTTTACCTTTATTACTGTCTGCCATGCTTCTTGATCTCATAATGTTTACTAGTTGTATGAGTTTTCATCTACAGCTGCAGATTAATTTTTCCTGTTTAGCTTTCTTTTCCCTTGTTATCAATATATTGTAACAAAGTGAACGATTTGTTTATGGGGTTTTTAGATTCTTCCAATGAAGCATTGTTGCGCATGAGCTGCTATTTCTGACACTAAGTAGCTGGAACCTCTTAAGATTGAGATTCTTTACAATTCGCTATCTGAATTGTATGATGTAATTTAGAGAGAGATAGGCACAACAAACGAATCTTATAGTAAGGTTTATACTGCCTGAAATTTATATGGACAATATTAAATGTAGGATTTACCTGTTGTGTCTATTTCTTTTTAAATTGTATCATGTAATCTGGGCAGATAATTGCAGAGAATCTTGGTCTCTCTTAAGATGTAAAGAAAAGATTGAAATTCCAAGAAACCACGATGGAGAGATGCCAAACAATTTTAGCAGGGGCAGGGAAAAAGAGTCAAGTTCCGGCTTTATGTTTCTACATAATCTTATCAGTACCTTGTAAATTTGTGAAGAGGGGGGGAAAAGAAACTTGTGAGTTAAAACCCCTGCAATGTTGTATTGTTGGGGATTGAGAAGGGTTCGATTTAAATCTGAACGAACCGTTTGGCATGCACTAACTTGACCCTTTTAACGAGTTAAAGTTTCTTGTTACTAGTTCATCTCCATGAATAATGAAAAGGTAAGAACATTGCACGAATGTTTCCGGTTTCTGGTCTCGCTTCTTTGCAAATGCTCTAGATGATGAGAATCTAAAGCCTTTGAATTTATCTGCTACTTCAGAATGGACAATTTCTTATCCCTCACATCGAATTGTGTTGGGGGGCACTTGGATACCGGATGCAACAATCTTTTCAGGAAGATAGTGCGCTCGCTTGATGCATTATGTGTTCTCTTTTGACCATGAAGAGAGGAACCTGATATGGCAGTTCTCCTAATAATTTAAGATAAAGAACTTAACATTTTTTAAATGTCAGTGCTGCCTTTATTGCTTTGGTTTTGTTGGGTGCGTAAACGTTAATAAAAATTCTGGTGAATTTTTCCCACTTCAAAATCTAGGCACACCCATGTAGCTTGATTTCTTTAATCTGTTTTTGGTGAAGTAGGTTGGTATAATCTTCATAATCTGTTCATAGTCTTTGAAAAGCCATGGGATTGACATATATGCTACGACACATAAGCTGAGCGAACTACTGGCTGTCTATTTCATGGACCAATGTGATGAATATCATATCAAACATCCACTAGAACCGATGTTTGAGCTAACTTTTAGAGGTATATGTGGCTTATGCTAGGTTGCAATCAGACAATGAGCTTGGATTAGGGTGTTTACTCTGGCCGGGGCCTGACAGGATCAAGTTGTGTATGGCTGCTACCTATGCCAAAACTTCTTTTCTGTGACATACGTACTACAAAATAAGGATTCAAACAGGTCCTAGAAATTTATGATATAAGATAGCTATGAAGATTTTTAGCTACCTTTACAAGGATAGAGAAATTCATCTTTAGATGCATATTTGGATTAATTTGAGGCCTCCCAGTTGGATCATGGAGAAGGCTAAATGTGTGCATGTGATTTAGCGAATGATTTTCTGTTGAGGAGCACGGTAACCTTCGTGAAAGTTCTGCATTATGTATACAATGACTACAAAGAGATGGGTGCCCTGGCTGTAGCCATGCCTGTAATTTTGTCTCTGCACATGTTACTCCCGATCGTGCCTCATGTTCTTATACCTTTTGTTTCAACAATTGCGACTTGCTGTCTTTCTCTCTTGTATTGTGCACATGCACCTAAAGGGTTTCCCATGAGTGTCATGTAACCGTCTCCATTGAGAGCTTTTGAGCATTCTTTTAGATGGTTCTACAAGAGCACACCTTTCCAGCAGGAGAATCTTGAGATATTCATATTATGGGGTCACTTCCCCATATGGAGATTACATTGGTGTGGAAAATCAAGCAACATGGCCTAACCCAATGGCTTAAATTCGCATACAATTAAATCTACAAAAACTTCTGAAAAACTTGCATGTCATGGAGAAGCAGGGAATCATACCTTTCTGACATCTTTTTCATTGAATAGCACATACGCAAGAGTTCCTTACTCCCTCAAGTTCCCCATCTGACACACTAAAAACATATGAAAAGAGTAAGAAATATTGCAGAGTAGTGCAGCTACCAGTATGTTGTAATTAGCCTAAGCTTATAATTACACATTTATGAGGAAAACTATAGGAGGGACTAGATTCCAAAGCTTCAGATCTTTCATCAGAACAACTAATAATTAACCAGTTCATGTGAAAGGCTTAATTTCTCTCCTCCTTCCTCATGTCATTCCCAAAAGGTTTGCTCTGGTTTACCACTTCCTAAACTCTGTCAACACCGCAGGAATTATTCTTAATAGTTGTCATGTCCTAACATTTTTGAAATTAAACTGGGGTCCTAACAACACAGCACAAGCAAGGAAGGCAATCATGGAAGGAAAGTAGTTTTAAGGTTGTACCTTGGTTCAAATTCTTGGACATGAGCAATATCTTTGCCATGAGCATCAGGCCAACTGACTTTCCTCTTTTCTAACCTGTTTTGATTATCACCCACTGTAGTAATTCTTTTCCTGAGATTGCTCTTGAGAGTAGGGCGTTCACTGTGAGGCCCATTAGACCCACTTCTACTATAGCTGCCCCCATTGTTCTTATTTTGAAGTTGTGATTCATGATTATGCAGTTCCTCCATGACCCCATCCTTATTTTCTGCTGCAGGAGATTGCTTATTGGTATACTTGCTGTTGCTTTCTTCACTTTTGTTGTCCAAACTCCTTGATGGTACATAGCAAGAGCAAACTAAAGCACTGCACCTGTTCTGCGCCGACGCCGCCAGGAGTACAAACGAAAAGGTTTTACCTCTCCCTACCGTTTCTACTTATTGATAACATGACCAGCGAGCGCCCCTTGGAGCTATGCGGGTTCTTAGAATATTGGCATCAGATCAAACAAATGAAATGGTGAATGAGAGGGCTACAATTTTGTGTATTGTCAATGTGAGGGTTATCTCCTAATGATTATAGCTTGCTTTGCACATTGGAGAGTGGGGAGGGGCTCTAGGGGGTGTGGGGTTGTGGTGGGTTCTTAGGTTGGGAAAAGATGGTTGGATCTGGGAGGAGCAACAATCATGTTCCATTGTTTCCTCCACTAAGGGTTGTTTTCTTTTTGCTTTTGCCTCAGCACTCATTTGTGAAGTGAAATGGGTATGCAAAAAGGAGGAGCATGCTCAACTTTTTCACTGTTTGTGGGATTCTATTCATCGTGTGTAATAGTGATCGGGGGGTAGGCATCTTTTTCTCTTTTTAATCCCTTAAATGCTGTTTTGCTTTCAGTTGCTTTGATTTCTAACCATTGGGTGGAGGGAGGAAAATTGTGGATGCAGCAGTGAAAAAGGTGAAAAAAAGGGGTGAAAAGAAGGTAAATTAATTCATGCAGATCAATTTAAGGTAGCTTTGGGTTACCTTTTTTTTCTTTTTTCTTTTCTTCCTTTCACAATTAGTTCAAAAATTATTATTCTTTTTTTTTCAAACAAAGCATGAGCACTAAAGTGCACAAATGCAGATAAAGGGATAAAACTCCCTTTTTTACCGTGTGATTTTTTTTTTTGGGAAAAATACAATCTCGGACTCTGTAATTTACGCGAAAATTAAATAAGTCCTTAGACTTTAAAACAAATAAAATTAGTCCCTGAGGTTTAAAATCATTCACATTTAAATGATCCAAAAATGATTAAATTCTTAATAGATTTTAAACTTTAGGGACTAATTTAATGTGTTTTAAAGTTGAAAGACTTATTTGATTTTTGGTCAAAGCACAAGGACCAATTTGTATTTATCCTTTTTTTTTTAATAAAGACGGTATTTCCAAATTTTATTATCTTAATCACACAGGACTCTCAAAAACCAAAATAAAAGACTTAAAATAACAGAAAATATATCTGCAAATAAAAAACAAGCAACAAACCTAAAATCTAATATTAGAAAAAGTCCAACTTACCGTGAGAATGTGTTGCTGACTCAAAGGTTCATGAATAACTTGAGTATTTGGATTGATTTTAATTTTTATGGCATAAATTCAATAAATATCTGAATTTATTTCATTCAAACAGCACATCATTATGTGCAATAACATAAATCCAACTAATATGTAAAAGAACGGGCCATAGAGAAAACCATCAAATAAAGAAAAAAAATGCGTGCAGATGATCAATTGGGCTCCCAAGAAACCCAATATAGGCTTTTAATCGAGCTCACCGGTGGTAGTCTGATAAACTAAAAGATGGGCCTACTTCGACCTCGACTCGGCCCAAGACTAGTTTTAGACTGAGAGAGTGGAAAAGTCCACAGAGCCAGGCCTTGCCCAGCTTAACTGCTTAATCTCTCTCTCTCTCTCTCTCTCTCTCTCTAAAACTCACAGCAATCAGTCGGCTCCGGCAGTGAAAGAATGAATAGGTACGTACGCACTTCACATTGGCACCAATCAAGCATCATCTCGATTTGTACAAAATCATTGTGTCCTAGTTTAAATTGAATTGCTTTGAGGTTATAGGTTGATTAGAAAGTTCCCGATTCCCTTGTTACCTATAGCCATGTTGTGTTAGTAGCATTTTTATGTTTTTTTATTTTTCTTTTTCTGCATTCTCACCTTCAAATGTCTCTATCTGTGTTTGTGTGAAATTCTGCAAGCATTAATTTGGGTATCCCTAGTCGCTTGGTTGTTGTTTTGTTTCATTCTATTCCCTTTTGATAAATTTTTGGTGTTACTATATGAGACTTAATGTCTAGATGTTGTTGGAGTGCCTGGAGCTTCCAAGTCTTTTGATTTTTTATTCTTTTGGTACCTGCTAAGCATGGGAGTATGGGACATTGATGGCTATGTGTAAATTTTAAGACGTCTAATAAAAATTTGAATTTGAATAGGTTTCTCACCTCAGATATCTATATAATCGAATTCTTTACACGCAGGATCAAAAGCTTTAATGATAATTTCTTTCACATTATTTGAATGCCACAATAGCGGAAATTGCTATTGATTTGGGTTTTCAATGGTAGTTTTTGTTTGCATTTCTTTCATGATTGCCTATGTTACAGATGCCTTGTTGTTATGTCTAACGTTTTATCTACTCAAACAGGGTGATAGTGAGCAAACTCACTGCAAATGCCTCTAGGTTGAAAGTTTGGCGCGAATTTTTCTGCACAGATGCAGCTGCAAGAGTATCCGGTTCTAATTGTAGCCAATCTGGACATGTAATAATCTCACCATATATGGATCACACGTTTATTTTTATGTTCTATCTCATCTTTCCTAAACTCTGTTTCTATTATGCTCATGTCAGTGGCTTAAATTACTATGGTAACATGGCTCTTGTTGGATATTAAGTTTGATCTCTTAAAAAATGAGCAGAAGAGTGATTTTCAGTCTCGAATTTAAAGAGCCTTGAGGTTAAAGGTTTATCTCAACATATCAGGAAATTAAGTGGAGGAATCAGTCTGAAATATTGATCTGACCCATACAAAATACCGTGGGCTTACATTCTACTGGGGATATAGAAAGAAATGCGTTATCCACTAATGGGTGTCTGTTGGCCTTTGGCATGCCATGCTCTTGCATAACTTACATAATCCACTCATTACAGAACAAAAGTGATGGGGCCTTTCCTAATCTTCTCTAGCTCCTGTGCTACTTGTATTTGTCCTACATGGTTTCTATGCTTTTTGGAATGGATAATGTGAGCATGCCTCCATCTCACTGATTTTCAGTAGTAGATAAAATGCTCTCTTGTGTATATGTGTATATGTGAACTGAAGTCATTAAGAGGAATGGTAAGGTGGACCTGAATATTCTCATAAAGGCTTTAAAGATAATTTTTCGTTCTATTTTGGGTTTTTTCTAACTTTGCTGCATCTTGTAGCTCATGGTATTGGTACCTGTCACTAACATTCTCTTTCGGTCTTAGTGGTTTCTGATATTCATTGTGGCTAATTACTCAGAAGGATGAGTATGGTCTGCAACTACTCATAAACTTGCAGCTTTTTATATTTAATTTGTATTGGAAAAAGTTCTATATGAACATTTAGTTTACAACGTTTTTACCTGTTTCCATGTGCAGTTCTCTTTTGAATATGTTCATTGCTTCTTAAAGAGGTCTACTTATGACAGTCAGTGGTGTCTTAATCTGCTTTGAAAATCAGGAGCATGAGAAGAAACATGATTTCACTGATAAGATTGAGCCAATTGAGCCTTATGACATTGCTGTTGTCGGAGGGGGCATGGTCGGCATGGCTCTAGCTTGTTCCTTGGGTAGGTAACGCTTTTAGTTTCTTTTGTTACTGTCCTCTTCTAAACCATAAGGTACTGTATTCTGTATAAAACATGGGAGGAGGGTTGTTGCTTGACTAAACTTTGTTGCATGTGGTCATGCAATATGAAATCTAGCTTAGCTTTAGCATCAGCCCACAGTATTTTCCTGCGTAGAGTTTCTCTGTGTTTCCTATTAGGGATTCAAAATGACATTCACAAGCAGACTTTCACCAAATCAACGAACTTGCTGCTTGATTGTTTAACAAGCAGAGTTTCTTTGATGGCCATGATATAGATGGATTTTGTTTGGTCTTGATGGTAGTAGAAGAATTTTCATTCCGTAATTGCTTTAAAGTTTCCCGACTTTCATATTCTGTCTATGTTTGCAGCAAGCATGCCAATGACAAAGCACTTGAATGTCGCCATCATTGACAGCAATCCTGCTTTAGGAAGTAAAGTCTGCTTCAATAAAGAAGATCCCCCTGGCCCAAGGGTCAGTACAGTCACCCCTGCAACTATGGCTCTTTTCAAAGGTATCAA
The DNA here is from genome assembly GCA_963930655.1 of Myrica gale. Taxonomy (NCBI): domain Eukaryota; kingdom Viridiplantae; phylum Streptophyta; class Magnoliopsida; order Fagales; family Myricaceae; genus Myrica; species Myrica gale. The sequence goes on from OZ005616.1 coordinate 8,078,076, forward strand.
CCTCGATATGTTTGGTATTTTAGATCATGCTTTGTGCCGATTTCAAATTCCTTTAATTGGTGACTTTTTTGTTGCTATCAGTTGCGATTAGAAGGTATTATTTCGCAATGGAAGTTTTTCAAGAGTGCCATGTGAGATAAATTATTTAGAATCATTCCTTTTCAAAATAATGTCATTGAACACAAGAGGAACATATAATGCACTTGAGCTATAGAATCAGCATCACAAATACAGGATTGTATCATCACCCATTGACAACCAATGTCTTTCCAAGTTGTCCATCATCCTTCCTACAAAGGCATTTTCTGTGTCAGAGACCAGTTCACCAAGTACCTTCTTAACCTTATCCCAACACAATAAAAGTGGCATTCGGAACTTCCCCCCAGCATTGAAATATTGGGAGTGTGAGACCATCTGGACCTGATGCCTTGTCTCCACTCATCTCTGCAAATGAACCCCAATCAATGTTGGCGAAAGGTAAATCATCGAAGCGGGGAAGAGACTCCTCAGGTTCTCGATACAGGTTTCAAAAGAAATGCACTTTGGGAGTTTATCCTTTTGTATTATTGTGGAATGACATTGAACGAAGGGAACTTTTAAGTTTGGTGCTTGGTATTCCACCCTTTATTTTCACTCCGCGCATTGTAAATCTTCTCTTCTTCTTTCGATCTTGCTTTTGATAATTTAAAATGAGAAAAACCCTTAACCGATGCACTATCAAAACCTAGTATTTTGTCAGATGCCATTGAAAGTCACTTGCAACTTTTGGCATCGGCAGTTATAGGGACCATTAACTCAGATTAGGACTACTTGGCCACATGCATGAGCAAGTCGTATATGAAAAGTAATATAGATGGTTAAGATTGCAAAACCTATATAAGTATTAATCTTAGTTGTATGACACAGTCTTGAATTCGACTTGTTACCTGCCAATGTCGAATTCAAGGTTTCGAAGTTTTACGAGTGTATGTGAGGTTTTGGCTTGATGAGAGTTTCTCAAGTAGACAAGCTCATCTTTTTCCTTTGAGTGAGCATACTTCAGCTTATCCTCAATATCATCATTAGCACTATTGTTGGGAAGTCCACATATTCTGCAAAAGTTTTCCTTTAGCATGTGCACGAACGGTTTTGGCAAGAGTTTTGCTTTCTTGCTTATAATGATTGATTTGATATGGTGGTATGTCCCTTACATCAATTGTAGTGGCCATGTGTCATATTTGAAATCATCAACTATCTGGATGTGATGCTTCTTTTTAAAGGAGCCAGACACAGATCTTCAACATTGCTTTAGACTCAAAACAATGACGATTGTGCTTTGCAGATGTTGGCGCCTGGCAATACATTGAACAGCATCGACATGCATATTTTAATAAAATGCAGGTAACAGTTCTCACTTCCTCTTTTTCTGTGCCAATGTTTCAGTCAGGTCAATCTCATTTTGCCTTCTATTGAGTAATTATTGATTTACTTTAAATTGCTTAGTATGGTATGATGTGCTGAAATACTTGGAAGTTCCAGGAACTATAAATTTGAGGCACTGCTATGATTGCTGACTCATTCAGTTGTTTTCAATTCTGATGTTATGGACCCATTCTGTTCTAACAGTGCACTTGGTTCCTGTATTTGTTGGCTTGTTGAGTTTGCCATTACGATGCACATGGATGTGTTTTACATTTTGGATGTTAGAAAAGAATGGATTATTAATAGATCTAGCAACATCATGAAGGACCCGTATTACATGATAAAATGAAAATGGTGACTGTTGAGACAGATCAGTAAACAGGAAGGGTAAGAGAGGGTAACTGAGTGATGCATTCTATAAAGCTAGAGTTGGCTCAACTTCATCATTCATTCTTCTTGAAGGTTAGACTAATTTAGTGATACGTGATATCATTTATGAGGATACATCACACAATCTCTTGACCATTATGAATTAATGGCAAGTGATAGTGAGATAATTGGGGATGAAGGATCTAAAATTCCATTTACTCATGTTAGAAGAGGCTTCGAGTTACAGGATTTCAGAGGACCGAGAGGTCACTATTTGCCAAGGATTATTATCATCATTTAGGCATTATGTACATCTATATGGCATAATCTGCTGCTGGAGTTTTACTTGTCTCTACGCTGCAATTGCTTTTAGGCATTATATATGAAATTTGAACCATCTGATTGCTTTTGCTTGAAATAGAATCATATATATTTTTCACTCTACCAACCTGCGAAGGTTAGGTATGACTTATCCTAGCTCTCCTTGATCTGCCAAGTTAGGAAATTACACTGATCATACCTCTGAGAATATCTGTTCAATTGATGTTCTGTGCTTTGATATTTTCTGCAGGTCTGGGATTATACTGGTTTAGGGTACACAAGATACAATGCAAGCGACATAAATAAAGAAGTTCTAGGGTAAGCATGTGGATACAAAGTATGCATTTCTTTTCTGTAATCTTGGAATTACTAATAGAGGAGGGTATTGGGCTCCAGGTGTGTAGTGGAGAATAAGGTTCTTCATGGTTCTCTGCTCTCATGTTTGGAGGTACGTGTTTGTAACTAATTTAGTAATGTTCTACGTAATGCTTGTGTCGCCTTCTAAAAATTATTTCTGTTAAATACTTGCTCCCCCAATCATCATATTCTCCTAGAGAAGTTCCTCCTTTCAGCATAATCCTTGTTTACAGGGCCCCTGTCGTTGATAGAGAGCTACGGCCCTGCCCTTTATAATCACGACAGTTGTCATAGAAAAAGAGTTTGTTTTCTGCAAAAGAAGCATGATTAACCCACCCTATAGCTTAAAATTGTTCGAGCCACATCTTAAGCATCTATTTGGAAAGTTTGAGACTGCTTTTTGATGCAGTGATCAATGTAGATTCTGGCCTTCCGGCACCATAAGACCCTACCTGTCATCATTGCGTGCATTGTTTCATTTAAACCTGAGAATCCTCTCCATTTAAGCATTTTTACTTGATTTAAGGAATGTTGTTATTGCACTTTAGTTGTTGGATATCATCTATTTTTTGCTCAATGAGGTGTCCAAGGCTCTTTGGGCGCTTCTGAATAACGTTCTTACCATTAGGGCATGTATACCAATTTTAGTAACAATTTTTACATTTTTTAAAAGCTCTTAAGTGGGACTTTGATAATTAGGAATTTGACTCTTTTCATTTCAGGTGATTCAGCATGGTGCTACACTATTGACATAATAAGCTTGTGATTTGGTCATTCATGATATATATATATATATATAGCCACTGAATTTTCTCTCTTTCTTTCTCATGAATGGATGAACCTGAAATTACACATTAAAATATGCCTTACCTCATTGAGTGTAATTGGGTTTATTTGCTGTAAATTGTGACACTATTTGCCCCTAAGAAATTGGAACTTTATTTAACAGAGTACAGATTTTCAGAAGACAATCTATCCTTCCAGGTTAAACTCAATGACTTTAGATCCAGGCTCTTCGTCCACAGAGAACAAATCATCAAGGGAACCATTGTCTTCTTTGGGGAGTCTAGCTAAGCTGGAACTGAATGATGGCAATAGCCTATATGCAAAGTTGGTGGTAATTTTCACTTTCCCATAGATGAACTTATACTGTCATTCAACGAATAGTAGGATATTAATTGTCCGTTTTATTCATAGGGTAAGATAGATGGATAGCATTTGTCACTGATTATATACTAATTGGTGTCTAATATATCCCAGCATGTTGTTGTTTATTGCAGGTTGGAGCTGATGGTGGCAAGTCACACGTCAGGGAGTTAGCAGGAATCAAGACAACTGGATGGAACTACTCACAGAATGCAGTAATATGTACAGTGGAACATACTGTTGAAAACCATTGTGCATGGCAACGGTTTCTACCTGCTGGTCCAATTGCACTTCTGCCCATGGGTGATAATTTCAGCAATATTGTATGGACTATGAACCCAGAAGAGTCAACGAACCGTAAATTAATGTGTGAGGATGATTTTGTAAAAGAGGTAAATGGCGCTCTGGATTATGGATATGGTCCCCATCCTAAGTCAAGTTTATTGGGAGCTGGAGACATGTTTTCTTGGCTTAGAGGAGAAGTGACATCATCAGCTAAGGAGTATTTTGAAGTTCCTCCAAAAGTAGTTAAGTTGGCATCTGAAAGAATGGTGTTTCCATTGTCTTTAATGCATGCCAAGGACTATGCATCAAAGCGTGTTGTTCTAGTTGGTGATGCCGCGCACACAGTTCATCCATTGGCTGGTCAAGGAGTCAATTTGGGTTTTGGAGATGCATTTGCTCTTGCAAGAGTCATTGCTGAGGGTATAGCTGTAGGCGCTGACATTGGAGAGGTACGTGGTTTTGCAAGTCTTTCTTGTCCTGCAAAAGGTCCTGTTATATGTTTTTTGTTCCATTTTGTTTTCTTTTTCTTTCACCCTCTTTTGGGTAATGAATCTGGTTTGTTCTCCAAAAATTTGGTGTCTGGAAAGATATTAATTACCATGTCAATTATACATGGAAGTTGGACTGACATCTAATTTCTCAATCGTTCTGTTCTCAAAGGAAATGCATGGCCCTTCATTTAGTTTCGGACTCCTTTTAGGTAGACAAATGGGTTGGGGAAATGCTGAATGGAGAGACTGATGGAGTCAGTTGAATTGAATTGTTTCCTTTTAAGAGGTTTATTTGGTTTTCCTTGGATGTAAAAACTTATTGCGAGAGATTTTCAACTTTATGCAGGTAACGCTTTTAAAGAAATATGAAACAGAGAGAAAGGTTGCAAATGTTATGATGATGGCAATCCTAGATGGTTTCCAGAAGGCATATTCTGTTGATTTCGGACCCTTTAATGTACTGCGAGCTGCGGCATTCCATGGCGCACAGTTTATTTCTCCTCTTAAAAGGAATATCATTTCATACGCATCAGGGGAACAGAGATTGCCGCTCTTTTCTTGAGAACACTCGTAAATCTCCTGACCAGAGGATGTCAATGAAGAAAAAGTTTCACATGGTAATGAATAATCTGTTTATTTTGTACAGAAACTAGCGATTTCCTAGTATCAGCAGAGATCGAAGAGCCTGTTTCAATGACTAATCTTCTGGTTATAAATTCAAGTGAATGATATTTTGTCAGTAGTGATGAAGTGGTGGCAAGGTAGCCTCCAGTCTCTAAAATCTAACTGGATGTTTGGATGGGGGAGAGGGAGTTTTGAGAGAGAGGGGGGAGAAAAGTGGTCCTTTTTTCTTGGGATAGTTTATTACATTTAGATGCTTTAATAAGAATAAAAGGAGAGAGTTAGTAGGTTTTACGTTTTGGTTCTGTTAAATGTCATTAAAATTGTTTATCAAATTCACGTTGATAGTCTAATTCAAATTACTAATTTTGTCCCATTGAATCCTAGAATCTTCTAATTCAAAAATTGCCGTTGAAACATGCTACAAATGGGTCATGTGTTATGATTGATTTTTTTTTTTATCATATAGATGAAATTTTGGTAATTGAAGGGCTCAATATGACCGATCTTAGTAGTTTGGATCTTCGAATTGACATGCGTCCCATAGTTTGGGATGCAAAGAGTGACATCTGAGTAAAACATCACCGCAGAAAGTGTGCAACTATACATTTGCAATGCAGTGAAGTTTATATACAAGCAAAAGTGTCCGTGAAGTCCAGTGAAATGCGCACAAGATGTGCATTAGAACTGCCATAGCACATTTTGTGTCCCTCAATCAAATTATGCACAATACATAGGCCTTAAAACAGCTCAGTAGTAGTACCCTACAAAAATGTATCCCGGATTATGCGTGCAAATACTCGGGAAGATAATCGATTGAGGACCTCGGGGAGCACTGTGACAGATATGCCCGGCAACACTGGAAGAAGCTCTCGGATGACCTGTGCAACATCCACACCCTATTGACACCCACAACAAAGAAACAGTCAGAGAAAAGAAAAAAGACAAACAAAGAACATCTACCCCCAGTTTACAGATACGTAAGACATAGCAGGGGAAGAAATAGCTCCAGGGATCGAGAAAAGATAATGGTCAAGCACAATCCTTTTAGTACCTGACTTGATGATCTTGATGGTGAACTTCCTGCTGCCAAGAACTCGACGACTTTTTGGACATTATTCAATATAACTTTGTCCTCTTCGGTTACTGTGGGTAGAAGTGCAGCTGGCTTAAAGGGTCCTAAGGCAGGAACCATACTAAAAACTGGGGGAGCATTTCTAACTCCAAGAACTGCCATTATTTGTACCAACTGATCCCTTGTAACTGCATCAATGCCCTTTACAATCTGTTTTATATGCCAATGACAAACAATGTGGTTATATATCTCAAATACGCTTCATACAAACAATTTCAGCACAAAACACTAAGAGAGCAATTCTTAACTTAAGCACAGCTCCTTGTGAGAACTATCATTACAAGGCCATAGCAACAACAGTTAAGAAGAGCTCTTTGACAGGTTAATAATAAGAATAATGAAATGGCCAAGTCCATGATATAAGTGATTCATTAGGACATCGAGGGCATCAATATTAACAACATTACAGTCCCAACTGAAAAGTTGCTTCTAGCTGTACCTCATCCAGAAGAAAGTCTCGGAAAAAGTTCCCTTTATCAGACAGCAGAAATGCTAAAGCTGCCCTTGTTTGAACTGGCTGCTGTGGTTGTGAGAAGTTAGATGAAAATCCAGGAGTGATATATCTTGTTTGACCTTGCAGGATCCCAAGTTCAGCCATGCCCCCATTAAGGTCCTCTCCACCTCCACTTTTTGCTGCCGTTATGAAATTTTCAAAGGCTTGCATGACGTCAATGAATCTTTCAGCGTCAAAAACTCCAGATTTCCCATAGATTGTATACCTTAAAGCATTCCTCAATCGTGGGGATTCATCAGTTAGGAGCCTCTACAAATAAAATTATAGGAACATTAATTAACACTAATTTAGATGACTACAAGCATAAAAGAGAAAGCAAATAGCAGGTTAGACATGTTAGTATGGCCAAATTGTGAATAAGCAGCTAGACTTGCCAAATAATTGCAGCTAAGCTCAGCTAGTCTATAACTTCTATTTTCATGAGGTAATGCTGCATATTCATCCCGCTCACTTATCTAGAAGATTTTATTAGATATGGTAACTTCCACCAACCTTCTTGACAAAAGACAAGCAACTTGGGTATAGAGAAAGGGTGTGTTAAATGAACTTCTGACTGTTTTTGACATATAGGCCACCTCATTGGTTACATGAGCTGAATTCAAACTGTCCCTATGGCAAATGATGTGTCCCAGTTCAACAAATCTTAAGGGAAAATTTCAAAGTTGTGACCTTTTAGGTCAACTATGTTGGTTTTATGTTAACTGAACAATTACCAAATGAACTGCATTTAGAGACTGAAGTGCATTACGAGTTCAACACCAAGCTATGATCACCAACATATTTCTTCATATACAAGTATTAATAAATGACTAACAAGTACGATAAAACTCAAGACTATAATACCTGTGCAATATATGGATAGGCCTCATCAACAATGGCAAAATCAGGATTTCCCACTAAAGCTATGCCTTCCAACACCCCAATGGCCCTGATTATAAGAGCAAAATAAGGGGGTATCCTAAATGGATAATCAAATGTTATTTGTGCCAAATCAGATGCCAGCTCCTGGAAGTTGATATTTTTGGCTCCTCCACCTTCAAGTGCCTGATCGAAAACCTTGGCCAGAACAGGCAAGATGGGTTCCAAATTAACACCCTCCGGGATGAATTCAAGTTTAACAAAGTCTTTGACTATAGCTTCATAATCCCGATGAATAAGGTGAGCAATAGCTTCGATCATTCCGTATTTTTTATCATCAGTTAATTTTGTAACTAGACCTGTTACAGCAGATTATACTTTAAGATGGTCAAAAATTAATTTCCACAGCCAAAGAAGCATACAGAGTCTGATGTATTGGTCAGAAGAGAGTTGCTAAATCATGATAGAGGGGCAAAGAATATGTGCACATACAGATGCAATGCCATTTCTGTAATTAAGGTCCTTAGCCATTGATACGGAGTTGATTCAGTTGAAGAAAACAATTGCATCCCTCATTGAACGCAAACAAGAAAAGCAACATTTGTTCCGACTGGCTGAAAACAATAAAGCATATATCTCTCTTGTCTATCATGATAAACAAGAACAGCAATAATGATGCTCATGGTGAGTGGCCCATAAACATGCGCATATTAATTAAAATATTAGTAAAGGAGATATAAGCAGAGGAGAAAAACAGTAGAGCAATGGACACTGCTAAACACAGTCATCCCCTCACACAATGATCTCAAAAGTAGACTTCATACCATGATGAGTAAATTCAAAATTATTAAAGTCCTACAATTCCTTTCTCTCTCCAAATAGTCCACATTAACCAAGGGAACAGCATTCGAAAACTTAATTTGAATGACAATAGAAATAGGAAACGAGTGATTGATTTCATTCTTTTGTTCAAATAGAGGCAATAATATCTGATTGTGCACAACAAACAGCAGCATTACTCTACTTGCTTGGTGCTTCTAATAATCACCATGTGGAATTAAAAAAATAAGAAAACATCTAGTTTACGTTTTACGAAAACATGAGTTTCATCTTTCTAACACACAAGCATAAAGTAAATTAGAAATATGGGGTTAAAGAATCCATGTGTAACAAAAGGACAGTGAGAAGACGAAGCTCTAAAACCAACTAATAATATGAATAAATGAGAAGCATACCCTTGGACAAGAAAACACAAGATCAACATGTTTATTAGACAAATCATGATAACAAATTTAAAAATGAGTAATCCAAAGAATGCTACATGTATGATGCTGCTAACCAGGTGGAAAGATGGTCTTTCACCAAATACGCTAATTGAAGAAGATTGTTACCAAAGTCAAGTATGGCTAGCTTTCCATCTGGAGTGCGGATTAAATTTCCAGGATGAGGGTCCGCATGGAAAAAGCCAGTATCAAGCAACTGCATGAAAGTGACTTATATATAAAAAAAAGCAACTGCATGAAAATGACAAGCAACGAGAATTTAAAACAGAATGATGATTTGTAGGCTAGGAACTAGGGATTCTCACCAACTGCAACTATATGTACAAAAACAATCAGCAAGCACAGGTAAGGGCCTCAAGCAATGTTCAAAAGAATACTTGCTATCTTCATTTCAAAGTAAGCACTACACCAAAGTGTTGTTGAATATGAAGAGAGGAAAAGATAACCGAGAGGAGGAGGAGGAAGAGAGGGGGGGGGGGGGGAGGGGGGGAGCAAAAAGAAGTAAAAAAAGAGAAGGAGCCAAATATTAGGAGCTGTATGTGAGTCCTGTTCCACATTGAATCCCGATCAACAGGATGAAAAACTACCTTTTTTTTTAACAAAATGTAAGTGCCTATCATCAATGTAGTAGAAGTATTTCCAAAAAGAATCTGACTGCATATATCAATCAATAGAAAAGCATACCTGCTTTAGGTAGCATATGACCCCAACATTGACCAGTTCTCCCACATCACTTTCTGTACTTTGTGACAGCTTCTCTCCTTCTATCCATGATGTTGTAAGAACCTTTCTTGAAGTATACTTGCTGTAGGTTTTTGGTACAACAACCTGGAACAAAGGAACTATTTAAGGAGTATTCTGCAAATTCTCACAAGGATTAAGGTAACAAAACCCTAACAAGCAAGAAGTTATTTGGAGATGTTCCTTGTTCCTGGGAAAGACTTTGTACATTTATGATCATCTCGTTTAAGGCTCCTGTCAATTTTTGTGTAAAGGGATTGACAGAAATTGTTGACCTGACCCTACCTCCATACAGGATGGAGGTCGCCTATCCTACAATAAGGGGGAGATCCTCCCCCTCCCTCCCCCCCCCCCCCCAAAATCCACCCCAAAAGAAAAATGGCAAAAAAACCCATGGGCTGAAACTGGGACTGCGGGCACACACTCTCTGTCAAGGCTGACAGAAAAATCAACAGGGTGCTCAAATTCCAAAGTGGTGAAATTCGGGTCTTAAACTTACAAAAACAGAAACTTGGAGCTTGCAAATAAATTGCAAAAATCACATAGTGATCTTATCATGTTTTCTTTACAACCACAAACCAACAGAGAAATGGAGCTGCAAATATAGGCACTTGTGAAAATGGAATCATTTTGGATCCAGTAAGTCTATCTTAGGTAAATAGAAACACGTTAAAGGCAGTTGAGGGACATATTCTGAGATAATCATTTCATTCTTTACAGAGGCATATCATACTAGAAAATGCATTTTGAGTCTCTCTTGACTGTTAAACATTGGAAAGAACCATGGCAGCCCATGGTAAAGTAGAATGTCCACATAAAATACATCAATAGAATAATCCTATATAAAGCTTAATTTAATCTCAAACACTCTGTTATGAATTTGTTAAACTTGACATCTTAGATATTTCATAGTCTGGATTACACCTGTTCATGACATCTAGCGCAGCAAATATAAGTTTCTAAACCAAACTTGATAGCTGAACTCAATGCAAATTTCTTGAACATAATAGAAGTTTACTGTCAGAGCTAGTAGACTAACCTGAGGAAGGTCCTTCCTCATCATTTCAGCAAAGCGTGTTCCATTTTCCCCTTCAGTAACGTAATCTAGCTCCTCAAAGAAACGAGCAGCCCATTCATCAACCAATCCAACTACATCTACTGAGATCTGAAAAACATAAACAAGAGCCCGAGAAGGGGTTGTGATTAAACTTTATTGCTACCTATAGTTACTTCTTCAAAGAAAGTAGTTTGAAGAAAGAAACAAGTGACTTCAAGTCAGATCCCAGCAATACTACCTGAGGAAACCTCCGTAGAACCAAACCCAAGTTCCGTATGATATACAAGTCAACTGTAACTGTTTCAAGAACGAAAGGCCTCTGCACTTTAACGGCTACAAGATCCCCATTTTCTTTCAATCGGCCCTTATACACCTGTCCAAGAGATGCTGCCATTGCACGCCAAGAATGAATTAGTTGCTCCTAATGAATTCGAAAAACTAGAGGCCAAAATTTGCCATTAAGGCTTTTTCTGTAGAGCAGTATCTAAGAGGCTACCAGCAGCAATTGGGGAAGATGATAGTTCAGAATAGACGTTCTGCCATGGCTGACCCAGTTCCTCCTCAACAAGAGCCATAGCTACATCATCTGGAAATGAAGGAACCTTCACATATCACCAATCAGAAAGATCAGCTATGAGGTGGGATGGCTAAAACATTGAAATTCAGACAACATTCAAAAGGAAAAGCAGAAACAAAAGAACAAGCCAAATCGCATTCTCTTCACCTTTTTGACAGGTGCAGGTGTGAGATTTTGACAGTTACAGGGATAGATTTTGTGATGTTATGTTTTCTTCAATGATCATCAAGAGGTATTGTGGGGAGGGGGGGGGGAGGGTAGTGATATTATGAAAATCTAATAGAATTAATTCAACTGCAAATAACAGGACCGGCCATGCAAATGTCTACCTACCCAAAACATAACTTGAAAGTTACCATAAGCTGAACTCAACTTGATCAACTTAATATAACCAACATTTCTTGTTTTGTAGCCATCTCTATTCTCATGCTGCTGAAGGTTAGGGATACCACATAGATAATATTTCTCTTTTCTTTTTTCCTTAGAAGTGTTCAGTGTAGACGTAATAACTAGGATGACAATCAGGGTAATAAGGAAAATGAAAGTGAAAAACTACATATATAAAAAGGCTTAATTAATCCACTAGTCATTGTGGTTTAACTTTTTCCCAACTTGGTCTCTCAGATTAATTCTTCCCCTGAGAGTCCATGTGGCATGTGGTTAACCACTTGTTCGAAAAAGGTCTTTCCGTCCAGACACGAACCACAAACAAGGCACAAAAGCATATTTCGATAACGAAAAATGTGTCACTATTAAGCGACATGGGCTGAGAGAATCCATATGTCGACTGATAATTGGTGGTGAGGTGTTTTCCGTCAGCCACGTAGCCTATTTTGTCAGTCGCAGTGCTGAGATTGGACGGGAGGACCCTTTTGGGACAAATAGTTAATCTCAAGGACTCGCATGAGAAAAAATAAAACTGAGGGACCAAATTAGACAAATTTGAACCACAGGGATTGAGAGATTAATTAAGCCTATAAATAAAGGAATACATAAACATGTGTGTGAGAATTTATGAAGGTGTGTGTGTAGCATTTTACCTTATCACAAAGCTTTTGAAGCTCCATCATTGCAGTAGGTGACAGTATATCTGGCCGAATGCTCAATGCTTGACCAAGCTTTATGTATGCTGGACCCAAAGAGGTAACAATTTCCCTTATCTCTATCGCTCTAGCGACTTCATTCTGAAACAGAGGAGCAGTTATTGAGTAAATCATAAAGAGAGCCATAAGCCTATTATAAGGATTGTTCAGGAACAACGGCACATTGCAAACTAGTATATACATTAAGGCCAATAAACACAGGATATGCAAACTTTCTTTAAGCACATCTGTAATTTGAAAATATGATAACAATCATGGAGGTAAATTTGTTGTCATCCACAACAAAAAATGTAGTTGAATTGTGTTGCTTCCAACAACAAAAAGAAGTGGAAAAGTCATAGTAAGTTAAAGGGTTCTGGTAGTTCAAACTGGAGGACTAAAGAAGCAAAAGAAAAGGCTGAAGACAAATGAAAGCAAGAACATGAAAAGTTGGTACGAGTATGTTCCCTCACTATCCCACAAGATTAGTTACGAAGTCATTTTAGATACAGTAACCTTGGACAGAATATGAAAAAGTCTAAATTATCAACTGAAAGTGAGGTCAGTCCAGATGACATACACAAATGAGAGAGATATTATGTAGTTCCCTTTCTTTCTCTACTGCTTCTTGCTTCTCAGCAGGGTGTGTTTTCATTATAAATTGGGGGATCAAGGCCCAAAACAGAGGGGAAAAGAAAAGAGTCATTCCAAACCTACAAGTTAGCCAATTCATTTATGTAACATTGAACAAAAAACAACACTCAAGTGCACACACATACTATATTACAAGTCGCACATAGCTGTCATAACAATATAGAGTTAAATGCGTATGATATTAAACAAACTCGCCTGCCTTTTAGCTTCGTGGTATTAAAACAAAAGGCATTTCTGCACAAGCTATGTGTCCAGTTAAAAGGACTCGGAAACAAATTCCATTTATAGAAGTAAGAAAGCTAACAACCATCATGGCTTGATGGTTGTTAGCTCAAAGGAAGAGGGGAAAACCATCATATAAGGACTCACAGAGTATCTTCATGGAGTCAATAAAATTTACCAAATCATGAAAACTAACTCATGCTTTAAAAAAATTCTAAATTAGTCAACTGATCCTGTGAAAATATCATAAGCTTTAAAAGAAAAGAAACCCATACAGATTTACCTCTTTGACCTTCTTGTTTATCAAGTCCCAAGCAATACGAGAAAGAAAACCCCCAGCAACAGATAGTAGCTGGATAATACGTGTTGCAACAGCACGGGGTCGCTTCCCCCAATATGCCGAAATGCTAGCGGGATCATAAACCAAAGGCAAAAATTCACTGCTTTCATCTACCTATGGAAGCACAAAAAGGGCACATAACATCACCAAACAACATTATAATTGGAAAAATGCTTATGAGCTAGAAAGCTTCAGTGTCAAAGTTTCACAAACAGAAAGCATAAAGGAAGGTGAGTAGATCTACATCAATTCATATCAAACCAGCTTCGTTTAAACTCTCATGAAAAGATATAGATCCCAACACCTAGCATGTTTGTATGTTAAACAGGTCATTCTAGAAACATCATCCACTCTAGAAGCTGACATATCCTCTGCAAGAATTTGCATTGTCAACAACTTGAATAGTGATAGTATTCCATCCTACAAAAACGACACTCTATGTATTTCTTTTTCTTTTCTTTTTTCGTATACTTTTTAATTGGTTAGAGTTTGAACATAAGACTTACCCACTCTCATCCAATTCTTTGCACCTGATCCAAGGCCCAGAGGCATATCTTTGGCATCCGAGAGAACAAAATCAGTATGATGCACTCAAGTCTAGTAGATACAAAAGTAATATTAGAAGGCAAACATCTCTACAACAACAGATCCAAATAGCCCAATTATCTTTCACCTTGGAGGGTAAAGTGTCCATGTATATTATCCAGTCATCAAAGGACCCAACAAAAGGTTTTTATCTTTCTCATTTGACTATATATTTTTCACAAAACTGACTCAAAGTTTCACGCAGGTAATTTTTTTCCCCTCAGCCGCTTCCATTGCTTCTGCGTAGACCTCGAATACAATCAACCTATAATATTTTCAACTAGCATCGCTGCAATACAAAAATCTGTATACCTTTCACATCTCACACACCCATACACACATGCATTTCAGCTCTCATTACTGAACTTCAGTTCTGAGATGATTTTCTATTCCCTACAATTTCACAAACGTGCAAAGCCAAAATTACCCTCTCATAGACTTCGTAAAAACCTGGGTTGAGAATTACAAAAACCAGATTACATTTCACCAGAGCTCAAACACTTGGGAGCAAGCCCTTTCCCACGGAATTACAGAAAGGATTTCGGACTTCATTTAACTGGGATAATGCCCGTCTATATACCTCAACAAGGCGTAGCTGAACATTATCCTCGGCAAATTGTGAATCCCTTAGATTCTGTCCCCGAAGACCTCTCATCAGTATCGCCAACTCTTCATTTTCCTCCATCTGTGCTCTCACTCTTTTAATCTCCTTCGAAACATCTCCAATTCTCTGCCATTTCGAAACACAAACCAACCAGTGAATAAGAGACATGAAAGAGTCATAACTAAGTTAAAATTACTTCTAAGAAGGTGAATTTGAATTCTCTTTCCTTCCATTGCATTTCCTCCCTTTCGCAGCAACCAAACTACAGGATCAAATTAATATAATAGTTTGGACAGACGACCAAGATTCGGCAATAAAAATATGGATCAGCGAATTGACTTACTGTGGAAACTCCGCTGACGGATTTCAAAGACGTCGACTTCGCGGACCCATTGACGGAGTTAGGTGACGGTGGAGACCTTGAGGATCCATTGACGGCGTCCGGCGACACGGGCTTGGACGAACCGGTCCGTGTTGGTTTCGGTTCAGTGGCGACCGCGAATATCCGGTTGGTCCTTGTCGGAAGCCGAAGTCTGTTCCGGAGCGGGTAATGGACCGGATAAGTGCACCGGAGGGGCTCGGTTCCACAGCAGCCGAGCTGAGGTGGAGCAACCATAGTGGAGTAGTGGACTGAACAAATTGGTGGGAAATGCGCATTTTTAAGGCGTTTTTATGTCGCAAGGGAAGGCCTTGGCGGTAGGAGGAGCACGTGGCATGAAGAGGAGCAATGAAAGGGTGGGTCAATCTTTACGTTCCACCCATACCGGGTTCGGAAAAAGCTCTAGTGGGGACGAAATGTACGAGGTCACGTTAGCTTTCCTCGACCGTTGGTTCAGACTTCAGAGTCTCTTGTACGAAGCATCTCGTTGCACCAAATTTTATTTAGGTAAAAAAATCATTTAAATTAAATGTATCAGTTAATCTTACAGAAAAATATCCACAATAAGTTCTCTTAAAAAACTCTATCCAAAAATAATCTTAGTTTCAGGATCCGTGAAGTTTTTGGATAGGACATGTGTTAACTGTGTCTGTGGCATGTACGGTCCTACGGATAACGGACGTGAAAAAAATACTAACAAAATGTAATTAGAAAGGTTTAAAAATAAAAAATGTAAATCTTAATTTAATAAGTCATAAACAAAGGGAAATACAAAATTGAGTTTTAGAGTACAAATTATAAACTAAGTGATAATCTAAAGTAATAAAGTAATTCTGTTTCATTTAAAATAAAATAACAAATTTGATATAAAAGGTAAAATCACTTTGAGCCCTCGAACTATCAAACTTAAATAGGACTTAAACTATCAATTTTGACACATTAAACCCTCCAACTTCCACAATTGATTAAATTGGGCCTGAACTAAAATCTGACGATTAAAATCATGCCACGTGGCTCATTTATAACATATGTGGCACGAGTTTGATAGTTGAATTTTTTTTAGGAATGCAAATTAATGAAATTTAGTTGTTCGTGGGCTCAATATGTCACGATTGGTAGTTTGAGGCCTTATTAAGTTTTTTTTTGATAGTTTAAGGGTTCAAAGTGACTTTTCTCCTTGATATAATTTATCATTTTTTAGTAACGAAGAGAAAACCATCTTTGAACCCACCTAATACACAGGTAAATTCTTGAGATATAATAAAGATTCATCAACAGTACTATGACTCATTTTAATTGGTTATGATATTCACTCAATATAAAATCGAAACATGTAACTTCTGCACATATTACACGAGCACAAATTCGCCTCTAATGCTGGGTGCTAGGGGTGTCCAAAGGTCGGTCCGGTCTGGACCTGTTTGACCGGATATGCTGAGAGACAATAAACCAGACCGGCCCTGCCATGCTAATGAAACCGGACCAGCTAAGAATCGGTCCAGTTTGGGCCTTAAGAAAAATACTGGATTTGAGCCTTATTTTAGACTACGTTTTTTGTTCTTCTTTGTGACTTTTTTGGACCATTTTGTAGGCTTCTTTACATCAGATTTTTGGTTTTTTTTACATCAAATTATGCCACAATTGTCCATCTTCCATCACGCTGTAATATATATATATAATAAACTGAAATAATAATGAACATTATTATAAAAAAAGAAATAAAACTTTACCATGAAATCAATCTAATTAGTCCCTCATTGATCTCAATCCGAGCCAAGGGGTTGTGCATGTGTGAGGGAGGGGGTTGTGCGTGAGATTATAGATTTTTTTGAAAGGGGAAATGTGAGTGGTTGTGCGAAAGGAGAAAGGTGAGAAGTCAGATGTGAAAGGTGGTGCAAAAGGGGAAGGGGGTGCGGCTGTGCATGGCAAGGGTTTTGGGTTTTTTTTACCGGTTTGAGCAGTATACTCCGGTCCGGTACCGATTTTTGTGTGTGTGAAACCGAGACCAGACCAAAGTATACTGATTTCGCCGGACCGACCATTCTAGTAAGTTATTTCTCACCGATTTGGCCATAATCAGTCCGATTTCGATCCGGTTCGGCCGATCCCTTGGACACCCCTACTAGGCGCTATGGTTTATCACTTTCATGCTAGGTATTGACGTGAATTCGCAGCAATTTGGAGTTTTGTGGTGCTATGTCTATACGGAAGAGCTAACAATCGTTACCTTATCAGTTATTTCTAGACCGTTGCTTACCGCTTGTCAGTTATCACCTCGTAATCACCCGAGTTTTGTGTGGAAGCGGTGGAAGCCCAAAAAAAAAAAAAAAAGAGAATCTAAATTTACAAGTCCACAAAAAAGTGAAGGCGTTATTTACAAATGGCTGCCTAGTTCTCTATTTTTTTATTAAAAAAAATCTCATAACTACTTTTATCCGTTGACGGGTGCTAATGGTGCCTGCGGAGTGCGGAAGTCTACACTTATTGGTGATAGTATCATATCAACTGATAATTAAATGATTCTTTTTTTTTTATATGTATCTCTATATATAATATTTAGAGAATTTGGCAACTTAGTCTCTGGGTTTATACCCTTTTGGCAAATGGGTCATTGGATTTCAAATTTCAAAATTTTAGTCATTGGGTTTTCGTTGTTTTACAAAATGGTCCTTCCGTCAGCGATCCGTTAGTTTCCCTAACGGAAGGCCACATCAACTGACAACTCAGTAGGTGATGTGGCAATGAAAATTGACAGTTTAATATAAAATTCTTTAATTGGTTTGATCCTCGCACATGCCCCCGTAATATGGAAGTAAGATCGTATTTTACAAAGAAAATCAAAGACCTATAAGACATAATTAATAGACCATATTATATTATTATTATTATAATATTTATTTTTGTATATTATTTATTTTTTATAGAAATAAAATTAAAATTCTGAAAAATATTTTCTAATTTTTTTTACTTAAGAATATATAAGACACATTTATAGTTGTTAAAAATTGGGTATGCAAAACTAGACAAGAAAGAGTTTGAAAATATTAAAAGAGGAGAAAACACTCATATTATCTTTCTTTAAAAATAAATAAATATATTTGTAACTTTTAGAACTTTTTACTATTCAAGGGATAGAGTTTTAATGAAAATTGTAGATTTTTGAGGATTTAAATTGAATTTTAAATTTTTTTAGTCCTATTAAATGTGTTATTAAAATTATCAAAACTAAAAATGACATGTTATTATTCAATATTTAAGGCCAAAATTTTTATTTCAAAATTTGAACAATAATTTTTGATGGAATGATCATTTAGTAAAAAAATGTAAACTGAAAGACTAAAAGTTTAAAAAATTAAACCTAAGGACTAAAACATAAAACGACGTAAAACTTAAGGACTAAACTGTCAATTTTCATTGCGATATCAGCTGCTGAGTTGTCAGCTGATGTGGCCTTCCGTTAGGGAAACTAACGGATCCCTGACGGAAGGACTGTTTTGTAAAACAACGAAAACTCAAGTACTAAAATTTTGAAATTTAAAATCTAAGAACTCATTTATCAAAGAGGTATAAACCCAGGGACTAAGTTGCCAAATTCTATAATATTTACTAGAGTTTTACCATTTTTCTTTCTCCCATTCCCACGTGGCACAGCAGACCATGGGCCGCAAGCCCCCGCAACACATACAAAAATAATAATGTTATAAAATTAAAAAGTATTCAAACATTTCTCTATGTGAAATCCGTTCAACCTTCCCGTGGCTTTGCTTCGTTTTTTTTTTTACTTCCACCCTCTGTCCAAAATCGTATGCCAAAACTCCTTTTTCCTCCGCCAACTTTCTTTAACGCCGCCAACAGCCACCTCTACATTAGATGAGGTCAATATATGACAGTATTTTTTTTTACTCCATTGTTGAAGGTGGTCCATGCCTCCAAGGCCTAACAAGGCTCTAGATTTGTATTAGGGATATTCTAACTTATTCTTAACCTTAGAAATACAACACACGTGCCTTTATTTATAAATTTTTTGATCTCAGTGAAAGATTTGTATTAGAAATCTTCTAATTTATTTCTAACCTTAAAATAGAACACGTACTTGTTATCTATAAATCTTCCCTAAAACAAAATATAACATTCATAACCTTCACAAGAATACAAAAGTAAAGAGAAGATAAATACAAAAGTGGAAGCTGTCTAAAGCTTTTCGTACTACAATATCCGTGAAACCGCTAAACTGAACCCAAACTAACAAAAGAGTGACAAATGCTGATGTCATCTAATCCTCCGGCTCGGTGTCGGAGGTCAGGTCTATAAACACCGTCTCTGCGGTGCTCTTCGCCGGCGGGCCGGTGGAGGAGTAACAATGTGAAGTAGGGCTGGATCTACATCTAGCAGCCCGAAGTCTTCCACACGAGGAAGAGGAGGCATGAGTGGCCCATTGAGGAACTATTGGGGCTTATACCCCATGTATACCTCAAAGGTATCTGTAATATAAGTCCATATTTTAACAACTACGATATAGGGATCAACATCCAAAATCTGCTCGCTCATAAACGTCAGCATCTGACAGGTTCGATGTCCACAACAGGACATACAAAAGATTAAACAAATAAAGTGGAGATTCCTATTGACTTAGTAAGGGGGGAATATGAGACAAAACAAAATTAGAGAATAATCAACCATAGAGCAAGATTCATAATAAACCAAGTCCTGCAATATGAAAGCAACTAACGGTGCACTCCCCCTCTCCACTCTACACACCCGAAGCTAGGTATATACAATCATTAGAGAGATTGTACAAATGACGTTGTACCCATCCCTATGCAGCCACCAAAGTCCCCATATCTCATGTCTTTTTTTGCAAACAACAAGTCAACATATGAGCCAATGATCAAGCTCCATCTAGGCGGCCAGATAAGAGGGCATTTAATGTACATCATACGATTAAAACATGTGAAAAAATAGCATGAAAAGAAAGGTTTTTGGAGCATAAGGCAATTTGATTATCGTAGCTTCCTTTGCGCATCAATACGTCATGTGCGTGCATAAAATAACGCCTAAAGAAAATAATTTTCCCGGGCATACAGGGCATCTGATCAAATACCCCGGGCATTTTAGCAGAGTATTTATCCCCAGTCATCCGGGTAGTTTAGCCGGGTATCTCGCCTGCCAGGCCTGCCCCTAGACATCCCTAAAATACATCACTCGGTCATCCCGGAAATACAACACTTGGTCAACCCGGGAGTGCAAGTATCCTAGCGCCTGTCTTACCGAGATTTTCACGGCGCACACTATCAGTACTGGTCTTCCAGACTCCTCAGTCATTACTTTTTGAAAAACACCACAAACACGTCTGACCTTGTTGAACTCCCCTATATTACAGGCTTGTCCCCGGTCATCCTAGTTACCCTGTCAGACCCGATACCCTGTCTCCCCTTTCTTAAACTGTGCACGCTCTGGTTGGGTACTGCCCGAGTCAGAATAAAATAAGACTCCACATCGACTAACAATAAGTATCAAGTTAAATAAGCTCAATAAATTTACAAATGCAACTACTAAATTTTCAAACTTATAAAACGTAACAAGGTGCAAAGAAAAATATGAATGTAAGTGCAAGGAAGAAAATTCACATGAGCATCATGTATTATAGCTCTATATATCTTATACATAAAATCTGTATCAAACAGGTGGACCAAACAAGAGAGGGTCGTTACAGATGGCATGCTTCTACCACTTTTAAGGTAACCACTCCCATGCTTAGCATGTCTCTCATATATTTCCTTAGCTCTCGTGATTTTACCCCTAATAAGTCATTTTATGCTCACTAGGGAAAAAAAATCATTTTAATAACTTTAATGTTTTAGGTGGTATGCAATTTCTTAGTTTGAGACAGGAGATACTATATGTTTTTTTTCTTGGCAAAGAAAACACATAAAAATTTAGAAATAAAAAAACCAAAGACATAAAATAATTCTTTCTGAAACCTTTTTATTCTGGATAATGTTTAAACCTCAATTCTACTAATGGTATTTCCCTGATCCAACCTCCGAGCACTAAAAGATCATTGATAATTTTCACATCTAATCATATTAAAAGACTAAAAATTATTTTTATCCCAAGCTTGTATAAATTATAGCAGATAAAACAAGAAAAAATTAGGCAATCATAACAATAGATCGATAACCTGCATTTCTTAGGTAATTTTTTTTTAAAAAAAATATTAATCATTTTTTTTAAATTCAGTGGGTACGATATTGACCTCAAATTAAAATATATTAGCAATTTAATATGATAAGTATTAAATTGATATACACGATGAATATAAATGACAAAGAGCTGAAATGGTAGGATCCTATATTATATTTGCAAACAAGGGGTAGAATTTAAAATATCTATCTAAAATGCCAATGTTTTTTGTTTTGTTTTTTAACATAGTGAGGAAAATTCATTGCGGTCAAGATTCTACGGAAACGATTCCTAGAATCAAGGAGATTTGATGCTAGCTGCCTAAAACAGCGAAACTCAAAAGGAAAATTAATCTTTTTTAGAAACCTCCTAATTTATAGAAGATTGGATTCATTCCATCAATACCATTCTTGCGCCAATCTCTAAAGATACTCCCATAAAGAGCTTGATCGCGTCGTCTTCCGCAATCTTACACGGTGGAGTCGCCGCCCTGCTCCTCCGCCTCCCAAGGCCATGCTCTTCACTTCCTGTCCGGTCCCCCGCTAAGGGTGGTGGTGTTCCGCAGCCGACGGTGGTTGTTGTGGTTGGCCACTCTTGATCATCGGCCGCTGCTTGGCTGGGCTGGTGGCCAAGGTCCTGCTGTGATATGATGACCTGACGCGTCTCGATGCTGGCCAGGAGCTTGCCCGGACATGTGGCTGTTGGCCTGGTCAGGATCTTGTCTGGGCATGTGGCTGTCGGCCTGGTCAGGATATTGTCCGGGCATTTGGTTGTTTGTCTTGCCAGAAGCTTGCCCGGGCATGCTGGTCTCTTGGGTTTTTTTTTTTGTTTTTTTCTTTCTTGTGTGTTCAGTTTAGCCTTTGTATTGTTTCGTCCTTTTATTTCAATAAAGCTTACTTATAAAAAAAGGTGCTTCTCTATTTATAGATACATGTAGATAAGGATAAATCTTTAAAAATAGATCTTCTAAAATATCTCTCAAAATAACTCCCAAAATATATCTCAAAATATCTCAGTAACACCTTACAAATGGAGTCCTTTGGAAGAATTCTTGATTTCTAGAGCTTGTTGTTCAGAGTTCACAAACAAGTAATAGTGAAAGGGAAGTAGATACTACCTCCATGCGGCCCTCTTGTGGGCGAGGCATGACAACCCTTTTTTGCTACCCGCAGGCGTTCTTTTTACCTTTGAACCTCCTTATTCTGGAAGGTGATTCTTTACTTGTTATTGAGGCTATCAACAATCAAGGGAATGGAGAAGATTGACAAATTTCAACTATTGTGGCTGATATTCGTAGATTAGCTTCGTCTAGAGAGTATTGAGAGTTTTCTCATGTTAAGAGAGAGGCTAATGAGTTGGCTCATAAACTCTCATTTCTTGTATTCCTTGACCATTCTCTCGAGCGACAATCTTTGATTTGCACCTTGAATTGTCCGCTCTTTGGCAATGACAACGCTTATTTAGAAAAAGAAGAAGAAATGGAATTAGATGCTTTCTATTAAATCTTTCTTTCCAATTTCATGCAGGGTTTTACAAATGCTGTTAAAAGGCCAGTTCGAATGCGGGACCTTCTGTGATCAATCTCAGTTCTTGTAGGCAAGATGAAATTGTTTTTTTTGTCCATTTGTAGGATATACCAATCCTTTTTACTTGACTGAAGTTTTCAAAATTTCCCTGATGTTCATAATCCAATTTAGTATAGAATAATGTATGATTTTTTCCTACAATTAATAGTTTTAGAGAAATTCACTTGGAGACTTAAAACCAGATTAAGGCATCAAGTTCTCTCACAGGATTGCTAAAAGCTGGAAGGTGAAGTCCACCGATACAATTATTCCCCTGATCTTTTCCAATAGATGTCAACTCCTATGTATGGCAATCAGATTTGGGTTTAAACATCTCATCCTGAGGTCAACCATTTAAATATTGCATCCAAATAAGTGCATCAAATGACAAACAAATGAATTGAGGATACTTCATGACCGAGCTTTCGAAGGGGAGCAACTTCAGTTCAGGTTTAATTTTTAATGTGTTCTAGTCCTTATATCATACATTTAGAGACCCCAGTGAATCTGTGGTTCTCACTTCTCAGATTCTAGGTTATTTTTGCAGGAAAAAGTTTTGGTTCCCTTGGCAGCCCTATGCTAGGGCCAATAGATACTTTTTGGTAGTCTGCCTACCGTCGACTTTTAGATTCTTGGATCTTTAAAGCATCGTCAATTCCCCCGACTGCAAAAGTGGGGACATTGAATCACTATTACCTACCTCATTTTCACTACTGTTCCCATTATTACCAAGGACTTGTTTACTGAGCTTTGCCCATTCTAATGAAATCTAAAAGATAGTCAAAACATCTAGAGATATTTGAATTCTAATGATGATACATGACCTGGCCGGCCTAAATTGAAAGTCTACTTGTACTCTGAAAAAACAAACAGGTGAAAAGAAAAAGGAAAAATAAAAAGAATATAGAATCTTTAGTATTTTCAGAACGGTTCCTAATCGTTTTAGCTGGGTAATCATATATTAATACCTCCAGATAGGTCCCTATCATCTGGAGGACTAACTGATATCCAAAGCAAGGAGACTGTAATTGAAACCAGCCCTGACCACACGTATACAATGGTGGGCACTTTTCCTCTCCTCCCCATCAACCCTTTGGCAAACGGGTACATGTGAGCCAACACCCAGAAGCTAAAGAATACTCCACCTATGAGCTTACCCCATTGCGGTATCACGCTGTATAAGGTCTTGGAGAACCCAATAACAACAGCAACAAGGTTGACTACTATGATTGTTAATGGCATTATGAAGAGACTTGTCCACTTGACTATGTAAAGATCTGCATATATGTCGTCTTCGTCTTCGCCCCCGGACTTGGAGGTTAACTTGAAAGAGATTTCAATACCAGCTATTACTTTTAGGAGGCCCTGGATCACGGCAGCAAGGTGAGCACTTGTGCCGCCGATGACCCAAAACTGCTCATTTCTCCACCATTCCTCAAGGCCAATACCAGACCACTTGACTTCCAGAAGGGAGATGAGAGTAAGACAAACAGTAAAGAGAAGGAGATAGGTAAGGAATGCAATATTTAGGCTTTGAACGATGAAGTGTCCTGTGAAGAGAGACATTGCAGGCAGAAAACAGTATGTTACTAAGAAGATGGAGGTGAAGGGGTAGATGCCCACATTGAGGTATGCAATGCGCTGTAGGAACTTGAGGCGCTTGCTTCCGAGAAGTGGATTGTTTCGAGAGAAGAAGATTTCCACTGACCCAGTGGCCCATCGGAGGACCTGGTGCAGCCGGTCAGTGAGGTTAATAGGTGCCGTTCCGCGGAAAGCGTCACGCTTTGTGATGCAGTACACTGACCGCCAGCCACGGTTGTGCATTCTGTAACCAGTCACCACATCCTCCGTCACTGATCCATAAATCCAACCTATCCTTTCACCCCATTCCGTCTTGTCCTCATACCTGTGCTTCACAACAAATCACAAGTAGTTAAAAACCATTTAGCCATTGATGAGTCTTCTATTAGTGACATCTGTGTCAGAATTTTTGTTTGGTGTCCTTGGGTTCTTCAAATCTTCCAATTAACCTTTTCAGTCCATTCTATCTTATTCTTACTAAAAGCATTTTCTCATCATCCAAACGCATTTTCGAACAAAGTGTCTTGTATTTATGTGATGTTTACTGCAACAAAACACACTTATTTTCCTTAGTCGCATAGGCTTGCTTTGCAATAAAATCAGAACCTGGAGTAGAGTATTTGAAACTTGCTCTCATGTGCCTCCCAAAGTCATATCTTCAAAGAATCTTTAAGAGTCTGGAAAATCTGACTGATTGCTAGACTCAAGACAAATGTTGGCAAAACTATTGCAAAGAAGAATTTCATATACGCAAAGCATTACTTACCAGCAGGAGATGACAGCAACTGCTTCAGCAACAGTGGGTGCATCAAGTGGTGGACGACGCAGGAGCAGCGCCCCTGGGGGCCGGCCATTCTGTACAGAAATGTGATCAGCAAGTGGCCGGCCTTGGTACTCAGCAATGGCTATGGATTCCGTGAATACGGTTGAATTCCCAAACTTCTTTGGCAGAATCAAGTCCGGGTGTGATGCTAGGGGCTGCGTGTCTGAGTCCTCTAGTTCCTCAGACTGCGTGTGTGAATGCATTTGAATATTTGGAGCTCGGGATTTTAGTTGCCCAAACATGCCTGAATACTCGTGTGCCCTGGGTGGGTGGAACCCGTAGAGTGCATGTCGCCGGAAGAGGCAACCAGTTCCTACGTACACCGGGCCCTGAAGACCATCCAGAGCTCGCATATTTCCTATTGGGCGAAAGCGAAAATTTTTGCCATGAGAATTATAAAACATTGCCATGAAAGTAACAAACGACAGACTTGGAACCCTAAAACGAGCAAAGTCAATAGATTGAAGGGAAATTGCAGAGACTACCATCAAAGAAGACAGTATTATGATTTGCATATCGGTCAGACGGATCAATCCCTTCAAATCTCTGTGGGAATTGAATGTAGCATAACCTGTCGCCACCACGGTCCATCATAAAGCACATTCCTTCCCTAAGAGCTTGAGAATTATAGATGTAATGGTCACAGTCCAAATTGAGTATGAATGGTCCGTTAGACATTATTGCTGAAGCTCGAACCATGGCGTTCATGGCTCCAGCTTTCTTGTTGTGATCATACCCCGGTCGCTTCTCTCGAGAGATGTACGCAAACATCGGGAGCCGAATGTCGATCCCGGTGAAGTCCAATTTATTTTCGTCCGGATAACCCATCACCGGATCATTTTCCGGCACCTTACTCATCACCTGCATATATAGCCACAAATGATATATACTTGGGAGTGAGAACCATCTGCATACTATTAATGGGAGAACAATGCAAATAGTTCTACAAAGAAAGAATGATGACCTGCAAAATTCCTGCATGGTCTCCCTTGGTATGCTCGGCCATAGGGTTGAGCCATGTCCCTGGCCAGTGAGTCTCATCGGCCATCCACGTGGCCTTGGTGACATTGATTGGGTCCAGTAACACTCCACCATTCTTCTCACGGGCAATTTTCTTCTCCTTCGTTTCCTCCCTGGAGTTATACGTTTCACACCTTTTACGTATAACTTCAGGGAGCCCATTTATCCTGACCTTGAACTCATCGTACTCCCGCTTGATCCATCGGCGGTCCTTGACAAAATCCGGACGCTTCTTGTTCTTCGTGGGGTCGGTTTTGCTGTTGAAGTAACTGTCTGGATTCCTTGGCTCAATGTTGTGTTTGCGGCAAAAGGGCACCCAAATCTGAATACAAGCAAATATAAAACTGGCATATTTTTGAGCTAATTTGTATAATCTTCCGAAAAGAAACAAAATTTCAGAAACCTTGAAATTGAGATTGTTCTTTCTCCTATTTATATTAGCTTTATATAAAATGAATTCTGGGTTGAGATGGTGATACAACCTCTGCAAATTGAACGGCTTCTGCCATGGCCTCGAAGGTGAGAATGGCACCACCGTCATCCGAAATATAGCAGGAGAGCTTCTCGACAGGGTAATCAACTGCGAGGATGGACAGAATGGTGTTGGCCGTGACGAGAGGAGGTTCCTTCTCGGGGTCGGCAGTGGAGACGAATACATCGATCCCGGGGAGGTCAGAGCGCCCATGAGGGTTGGATGCAGAGGGCTGCTCAAACTTGTCGCGTAGGGTGGCGAGGTCAGTGGCTCTGTTGATTGGGTTGAGCTTGGGTAGAACATCCAGAAGCCATGAGAAGCCAAACCAAACCTCACAAACGATCGACAAGCCCCATAGCCACATTGCGTCCCGGTTGGGGTTGCGGAGACGCCATGCCAGGAACAAACCTAGAACTACTGAACGGATCGCGATCAGTAGCCTGTTCAAATAGAAACAATTTAAGGTCATGTTTTTCACCAGGTGCCATTACGAAACCATGTCTCCTTCAATATAATTACAAAAGAAGGCATATATAATCTGAGTTGAAATTTTCCAGGAAGAACCCCACGAGTATTCAACAATATTTTGTCCGAGAACTACTTGCCAAGAGCAGAGCAGAGCAGAAAACAGGGGATATTGAATGAGTTCTGGTCTAGCGGATAAGAAAATTCCACTTTGAGCACAAGAGTCCAGGTGAGAGATGCTGCAATAACTTGAAAATGGCATGCAAATTTTGGCATTTCTGCTCCTGGTTCATCTCTTTGAACCGACCCTTAAGCCCCACTATCACAATCTAAAGCCTACTTCCCTAAGAGGTGTTTGGAGAGCTTTAAGCAAGCTCGTGCAATTAACTTACAAACGTATGAGGACTCCTACTCGATGTTGTTTCTCTAGTGCATGCATATCATAACGACGAGAACTTCATCTTAGAGGAATTCAAAATAAAGAATGTCATTATACATTTAGGCTGTGCACCTGTAAGGGCTAAGAACAGCTGCTTGAATCTTGAGCTTCCTTGTGAGTGGCTTCCAGGGCTTGTCCATAAAATCCGACATGCTCATCCCGCTGTCTTGTCCATAGTCATCCCCCTCCTCTGACCAAAAAGCATTACCAATGCCGTACTTCCCCTTTGTCTCGAACAACCAACGGTTGTGGTCGAAGTCCCCAGTTTGGCTCCTCAATAGCATTGATTTGTTGTCAGAAGATCTCATCACTGACATCCTCCTGTCCATCTTTGAACCCCCAGCAGCACCGCTTCCTCCATTCCCTCCATAGCCACCTTCCTCATCCCCCATCCGCCTCCGTTGGGCACCATCTGGCTTGGAATCAGAGGCTACACCAGGCTGATTGTCTGGTGTGGGTGGCAACATCACCGTATAATTCATGTAGTCATTTTGGACTGCAAACTCGCCTGACATGTCCAAGTCATCGTCCCGAGACAAGCTTACAATTCGTCCGCTTGAAGTGCGCCTTGCAAATTTTACCGCCTGATTAGGTGGCCGGCTACTTGACGATGACGACATTGATTTCATTGGTGCTTCTGATGAATTTGACATCTACGTACCTAGATGTTTTGTATCTGATGTCTTCTCCAGAATACCATCAACTTTCATAAATAATAGATGCGCTTCATTTTTCGCATCTGTTATGCTTAAATCCGGAGATTAAAAACTTTCTTGTATTCAAGAAGTTTGAAAAGCTGGTGAAGAAATGAGAAATTAATCTCAGAAAGAGGAGAATTGCAAGTCCAATGGCTGGTTCAAGAAGGGCCCAAATTAGGATGAGGAGTTCAATGGCCCGGGAAGTTGCTTCTATTTTTAGCTTTACTGCAGCGGTTGTCACTCCCTCATTTCAAGCTTGGCCTCTCTCTCTCTCTCTCTTCAGTTAGGTTCTTTGTGGGAAATGCTCATTTAAGGCATTTTTATGTCATAAGGGAAGGCCTGGCGGTAGGAGGAGCACGTGGCATGAAGAGGAGTAATTAAAGGAATTGTGGTGCCTCCGCCAATTTTCTTTAACGCCGCCAACAGCCACCTCTACATTAGATCAGGTCAATATATGACAGTATTTTTTTTGACTCCATTGTTGATGCTGGTCCATGCCTCCAAAGCCTAACAAGGCTCTAGATTTGTATTAGGGATATTCTAACTTATTCTTAACCTTAGAAATACAACACACGTGCTTGTTACAGGGCCGGCTCAAGGGTAAGGCAAGTTAGGCGGTGGCCTAAGACCTCACCCTGAGCAAGGCCCCGTAAAGACTAAAAATATTTTTTTATATATTTTTTTTGTGTTGTAGATGACCCAAAAATAAAAAGACAACTGAGTTAATAATAAAAAAAAGACAAAATGCAATTTTTTCATATTTTTTTATCATCAGTGGACATATATATTTCTTTCAGACTTCCTAATTCTTTTTTAGATATTTCTGAACTTTGCTCAAAGAGAAAAAATGTCTTATAAATTTCTTAATTGTTCTAGTCATGGGGCCTTGATGTCATGTATGAGGGTCTCATAAAAAATAATTAATGGGACCTTTAATATTTTATATTAAATTTAATAATTTTCAGGTAATTTTAAATATTTTATATTAAATTTTATATAAAAGCCTATTAATTTATTTTGCCTTAGGCCTCCATTTTGTTTGAGCCAGCTCTTGTTATATATAAATCTCCCCTAAAACAAAGTCTAGGATTCATAACCTTATTAGATGGACTGCTTCTACCTCTTTTAAGGTAACCACTCCCATGCTTGCATGTCTCTCATATATTTCCTTAGCTCTCGTGATTTAACCCCTCATAAATCATTTTAATAACTTTAATGTTTTAGGTGGTATGCAATTTCTTAGTTTGAGACAGGAGATATTATATGATTATGAAGGAGAGATATCCTAAATAATTTGTTGCACAATATAAAAGACAACGAAAGTTTCGAGGTAGAAAACATGAATAAAAAATGTGCTTAAAACATTGGCGGCCCATTGTACCGAAATTTCATCAAGTTGTTTTTTTTTATCCTAAGCTTGTTATTTCCATAGCTTGTATAAATTATAGCAGATAAAACAAGAAAAAAATTAGGCAATCATAAGAATAGATTGATATTACCTGCATTTCTTAGGTAATTTTTTTTTACAAAAATATTAATCGTTTTTTATTTAAATTCAATGTGTACGATATTGACCTCAAATTAAAATATATTAGCAATTTAATATGATAAGTATTAAATTGATATACACGATGAATATAAATGACAAAGAGCTGAAATGGTAGGATCGTATATTATATTTGCAAACAAGGGGTAGAATTTAAAATATCTATCTAATGATGTTGTTTGTTTACCAACATTTTGAAGAATATTCTCAAAATTTTGAGAATCTTCTGAATGTTGAAGTTTATTATGGTTTGTGAAAGGTTTGAAGTATATGTGTAAAAGTTAAAAATTTTAAAATATATTTGTTTTGTTGAAAATGTTGGACCCCCTAAATTTTGAGGAAACAAACATGTCTAATGTCACTGGAGATTAATTGATGTGTAAATTGACCGGAACACTTAATTAAAAAAAACTCTTATCTTAATGGGTAAATTACGACGGTACCATGGTAGCCTCAGTCTGACTTTTTGACTGAATCGTTTTACGAATAACGTTGATTTCACTAACTGTTGGGTCAAACGTGAGAAAGGGCGTAAAAAAGGGCCGAAAAGGAAAAATGTTCTAGAATTTCTATAATTTACAAATAACTCAGATTTGATCCGCAAATTACCCCCCGACTATTTGACTAGATCGTTTCACTTTCACGCTTAGGAAAAAAAAAGAATAAAAAAAGACTAGTAGATAAAAATATCGTTTGATTTGTTTCACGAAGAATGGTGATTTCAGCAAATGGTTGGGTCAAAACTAAGAGATGGCGTAAAAAAAGGGCCCGGAAAGAATAGTGTACTAGAATTTCCAAAAACCCCCCTGTCCGCCTATGCTGAACAGCAGACTGACACGTGGGCGTCTCTCATAAGTGGCACATAGGCCGGGTCCAACCAACGGGGCAAATCTACAACTCAACGAACCGGGACTCTAAATGGACTAGGTTCATTCCTCTCCCATCTGTCTTCTGTGTGCGTCTTCCATTGTTTTAAATCAACCTTTTTTCTTTTCTTTCGTCGGCACCAGCTATTTCTAGAAAGAAAAAGACAGAGTCGCTCTTTCTTTTCTTTGATCACGACCATCCCTCGTTCGAAGAGATTTTAGTGTTTGTGTATTGGAACATGAACCCGATACAAGGAGAGAAGAGGGAAGAGGTACTTCCTCCGTACCATGTAATTCACAAACTCCCTCCTGGTGATAGCCCTTACGTTCGAGCCAAGTATGTCCAGGTACGCTCGTTTTTTTTTTCTTTTTCCATATTGTTTATTCCTACTGTTATATTGGATCTTCCTGGATTTATTGTTCGCTTTTTCTTTTGTTGTTTTCTCGTTTAGATATATGAAATTCCAAATTTCTTGCCGCTGATTTGTGATGCACGGCTTAGGATCCGACGTCTACGGTCTATTTGTAGTTTCAGGAGAGAATTCGGGGTGTTCTATAATTCTATTATCAGAGGCCTTCAATTTTTTTGATAGCGACGGACATTTTAATGTCGTATTTTAAAGGAAAATTTACTTTTTACCATTCCAATATAATTTTATCCGAAAAACAAGGAATTCTGGAATGTATGTTTGTATGTATGTGACCTCCATATAGATGCGCTGGTACTTGTGTGGTCCATTTTCCCTTTTCCTAAACGTTGTTCAGTTCTTTGAACTATTACTTCCTGCCATGCCCAATTCAACCTTGTTCTCTCATCGTCCTAGTTTACTCAAAATTCTCGAAGTAGCTGGATTGTCTGATTCATCATTCATGTCCCTGTTTCGGGCTTTTATATCTAACGGGAAGTTCAGATAATTATGGAATGTTTTTTTTCTGCGGTTCCCGTTAGAAAGCATATACCTTTCTACTTGCGCTTTGAAAATTTTAGATAAACTTAATTGTTTCCGCGTTTTATTTTTGGCTGGTTAGGAAAAAAACATTTGAGTTTTGACTAAATTCATGATTATGGTTTTTGGGTTCTGGTTCTTAATGCAAGTGCCTAAATCTGTGGTCAATTTGTGTGCTTGGAGCTTCCTACACTGGTTGGTGTGAAGTAATTCTTCCATTATTCTCGTCGTTTAGCTGTAGTTAACTTGTTTTCTTGACTTAAGCTAATGTAGAATCTAGCAGTCAATTTAAATGGCATGCTTAAACTGTTAGCTTTGTGCAGTTGGTTGAGAAGGATCCGGAAGCAGCTATAGTATTGTTCTGGAAGGCAATAAATGCGGGTGATAGAATCGATAGTGCCCTCAAAGACATGGCTGTGGTCATGAAAAAGCAAGGTAGAGCGGAAGAAGCAATTGAAGCCATAAAAGCTTTCAGGGATCGCTGCTCCAGGCAAGCTCAGGAATCCTTGGACAACGTCCTTATGGATCTGTACAAGGTACAAGACAATGAGCCTGAGTGTCTTTAAATTTATGCATGTTTATTAGAAGTGTTTTCTTTGTTATATTAACGGGAGACAGCTTTCATCACCTCCTCCTTGTCAGCGAGCACTGAAAATTTCTTTAAAACTTTCTTTGGACTTTAAGAGATGAAGTCCGTCCTTTAGCCTGCTCTATATCTACAGCTGACGCAATTCCATATAGTTGAAAAGGGGCCACTTTGAATCTTCCAGGATTCGAAATTCTCTTTTCCTGTTCTCCTGCTTCACAACCAAATAGCCCATGCCCATAAAACCTTGGACCTCTAACCTCTTACCTTTCGCATGCAAAAGAGCGTAGTTGGGATTGATTCTCTGCCTACCTTTCCTGTTCATATAGTGAAGATTCTAACCATACGAACTCTAGCAGAAATGTGGGAGAATTGAGGAGCAGATTGAGCTATTGAAGCAGAAGCTACGGATGATTCAACAAGGAGAGGCCTTCAATGGGAAGCCCACCAAAACAGGTCGCTCTCACGGAAAGAAGTTCCAGGTCACCATCAAGCAAGAGACGTCCAGGATACTGGTACTAAATAGCTTCAATTACCTCTTTGCTCCCTTTTAGCCTCATGAACTTGTCAGCCTACTGCTACTCTGCTGGCCTTAAGATTCACCTTTGCTTTATCTTTATACTATACATGACCAAACTGTTTTTAGAGATTTTCGAGTAATCAGTTTAGCCCACCCTGCATTTTCCCCATCCCCAATGTCATCATTTAGCTTGTCAGCACAAACATGTGACTCTGGTCTGCCTGTGACACAGGGAAACTTGGGTTGGGCATACATGCAGCAAGGAAACCATATGGCTGCTGAAGTGGTATATCGGAAAGCTCAATTAATTGACCCCGATGCGAACAAGGCCTGCAACTTGTGCCTGTGCCTGATCAAGCAGACTCGATTTGCTGAGGCACGGACAGCTCTTGCAGATGTATTGCAGGGTAAAGTTTCAGGATCGGATGACCCCAAGTCGAGAAATCGTGCAGACGAGCTGCTGCAGGAACTAGAACAGTACCAATCTGGGCAATCATCTTCAAACTCGTGGAGATTGAATATAGAAGATGCTTTCGTGGAGGGGCTTGGTCAGTTTGTGAACCAACGGGCACCAATCAGATCGAGGAGACTACCCATCTTTGAGGAGATCTCTTCATTCAGAGATCAGTTGGCTTGTTAATTCTTTGATATTTTTCAAGTTTGTAACTCCTGTGGAAAACGAGGGTCAGGAGAGAGATGATCCGTTGGATCAGGGGTGCCCCATTGTAACATATGAGCATCATTTATAAGGGGCTGTATGCTGGGCCTTCTTTGTAAAGGAACAACAAGCTGTCAACTGTCAAGTGCACCTTACTCGCGTCTTTTACTGGCCCAAGGGTGGCATATGGTAGAGACCAGTTAGATCGCCGCTGTGGTAGGAATTGCCAACTGTAGTTTTTCTTAAATTTGAAAGTAGGAACAAATCTATATGAAATCTATATTTTTCAACTGTACAAAAGACGAGTCGGTATATTCTACTAACGGAAAACGTGTCATAATTAAGTGATCTGGCTGAGCGAATTTCAGATGTCCAGTGATAATTGGTGGTGACATGTTTTCGCCTGTCCCAAGAGGAGCCTTCCGTCTTGACATGGATCGCACATGATCTAAGCGAATTCATATTCATATGTCAAGGTGACATTTTTTTTGTTAGTCACGTATGAATATTCTGTCAGTTGCACCACTATGATTGAATGAAATGACTAGTCATGAAGGCTAAAAGTCTACTGTTAACATCAAAATTTATTCATCCCATACAAATTAAAGATTTTAATGACCTAAGGTGTGGATGAGTTGGTGATATATTCTATTGTTGATTACCTGCATATGATGGCTTAGAGTTTGTCGTAGCGTTAAACCTTTCAACTTAATCAAGTTAAGTTAGGTTCATCCGAACTCAGCTCACTAAAAGTGTCGCAGATTGTTCCTATGTCTTGATGTCATGGGTGATCATTTTTAATTTTTCCTAATCCTTAGTTCAAAATTTAGATTTTTATTATTCAATAATTTCCGTTACAACATCTCTATTAAAATATTCCTAGACATTTTTGAAATCATACTTACATCCACTCACAAAATAAAAAACAAAAAATCCAAAAAAACGCCTCAATCAATCTTTTAGTTTTACATATATATCCGTCTTCCCATATATCTGGAATTTTTTTCGTCATTCGGTCAGAGCTAGGGTATATTAGTAAAAAAAAAGGTACTTTTTCTGGACGACATGAGGGCAATACGGGGAAGAGTAATGATATACCCTCGACTCAAAACCGACTTCTAGCTGACCCTACATACGTGGAGCCAGTTTTATTTTATTTTTTGCTTGAAACGTGGCACATGTTTAAAAAAGAAACAAAAATTGCTTGCGCCGTTCAAAAATTGGGTCTTGAAACTTTATACACTCAAAATTTTTGTCCAAAATTTCTCCCCCCCAAAATCTGCCGCGTCGTTTGTCTTCATCCTCAGACCACCACAGGAAAGCCAACACAACCACAAGTATATCTCTTTGAAGTTTCTCTCTGGAAGTTACAGATGGATATATCT
The DNA here is from genome assembly GCA_963930655.1 of Myrica gale. Taxonomy (NCBI): domain Eukaryota; kingdom Viridiplantae; phylum Streptophyta; class Magnoliopsida; order Fagales; family Myricaceae; genus Myrica; species Myrica gale. The sequence continues at coordinate 8,112,852 of OZ005616.1, forward strand.
AAGCTGCCTTCTCGGGTACCATTTATGCTTTAAATCACGTTTTCTTTTTCCGTTTTCGTATCCGAGAAGGCAGCTTGGATATATCTTAGTATCCGAGAAGGCAGCTTACGATGTTGAATCTTGCTTGCATATTTTCTGGCATCAATGTCAATCCAATCTTCCCTATAAGTTACAAAGCCTGGTAGTGGATGCGTCAAGATAATGCACTCTATGTGATTCTGTCTCTTTTTTCCGACTGGATTGGTGGTTTAAGACACTCTATTACTGCTTTAGGGAACTTTCTCAAATGAGACTGAAGTATTTTGTTTCATTATTTGTCAATCTGTGCATAGATCTAATGAGTTACTAGCTAATTGTAGTTCAATCCTGATTAATCTGTATTTAATTGTTATTGAAATTGTGCTTTGTTGAAATTATACTTTTCCATTTTTAGCAGTTTAGGATGCTTCTATCTGATCTCATTTTCCTTTTCCTTGTCTTGGAAATAGGATATTATTTTGTAAATTGTTTCTACCTATAGTACTGGATCAACATAACTTTAATGAGTTGTAACCCGTTTAAAGATGCTAACAGTTTAATAAATGAGTAGATGATTAGATGTTTAGCTATGTCTATTTCTCTATCTCCTATGTTTCATGGTCTGGTTGTTCTTATGTTATCATGCAGAGGACCACATTCATTGTTCTTCTGTTATCATGCATAGGGTCACATTCACTGTTCTTCTGTTATCATGCAAAGGACCACATTCACTTGAGTTCGTATCTGTCCTATGTTAGAGGAGCATTAGCAAGTTGTGTAGCCACAATTGGATCGTATCCACGTTATTTTTTGTGGTATTGAATTTGCGACAATGTTTTATGTTATTTTGGAAAATTGATGATTAACTTTTTCTCCTATGACTTCCCATTGCTGCACCATGGAAGCTTTTGTGAAGAAAAGAAGTGGTTCAGAGATAAAGAGCTAATTGAATTGTTGGGGAGGATCTGAGCAGCGGAGATGTTCTTGTGCATATTGCTTCTAAGCAATACACAAGGACAATTAGTACACGAAGCTTCTTCAAGTATTGATGCAGGAATTGTGAATAATTGTTGATTAATATGTTACTGGATAGGTGAATATTAGTAGATATAGGGAATTGTTAAAGATTTTCATGTATTGCTGACCGAATAGATTCTTACTAGTGAGAGGAAGTAGGAACTATTCCCAGTTTGTTTCTTCTATTCTATTGTGTTTTAACAATAAAAACTTTGAACATATATCTTAGACATTCTTTGAGGATGGAAAAGGAAGGAGAAAATGAAACAATTGAAACTATGCTTGTTTTAAACCAAAACCATTGCATCAGAGGTAACTTGAAGCAGTTTATTTGTTTTTTTAGGGAAATTGACAATTTAGTGCTTGGGTTTATAGCTCTTTTGCAAATGGGTCCTTCACATTCAAACTTCAAAATAGAAGCCTTCAAACTTTCTACCTTTGGCAGAGAGGCCATTCCGTAAGCTTTTCGTCCATAAACCTAACGGAATGGCCATGTCATCATTCCAGGATGACCGAGAGCTACACTCCTGGGATGACCAAGAGCTGCACTCTTGGGTGACCGAGTGTTGCACTCCTGGGATGAACAAGAACTGGATCCCGGGATGAGCATGGCGATTCCGTTAGGTTGATGGACAGAAAGCTGACGGAAGGGCCTCTGTGCCAAGGTAGAAAGTTTGAGGGCTTCTATTTTGAAGTTTGAATGTGAAGGACCCATTTGCAAAAAAGCTATAAACCCATGGACTAAATTGCCGATTTCTTTTTTTTAATAAGTAAGCTTTATTGAAAGAAAAAGAAGACAAAACAGTACAAAGGCTATACTGAACCGTAAAAAAAACCCTAGCAGACCGCAGAAACAAGACTGGAGACTAAGGGTGAGTACCGGAACGGATGGAACCGGAATGGGTCATTCCGGTTCCGGTTTCGGTACTCACCGGAACTCGAAATTTCATTTCGGTTCAATTAAGAGGAAGAATTCGTATTGTCCAGAAAGCACCAAAAACACCATTGCCGTCATGTTCCAATTTTTCTCAGCCGGCCTAAGCAATGAGCTGTGAGCAGTACCACAACCACAAATGTACTCACATGCGTAGTCTATTGAATTCATTTATTCTGTTTCGAAAAATTGGAAGAGACCACAAACCTGGTAGTAGAAACTTAGATCTTCTGATTGAACTTTACATTCAACAGGCATCCCCTCCACCTTAGCACACTCCCTTGCAAATATGTCGACCACGGCGGTTGCATTCTCGAATGATCTTGAACCTCTTCTCATTAGCAAAAGACCCAGAAATACGTACAACCAACTGTAAGTGTCATGAACTCATGCAGAATATAATTATATCCTAGAGTAAATGGATCTATCCCAATCCAAATATAATACATATAATTATATATTGGATAATGTCGGTGTTCAAATGAGTACGACTTTCATTCCATCCATGCCATTAGATCAGAGCATCTACCTTGAAGAAAAAACAGAGCATATTAATTAAGAACTATAATTGGCCGGGTTACTTTGAATATTAGTCAATGGAACATGGAGAAAAAGGGGGAGAGAGAGATTCATGAATAAGGAAAGTTGCATTTTTTTTTCTACCCCATAACACTGTACAAAGAGATTCCAGAGCTCTGCATCTCAACAAATCGAAAACTTGAAGCGTCTTCTCCTTTCCCATACTTCCCAAATTATGCCTCATCACTATCGACTCTTCGAAACAGTAAGGTCCATTTCCTGCCTTGAATTCTTCGACTGGAACTTCCCCAAAGCTTGCTTGCGTTAGGTTTTGAAGCCATGGTCCCATTCGGGAGGGAGAGAGCTGTGAGAGAGAGACAAAGAGATAGAGATTTCGGGAGGGAGGGTGAGACGATGATGCACGACAGAGGCCAGACTCAGTGAGGACTGGGAGGGGGCTGGGAGCTGGCAAGCGACGGCTGAGAGTTGGGACGGCAGGAGGCTTCATCGCTTTGTTGAAGAAGACTCTAGAAGACTATGGGACAACTTCGAGTGACCTAGGTCAAAAATGCCCCTGGTAATGAATGTTTTCTTTTTTATTATTTTAACACAAGCCCTTGATTAATTCTATTAAAAAAAAACTTCCGGAACTTCCGCCGGAATTTCTGGTTCCGATTCCGGTTCCGGAATTTCCCAAAAATGGGATCCGGTTCCGGTACCGTAATAGGCCGGAACCGGTACCGGAATACCGGTGCCGGAACCGGTACCGGAATCGGAATTTCGGTGGATACCGGAAAAAATGATCACCCTTACTGGAGACAAGAGGAGACCAGCATGCCGGGAGCTCCCGAGCGCTCGGGAGCTTTGGAAATTCCAGACCAGGCGGCGCGCGTCCAGCGCGAGGGGCTCTGGGAATTCCAAACCTTGTCGCGCGCGGGGTCTCTGGAAATTTCCAGGCCCTGACGCGCGCGACACTCGCGTAAGGACTCGAGCCTGAGGGATCTCTAGAAATTTCCAGGCCTTGAAGTGCTCGACCCTCGCGTGCAGGGGCTCTGGATTACATCATTTTGGTACACAATTTCAACCATATCCATTACATCAAGCTATTAATGAAGAAACAAGTTCAAGCATATCCAAATTACAACATAATTTCCATTATTGTTAATGATATGCCAGAAACTTCAATTACATCAACACGTTTCTGGTAACTAAAATCCCAAACAAAGATAAAAATAGACATATAAACATCATTTTATGCAACTTCAACCTGTAGATTGATTATATTCCAAAATAAAAAAGGTCAAATCCAATCCCAAAAATATAGATGATACACAATATTTTATACCAATCCCAAAAATATCATATGAATCCCATAATATTTTCTCACTTCCGCATAATGTTATTCGTTTGGTGATGCAAGCTGTGCTAATTTATGCATATCTTTGCACATTTTGAGGGTCAACTTGCAGGGGTGGATCTTCATCAATTAGAAGTTGTGTATTCAAATAATCATCTTCACACTCATTCCAAAAGGCCGAGGGTGGCAAGTTCATCTAGGAGTTATTCCAAAAAAATTATTATTTTTTATTCCAAGGATTTGTAATACGTGCAAATCAACTTCCAACTCCAAACTGTGGCTGTGTTGGCTTTCCTGTGGTGGTTTGAAATTGTCTGAATTTGCGTTTTTGCAAGGATCCTTTTTGCAACTTCCATGCTCTTCTTGCGTGTTGCGGAAGATACTATCAATTTTTATGTTTTTTTAAACTTGTGCCACGTTTCAAGCAAAAAAAATAAAATAAATCTGGCGCCACGTATGCGCAGGGTCAGCTAGAAGTCGGTTTTGAGTCGAGGGTATATCATTACTCGTTAGAGTAATTTAAAAAAAAAACATTTAACAGTTGAAACATTTGTCAGCTTGTACCATGTCACCTACACGTACTAACCAAATAAAAGGATTGCATAATTCCTGATACCACTTAAGCTGCTCAGATAAAGGACAACCAACTCACCTTCCTGGTTAGAAGTACTACCAGACCCTCGTCTTTTTATATTGGGATTTAACCCTTCCATTTCAGCCATATTGTCCCCTTATATGGCAACTACAAATCAACCCGACAACAACAAATTAGTCTTAAATATGAAAAATTAAGACTACATTATTTTACAAGAAAAATGGTACAATAATCACTGCCATAACCAAGACACAAACACCCTAAATAATATTCAGTATGGCTTCTTCACAGCAACGCGAGATCAAAAACTCTGTAAGATTTTGGGGGTGTTCTGCAACTTGTCAAGCAAGTCAAAATTGGAACTTTGGGAGTGGATTGGGATATTCTTCATGTACTGGCTGCTGAATATACGATTATCTGCATGTTGAAATTAAGTTTACTCCAATTGAGGGTCGTTTCGACGGGCGATCAAAAAGATTATTTTTTCTTCTGTTTTTTGTTTCTGTACTCCCTCTGTTCTTACTTGTTTCTATTAAAAACCCACAAGGCACACTTATATCAGCTAGATGCTTTTAAACGTCCACATTTAAGCTTCCAGACTGAAAATTTGAAGTACAATACCTTAAGATTGATAGCTTACAGTGTGTATGGTTGAGTGGTAGCATCCTTAAATTTTTCGTGCTGGCTTCATAGCATGTCATTCTTAAAGTGACTAGTTGTCACTAAACTCTGCTACACATTGCATTGAATATACCCACTTAATCAAGTGGGATGAGGTAATAAATTACTCTGCAATTTGTATTTTCCCTTTGCCAAATTGTTGATTTTTAAACTTCTTTCTGTGTAATAAAAATATCATCTTATTTTTAGGTTCATAGTGGAAAGGCTTTTCCACCATATTACGTCTCACTTAGTTTTGTAGTTAATTACTTGTATTTTTTTTCATTTATTTGTGATAGTTTATGATCGTTCAACTATATGTTGTTAAGCCAATGATATGGATCTTTCCTTTCTTAACGTATATAATGAATCCTTTATATCTGACCATACAAGATTCTATAGTTTCTTACTTACCAGAACATTAATAAAAATTGAATATAATCGAATGTCTCCAAATTTCTTGTTAATAAAAGTCATGTAACATTGTTGTGAAGACTTTAGTATCCAACTAGTGCAACAAGTTTATATGTTCGAGGGTTCAAACTTCCATTTATTAATTCTGTGGCCATGTAGATTTTTTTTTTCTTACGTGGTTTCCATGTAAGTCTAAATACTGAGGATGATTGGTCAGAATAATCGGGTTTGCAGGTATATGGTGTTGCATGCTCAAGATTTCATGTAGCAAGGAACGCAGTCCAACAAAAAGATGTGGTTGCAGAACATGAAGATAAAGCTGATAGTTCTTGGTCATCGATTACAAAGCATGTATTTTGAACTAGATGTATAGTTTGTATTTGTGATATTTTTTTTTGGTAGAGCAAATCTATAATATAAATCCTTCTTGTTTTTTGTAGACATTTTTAGTATAAAGTTGTTTTGAAATTCGAGGAGCTCAAAGTAGTGTACAATTTTCAACTTCGAAGGTTGATGTATGGCTCTTTCGAATTTTGGTATCCCTATCTAGTTTCTATTTGTTGTTTATGTGTAAGTATATATATGTCACTTGTTTATGGGGGATGTTTCCCTGATAAACAGACTTGTCAATTTTTTATAATTGGGGTTTAGTGAATCATTTTTTTAGTCAGACTGATCAAGCGAAAATTGATGGATTCCAAAGCGCTGGCGCGTGCTGCCCTAGAATTTTCAGGGCCTCGCAACAAACGGGACGACTTGAAATTTCTAGGCCTCACGTGAGACGCCCTGGAATTTCCAGGGCCTCGTACACGGACGCCCTGAAATTTTCAGCGCCTCGCAACAAACAAGATGCCCTGGAATTTCCAGGGCCTCTCGCACGGCACAACCTGAAATTTCCAGGTCAGTGCTCGCCAGTCTGCTACCCAAAATACTTTTATATATGCCAATAATTCAATCCACTTCAAATTTAAAATAATATAACTTTCCAAAAAAAAGGCAACTTATTGGTGTCTTTAAATGATGAGCACTCCAAGACTTTACTCATTTAGAAATACTAAAGAGCGACAAATGAGGATATCATTTAAATAGTTTGCACAATTAAAAATATAACAAGAGTATTCGATATAACAGAAATCCATAAAAAATAACCTAGGAACATATTCATTCCTTGAACCCAGAAAACTTCATTTTAGTTCAAATCTACTACTGACATATATATACGTACACATAAACAACTAAGTGAGATATAATGGACAACTAAGTGAGATATATATACTAACATATATCAACTAATACATATTTATGTTCTACAACCGCATCTTTATGTTGGACTGCGTTCCTGAAATCTTGAGCCTGCAACACCATATAGATGGACAATCATATACAATCACATAAAAATGGAAAAATCTCATGTAACTAACTACAAAACTAAGTGAGATATAATGGACAAATGCCTCAATGATCACTTGCGGGGCTGGAAATATTTGTCAAAGCTCTCTTGCAAATACCCGTGACTCGTTGTATCGCAACTCATTGACTGCTCCTTGGAAATTTTGTAGGAACCAATCCATATTCATAATTGTGTTCAAGTACCTACGCAAGTGTGCATTGAAACTTTCACTTAACTGAGTCATCTTCATCCCAGCACAGAAAATATTGCATGCGTACGTACTTTGGCGCCCACTTCTCAAGTTTCTCATATATTTTCTGCAACCATTCAATGTGTTGCAGTTCATGCTCCTCAATCATTTTATTCCAACACAGTACAAAGTCATCTACCTCGTGGTTGAATAGAAGCCTCAACCAGTCTCTTTTGAAGCCCTTCTTGCCAAAAAGTGATCCCAAATTCTTCAATGCATTTTGAGATATATGTCATGCACAAAAAAAAATGATGTGTCTGGTAGGACAAATGAGATTGCAGCTAGCATATCTGCATCTTGATATGTGAACAGAGATGCGCTAGTACCTAACTCAACTTACTTCTAATCCCAAAATAACTAAATGCTTCAGCCTTCAAGGAAGGAAATGGAAATCGAACTTCTCTAGTCTTTTATTCTCAAGAGGTCGGTGGAGAAGCAAAATTGGACTGTTTCTGAGTAAAAGGTCGAAAACTGAAAGATTCGGACTGGTTTCCAAGATTCCTTCCATTATTAGTTTTAAATTTGTTTCAAGCCACAAATTAAATTCTCCAAGCAAAGAGAAAACGACAAACGCTTCTAGCTTCACAAATTAAAGTCTACAAAAGACAAACGCCCATGCATTACTTTATTTATTGGCCCGAACAGAACATGTAAATAAATACACAAAAGCAACGAGGAAGGTGCATAAAAGCACCTTACTATTGAACCCAGGCTGCCCATAGGAAATCATGTGAAGAAACTGAGATCTGCAACAACGTAGAGACAACGAGGAAGACGATTTCCCAAATGAAATACAGCCATCTCCTTCTTAAATGAAAAGCGAAGATTGCCCAAATGAAATCGTACGAAGAAATCTGGCGAGGATCTGAGAGATCTGAAACAGCGTAAAGAGGACGAGGAAGAAGAAGATCAGCCCAAATAAAATCGTATGAAGAAATCTGGCGAGGAGCTACGAGATCTGCAACAGCATATAGAGGACAAGGAAGATGAATCATGCTTTTTCGCTGAGGGTGTGAAGTTTACTTAATATTTAACGAATCATATCAGTAACTGAGATTAGTTGAATCATACTTTTCATGGTTTACTTAGCATTTAACAATAGCATTTCGTGAGTTAAGCTTTGTCCCAATATAAGTGTGGGGGCTTCACTAGCCTCTAACAATATTATTTAAGAGTAGTGAGCTGTTTGATATGTTTCTAAAAATGAGAAAAATTTTAGTTTGTTTATTATTTTTAGCAATAGAAGTTGTTTATTCTGTGCCTATACTTCCATTACTTATCACTCCAGTGGCCTCCATCCTATTGTAATCAGTTACACGTGCAATGTGCCCCTTCAAGTGCCACTAAATTTTACTATTCACGGGCTATGGCCTCAAAATTATAGTGGAAATCCAATCATTTGCTCTAATTTACCTCGTTTTAATCCTAATGAGGTAATCTATTCATATGGTTTTCTTTATTTATGTTCAGTGTTATCATTACCAAGGTGCAATGTTTTATTATTTCTTCTTTTCTTTTTTCTGATAAGTAAAATGTCTTATTGTTTCTGCAGATATACACAATACCATGAATTACTGGTGGCCAAACTTAGATCCATCGACAAACGTAAACTTTTGGCAATATGAATGGCAAAGACACGAGACTTGCACTGGTTGGAGTCAACATGAATACTTCACAAAATCTTGTGATGGAGTGATGAATCTTTTGAGTCCTTTGGACATCATTCTAGATTGCCCTGGTTCTCTTGGTTTGTATTTTATTTCTCTTCATTTTATAATGTTTTTGTATTTTAAGAAACTGTTATTGATAGCTAACAATTTTTTTTTATTGTTCATGTATTTTGGTCAAAACAAGGATGATACGAGGTAATCGCTACTGGATCCATAACATCATCAGTAAAGTCCAAGATTGTATAAAATTGACATCAAGCATTACTTGCAACTACGATTCTACGGTTAGACAACAGTTATATGAAATAAGATTTGCATGTACACAAGTGCAACTCAATTTCAAAATTGTACTTACAATGCTACGCCATGTACAGGTTCTCGTTCACGGTTTAATGAGAGAATTGTTCCTTAGTCATGAGTGTTGCAATATAACCGTGCAGATCTTATTTGTTGTTTATCAGTTCTTATTTGTATTGTTGTTTATGATCCAAGACTCCAAGTAGAAGTTCTCGGTTAGTTTGGGAAATATATAGTGCACTAGGCGTGATTTGATATTGACCTTGTTAAGTTATTCTAATTTCAAATTTTTGTTCCCATGGATTTTTTTGAGACTCAGATTTTTTACAGGAGTGAGTTTGGTATCCCCGAGTCGCCTTGTCTTGCCATACTATTAAGTTTTTTATAGCCGTTATTTTTTTTCTAAGCCAATATTTTCTATAGCCCAGCTACCATATCCTGATATACGATGACCCTAAGTTCTTGTTTCATTTCCTCGTCAAAAACGTTCTGAATTCTGTTTGTCTCTCTTTTCGGTTTTAACCCTTAATTTGTTCATGAATCATGGAGATTCATATGTTAGGCTGCAAAGGAAGGGAAGTTGAGGTTCAAGACAGATTCGAATATTCGTAGTTCTTGGGTGTGACAGTTCATATGAATCTCATCGAAGGATATTATATAAATGCTCAATTCGAGCATAGGATAACACAAAACTCTTTGCTTATTCCTCTTTGTTCACCTTCCACTTTTCCTCCTTAATTTGTTTTAACAATAATAAGCTAATTAATTGATCTCGTGCGTCTATATAGAATAGCCGTGTGATGACAACCTTTGCGGCGGCCACCTGTTCCGAGTTGCCTAAATTGCGAGGATCCCAGTCGAGAAGATCTGGCCTCCGGTGTATGGTGAACTCGAGACATCGGCAGACCTCGGTGCCTCCGATCTGCGCTGTTCTTTCCGCTCGTCGATCATTATCTGCCTCGACCGACACTCCGTGCTACAGAATGCTTTCTCACCTCTGCAAAATCATCCGGTAAAACACCACATACAAAATGAGGGAGCAGCCCAGGATTACTAGCCGAACCAGACCCCACTTTAACGCATATTTGTTTTCTGGTTACCCATGTTACTTGTCAACTTTGAAAATTTTAATCTGAAGAATTTTTTTAACTTTCTAAAATTACCTTACGTCTCAAGCAAATATATTAAGGATGAAAAATGTCCTGAACCCGAGGACCATTACTTCGAAGTCAGTATTTAATAAGTACTTATGTTTGCAACGAAGATGTTTATAAAGATAAACTTCATAAGATAGGAGGCAAACAATTCGGCCATGTCATTTTCAAGCCATCTATTCCAGGTAAATAAGGTTGTATACAATAACTGTGATTTCTTCTCCACTCTTGATTGTTTCTTTCCACTTGATCTTTTTTTGGTTTGATTAAGTTTATTATTTTGCAATTTTTGTTGAAATTGAAGGACGGATGGCAATTCAAAAACTTGAAGATAAAGCGTGTTAGTGTTTTGAGGATTTTTCAGAGTGGATTAGTGGAAGCTGAGTTAAGTGTACTAGTTTATAGAGGAAAACAGGTAGTCTAATATGAGTTATGAGGAAAACGAATCATGTGATAAACGGGTCAAACCGTGGATCAAAAACCTTATAGAGGAAAACGGGTAGTCTAATATGGGTTATTGACGTGACCTTATTTGCAGCCATTGGATCTTGAAAATTTAATCCTAACCGTTCATCAACACCCACACTACAAAAAAACAGGACTATAGCGGCGGTCGCTAAAAACGCCGGTTAAAGGTATTTTTTGCGGCGTTTTGCAAAAAACGCTGTTAAAGGGGGTCTATTGCGGCGGTCTTTTTAGCGGCGGTCAGTAATAAACCCCCTTTAGCAGCGTTTTTTTCAAAAACGAGAAAAAAACGCCACTAAAGGTAATGCCTTTAGCGGCGGCGGTCAATAACCGCCGCTATAGACCCACCTTTAGCAGCGTTTGTCCAAAACGCTGCTAGAAATCAGGTATGACTGCCGCTGTAGAGTTCACCTTTAGCAGCGTTTTTGTTAAAACGCCGCTATAGGTATAATTTAAAAAAATCAAAAAATCAAAAAAATATTTTATTTAATGTTAATAAATATTTTATAGACTATTTTATTCCTTTTAATACATATTTTTATTTTGTCATGTGTTTAAAAAATATTTTAGGAGACCTACATAATAAAATATGGAATTAAAAGGAGATTAATGAAAATTGAAGTTGTTATGTTGAATTAGAAATAATGTTATGAAAGTTATATCTATGATGGTTCTGATAATTGTATTTTTATTGATTAAATCTAAGTAGTTTAGACATTTATTATCATATGCTTATAATGAACATATATATTTGTAATAATTAGTAATATAATAATATTTAATACTTGGTGATATTATTTAATTTCAAACAAAAAGATATTATGAGATTAATTAGCTTATACAATTAAAGTACATAATTTAATATCTGGTCATAGTTGTTATGGTAATTGAATATTTATTGATTATATCTAAGTAATTTAAAAATTATTTATTATTATATTTATAAGTAGTGTTTATATTTGAATAATTTGTAATATAATACTAATTATTATGAAATATTATTTATTGTAAAAAAAGATATGGTGAATTTAATTTATACAATTAATTAGTGTGTAATAACAAAATAAATGTTATATTGTCAGAGTTATTAGAATAAGAAAAAATAAAAGATAATTTTTTATATCTATTATTGAAGTATAAAAAAATATTAAAGAAGTGGGAGCGAAAATTTCATTTCGCTGCAAAGTCACGTTTTCGCTCTCCGCTACTATTTTTATCAAACCGCCCATTTTCCCCGATTTCATTTTCGCCTACACCGCAGTGGGCTCCTCCTCCTCCTCACTCGGACCCTCTCCCTCCACCTGCTTCTTCTTATCCTCCACCCCCTACCTTTATCCTCCCCACCCACCTAAACGCCCCTCCATCCATAAACGCCCATTTTCCCCGATAATTCAGGTATTGTCAACTATCTCTCTGTCTCCTTGTTATTTGCTGTTGTTCAATTTTATTCATGCTCTTTTCGATTTTAGGGTTTTACATTTCCAATCCGTTTCATTGTAGGTCTCTTCAAGAAACCATTTTCACACGAAACCAAAGAAACCATATCTAGGTCTCTTCGATTCAGGGATTCATTGATAGAAGACCCAATTTCGCCCGGGTTGGGCAAGCTCCTGGAGGTAGTTCCCCTGTTCCTATTTCTTTTTTCTTTTTCGTTTTGTTTCTCTGTTTCCGGTTGCGGAGAAAAACTAGTGCAAAAAGTGCACAAGCTTGAACCTTTTTTTGGTTTTCGAGAAAGCATGTAGGGAAGACATAATTTCTCTCCTCAATTTCTTCTGCTACCAAATAGAGATTTTACAAAGGGAAGGCAGCTCTTACGGTAGAGCCCAGAGCACCAGACTTCACGCCCTTGGATGTATGTTTCATGGAAGCTTTCTATTTTTATGTTTCATGAGGTTCTAATGGTTATAGTAAGTTCTCGAATTGGTTCTCTCTTTACTTTCCCCCTTTTGACTTCTGCAGGTTCCTCTTATTTATGGGTTTGGATTTTGTTGTAGGAAGAGGTTGAACTTTTGACGAATCCAACGCTGAATCGTCAACCTAATAGTGAAAGGTACACTATATCAATGTTTCCCATTATTATGTCCTTATAGAGTTAGTTCCCCCAACTGTTTAGTCTTCTGAAGAAAGTAGATTGATTTTTGTGTTCTACTGGGTTTGTTGCGGAAGATATTCAATCACATGTAGGGAAGACATCCATCAGTATTCTGCAGAAGCAATTTCGGCAGTGTGTTTCGGAGGCAATGACCATTTTCATGGTGATTATATTTCCAAAAATTTCAAGAACTGAATTAGCTCATTGAGATGTAGTATTTTGTATTTACGTTGGCTGGTTCCTTCCTATCTTCTCAATTTTTAGCGCTGGGGTAACCATATAGAGATAATCTGCAATTGAAAATGTTACTTCTAATGTCTCCCTAAATTTATTTTTCTCTGGATATCTTTCCTCCTTAAAATGAGGTTTTTGCAGGCAAGTAAGTCCTATATGGCCTTGAAGGTGTTTGATGAAATGAGAAGTGAAAGGTGTAAACCTAATATTTGCACATATTTGCTTTGGTGAATGCATTTGCTAGGGAGGGACTTTGTGAGAAAGCAGAAGAAATATTTGAACAGCTGCAATAGTTCATACTGAGATGTGTATTGCTTTGGATATAGCCTGCTATCCTTTTTCGTGAAAGATGTCATGCCATCAGCTCATTGACCACATATTTTCAAAATAAACTAATCTCAATTCGAAATTTCATTGTGTATTCTTCATTTTTCTCGTAGCACTAAGTGAGGTGACCGCAAGTGATAAGCTGGAGGGCTTTCGAGCATCAAAAGAAGTAACTTCTGCACTATTTTCAGTTGTACAGAGGTATATTATCCCTTGTGAAGTAGGTGCATATATCAGCTCTTACTTTGTGCGTTCTATTGTTTTTATAACCATAAATAAAATGTTTGTGTTGCTTAAGTCTGGAATGCCCTGCTGGAATTCAATCAGTTGGGGTGGTAGGGATTATTTCTGCTATGTTTTTGGCAATTCATTGACAATATCAATAAAAGATGCAGTAAAGCTGGGAAAGGTACGATGTTTTACTTTTTAAATTGAGATTTTTTTGACCCGTTTTATCTAGAGTTGCTTATAGCCTTATATACAAGTAGATATTTTGTTTACATAAATCTTTTATTTATTTCTATTTCTTATGTGATGTTTATTTTCTATTACAGGAATTCAAGATAGAGGATGTTGATGTGTCAAAGGAGGAAGATTTTATTGTGTTGTGTTGTATTTGAATATTTCAGTCGGTCCTTGCTTATTGTTATTTTATATTAGAAATTTGTTACTTTTTAGATTACTTTAGAGATTCTTGTGTTTGTTGTAAAATATTATTAATCAATGATGAAGTATATTTTATTTTATTCTCTTTGTTCTTTAATTTTTTACATTCAATGAATTATGATTATTAAAATAAATTTGTATTAGATTAGGAAAATATAAGAAACAAAAATTAGTGGTATTTTAAAAATGTTGGCAAATGCTAAAAAAAAAAACTAGCATAAACCTTTAGCAGCGGTCGCGACCGCCGCTAAGCTAAAGTTCTATGCCAGCGTTTTCACCAAACGCTGCGAGGAAGACAAATTTGCGCGATCGCCGCTATAGACCCGAGGTCTTCACCAACGGTTTCGAAAAACGCCGCGATATATCTACTGCGACGGAGATATAGCGGCGGTCGATGACCGCTGCTATAGCCTATAGCTACGGTTTTGTGACCTATAGCGGCGGTTTCCGACCGTCGCTATAGGTCGATTTTTTTGTAGTGCCATCAGCATATTAATCATCGTTACCGTAACCGAACCCGTTGGAAGGTATTGCCTAATGCCTATAGGATGTTTAAGACTTTTCACATAAATTAAGCATTTTCTGATCCCATTAACATTTTATATTGTTGCTTCAGTGACGTCTTGGAAATATCGAAAACCTAATTTCCAGCTGTTGAAGTGGAATTTAAAAATGGCCAAAAGCTGTCACTATCACCTGAGAATTACTTGTTTCAAGTAAGTAATTGCCTTGAACATGTACGTATGTATGTATGTTCACGCATCTCTTCTCTAAAAAAATTCTAAACTAGTTGAAGTTTTTTCTAATAGAATCACTGCGTTCTAGGCACAACTTTATTGTTCTTGTCAGTGGTTATTTATTATATACTGATAATTTCTTCTATGGTTTATTCTACGTCAATTTTAATACAGCATTCAAAGGTGCGCGGTGCATATTGCCTGGGGGTTTTCTGGAATGGGAACGACACAAACACTCTTTTAGGAGGTATATTGCTTTAATAGACTTTTTTTTTTTGACATTTTTAAGCCATGCCATGTGCTTTCTCCTCCATAACATAAACTGGCAACTTACTTATATGTTCTTTATGCAGTATTTCTAATTGTGTTTATAATGCACTTATCTGATCTAATAGGCATCTTTTTCCGCAATAATCTTGTGATGCATGATCGTGAGAATATGATAGATTTATGAAAAACCAATTGCTCAGAGCTAGGGGAAAGGCTTCACATATCTTCAAAACGGTGTATGTTATCTTTCACTTTACAAAATCCATTTGCTGCGGATGAAATTACATTTTTACCTATTGGATTCTCATCTCATCAATTGGATAAAGTATTATATCAGAGTAGGTCAATCAGATGAAGTCATATAAGTTTTTCTAATTGAATAGGAAATCTGAGTTAGTCTATATTATGCGAGTTGGTTTTACTAGTTATCTCAATTAATATAACCGTTGACTTACTACAATCTAAATATGACCCTTTATAAGAATAGTAAATTTGTACCTAATAAATGGTAACGAGAAAGGCAATATCATGTGAGCACTGCACATGTAATATTTTCCCGTAGGAATGTTTCACCAATGGTAACTAAGACTGTTGTGGGTTATATCTTACTTTTTTCCTAAGTGAAAGAGCGTGATTCACCAAGAAAAAAGAATGAAAAGAGCGTGAATAAAAGTTTCCTCGCAGGGTGTGAATAAAAAACAATCACGCTCTTTCTCGGAGGGTGTGAATATTGAGAAAGAGCGTGATTATTTAACAAATAGCATCACGATCTGTGAATAAGCTTCTCTATATAAGTGAGGGATTCGTCCTTACGTTTTCACTACTAGCCTTTGACAATATTATTTAATGACGTTTGATATATTTCTGAAAATGAGAGAAATTTTAGTTTGTTTATTATTTTTAGGAATAGATGGTGTTTATTCTGTGCCGTATGACTTCCATTACTTAGCATTCCAGTGGCCTCCATCCTATTGTAATCAGTTACACGTGCAATGTGCCTCTCAACTACTAAGTTTCACTATCCATGGGCTATGGCCTCAAAATTATAGTGGAAATCCAATCATTTGCCCTAATTATCCTCCATTTGATCCTAATGAGGTAATCTATTCATATGGTTTTCTTCGTTTATGTTCAGTGTTATCATTTCCAAGCTCCAATGTTTTATTATTTCTTTCTTTCTTTTTTATAAGTAAAATGTCTTATCTTTGCAGATATACAATGACCATTATCTTCACAATACCATGAATTACTGGTGGCCAAACTTAGCTCCAACTACAAACGTTAACTTTTGGAGAAATTAATGGCAAAAACACGGGACTTGCACTAGTTGGAGTCAACATGAATACTTCACAAAAACCTGTGATGGAGTGATGAATCTTCATAATCCTTTGGACATCATTTTAGATCACCCTGGTTCTCCTGGTTTGTATTTTATTTCTCTTCATTTTATAATATGTTTGTATTTTAAGAAAATGTTATTAATAGCTAACATAATATTTTTTTTATTGTTCTATGTATTTTTGTCAAAACATGGATGATACGAGGTAACCGCTACTGGATCCATGACATCATCAATAGAGTCCGAGATCGTATAAAGATTGACGCCAAGCATTGCTTGCAACTTCGATTCTAGGGGTAGACAACAGTTATCTGAAATAAGATTTTGCATGGACCGAAGTGCAACTCAATTTCAAAATTGTACTTACAATGTTACGCCATGTATAGGTTCTAGTTCACGGTATAATGGGATCATCTTTCCTTAGCCATGAGTGTTGCAATAAAACCGTGCATATCTTATTTGTTGTTTATCAGTTCTTATTTGTATTGTTTTTTATGATCCAAGACTCCAAGTAGATGTTCTCGGTTAGTTTGGAAAATAGATAGTGCAGTATTTGTGATGATGCCGAGAATCACCACAGTACTCGGGGGTGACCAAGGGTCCGAAGACTCCGATGAGCAAGTGAGTGTTTGAGAGAGAAGGCGAGTATTCTGAAGACAGAATTAAACTTCTCCAGAATACGAAGGAGAATACCTGACTATTTATATAGAAGGCGGTAGAGTCCCAAATGGAGTTGAATGGCCCGAGCTTCAGGACTCCTTATGTAACACCCCTCTCTTGAGTTTCAGTTATTTAATTTAGTTTTATGTATACAATATAAGTTATCATATATGTTCTTATATGAAATAGGCTAAAATGCTCCGTACGTCCCTGGGGTATGACCATTTCCCAACTTAGTCCTTAGGGTATGAATTTCCCTTAAAAAACCCCTGGGGTTCGGCCCTATTCCCCGAAGAGTCCTGCCGTCAACTAAATGGACGGAAATGCACACGTGGCTGACGGCGCACACGTGGAAACTGACATGCAGATTACCAACCAATCGCAGTGTGACACGTGTCAGTGAATAAAAAATAAAAGATTTTTTTTTAAAAAAAATTAAAATTTAATAAAAAAAATATTTTTTATTATTAAAAAAAAAAAGACAGGGGAAGGATCGGATCCGCCACCCCGGGCGCGGGATGGGGGAGGTCCCCCAGCCGCCCCAGACCACCGCCCGGTGGAGGAGGCATGGGCGGCCAGCGGAGGGAGCCTCCTCCACCGGGCAGTGGTCTGGGCGCGCCCGGGGCTGAGGGAGGTCCCCAGCAGCGCTGGTGGGGGAGGATTTCTCCTCCCCCCGCTGGCCGCCCAATTCTGGGCGGCCAAAATACCCACCGGCCTATGAAATATTTGGGAAAGGGTCATACCCCAGGGACGTACAGAGCATTTTAGCCTATGAAATATTTTTTTCTTCCTTGCAAGTTAGGATATAGTGTTTGACAGGGCAGGTGCTAGAGTGAAAGGGTCATGGTTGTTACAAAAGGTAGCCGTAACACGGAGCAGGGGGTGGGGCAAATCCAGCGCATTTTCACTCAATTGTATGAATTGGGTGGCCAAAATACCCACCGGCCTATGAAATATTTGGGAAAGGGTCATACCCCAGGGACGTACAGAGCATTTTAGCCTATGAAATATTTTTTTCTTCCTTGCAAGTTAGGATATAGTGTTTGACAGGGCAGGTGCTAGAGTGAAAGGGTCATGGTTGTTACAAAAGGCAGCCGTAACACGGAGCAGGGGGTGGGGCAAATCCAGCGCATTTTCACTCAATTGTATCAATTATCCTAAAAAGGTAAGGCAACAAAAAATTGGAAAGGGCTTTGGTCCACATTGTTTTTTTTTTTTTTTCTGTGCTTCGAAATTATTGATGTATTACAAAAACAAGGACAGAAACAGGGCCCAACAGACATAAAAGAAACCAGAGACCCGTCGAAGATACGGACTTCAAGCCCCTTACAATTTTGGTAAATCTTTGCAAGGAGAAAAAAAAAGAAAACGAAACTTATATTACCCATGGAATTGCAGGTCCCATGTCTGTAAGTATAGTACCTACAATAAGGTCCCAAGTAAGGCATGACCCGCATTCGATCACGCTTAAGCATATATACTTTCTAAACCTCCAAAGAATCGGGCCAAGCGGAGCACAGAAACTCCAATTCATCACAACCATCGCCCCTGGAGATATCAACGAGCAAGCTAAGGTGAAGGCGTACATCTTCCCCATAGCTATCAGCTCCAGGCTTAGGAAGAGAGACGCACCCATCAAACATAGTGGCTTCGATTTTGATATTATCATTGTCTTCGAATCGACTTCGCATGTGATCCACTGCTGATCCGATTGATCTCTACCATAAAGGAATTGAATTTCGTTGCGGCCTATATTATATTTCCCCATAACAAACATAAGGCCAAATCTAAGCTCATTATGCTCTCATTACGCTCTCAGCCGTAGTGCTTGGTGGTGGGCGGGGGTAGAGTTTGATGGGGAAGGAGCATCGTGTGAAAGGAGGGGAAAATTTTGAGCGAGAGAAAGAAAGGGGAGGTGAGAATGAAAATGGAGAGAGAATGTGAGATGAACACGCTTTCTTGCATTAAGTTTAAATTATGAATTTTTTTGAATTTTAAATTTTGAATATGAGAAAGAATGTAACATGAACCAGTTTTGGCATAAAAGAGAACCGCGTAAAAAAAAATTGAGAGGAAACCTTCCAAAAGTTTTTAATAAAAAAATAGGTCAACATCAGTAAGAAGCAGCATAACGCCAGACCCGTGTAGCATTTACCTTTCTCTTTAGTCTGTGACTCTGTGTTGTAGATATCGACGTGGTTCGTGTAATAAAAAACACGAATTTTTTACATTCTTTTATATTACTCCATTGTACGAGGCATTCTTCGAGACCTCCGACGGATCTAACGCATCAGTTCGGTTCAATTGTTACAATATTTTATATTACTCCATCGTACGGAATTTTTTTTTCCTTGTAACTCGAAAACAAATTTATTATGTCCGAATTTTGTGGGATTGAGTTGGAATTGACTTGGCCAGACTAGAGAATGCAGTGAGTAAGTTGGGCTAAAATTTGAAGTGATCATACATTCCCGAGATAATTGCTTTTGTATCACAACTCTTAACAATCCATTCACTTTTATTAGAAAAAAAAGCGAAAAAGAAAAGAGAAATGTAAAACTATTGCATGTGATATATATAAAAATCGAATTAGTTTTCATAATTAAGGCTGCACAACTGAAAATTCGGTCCGATTTTTTGGACGGACCAAATTTTCGGTTGTACATAAATAGTAGGATCGGATTGGTCTAATACGGTCCGGTCCGGACCGATTTTATTTTTAAAATTTTTTTTCGAAAGGGAAAGGATATGTCAAAATGTAGAGTTTTAATTTAAGTTAAAACTAAACTTTTTAAATTTGTAATTTATATTAAAAAATATATAAAAAAACATTTTTGTACGATCTAAACTATATCCTAACAACTAGTAACAAGTGCTCTTTTTCATTGCCACAATTGCAGCCAAAGAAAATAAATTTTAATAAAACAGACATCCAGTAAATAGCATAAGTCCAAACTTACAAGTGTAAATTAGATGTTTCATGATATATGTTTTCTAAAACATTAAAGAAGCTCTTCTATTTAACTTAAAAGAAGAGACATCAAACCACTTAATCCCAAAATGCTTTGGAATATTATGCCTACAATTATTGCCCCTTGTAGTTCCCTCATTATGTCCTGAATTTCTGCGGTTAGATAGTAAAGGATAAGTGGACCTCAAAAGAGGAATCGTTACCTAAACTCGTTCGAACATTTTGAGGGGAGAATCGTTGGGCATATGAATCCAAAAGAAAAAAAAAACGTTAGTAATTGGTTCAAGGAAAGCAAGAAATTCTAAAACTCACAGTCAGTCACCTTGCTGCGAGAACGGGTGTGGGGCACCATGATGTTCCTCGAAAATTTTGATCTCTTTCGTTTGGGGGAAAGGGACTGGAGCAGGAATGTCGACGACATTGGAGACCTCGATTTTATCCAAATCGTTTGGGGGAGAGGATGAAGAGGACCAAGACGAATGACGACAGATTTTGAGAGAAAAAATTTAAAACAAAATTTTGGAGAGAGAGAGTGTGTAGCATGTGGCGGAAGATAAGCAGGGAAAAAATTCAGCCGACTGTGTTTAGCCAAGCCGAGTTTTTCGGCTTTATTTTCCATCCCACCTCATTAAATGAGGTGTCCATTTCCTGAACATGAGATCTGAGATTTAAAATCTCAGCCCTCCCTTAACACCCTTCGTACCTAGCCACTTAGCACTAAATCCAATCCCCCTTGTAGTTAGGAGGTGAATCCGGAGCAAGGGTTCGCGAAGGTGGACTTTGTCCAGTTCTGGAGGGACTTGGTGGGATCCTCCAAGGACTGACTATGACTAAGGTGGGTGAGACAGAGCTTGTCGCTCGGATCTGAGAAGGATGGAGAGAGGTGAAGGAGGATAAGAAGCCGAGTCAAGAGAAGACGCGGTGACCTGAAACATACGAGGCGTAAGGATAGCGACAATACGGGAAGGGGCGTTTGGTCATTTCGCGAGGGTTCAATTCCAGTTCTGGGGAACCAGCGGCCATTGTTGTCCTCAGGCCCACTGGGAGAAGATTGATTTTATATTTTTATTCGCGCATTCAAGGAAAAGGCCGGGTTTCGTTTCTTCAACCAAACCAACTCCTCTCCGCCATTTCCGTTTACCCACAAACACATTCACACATACATGCAATGCTGACTCGCTTAGAACAAAAAAAGAAAAAGAAAAAAACAAAAGCAACGACAACTCTATTAATTTTTTTTATAGCCGTCGTACTGGTAGTGGGGATGGACCAACAGACAAAGATTCTCTCCTAATAGGGAATTATCTAATGTATCCTAACAGTCCATTGGATGGATGACAACACATTAATGAATCCATCCAATAGTCTGTATTAATGACAATACATGAATGAATCAATTAAGAAAATTTTCTTTTTGATTTTGTATTTTTTTTATCATTTAATACAGACCATTGGATGGATTCATTAATGTGCTGTCATTCATCTAATGGCCTGTTAGGACCCATTAGATAATTCTCTCTTAGGAGGGAATCCTTCTCCTGGACCAACAATCTAGTAATTCTACATGCAAATCTCTAGTAATAATATATTTTTATAGAAAAACTTAATTACTAAATCAAACTCTGAGTCATAAGCATAAGCAACTTATTTTGCTTAATCCCTCGGATGCATGGATTACAACCTTTTTTTTCTAATTGATCATCAAAGAAACATGAATTGAGCCCACAAAATCGTTGACATTTCTTATTTATTTTTTTAAAAGAAAAACTTGTGGTAAGGGCGCTCTACTGAGAAACTGTTCTTGATACTGGCATTAATGGACACTCAGACGGGTCCGTAACTCCATATAGTGCGGCAGTGCCTGCCTTGCAGGGATGAATAATTGAATATCAGTCACATGTCCTACTGCTGCCTGCAGTTAGCTCCATGTGTGAAAATGTTTCACAAACTCACTCTATCACTATGTACCAAAACATACTCTCCTTTTTTTTTCCTGTTTAGCCCAGTAAATAAATAAATAAATAAAACTTCTTTTATGGGCTCCTCTTCAGGTTCAATGATCCTATCGATTATCTCACACAAGATAGAACTTAGTGCGCAAACATTGCAATATCACTTGGAATGGGGGATCTCTCATAAACATCTAAGATGGCATACGTGCTTGGATCATGATTCATGATTAGTTTTGCTTTAATCGTCCTCGAGGTTACAAATGGAAAGGATTTGGTAGATTTGACAGGGAATAAGAATGGGAGGGTAAGAAACGAATATAATTATTGCCAGCAGGCAGAAACAGCGAGCTTTTAGCATGATTCTTTTTTTTCCTAAGTGAAAGAGCGTGATTCACTTAGACAAAAAAAAAAAAAAAGAGCGTGATTCATCGACAAAAAAAAAAAAGAAAGAACGTGATTTACCCAGAAAAAAAGAAAGAAAGAAAGACAGTGATTCGCTAATAATAAAAAGTGTACATGAGAAAGCAAGGAAGGATGACGAAAAAATATTCAAAATTATAAATTCATACTTTATATTCGGTATTAAGCTGAAAATAGTTGAAGGTTTAAGCAAAAATAATACATATGCCGAATTCGTTAATAATAAAAATCATAGAAAAAATAATATGTAGATAAATCAAATAACTCGGGTATCACATATGACCTCAAAATTATAGTGAAAATCCAATCATTTGCTCCAATTTACCTCGATTTAATCCTAATGAGGTAATCTATTCGTATGGTTTTCTATATTTATGTTCAGTGTTATCATTATCAAGCTACAATGTCTTATTATTTCTTCTTTTCTTTTTCTGATAAATAAAATGTCTTATTATTTCTGCATATATACACAATATCATATCTTCACAATACTATGAATTACTGTCGGCCAAACTTAGATCCATCGATAAACGTTAACTTTTGGCAATATGAATGGCAAAGACACGGGACTTGCACTGGTTGGAGTCAACATGAATACTTCACAAAAACTTGTGATGGAGTGATGAATCTTCCGAGGCCTTTGGACATCATTCTAGATCGCCCCTGGTTGATGAAAATCAAGAAACCGTTTTGAAGGATCTTGTTCAAGTTCCAATTGGGACGGTTACGAGGGTACAAGACCGAGCCAAGAAGTTTAAAGATGTACTCAATTGTCTAATTCAAGAGGCATGAACTCAAGCAAATGTGTGGAGGCCCATTGAGCATGATACACGTGATCAACAAAAGATTGTCAACATGATTCAAATTCTAGAAGGTTCCGGTAAAGGCTTATTTTAAATCTCGGCGTAGGCGGACATTTGAATCGAAATATAAAACTCCGGATTTTAAGGAGCATTTGAATTTTAAAATTCAAATGGTGGCTTATCCTAATTTTTAGGAATATTTGTTTTGAATTTGAATTCAAAACAAATGCTAGTTTATCCATTTTCTTTAGCCGGATTTTTAGGAATATTTGAATTTGCACTTGAATCACTTTTCAAATGTTGGTTTATCCTTTTTCTTAGCCGGATTTTTAGGAGCATTTAATTTCTTTCAAATTTGAACTAGTTTCCTATTTTAATTAGATTCCTATTCTTGGAGGGATGTTACAAGTATATTTATAGGGCTATTTGTTAAATCATTTACATTTCTTATTTTATTTAAAAAAAAACATGTGGTAAGGCGCTCTCTGAGAAACACTATGCACTTTTTTTTGTTTGGAAAGAAAACTGGTGAAGTTTGATAGTTAAAATTTTGGATTATTGAAATTGGTGAAAAAGTTAGGAGTAAAAAAATTTAAATAAATTTTTTATATTTATTTGAAATGAAAAATGATAATTTGATTGGACAATAGAGAATTTTGTATAATTATTTTATTGAAGCAAAATGTTGGGTGCCCGAAATTTTTGCTCTCAGATGGGTCCCTAACTCCGTGTAGAGCTAAATGAACTTCAATCACGAATGTTTCTCAACTATATAAATATTCCGATTTTTATTGGAAGTCAAAACTACATTAGCACAAATGGGGAGAACAGTAAACCTTGATTTTTACCAAGATAGACTTCAAAAGATATACTAAAAGATGCGTCTCAAATTATAAATCATATCCAGAACTTCTTATTTCCATCAAGATGCAATCCAATTGATAGTAAACAAAAGGGAAAGGAAACAAAAATTTAGAACAATATCTAAAAGACTTGACTGATATGCAAGACATCATCTAACAACAATTGAGCACAGATTAAAACTGGTCTAAGAACCTGTCTCCTGTTTGAAAGATCCCTTCAACATCTTCAAGAATTCTCACAAATACATTTTCGGTCTTTAGATTCATTTGCTCCCTGACTGAGGGTAACTTATGACCTGCATCGAGCCCCATACTGCACGGCCAATTTGAAGATTAGTCATTTCTTTGGTAGAGGAGTCATACAAGACAAGCTGTCCATCAAGTTTTTCCAAGAGCACAGTGCCATGCTTCCAAAATTGTAATGGCCGGCAAATTCCTGTTAGAGGTCCGACGGTGCAGAGCTTCACCCAAGACTCCTTAACTCCATATTGAAGCAACAGCCATATGTCGAAGCAAATCTCCGACTCTTTTTGGGCAAAGGGACGAACAGCCAGAGCTACCTTTTCATTTAGAACAAACAAATATTTGAGAATAATAAATTCTTTCCGTGATAAAATTTCATCCGGAAACACTGTTGTTACGAAAACCTCATTGCTCATGTCGAACGTCAAAATACCCTCCCAATTAGATTCGCCTGATGATGACCACCAAGAAGCTCTCCCATTCGTGTATGTATTCATATGAATAGAGCCACAAATGTCAAGCCCAGGAGGGACAGAACGGAGAGAACTTTCAACTTTACTCCAAGAATTGGTGCTTAAGCTATAAACCTCACATAGGTATACGACGCCGATTTGATAATAGGGTACGAGAGGATCGTCCGGTTCATATACGGTAAACATTTTTATTATTTTGTAGTCATTAGTTTTGTCATCAAAACCAAATCCTAGACCATCAATTGCTACTCGATAGTCAGCAGGAAAGCGTGGCAGGCTTGACTCGGGGACAACCTTTGTGTCATTAGTGTTAGGGTTCCATAGAACAGTGTGCAAATCGTAGTTATCCCAGAGACAGACCAGACCATCGCAGCAACCGACGATAAAAACTTTTACTTTCTCTTCGATCCCGAGATACGGTGAAGGCATAGTTTGTGTAAGAGACACCTGAAGCGTTTCGTAAGAAAGCCTGGAGACAACGAAATCCTTGGTGGTCGAATCCCGCCGGTTGACGAGAAAGTGGGAGTCCTTATTCTTTCCGGAGATAGAGAGGTTGTGGAAGACGCAATCTTTGATGAAGTTTTTATCGGAAAGAAGCGCGTACCAGGATTTGCAGAGGCACTTGAATCGCAAGAGAGACACTAACGGCAGGAATAGCAGAATCTGTATCACCACATCTTCAGGCAATTCGTTGGGAATCGACATTTGGGTTTCTTCTAGGTTACAGACTATTGAAGGAAGGGTTTGGATTCTGTGCGAAGGTTAATGGTGCGAAGCTTGTTAAGGGGCTGAGATTTTGAGGAGCGGTCACACGAGGACGGATTCCCTTCCGAAGGAACGGTCAAGATTAAAAGAAAACAAAACAACGGTTAATACATGTCCACGTCATTTAATGAAAAAAACAAATTTGGGTGTTTTGGTTTCCTTCAGGTAAGCATGCATTTTGCCCCAATTTATAAGTATAAGATGCCTATTTCGATTGAATTGTGATGTAATTGGTTTTGTATCATAGGAATCAGGGGGTTTAATAACTCGAAAACTATAAACTCTTGAATATTGTGGTTGTGAGTAAGACAAGCTGGCTGAGGCGTATATTGGGTGATTAGAATACATCGATCAGCAAGAATGTATTAGGATGTGGTATAAAGAAGAATATCAGCAATAATGCAAGCGCCTTGGGAGCGCACAAACTCACTAAAAGAAAAACGAAAACTAAAAAAGAAAAAAAAAAAAGAGAATATCTGCCATTGTTTAGTTCTCCCAATTCTCTTGTCTGCACTTGTCTCTGGCTGTCTCTATTATTGTTTAATAGTACAGGGGTGAAGTGGGGTTTGTTTTTTGCCCTCAAGAATGCTGAGTTAGTTTGTACTTTTTTTACTACTGCTATGTTGTGATGCGGGAACTTGGCAACTTATTTATATTATATTGATACCCTTTATTTATATGAGAGATTGGATACCCCAACTTGAAGATGTTGATCCATTGCGTTATGCACCTCCACATACATAACATATAGGTGCGAAAATTTAAACTCATGTTTTTTGGATCTTTTCTGCTGGATAAGAAAATTTGAACTTGCTGCTAAAAACTTCTAAGTTTTTAGGCTCCAATATTGAGTTTTAGCGGTAGAATTTATTATTTCCAACTTGTAGATGATGAGGTTTTCTTGGGCCTGACTTTCTTCTTTTTCTGACTGGAATATAGAAGATGTATTGGGTTTTGCTATTAGGAGATGTATTGGATTTTTGAGTAGTACATGAATGGATGGTTGTGCGACGGAGTTCCAATGAATGAAATATAATTTGATGATGAGTAGAACATGAATAGATGGTTGTGTGCAGGCTCAAGTAGGAAGATTTTGTGGACAAGATGTTGGGAATCTGACAAGCTTTGCACCTTCGTGATCATCTCTTAAACTGGAACTCCTTCTGAGATGAGTCCTGCTGGTTTAGTTGTTTGAGGGTGCTGATGCCGTGTGATCTGTCTGCCCTCTGTTGCATAAGGTTGCCGTGTTTTCTGTTTGATGATCTCCTTTTGTTTTGCTGTTTTGTTGCAGCCATAATTTGAGCTATTGTTTCGCTGTTGTTGTTTTGCCTCTGTGCTGCAGCTATGTTTTTCCTACTGTTGTCTCTGCTGTTTCTGTCTGCTGCGGTGTTTCCTCGCGCACTCGTTTCTGTTGTGTCTACTGTGCCTGTTCTATGTTGTATCTGCTGCTGCTCTATTTCTGTTGTAATAAGCAATGCTGATATTTTGAACTTGAAAAACTAGATGGTGACGAGATCAATGAGATTATACGGGCGAAGACTTCAAAGCATCAGATGGCACCTTTGCATTTCTGGGACAAAAACTGATGAGCAGGTTCTGTACTTCACAGGTTCAATAAAGCTAATTCTAATTATGGCTGTAGGTCATTAAATAGAGCCATAATCATTCCATACCTAATCATAATGTAATTAAAGCCCTTCCTTCAATTTTATGGGTTTGTTTGTAACATCAGCATGAGATGACTTAGAAAGATGACTTTGGACATTTCAAAGAGAAGAAAAATAAAAGCTCAACTTTCAATATGTCCATCGGATTAACCCCATTAGACCTTCCTCTCTGTATTCCATCGGCAGCGAACTGGATGGATCACACAAAAGCATTTGCTAGTTTTATCAAGAGACAAAGGTCTATGCATCTGTCCAAGCAGCAAAAACTGGCATGTGAGGCATGGAGATTGCAGGCCTCAGTTCATGAGCTGATGGAAACCAAGAATTCGCAGCACCAGTTGGACTAGCGAACAACTTGGATGCAGATGGAGGGAATCCAAAGAGCACTGGTAGGCTTGTTCTATCCGGGCTACCTTCTCTTGAGCTACGCAAGCTTGTCACTAAAGATGAAGCATTAGAAAAAAGAGTTCCCATCTTGGCCGAGTCTTCTATGTCTGGCTGAATCATGATGTCCGGAGCCACTGAGAGACACGGGGTTCTGTAATTTTCAGTTTTTGATGGCTTGTGATCAATTTCTTGGGTGGATTGATAGATTGTCATTTGTCAAGTTTCATCCCAAAACCAATTGGCAATGAGAAGAGGTGGCCCAACAGGTATATGAAGCACAAGATTAAATTATCCATAATCAATGTGAGACTCTAACACTCTCTCTCACGTGTAGACCGATTCGCATTCATTATTCTTTGGTGGGAGAATTGCTTCCATGTTGCTATTATTTGTGGGAGGGTGGTTCAAAGCATCAATAGTGAATCCGGTCTCCCTATTACGCTTAGCAAGTTCTCCAGCAAGAAGGGTACTGCTTGCCATGATTCGTTCCACATGGTACCTTGTTATGTCAAAGTTCGTCACAGCATTTACCCCACGAAACTTAATAGTCGCTATGTCATAGGCTTCAGCTGCTTCCTCTTGGGTGCCTTTAAAATTTCAATGACCATGAGTTTGGCTTATCATAATGAAAATGCAAAGTGCTTCCTGATCTAATTGCGTATACGGCCATATAGAGTTAAAGATTTTAAGTTGTTTTTGGTGCTCGTGTCTGTGACAAAACAGCTTCAGAAAAAAACTTGGTCCCACAGGTAGTCAAGCACAAATGGTAAACTGGCTCGAGATCGGCCTTATGACACGATCGTTTTGGTCCCCCCTCCTACATTTGTTCGCAGACCCCCCGGGGTACCCGGTACCCGGAATTTTTTGCTTCTTTTAACAAAACGATCGTTTTGTTAGTCCCACAAAGAGCTGCAAGAGACCAAGCGAAACACCAACCGTTGCAATGGAACAAAGGCAGAGTCCACAGATATACTGCTTCATTTATCCCCCAAATGAGAGGATTATTCAAAGCCACGAGATATGCTCCCCGGTGACTCAACACCAGTCCCTTAGGACTAGCTGTCGTGTCAGACGTGTAACCCAAAGCAATGCTCTGCCACTCATCCTCTGGTGGTTTCCAAGCAAACTCAGGGTCACCAGCTTCTAGGAATTTCTCATATTCAATGGCCCCTTTTCCAAAAGCATATGTGAGGACACTAGGGTCGCAGTTTTCATCAGCTATGACAATTAAGAGTGGAGGTTCATAAGTTGGGTTTTCTCGGCCAAGATTTTCAAAGCTTTCTCTGCTAAAGCAAAAAACTCTCGATCCACCATCACAACTACAGCTGAATCAGCTGATGAATGGCCAAGAAGGAATGCAATGGCCGACTCATTAAGACGAATATGGTAGTTAGAACAGCTCCAACCATCGGAACTCCAAAATGAGCTTCGTACGTGACTGGGGTATTTGGGGCAATTATTGCTACCTGTTAACAAAAACCAGGAAGAAAAAAACGATCGTTTTGCTAAAGAAACAAAAAACCCCGGGTACCAGGGGGTCTGCGAAAAAATTGGGGGGGGGGGGGGGGGGGGGTTAAACAAAACGATTGTTTCGGTAAAGAAAACAAAAAACCTCAAGTACCTTGGGGTAATGATCTTTGCTCATCATTATGTTTTAACGCTTCATCCAACGTATTTTAAGACATTTTAATTTCTGATGATTGAGCCTTTCCTGAGTCAGTGAGAAAGCTCTGCTTTAAGTCTTTCTTCAGAGTTCTAGCAAGCCCTTCTTTGACCGGGCATTTCTGCGAGTTGATTCTACACCCATTTCTGGGTATTTTCTGCCACATCTCATACCCGTAGTACCGGGTCTTGACCACGTAATCAAAGGCTTTAAAGGGTCTCTGAAGTGGAAGATTTTTTATGTGCGGGACCTTCCGCTTTCACACTTGAGCAAATTATATATATATAGCTAGCGACTTAGTAGGTCTATGGCCTCTAACGTTTTTTAAGACATTTTAATACAGGTCATCGGATAAATTCATTAATGTCCTATCACCCATCCAATAGTCTGTTGGGACCGACTAGATAATTTCCTCCTAAGAGAAAATTCGAGTCCCACAATCAGTTGGAGATGACCGCACTACATAGATAGGAGAGGAATTCTTCAACAGGTCCATATTAGCGACAAGCGGCTTCGGGTCCTCCAGTAAAACACCACATACAAAATGAGGGAGCAGCCCAGGATTACTAGCCGAACCAGACCCCACTTTAGCACCAAGCCCACTTGACACCACTTTAGCACGCAACCCACTTGCAAATCCACGGCCTAGAGAAGAAGAGATCTTATTCGGATAAGAGCCAGCTTTAAAGGCAGGCTTTTTCTTCCTTTTTTGGGTCCAGTTGTATGATTGCAACACCACCTTCTGTTCTTCTCCTCACTCACAAGGTATTATACGGAGTCTACTTTGTTTTGATCTGTATTATTCGGGATTCTATTTTCTTCTACGCCATCTGTTTGCGTAATTGTGCTAATGAATCTTCTTTTCTTTTTCCAATAGAAAAATAATAAACGATGAAATTGAGAAATCTCACCACACAGATGTTGTGAGTGGCTTTGATATTTTATAGGAGTCTCAGTACAAGTTAAGAGCTGCGTACATGTTGCAGCTGTAAAAGATAACGACTATAAACAAATCAAGAATACAACAGCTAGATATTATCTAACGTTACAATTGAGGAAATTGTGGGATCCTTATCAAGTTGAGTTGGTAACTTTGAAGTTTAAATTCCGTGAAGTTCGTAATTTGTTCCGCTAATAGCCTCCCTCAAACTGTGCCTGATCACCACGCACAGTTTGGCGCGCAAGAATTCCAAAGCAGCTTGTGTCTGCGCTTTTGTGAATACATCAACGATTTGGGAGTGAGTAAGGACATGACGAGTGACCAGCAAACTGAGAGACGCTTTCACAAACATAACGATAATCTATCTCAATGTGCTTACTTCTAGTGTGAAAAATCGGATTCCACGTCATTAACAAGGAGCTTAGATTGTCACAAAATAAGGTCGGCGCATGAGACAAGGAAATATGTAGATCACAAAGTAAAAATGTTAACCATGTCAAGTCGGCAGTGGCTTGGGCCATAGCACGGTATTCGGCTTCGGAACTGGAACGAGACATAGTTGGTTGCTTCTTTGCACACCATGAAATAATGTTGCTTCCTAAAAAGGTGCAGTACCCCGTGGACATCCTAGAAAGGTGCATATAAGTTCAGAGTACTTGAAGATTGAATATGAAGGCCTAGATGTATTGTCCCCTTCACATACCGTAAGATGCGCTGAACCATGGTAAAATGATCATCAGTCGGTGCTTTTAGGAATTGAGAGGCATGATTAACACTAAAAGATATATCTAGATGTGCAATGTGAGGTACTGAAGTGCCCCTACTAAGGTCCGATAATCGAGGGTCCTTATAAAGTGACAAGCTCGGGTTTGGCTTGAATTTCTGACACATTGGAGTGTGAATCGGCTTTGATTCATGCATAGCATCCCGTTCTAACAAGTCGATGACATATTTAGTTTGATGAAGGAAGAGTCCATCGGTCATGTAGCCACATGAATACCCAAGAAATAGTGAAGGAGTCAAGGTCTTTCATTACGAATTCACTATGCAAAGAAGTTAGGAACGACTGTATAAGTGAGTCACAAGAACCGGCGAGTATTATGTCATCGACGTAAAACACCAAGATACCACGATCCGACTGATTGATAAATAGACTAGGGTCAGCAGAGCTACAAATGAAAATAATTTGAAGGAGAAAGGAATTAAACCTGTCAAACCAAGCCCGATGAGCTTACTTCAGGCCATAAATACTTGCTCAGTGAGAAATAATGAAGGAATGTGTTATTTACGTCTAATTGGCGAATGCTCTATCCTTTTACAACGACAATAGAGAGAACTAATCGTTTAGTTCCGGGCTTCTCCATTGGAGAATAGGTCTCAGAAAAATCAATACCATCAACTAATGGTAACCCTTCGCAACAAACCGAGCCTTGAGGCGGTCAAGCTAGCCTTCTGCCTTTAGCTTCGATTTAAATACCCATCGAGAACCAACAACGTTCATAGATGGTTGTCGAGGCACAAAAGTCCATGCATGTTTCATTTTGTGAAAGGGCAACAAGTTCATCCTCCATTGCTTTCCTCCAACCAGGATGTGAAAAAGCAGAGCGAATATTACAAGTTCATCCTCCATGCATGTTTCATTTTGGCTTCTGGATTCCAGCTTGTGCTCGAGTCACCATGGGATGAGAAGGTGTTGTTGCAGAATGGATAGAGGTGAGCTATTCTCCAAATTATTGTGTAATGGGTGGAATCTCTCCTCATTATCTGAATGAGGATCGAAGGAGGTTGGACATGATGGAGGCGTAGCATGTTGTGAAGAGTTTGGACATGAGTTAGAATGAGCAACGAAGCCAATAAGGGAGCATCGGTCACTGGTGGTTTCGTTTGTTCCTTTGAGGAAGTAGTAGAACATATGGGATCAACTCGTGGAGGTGGTGAAATGGTCCACTCCTTGAATATAGTAATTAATGGATCTGGTGAGCCTTGCTTGCAACTGTCCGAGTTTTTTAAGTGAAGGATAGACTCGTCGAAAACAACATCCCTAGAGACAAACACACGTCTCGAAGGAGGATAGAAGCATCTATACCCTTTATGCCTGTCACTGTAGCCCATGAAAACACAAGGTAATGACTTTTTATCAAATTCGTTGTCCTTATAATCCCATAAATAAGGGAAGCAACGTGAGCCAAATATACTTAAGCAACCATAATATGGAAAGTGCCCATATAGCTGAAAAAAGGACTGTCCCACTGAAGAATTGAGGAGGAAACCAGTTGATTAAAAATACAGCCGTGGTAAAAGCTTCAACCCAAAAATATTTCGGAACATTGGCATGAATCATCATGGTTATTCCCAATTCACGAATGACTCTATGATGTCTATCAACTATCCCATTATGCTTAAGGGTGTAAGGACATGAAAGCTGGTGAATAATCTCAGATGTTTGCAAGTGAGTTTGAAAAAGATGATTAACAAATTCACCTCCACCATCATTTTGAATTATTTTAATGACCTGCCAAATTGTCGGGTCACATACTTCTCAAATAATAAGAACTAATGAAAGAAGTCTGATTTCTTTTTCAAGGGAATCAACCAAATGAACTTTGTAAAGTCGTCAACAATAGCAGCATAATACTTAAATGAATTCACAGAAGTAACAAGAGTAGGTCCCCAAAAATAAATGTGAATTTTTTTCGAAAGTGATGGTAGTCTTGGAATAAGAAGACAAAAAAAGGAAGTTTGGAAAATTTTTTCCAGTTGACAACTCTCACATGAGGATGTTGCTCTATTTGCAGTGACCTTTATTAAACCAAACTGACGGAGATGTGCGACTATAGCAGCTTGAGGATGTCCAAGGTGTCTGTGCCACGTGTCATCAAAAACAACCCAAAATCTAGTTGAGAAGAGCGTCGTTGGATAAGCACAAACAATGTATAGATTACCCCGTCTTATTCCCTTCGTCAGTACTTGCTATGTAACTCGATCCTTTATGACAAAATCACAATCAGAAAATTCACAATTCATTGGATAGTCAGAGGTAAGTTGTCCAATGGATAACAAATTCCTTTCTAACTGAGGAACTAAAAGAATATCATGTAAATAAGTCAATAAAGAACCATTGTAAATACTAGTGTTCCCAACAAAAACATGGTCAGAACCAGTATAAGGAAGAATATTGTGTAAACTACCTGCATGAGAGGTATATGAGCTGATGCCCTTGTATCCGTAGTTCATTCCTCATTGCTATCATTAGCATCAAAATTGAATGTCGAGAATGTCCGAGGGAGATTATCCAGCTGAATAGAGTGATTGAAGAGGTGCCAACAGCTTTGAAGAAAAAAAGGACCCCCATGGTCGTCGATCTCTAACAAACGAAGAACATGAAGAACCCTAAATAAATTCCCAAATCCCTAAATACCTAATTCATTCCCTAAATTACTTCGCGATGTCAATGAGAAGATCTTCGTCGTCTTCCATTAGCAATGGAAGACAGGAAAGAGCTGAGCTAGTACGCGAATCACTCTCTAAACTTCTCTCGCATGCATCATGGTTTTCGGTTTTGGAACAAATGATGGTCAGGATGTCATGGGAAACCCCAGAAGAAGGTAGATGAGGAACGAAGCTACCAACAGAACAACAACAAAAACTACAACCGTATAGGAACCCATAGTGCAAAAGACGCCACTTTTCATATTCCCCTTCTCTAAAGGATGAAGGTGCGCATTGGGGTAACCGTATTCTCAGTCAAACACAAAAAATATAGATTTTTTTTCACTGCAAATTGCTACAAAAAATAAACGATTGTAGAAGATAGATGGAATCCCATCACTGAGAACAAACCATAATCTAGCCAAAAATAAAAAAATCTAAGCATAATGAATCCTCAAATCCTGCCCAGAGAAAAAAAGATTCCTCGAAACCCCAGCAAGCATCCAAACAAGAACTTGAAGCTTTGACCTCAAACGCTAAAAAATGGCAACACCATGTGGGAGTACTTCAAGAGGCTTCGGTCGGTTTTTTTAGGGTAAAAATTATGTACGTAGCCAAACGCGGAGGCAATTTTAGGGTTTCCCATGACATCCTGACCACCATTTGGGATTTCGGTGGGTTTTTGGCGATTTTAGCCATGAATATACATATGGCTTTTCATTTAATTAAATGTAATTCTTTTTAACCGAATTGTTCATTTCCACGTGTACTCAGTTAACCACGTGTGCAATTTCGTTACTTAAGTTGATGGCAGGATGAGTATGGGATTGAGTCCAAACCCCAGGGATACTTTTAGGGAAAAGTAAACCCTAAAGACCAATCGGGGAAAAGGTTAAACCCTAATAATTTGTGAAGATATTTAGCCTTCATTTTACCAATGAAGGCGGTGTAGGGTGCTGGTTCTGATGAATAAAAAAATTATCCAAGTTTCATAGCTTTGAAGAAGTGGAACTACTTCAACATAGGTTGGCATGGGTGACTTAAGCATCGAAGTGGTGAAAGGCTCATAACGCGCACCAAGTCCTGTGAGAAAAGAATATACCTTAGCTTTGTCAGTGACGCCATGTCCAATAGCAGCCAGACTGTCGCAAATGCTTTTGAATTTACGGGTGTATTCATTGATTGACACCTTCGAATCTTTCTTTAGATAAGTAAGTTGTTGGGTGAGTTGAAAATGTCTCCTGAGATGCTTGTGCATATGTCTCCTTGAGAGCTGACCAAACTTGAGCAGACATGTCTAGGCCAAACGTCTCCTCAGTTAGTGTCCCGATGATCCATCCACGAAAAAGGCAATCAGCGGTTCGTCATTTTTGAAAATCGAGATTTGGAAAAGGTTCAGTTGAGCCTTCGGGTGCTAAAAAAAAAGGTTCAGTTGAGCCTTCGTCATTTATTGGTTTGATACCAAATAGAAAAATAATAAACGATGGAATTGAGAAATCTCACCACACAAATATCGTGACTTGCTTTGGTATTTTATAGGAGTCTTAGTACAAGTTAAGAGTTGCGTACATGTTACAAATCAAGAATACAACTGCTAGATATTATCTAATGTTACAATTGAGGAAATTGTGGGATCCTTATCAAGTTAAGTTGGTAAGTTTGAAGTTTGAATTCCGTGAAGTTCGTGATTTGTTCCGCTAACATTTCCTTCTTCGACAGACGTAAGGAATTATATGGAGGACACTCCCCATTCAAGCATTTAACACTCACCCTCGGTTTCGGGGGTTTGACCCATTGAGATAGAACCGAACCGACCCTATAATATTGAATTTTTTAAAAAGAGTTTTTATTTTTTTTAAGGTTTTGCATTGTCTCTCTCTCCAAACATTTTGCACTAGCAGTGTAATACCCCTAACCTTTTGAGCTACTTTTGATACTCTCGTGTTAAGACTTCCATTTTCATATCTTTAGTAATCGCAGGCACGGGGCATGACAAGCAGCCTCCTGAACCTCATTTCATTTTTCAGCCTCTCCTCTCTCTCTCTCTCTCTCTTGACTCTCCCCACTAGCTCTCCGCATCTCTTTGGGCCTTTTTTTTGCTCATTAGCACTATCGCTCTCTGCCTCCTCGCTCGTTGCCTCCCTGATAAGAATCTCATCCAAGCCCCCAAGATAACAAAACTTGCAAGCATGCTTGAAAAGGCCTTAAGCACGGAGATGCTTGCACATGACATGGTCTATGCCATCATTCATAGCCAACTAGGGAAACAAGCATCAGCATGGCTCAGACAAGGCTTATGGAGAGTTGATGCCAGACAAGTCAGGATGGCTGGAAAAGCATAGGGAAGGTGCCACCACAAGACCATCAGTCGTGGCGGCACAACTAAAGGTGCATGGGGGAGTTGATTCGAGATGGATCCCGAGGCCAAGTGGATTTGATTTGTAGCATGACCCCACGACCACCGGACACGACAACGACGGAGGAGCACATAGGAGATTGGTTCCAAAAGACTCAGGAGACCATGGAGATCATTGACATCGTCACCCTACATAGCGGTGGAGCGGCGGCGACAACCACCACAAGCGGCTAGGATGGGCCATATAGGTTAAACTGCATGTGGGATCCCTATATGGTCGAATCCCCTTAATTAGGGGTGTTATGTTATTGCTTTTTAATTCTCAAACATTACTATGTTCGTGAGATTCAATTAAGAAAAAAATCTTTGTCCTATTTGGAAAGATTGTTCCTTGATTGAAGTTATGAGTCTTTTAGGCATGTGGCAATTACCTTTGCTCCCTATATGGAAGCTTATGGTCGGCCATATCCCTAAATTAGTGGGCAATCAATAATTGATTGATTTGGCCTTATTTTGGGCTAGTCTTGAGGAGAAATGCAAGATCTCTACAGATCTTTCCTTTTTAACCTCAATAGGATCTTGGAGGATTGATTGTGTGGCAATCAAGGCTTTTCTTGTGAAAGAAAAGTCCTATGCCATCCAAGCCCATGGAGGACCTATAAATACCCCTCCATGACACCATTTGTAAGCATTCATTGAATATTATCAAATTGATAGAAGTCTCCAAGGGAGCTTTTGACCTTTGTGCCTTAGCTTTTGTGCCATTATCTTCGGTGTTTAGGGTTAAGCTTGACACTTGGGCTAGCATGGGTGCTATAGTGCTTAGGGTTAGGCCTGACACTATTTACACTTGTTAGACCTAACCTGTACTGGGTTAGGCCGGCTAAGTTGGGGCAATCAGCGATTGGGGTTAGGCTTGAAAGCTTGGGCTAGCAGAGGAGGTTTGATGCTTAGGATTATGCTTGACATCTTATCTACTTTGTTAGACGTTCATCGTTGGATTAAGCCGACTTTGTTCCACAATCAGGTTCTAAGTTTGTCTAGGGTGTCAGTTCATTCGAGCTTAGGCTTGCTTATACATCTTTTCATTCATATTTTCAACCATTTATATTTCTTTAATTTCTTCTTTCTTTTCTTTTCTTTTGGATCCGATACTCAGTATATATTTTCCTTTTGAGTGCTTAACTGGGTCGGCCATAGAGTATCAATTGAGGCATGGGTTAAACATGAGTACTCACAAGTCCTTACTTGTGAGGGGGATAGCATTGGTGAGGGGTCTAGGCTGGGGTCCATATCACTCGCTCTATCGTCTTCATCTCTGTCTTCCCGTTTGTCTCTCTCTCCGCATTGCTGATAATCTCTCTCGGTCTCTACTTCAGTCCATTTGCATCAGCCATCAGGTATCACGATTACTCCCTGATTGATTTTATTTATCGGTCTTTTCCAGATTTAATGAATTTTGCAACATCTTTATATATCTTTGCATTGCTGGCTTGCTGAGTTGCTGGGTATGAATGCTCTTTCTCTGGTCAGTGTTTAGTTAGTTACTGTTGGTTTATGTTAGAGATTGGAGGTCAGGGTTACTGTTGGTTTATGTTGATTTTGGAGGTCAGGACTGATTTGTTGGAGATTATTTGTATTTTATGTGTTTGGTTGCTGATAATCTTTGGTTGTTGGTTCTGTTGATTTAATGTTGTTTGAATCAAAGTATCCTTCGAATTGTGTGTCTTCACTATTGTGTTGATTTAAAATTGTTTGAATCAAATTATATTATATGTTTTCATTGATTTTGACAAATGTGGCTGAGTGGCTTCACGATTTGCCTTGGTACTTGCCATTGTGGACCAAGACAAATCAGGACAATATGTATTTTGACTTTTACAAATGTTTTTGTGTGCACATGTGGTTTAGAAATGATTCGGTTGCAATGTTGCATGATTCTGAAATTGAATCTGAATTTGATGCTACTTGAGTAATAAATTGATTCTGGGTTTCATATGAATTTGATTGCTGAACCTAACTAAATTCCTATGATTTTTGAATCTGGATTTGATTGCTATTTTCAAATGTTTTCTTATGTTTTCGGACTTTATGGTCAATTTAACGAATTAGTGAACCCAAATTAACGTTCTCCTTAATACTAGTGCAGCTTAAA
The DNA here is from genome assembly GCA_963930655.1 of Myrica gale. Taxonomy (NCBI): domain Eukaryota; kingdom Viridiplantae; phylum Streptophyta; class Magnoliopsida; order Fagales; family Myricaceae; genus Myrica; species Myrica gale. Next base: position 8,151,004 of record OZ005616.1, read on the forward strand.
ATATGCCTTGCATTAGTTATATGGAGAACAACATTTTGTGGTAGGTCACACATCTTTTTACAAGGGTTTTTTTATTCTGGTTTTGCTTGAATTTGCTTTTTATCCTTTAATTGCTTCAATTGTAGTCTTCACTAACCTAGAATGATGTGTTCTTGTTAGTTTGAGCTTGGACCATTTGCAATCTCGCTTTAAGATTGATTGTTTGGCAATATGGTTTTGAGCTTGGACCATTTTTTAAGCTGGTTTTGAGCTTGACCATTTGGCAATATAGTTTTGAGCTTGACAATTTCGCCTGAATACATTTAGTATGCGGGTGCAATTTCGCCTTATTTTAATTTCGAAATTTTAAAAAATAAATAAATAAATTTCAAAAATCTTCTCTCCTCCAACAAATTTTAATTTTTCTCAAAATCCAATAAAATTCAAATCTCCTTCATTTTCAGGACATTTCTTAAATATTTTAAAATTTTAGGTTATGTTTGGTTTATTCTAAAAAAAAAAAATTCAAACATTTTTCATTAATTTTAATATCTTTTTATCAATCTTAATAACTTGTTATAAATTTTAACAACTTTTTTATAAATTTCAATAACTTTTAATAAATTTTTTATAAAAAAAATTATACTACTTCAAAAAAAAATAAACATAAAAAATATTTTCAAAACCAAAACAAACATCGCCCTGAGGTCTGCAAATATGTCCTACGTTACCTCTGGTCGTGCCCAAGTTCACAAGGTCTCTCTGTTCAACCTAACATATAAACAAGGAGGTACTTTGTCCTGTTAATCAACCTGATTCTGATTTCATCACTGTATATTTCCAGGATGGGCAGAATCTAATGTGAACAGAGCGTTGAGACTACTTTGTTCGGGTCTATGATGGCTGTTTCCTGTTCTTTCTGTCCTCGATATCCTAGGGTTTCCTCCATTTCCAGTGGTGGGTACCTTTGGGACACCCAGGTGAAGAAGAACCGTCATCTTGTTTTCGCTTCCATTCAAAAACCGGCAAATGACCATTGTCTTCAATCAAAGGTACTGTATTGAAGAATCAAGTTATTGTCTTTAAGCTCCATTTTGTTGTGCATTCATCTCGACTGGCCTCGTTGACTGCTAAATTACGATTCTGTAAAGTTTGATATGTAGTGCACGCAAATGTAGGTATCATTGTTCGCTAGTAATTTCACGAACTGGTTGCACTTATTCATCTGGCTTGTTCGTTGATGTGATTTTCGATTGCGTGCATTGGGTTGATACTTTTGAGTGCAGAATTGCAATGATGCGATCTCCCAAGTACCAATGAGGATTAGCGGCCTCGTCACTCAAGTTCTGTGACAAAGGAACAACATCTGGATTTTTTTGTGTTTTTTCTTGAGACTTCAGTTTATAACTCTGCAGCCTAGATTATAATCAGTGGTCGCTGATCTGTGAACTACAAAAAATGGAAAGAAGAGTTGTTTCCATCTCAGATGAATTGCTTTAACATTCCCAACTGGGGTCTTGAGCCTAACTTGTTTACCATAATCCACTAGTAATCTTCAGCAACTAATCACTAAAATTTATTGGCGATGGAGGTAATGGGGGAAAAACAACCTGTCACAAAATGGTTACTTATATCATGAAAGTTCAAGGTTCAACCGGGCATTGTCAGGCGTCATAAACACCGACATTATGGTAGGGACTGTTAAGTACCTATTCAGCTGAAAAACATCTCTTGCTGCGGTCCAACCTTTCCTGAGTATTATCTTTAATCTTTGACAAACTACAACAGGAGTACGCACTTTTCCAAAGAATAAAGGGCTCCACATCCTAATTATGCCTTTCCTCCTGCTCTCCAAAAAATAATAATATGATGCTGTTTTTTTATCTGTGCATAACTAATTGCATTGTGATGGTATGATATATGTTATATGGGTCTTCATACACATATTTCTTAGGTGCGTATTTTTGTAGTTGTCGCTGTTTCAATGCTACGGTCTCTACTACCGTAATAAAGCCAATTAGCGAGATAGTTGAGTGTGTGTATGTTTGCAAGACCGAACATGTGAGTGCACATCCTATGCTTTTAATGTTTCTTTAGCCAGCAGGCCCTGCACCCTCTCTTTTCTTAGCCAGCTGGCCCTGCACCTTCAGACACATGAATATGTACCCTAAAATCCTTTGCAATCTCCAAAAAAGTTTCCATCTCATCATGGACTTTGTCGTGGATAGGGTAAAGGAACTGTTCCATGAACTTTGTCTTTTGAGTCTTGACACACTCTAAACTTGCAATTACGCATGTACTTGCACCAACAGCAGCTGCATGGATGTGGCTAAGCTTTCTGTTGATCAATGTTTTGAGTACATGTTTTTCTTTCTAACTAATCAAAAGTTTGACTGTGATTTCAACTAAAAATTGTATCCCGTAGTGAGAGTTGAAGATGTAAAAGACTGTCCCCATAGGTGCAGTTCAATGTAAGATACTTAAGGAAGTCTATGAAGTACTTTGTAACACTTAATATTTAAGGTCATTCCCTGTCTATCCTAAATTTTTTATTTCTTTCTGCTTTTGTATTCTCATGTTCTTTACCTTTTTTAGGGACTGAAATGTTTGCATACCCAGATAAATTGGTGTGTAATGAAAGAGTATAATTTCAGGTTCAGACATTGTTAGGCAATATAAAATGGGATGACAAAGGTTTGGCAGTGGCAATAGCGCAAAATGTGGATACAGGATCCATACTGATGCAAGGCTTTGTAAACCAAGATGCAATCCTTAGAACCATTTCCTCGCGGAAGGCAACATTCTATAGCAGATCACGGGCAATGTTGTGGACCAAGGGGGAGACCTCAAAGAATTTCATCAATATTCATGATATATTTCTTGATTGTGATCGGGACTCTGTATGTTTCTGAAGACTTTTAGTTGAAATCTCTGCTCCCATTTCATATTTATTATTAGTTTACCCCCATCTTTCTGAATGATCGGTCTCTTGGATTTTTCAACTTTAACTCGCAACTATGTCTCAGATAATATACCTTGGGAAGCCTGATGGACCTACCTGCCACACAGGATCGGAAACTTGTTATTATACATCAGTTTTTGATTTAAAGGAACAGCAACAGGTTTGCTCCTGAATCATTTCGTAAGAAATGTAATATACCTATTCCATGCGTTACTCCAGTCGAACTCTAGCAAGATGTTTAGTGATGCTGATTAATTTTGGCAGGTTGAAGGAAATAGATTGGCATTGACCACTTTGTACTCATTAGAGTCAACAATTTCCCAGCGCAAAGCAGAAATACCGGCAGAACAAACTGGAAAACCTTCATGGACGAAACGATTATTGCTTGATAATCACCTGCTATGCTCAAAAATAAGGTAGGTATTGGATTCTCCAGTTGATTGTAGTGGATACTTCTCTGTGCTGGAAAGAAGACAAAAAGAAAAAATCAGAGTAGTTATCTTCAAAAAATATCCAAGTGAAGTCGAGTTATGTGTTCATAATATGTTGGGCACAAGGGAACTGTTTGCGAGTGCTTTCTGCGTGAGTCTGTATATCTGTCTTCATTTTAACTGAAATTTTGAAATTTTTTGTAAGTCTGAACTTTCCTTTGCAGGGAGGAGGCAAATGAGTTGTGTCAAACACTAGAGGAGAATGAGGATAAGTCACGAGCTGCCTCAGAGATGGCAGATGTCCTGTATCATGCCATGGTTCTTCTGGCACTGAAAGATGTGAAAATGGAAGATGTTTTGGAAGTTCTGCGGCAGAGATTTTCTCAGTCAGGCCTAGAGGAAAAGAGAAGTCGAATGTCACAAGGCTAGGCATGGACTGTTTAGGCTGCCCAGACATGTTAGGCTGGATTTAGCGGCCTCTCTAACTGCTGTACTCTGGGTCCAGTTTTGCTCTGGATGACTTTGTTTAATCTAAAACTTTATTGTAGATTGTTGTAACTGGATCACTTATGCGTATGGCATGGGGAATGAATGTAATTTGACATCACCAATTTTAGCTTCGACCCAGCCTTTACAGCTGAACGTTAATCTCTCATGCAACCAGCCCATCTTTCTCATGTCTTGTACTCTTGCCATTTTTCTCTTCAAAACATTCCCCATTGTATTAGTTACTAGTATTGTGCAATTTATTACCGTCAAGTTACTAGATTTATAGGAGCGAAAATGGATAACCCGCACTCCGCAGCTCTAACTCTATCAGCCGGTCGTTTGTCAAATCCAAGCTCCATATTATAAGCAATAGCACTCCAACGACATGCACCACAAGACTTGGCTCTGAGACATGAGACTCATGCTGCTCGATTTTTAATCTTCCATGAGGGATGGAGTGTAGGTTTGCTTTGCGAATTCAGACAGTAGAAGGTACGAGCAGATCAGTACACAATAAGGGCGGACATCTCTATTACAATAAATATAAAAAATTCACTTAAACTATCCCTCTCCGCTTTTCACCAAGTATTTAAGAAAAAATATCAATCACAATAATCCCCCAAATCCTTTCCATAACTACACCCTAGGCGTACTTTCCTTAACAGTACCAATGAACTCTTAGTACCAAATCTTAATCCACCAACACTACAAAAAACAGGCATGTAGCGGCGGTCGATAAAACCGCTGCTAAAGGGTGTTTTTCGCGGCGTTTGTGCCGCTAACAATAACCTTTAGCGGTGATCCGTGAACGCTGCTATAGACACCATTTAGCGGCATTTTTTTGCAAAACGCCGCTAAAAAATATATCTTTGGTGGAGGCCAGGTAGCGGCACTGACCGCCGCTATAGGTGTGTTTTTTAGCAGCGTTTGAAAAAAAAAACTCTACTAAAGGATGTAAGATATAAGTCTGCTTACCTGCAGCGGCGGTCACAGTGACAACCGCTATATTACCCACCTTTAGCAGCGTTTGTGACACAAACGCTGTTATAGATATAAGTGAATTTTTTTTGAATTAATTCTAAGTTATTTAATGTTAATAACTATTTTATATATCATTATATTCCTTTTAATATATAATTTTATTTTGTCATGCATTTGAACATTTTTATTTTAAATGACCTACTTAATAAAATACGGAATTAGAGAGTGTTACGAACATTGAAGTTGTTGTATGATATATTTTAAAGTATACCTATAGTTACTATGGTAATTGCATATTTATTGACTAAATATAAGTACTTTAGAAAACATCTATTATCATATTTATAATGTGCATTTATTTTTTGAATAGTTAGTAATATAATACTATGATACTGGGACATATTATTTAATTTAAAATAAAAAGATATTGTGAAATTAACTTATGCAATTAAAATACATAACTTAATATATGGTCTTAAATGCTATGATTTAGTCATTACGTATATAGGTACATACATATAAAGTATTTAGGTCAATTAGTACATATCATGTAGCATTCCTAGCAGCCTCTTCAAATTTAGATCTCTACTTTAACCAAAAAGCACACTTCGCTATTTTAACTATCAACTTTTAAAAAACATTCTCAGCAGTTTCTCTATTTAACCATATATTTTTACTATTCTATTTAAATATTATTTTTCAAATATTTCTTTATTATTTCTCTAACATTTATATTTTTGAATATTCATTTTATCGTAACAGTCATATTTTTTAATATTTGTCTTATCTTAAAAAGATCGATTTTTAAATTTTCTATTTTACTAACGGTTGAAATTTTTAAAATTTTAAGATGGTAAAGTGAACAATAATTTTCTAAATATATATATATATATTAATATTTTAGGATGGTGAAGTGAATAGTGGCTCTCTAAAAATATAGAGTCACTGTTCACTTCTTCAAAAATTTTTTTGTTAAAATAGAGAAGCCGATAAAGAGTGTTTTTTAGTTTTTTAGTTAAATTGACTCTATATTCTAACCAAAATGTTAGAATAGAGAGTCTACTAAGAATGCTCTTAGAGAGAATCGGCTTTAAACTCCTCATAGTCCCGCTTGATTGGGGAAAAGATTCTCTCCTAAAAGGGAATTACCTAATAGGTCCTAACAGACCATTAGATGAATGACAACACATTAATGAATCCATCGAATGGTTTATATCGTATCCAGAATTTTTTTTTTTTCATTTTGTATTTTTTTTATATTTTAATATAGACTATTGGATGAATTAATTAATGTGTTGTCATTCATCCAATGATATGTTATGACCCATTAGGCAATCTGTATTAAGAGGGAATCCGAATCCGCTTTATTGCGCTCTTAGCTTTGCCGTCTTCAGGATGTACAACGGTAGGTTTTGAGTCTTGGGCTCCTTTTTCGTTTAATGATGAACTTGCTGCATTATCCTCTGTATTGGGCTCTCTTTTCCAGATTTCAGGTGGATCATTCTCCAAAGATTCGGCGCTCTAGTTTTTCTCCTTCCGCTGAAGCTGATTCTTGTTCCGAGTTTTTCTCCTCTGAGGTTGAATGTCCTTCCTTCTTAGTTCGCTTTCTGCGAAAAACTTAGAGATAGGTTTGTTCTCCTCTGCCTTCAATTGGATCTGTACAGTACAGATATGGTACAACCAGCACTTAGAGGTTTCCTACGTCTTAAATCGATGAATTATTGCACACAGCATTACAAAGTAAACATTTGGTATCTGAACCAGAACAAAAATAGAAATATTTGTAGATGAAGGCCTTCTCGTGGTCTTTCCAGACAGCAAAGTCAAATGGAAATGCATTAGCAGAAAAACCATAAAGCATTCCACTCAAATACTTAAAAAAAGATACAATATAGGCAATAAACTGACACCCTAGTTTGAGTTCTAGCCCGATTGCCTTCAAGCAGTTCTTTCGGCTGCTCAATCTAGTACAGTTGATTTTGTGCGCTCTCTATATTTATTTTTTCTAGGCATGATCAGTTTTCTTTATTTGTAAGTGAACTTTGGTGTGTGATTAATTTGGTTAAGAAAAGTCCATATTGCTTCTGTACCTGTACGGATTCAACTTTCCTTCTTTTCTTCATGATTTTTTTTGGGTGGACAACTATAGACAAACGTATAAAATACAGATTTCCTCACGATGGAAGCTGATTGCTACCTCACTCAATCCGTAGCTCTGTTTCCGAACCCAAATAAACTCTGCTCTTTGTTTGGTTAGACTCTGTTGCACTTATTAATACACGGGATTCTCAAAGGGTGGACTTGTGTGAAGAAGCTCTGTTCTGGTCCTAGAAGAATATAAATTCTTGCATTTTCACTTAAGCTTCCTGGGTGTTTGCCTCCAATTAATAATTACTGACAGGTTTCGTCGTTGTATTTGACCTTGATGTGTAGATTTGACAACTTGCTCTTCATGAGTTCAAGAATTTTTGAGACATTTGTGGTTTCCTGCAAATCGGGAAGCAAGAACGTCCTTTTCTTCTGCTGCCTGCCCCCTTGTAAATGTTCCGTGAAACATGACAAATCAATTCCATTTCCATATGTTCTACAAGCCAACTGGAAGTTGAAAAAGGATGCAATATTGAATAAAAGGTTCGAACTCTTACCTTAATTGCAACCTTCTGCCCTTTCCTTACATAGACGTGTACACAAACAAAAATTATATAATTTATGTATGACAGAAACTCTAGAGGATAACTAATAACCATTCTCCAAAGTCCTAGGTGCAATATTTCCGAATTGTCATGAACACAGGTTATGTCACACATTGGATGAGTGGATTATGAGACCGTTAAAAAGTCCAAGCTAAGCCATGTTCTAGAGAGAGAGGCTCTGCCTTCTCTCTAGAATACCTTTAGGGTTTCGTCCAAACCTTCCTTCCCTCGCCTTCTCCGGCGGCGGGAAGAGCCTTGCCCTTTCCTCCCCGCCCCTCTTGCCTTCCGGTTGTCTTGTGTGCTTTTGTTTTTGCTCAATGAAGTGGAAGCTAGATCCAGGAGTTTTTGTTGACTCTCGGAGGCCACGCCCTAGCTCATCAGACTCAGCTCCTCCGGCCGGTCATTTCTGCACCAGTCCGTCGCTGATCCTCCGCCGATAACCGCCGCACACGCCGAACCTTTTTCTCTACTGTTTGGGCTGTTTTTGGCGTTTTTCGAACGGCACCGACAATGTCAGAAGTTCCAGTCAACCAAATCTGGACTTCCAGAGTCCCTCCAACCGTGTGTGGCTCTCACGCGCCTCCCTGAGAGGTGTTTTCCTTTCCTGTTGTGTTTGTGTCAGTCTGTTGCTTCCCTGAGCGAGCTTCCCTGGCCATTTAGTGGCCTTGTTGCCATTTTGTGGGCTTTGTTTTGGTTTCTCTAGGTTGCCTTTGTGCTTAGTTTTTAGTGCTAGCTCATATTTGGTTCCGGTGGTGCCGTCTATCGTTTTCCGCCACCCGCTCTCTCTGCCCAGCATGGAGCATTTGTGGTTTATCGATCCTTTTGGATCCTGCTAGCCCTTTTTGCAACCTGGTCATGCGTGCTTGAGTCTGTTGTTCTTGATCTTTATTGTATCTTGTACTTTGGATTCAATGCTATGAAAGCCTCACGGTATTATTCATAAAAAAAGGATTATGAGACCGTTATATGGGTGGTAAGTCCACATTGGATGTTTACAAGATGGAACTAACCTCTATAAGCAATTCCAAGGACTTCAAATTAGACCTTTGATTAATCTTTGTTGTGTATTGCCCAGATGTAACTATCGTTTCCTAATGCCATAAGGATACAGATCCTTAATAATGAGCATTATGCAAAGTACAACACACAACCAATAGTCCTATAACAACGTAGAGCAATGTCCAGATTGATATTTATTGCTATCAAGCATTCTTACGAATTATGTACCATAAGAGAGACCTATGACTGATACATAAGCCATAAGCTCAAGCAAAAGATCAGGAAAACTGAGGTAGCCTTTGCCAAAAATCTAGATAGACTAGATGGAGTATCCCAGCCTCGATTCAAAGTATATACAATAGAGGGATGAATTCTAGAGCCGGTACAAGGGCACATTTAAGACGCGCATGTGTGCAAACACCCACAGAAGTCATGATCTTCAAACACTTCAAAGCTTCATTATTAAAATAAATTATTGCACACAATTGCAGAAGAGTTCAAAAAAATTACAACACTTGATCCACAGGTACAGTGAAAAAATCATTCTAGTGCACATGGTTCGAAACTCTACTAGGTCATAACACTTGTAGTGGAGGAAGTCCACCTTTATGCAAATTAAACAACATCGACACATCCATGGTTCTATGTTTGTTCCTCACTCATTTGACTAGTCAACAAAGCCCCAAATTTTTTGTAAAATGCCTCTATGTTTATGAATTTTGGAGTGCCTCTAAAATACTTCTATGTATTATATATCTCTCTCTGTTGCATCGGTTCAAGTTATTGGCATATTGATCATTTTTTCTTATCTTGTTTCTCTATTTCAATGGCAGAGTTACCACTTGGTGAAGATGGTGTTGGTGCTGAGGTGTACTAAGCTGATTTTACTAATGCTAGGATTAAAGTTATTTTTATTTTATGTTAGAAACTTGTATAGACTCTGTATTATAAGACTTGGTTATTTAATCAATGATGAATTATATTTATTTTATTATCCTTGTTCTTAGTTTTTTACATCAATGAATTATGGTTATTAAAATAAATTTGATTACAAATTAAAAATGAAGGTGTTTTTATAAATTTAGTTGTTGCTACGTTTTTCTTTTAAAAAAAATTGATAGGTCCATAGCGGCGTTTCCTAAAACGTTGTTAAAGACTTGTAGCATCGTTTTCTAAAATGCTGCTAAAGATCTGTAGCAGTGTTTTAGGGAAACGCTGCTAAAAAATTTAAGAATGTGTTTTGGGTCTTTAGCGGCTATCGTGACCGTTGTTACGTGACCGCCGCTATAGGTCAAGATATTCACCAACGGTCGCGAAAATTGCCGCTAAAACCTATCCCGACGGACATATAGTGGCTGTCGAGATCACCGTTAAAAAAACGATGTTATAGGTCTTTTTAGGCTATAGCAGACCGCTGCTATAGCCCTGTCTTTTTGTAGTAGGAAACAACCCTTTAGAACAAAACAATATTTAAATCTTAAATATTGAAATTTGAATAAAAAACTAAAAACAAAACCAAAACCGTTTTCCAAAGAAGCCCCAAACTTCTAGTGACGAAATTCATTTTGTCACCGAGAGTAGTAGTGAAAAGCTTTATATGTGGAATGAAAACATGAATTTTGAAAAACCTTAAAATATTTGAAAGGTCCAAGATATAGTACTTGAAAGGTTTCTCCTGTAGACAGCTTTCGTATATATAGTATTAAGACAGCAAGTGAAATCCTTTGTATAAATAATATTTGTTCAATCAAGTATTACCATTCTGGTAGCCTTTCATCGTTCAGGACAGGGTTATAGCCATGAAGGACTGCATTTATGGAGCGCAAGAAGTTGGCTCGAGAGAAGAGATCCTCATGCATGGGGAGGGACCTTTGAGAAAGCACATACCAGCATCAACCTTAAGGACAAGGTTGTTCTTGAAGAGGGAGGTTTGATGAAGACCTGCAAGGAGCCATAATGGGCACCACCAACAAGTCTCATCACGCCGAAGTAGGGAAAGCCAAGAGGAAGTCCACAGAGGCCTAGAAGGTGATCACATGACTCAAGACTCATGAACATCATGGCCCCGGAGGGCTAAGGCAAGGTGCAGTCAACTACTTTGCACATCACTTGTTTGGCGTGTATGCCTTGTCCACCACCGACACAAGTGCGTGCAGGAGTAGCACACTTGTACCCTATATGCAATGCACACGCTTTGCTTGAATAGCGCATTGTGTGACAAGTCACCTCTTGAGGGGGAGCTTTTTGGATTGCGGATGGCGACTGGGGAGTACTGGTTCCGCTCACCGTATACTGCTCATAACCGAAGTCGGAGCCGGTATAGAGTTTATGGAATTAGCGGTACCGGTAATTCCGTCGAAACGGAGCGGAATTCCGGTACCATTTTTTGAAAGAAAAAAAACCTCAAAACGCTCAGTTTTGGACTAGACCAAAATTGTGCGTTTTGGTCCTAGGATTTTTTTCAAAACCTCCCCTCCCCTGAGTCCCCCCATTCAACGATTCTCTCTCTCTCACCTCACACAGCTCTCTCTCTCTCTAGTTTCTCTCACTCTCACTCTCTCAGCTCATTCTCTCTCTAGTCTCTCTATGGTCTTGGTGGTCGCTATCTTCCTCGACCCTCAGTTCCTCTGTTGTGACGTCGTCGATGGCCAAGGGCCAAGGCCACTGCCAGCCTGCCATTGACAGCCTCTGACCTCTCTCTCTCTACTTTCTATGCCTCTCTCAGTCTCTCTCGATCTCTCTCTGTTTAATTTTTTAGTTTTTTTTTCAATTTCATTTTCATTAGAATCAATTGTTCAATTTCATTTTCATTATCTGTTAATTAATTAATTTTTTTAGTGCAGGTTACCAGATTTTTGATTAAATGATTTGTGAATTTCTATCGTGTGTGGTTAGTGCGCTGTCATTGAGGTAAAAATTTATTCATATATTTAGTTAATTATTTATTGTAGTTCATTAGTTAATTTAGAATTTTTAGAGTATAGATTAGGTTGTGAAATTGTGGAGGATGGACTTGATTGGAAGATTTGATTTTGTTTGATGTTGTGAATCTGTTTGAAATTGTGGAGGATGGACTTGATTGGAAGTGAGCTTGATTGATTGGATATTTGGTTTTGAAATTATGTATGAGTATATATTTTAATGCAATTTGAATTTTCTTGAAATTGTTTGAAATTGTATTTGAAGTTGTGAATAGGCTATTGTTTAGAGTATAAATTGTTTGAAGGATGTGAATAGACTATTATTTGTGGCAGCAGCACTTGATCCCGAACTGAAGTTGGGTTGGTTGCGTTTTTTGTTCTCTAAGACATTGGGCAAGGAGTAGGATCGAGCAATGACTGATTTGGTTAAATATACATTGAATTGATTGTTCATGGAGTATAATGTTGTTTTTGGTTGTGATAATACTTCAAGGCGTCAAGGGACAGGAAGTGAAGCTGGTGGTTCTAGTTCTGGTATAAGTGGTACAGAAGAACGCATGTGGAATGAATATATGTCTTTCACGAAGGAGAATGATGTCCTAGAAACCACGTCTGAGGTGGATAGACATCTGATGGAGCCTCCTCAACCTAATATCGAGGATTTTGATATTCTTGCTTGGTGGAAAGTGAATCAGTTTAAGTTCCCTATACTTGTTTGGATTGCTCGAGATGTACTTGTCATCCCCATTACAACTGTGTCATCTAAGTCGGTCTTCAGCACAGGAGGACGTGTATTTGATGCTTTTCGAAGCTCTTTGTCTCCGAAAACAGTGGAGGGTCTTATATGTGCTCAAAATTTGTTGCAATCTATCGACATTCATGAAGATGTTGAACGTGAACCTAAGATTGGTGATGAAACAGAATATTTGGAAAATTATAATGTGAAAAAAGGTAATGTTTTCTTTGTTTAGTTTATTTTCATTGTTACATGTTTTTTTTTAAAAATTTTCTTTTTTTCTAAACATTCTTTGTTTCCAGACATGACTAATAACCCTACACAACTGATGTCTATTATCTCTGTCTCCAACACGGATAGCGTGACTATTGACGTGGACGATTAGAGGGAGGTATTATTTTTCATTGTAATTGTTACAATATGTGTATTATAGTATATGTTCTATCATTCTGTAGTTTAGACTTTAGGTATTAGTATATTGTTTTTTACTTTTAAGGAAAACGCTCATAATATTATTAGATTAAGAATTGTTAGATTTAGAATCGTAGATAATGGGATTAATTGGTAATTAGTAATTTGGATTTTGGGTGTATGTTGTATTTTGTTCTTTATTTACTATGAGTATGCAATAAACAATTATATTTTAGATTTGTATTTTTTTTAATGATAGACATGGTGTTGTGCACATATTTCATAATTTTCATAATTTTCTAAAGTTGATCATTTTGATATGGTGATGTTTCATTGTTTTAAAAAATTGAAAGTAATCAATTAGGTGTTATGTTATGCATTAGTTAAATTAGTTAGTCATTATTGACCGATCTTTTGTAGTTGTTCATTAAATATTATGGGCATAAATAAAAAGGTCATACAAAATTAACACTATCATAATCATATGATAGTTATGTTTTGATTAAATTACCAACATTTTATTTCATTCAATTCAACTATCCAAGTTAGATAATCCAATTTGTAATATTTGTAGATTTTTTTTCAGAATATAAATTTGTATTATTTGTTGATTTTATTTATATGTTGATTTTTAATTTGTAATTTTGTATCATTTTTATTTCATTGTATGTACGTGATTTATTAATTTAATGCAATCTTCAATTATTATAGAATTGTAATATGTAAATGAAAAAAAAATTGGATCCAACATCCAACATCTTTAAAAACGATCGTGCAAGTCTAAAAAATCAAGCCTAAAACCAGATTGTATAATAAGCCCAGAATCAGATAGTGTAATAAGCCTAAAAGTTAAAATTTTGGGTCCAAAATTGTTTAAAATAGCCCATTTATCACTGTCGGAATTCCGACATCCGACACCGGGATTGCAGGAATTCCGGTAGTTGTTGGACTGGAACCGGATGCCAAAAATAAGCATCCGACTACTAACGGTACCGGAGTCAGAATTTCCAGCAATACCAGTACCCACCCCGACTGGGGAGGCAGCTTCTCGTGGTCTCTTGCAAGTGCAATTTCAGAGTGATTCTTTACTCTCCATCTCGGGTATTCTTGATAGATCACTTTCGTTAGGAGCTGTTGCAGACTCCTCGATTGAAGCCGGCCATTTGTGATATGGCGTCTTCTTGCCCATTGTTGAGCTTCTCCAAAGTTTCATGCCAAGCGAATTCTAATGTAGATTATTTGGCTAAGTGGGCGGCTATTAGGAAGTTTGTGGGCTGTATTTCTTTCTATCTTTTACCTTCCTTCTTTGTTGTCTCATAATTGGGTTTTCCATCCTCCTTGATTGGGTGGCTCGCTTTCAATAAAGTTGTGTTGTTTAGAAGAAGAAAAAAAGGGTAAAGTCATGATTAGCCTCATATATTTGGAAAAAAATAAAAATGGATACTCCTAAATATCAATTCAGCAATTTGAGACCTCTAACTTTCAAAACAATGTTCGTGACTACTAAAACTACCGCCAACCCGGTCCATTTGTTGCTCCCTGACCCTCCTCTTGAGCGTGGAGTTTCAGTGGTTCTTGACCGCATTATCTGTCCGACCCGGGAGCAAGCGGGCAATGGTGGCCTACCTATTCCCGTACCGTGCATGTGCGGCCAAGATGGTCTCGTCCTCAGCTGGAGAGAACGGAAGGTGCTATACGTTGGGGCTATCAGTGACCAGTTTCTGGGGCCATATCGTTTGACAAGACAGGTTAAAATCCGGCCTTCCTCGGTGCTAAAGTCGTTGAGTGACTCAGTGACCTCGGCACGTGAGGGTGCCTGAGGGCTGGCAATTGCTCCAAGGGTACCGCATGGGTCGTTGCAGGAGGAGATGGCGTATGTGGGGAATGGAAGTAGGAAGATGAGGTTGATGGAGTGCAAAACCAAAAGAAACAAGAGAAAGTTCACCATTTCAGAAGAACTAATAATAGTTGATATTGTTGAATGATGAGGACTTGGAAGACTAGAATTAGAGGCAGTATGTTCTTATGTAGACCCTTCCATAGCCATCGTCCTGAAATCCTAACGTGTGGAGGATGCAGTTTGTTCCATTTTCTCGATGGACCCTCTCGTACTATTATCAAATGCCAAATGCACATCTGTTGTAGCTTAAGTTCAGAAGGGCGATGGGCAGAATGAGGAATGGAAACATGGAGAGATTGACCCTCTCGTCAACTCTGGCTTCGACTTTCGTGGCTTTCTTGCTTATTGAAGCGTGAACGAACACAGATTGTGCAAATATTTCCTCCTATGTTTTCTCCTCTTTTCAAATATCATTTACCGAGAATATATATACAGTTGTGACGGTATATTGTGTACAGAATCTTGAAAGGGGGCAAATAACTTCATCTTCCTCCGAGCTTCTGGTTCGGTGAGGGGGAAAAAACAAAATTCAAAACTGGTCTTTGGGTTTTTGGCTTCCGACAGAACAAGGGCAGTCGAGGTCAATAGGCACTCACTTATCAAAGTGTGGGTTAAGCAGGTAATTAAGAGAGATTGCTCATGAAACTGAAGACGCTCTCGATGAATTCACACTTCTTCAACCGCATGAGCCATATCATGAGCACGGAATCTATGGTTTTCTCCACAAACTTTCTTGCTGTATTAAGAACATGAAAGCCCGTTATCAACTTATCGTATTGTTTTCGAATTACAAGGCATCAACGCGAGACTCAAAAACATCTCCAAGGTTCACAAGAGGCTGCTTCCAATATTTACAAGAGTTGAACTAGGTTCAGGGTCCAATATTGCAGGAAATACAGGGCAGGGCAGTGGAGGGGATGCCCTTGCAGGAAATACAGGGCAGGGCAGTGGAGCTTCAATCCAGGAACTTCAGATTGCACCGAAGGTGCTTGTCCTTGCACAAATGCCAGTTGCTCATATAGCATCTTGATTTGAGTGTGGATGGCCCCGAACCGCTCTCTGTTCCATTTTCTCAAAGTTGATTTAGTGGACTTAATCTTCTGGACCAAATACTGCTGTTTATAATGAGGAGCTCTGGCTGGTTGCTGTTAGTAGGAACCATTCTGGTGATATTCTGCAAATTAAAATGGACAAACGAGGGGGTTCTGATCCATTAAAAGGGGAGGCCTTGGCAGCCAGATTGGCGTTTGCCATGGCAGAAACAATGGATGTGGAGGAGCTCATAATTGAAGGAGACTCGTTACAGCTGATATCGCAAGTGCAAAATTGTGATGAGACCCCGTACTGGTGCATGGAGGGTGAAGTTATAACAATGCGAAAGCTATTGGAGTGTAAGGAAAGATGGAAAGTGGCCTGGACAAAACGCGATAACAATATGTTAGCTCATAAGCTTGCACACTGGGGATCTAGAATGAGAGTATTGGGGGATATATCTGTTGATAGAGTACCGAAGCATGTCCTTAATTGTATTGACTCTGTTGATATGGGCAATTTTTGCCCCTCGTGAACGAAATTTCAGGTTGCGTAGAAAAAAAAAACCGAAAGGGTGTAGACCCCTAACTCTTATCTTCCACGTACCTGCCACCACTGCCTTGCTATTTTGGTCCAGAAACTTTCAAAACGAAAAGGTTTTGGACCTTCACCCATAGCCCTCTTAGTTATAAGTAATAACGGCGCATGATCAGAAGAACTCCGAGGAAGCTTGTTGGAAAAAGCGTCACGAAAATTCAAAGAAAGAAACACCAGATTTAGGTAGTTCGGCCCCAATCCGGTCTACGTCCACCCCAGAGCAATTTTATTAAGAAAGCCTAAGAAAATTACTCTGCCCGCCCCAATACAATAGTCACACCACCCTCTTTCTCTTCCTCTCTCTCTGCCCAATGCACACGGTCTCACGTGCTCACGTGCCTCTTCTCCTATAACATAAGCCTCTTATTTATAGGGAAAAATACAAAGAGAAAACCTTAAGAGAATCCTAGATAAACTAGAAGTAGGGAGCAAGTAGACTTCCACTATAAGTCTACTTCTATTCCAAGTCTATCTCTTATGGGTGTGGACCCCAACAAATCTCCCCCTCCATAACCATAAGAGAAGAATTTGTTCCTGACATCTTTTGGTTGAGTGCTTCCCGGGTTTTCAACAGTAGAAACTTCCTGCAACTTGGTGTCTGTTGCTCCCCTTGCTCACCACCCCTTGCAACCTTATTCTACTAGCACTCCAACCTCGTCCTTGTCACCAGACGACCACACTCTCATCCGAGTGTCTTGCACCCCCGCATAGGGTGCCCGCATCCCCTGCTTGTACAACCAGACCCATGAAGAACAATATCTCCCCCTGCTCTTGCATCTCCTCCAGCTGGTACCAAGCACCTTCGTTTTCTAGACGAAGTTATCAATCAACCGGCCTATAATCTTCCGGTTGATCTTCTTCCACTTTGCCTCGTCAATCCCCTCCGGTTTCTTTCCCTTGTTCTCCAATGGATCATACATATCCTTCCCATAAAGGATATCCTCCATCTGTGGCTTCCAGTTCATGTAGTTTGCAGCAGTCAACATCATCAAACCGGTAATCATACTCTCCGCCATCTTAATTCACACTCATCGAGGACGAATTTCACAATTCTGACTGCACCAATGGATCCGGGATGGCCTAAAACCTTGGGAACCGGTCTGACCTGCTCGAAAACCGGCTTAAAAGCCCCTGAACCGGCCAAAACAACCACACCGAACAAAAAAACCGGAATATTACCCCGGAATATTCTCTGATGACGTGGCAAAGCTGACGTGGCACGCCGACCCCGGTCCCCCTGATGACGTGGCACTGCTACGCAGATCTCCTGAGACCCACTGCTGGCGTGGCGATGACGTGGATGCTGACGTCACAGGACACGTGGCAGTCTCTTGTCGCTGGCGCGTGAAGAGAGTGAAGCCCACTCGCCCTGGCTCTGCTCGGCGGGTGAGGGCGCGTGTGACACGTGGCGGCGCTTTTTCGACTTCCTGCGGCGCGTGGAGACGCGTCCCGGCGATTCTGACGACGCGGTTTCAACCGGCGACTTCGTCTCGATCTCCTCTGCAGGCTGGTGCTCTCCAATCTCATATCGGACCACTTTGAATTTTCGTACCTTCTCCGCTTCTCCCGAAAAACTACTCCGGCTCCTCGAACCAGCCTCTGATACCACTTGTTGGGAAAAGCATCACGAAAATTCAAAAAAAGGAACACCAGTTTTACGTGGTTCGGCCCCAATCCGGCCTACGTCCACCCTAGAGCAATTTTATTAAGAAAGCCTAAGAAAATTACTCTGTCCGCCCCAATACAATAGTCACACCGCCCTCTTTCTCTTCCTCTCTCTCTGCCCAATGCACACGGTCTCACGTGCTCACGTGCCTCTTCTCCTATAACATAAGCCTCTTATTTATATGGAAAAATACAAAGAGAAAACCTTAAGAGAATCCTAGATAAACTAGAAGTAGGGAGCAAGTAGACTTCCACTATAAGTCTACTTCTATTCCAAGTCTATCTCTTATGGGTGTGGACCCCAACAGGTTTCGTATCAAAGCTCAAGGGAAGAGAGTAGTCCATTCCCCATTCGCTAATCCTTTCTCAAAGCGCTCTCGAATTTGCTGGTTACCCCTCCTGCCATTACACCACGTGAAGCGTGGCTGGCCTCGTACTACCAACTTCCACCAATCCCTGATTCAACTTAAATTGATATAACCCATCTCTCGAAGAAGACACCACTAGTCTTCCACCCCCACTTCTCATGTTGGCCCGATACTGCATTAAAGTCTCCCATGACAAGCCTGGTTTTATTGCGCAATTGTGTTTGTTATGTACTCCATCACTTGAGGCTGGTTTGATTGTGATGTACTCCGTCACTTGAGGTTGGTTTAGTGTCCAAATGTTGTGACGTATTCTGACACTTGTGGCAAGTTTGGTTTCCAAATTCTTGAATCAGCTTGTCCTGGGGCCTTTGTACCCCCTCATCGAGGGCGTTTCTAAATTCTTGAATCAATTTGTCCTGCGACCTTTGTGCCCCTAATCAAGGGCTTTATGCCCTTTGCTAAGATTGTAGGACCTCCCAATGCGTTAAGGTTTTTCGATAGCCCTTTGAGGCTTTTTCTAAATTTTACTAGCTGTAATTTTCTCAAATATTAATATATATATTAAAGATTGTCTAGAAAAAAGAAAGATAAAAAAAAGTATTAAGGATTGCCTAGAAAAAAGAAAGAAACAAAAAAGAGAATGCTTCCATCAACTGCACAAATAGTGAGCCAATTTTCAAAGGAGAAAGAAATACTTACCTAATCACTCCATAAAGAAATATTTAACAAAAATTAAAAAGCTAAAAGGAACCTATGCACGTCATCTAAGCGGATTATCCAGCTTTTTATTGCCTTTTTCCTAAGAGGAACGGTTCCGGGCAAAACTTTCACCATTTCTTTCCACTTCTGCCAATGGATTGAGGAAGCCAAGAAAGATTTACTACACAATTCTTTACATTGATCATGAAACTTGAACACTACAATCAGCAAGTACAGTGAAAGGTCGACGCTGTCACAAAATGTGACTTAATGCTTATGGACTCTAACAAGCTCCTCGAAGTATGCATTTACCATAGAGGTATTTGATCCAGATCACCGTAGTGTCACCTAAGATTGCAAACTAATTAAACATAATGTAATAAATTATAAATAACTAATCAAACTTTAAGAATAATGTGACTCAATGACTCACCTCATTAAACAACTTCAGAAACTTTGTGAAATGGCGTACATGATTCCAATCTTCAATAGTAGGTGGCCCTAAACCTCTCCTACCATCTAACATCATGTAAGTTGAGTTCCACCAAGTAGGAACATCAAGACTTAAGAAAGAACTACATTGGATATTGTGTCGTTCAACACATCCTTTAAAAATGTCAAGCCTATGGGGTGAAGATTTCACATACTTCACCAAGTTACGGATCTTGACAATTGAATTATCTACTTGTTTCAGCCCATCCCCCACTATCAAATTCAGTATATGAGCACAGATCTCATATGAATGAATTCATGTTCACAAACAATCTTCCCTGGAACAATTAGGTTGTTCAATGACAATATCATTTTTTGAAGCATTATCCACTGTTATTAGGGTTGCTCAACCCCGGAATTGGCACCTATACCGGATAGGCCGGGTTTTAAATAATTGTTACCTACACCGTTAAGGCAAAAAACTGGTCCTTAGCGGTGGCGGTTTCCGATTAACCTACATTCATATTCAGCCATTTTTTTAACAGTTTACACACTTGGCCCAATGTATTTTTTTCTTTTAGTCCATTAATCACATATCAATAAAATCTAAACTAATGAAATCCAAAATCAATAAAATTTAAGCTTCCTTAATCGTTTGAATGTCTAAATCCATCATTAATTTTGTTATTATATAAATATATTTCAGAGTTTTCATATTTTTTTCTTGCCAAAACAGCTGGAAAAGGTAGTTGATTAAGCTATAAACGTTAGATGCTTATGGTATATCCTGTAATATATTGAATCAACAATATTTTATGCATTACAAGATTGAAATTGAGAAAATCTGCTATTAAATCATACCGTAAACAAATAGTCTATATTTATTACGGAATCCCTGGGGCTGCCAAGTCCAGTACTTATCCGTACCATTTGTCCATCAACGCATAGATGTTCATGTCATCCCTTAACCGACACAATTTGTAACCAAATGGCACAGACAAAATGTGCATTACTCAATTTATAACCAATAACTAAGCAAACCGACACAATCTCACCTAATTAATGCCAAAGTTTACACTATTCAAACTACTTGATAAACACAGCAGACCGATCAACAAAAATCTCTAATTGGGTCATTAATGATATTAAACTTCCCTAATTTATTAAATTCCAAACCCTAAAAACAACAAAGGGGAAAAAGATAAGCAATAATATGTCCCAATATTTTTATTAGAACAAATTAAAATCAACAAACCCATTAATCTTTAACAACATATCTAAATGAATCTCAAGCCTTGGGGGATATGTGGCAGAGGAGATGAGAGATTGACGCGTGAAGGAGGGGAGAAAATGAAGAAGTTGTGGTCGGCGACGGGAGGAGTAGCAGCCAGCAGGAGTGGTGGTTGGCGAAGGGTTGTATCACTACCGTTGTGCGCATGAGAAGGAGGGGAGGGAGAGAGAGAGAGAGAGGCATGGGTGGGATGGGCAAAAAGCTTCGGGAGGGAATTGGTGACAGAGCATCTGTCGAAACATGAAGAAATAGGGGGAGGGGGAAATTTTGACAAAACGAATCGTTTTGTTAAAAAAAACCTTGTTTCCCGGTACCTGAGAACCGGGAATACCACCGGATTTTTTACAAAATACTAAACCGGCACCGGTGAAGCGGGGTACCGGCAACCCTGTGCCGGTGCCACAGATTTTTCCGGTGGCACTGAATAGCTCTAACTGTTATTGTTAGAATTTTATCAGTGCCTCACTTAAACATACACTCATCAAGCTCTCTTGCAATTCCCCCCCTTCATGATCTGACACGCGACGAAATGACAAGATTCTCTTATGTAGTTTCCACATATAATTCATATTCTGAATAGATGTCCAAGTATTAGTTGTGAAGTAACACCTGAAACTATTGCTTCTCATGCAAGCTTTCAATGCAATCCTCTCTTCCAAATACAACCTCATGCAATCTCACATAATAGTGAAACGGGACGTCATCCTAAACCGAGACTCAAGATCAAATCAACTCCACAAACTTATCCTTCCCTACAATTCTAAATGGGCACTCATCTAAGATAATCATCCTAGCGATCTTTCGTCTAATCTTATTCTCATCAAACCTAACCCCCAAATCGCCAACTGTATTGGACTTCGCACTTTTAATGTTATGACTTACGAAAAATTGTTTTATATCAGCTTGAGAGTTTTTTCTTTTATACATTATGCATGAATTCAAGTGTTGCTTCAACTTCGAAGTCTCATTACGTCTATGGTGACACCCAAATAGATAACCACAGTAGTTACACTTACATTGATTTCATACGTCTGATGGATTAACAATTTTTCTTCTCATAGGAAAAGGAGGATGACCACTGGCAGTAGTAGTTCTCGCACCCCCTACTGTGGATGGGGATGGTGTCGATGTGGCAGCAGGGCTTGAGGCCCATGATGGTGGCATTGGATATGGACGTATAGACTCTACCGGTCCCGGAGTACCTCTAGGGCTAGAAACAGGAGAAGAGATCGGAGTTCTCCCTGGTGTAGATAGTGATGTAGATCCCGAAGTATCGTCCATGCCCATCCAAATCTGAGAAACAAAGATATTTCAAAATCACAATCCTATATTCCAAATTATCAAACATATCGGATAACTACTTATCAAAAATAATACATGAGTACGCAACTCAGAAGATAACTATGTTGCAATAACTATGCATGACATAACTACTTATAAAAAAAATAACTATGCTGCATAGTTATGTATTAATACATTAATATTATTATGTCCGAACATTAATCTTATTATGCTGCATAGTTATGTATTAATACATTCATCCAAGTCCAAACAGTGGAACATTAATATTTTTTTGATGCCATTGCAAATGCAGTAACTATGCATAACTTAACTATGCTTCAATATGATGCAAATGCAATAATAAGACCAGAAATATGATGCAAATGCAATAGGACACTAATATTATTATGTATTATTATGGATAACTTAACTATGCTCCAATAAATAAGTAACTAACTAACTAACAAAATAAACAAGTATCTTCCTTAAATAAACAACTGAGAGTTTAAGAAGATGAAATCAACTAACTAACTAAGAGTCTAAGAAAATAAGCAACTAACTAACTAGGGTCTAAGAAAAAAAAAGCATTAGCATTGAAGGTATACATTTCAAGCGGAGTGGAGCTGGAGCTGGAGGCTTGCAGCTGCTGACGGCGAGCTAAGCGAAGACGTGTTGTAGCCTGGAGGACGACGGCGTGGGGACTGGTACTCTTGTAGGGCATGGCCATGTGGAAGGGGGGGAGGCAAAGAGTTAGAGAATTTACCCTAACCCTGTTAGTAAAACTGTGTTGTTCTCCACCTTTTACTTTTAGTTAATTTAAAAAAAATACTTAAAAACGATGTCGTTTTATTTTATTTTTTTTAAAAAAAACAGTGTCGGTTTTTTTGCCTTATCGGTGGCGGTAGCCGGTGCATTTGCACAGCCCAAGATTAGATGGCATTACAAATGGAAGCACGAATTAGTATGGGTAAAAGTCACCCCTTCCTTGCATGGACTTTTATTTTCCCACCCTATTTTGTTCTCTTTATTCTTTGTTTTTTTTTTGGGATGAGATAGGTGGGTTTTCGTTTTCTTTTTACTTCTTTTTTTCTGATTTTGTGTTTTGTGTAAAAGAATAGAAAGCCCTATAAACCCATCATTCTCCACACAGCTCTAAAGCGTGATTTTTTTTTTTGTTAATTAAAAAAAGGCCCTTAGAGGATTAAAAAAGGCAAAATCCACCATAAATTAAACTTAGAAATTCTACATAGCGCAGGGACCACCAGAGCATAATAGAACTACTGTGATTCGATCCTTTGTTAGAAGCAAACTTTGAATCCTAGACACTGCCCGCACACCACTAAACCACCGTCTTGATGACTCCTTAAAGCCTGAAGTCACACCTTAAACTTTTGTGTGTTTTTTGTCTTGACATGAAAAAACCACTACATACTATTAAAACTGGTTGGTGAAGCCCTCGAGTTGGAGAAAAATCCTTAGGTCGAGACATCTCATTAGAGATTTCATCAAGCACTCTATTGATAATGGATCTGAAACCCTTCTCTGGTGCGATAATTGGCACCCTGTTAGACCTTTGTCCACTAAATTTAATTATGACCTGAGAGGCCTCTCTTCCTTGGGTCCATGGGCTCGTAAAATAATATTGAACCCATATATGCTTGAATCCATACGTAATCACAAACATGTGAATAAACAAATTGCACAGCGGAAGAACTTTATGGATCTAACCTTCTACCATTGATGCTCAAGTGTTGATGTAGATCTGAAATTGATTCTCAATTTTCCCTGTGACTCAGAGAGAAAACTATCAGAGTAATAGCAAGAGAATCTTCTAGCCTATAGCCTAACCTTAGGGTTTTTCACTGTACATTAGATGGAGTTAACATGCCAAAATATAGGCTAGGCTAGGGACCCCTTGATAGGTAATAGAAACCTTAATTTAACCCTTTCATCAAGGATTAATTACAAATGTAACACGAATAATTCTTTATTTACAATTTTGCCCAGCACCTAAATTAAAACTCTTATATCCTATGTGTCATGTGGGCCATATTTAATTAAACATTCTAACATTCTCCCACTTGGGCCACATGACACAAGAACATCCTTAGAGGTGTCAGACTCCTTAAGGTGGCCAAAATCTTATTAATTATTCGTGATCTTCTCCCACTCGACCAGGAAAATAATCTGCATGAATCATAGCGATAAGACTTTATGTATCGAGTCTTCCCTTCCATGTATTACAATGCAAAAGATCTCTCAATTAAGTACTGTATGGGCTATATAACTTCATGAATGAACTTCATATAAGCCATGGTCCAATTTATTTGCCAAAACAAATCATATATACTTTATGCGCGCAAAATAAATTTATTCTCCAAAATTAAACTTTATGTCTATATATAACAAATATAGAGAAACAGAACTTACATCGAATCAATGAGTCTCATATGTTCCACATGACCCTTAAATTGCTTTACCAGTAATCCTTTGGTCATGGGATCTGCAATCATCAATTCAGTGCTTATATGCTTAATGAGCACATCTTGTTTCTCAATGTACTCTCTCACTCTGAGATACTTGATGTCGATGTGATTGTTTTTGCTGCTGCTTTTATTATTCTTGGAGAAGAAAACTGCAGCTCTACTGTCACAGAAAATCCTGATAGGCCTTGTTATAGAATCGACAATCTTGAGACCCTTGATGAAGTTTCGCAACCATAAGGTCTGTGTTGTTGTTTCATAGCATGCTATGAATTCTGCCTCCATGGTAGACATAGCAACAATAGTTTGCTTACAAATTTTCCAAGATATAACCCCTCCAACAAGTAGAAAGATATACCCCTTAAGTAGATTTTTTGGTGTCTACACATCCGGCAAAATCTGAATCTGAATAACCAACCACCTCCAACTGGTCAGTAGCTCTGTAGTTCAATCTGAAATCTTTGGTGCCTTGCAAATATCATATGACTTTCTTTGCAGATTTCCAATGTTCTAACCTGGGTTGCTTTGGTAACGACCCAATAAACCTACTACATAAGCAATGTCAGGTCTGGTGCAAACCTGAGCATACATAAGGCTCACTACTGCAGATGCATAAGGTATACTTTTCATCTGCTCTTGCTCCAATGCATTTTGAGGACTTTGATCTTTATTGAATTTATCCCCTTTAACAACAGGTGCTACAGAGGGTGAACAGCTCTTCATCCTGAATCTTTCTAAAACCTTTTCAATGTATGCCTTCTGAGACAGCCCTAAAGATCTTTGTGTCCTGTCTCTGTGAATCTCTATGCCAATGACATATGAGGTTTCACCTAAATCCTTCATTTCAAAGTTTTCAGAGAGGAATTGTTTAGTCTCATGCAACATCCTCAAATCACTGTTTGCAAATAAAATGTCATCCACATACAGGACTAGAAAAATAAATTTGCTCTCATTGACCTTAAGGTATATGCACTGATCAACAAGGTTCTCTGTGCAAACAAATGAGGTAATCACCTTGTTAAATTTCATATACCATTGGGTGCTAAGTGACCGTTACAATAATTTTTTCGAGCTCACTCTTCAACTCGTACACAAATCTCTAAGCCTATGAAATTTCTTCTATCCTCACGGGTAGGCCCAAGTGTATCCCACACTTAAAAGGTTTTCAACGATTTTAGATAGAAATGAATAAACAATAACTCTCATAGTTAGATCAGCAAAATAATGTTTAATAAATTGCTACAAGACAAGATCTGATGATGATGATGATGACAGCATGACACTGCAGAGTTGTTGGAAAATGTGTAACCTTGTCTTTTGCGTTTTACTCTCACTTTTTGGAGGCTAGATCAAGATTGATGATATGAAGAGGCAAAAGATGTATTTTCTCTCTCCATAAGGTTCCCTTTATAGGTCTTCAGTCTTGGAGAGTTCCAATGACTTTTTGAAATGTTGGAGAGGTTGTCATAACGTCTTGATTCGCGTGTTGTGTATGTGTCGACACCTTCATCAAGTCTGGAACTGACTTGCAGGTGCCTGTGACATGTGTCGACACTTTCTTCACCATGTGTCGACACCATAGAAATGACAATCTGGATGTTGTGCTATGTGTCGACACCATGTCAACCATGTGTCGACACCATCTTGACAGATATAGTTTTTCAGTACTTTTTTTATGTGCAATTCATTTCGTTTCAACACTAAAACTCCTACAATGAAAAATATCATAGTTTAGGTGTAAGTCATGGTCTTTAAATTGAATATAGGGTATAAAGAATTAGAGAGAGATTTAAATACAATTGAGTACTCTTATTTGAATAGTAAATTGACAATCATGCATCTTAAAAAATATTATAAAGCCTCAAAATCGAGTTAGATAGTTCAAGAGCAACCTTGGACTAACATAAGATAAGAAATATGTTACGTGTGATACACGAAAGGATGTAAGATAAGAAATATAATACATATATTTTTTTATTTTTTTATTTTTATTTTTTGCTACGTGTGTATCGGTTCAAACCAAAATTTTGCTGCTTTATCCTATTTAAATTTCATGTAATGGCTGCTGAACCAGCCCCGCAATATTTTTCGCTGCAAGACGTTGGAACAGTGGCAAATCGTTTTTTGTTGCGAAAACGCTGGAACGGTTAGGTGGAGGGTGGCATTCTATGAAGTTCCAACTGATTTTTTGTAATGGATTTATTTTTGGGTCCTGAAAATCCTTTCATGACGGGATTGCTATAGATCTCGAGACAAACTAAATCTGTCCCAAAAAAAGTATTCGAGAAAGAATCTGGAGGATGTTCGGTTACGTTGTTTTTTGAGAATTTTTTTTTGTTTTTAGAATTTTTAGGTGATGTTAACTTTATTGGTATACGTGTTGTAGTTATTTTTATGTGGTGTTAAAAATAATGTTTGGTTGTAGAATTTTTTATATTGTGAGAATTCAAGGATTTTTTTTGATCGAACAGCCTCCAAATTTTATTGGAACGGATTTTTCCGTCTCAAACAATAAATTTTGTTGTAGAGTGATAGTATAATTTAACAAAAATAATAAATAGTGGTGTAAAGTGAATTTATTCTATAAAAAATCGTGCACGAAATCAAAATTTGCAGATCTAGCTAAGAATACTTAAAGAACATGATCATGGTCAATAGTTTTCTGCTTAGATGGAATAATTTCGAATGATATGAAATTTCACTCGAGAATCCCGAGGGATGGTTCCTTTACATACGAGAAAGTCCAATTTATTTTAACTAACTGAAGAACCCAATTTGATTTGCTTCACAATTGAGGCCCAATTATAAATCAACTCTTTGGGCCTTAGCCCACCCCTAAATTCTGGACCCTCTTGACTATGAGAGTGAAGATGTTTATTTTATTTTCGAACACTTTGAACCATAAGAGTAAAGATGGAGAAAAATTATGGTGTTTCTCAAAAATTCGATTTCCATTTTCAACCAACTGAACTTCGTGGGACTTGTAGCTACACTTGTTTGACTTGAAGGAGCTTGTTTCTTTGCTGGCTATGGAAAATGGAGCCTCTAGAAAAGGAGGGGAAGGTGGCGTGCAATAAATTTCAATGGCTTTCTAGAGCAAGATTGACCAATTCTTGGAACCCTACCCCCCTAGAACTTGGGACATATGACATTCTAGAAGCTGATTAGGACCAACCAGTTTTAAATAGTATGGTAATGGTTTTTTTAGATAACAATGGAAATCTGTGCACTTATTCACTTGCACTAAACTCCGATGGACCTGACTCAGTATATGCACAAGTTGCGTTCAATGTCACGGAAAACTTCGGATCTGTGTAACCCTTCCCAGCCACATTTGCCAAGTAAGTCTAATTTTGGTGTGGGAGTAACTCTAAGGAATTGATAAAAACAATACACAAAAGTCAGGTGTGAGTGAGTTGTCTTTTAAGGAGGGTGCTGAAAGTGATGGGTTTATGGGTTTTCTATTCTTTAACACGAAACGCAAAATTAGAAGGAAAAAGG
Source organism: Myrica gale (assembly GCA_963930655.1). Taxonomy (NCBI): domain Eukaryota; kingdom Viridiplantae; phylum Streptophyta; class Magnoliopsida; order Fagales; family Myricaceae; genus Myrica; species Myrica gale. The sequence goes on from OZ005616.1 coordinate 8,178,855, forward strand.
AAAATGAAAACCGACCTAACTCCCCCTCCCTCCGAAAAGAAGAAAGAATAAAGAGAATAAAATAAGGTGGAAACCGGCCATCTTCCAAAACAAAGTGGTATCTTTTTCTCTGTTTTTTTTTTTCTAATCAAACAAACAAAATGGATGTCTAGTGGTTAAGAGAAAGCTCATTTGTCTTCTTGCATCTGAATACTAGAACAGGGGTGAACCTTCCTTTCAATTCTAGCCCCTTCATGGAAAGAAAAGAAAGATGGCTTCGACCCACAGTAAACGGAAATTCAATTGACCCAAGAAGAAAGCAAATAAATGCTAGAGACTAGAGAGTATGCAATTCTTTAGATCCACATTTGCAACCATGAACCCACGAGCTTCTCCTCCATTTTAAAAGAATTATAATTACTGGCACTGAGTTATTTCTGAATTGTATTGCTGCCCAAAACTATTATAATTCTCTCACTTGATCCTTAAACTACTATCCGATTTTTCAATATGTCTAGTTTAAAAAAAAACAGACATGTAAAAACTCCCCATTTCGCAATAATAATTAAAAAAATACAATAATATTTACAAATTAACTACTTAATTTGAACCTTTCAATACTAGTTAAAAGAATTAAGTTGGGATATTTCAAGTCTTATAAGGGATAAATTAATAGAAAGGGATACCTCTTTTTTAAAGCTTCCATTTTCCAAATCCAAAACCACTCCGCCGGCCTACAGTCTAATTGGACTATTTAGAGGTGTTAATATGATTAAAAAGTTATTTTTCTCTTCAAACTCAATCATCATGACAGAAAATTAGAGAATCTGATCCAAAACTTAAATAAAGAATTACAAAACATGAGGATCAAATTAATGATTCTCTCTTTCTTCATGTGTGGCAGCTCCCTGCGGTCGGAGTTATAGTTCAGACTAGGTGGGATTCCAGCTGCACTGAAATAACTTCCTGTGAGATGCTGCTCACTACGAAGAGTACGTGGGAGAGTTAGGAACCGATGGGACAAACGATATTTCGCATGATGCTATTTTTGCACGTGAGAGAATTTGGAAGGTTCAACTTTCTCACGGACAGTTTAGGTCACTTTGAAACCCCCCCCCCCCCCCCCCCCCCAATAAGCATGTTGTTGCAGAATATTGTACAGCATTTGTGTGGGGGGATCACTGGCGCCCGACCAGTGGAAGTGTGGGTGTAAGTCCACCTTCTAGGGTCCAAAACTTCCAACAAGCCAAGTGGGAGAAGAATATCATGGGTGAAGACATAAAGTTGGTAGGTAATCCGTACTCGGATAATACCTTAATGGTTCATCAGAGGCCAGAGCCCCTCTTTTTACCAAAGACAAAAAAAAAAAGGAATTACTCTCGCATTCTGAGCAAATAAGTTTGATTTTTTTTTCTTTTTAAACATATTTTCCATCAGTTTCACCACTTTCATAAATACTCAACAATATATATTTCAAAAAAAAATTGTTTAATCATTATAAAAAAATCTTTTTAAAAATACAAACAAACATAACCAAAACCTCTTTATCTATATAACTAAGATTTTTTTGTAGTCAAAACAACTAGTTCTCATTAAGATCAAGGAGGTTTGAAAACCTCAAGTACATGTTCTGAGGGGCGTGTCACGCCCTCCGAATAGGCGATGGGCTAACGAGCAAAGGGACCTAATAGCCTTACAAACCCAAACCCAAAAAGGCGAGAAGAGACCTATAAAGGGTGGACGTCCAGATGCTAGCCATTTGGTGCATGCATACCGGAAAGGACCACCTACCGCTGAAAAATGAGGAGAAAGGGATGGACGCATGAGATCCACGCATGCTGGCCGGTGCAGAAATCTTCTCCGATTGATGTAGATGTCGTCCCCGCTGATCATGGTCTTCAAAAGCCTCCAGAAACGTGTAGATCTAAGTACCAAATCCGCCGTCAGAGGAAGAGGTAGAGGGAGAGGGTCAGTCGGCCAAGGAGGAGAGAGAAGTACTTCAACAACATTAGAGAGGAAGAAGTGAGGCATTGCCCCCATGAAAATTTTGTAGTCCCAAAATGGAATCTTTTGGAATTTAATTTAAAATTGCAACTTTATGTTTGGCAAATGGGAATTTTCAAAAATTCTCTAATTTCTAAAATTTTCACTTGCCAAACATAATATCTAGCAACAAAATTTGCACAAACTTTTCACAAACAGTTTGAAGTTAGACACTTTTATCCCTAACTTTTACTTGTATTTAAACCATGTTACCCTCATTTTTTAAAAAAATTTCTAAATAATAAAAAACTTCAAAATTATCTATATTCATAATTTTTTCTCCATCAAATCATCTCTCTCTATTAAAATAAACTTAAAAAAATCAATCAAATTATCAACTATATCCTAGCTTTTTTATGAACTTCTTTAAAACTCTAAAATTTTTCAACATCCACCCAAACTTATAACAAAATTTTTTACTACCTTTTCACAAACTCCATTCTCCCTAGATTTTCGCAACACATCCAATTTTTTTAAAATTTCCCTAAATTTTCATTTGCTTAACAAAAAATTTAAGTTTTTCTGGTGGGATCTATCCATCTTCTTTGAAACCTAATGGCCGGGTCTCTACAACCAGTCATGCTAGTTAGTAACATAATTTTTTTCTCGTCCAAGGTTTATCAAATTTAGGCGTACTAGGCCTTTATGGCTTTTGTGACAGCCTCACGAGGAAACTGTCCCTACATCAGAATGGAAACACCAGATACGAGAGGTGGGTGGGGGCCTAATAAATTACTCCACCACGTGTACTGCATACCTGACCTGACCTACCCATTCCAATTCCAGCATCAATGCTTCCAGTTCCGCCCAAAAATAAAATAGCATCTATGCTTGATGCTTCCAAGTTCCAAGGACAGCCGTGCTGGCAGCTATATATATACATATAATCTTGTCTTTGGATGTGAGCTAGAAAGCCATTGATAAACCTGTTGATCTCTTCGTCCTTCAATTTTCAATTTAACCATAGACTTTCTTGCGTTTATAATTTTTGTCAAAAAAAAAATCATTCTCTTAAAATTTCATTTTTAAAAGTAATGGTCACACATCAGACTAATCATAAAATTGACACATGTAATCCAAAACTAAAATAATTTCACTTGTAATATTTTTAAGTTTATTTTTCTCTTAATTTTTTGGTTTTTAAAATACTTAAATATTTTTTTGTTTTATTTTTTTTTAAATAGAAATTAAGAAAAAAAACTACAAGACATGATTATAATTTTGGGTGACACGTGTCAATTTTATGATTGAACATGATGTGTGACTCATCATCTTTATAGAAAAAAGTTTAACCTGATGACTTATTTGATAGAAATGGTAAACTCAAAGATCTTAATCATCAATTTGCAAACCTAAGAACTATTTATTAAAACGAGCCAAAATCCAAGGACCAATACATAACCCAAAAAAGACAAACAAACAAATGTGAAAAATTGGGATAAGGATTCTCTCTACAATTTTTTTACGATAAGTAATACATCATGTAATTTGGAAAGAGACAGACACTATACATATATACCACAATATTTATTACTCTACGTGTAAACTTTTGGATAGTGTAAGTGGTTTCTTTGTTATGTCTGTCTCTCTATATTTTATCATATAATTCATATCTAAAATTACAAAAAAATCTTGTCAAGAAACAGAATGATTTTCTACCGTGATATTTTTAAATGGTTCAATTTGTTAAACTCGAAAGATTCTTCAAGTAACCTCTTTCATTGGTGTTTGTTTCTGGTCAACAGGTCTAAGCCTTGTAGTTCTATGGCGCAACTTCGAAAGCATCAATTTCAAGATCACCTTGACTGTTTCCGATTTTCTAACCTTTCATGGACATTTAAGTGGTATAGTTAGACTTTTGTTCTGTAACCTAGGGCTTGTAGTATTTTCATTAAGAAGAGAATATTGATGCCTTTTGCTAGGGTTAGGGTTTTAACCCCAGCTTCTGCCTCTCCTCAGTCCTCATCGTGGTTCTCTCTAACTCTTCTCTCACTAGCGTGACAACGCCTCTCCTCTCTTTTTCGTCTCTATTGTTGTCGGTTTATCTAAAATCATGTAATCGTTACCAGTAAAATCGGTATCGTTTCTACTGTTACTCATCCCTACACGCTCATTCTATATTTTTTCATTTTGTATTTTTTGGAATGTGAGATTACAATTTTATTCTCTTAATTTTTTATGGTTATATTGTTTTTGTGAAGGTAAAAACGTCATTTCATAAATAAAAAATATATTTTTTACTAAAATAAAAAAATTAACTGACTATACAAAAGTATATTTATTCCTTATAATATTTATCAAAGTAATTTTAAAAGAAAAAGAATCACCAAATCCAAAGGGAATGTTTTAATAAAAAGATTCTTTTGGAATATGAGAATAAATTCCTTCACGTAGACACTGCTAGCTAGCCGTTACATATAATTAAATTAATTAATCACTCGTGACACATTCCTCTTTTAGTATATGTGTTTTTTTCCCTAAGCTCTTAGTATATACAGTTAAATTATATTGAGATAATATTTTGCTGAACACATCCATACGTTTTAATCTGATAATTTTACTTAATTGTCGGACGTGGGCAATTGCAACACGTGCCTGTAAAACAGTGGCTGAAAAGCCAGATCATCCGGGGCCATGATTCAAGCCAATTCTCGGCAGCCACTTGTCAAAATCTAGGCCACAATTATAATAGTCGTTGACAAAAGGTAATTAGTCTGGCGTGTCAGTTCGGGAAACGGATAAGGATATATTTCAGACGAACGGACTAGATTGTATTTATTTATTTCAGATAGGTATTATCGGACGGATCAGGATATCTGACCAACAAAGATAGAAAGATTGATGGAAGAGAGAGATGAATCAGATGATTAGAGCACTCACGAAGTTCTTGAAGATCGTTGGAGATCAGATTAGGAAATCGGGTCCAAAAAGTCAAATGCGGTTTGTCGGGTCGTGGGTTGGTATCTTGGTTTATCCTTTTGAATGATTGGCAATATTCTTATGGTTGTCGGTTCGATTTGTTAATAAAAAATGCGATTAAGTTATGGTTCCAATCTAATCTCTATTTTGATATCTCATGCGAAAATAAGTTTCACCGAATACGAGATAATGGAATGGGATGGACAATTATTTGTGAGTATATATATCGAATAATTATTTTTTTAGAGAAAATGAAATTTTAGTATTTAGGTTTCACCGCCTTTCTTTTTTACTCTCTAGATTTCAATTTTTAAAATTTTAGTCCTGAAATTTTCAATTTTTAACAAAAGAGCACTTCCTTCGTGACTCATTTCCTTAATGGCAGCACTACATCAGCAACAACTCAGCAGCCTCTATAAATGACATCGTTCAACTCCTTTATGTTTTTAGCCCAAAATGATATTGTTTTTGTCACAAGTATGATGCAACGATGCCATCCGAGATCCTCAAGATCGGCAACGACAATTTTCTATCTATCGAGATTTAAGGTTCTTACGAAAAGGAGGAAGACACAAAGAGAGTGAATGAATTGAGTGGTGCACATCACACTTAAAACGGTGTCATTTGGGCTAAATGAGTGAAGAAGTGCAACAATGCGCATCATACTTGTGACAAAAAGGAGTCATTTTGAGCTAAAAGCGTGAAAGAGTGGAATACTGTTATTTGAAGGAGTTGCTGAGTTGTCTGCTGATGTGGCGTTGCAATTAAGGAAACAGACAGAACCTTCAGAATGGCTCTTTTGTCAAAAATTGAAAATGTAAGGACAAAAAAATATTAATAATTATATATATATATATATGTAGTAATAATAATTCTATAAATATAAATTTTTAGATAAAAATATATTAAAAAATTTGAACATATTTAGTGACCTAGGGATTATGTCTTTAGTGATAAAAAATTAATAAATCATATAATATTATATGTATAATATTCTTTCTTTTTGCATTAAAGTTGAAATGGTTTAATGGTGATTTTAAGGATAAAAGATATTATAGTAAATAATGAGAGGTTGAAGAGATTAAGATAAGATAAGTCATTAAGTAGTGTATCATTTTATGATAATATTTGTCAGAATTTTGTGTCCAATTGTATAATTTTTACCTTTCAAAAAATTTAAAAATATATAAATTTATTTATATTGTCATTTAGTTGTGATTTAGAATGACTAGAGATGTCCAACACAAAATCTTTTAGTTTTAAATTTAAAGAGAGATAAAAATCTTATTTAAGTATAAAATATTTGTTATAATTCAAGCTAATTTCTTAAAGATTGCCTAACATAAGATTTTTTTGGATTTTTTTGAAGTTTATGAGAAGCAAAAATGTAATTTTAATGAAAAAGTTCCACTCTTTGGGATGGGTGTCGGGATTTTTTGAAATTTAGGGGGCAAAAATGTAATTTCGATGAACAAATTTTCTGTCATGGGGGCGGCTGCATACATGATACATACTATGTAAGTACTTATGAAACGTACCCTGGTAGTAGAGTTGGCTAAGGTGCTCTCCTGATACAATTGAGATAAGAGTTTTTATGTTTATTTGCATTTCGATGTAGTTGCAGTGACGAGTTCATCCTTCTCAAGATTAGTAGTACGGCTCAAACCATATATTTCGTGATGAGTGGGAATACCTATAGTCACATCTATAGGAGTTTCTATACCAGTCGCTCTTTTTCCGTCCTTTTGCTCGGACAAAAACAAAATATTATTGATAGAAAAGGGAGAAATGTGTTTGGCAATAGGCTAGAAAATTTAGACACGGTTTTCTATTTTGATGAAAATTGACAAGAAAACATAAGAAATACTTTCCTACTATATAGAATTAACAAACCGAGAAACAAAAAACATCTAATATTCAAACAGCTTGTTCTGTCCTGTAAGTTTGCAACTTTGTTCATGTAACTCTTGGAAAGACATTTTATTATTCACTTTGACTTTCGTTTTGATGATTTTTTTAGAACTGTCGTGTTACACTACATTTTGTCTAGCTTTCTGACAGGACAAATTTCTAAAAAATTTCAAAACCTCATGTGGCCTTGTTACTTTTCTTCAGTGGCTCATAAGACCTGCATGCAGACACAAAAAGAGGGTTAAAAATAAAGGAAAATAGCTATATATATATTTGACATATGCTTAGCTAGTCATCTCCTTAAAATAATATTATATTCGATTATATTTGAATATTAAGGCTTAATATTGCTTTCATTCTATAGAATTGAATGCCTAGTTCAACTAATTTGGGCGTAAAAGTTGAGTCCCTTAAGATATTCTAAGGTGATGTTACGTTTTGATGTTTTTTTTTAGAAATTTTGAGTGTTTTGAGAATTTTTAGGTGATGTTAGAGTTGTATTGAGTTTGTGTAGAAGTTGTTGAGGTGTAAAAAAATTAATGATAATTTTTAAAGTTATTTTTTGTATATTTCGAATTTATTTATTTATTTTATTAAAAATTGAATATTTAAAAGGTATTAAAAAAATGAAGAAAACGACAAACGAATAAACGTTCAAATCGTCTGACTCAACTTTTGCAAAATAACGAAAGTGACTTACGTAGGGGACAAGGCTAACATGCTGCAGGCCGCATGCAGGGGGACGGGGGTAATAACCAAATCGCCCTTTACCAAAACAAAACTTGCGTAAATCAGTTGGAGAGTTTTTGTCCATTCACGTGACTGAGTATTTAATGAGCTGACGTTAGGGGCCACGTGTTTTTTAAAAGTCTATTTTACCCTTCGATTTGGATGTATGTAACGCATGACTGGAGGATATTTTAGTAATTATGTATAAATATGTCAAAGACAAAATAGGAAACTACAATACAATATCTTAAAAAAAAATCATATTTGGTGAGATTATGTATTTAGAACACGAATATGACCTAAGTCGAATTTTATACAAGGAGACGTCGATGGGTATCTAGAGTACTTGACGGTGAAATATAATTCATCGAATCCATGAATTTGGCGCAGGGATCAGATCCCATTGTTCGATCGAGGAGGAAAAAGACAACCTCATTCCGCACGTATACCAGTTTCTAATTCAGGGAGGGGCGATCAAGGGAAGAGTGAATTTGTGATGTTACTGAATACTGACCAAGCTTTAACTCATATTTTAACTGGCTCTATTATTTTATTCATCGCATCTTCTGTTCTCCTTAACATGCACTGAACTCAAGATAAAATAATAATATTTCAAAATCTGAATCTCGTACATCTAACGTGATAACACATGATGCCGTATCGTAGAACGAACAACATATTACATTGCTTAGAATAAAGGGATCGAGGAAGAAGCAAGAGACATCTCGAAACTTCTCCTTCTTGGCAAAAAGATAAGACACATTATCGCTGATGCAGCCTCCAAGTTACATACGCTAATTAAGTTTTAAGGAATTATTTGTACATATGGAGATTCAAATCTGACAACTTAGGAGAAACATATTCATAAATTTTAAATCTTGATTATTTAAATCAACCCTTAAGAGTTGTTTTTTTAAAAAATAACGAGGAAAAATCTAACTCAGTAGGTCCATCAGAGTGGACTTATACAACGTACCGGTGGCGGTACAGTTTTCTCAAGTCATACAAGTTATTTTTTTAATAAATTAGGTGAATTTGACTTTGTCGAGAGTAATCTTAAAGAATTATTTTCATTAGGTATTTGAAAATATAAAAGAATGAGTAATTTTCATAAGAAAAAAAAAGGAAAAGGCAAAGGATGTAGATCGACGTGAATGAACACGACAAAATGACAACCCAAAAGTTGCAGCTCCTAATATCACTCAAAAGCTCTTTTCTCTACAAAATCGCGTTAAAAGAGTGAGTTATAAGTCCAAATATGCTGTTTATATATATATATAATCATACCTAATGTATACTGCTCTTACTAATTAATTAATTGCATCAAACTTCGACATCATTCTAGTTAGAAAAGAAACAAAAGGTGAAATTGTTTTAGGGTTCATGTGCTTAGGTGGTTAAATAACATCATGATTGTATTGGCTTCTACTCAACGTAACATAGGATTAGGAAGTGATTAGATTAATCTTGCTTTTATATAAGATCAGTATGTTGATGGATCACGATCGAGTTTTAGGCACAATTCAGCATGCCCTATAGCTCGTGGTTTTTTCTTGGTATAAATAATAATTATGTACATATATATGTCCTACTCTGAAGTATCTAGTTTTGTTTTTATTTAAACGCATATGTAAATTTCGAATAGACCGAACATTTAAGTCAAAGATTATAATATCGACAGATAAGTTAAAAGCATAAACCATTCATATCCATTGCTCCTAAGTTCCTCTTGCCCGTGACCCTACAAAGTTCCATCTGAAATGTTATCAAACTGAATATGGTACGTTTTTTAATTTCTTTTTCTTACTTTGGACTGCCCCAATACAAGACAGAAAGAAGAAGGTGAAAAGTACCCCTCAACCACGAGGCGGGGTGGGTTATCAGCTCCAAAGGATCTAACAGTAACAGGTACGTACTTTTAACCCAACCCCTCCTCCATAATCAACTGCTCGTGGCTTTCTTTGCCTTGTCTGCCGAAGACGGTAGCTCTCAGTGGGGTCCAAATTGGATGGCCGAGGAATAGCACCAAGAGCCCACCTGCGTATTAAAGTTTTTAAAATTAAGTCTCTGTCCGTGTGAACACATATGGTGCCAAACACCGTCATCAATTATTTGAAACGTCGACACAACTTCCACTCAAAAGTCAAAATTTTAATTTCTTCACTCGATCTAATTATTTTAAAAATTTTACTAATATTGTCGGGAGAAAGGACAAGAGCAGGTTTCCCACCATGCGAGGATTTTCAACCAAGAGGAAAAGTTCGATTTGGTCAAATAAAATGGCCAATCTAGAATGGGGGTGAAAAAATATGTAGATCTCGGTGGTCCTACTACATTCATCGATATTAACTTTTAAAGGGCGTACTATGATGGCATGCCATGATTATGCTATACAATAGGAGATCAAAGTGCATGGAGGCCAGTCGCACATAGTAGGAGGGCCGGCTCTAGCTAAGCAGAGGAGGTTGCCTAGGTCCTTAAATTTAGGAGGCCTCGTATTTTAATTTTTTTTGTAATGGTATATTTTTTAAAAAAATAATATTAAGACCTAAAAAATTTAACATTAAAGATTATATTAATTGAAGATGCATATTAAAAGAACATTAAATTTTACCCAAAATTTAGGAGCCCGCCAATTTACATTTTTTTGTAATGGTATATATATATTTTTTAAGAATTTGATATGAAAGCCTAAAAATCTTAATGTTAAAAAGTATATTGAAGAGGCCTATTAAATCTCCTTATTGAATAATCATTAATTTTTTGTCCTAAATTTAGGAGGCCCTAGTTCAAAATTTTTCTTTAATGTTATATTTAAATAAAATTTAATATTAAGGCCTAAAAAATTTAACTCAAAGAGAATGAGTGTTAACATTTCACTTTTTGTTTTATTTATAAAGTCTTCGTTCAACCCTATAATATGTTATTGTGTTAGCCCAAGGTTGTTTTATAAATAATCTATTTTTGATTTTGATGATAACAAACTTTTCCAACTAGTTTGAGACCTTTAGATTCTACATTTGCAAATCTTTTTCAGAAAATGATATCGAGAGTTCTCTAAGCTTAAATTGGCCTTAGATATAATTGAACACCACTACACAAGCTTATTGGACAATCTTTACTTTGTAGGTGTTTTAGGAATGCTTGTTGGTGCCAAGGGAAGCCACTTTTCAGCCTAAGTGTTGAGGGTGTCGACACATGCGACCATGGTGTCGACACATTGGTCATACACCAGAAGGCGTGTCTCAGGCCAAGATGATGGTGTCGACACATTGAAGAGAAGTGTCGACACATTGCACACTCACCAGAAAGTAAGCTTCCAGGCCAAATTGAAGGTGTCGACACATAGACTAAAGGTGTCGACACATTGCACTATCAACAGAAGGCAAGGTTTACAGGCCAAAGCTGATGGTGTCGACACATATGCAATTAGTGTCGACACATTGCACATGCACCCGAAGACATGTTTCCAAGGCTTTTTGAAGGGTCAACACTTTGAAGAGAAGTGTCGACACATTGGACATAAGTGTCGACACATTGGTCATACACCCGAGAGTGAGTTTCCAGGCAAAACTCCTAGGTGTTGACACATGCTTCGATTTCTCAGATCCTGGAGCGACGTCACTCACTTAAAAATGTCTCCAAAGGACCCAAATGACCTCCAACGGCTCCAAAATCTTTACCAGAAGATCTCTGATGCCCTAGAGACTATAAATAGAAGAAGTTTGAAAGAGAATGCAAGAGCTTCACACGAAAATCATCCTTGCCCTAATTTCTTGAGAGAGAAAGCTCAAAGAAGAAGAAGAGAAGTTCTTACGACCTTGAAATCTAGTGATCCATCTTGTAAATCCTGAAGCCTTCCTTGAAGATCTCATTCTCTTGGCACACCTCAGGTTCTTATACTTGTAGATTTGGCTTAGAGAGCCGTTCCATATCTTGAGCTATTCATTTGTAGATTTGGCTTAGAGAGCCCTTTAGTTTCTTGAGCTACCCACTTGTACATCCGGCTTAGAGAGCCTTAAATCACTGTACCCAAATCTTGTAAACCTTCCTAGTGTTGTGTGAACACTATATCCTACTTGAGAGAAGTAGAAGAAATCCCTAGGGTTTGAGATTTGAGAAACGAGTTGAAGCGTGAGCTCGGAAAACGCTTTGTAACGGTTCCTTAGCACCCCAGAAGCTAAGGTGTATTCACTTGGAGAATAGTAGAGGAAGCTCAAGGAAGTCAATAGCCTTGGGGGTGGACGTAGGCAAGAGATTGGTCGAACCACTTAAAAATACTGGTGTCATCTCTCAAACCCTCCTCTTTTACTTCTGCAGATATTGCTTGATTGTTCTTGTTTATTCATTGTTGTTGTGATCTTTGTTTGCATAGATCTAGTCTTTAGTTTTCCTAGATATAGATCACAATATTTCTGGGTTTGTTTGAAAAGGTTTCAAAAGTTTTAGAAAACCCAATTCACCCCCCCTCTTGGGTTGTCTTTTAGACTCACATATTGTTTAAAGATAATAATTATAATTAATTCAAAGAAATCCTATAAAGTCTAATTCAATCTCTTTATTTATTTAATTTTCTATTGTTAGATATTGCTAGCTAGTTAAACTTATTTGTGACAATATCTGTCAAGTATACAAAATTATAGAAAATTCATCTCTCAACCTTTATGTTTTTTATCATTTATTGGACCTTCTCAACTCTTATCTTTCCTCACTAAAGTCTTAGATACTATTATTATAAACTTTTTATTTTAATTTTTTTAAGTTGTATTTATTTTAGTTATCATTAAAATTAATAAAATCTTACTTAAGAGGGAGAATGACTCAAGAAAGATTAAATGATTAGTAATATTATTAATTAATAATGATATATCAATAAATTTATAATATAACACTTTATAAGTAATTTTACATAAAAAACTATAAGAATACTTGTAAATAATTTTTATTAATATTTTATTTTTAAATTATTATAAAATATCTCACTTTATAATTTTACCTAGAGCCTCAATTATCATAGAATCGCCCTGCATAACAGGGTGGAGGCTTCATCCTAATTTTAGTGAGTTTGGGATGGACCACGACTGAGCGCCACGGTCGGTCCATCCGCTAGTCTACAAAAATTGAACTCCAAGTGGGTCATCCTTCTTTAAGAGCTACAGATTGAAATCCATGAAAATTTAAAAGATTTTCCTTTTTTTTTTCTTTCATAAGCAAAGATGTTCAAAAAATAGTCAAAAGAATTAAAAAAAAAACTTGAGAAGTAAATGAATATACGTGCAAGAAAATACGTTGAAATAATTTGGGAGTAAACTTCCTTAAATAGTTTAACACAACTGTTAGCAAGATGCTTAGCTTAAATCAATGAAAGACAGCAACATATTAATTGATTAATATTAAATTCAGGAAAAATACTAAAAAATCGAGTCTTCCATTTTCCTGTCTTTTATTTTTTATTTTTCCAGAAAAATAAAGAAAGCCTGTCTATCGTCAGGAACAGAACACCACGAACTAATCTGCACGCAGAATGCAAAATCGGATCTCACGAAAGGCGGCCGCATCCGATGACTGCCGAGTAGTATATACAATGCCAACCTTTTCCCACCTTCTTTCTCTCTCTCTCCCCCTCCATGGGAAGCCACAATCAAGCGCGGCCAAATATTTAGAAGCAGAAAGCTATTCTTAGAGAGAGAGAAAGAAAGAGAGAGGGGGAGACAGTTGTGCCACCTGGCAATCTATGAGGCGGAGTTGCGGACGCTTACAGGCACAGGCGGCGGGTCCTCTGTTCGCCACGCCACGCTAGCGCTTTTGGGTATCACGATTCCGGACCAATCAATTCAAAAATATTTGTCACAAGCTTTGGGAATTGTTACTGTCGGCGTTTTAAGTTTTTTGGGGTACTCCGAATCCCGAGAAGTCGGGTCGTCATTTTGGCGTTTCGGTGGAAACGTATCCTGTGTTTGGGATCGGATCCTCGTCAATTGAGCCCTAGCTCCGAAGGTTTAAGCATCATTTGTAGGAGTTTCGGGTCCGGTTGTTGTATCTTTATTAACGTGACGTTTGAGGGTTCAAATTTGGATCTTTGATGTGAAGGCGAAGCAATATTGCTTGGTTTTTCATTGTACGCTTAGATTGTTGTTGTGTGGAGTTGAAGGAAGGCTTTGTATTTATTAGTGTGTTTCCGAGAGGATTTTCTGGAAGAGTTTGGGGAAATATTGGAGGTGTTCTTTGTGATGTCCTGACAATTATATAGCCATCAGTTGTTTGGTTGGGATCTGAACAGGTTTTTGTGTTGTATCGTGTATGTTACATAGAATTAGTCGACATGGTTACTGGGAATTTGTTTCACTGTAGGAAGAATTCATGGCCTCCCGAGGAGTATATAAGCAGGATAACTTTACAATTGGTAAGCTTCTAATTTGGCTTGTGGGTTTCTTGCTATTTTGTTTTTCAATTAACTCCGTAAAATTTATTGCGCTCTGTTTTGTTGCTGAGAAATGGTTAGAAATAACGACAGGAAAGAAGAAAACTGGACTTTTTGCTTTAGTAGGAAATTCAGATATAACAAAAGGCAAAAGAAGAAAAAAGTCAAGTTAGTTTTACACCAAAATTCGTCTTAAACAAGATGGTTTGGATAAGCAAGCATGGCTGAATCCAACGTGGAATGAGTGATAAATATCCACCAAAAGGATTGTTGGGAACTTAAATAGTATTTTTGCACTTCATAGATAGTACATTGTTTTTGTCAAAACGATGTTGTCCTTTACATAAAAGTTGCTCGGTATTGTTGGGATATTCTTTTTCGGTTTTATAAATGAACTGATTTTGGTTTTCCCTAATACTTTCCTGTAGTTTGATTTTGATAGTGCTGCCCCTCCAGAACAAGCCTGGAGAAGGAGATTAAACAGCCATGCTAATATTCTCAAAGAATTTAGTGTCACATTTATGGAAGCAATAAAGATGGTAAGAGATGGTTATCTTTCATATTAGTACACTGACTGTGGAAACAGATGAATTTCATGTATCATCTTTTACATAGATTATTCTTTGTTTCGTTTAAAATTATTTGGTATATTTTTTCCTCCTTTTTCACTTTCTGTTCCTAGTTATCTTCTGCTCAGTTGTTTTCAATTCTGGATTTCAAGGTCCGATTAGGTATACGACTGTGGTCTTACGTTAGGGAAGAGGCTTCTCATGGGAGGGTAAGTATATTGTATCTCTTAACTTGAGGTCATTCATTTTGTGATCTTTCACGAGTATTGTTTTTGTGATCTTCTTAACATTCAAAGTGAGATGGACTATCTAAAGAAGTCTTTACCTTAGTTTAGAACAGTGGAACTTAGCTCTGCAAACCTGAATTGTGTCTGAATTATCTGTGCAGAAAGCGCCTATTGATCCTTTCACTCGAGAAAGTTGCAAACCATCAGCATCTCAAGGGGTTCCCCTTGGAGGGATGGGGTACGTAGTGTATCAAGTATGATGCTTCATATATTTGTTCTGATATACTGGGTATTAATCTCCGAGGGTCTATCTCTATGTATTTCACAGAAGTGGGAGCATATCGAGGGGTTTTAGAGGCGATTTTAGGCAATGGCAAATTATTCCTGGTATATGTGAAGCTTCACCTGTCATGGCCAATCAATTCTCTGTAAAGCTCTGCCCTAAGCTTATCCTCTACTTGCTGTGTGCTTTCTGCTTTCAAGATATATATTATGGGTATCTACTATCTACTGGTAAAAACCATGGTTTTTGGTGAT
This sequence comes from Myrica gale, assembly GCA_963930655.1. Taxonomy (NCBI): domain Eukaryota; kingdom Viridiplantae; phylum Streptophyta; class Magnoliopsida; order Fagales; family Myricaceae; genus Myrica; species Myrica gale. The sequence continues at coordinate 8,194,190 of OZ005616.1, forward strand.
TGTTTTGTATGCAATCTCATAGAAGAATTGCATGCAGTAAACTCTCTAGGCGAGTAATTTAACTGAAAATCATTTGGTAGTTCATAGGTGTTAATCTATACTGGTATCCAGCATATTACCAGTTAAAGTGCTTCTGCAAAAATATGGTCATAAGTCCTTTTTGTCTCGACTTACTGCGGTAAGGTTAGAGATTGGAGGAAGGCCTTCCATTTTTTTTCTTGACCGAAAGGCCTTCCATTTTTTTTCTTGATGGAAAGGCCTTCCAGTTAGATGATAAAAGGTTATAGGTACTGCCGTTGTCCCTCAATCTGTTATTCTGAGTTAGACTTTGATGGCTACTAGAAGTTGTTAGAAACCAATATTCCTCAGAGATGTTTGTGAAGAATTAGAAATATATCAAAGTAGTTGAGACACTAGTTGAGACACTTTTAAAAATTTATCATGTCCACTTCACATGTGAACTCCATAACTTTTTTGCTTCCTCATACCATCCGCATTTATAGCAACCTCCATATGTGATATCTTCCAAGTAGAAACTGTCTGGATATTGAAGTGAAGGTACCCATAACAATAAGAACGAGAACACTTAGTGGATCAGTTGCTGATCTAATCAGGAAGGTGATTGGTAAAACTGTATAAGGAAAAGAACATGTGATGGAAACAAAGAATGTTACGGGCCACTTGACTCATTTTTATTTCAAGATAATGTAGTTGCCAGATGCTCTCATAATTCATCCTTCCTTGCCTTGCTTTAGAGCAGTGGTATCCCATCTTGAAAACAGTCATAATGGCTTGGCTTATTATTTGTAACTCATCAAGAGAGTCTCCCAAACCGTTGTCTATTGAGTTTCCGGTTGTATACTCGTTGGCTCGTCACAAGGAGGCTTCGGTGGAGGAGTGTTTCGCGGAGAATAATGGGTTTGCTGTGTGGAGTGTTGCTTTTATTAGATCAGCGAATGATTGGGAGTTGGGGGATTTTTCTGTTTTTTTCTCCCTTTTGTATGGGACGATGATCAGGAGAGGAGTGGAAGACAAGTTGTGTTGGAAGGGCTCTAAGGATGGGGTATTTTTGGTGAGATCTACGTATTCCCTTATTGCGGGTAGGACTAGATTGTCCTTTCCGTAGAAAGGCGCGTGGAGGTCAAAATGCCCCTTGAGGGTCTCCTTCTTTGTATGAGAGGTTTTGCATGGGAGAATCCTTACTACTGATAATCTTCGTAGGAAGGGTGTGTACATCGCTGATTGGTGATATCTTTGTCGGTGTGACGGACAATCGGTTGACCATGTGCTTCTTCATTGCCTCGTGATGTGCATGCTTTGGAATCATGTTCTCAGCATTGTCAATTTTCACTGGGTTATGTCTTGAGAAGGTGGTGAATGTGCTGCGGAGTTGGGAGAGGAAGTTCTCCAACCCTTTCGCTAAGGCTATTTGGAGATTGATTCCCTCTTGTGTTTGGTGGAGCCTTTGGAGGGAGCATAATAATAGATGTTTTGAAGGCTGTTATATGTCCTTGGCTAAATTGCAGGGTCTTATGTTATTTTCTTTTTTCTGTTTAACTGATGCAATGTTAGGTTGCCCCTTTGTTGATTTTGATGATTTTCTTAGTTTTGTTGCTTGTTTGAACTAGTGATTTCGGTATAGTCCCTTGTATTGTCTTCACTTTTTCTAATAAGATTGGCTTGCTTATAAAAAAAAAAATATTTGGAATTCATCAAGTTGCTGTTGCCTTCCCAACATGTCCCAAATTCCTGACCTATATCCTTGTCGGAAATTCTAAGAGATTTATGAAGTGACCCTCTTCTAAGGTTAAGTATCCTGACAATGGCGCAAGTTGTAGAAAGAACAAAAGAAAATGCTATAAACATATTTAATATGCCTGAAGTGTCCGGTGATAATTTTCATTGAAATGATAAGCTGATTTCTGGCTTCTCTGTCCTTCTACTTCCTATCTTGTGCTTGGGCTGTATATGTGTGTTGATTAATTTCATTGGGTGTTACACACTTGTGTTACTTGTATGACAATGAAACAATGAATTCAGCTACATTTCTCTTGCAACTTCAGTTGTTCTGTGGTTTATAAGGACTGATGGTTTCTTACTTGTCATGTTAGTTAATAAGTAAAGGAAGCAAAAGGCTAATGGCCTATTGTATAAAGTGGACACCTTTGAATGTGGGATCACGAATTTACTTCTGAATTCTTCTGCATTATTGCGCCATTGCAGATTTTTATATCAAGAGATGGTGGAAACAAAAATTTTGCATCCGTTTTGGCTCCAGGCCAGCATGAAGGGCTGGGGTAAGGAAAAAATCCTTTAATTTTGAAGCACTTCAAGAAAGAAACTATGTATGATTACCATCTTCTTGTTGAGGAAGGTATTTACATGTTAGTTTCCGTCCTTATATATGTAGATTGACATCACGTGAATTTACATGCTTCTGTGACACCTGCAACCTCAAGTTGCTTTCATGCTTGCACGTACTGTCTCCGTGGGTTGTCCCATGCACCTGGGGTCTGCATTGTGCACCCTATGAGATATCGACTCTCGAGTAGAATCTGTTCAAGATAACTTAGTACTTACCACAAATGAAAGCTCAGTGGGCATTGGCAGATTTCAATATCAGTACTAGGGTCATCATACCCTAATGCGGGAGTCATTAAGGGTTATACCTCTGCTTGAAGGATTCTGAGGATTCTTTCTTTGGGATTAAGACTGAGTGGCTGTATTGTGGTGATTTGTCTGAGAGTCAGTGAGGAAAGAATAGATGAATTTCATTTGCTCTTAGTTTGAGGTTTTCAAGTAGAACTTAGAGACGATACTGATTCATTTCATGCTCTGACAGGAAAGCTGGTGATCAGGGTTTATCATCGTGGGGCTGGAATTTGAATGGTCAGCATTCTACATACCACGCTCTGTTTCCTAGGGCATGGACAGTATATGATGGTACCATTCCACTCCATGGTTTTTGTTTGCTATATACACACATATCAAGTGTTGGATTCTTGTTCTATTGAAAATACTTTTCGTGTAGGTGAACCGGATCCAGAACTGAAAATATCTTGTCGACAAATATCTCCATTCATACCACATAATTACAGAGATAGCAGTCTTCCTACTGCTGTTTTTGTTTACACGGTATGTGCATTCAACTTTCACTCCAGATACAGTCCAATGACATGGGTTCTAGCTCCCTAACCACATAGACTTTGTCAAGAGCTATCCTGTTCGCTCCCTTGTAGCATCTGATTGTGTCAGTGGTTGGAGACTTAAGTGATGGAATATGTAGATTCACATTTGAGAAAATATAGGCATACCACTATTTTGCAAGAGATGTGTCTCGTATGAATTATGTACTTCGAGAGAATTTGAGTACTGCCCTCAATAATCATCTAAACAATATACAGCCTTGTCAGCTAGTAGGCGCTGCTAAAAGAAAGAGAAAAAATGAAAATAATAAATTAGTTCAAACTATAGTATCTATTTGGACAAGTTATTCGAGCATCTGTATCTGTATATCTGATATCTTTTCATGTAAGTCTTTTTGATGCACCCATTCAATTGTTTGCTTGCATTCCTTGACTGGAAAAAAGTATCGGTTCTTTTTGTGTGGTCGATGTGGAGTGGCTAAATGTGCTCCAATAAGGCATTGTTTTTCAAGGGTTAAATTCGTTTTGACATGGATGATATGTGCCTGAAGCTTTAACAGAATGAAAAATGGCTTTCCATTTTCTTAAGTACCTGAATATATTCTGAGTGTCAATAATTCAGAGTTGAATCTGCTTTCAGCCTGTTGTATCTGTTTGTATGCCAATGAGCTTTAGCTCAAATGGAATTTTTAGCCCTTGTGCAAATGTGGTGGATGTTGAGGTCATTGGTTCAAGAGTGACTTGGTGTTTGTGTAGCTTACCAGTAGAGGAAAAGGATCCTGTTTTCATTAAAACTCATCATAAGAATTATGATTAAATCCTGTCCTTCGTCTCCTAACCTGTAGATAAAGCCACAAACATTCTGTGGTGTTTAGACCTCTATGACTCATCATTTGAGGGATATCACGATTTTTTGTAATTTCTGAAAAATAAACTCTAGAAGGGTATTGATATGAGTACTTGTTTCTATTGTAGTTGGTTAACACTGGTCGAGAAAGGGCCAAAGTCAGCCTTCTCTTTACATGGGCGGTAAGACTCCTTCCTGCTGTCTTGGTTGAATTAGCCTTATTCGATGCAATTGAAGATATATCATGGTTTCCCGGATATTCAGTCATTGTTGTTTCCTCTCGTGCAGAATTCAATTGGTGGACTCTCTCATTTGTCAGGAGATCATGTGAATGAGCCATTTATGTAAGTACATTCGATAAGTTTCTTTGCTTTCTTTGTGTGGCCTCACATTTTATCAATATGTTTTAACTTTCTTCTCTTTCTTTTGACAGAGGTGACGATGGAGTCTCCGGTGTCCTTCTTCATCACAAGCAAGTCATAAAACCTTAATAGCTATATCTGACGGTTGGTTTGCATAAGTCTCCTGATCATTTTGATGTTTCAATTGGTAAAAGTGAAGGCAAGGTATTCAAAAGAGCCCCTCCCACTTCTCCCCTCCCACCCATGTACCCACAAACCAAGGACACTACCCAAGCCAAGAGAACAAACCCGAAAAGAGGGAGAGAGAGAGAGAGAGAGGCACGAGGGAGACCATACCCTTCTATTTCAGTTTGTCAATATTTAAACCAAATCCAAAGAGATTGAAGAAAATCTAAAAGCTCAGGTTAACAAAAACAAATACAGTATGGGTACTGGGGTTTCAAAGCATTTCATGGTCATAACACACAAGATATCTGAAAGATAAAATAGCAGATAAATTCATCCTTGTGGTAGAATGTAAAAAAGAGGTTTATGATCTGCAACACAATGACATGTTTTTACCAGTGCCTGAGGCGTTCCAAGTTTTATGTACTTCTTTTCATCATCTCAATTGGTAGGAAAAAGGGGAAGGTTCTCAATGTGTGTTTTCTTTTTTTCTTTCTTTTTTTTGGGGGGGGGGGGGGTGAGGTGTGGTGGTGGTACTAGGAGGGGGAAATGAGAATTTATTCTAGTTTCCAGGAATGAAGCCAAAGGTCAAAATCTGCATCATGCGTGCTGTCTATTGTTTGAAGATCCATGTATGAGTTAAAAAAAATATGTTCATACATTCCCCTACCCTGCAGCACCCAACCAAGAAGAAAAGGATTATGTGCTTAAACCAAAGTAAAACGAGGTTTGAAGCTATAGTGATTCTTGAAATGTTAAGTGAAAAATTATATTAATTAGTGATGACAATAGATAGTTTTGTTAACAACCTGATTTAGATATATGCAAACATTTTGAGAGATGTTTCAAAGTAATCAGTAACTTAGTGCATGTGTTAGATACTTTGCTCTTGATTTTACAAAGAATCATCCAATGCTAAGACGCTAAGATTTACATCTCAAACCTGACTTCTCAAGCAGGTTGTGGCACTTTTGACATGGATATTTTTTTTGACAAATTTAGGCGTTTTTTTGTGATTCTGGCTTCCCAAAAAATGTGGATCCATGTACCTTAGGATATATCCAACAATTTTAGTTGAATTTTAATGTATCAATTAAAGTTCACATCTTAATATCTAGGAAGTAGGTGATTAGTGAAAATACATTATGGGGGATAATAACAAAATGTGCCTAGTGTTAATAGTCCGTCTAAAATCTCGAAAGTCCACCTTTTGTATCTTTAGAATGTAAAGGGGAGAGAGTGAGATGGTTGCGTCTTCTCATTCTTCTTTTAAATGTCGATGTTAGCTAATCATTAAGTTGAGTAGTTTTACGCCTACTTAATTGTTTGATGCACGATAAAAACCTGTCTTTGTTTCTATGACTTCTACTTGCTACTCCATCCTGTAAAAAGCCTTCTTCAAGAAGTGGATCACTTTTAAGGAAATACAACTAATGCAGTGACCCTCACACTTTTGGTTAGGCTGGAAACTTGAAAGCCAAGAGAATTAAAATTCTTTGGCTAATGAACATAAGTTCAGGGGAAAAGAAAATTCGAAAGCAGTAAATAATTTTTCAGAAGAGTGTTGAACATAGTGTAGCATTGGATGATTCGTTGTCTTTATGACAATTTCGCTGCCATTTCATTGTTTTGGTTGGGAATAAGTCAAGAAGGTTCATTTGTGGCTTTCTGTTGTAACAATGTATATACTTCTGATTTTTCTTATTGTTTATTTCTTATTTTTTTTGGGGTGGGGGGAGTTCTAAATGTGCATTTGTCATATTTTCTATAGACATATATTACTTTTCTAATTTTTTTTTTCAAATTTTCCCTTTCTGCTCATTCGCTAGGAGAATCTTTATTATTAGGCAGAAGCTTTCGAAGTTAGTTTCTTACCTGTCATTCAAAATGAAGATGTTTTATTTTTTCACTTTTTTCTTTTCTAGGGAATTTGTTAAGTCTAGTTAGATTTCCATCATTTCTTAGGATTATTCCAACATTTCAGGACTGCAAAGGGGAATCCGCCTGTCACTTTTTCAATAGCTGCATGTGAAACTCAGAATGTGAATGTGACTGTTCTTCCATCTTTTGGACTGTCAGAAGGAAGTTGTGTTACAGCAAAGGACATGTGGGGCAAAATGGTCCAGGTAATTATTATTATTGTTTCCTAAGGTGCTATCTTTCCTTGTGTCTTCTTCCGCTTGGGAAGTGGAGAGTCGCCTATAGAGCTCTGGTCACTTGGGCTAAATGGAGGGCTTCAAACTTGGTATATATTCGCCATACTCCATTACTTTCAAATCTGCGGGTAAAAGAGCTTCTACATTTGAAGGAGTCACAGCTTCGTCGAAATTTTCAAGTTGTTGGTCAAGTATTGACATAAAGTCTGTGGTCCTGTCCAGAATTAACTCTTAACTCTGGTGCCTGTCTTTAGGATGGGCAGTTTGATCGAGGGAACTTCAGTTCTGGACCAAGCATTCCCTCCTCACCTGGGGAGACCGTTTGTGCAGCAGTTTCAGCATCCACATGGGTGGAACCTCACGGGAAGTGCACTGTTGCATTTGCTCTGGCATGGTCATCTCCAAAAATAAAATTTTCGAAGGGCAGCTCATATCATAGGTATTTTTCTCTCCATTTCCTTGTCTGTATGTGTATGTACATGTTTTTGTGTTTAGAAAGTTATGCTTTTTTTTTCCCCAAGTGTTTAAAAAGTTAAGCTTCACTTTTTCTGAACTGTTAATTTACAAACTTGTCCGTGTGATTGCACTGTCGTGTCCATTTAGGAGTAATGTAACGAGTCCCTGATAGTTTAAAATCAAGCATTCTGGATTTCTGCTCTCCCTAACACTATGTACAGTGGTTTATGGGATTATGTGTGTCATGATAGTTGTCTGCTAAGCTTCCCCGCTTTTTCCCTGTTTGGTTGCAGGAGGTACACAAAATTTTATGGCACATCTGAAAGAGCAGCCCTGGACTTGGTGCATGATGCACTAATTAGTATGTATCTTTTTGTTTCGATCTTATTTACACTCTAGTAGGGCCAGTGTCCAACTTATGAGGCCATCATGTGCTGTATTTTTAGTACTAAGTTACTGAAATGTTGGACTTTGTGAATTTTGCTTATCAGAAGGGATGTATATTTCGGAATGTAATACATGTTGTAATGTGATATTATTTTGGAATCCTGAACAGATTACAAGCGGTGGGAAGAAGAGATAGAGAATTGGCAAAATCCTATCCTGAACGATGAAAGGCTACCAGAATGGTAATACTTGGTTGAACAAATATTATTTATACGAAGCATTTCAATTAGTGTCTTAACTAACTGAAAGCTGTCTCAAGGTCTGAGAGGAGAAACCTTTCAAGTATTATATCTAGGACATTTCAAATCTTTTAAAAGTTTTTCAGAATTCATGTCTTGATACTGCACATGGTGAGCTTGTAAGGCTTCCTATATCTTGCTCCCAGTGATTTTCTGGAGTAATTGGTGATTTTGGCATATAAGCTATTGGTTCTGGATTTCTTTAAGTCTTTCATGGTAGATAAATCATTCTATTGCCAATATTTGCAGGTACAAGTTCACACTATTTAATGAGCTGTACTTTTTGGTTGCTGGAGGAACAGTTTGGATTGGTACTCATCTATGCTATCTTTTATATCTTGATATTTTGTGCATAAAATTTGGGCTCCTAAGGAGAGATCATATCAGCAATATGTTTTGCCCGTGGCTATAATTTTGTTCGGAGTCAGAAACAGCGCTAAAACTACTCTGATCTTTTTGTAGACTCTCAGTCATCGCCTCCAAACATGAGAAATGATCAGCATCAATTAGAAGACGTAGAAAATACAGATGTCAAACTAACTGAAGCAAAGGTGGATGGCAGACAAGACTCCGATTTCAAGCATACTAGTACCGGATTAGCAGTCAAGGATGATGATGTATCTAGGAAGTGTGGTTGCAAGGACGAATCGGCAGTTCTTCTGAAGAATGGATTTTGCAACCACTCTGTGCGACGCTTCACAATGCTGGATTCACAGGATGAAGGTGATGATGTTGGAAGGTTTCTGTACTTGGAAGGAGTGGAATACATTATGTGGTGCACCTATGATGTGCACTTCTATGCTTCATTTGCACTTCTTGAGCTGTTTCCCAAGATTGAGCTCAATATTCAGCGAGATTTTGCAAAGGCTGTCTTATCTGAGGATGGAAGAAAAGTTAAGTTTCTGGCAGAGGGAAATTGGGGAATACGTAAGGTTAGAGGAGCGATTCCTCATGATCTCGGAACACATGATCCATGGAATGAAATGAATGCATATAATATTCATGATACAAGCAAATGGAAGGATCTGAACCCAAAGTTTGTTCTTCAGGTGTATAGAGACTTTGCTGCAACAGGGGATATGTCATTTGGAGTTGATGTTTGGCCTGCAGTTCGTGCTGCTATGGAGTATATGGAACAGTTTGATAGGGACAATGATGGTCTCATTGAGAATGATGGGTTTCCAGATCAAACATATGATGCCTGGACAGTTCACGGTGTGAGTGCTTACTGTGGATGCTTGTGGCTTGCCGCACTCCAAGCTGCAGCTGCGATGGCTGTTGAACTGGGGGACAGAAGTTTTGCTGAAAGGTGCAAAAGCCAATATTTGAAGGCAAAACCATCATTTGAGGGCAAATTATGGAATGGTTCTTATTTTAACTATGACAGTGGGTCAAGTAGCAACAGTAAATCCATACAGGCAGATCAACTGGCAGGGCAATGGTATACAGCATCCTCAGGGTTGCCTCCCCTTTTCGATGAGCTCAAAATCAGAAGTTCTCTTCAGAAGATCTATGATTTCAATGTAATGAAAGTCAAGGGAGGCAGAATGGGTGCTGTAAATGGGATGCATCCAAATGGAAAGGTGGATGAGTCTTGCATGCAGTCACGTGAAATATGGTCTGGTGTCACCTATGGTGTGGCAGCTACTATGATCCTAGCTGGAATGGAGGAGGAGGCATTTAAAACTGCTGAAGGTATTTTTATCGCAGGCTGGTCAGAAGAAGGATATGGGTAAGTCCCATGCATATGCTTTAGTCATTTGTAATGTGATTTGGTTCCTTGTTTACCTCAATTAAATATATCAGGACTTTCATCCTGATCACTTTTGGTATGAGCTGAACAACAAATAAAAATGATCACCTAGCCCCTTGGTTGAATGATAACCATGATGCTCTTTGAGCCAACTTTAGGACAGTATTGGAGCTCTTTCAAAAATAAGGTCAGGCTTTGGTCCGGATATATACTCCTTGTCTGTTCAACGAAACCTTGCTCAAGTTCCTGGTCTATTTTAAAACTGTGCTTGTATTTCTTAAAAATCGATTTTAAAATGCCTTGTCTTTCCATTTATGTTGAACCAGTACAACTGAAGCAGCTTTCTATGATGTGGTAAATGACCATTTGAAATAACCAACATAATTGTTCCACCTATCAGATACCCTGTAAGATACAAAAACTAGACTATTTAGAATTGCATATACCAGGACTGTCTTATCTTCTCCATACATTTTGTCATTTGGTTTGGGTATTGAGAGATTTTTCTCCTCTGCCGCATGCAGGTACTGGTTTCAGACTCCAGAGGGATGGACAATCGACGGACACTTTCGATCGCTTATATACATGAGGCCACTCTCAATTTGGGGCATGCAGTATGCTTTATCACTGCCTAAGGCAATTCTTGAGGCACCTAAGATGAATATAATGGACAGGATCCACATATCTCCGGGTAGTTTTAAATTCTCTCATAATGAAACTGGTGTTAGAAAGATAGCGCAGGAAACAAAGTGCCTCAAAAATTCTGTGTTTCACTGTACTTGCTGATTGTATTGTTCGAGTTACATGATCATTGTAAAGAATTGTGTAGTAAATCTTTCTTGGCTTCCTCGATTCATTGGCAAAAGTGGAAAAGAAATGGTGGAAGTTTTGGGGGGGGAACCGTTCATCTTAGGAAGTTTTGGTGTATAGGTTCCTTTTAGCTTTTTAATTTTTGTTAAACATTTCTTTATTAAGTGATTAAGTAAGTATTCCTTTCTCCTTTGAAATTGGCTCACTATTTGCGCAGTTGATGGGATCATGGGAGCATACTCTTTTTTGTTTCTTTTTTCTAGGCAGTCCTTAATACTCTTTTCTTTTTTCTTTCTTTGTTTAGGCAATCTTTAATATGTATATGGGTAGCGGAAAATTACAGCCAGTAAATGTAGGAAAAACCTCATATGGGTAGCGGAAAACCTTAACGGATCGGGAGGTTCTACAATCTTAGCAAATGGCGTAAAACCCTCGATGAGGGAGCACAAAGGTCCCAGGACACGCTGATTCAAGAATTCGGAAACCATACCAGCCAGAAGTGTCGGAGTACATCATAAACACAATCGGTCACGTTGATGGGAGCAACTCTTTAATTCATGGTGATTAAAACATAATTTTGTTGTCTAAAAGTAAGATTGGAACTGTGCCCTGAAAATTGCGCTGAGGTTTGGGGTTGAAGCTCCATCCTTTCTCTCCTGCCATGGGATATGCGTCACATATATACCCCCATATTCTTCGAAGTAACTTCGGCTGCGAACACGACTCTTCAACTCAAGTGATGTGATTCTTTAACGGTGGCGATCTGAAGGGAAACTGGGAACACAAACAACTCGGGGAGTATGCTTTTATCCTCATGGTAAGGAGATGGCATAAACAATAAGATTCCAGGGTAGCAAAGCAGGTTCTACTACTGAGTATCATACCTGCCCATATAAAGTACACTCTACATTCCTTTTACTACTGAGTAGCAAAGCAGGTTCCGCCACTGAGTGCTTGGATTGACAACATTTGATTTAACCTGATCTGCTGTGCATGCATCATTGCTTACATTTGTCTAAAGGGTAGCTCTGGTTTGTGCTTCTGGATCGTTGAGTAGACCTCTGTTCAAGAAGGCAAATATATATGTACGTAGCATGTGGTGTAATTTCCATGATATGTTTGCTTCCGTGATGTTCCTTTACTAAAAAAATATTCACCATTTTTAGTGAAAATATTTTGAATGTAAAATCAAAAACTAAACATCTAACTCCGAAGAACTCGAGCCCATCAATCTCTCCATGTAGGATTTTTTTTTTGGCAGAATCTAGGCTAGGCAACCTCTTCATTGCTTTCCACTCCCGCTAGCTTTTAAGGAAAAAGTTTCACTCTGACCTTGCCAAGGAGAGAAATTGTGTTAAGTCTTTTAAGGCCAATTGTTGCGGTTAGGGCTGTAAATGAACCGAGCTGTTCATGAACATCTCGATTTCGGCTCATATAAGCTCGGTTCATTTAATAAACGAGCCGAGTTCGAACATCATTTTTAGCTCGATTATTAAACGAATTAAACTCGATTAAACTCAGCATGACTCGGTTTAGGCTCCTGAACAAAGCTCGTATAAACTTGACTCAGCTCATTTGAACTCATTTAATAGCTCGTATTAAAAAAATACATGTAAATAAAAATATATATCCATAAATACGTTTGTATACTTACAATTATATATATAACCTATAATATTTGTACTTATAGATAGTACACTATTGCATATCTCTATTATTGTTGTGTATATGTTTAGGTATATACTACTATTACTTTATATTTAGTAATCAGTAACATTTATATATCTATAGAGCCTATTTACTTATGTTACATATCCTATGTATATGCATGTGTTATGGTTTATATTAAATTTTTAGGGATAAATACACTTTGCCCCCTTGTCTTTGGGATCATTTACACTTTACACCCCGATGTTTTATTTTTGATACATTGGACTCATTATCTTCTACATTTTTGCAATCTGGACCCCGTACCCAATTTGCCGTCTAAATTGACAGATTTCGTCAACACATGCACCGGTCGACCGCTACATGAAGCGGTTGACCGGCTCATCATGCCTCTCACGTTACCTTTGTAGCGGTCGACCGGTGCATGTGTTGACGAAATCCGTCAATTTAGACGGCAAATTGGGTACGGGGTCCAGATTACAAAAATGTAGAAGATAATGAGTCCAATATATCAAAAATAAAACATCGGGGTGCAAAGTGTAAATAACCCCAAAGACAAGGGGGCAAAGTGTATTTATCCCAAATTTTTATGATATTATCATGTTAAGTTACCTTATAAAATATATATTTGGGTTAATTACAAAAACCCCCCTCAAACTCTCACTTATCCCAAAATCCCCCTCTGAACCTGAACTCGTACCAACCCGGTTCCTTAAACTTAACTAACTGTGTCAAACACGTTTTTGGCCCATTTTTAATATTGTCGTACGACGTATTCTGTCACACATGATAAACACGTGAGCTCCCTCATAATGAAAAAGGCCAAACTGCCCCCAATTATTATTCGTTGAAATTGAAAGACCTGTTTGTCCGTACCTACGAGTCTTCGACAACTCTTAGTCAAAATCAGATTTGTTTTCTCACATGTAACTCAAGAACCCTTTCCTTCCTCATCCACTGTCGTATAAGTGCGAACATTTACAAATCGAACATGTTTGTGTGCATTGAAGAAGCGTTGAAGGTAAGCCACCCAATGCTGAATGTTTATGTTTTTTTTCGCCTAAATCAAATGATTTAGGGTTTAGTTTGTTCTCTGATGCTTGCAAATAGGTACACTTAGGAGTGGGGTAAGGTCAATGTTGGGTGAAAAGGTGATAACCAAGTTGTTCCCTGCCTTTTTTGAAAATGTATGGCCAGTGTATTGTAGTTTTTGAAGTTTCGGTAGGGTCATTGTTGGTAGGGTCAGTGTTTTGTAGTTATTCTATTTTGTTCTGTCCTCGAGTGGTCCCTTGCCGTTTGAGAAAATGTATGATTACAAATATTAAATTGTTAAAATAGATTTTTAAATTTTGATTGTTACAGCATGTGCTTCCCAATATTAAACTCAATTGAAATTATGCGATTTTCCTAACACTCTCGTTTGCCTTAGGTTCTGGTAACTATAGTTGCTTTCCTAGAACTCTGCTTTGATACCATCCGTAATAGCCCGAACCGTGAAGACCTCAAGCGTTGTCTTATAGTAATTAACACAACTATTTAAATTGATGTTATAACCAATGGGAGGATCGACAAAACAACAAGATATTAAACGAAACAAAAGTAGGACCTTTTATTAATACTGAGGTATTACAAAAGGGGACCAACTTTCTATAGTATACATAAGTACAAAAGGAAGACTACAACGGAAAAACTAAGAAAACCGAAGATTTCTAATACTCGTCATCGGTGTCATCCAAGTCTGAGATGTTGATATAGGGGGTGTTTGTTTCCCCAAAATTTTGGGGTTCGAAATTTCCAACAAAACAAACACACTCCAAAATTTTTAACTTTTACACACACACACTCTCTACTTTTCACAAACCCCAATAAATCTCAATAAAGTAAAGATTCCCAAAATTTTGGGAATATTCCCCGAAATTTCCACAAACAAACACCCCCATAGTTATCCGAGTGCGGAGTAATCCACCTATGACCTCTTCCTTCTATCAGAACATCTAAGTCACGTGTAACATAGACACAAAAAGTCAACTCCAAAGTGATAAAGCCTTGTTGAATGGCCTTGGTGAATTCACCTAAATAAACTTCATGCATCTGCTAAAGAAAATATTTAATAAACAACGGTGAATCTGAATGACTCAGTAAAGCCAGTGGTTAGTACAACAGAATAGCAGATACAAGAAAAAAATATTGAAGAGAACCCGTTTCAACAATAAAATCTCAACAGAATAAAATGTAAATGAAAAGACTCAGTTTCTTTTAAACATGATCTTTTCCATTCTCAATCACTACTACTCTCACTCCTAGAGCAAATCATTGGGCCAGAGTGACGGATTACAAGTAACCTCCGTATCTTTGCAGTGGTACTCAAAGAGCATAATACGATCTCAAACTCTCAGAGTGAGTTATCCTAACAAAAGATCTTTCCGCGTACGATGGAGAGACCAGAATGTCACAACAAGTGAACTCTTGTGCACAGTAATGTCACGTCTTCACAGTACATATTATGTATGCATGTTTCATGTCAACGCCCATACATATCATTCATGATATGCAACACCTTAATCATACTTGAACATCAAAATATTTCTTTCCAACGTTAAACTTAAGTATGCATGTCTCATATCAACGCTCATACATCTAATTTATGATATACAATACCTTAACTTGTTTCCATCATCGTAACATTATAAAACAATTCTCAAAGGAAAGTGTTATGAAGAGACAACAACACTTTGATTTCTCGGTTAAAAATCGGCTTAAACACCACGTAGAAAATAATAATTTTGACATGAAAAGTATTGAAATCAAAAGGAATATTTCAAAATAAATATGTTCAAGCTTTGAAAAACAACTTTTGGAAGAAATTTTGAAAAGAAACGGATCAAAGTTGAAAAACACTTTGAAAACGAATCGGACGTTGAAAATGAAACTATTTCGAAAAGATGAGCTTGTTCTTCGTCAAGAACACGAAAAACATCAAGAATATGAATAACGTGAAAAACATAAGGAGATGCTAGAATAAGAAATACAAGAGATTTACACAAATCATGTTGAAATCTTTTGAATCGAAATCAAAGATAACCAACTAAACTTTACCTCTAAGCGAGTTTGATCTTCACTAATCTTCATTTAAGCGATTTCATCCTTCTTGCTTCTACTTCACTTCCCTCTTCATCTCAATCTTAACTCACAAATTTAGAATGAGATGGTGTAAGTATAAATGGCTGGACCCCCTATTTATAGGCAACCTTGGTTCATCACATCGTGGCACGTGTCAAGACTAGTTTGGTGACTCAAAAGGCTATATCAACCATGCAACGACACCCAACCACCCCAAGCAGCTGCTGAGCATGCCTATGGTCGGAATTCATCCTATAGGATTGATGAGTCGCCGCCTAGGTCCACAGGTGGTCGACACCTCGTGCTTACTAGGTTATAACTTTTTTTGTCGTGCTTCTTGCATTGATTTGTCATTCTTCTAGCTTTGATTTGCCATGCTTCCTAGCCATCATATGTGTCACTCTCTAGGGTAGCCGAAATTCTC
This sequence comes from Myrica gale, assembly GCA_963930655.1. NCBI lineage: Eukaryota > Viridiplantae > Streptophyta > Magnoliopsida > Fagales > Myricaceae > Myrica > Myrica gale. The sequence goes on from OZ005616.1 coordinate 8,209,783, forward strand.
CTTGCTTAATGGCTAAGTTTTGCTAATTTTTTCACTAATCCATCGATGATTGCTAAACGACCTACTTGCTTCCGTAAAATGTCCTACTTGCGTCTGAAAATTAAAAAGTCTCTAGATTTGAACCATAACCTCGTGGATGACTCCCCAACATATTAAAAGAATAACAATCATATGATTTGATTTTCGAGAAAAAACTTACTACTTGCTAAAAAAATTAAATTGATCCAATACGTGCTCCTCAACATCCTGAACAAAAATTCAGTTGTGTGTGAACTCCAAATCTCACTTAATCATGTCCTAATCAAAGTTTTGAACTTAGTATATCAAGTATTAATTAATCTCACTTAGTCACTAAATACCCCCTAATGCACTACTAATCACAAACAAGATATCAAAGACAATATGCATGTTATCTTAAAAGCTCGGGGTATGACACTCCATTAGCATGTTCTTCCCAATATCCGTGCACTTTTGTTTGTAAAGGAATGTACTTGCTTACTTTGTCGAGGACTTCAGTGCTTGGATTTTTTTATTTGTTTGCTAATTTTTTAAGCACCTGCCTTTTGCATTTGACTTTTTCTGTAAGTCTTGGTATTTGCTGTAAGTCTTGGCATTTTTATAATATAGATGTAGGCTTAGTTTTCTCCAATCATTGCTCAACTCAAATGATTCTTATGGGCACTATTACTGCTTATCCGTACATACAACTTTCAGATAAAGCACAATGATAAGAAAACATAATAATTGCAGTTCTGCCTGGACACTTCGCAAAAGGAGAACAATTTTTTATGTCTCCTTAATTAAACAGAATGGATTTGACCCCTCTTAGGAACCATCTAATCATCCAATTTTTTGTGTAGTGCTTAAGTGCTACTTTTTTTTTCTCTTTTTATCTGTTATAGGGCTTAATGATTCTGCTAAAGCTTCCAATGGTTCTGGTTGGCTGGGTTGGTGAAGATTTTACCAAGTGTGACATATGAAATGAAAATGACATCTGGATCCAATTATTATGCTAGTATGCTCAAACAAGTAAAGGAGAGAGGGTCTGGTTAAGGGGAACATATGGGTTGATAACCCAAGTGGTTTGAGGATGACAAAAAAAAAAGACCAAAATGATGTAGATTTGAATGCTGATTTTGCAGTGTTGTTTTTTGTGAATTTGGATAGAGGGTACATATAGGCTGGTGGTTGGTATTGTTTTTTGAAGCTGGGATGTAGTGATTTTTTGGAGGCTGGATACATATATTTGTGAAGTTGTATTTGAATTTACAACATGTACACATTCTGAAGTTTTATCCTATTTTGATATGGACAGATTTGTGAATTTGTATTACGCTTTGTGATGGACAGTTTGTGAAATTGTATTACATTTTGTGACGGAAAGATTCGTATTATTCAATTTGAACAGGTTTGCAAATACAAGTTGTTCAAGTTGTATTATGTCTTGTGATGGACAGATTTGTAATATTCGGTTTGAACAGGTTCGCAAATACAAGTTGTTCACGTTATATTACGTTTTCTGATGGACAATTTGAACAAGTTGTATTATAGGATGCCTTGAAGATATTGCAAATAGATTTACATAACCTAAAAGGGTGTTAAATGCAATGTAAATAATACTTTCATACAGGAAATAATTTGTGTCTAAAAAGGATAAGGTTTTACATAACAACGATCACATATCAAACTACAATTTACAAACAAATTTGGGACTACGAACTCACATATCATCTCAGTTTCCCAAACAGATTACTAATCTAGAAAATAAACATATTACAACAATTGACAGCACTCCTAAAGTGACCTTGTACTTCTTCACATGCTTGCGAAGTTTTTCAACCTTTTCCTTGTACTTATTCTCATGCACATGATATTTTTGAACCTCCTCCTTCAAGATTTGCACTTGAAGACACTCAACATTTAAACGTTCTTGCCTATCTCACATGCATTTCAACACCCTCTTCCCGTGATTACACATCGACACACATATTTAATCTTATAGTTAAAAAAACTATAGAATCGACTGTAAAATTGTGCTCCGTGTACGAGGTTTTCGTGTAGGTTGTAACACTCTAATAACATTGTGGGCCGTCAGAGCTTACCCCACTTTCTGTAACCCAAGAGCTCGAAACACTATTGGAAGAAGACATAACAAAGGTATGTTGATTGCAAAAAGGAGAAAAGCCTTACCTGAAAGATAGATATATAATACATAAATTATATCAGAACAAACTGAGTCGATAGATCATACCTATGTAAAATTCTAGTTCATGCTAGTTGCTGCAGGATAATAATCAGATTACATAAGTTTATAGACTACATCTTTGCCTATAATTTTTCTATGTTGTTTGTCTTGACAAAATGAGACAAGGATTAAAATAGTATATGATAGAATGGGACAACTAGTGACCAATGAGAACCAAATACAAGCTTCATTAAAAAAATGACCCACTTTTTTCGGACAGTTTTTTTGGTAATACTCAAAGGGTGCATTAAAAAGTTTCATTATCCACATGGATATATGTCATGTCCAAACCTGTCTATAATAACAAGATTGCATAAGATTGAGGCAGAGAGCATGTAAGCTATTCCCCCTTTTTTTAAGCTTCTTTTTCAAATCTTGTTATTATTTATTGTAATAAAATATGTGGGTTTTGTGAGTCTTAGGATTAAGGCAATCCAAGAAGGGGTGAATTGGTTTTATAATATTTTGGCTATTGACCTCTGAAAACGTGTTCGCTATTGACCCCTAAGAGTAAATATGTGCTAAATTTAAATAAAAGGATAAGAGAAGTAAACACTTGATTTTTAGGTGGTTCGGAAAATCTGCCTATATCCACCCCTCAAGCTCTTTCACCGAGGCTTGAGGTTTTTCACTATTATTCCAATAGCTTACACTCTAGCTTTCGAGTGCTAGAAAACCGTATAAGTGTTTTCTCGGGCTCAACACCCAAACTCACCCAAGTGGTTTTTCTGGCTCGTCACTCACAACTTCACCAAGCTTGAGATATACCAACTCTTAGCTTTTTATTTAGTTAACAACCTCACTAAAGGAAACACCTTTTTTGATAGGAAGATTGATGAAAAAAACTCTCTCAAAGAGTAGATATAAAATTGAAAAGCTCTATCTCTTTATTCATACAAAGACAAGGATATGAAATTGTGTTTTGTGTGAATGATATGAGAAATATAGAATAGGAAGGTTTAGAATATTTCTCAAGTAGTAGAAATGATATATGATCGTTGTGTATTCATTTTGGACGTTATGGATGTGTATTTATAGGCCACATATGAAAACTAACCGTTTATTGCCGTTGGGAGTCGTTTGTTAAAATGAGCCGGTTGACCGCTACATGAACCGGTCGACCGCTTCGAGTTACCGTTATCCTAACGGTCATATTGTCAGAAGCTTAATGGCTTTATATACATATATGTACTTAAGTTGAAGCAGTCGAACGACTGGTGAAGCGGTCGACCGGTTTTCGACCGCTTAGTATAGTGGTCGACCGGTTGGTTTTAAAAAGAGCCGTTAAGCTTCTGACAATATGACTGTTGGATAATGGTAACTTAAAGCGGTTGACCGGTTCATGTAGCGGTCGACCGACTCATTTTAACAGATGACTCCCAACGACTATAAACGACTAGTTTTCATATGTGGCCTATAAATACACATTCATAACATCCAAAATCAATACATAACGATCACATATCATTTAGATCACTTGAGAAATATTTCAAACCTTCATATTCTTTATTTCTCATATCATTCACACAAAACACACTTTCATATCCTTGTTTTTGTGTGAATAAAGAGATAGAGCCTTTTAATTTTCATATCTACTCAATCAAGATAGTTTTTGTTCTTCAATCTTCATATCAAGAGAGTCGATTTCTTTAGTGAGGTTGTTCACTAAAGAAGAAGCTTAGAGATGATATATCTCAAGCTTGATAGGGTTGTGAGTGGTGAGCCCAAAAATCACTTGTAAGGGTTTTTAGTGTTGAGCCCGAAGAAAACACTTGTACGGTTCTCTAGCATTAGGAAGCCAGAGGGTAAGTTATTGGAAGATAGTGGAAAGCCTCAAGGCTCGGTGAAGGAGCTTGTGGGGTGGATGTAAGCGGGTTTGCCGAACCACCTAAAAATCAAGTGTTTGCTTCTCTATCTCTACTCTTTATTTTTAGCACGTATTTACTCTTATTGCATATTATATACTTGTGTTAAATTAGACTTTACTTTGCAAACACGTATTTGGGGATTAAAAACGAAAATTTTAGAAAATCAATTCACCCCCTCTTGGGTTGCCTTAATCCTAGCACTCACAATTGGTATCGAAGCTTGGTGCTCATTATACAAAATTTAGCAGCAATCTTGAGTTAGAATGACAACTTCAAGCTTCAACACTCATGTTGAAGGACTTTCCACACTAAGACCACCTCTTTTTGATGAAAATGATTATGCATATTGGAAAACTATGATGCAAATTTTTATTTAATTCATTGATTATGATTTATGGTGCAATCTTGAGTTAGAATGACAACTTCAAGTTTCAATACTCATGTTGAAGGGTTTTCCACACTAAGACCACCTCTTTTTGATGAAAATGATTATGCATATTGGAAAGTTATGATGCAAATTTTTATTCAATCCATTGATTATGATCTATGGTTATGCATATTAAATGATCATCATATTCCTACAAAAAAAGTTGGAGAATTTGAAAACAAAAATGAATATAGGGACGTAGACAAAAAGAAAATTTCTTTAGATGCTAGAGCATTGAATATTTTATATTGTGCTTTAAATAAATGTGAGTTTAATAGAATATATTCTTACACAAATGCTAAGGAAATTTGGCATGCTCTAGAGATTACTCATGAAGGGACTAAAGATAGCGACTCATGCTCCTTTAAAGAAGCCGGAGAAATTGCAAACATGTGCTTTATGGCTCTAGATGAGGGTGAGGTATATTCTTCCGATGATGAACCTAAACCTTCATATATTGAGGTTCAAAATGCATTTGATGAACTTATTTCTTAATTTGAAAAAGTAGGTTCAAAATATACATCATTGAAAAAGAAACTCATTTTGATCTCAAAAGAAATTGATTTATTGAAAAATGAGCGAGAAAATCTAAAGCTTGAAAATGATTAATTCCAACAAAAAGCTTTAGAATTTGAAAATGAGAAAGTTTCTTTACAAAAAAAAGTTTCTCAAAGCAAAATTATTGAGAAGTTTACTCAATGAAGCAAAACATTTGAAAACATGCGTAGTAGTCAAAGATGTGTCTTTGACAAAAGTGACTTAGGTTATAAGCCTTCAATTCACCAAAAATATTTTAAGAATTATTTTGTGAAGTCTAATTCTTTTTTTACACTCACTCAAATATGTCATTTTTGCAACAAAGATGAACACCTTATTTTTTATTGTGCATTGAAGAAACTTGGGAGGAAGACTCTCAAGAAAGCATGAGTTCCAAAAGGAACCAAAACTAACATTGAAGGACCCAAGGATGCTTGGATACCAAAAATGGTTTCTTGATTCTCTTGTAGGATGGAGCAACAAATGGTGCTTTGATGAAACTCGCCTATCAAGAAGGCTTGTGACATTCGAGGACAAATGCTAAGGGGAAAACCTTTGGTAACTTCTAAATCCTTGTTTGAGAATATGTTCTTATGTGTTAATTTTACAAATGCAAATATTTTTACCTTTGACATATTTCTTGCATTTTTCAAAATAGAACATCTCTATGAGCTTACATTTTTACAAAATCATGAACTTTGATGAGTTTTTGTGAGCTTAAACTTTCTTTTGTTGAGAATGACCTTTAAATTGTCATTGGTAGCTAAAAGGTAGGTACAAACCCACTCGGTGGGCTACTATCGTAATAGCGATGGACTCTTGAGTCCCCGGTAGACATCCTCTATACCATTTCATTGAGATTGTCATTTAAAACTACAAGTTATTCTTTTGGATGATGTATTTTAAATGATTATTAGACTTCTACCCATGCATTCTCTTTTTGATTAACAGAGGGGAAGAATTCTTAAATGTCTACATGCTTGCACCTTTGCTCATATAATGGTTTTTGATAAAATACATATTTGAGGAAAATATGTTTTTTGTCTTATTGACGTGACAAATAGGGATAAATGTGCTAATAGTTTTGATGACTATATATTCTCATTTTTGAATTGGATTATGTTTTCATTGTATTACTCTTTATGAATCCAAAAGGCTACAACTAATGTTTTGTCTCAAGTTTTAAATGTTTGTCCAATTGCAAAAGATAGGGCGAGTCATCCCAAAACTATCAATTTATTGTCATCATAAAAAACGAGAGATTGTTGGCTTTTGTGCACAATCGAGATTTTGATGATTTCAATAAATAGATTATGTTTATAAAATGGACATCTTCAAAGACAAAGACGATTTGATGAAGGAGCCAAAGTCTTAAAGAATGAAGATCAAGAAGATGCAAGGAACTCAAAAGTGAATATTCAAGACCTTAGGGTATATCTTTGTAACTCTTTGTTTCACTTTAGACAAAGATTATGAATCACACTTGCATATATTTAAAAACGTGCATAAACCATTTTAAGTTTTGTTTGAAAGATTAAAATATTTTTAAAGGTTTCAAAACACCCCAAACAAACTCCAAAACCTTTCATATACTTATGGGAAGTAAGTCTTTAAAATTGAGTGTTTAAAAGTGGTCAAAAACATGTTTTTAAAAGAACCGGAGGACTATGTGCTTAAGTTGAAGCAGTCGATCGGCTGGTGAAGCGGTCGACCGGTTTTCGACTGCTTGGTATAGCGGTCGACCGGTTGGTTTTAAAAAAAGAGCCGTTAAGCTTCTGACAATCTGACCGTTGGGTGACGGTAACTTAAAGCGGTCGACCGGTTCATATAGCGGTCGACGGGCTCATTTTAAAAGACGACTCCCAACGGCTATAAACAGCTAGTTTTCATATGTGGCCTATAAATACACATTCTTAACATCCAAAATCAATACACAACAATCACATATCATTTAGATCACTTGAGAAATATTTCAAACCTTCGTATTCTTTATTTCTCATATCATTAACACAAAACACACTTTCATATCCTTGTCTTTGTGTGAATAAAGAGATAGAGCCTTCCAATTTTCATATCTACTCTATCAAGAGAGTTTTTGTTCTTCAATCTTTATATCAAGAAAGTTGATTCCTTTAGTGAGGTTGTTCATTAAAGAAGAAGCTTAGAGATAGTATATCTCAAGCTTGGTTGGGTTGTGAGTGGTGAGTGCAAAAATCACTTGTAAGGGTTTTTAGTGTTGAGGCCGAAGACTACACTTGTACGACTCTCTAGCACCCGGAAGCTAGAGTGTAAGCTATTGGAAGATAGTGGAAAACCTCAAGGCTCGGTGAAGGAGCTTGAGGGGTGGATGTAGGCGGGTTTGCCGAACCACCTAAAAATCAAGTGTTTGCTTCTCTATCCATACTTTTTATTTTTAGCACGTATTTACTTTTATTGCATATTATATACTTGTGCTAAATTAGGCTTTACTTTGCAAACACGTATTTGGAGGTTAAAAGCGAAAAGTTTAGAAAATCAATTCACCCCCCTCTTGGGTTGCCTTAATCCTAGGACTCACACACCATTATACATATTTGTTGTACAGAACTGGTGGGGGCAAATATCGTCTTAAGGAAAGCGAGTTAGTACCTTAGGCAATTTCTTTGTCTACCGCAAATTTCAGGAAAAAATAATTATTTCTCCCAACAGTTTCTGCTTCTAGCCGCTAAGTAGGCCTCTGTGTTCAAGAAGGTAAATATGTACCTTGTGATGTTTCCGTATGTTTGCTTTAGGTGATGTTGGTTTACTCAAAATATTCACTTAAAATGTGACAAAATAGTCACTTAAAATGATCATAGGGTTCCAAAAGCCTAGTGGTAGCATTAATATTAGCATTAATATTCCCATATAAATTTATGCAGCCAATCTGCCCGTACACAGAACACTGACAGAAAATGTTCTCAATCTCTATAGATAGTCAAAGCCAAGTGAAAATTTATTTAGAGAAACACTTGGGATCGTTGATAAAAACTTTCCTACCAAAAATATTGACAGGTTGGAAAAGGCTTTGGATCGTAAGACAAACAACCAAATAGAACTCTAAGTACATTTCCACCTTTAGAGAAGTCAGGCCAATAACCAACAGGCTGTTCCTGAAAACATGATAATGGGATTTCTCTGTCCACTTTAAGTCCACAAGCATTTCTAGAATTTGCTCGCAAAGGCCCATTTTACGGGTCCAAAGGCATACACATCTTTGCAGGGCTTGTACGAAAAATTCTCCAATCAATTCACTTTTTTTTTGTCTCAGAAAAACAAATATATGCGGGAATTGGGGAAATTATGCTAATGGAGTTCCGCAATCCGCCCTCTGAAGTGTAGATTTGGGCCTTGCCCCCAGTGATATGTATACCCTTTAATTAAAAAAACAAATCCAACTTTTTAAATGTATTTATTTTAATCAAAATAGTCATTTTGTATGAATTTAAACAATTTATCTTTATATAAAATTCTCTATCGCCAGATGTCTACTTAGTCAAAGCACAAACCAGATCTACTCTTTAGACATACGTAAGCGATGATGCACAACAGGTCAGGTTAAATCAAATGTTATCAATCCACTTTAGACATATGCCTCAAAAAAAAAAAGACGTGAAAGAATAAACTTTTATTTTGTAAGGACGTTTATCCTGCATTGACTAGATCATCAACACCATATAGATATATCATTATCCGCCCACTCATGGAAATTCTGAAAGGCATATTAGCCAGTGACTGGAGCAGTGACGATCTCAGGATTTACTACAGCATGTGAAAGCCATGGTAGCGTGAAAATCTGACAGTACTCTCGACTTCTTAAAAGATCTGCATAATTATTGTATGGGGAAAAGATCCAAAAACAAGAAAATATATATACTCAAAAGCGCTTGCGCAACTGTTTGGAAACTTCTTGCAAAAGATATCTCATTGCATTGCTTGAAGAATATATATATGAATATGAGAATATCATTTGCTTAATTTGACTTTCCTCGGAGACACGTTGCTTTTGCCTTCAAGTAACAAGGACAAAACAATTGGGGTCTGTTTCCTTCATATGTTTTCAAGTGAAAAGTCCAAGAATGTTTTATATCCACACACTATTCAAAATAGTCGATCGCCGGGCGATGAAGACCATGGAAACAGTACTCTGTGTGGCATATAATCAATGACACATTATAAGCCATTGAAAAAGCCATGGAAGCGTGAAAATCTAGCTAACACACGAATTTCTTAAAGGATATAATCTGCATTTATATTGTATGGAAAAAGAACCAAAATAATAAGATATGGAAAACTCAAAGAGCAGCCCGACTGTTTGGAAACTTCTTGTAAAAGATATATGAGCATGTGCTTATAACTACAAATAATATAAAAGTATAAGAAGAGATATGTGCATTTGAATTTTTGTCCTAAATTTGATTTTCCCGGCCCGTATACACGTTTGCTTTTCCGTCAAGTAAACGATAAAATGAATTAGCTAGGGCTGTCTCCTTTATATGATTTCAAGTGAAACGTGCAAACGTCCATGAAAGTTTATATCCAAATTAACCATTCTCAGGCTCTATCTGGGAACTTATAAGCTGCATTCCACCACAGCATGCATTTTAATATTGGCTGTGAAGTGACAGTGAAATGATTGCTGATTAAAGAAGGAAATGTGCACTACGGCAAACAATTTTTTTGGGAGCAGGACATTGATATCTAAATGCAAAAATACTATGTGGTTTGTTTAGTTTCATACAGTAGTTTCCGTCGCTTGTCAACAAAGGTTTCGATGTCAGCCAGTATTTTTCATGTATCTTTATACAGGAGAACGTCTAAGTCACGCCAATCGTTTACATTGACTAGTCAACAATCTGCTAGCATTTTGGTTAATAAGACAAGGATTGGAGAATATGCCCAGTGCCCACAACCACGTAGTTCAACAGAAGTACATCATGACCACACCTCGCGGAATTCAAGAAATTGCTTGACATTTGGAAGTGGTAATGTCTTCAAAACTACGGAGGGACTGATTAAGGCTACCAAAGAAAAAGAATGGCGGAGGGTCCAGTGAACTTTCTCCTTGACAAGCTTGCACGCTTTGTCGAAAATGAGATGCAGGTCTTGATGGGAGATCGGGAAGAAGTTCTGTATCTGAGAGGAGAATTAGAGCGCATGAGGGCCTTCCTGAAGGTTGCAGATTCACTGGAAGAAAGTGATGAAGAAGTAAAAGTGTGGGTTAAGCAAGTAAGAGAGATTGCTCATGAAACTGAAGATGCTCTTGATGAATTCACACTTCTTCAACCGCATGATACATCTGATGGGGACAGAATCTATCGTTCTCTTCACAAATGTTCTTGGTGGGTTAAGAACATGAAAGCCCGATATCGTATTGTTTCCGAATTACAAGGCATCAACTCCAGACTCAAAAACATCTCCAAGGTTCACAAGAGGCTGCTTGCAAAATTTGCAAGAGCGGAACAAGGTTCAGGCTATACGATTGCCGGAAATACATGGCAGGACCGTCGAGGAGATGCCCTTCTTCTTGAAGAGACTGATTTAGTTGGGATCGATGAGCCTAAGCAGCAGCTGGTGCAGTGGCTAGTGGAAGGTGGTTATGGCCGTGACGTGGTTTCTGTGGCTGCAATGGGTGGAATGGGCAAAACTACCTTGGCGATGCAGGTCTATGATGACGAGGTAGTCAAGAAACATTTCAAAAGACGCGCTTGGATCACTGTTTCTCAATCTTTCAACACAGAAGAACTCCTCAAAGACATGATTCGACAAATCTCCAGTGTTGGAAGCAAACCAGTTCCAGAGGGCTTGGATAGCATGAAAAATGATAAGCTGAGAAGAACAACCAAGGACCTGCTCCAGAGGAAGAGGTACTTGATAGTTTTAGATGATGTATGGCGCTTGAATGCATGGGATGCTGTCAAACTCGCCCTGCCTAACAACAACTATGGCAGCCGAGTAATGCTTACTACACGTAATGCTGATGTAGCCTCCACCTCTGGTGTGGGATCCGAAGGGAAGGTCTACAATTTGAAGCCCTTGTCTCTGGAGAAATCTTGGGATCTTTTCTGTAGGAAGACGTTTCAGGGGACGGAATGTCCTAATTATTTGGAGGAGATCTGTAAAAACACTTTGCGAAAATGTGAGGGATTGCCTCTTGCAATCGTAGCAATCAGTGGTGTTTTGGCTACAAAAGACAAGCGTAGGATTGATGAGTGGGATGTGGTTGGCCGTAGTCTTGGGGCTGAAATTGATGGCAATGACAAACTCCAGGATTTGAAGAAAGTACTTTCGCTCAGCTTCAATGATTTGCCATACTATCTAAAATCTTGTTTCTTGTACTTGAGCATATTCCCAGAGGACTATCAGATTGAGCAAATGAGACTGATTCGATTATGGATAGCGGAGGGATTCATTGAAGCCAAAGAAGGGAAGACACTGGAAGAAGTTGCAGAAGACTACCTCAACGAGCTCTTGAATAGAGGCCTGCTGGAAGTGGCAGCCACAATCAGTGACGGAAGAGTTAAATTGTATCGAGTACACGACCTGCTGCGGGAGATTATCGTATCAAAGTCAAGAGATCAGAACTTCACCTCAATTGCGAAAGATCAAAATGTGATTTGGCCTGAGAAGGTTCGACGCCTGTCAATACACAATACATTGCAAAACGTCCAAAAGAACAGGTCTGTTTCTCAACTGCGTTCTTTGTTCATGTTTCGGGTGGCAGAAAAGGTATACCTACAAAGGTTGTTTCCTGGTGGGTTTAAGCTGCTAAATGTGTTAGATATGCAATACACACGTTTAAGCAAGTTTCCAGTTGGTGTTCTCAACCTTTATTATCTGAAATATCTAAACTTGAGAGGCACCAAGGTCAAAGTCATTCCAAGCTTCATAGGGAAGCTTCAGAGCCTGGAGACTTTGGATCTGAAACACTCCCGCGTCACTCAACTACCTGTTGAGATCTTGAAGCTCAAACGACTACGCCATCTCCTTGTATATCATTACACGCTTGAGCCTTATGAATATTTTCACCGTAGATTTGGTTTTCAGGTCCAAGGAAATATAGGTGCTTTGCGATCCCTACAAAAGCTCTGTTTCATAGAGGCAAACCAAGGGGGTGACACTCTAATGACAGAGGTGGGAAAACTGTATCAACTAAGGAGGTTAGGCATTTTAAAGCTGAGAAAGGAAGACGGGAAGTCTCTTTGTTTGTCCCTTAAAAAGCTGACTAATCTTCGTGCTTTGTCTCTAACTTCGATAGAGGAGGAAGAGCCTATTGATTTGCAGCATCTTTCTTCCCCCCCTCTATTGATTCAGCGGTTGTATTTGAGAGGACGTTTGGAGACGTTACCTCATTGGATAACTTCACTACATGGCCTGGTTAGATTGTTTCTGAAATGGAGCAGATTGAAGGATGATCCCCTTGTACTCCTTGAAAAATTGCCCAATCTTGTAGATCTGGAGTTGCTTGAAGTTTTTGAGGGAGACACACTGCGTTTTAGGACCGGGGGCTTCAAGATGCTTAAGCTTTTAGGCATTGACCAATTCAGTGAACTTAGATGCGTGGAAGTGGAGAAAGGAGCAATGCCTTGTGTTGAAAAGCTCATTATCCAGCGGTGTGAGTTGCTGAAGAAGTTGCCAGTCGGAATTGAACACCTGAACAAGTTGAAAGTGCTTGAATTTTTTGACATGCCCGAAGAACTAATCAAGACGCTTTGTCCAGATGAAAATGGCAGTGATTACTGGAAAGTTGCTCACATCCCAGAAGTCTATTCTACAGACTGGAGAGAAGGTGGGTGGGAGGTCAATTCTTTGGAGTGCCTGTTGGAGAGAGAGAATTCTCCGCGGCCCTGTACTACCACTCCGAAGACCCATGATGAAATTCAAACGCGTTGGAAATGATATGTTCAGATACGTGGGCTCCATATTTCATCGCCATGCCTGTAAATGACTCAGTTTGTGATTGTGTTAGTTCTCATTGTTCTTGGATCTTGAACTTGTTAATGATTGTAGATACTCGGTACTTTGATGACCAAGTTGAATATTGGTTCAGGAGCTCTATAGTGCTTCAGGAATTTTTTGTACAAAGCAAGATTGTCAGTGGCCACCAACTGTAAATTTACCTGCAAATATTCATTTGGTCCGATAAAGAAACAAACACACACACACACAAAAGACTGTAAATATTCATTGCAGCTGGATCCTGGGGCACCTAGGAGATTTACAACGCTTGGGGAAGGCCTGAATCTAGCTTGTGTTCCAAGTTGTGTACATATGAATTTCACAGGTTACCTGCGCGTCAGGCGGCCTTGAATGCTGGGGGCTCCAAAGATATAGCGGTGGTTTCACGAGGTCTACTTATGCTCAGAGACCAGGTTGTGAATTTGTGGAGTAAAGGATTCTTTAAATATTGTAAATGTTTGTAAAAGCTCGTTGTATTTAAATAAGCTTGGGGAACTCCTTGCATGGAGCTTGGTGTTTGAGTGGTGAATTACACTGTAAATATGTAAATGACTGTGAATAGCCCTGCAGTGTAGTGAACCACAGATTTGTAAATATGTATAGATTGTAAATACTCTTTTGAAAAGCTGGGCAGCTCAGTCGAATACACCCAAAAAAGTGAAACATAAAATAATGAATAAAATACCTCCAATTAGGAATGCTAAAGTTTTTCAAATTCTTCGTAGAAAAGAAAAATTCCCTTACAATATGTGCAATTGAGGTGTGCTTATACATTTATCCAGCAGGTCAGCTTGATCATATTGTGAGAGAAGAGATAATTGTCATAAGATAATTGTTAGTGAGAACTCTCTGTTTTCTTGTAAGTAGGAGGAAGTTATTGGCTCCGAGACCTATCCATCCACAAATTTCTGCAACAAGGAAGAGGTGAAGTTATTTGGAAATGGAGAGTAGGTTTGGAACCCCCCCCCCCCCCCCCCCGGTGCCTTATTGTTTATGCCCTCCAGTAGACTCCCCTGTTTCACTCAACTCCTCCGTCAGCTGTAGCTTCCTAAACCAGTAATTAAAACTAATTGCACCGAGGTGTTTGTGTTCCTTGTTAAGCATATGCAGACCAGGGGCATGACTGATGAGTTGACAAAGGGAAAAGAGTGTGACAAGACTGAAGTTAAGGAGGCTAGATTCAAGGCTAAAACAGGGGTAGGCGAGAATGAAGATGAGGCAAAAACAGAGGTAGATAGAGATGATGAAAAGAAAGCAAGAGAAAAGCATTTTCCCATGCATAGAACATAGAAGCCACTTGTACTTCGTGTATTTCAACTATGTACAGCTGTATTTTTATTTATTTTTTCGGTTTAGCTTTCCTTACATATCTCATTGACGATGTGTATATCATTTTCAGTCTCGAAATATATTGAACATAAGTAATTTCAAATCCACCTTTGGCTAATTTCCCTCTAGACCCCTTCAAAATATCACATCACTAGTTAAAAATTGTTGAATATGTACGTGTGAGAGGGTAAAAAGGTTGTCTCACATAGGAGGGAAAGTCATAAGTGTAGGTGGTTAAGATAGCATAGTTGACTGAAATCTATATGCTTAAGCTTTTAGGTTTACGTCTATAAATGCTATATTAATTATAAGCCTACTAAGAAACTCTCAACGTGTTAATCTCCTCAACAAATAATATTGGATCCGAGAAATATGCGCTACCGCCACACATGTCTGCGTCGGGATTCTCTGAGATCTTTTGCAACGAAGTTACACATTACATTGACGGGGCAGATCTGTCGTGAAACATTTGATGCCCGGTGCCGACGTAACTGGAGTTTGGATCCATCAAAGAAAGGTTTGGGTAGTCGTGGTCGAATGGAAGCTTATTTGACACGACTTATGAAGTAATGGGCTGCCATTACACTTATATATAGTGTCAAAAAATTGTAGACATAGGATGCGACTTGGATCATAGCAGGAATGAGCCCAATTTCAGTGGGCCTTCTCTGGATTGACTCCTAGGCCCCTGGATCTGATAAAAGCTCAAGCCCCAAAGGAACATTATCTATGGTTTTTTTCTTTCTTTCTCGGGTATCCATTCTTTAGTACCCCAGAAAAAGACATCAAAGAAAAACTTATATATTTTACACTCAAACAATTACTCATTGAATATAAAATTATCAAACTCGACACTTTACACATTAAACTATTTATATATTTACACTTTACACCACAGGTTAAGATCTCAACGTTAAAATCAATAAAACAAAAAAGAGGTCACATGACTTAATTTTAGGAGGAAAAGTCATAGTTAGCCCCCTATCTATAGGGCAAAATTAATTTCACACTCACTATCATCAAAACGTCGATTTGAGCACTTTATCTTTTGAAAATAATCAATGTACGCCCATCGTTCAAATTATGCGTTAAGTTAGACGAAAAAGCTTACAAAATGGTTGTCTGACTTAATGTCTAATTTGGACAGGCATACATTGATGATTTTCAAAAGATAAAGAACTCAAATCGTCATTTTGATAATATCGGGTACAAAATTGATTTTTTTCCTATAGATACATGGCTAACTATGATTTTTTTCTCTAATTTTAATGATGAACATCAAGTGTGAAGTGTAAACCTGTTGGTAATTTGGTGTGTAATGTGCCAAGTTTGATAATTTGGGGTACAAAATGCAAAATGAGTGATAATTAATTAAAGGATGTGCAAAATGTAATTTTTTCAAAAATAATTAAGTGTCATTCATTTTTGTCTTCTAGAATGTCAAAAAAAACAAAAACAAAAACAACGACAGGACTCCCGAACCACGCATTAAACTTTTGCAGTCATACGAAAATACTCGTTCTTATGGTGAGCCAATCAAATAAAATCTTGATTAACATGTCATATCATAATCTGAAGAGCTTTCTTTCCTTTATAGCAAAGTCAAACATTGGAATATTGTATTAACATTTTTTTTTGCTGCCAATGTCTCTCCAAGGGTTGATTTTTTTTTTTGTCTTTTTTACGGGCACGAATCAACAGTTATCCAAGAAATAACTGGAAGTATATGTTGCAAATATTGAATCGGCAAATTTTCAAATGTTTTCAATGAATTTATTAATTTGGAATGGACTTTCGTGTAAACAATTAATTGTCAAATTGTGACATGAGATGCAAAGTATAAATATACGCGTAGTTTGATACGTAATGTGTTAAATTTGATAGTTTAGTGTAAAAATATAAAATGAGTGGCAATTAGAGGATGTAAAACGTAATTTTCCTAAGTGACAAAAGCTGCACAGCAATATGAGGGAGAGAAGCTTAATTCCATCGATGAATGAGACTGTAATTAAAGGACAATAAGACCATGATTCTTCCTCAATGGGACGTAGGTAGGTTTTATAGTCTTGTGGACCGTCGAGCTTCAGTAGTAGCTTGCAGTTCATGAATCTTCTTCACGACTTGGCAGACTCAGCCGATCAATTATAAGTGACCCAGGTCCTATATTGTATAAGATAAGCTACATGAATCCATCAACCTGTTAGAGTATATATTAAGTTTGTCTCACATTGGTTATACAGTGGGTTGCTTGTATTTCTAGTCATATAAATGGTTCTTCCTATATACAAGTTTATATATAATAAAGTAGAATACATAGATTCAATCATCTTTCATTTTTTTTATCATAACAACTCTAGAATATTATTGATTTAAGGAGGTTTTAATACCTCAGTTATATGCTCTAAGGGGCGTGACGTCAGACCCTCCAAAGGGGCGACAGACCAACGAGCAAGGGGGCTAACAGCCATACATATCCAAACGGACATAGAATTGAGATGACCCATAATCATCTTTAACTTCTTAATGGAGAGGTTCAACACCGGAACAACCAATTTCGGAATAAGAATAGAGATGATGAAGAACCTTCGAATCCAATGATTCCAATGGGTACAGAGAAGCAATGCTATCATAGAACTGAGAATCTTGCTGGACGCACCCCACATTCTTTCACTTTGAAACTTGCACTAACTAAAACCTTAATTAGGTAGCTCCATCCATCCACATTTTTCACTCTAACCAAGAACCAATTAGCTGGTATGTACACCCATATTGAGCCGAGATAAGGGACCTCTTCAACACTAAGTGATAAAGGTCTTGTACTTAGAGGACCTTCATCAGTCTCGAAATGAAAATCAAGGTACCTTCTCTGGAAAGAATAAGTAGCTTCATAAACAACAAACAATGCATATCCCACCACCTTCGGCTTATCATCCAAGTTTTGATGCAATATCTCAAGTGTTACTGAGGAGTTACAACTTATATTGTTGAAACCGTCAGGGATTCTACGTGTCACAGAAGAACCATATATAACCTGTGAAATCAAAATTAAAACGACCAGTTGGACGAAAAGTTTTAAGGTATAGTGCATATGTCGTGGTGACTTTTGCTAATAGCATAGTAGTGTGTTGAAAACGAGGGAAACAGTCTCACCTTGGACACTAAATGATCATCAGCTACCTCATACCAACTTAGAATACCGAACTGTCGACAGTCAAACCCAATATAGAAGGCCACTATGTTTTGCCTGTAAAAACTTGAAAAGCTGAACTTCTTTTGAAGCAGTGGCACTGATATGTCATCGGAGAATTTTATAGTGGTTCGACATGAGAAAAGATTACAAAAATGAGTACCCTCTTGATGAACTAGGATTAAAATGTGTCACACAAAAATGAGAATTTTGGTTCCAATTGAGTCCGGAGTGGCGGAACCAGGATTAAAATCCAAAGGTGTCGAACTTTAAATGAGAAATGACAAAAAAAAATTCCTTTGTAATGCAAAAAATTCTCTTAGAGTTACAATGTCAAAAATTAAGGACTAAAAACATTAAAAATATTGAAATACATGTATCGTACTATGTATTGCGACTGAGAGGTGACAATTAAATCCTACGAGTTTGCATCTTCTGAAAATGTTACAAAATTGCTTCGTTCTCAATAGTTTTAAAATATTCTTGCTCGATGTACACTACCATGCAATCATTCATTCAGTCATCTCTCATCCTATTACGCAAATCACTCTTGATGATCAAATTCAAGTTAATTCCCTACTTAATTCTAAAACTTTGAAACAAATTGCAGATGATTTTGATGGTTGTGGTCTTGCTGCCACTAAGGGTTGTCTTTCTTACCTTTTTTGGTTACTACCACAACTGAGTCTGTCTTTTTTCCCCCTTTTTCTTTTGACAAGAGGCTACTGGGGATGCATTTGCAATTTACTTTCTATAGGTTCTATGAATTTGGAATTGAAAGATATTCACATTCTTCAAAGCAACTTTCACACACAAAGCAACAATTGAGAGTAAACCATGCTCTGAATAATAAAACAAAATTTTCAATATAGGCACAATTTAGTAAAAGAGTTCTTTGGATAAATATATCCCAAAAGTGGTCAAAACTTTGGTATTAAAGTGTTCGATACCCCCTGCGTCGGCCACTGGTTGGGTCGGTATTAAACCAGTTGATGTTCTAGGGGGTTCTATGCTCATCTTTTTTTTGGTAAAAATAAATAGTATAATAGCTTGTGAGAACATATATGGTTGGGTGATAAAATTGTACTCACCATTCATTTGAAAAGATCATGTGCACCATAAGTAGTGCTTATGCACTAAGTTCTTCACCACCATTTCTTTTGCAGGTTGATGAGTACTCACGCAGCAACATATCTAGTAAATGCGCTGTTGGTGATGTTACGAATAGAATGAACCTTACCCCATTGGCCTCCATGGAGGCAACGTGTTTTGCAGTATGATCTAGACTTTTCAATTTGTGCTATGTGTTTATTCTTTAAGTAATTTATTTTTGTTGTTCCAAGTATTCATGACTTATGTTTTGTGCCATCGACATAAAACTATTTTTAGAGGGCAACCTACCAAACCAGACTACAAAGATATGCACCTGTTGCTGTGTTCAGGTTCGAGGAATCTTCTGAAACTTGTTAATATGTAGAACAACTTATTATTAGGTAATACTTTCTAATTGATTGAAGAGCCTTTTTATTCAGAGGCTATATTTCTGTCAATGGAAAAGGCAGAAAATAAACTTTGGTTGAAGGGACTTATGACACATTGAACACGATCCTTCAAATTATTTTCAAACTTTGGCTTGCACAAAACTGAAACACATAAAAAAAAAACTCATAAGCAGATTGTCATTGAGAACATAGGTCACTAGTTATACGTTCAACTTGAAAATAGTTGGTTAAATTACTCTGCTAGTTCCTGGGGTTCTCTTGGTTCCCAAAGTAGTCATTATGGTAAGTTTTTTTCTCACGGGCCTCTTTATGGTTTGGATCAATTTTCAGTTTAGTCCCTCCATTCACTCGGATGATAAAAATTACCGACGTAGCTAATAGTTGTCACGTCAAGCCCAATGAAAAATAAACACGTGTTAATGGACCCTGACTCAACTTTCCCAACTTGAAAAGTGGGTCCCACGCATAGTCGGAGCACCCATATCGACTCTAGAATACCAGTGTTTTGCAAATCTTTCAACTTGGCCGAAAATTCTTCAACTTCAACATTTTCATCATTGCAACCAATTGACGTGCTATCAACCCCATCACCAAAGTTCACAACCACATTCTTTCCACTATCTTCCACATCATTTCTCAAGGCACATTTATCTCGACCGCTATTTCTCCAGCCTTATGATCGTCATTGCTCAAAACAGCTTCATTTGTCTCATCCTTATTCGTTCAACCAATTCCCAGTTTGCATGTGTTCTCCTGTGACTCCCCTCTTTATTTTCAGTTGTTTGACATATTTAAAAACTAGTATAATATGTTATTTGGAGTTTTCTAGTCTAAATTATTTCTTTATTACGCTTACATGATTTTTAACATGTTTGCTTGAATATTTTTTGGGGTTGTCATAGTTCGTCCCATAGGTTTACGCCAATTGCATTTCAGTTCCCCTAAGTTTAAAAATTGTGATTTACGTCCTATAAGTATGAAACACTTGCAATTATCGTCCACAGTTATATTTCTCGTTATAATTGACGGAACTCGGCCTCACGTGCGTCACATATGTTGGAAGCCCATCGAGCTCATTCTCAGATTTCTTAGAAGGAATGCATTTTTATTTGTCAAAGGAATGCATTTTTATTTTATGCCTACTTCTCAAGCTTGCCAATTTCTTAGCTGGAGATTATTCATAAGTAAATTTATTGTTGTAGTTAGTTTCATTGTTCAATTGGTGAGTTAATTTTCAGGGGTGAAAAATGGGTCAATTTGTTTTGTCTTAGCCTCATCCTTTGAAATGTTTGAATCATTTACTACTAGTAGCTCTGGAAATGTACAAAGTGCATTTTCGATAGAGGGTCCCAAATGTTTTTGCGACTTGAGAGCAATTTCAACCAATGCCTTCACAGATGAAATTTTAGTAGAAGATTCAGGGGTTGTGTGAAGTACAAGGTTAGTTATGGTCCCTACATTTAGGGCCTTTTTGTGTTGTCGAGAATTTTATAGATTTTTTAATTAGAGTTAAATAATGTTGACTCTACTAGAAGATGTGTTTATTAGGTGATTAACATAGTAAATTAATTGCAGGATGACGCTCACTGCAATTATTTTTCAAGGAGAGATCCAAAGATGTGTCCATATGGACGAAAGGTGATTTGGCAACTCCGAGCAATGCACGAGCAAATGAGTGGTGAAGAAACTCTTTGGGAATCAATTCAGGGACAACTCCGACAAAAAACTAAGACCATGGAAGCCATAAGTGCGCAACATCGAAAGGAGATAAATGTCATGGCTTCACAACACCGATTAGCCATTGAGGCAATGACTAATGAACAACGAGCCAAAATTGAGGCCATGACTGCGCAACATCGGTGTGAGATTCAACTGGAGAGAAAGAAGGTCGAGGTCCAGATTATGGGTTATAAAGGTGCATTGGTTTTCAGCTGGTGTATTTTTGGTGGAGTTTTTGTTGCTTAACTATAGAGTTTCTGGACTGTGTAGTCATTTCAGGCAAATGTCTCTATTGGTACCAGCTCGGTGTTTTGAGGCACATTGATACCAGCCCGATGTTTTTCTAGTACAAGTCATTTAAGTAGTGATTGTTCTAAATGAAAAACATATGTCACTTTTCTACAAAACAGTGGATGCCCAACTCTAGAACAACTACATCTGAGCACATATCAGAAAATATATAACATATGGGCAGAAGATAGATAACAAAATAGTGTCCATGTCCAATATAATAAAATGTATCAAAAGAAACAATCTCATTTCCTTCACCAACGCACCTAAACATGTTGTCCACACCACCTTCCTTGGTCACAACATCTATTGGACCCACCACGTCGAGACTGTTAAGACTCTTTGGAAGAGAAACACAGCTTCACTCTCAAGCGTATGCCATAGGATCTTCTGGTTTATCAACTCCCACATCAGCAGGTGGGAAGAAGACTGATTAAGTTAGGTATTTGGATAAATGTCTGATGAGCATATTAATGGTGGAGAACTGGCTCTCGCCGTCTCCCAAAAATTTTGGGGGCAGAAGTAAGAAGGAAAAGAGGGATCCGCTTGAGAGAGGAAGGTGAGGCTTTGATCTTTGACTAGGTAACGTTCATGTGTCATTTTCAATTTGATTGGCGGTGATGTGGCAAGAGCAGACCACGTGGGCACCATCCCATCAGTTGAGTAATGGCAGATGGACAGAGGGACTCATTTGTTGAAAAATATACCACATGAATCGTTTGGTTGAAAGTTTTACCTTAAGAACTAAATTGTAAAAGTCGAATACCACAGGGACCTGTACGGTAATTAAACCTATATTTTAAGGTATGTTAATTGTATGTTAAAAGGTAGAATAATAAGTGTATGTTCAATGCCCTTTCTGTCTAATTTCCTTGTGTTGCAAAAATTTAGTAAAGTGAAACTCGAACTTGTAAGTATGCAGAGACCTTGAGGGAGACCAATAGAAGAAGTTGTGTTTTGGTGAAACTGGAGAGGTTACCTCTTGACTTGACACCCACCTTCCAGCGATGCTATGTTTCACTGGCAGCAATGAAGGCGGGGTTTAAGGAGGGCTGCAAGCCCTTGATTGGACTCGTTTGGTGCCACTTGAAAGGCTCATTCAAGGGACAGCTTTTGACTGCCGTGTCAAGAGATGTGAATGATAATATGTACCCGATTGCAATGGCAGCGGTTGAGGTAGAAACAAAGGATAGTTGGAGTTGGTTCCTCCAGACGTTGATCTCGGACTTGGGTCAACCACCATTTTGTGGTTGGTCCTTCATTTCTGACCGTCAAAAGGTAATATGTACAGTTATGTAAGTTACATTCTCATCGTCCTCATCATTTATATTCAAAGTTGTGGTATCTAACTCCTTCAATATATGTGTCATGTAAGGCCTCATATCGAGTTTCGAGGAGGTAATGCCTAATGCAGACCATCGGATATGCATTAGGCATCTCTATGCCAACTACTAGGATGTTGGACACAAAGGACTCACCTTGAAGGACAAGCTTTGGGCTGCTGCATCAGTGTACACAGAGTACAAGTTTCTATCAGTCATGGATGAATTGAAGAAGCCGTCAGAACCAGCTTGGAAGTATCTAAATGACATCGATCCAAGACAATGGTCGATGGCCTACTTCAATCCGGATGTGAAGTCCGATCTCCTAGTCAACAACCTGACCAAATGTTTCAATAGCTACATATTTAAAAGTCTGTGACAAGCCAATGATCACCATGTTTGAGATGATTCGGAAGAAACTGATGAAACGATATCAGTTGAAAAGGTCGGGCATAGAGAAGTATGACAGGGTCATCTGCCCCAAGATTTTGGAGAAGCTTGAGGTCGCAGGCGAGGAGTCATGTCATTGTCTGCCAACATATGCTGGTCAAGGCCTATTTGAGGTGGAGCATAGATACCAGCAATTTGTGGTTAACCTGCAACTTCGAAGATGTAGGTGTCGGAAGTGGGACTTGACAGGTATCCCGTGCCCCCATGCCTTCTCAGCGATTCTGTACGACGGGGGAAAACCGGAGGACTATGTACACCCTTGGTATAGCAAAGACATGTACATGTTGAGCTACAACCCGATCATATACCTGATTCCTGATGAAGACCAATGGAGAAAAACAGACCACGATCTGGTTGAACCTCCTTTTGTGAGAATACAACCCGAGAGGCCGAAAAATCTCCGCAAGAGAGGTCAGGACGAGCCTCGCAGTAACGATACAAGGATGAAGAAGACTGGAACACCGATGAAGTGTTCAGAATGCAAGGAGCTTGGACACAATAAGAGGACCTGCCCTAGGAGAAAGGCAATGATGAGACGAGCACACATGAGGGCTCCAACAGCCCCCTTTGTTGAGGGAGAATCTTTTGCACTAGCAGATGAGTTGGGACCGGATGAAGTATGAGATACAACTACATATGCACGAAGGTATCTTCTGTTATTTTTTGTCTGTTGAATCTTCTGTTACTTTTTTTCTATTGAATCTCCTGTTTTTTTCCTTCTACAGTTGTTGTCCCCCCCCGACAGCATCGATACCAGGTCCACCATCTGCAAAACCTTTTCAATCCACCCAAAATGCAATGCAAAATAAGAAGAAACAGAAGAAAAAAATTGCAAGTTCTTCCCAAGGTGGTCAAAGCTCTATGTCTGGAACAGAAATTCCAGTGGAGGTATCAGATTCTGTTCTCATATATCACTTGTCTTCTTATTTATTGGTAATGGCTCTTTGTGCCAAGTTTTTTCAGTTTTGGTTGCATTATTGTTAGATATCTTATAGAAATTGATAACTGCTTTAGGTTGCTTCGGTTCCAATACCTGCATCACCCCCACCTACTAGGGTTGCCTCTCAACCTAATCCAACAGTAACAAGAGTTGCATCGAAGCTCATAGCCCGTAGAAACTACGCATCACAACCAGACTATTCCATTGCATCTAGAGTGGTTCGAAGGTCTACAAGACAGACTGGTGCAGTGGGTAGTAAGTCAAGTGGAGGGGAACGCATTATTGTAGACTTGACAACCGAGGACAATATACCAAGTCAGAGATCAGCAGATCCCATAACATGGAGCACCTCGGATACCCTATGGGCCAAGTTTGGCCCTGGTTTTATGGCTGCACAGAAGCAGCAAGTTAGAAGCTCTAGCAGAGTGGTGGTCCCAACTGTTGAGCAGACCTTAAAGAGGGTTGAAGAAAATAAGAAGAAAAAGACTTCTAAGGAGAAATGAGTTCTAGTTTGTGAAAGGTTCTGTATTAGTTTGTACTTTCCTGGTTGGGCTGCAATTTTGGGCCAAGTTTGTCATATATTTGCAGAAACGTGTAATCTGTTTGTACTTGAGACATAGCTCCTGAATTTTGCACTTTTGTTATCTGGTTGTAATGCTCCTGAATTTTGCACTTTTGTAATCTGTTTGTACTTGAGACATAGCTCATAACGTAAAGTTACATAATGTTGGCTTTTGTAATCTGTTTTGGGTCTGGTTATGTAACGTTTGTTCAACCATTGTGCATTTTGCACTTTTGTTATGGAATCTGTGAAGTTTACATATTTTTTAATCTATGCATCATGCGAATGACAATATGTGTTAGGGGTGACATATTATGGATATGTAAACAATGTTTGAAGTTCACATATTATCGATATATGCAGGGTTGCACTTTTGGAGGCTAAAACACTGAAAAATAGGCAAAAACCAAATGCACAAGAGTTGACTAATACATTCAAAATAGGCAGGTCACTAATACATTCAAAATGCACAGGTCACTAATACATTGAAAATGCACAGGAGTTGACTAATATATTCATTACAGGTCACTAATACATCTTAAATAAACCAAGGAATTTAATGCTTTGACTGCAAAATGTCATAACTGGAATATACAAAATAAGCCTCTCAAAACCAAACTACAACACAGTGTCCATATCGTGGTTCACTCAAGTTACAATTTTTCAGTTATGGTGTGGGCAAAGACCCACTACCTTTCCTCTCACATAGACTGAGGGCAACAACAACAAGAACAACACACCAATTATCACCAACAAAATCAACAACAGTCTTTTGTAACATTTCAAGTCTTCCTTGTGACTGAATTTTACGGAAGCCAACTCTAAGCGAAGGCGGTTTGTCAACTTGCGTTCCATTGTGAAATTGCTTTTGAAGGAGTCCCCTTCAACATGTGTCTTCTCATGCCTCTCTCTCGAAGACGTCTTAAAATCCTTCTTCCATGAACACACATAGAAGGATTAAACCAACTGAAAAATTGACATGATCTCTCAATCTGACAATTTATGAAGAAACTTTAAAAACCACCATAAAACAAAGAGTGAAAACTATGCCAACAAAATTGAAAAACAATGGATTACATTGTGGTTAACACATGTCAAAAACCTTCTAGCAAAATTCTCATCTGTGTAGGTAGTCTTCAAGTGTGAATGAACAACACACCAACAAAGAGGGTTGTTCTTCGAATCTCCAACTCAACTGGTTGCTGAACCTCCAGTAGTTACTGATGATTGTGCATCACTGAGTAAAGAGTATAATTAATTTCATGTATTACAAGTAAAAATTTAAGCATTCGGGGAAAATAGAAATGAGGCAGTTTAATGAAAATTGATAAGTTGGCAATATATGAAAAATGGGAACACTAACATGATTCTTGTCTTCAATCCATTAAAAACCATATGGAACTCTTAGGGGAACTCTATAGAAGCCTAGAATTCGGCAAAACCACAAAACATAGCACGATGACGCACTACACATGCAGATCCTAAAAACCCACTACATATGCACAAAGGAGCATAAGAAAATATGCAAGCAGATGCAAAATAAGCCAGCAAAGGTTCGACATTTACCAGTGTGACGCCATCCTGAAAGCTCTCGCCGGAGAAGAAATGGGTTCGCACAGTTGCTTCTCGTCGGATAGAAGCTACCTTGTCGTCGTCGAGAAGCTAGGGCTCGAAATCTTCAGCCGAAACACTTAAGTTTAGGTGGGGGAAAATGTTTAACGTCTATGTTCATTAAAGGAAGGGCAAAATGGGAAATCGGGAGTTTATGGGTCACGTGGACGGCACAAAATTCGTCTGTCGTGAGAAGTAAAAGGTAATTTGCGATGGAGGGTGTAAATTAACGGGAAGTGGTAGTTTGAGGTACAAATCTAACGAAATCAATAAAAGTGAGTGTAACTTAGAAATGGCCCCAAACTCTGGAGGTGCAAAGTGAATTTTCTCCTTATTTTATTAAACTATAATTTTGGCCATACAGACACCACATGGCTGCAGAAGTGCCTTACAACCCCGTTTTATAGCGAAAAATATTGCAGAAGTGCGTATCTGATCAGATATCTTTCCAAATACTTGCTTTAATCTCCATAACCTATTATACAACTTTTCTACCTTGTGGCACTAAATATACAAATCAGTCTTTTATACTCAAATTGAAGTATAAAAGAAGACTATTTGGTTCTGAGTTTTAATTTCCTTTAATTTTTGAAATTTATAATAGATACTTTCATCCATAAAATTAATTGTTTACACATAAACTTCAATTATAAGCTGACATGTATTATTCAAATTAAATAAACTTGTTATCTAAATTAAAAAGTCACATATACGTGTCAACTTATGTTGGAGATGATGTGTGAAAAGTTAATTTTACTGTTTGATAAAAATTACAATCTCAAGTGTCTCTGTGATAGATTTAAAAATTTAAAGACTATTTGTTAAAAAAATAAAGTACAAGAGAAAGGGTAAAAGAGGCATTAAAAAAGAAGAAGGAAGAAAACGAAAAGGGAAAGAGAAAGAAAAAGAAAGAACACAAGCACGAAGGATTCCTTTGGTTCCTTCCCTTTCTTCTTCTGAAACCTCTTCTTTTTGCAAAGTGTCAAATTTGATACACAATAGCACGTGACCATCGGACAATGACACGGGAGCAATTTGGAATCAGACAAAATAGCGGAGAAAAAGGGCCAATGAAACTGCCTCCGAAGACTACCCCATATGGTTTAAGGCCACATGGCGTTGAGGTGTCTGGCGAATGCAACTCCCCCCGTTGTGGGGGGGGGGGGGCTGGGTCCCGACGAAACTGCTAAAATTGTTTGGCAGCTGTCAAACCTCCGGGCCGAACACGGTAGAGCTGAACACTATTGGACCGAAAATTGATCAAGATGACCCAAACCGACTAGATCGGTCGATTTTAGGCCGGCCCGGTTCGACGGTTGGCCCAAAAAATTGTATAACTGGCAAGATATGTTTGGCCCACGATTCTGGGTACCCAAAATCGTGGGCCGAACCAAACCGATGGTAATTCAGTAAATTAATATTTTTATTTTTTTACAAATTAATTATTAAGTGGGGGGAGAGACCCAAATCATCTCTCCCCCCACTGCACGTCATCTCCCCCCACCCAAAATCATCTCTCTCCCCACCCCCACTGCTCCAGTAGCCTCTCCCCCCAACAGCTCCCCCGCCGGCGTCTCTCTCTCTCTCTCACACGCGGCCCCCCTCTCTTTCTCACGCCAACCGAACTGGGCGGACCACCGAACCTGGTCGGCCCGGCCGGTTCTCCCAACCGGCGGTTCGGCTGTCGGTTGAGAGTTTACGAGAACCGAACCGAGGGGTTCGATTCTCGGTTGGGACTGTAAACCGAACCGAGGGGTCAGTTTTCATCCCTAAAACACAAGTTCAGATTACACGCTACTTCTTCTAAAGAAAAGGAGGTTGAGCAATGCTCTCTATAAAAAGTTAACAAACCTTTTAAGGAAATAGACTAGCAAGATTACTTACTTATACCAGAAGCAAGAAGTGTGGTAAGGATTTCCAATTAGTTTTATCTTATCCGATACTGAGATATGGATAGTCAGATAGAACTACTGAGGAAGCGGGATGAGTAATGGGGTCTGCAACAACATAATCCTGACAAAAAAAACCAAAAAAAAAAAATTCTTCAAATGTAAGAGTATAAATTATCACTTTAGTTACATTTTCACTTATCAACTACTTATTTAAAAAACTTTGTACTTAAAATTTTTTCCCAACATAATGAATAATATTTTGTAGCCAAAAAAATACATGGGAATAAAATCATAATTTCACCTGTCAAAAAATCAGTTTTGATGTAATTTAGAATGCAAAATATATAAAAACAGTAATTAATAGGTGAAATATGACAAAAATAGTATTTGAGCAGGTAGAGTGTCAAGATTCTATATTGAAGGAAAAAAAACAAATGGTATTTATCTCATCTCATACTGCATCAACTCTTAAGTAATCTTTAACTCATAAATTTAGTGAATTCACATTGAAAAGGAACTAAATCACCAGAAAAGATTCAGACCAAAGTGTCTAATATAAAGCTGTTATAATAGACAATCTAGATTTGCTTTTCTAAATTCAAGAGATATAAACACTTGCCAGTTCTCCTAAATTAAATAATATGATGCGTTTTAATCAACCTATATTTTTTTTTCAAACTCAAAGGATATAAAACAGCCCATACAACTCTCTTTCATTAAATAGGTGTCACATTTCTATACCTTAAATTTAGAAAAATAAATCTAAGCCACGCATATAATAAC
Source organism: Myrica gale (assembly GCA_963930655.1). Classification (NCBI taxonomy): domain Eukaryota; kingdom Viridiplantae; phylum Streptophyta; class Magnoliopsida; order Fagales; family Myricaceae; genus Myrica; species Myrica gale. The sequence goes on from OZ005616.1 coordinate 8,238,425, forward strand.
TTTGGAATGGACACTTGGGTCTGGATATTTTCCCTAAATTACATCTCAAGTACTTATGCCTTAGAACCACCAATTTGATGCTTTTACTTTTTTTTATATATATATATACACACTATTGTCGTTTTGTCACCTTTGATGCCTTAGAGCCACCATTTAGCTTAAAAATTAGAAGTTGTGATTTGTAGTCAAATAAACAATAAACGTGTCAAACTTTTCCTTCATTCCTTAACTAGGGGCGGTCGAAGACCTTTGTAATATTATATGGTGTCTCTTTCGTAATTTTCCCATCTTGTGCAGGATGTTAGCCTTTTTTTTTTTTTTTGTATTCAGCCACGCTCCAAAGAATTTTCCTCCCTATCAAATTCAAATTCAGCTCTGAAAATATCTTCACTGCATGTCGGTCACCGCATGTCGGTCATTTTCTTATTGTCCAATCACATCAATATTTCTCATTTTTTTTAATAATTTTACTCGCCACGTAGCACGAGAGGGGATAAAACCTTAACATGTAGAGCATTGAGTAAAAATAAGTGAGGCCTAGAAAAAAAACAAGCAACCCTATTTATGTGTTGTTTGTTTGTTTAAAATATTTAGAGTCTACAATTTTTATCAAAATAAATACATTTTTAAATTTTTATTCATACATTTTAAACTTTTTACAAATTTTAATAAATTATAACATTTAAAAAATTTTAAAAATATTTTTCAAAATTTCGATAAATAAACAACACCTTGTTAGCATATCCTTCGTTTCTATAATTCTTTTCTTCTTTAGATGTTACAATCTGCGCGTACATATCTGTCATAAAATAGAATAAATTAAAATTAAAATAAATCAAAACTTTAAAAAATTAATTTAATTTATACATTTTTAGATTTTTATTTTTATGATATATAACAAGTTGTGATTGGATGTGATCTGCCGACTTTTTAGTTAACCGAGTTGACTGAGTGATTTATCGAATTAACGGCACAAACGGATTTTATTACTTTTTAAAAAAAATAATTAGTGATGTCCACTCTCGGTGATCTTCAGAGTAAATATTTTATTAATATTATTTATATTGCTATTTTTTTTGTTCTCCAGATGTGTTTAGATATTTATAGAGATCTTACTTGGCGAAGCTCTTTCTTTATCAAAATTTATGCCATACATCTACTTTTTATCCACCGTATAAAAATTAAAAACCTCGAACGCTTGGAGCTCAGCTGGCCACTACTGCTTACCACCTCTAACTTTGCGCGACACGCACAGGTGCGTTTTGCAGGTCTATGTGCTTTTCTTTCTATGAAGTCTTTCCGAAAGTGACAACGTTCCGTCCTGCTAACCTTTTCCCTGGGTTGAGGTTTCATTGATTTTCATTTAGTTTTCTCGGCAACCGAACGGGGTGAATTTGAGCATGTATGTTGTTTAGTTGTTTGGCTTAGGTTGCAGGCAAAAAACTCGAATGCTGATTTCATTATTAGTTCTACGCAGAGTATCTGCTCTCGCTCCGTCTGTGTCTTCGATATATTTCTTTTTTGTGCTGGAGGTGATCCGTTTGGTTTGGAAAATTGGTACGAAGGCAGCTGTGGGAAAATTGGAGGAGTTTAAGGTTTTCTTTTGAAAAAATATTTTGCTTGTTTGTTTTGTTGTTACTTTGGAACCCTGAAAGAAAAACTGAAGTTAGATTTGTCTAGTTCGGGTACTTTCTGATTCCGGTAAGCCCAAGCGACCAAAGGCGTCAGATTCATTTTCCTCTTCTCTTTTCTCTGCTGATCAGTTTCTCGCCAGCCAAACAGATTGTAATACGTTTTTTTATGTGCTTTTAATTTTCATTTACTCGCTGTAGATTCAGTTCGACTTGATACATAACCATGGCGAGAAAGATGCTTATTGATGGGGAGCTGAGCCAACCTAAAGCGGAGGAAGCTCATTTTGACTTTGACTTGTTTGTCATTGGAGCTGGAAGTGGCGGTGTTCGTGCTGCCAGATTTTCTGCTAATTATGGAGCCAAGGTATAGCCCCAGAATATGGAACACGTAGTGGTACGAAATTATAGGGCTTTTTTTTGGGGGCCATTGATATGGAGCAAGAAGCGATACGGAACTACTGTCTTTCGTGTGCTACAGATAATTTTGCTAATCTCTCTTATACAGTTTTCTTGGCAGTGTTGTTTTGATTGATCGGATTGCACAAGTATACAATTTTTCAGCAAGAAAGATTTTGAAGAATTTTTTTTTTAACGTTGGCTGGCTAGTGAACTTTATATCTGAAAGAACCAGTGCTAGCTTAATTTGAAAAATATTCTTGATTGCCTTGTTGCTTACTTAGATGGCACTAATGCATGTGTTTAGGCTCTTTATACAAAGAGCTATAGAACTCGACAATGCTGTCTGAAATAAGCAACGGGTCCTCCAATTTTCTCCCTCCACTTCCAAACTAGCAATCAAATTAGCCCTCCTATTCGAATTGGCTATGCGATGGAAAAAGTAGTGCATCGATCCCCATCCTTAAGCCACAAGGACCTCAACTTCTGTCACCAACTAATCTCCTCTAGCTCTATCAAATGATCTAATTCCCCCAAAACCTCCAACTTCCTCACTTTCCTCCGATCATCAAGAATCTCCTCCTCATCTAACGAATCTAATGACGCCAATTCACTTAACAAGGAAGACTTCCTGAAACTTAGATCCCCAAAGACCTCTTGGTTCCACTGTTTCAACTTGTTCTTCAAGGCTTTCAGCTTAGAGTCTGACACAAAGCTAGGAGAACCCAAGAACTCAAAAGACTCCCACGACTCCCGAATACTATCTACAAAGTCACTCTTCTTAAGCCACATGTTCTCAAAACGAAAAGGCCTTTGTCCACCCGAACACTGTCATTCACCAAAATAATGGGAAAATGGTCTGAATATAGACGAGTCAATCTTTTTTGAGAGACCTTCGGGAATAAAGCCTCCCAAACAGGGCAAAACAGAAAGCGATCGAGCCTAGACCAAGATTGTGATTCCCTGTTGTTAGACCATGTGAAGGCACCCCCCAATAATGGTATATCCAATAACCCCATCTCAAAAATAAAATCAGAGAACTCCTCCATAGCAGATCTCACCCCTTCGCCCCCTAGACAACTTGGGCTAATTCGGTCTTAGGTTCTCCTTTTGAGGGTTTTCAGGATTTTTTGAGTTTTCTAGCTTGTATGCTCTATTGTTTTTAGTAGATTCTCTTGTACTGTCAACTCTTTTTTTAGTGAATAAAGATTAACTTACTTATCAAAAAAAAAAGTTTATGTCAAATTCGCCTAGAAATATTTTAATTGTAACTGAATTGCATCTTGCTCTACCCTTGATTGTTATATACACTGTCTTTTTTATTAGACTAAATGACAACTAAATACTTTGGTAATCCTATTGCAAGGTTGGGATTTGTGAACTTCCATTTCATCCAATCAGCTCAGAAGTTATTGGAGGAGTTGGTGGAACGTGAGTTAATGACAAGCCTTAACTTTTGTTCTCTTTTCATGGGTTGCACATCATTTTTTTGTAACGTCAACGGTCATAAACTATGCACCAGAGTTCCTGAATTTTATTTTTCCTATTTTAGTTATGTTGTTGTGATAACAAGCAGAACCGTGAACTAACAAGTGTTTATCTTATCTAGTGGTTGATTTGGTATATTGAATAAGGAATGATTAATTTTCTGCTACCGTTTTTTCCTGTTACATTTGTTTAGCATGGATTCTTACTGCAAATTCTACTTCCGAGGCAGAATTGGTGATGAACATGAGATGATTCTTCTTTTTCAATTTCTAGGTGTGTCATTCGAGGATGTGTTCCTAAGAAGATTTTGGTGTATGGAGCTACTTATGGAGGTGAACTAGAGGTGAGAATGTGATCAGTATCAAATACTACATGAAGTATTTTGAGAATGTATTAGTCAAGTTCTGTTGAAATCATGTTTTGTTTGGTTGTTACTCATTTCAAGTGGCAAAACTTCCAAATGAAGGATGGTTTTCTGAATTTTGAATTTTGAATTTTTCATCCCGTGGGAATCTTCTTTGCTATCATTATAACTGCATCTAGACTGTTAATGTATCAATTTTTCCAATGACATGGCTCAAGTACAATCTTTTCTTGAGAATTTGTTTTATTATCGTTGAATTAGTTATTATAAAACCTGTTAAGGCCTCAAGGTTTGGTTTCTGAGTTCTTTGATGCTCCTATGGTGATCTGTGCCCTCTACAATGTAGTGGAAAATTCAATGGTATATTCGATTTATCAAGCAATAGAATGGCTTCAAGCTTTTCTATGAAATGTGTCAGGGGATAAAATCTCTGTTTGGTACATTGTTTCTCCTTTGCGTTTTGTACCAAACCTGTTGTCCCATGCTTAGAGTGATGTACTCTTTTATTTTCTTCCTTCCCATAGGTTATTCTATTATTCACGGTGAATGTGCTCTTTTGGCTTTGTAGGATGCCAGGAATTATGGATGGGAACTGGGTGAGAAAATTGACTTCAATTGGAAGAAACTTTTGCATAAGAAGGTACTTTGGTATTTATCTGGCTGCTAGCTTCCTATGAGTGATTTATGAACTAGTTGTGCAAAAATGTTAGACCGTGATGGATCAAGGAAAAGTTGACAACTGCGTACTTGATTATTCAATTTGAATTGTGGTTGCCTGATGATTGGATAAACACTCCATTCTCAAAACCGCAACAAGATTTTTTTTACGCTAAGTTTTTTATGTAAATGTCAATTTGTCAAATTCTTCACCTTGATTGTTGTCATTGTGATCTCAATAAAGAAGAGGATAATAATTTGTATTGAATCATGATGTTCACTTGGATTGATTCCCTTTTCTTTGACTTCTGTTCTTTCCATTCAAGTTTAACAGTTCATCAGAAAATATGTAAGTCGTACTCTTGAGGGATATTTTAGTATAGCTAGCGAACCAGATCTTCTTGTGATTGATGTTTATGAGGGAGTATCATATGTTTTTAAGGATACTGTTCATTCCTTCAGGTTTAGACGTTTGATCTGAAGTCTGAGCATGTTAGATTTATTGTGTGTAAGGGGCATGAATTGTGAGTTTTACCCCAGGAAAAAGTCTTAAATGCTGAATGCACACAGGGAATGGGTGATATAAAAGTAACTATAGATATGCAAGAGTTATTCTTGGTATCCCCAGCCTTTTCTATTTGTAGAGTTTTACTTATCAGAAGAAAAGAATGATCAAATCTGGCAGTTCAGGGAGTTGGGATATTTTCTGTTGTAACTGAAATTCTCCTCCATATTATTTAAGAAGAATTGTTCATTGGTGTCCAGCTTCCTGAAATTAATGGTTCTGGTTTTAGTTTTGTAGTTGTAATATATACCTCTAACAAGTCTTCCTTTGTGAAGGGTTTTATTATTATATCTAGAATTCTTTAGTGATAAAGGATACACATCTTTTAAATAGGTGTAGCAGTGAATGAATTGCTTGTACAAATTCTATTTTGATTATTATTATTATTTTCATTTAAACTTGCAGACGGAAGAAATTGTCAGATTAAACGGAATTTACAAGCGACTATTGTCAAATGCTGGGGTTAAACTGTACGAAGGAGAGGGAAAAGTTGTTGGTCCTCAAGAAGTTGAGGTGACACAACTAGATGGCACTAAACTGAGGTTCTCAGCGAAGCACATATTGATTGCAACTGGCAGTAGGGCTCAACGCCCTGCAATTCCTGGCCAGGTAGATTATCTGTTTTGTTCAATTTCAATTTAATAAAAGGTTTGTATATTAGTTTCAAATGTTATTGAAGATGTCGTTTCTGTTAACTGTAAACCCTATATGCTAGATATGATCAGAGTTGGTAGTTTGACTCATCAACCTCTAAGGGTCATAATTTTTCCTGTACAATGTACATAACTTGGAAATGTGGTAATGTTATATCCTATCAATGCGTGAACTAGTTACATATTGCCTTAGGATTTGGAATTTGCTTTATGGCGTCACTACCAATTAATATGCATGATATAATATGTCGTCGCTGTATAGAATGCCTTCAAGTGTTTGGCAAACTGTAGACTGGTTCAGTTTTGTTTTGAGCCAAACCTAAAACTCAGTTGTGGTTTTGGTTTATATCTTTCATCTGAACTACACACTAATCATATGCTAGCTTTTACAGATATATATCTCTCTCCACTGAATGTGGAAAAACAAACTAAGAACCAATTCCATATTTGACAAAATTTAGTGGGCCAAGAAAAATTAAAAACTACTTATACTATTCAGTATGACTGGTTCAATAGTCTGCCAAACACCCCTTTATTAGTTTTGTTTATACCATGTTGGAACCACTATTTTAAATAAGCAAATAACAGCAGGGTAGAGAACTATTTCTTCAGATTTAGAAGTCCCGGCTTTTATGATTATATTTTGGGTTTTCAGCAGGTAGGGTTGTGTCCTGAGTTGTTAAGTTATTTTCAGTAGGCATGTGTAGAACATATATGATGATCTTTATGAGGACAAAACCGTATGTTTTAATTGGTCTTTAATGGCTATCCACTACAACTAACAAAGTGTAATGACTTGACCCCATGAACAATGATGAATTATGGGGGTCGATTGATCAGATTAAGTCTAAAGGAAGCTATTTGAAATCTGGTTGAAAGTAAAAGGGGCAGAGTACCTAAGATGGTAAAAAAAGGGTCACGTTTCTTTTATAGTATAGATATATATTAGTTGGTGCTTTTATCATTGAACTTGTCAAAACATTGTTGTACTTTTTCTTTTCAAAAACAGAAAAAAGAGGTTAACTAACTAGTTCACTACATGTCTTAACTGTGTCAACTATGTGTTACCACATACTGAAAAACTGTGTCAAATGTAACTTATGTAATTTTTGGCATCTCTGGGGCATGTCGAGCATGTGCAAATGCATCAGGCCTATGTCCTCTACAGATAAAGTTTGCCAATGCTGTGTGTCCATGTTTAGCATGGCTCTTAGAAATTTTCTGCTTCCTGTATGTAATGCATGATTTAAATGTATTGTGATGATAAAAGCCCAAGTAAACTGATCACACAGAAGGTGCAATAGGTTCTCTTGGACTGATATCTCCAACAAATCTCTCCAACTGCTTGACTTTCCCTTGGAGCTTTAGCCTTATAGTTTGTCATATGATTTGCCCTTCTTAGAAGACCATGTCGTTCATATACCTTATTTGGACTTCCCGAGTCCCGGACCTTAGTTTTCTCAGCTAAATCGATTTTACTTTAAATTGATATGATGTATATGTACTAATATAATTTTCTAGGTCTGATATTAGTTGTGCATGTCTTTTTTTTTTGGCCTGTTGCCTCCATCATTTTTCCTTATATTTCAGGAGTTGGGTATAACCTCTGACGAGGCGTTGAGTTTGGAGGAGTTACCCAAGCGTGCTGTTGTACTTGGGGGAGGGTGTGCCTCTAGCTCGAATCTGTATTTTGTATTACTTTTCAGCTTCATGGTATGAATCCATATTTTCAAATGATGATCCTCCCATGTCATCAGGTACATTGCTGTCGAATTTGCTTCCATATGGAAGGGGATGGGTGTGCCTGTGGATCTTTGCTTCAGAAAGGAACTTCCTTTAAGGTTGTAACAATTCTAGACTGTGTTCAACTTTCAGACCCTTGGCTGTGACATCTATGTCCTTCAATATAGTAAACCGTAATCACTTTAGAGGCATTTTGTACAAGGTTTAGTTTCAAATCCCATTTTTAATTTGAACAGATAAGTAGCTCGAAATATGTTATTTGATGTTACGTCTTTCTAATAGCGGGATATTTTAGAGAAGTGGTTGGCTCTTTCCTTTCATTAGTTTTCTTGAGTGGAGCTTTCATTTTTTTTCTCTTTCTGTCACCATCACTGCATACATTTCACTCCTAATACTTTCTCTAATGCAATCATGTCTGAATTCTTTGGCAGAGGTTTTGATGATGAAATGAGGGCAGTGGTTGCAAGAAATCTTGAAGGCAGAGGAATTAATTTGCATCCAAGGACAAGTTTGTCGCAGGTAACACATTGTTTACTGATTAAATTGGACCCATGCTGGTGCAAAAATATTTGATATCAGTGGATTGTATAGATGTTGCTCATTCATATTCAACCCTGTGCTAATTGTTTTGTCTGTATTTCTAGTTAATCAAAACAGAGGATGGCGTAAAAGCTATCACTGATCATGGAGAAGAGTTGGTGGCAGATGTTGTACTTTTGGCCACTGGTAATTTCAAGAACTGTTTAATGAGTTCAGATGTCTCTGCTAACTGTTTATTTTTATCCCTAAAGATTCAAGGCACATTGGTCGATTGAGTTTCAGTTTTGTAAAGATCATTGTTTTTCTTTATGGAACTATTTCATCGCTGGTAGCTTGATGGCATATACTGTCTTCTGTTGTCTGAAACAAGCTTTGGCTGATTAATTACCCATTAGGTGCAAGTTGATTATGAAACAAGCTTTGACTTGTGATTGGGCATGTAGTATAATTGTCCTTTTGTTTTATAAACACTGTAAGTTGTCAATGATTGTGATACTGGCGTCAAAATCTTTTGTCAGGACACGATTGTTAAAATTCTTTTTCTCCTGTAAAATTATCAAAAGTGATTTAATTTCTTGTTGCCTTCAGAGTTGCTTCAGTGCTGCAGTCCCCAAATCCTCCTTTTCTTTGTTCTTTCCTTTTCTCGGAGGTGGGGGGAACATTGCTGATCGATTCATATAAATGCCAAGGCATGTAAATGAGGGATAGAAGTAAAAAGACAGTCTTAGACCCCTTCACAATAATACAAGAGTTTGAAGATCTTATATGTATGGGGTTCCATTGTTTTGTTTCTCACTATATGAGCCACCGCTAGGGTTTATTCAGCTCACAAAATCTCTTGCTCTCGCTCTCAAGGTTAAAGCGTTGTTTTAATCGAACAGGTTATAGTCTTAGGCAATGGTGATGTGAAACTCTCGGAGTGGAGTCGGAAGACTATGAGTTCTATCTTCATCGGGAAGTATGGGGCTGTTTGGTTGGTTAACATGGTTACTAGATTGCTGGAGGATGTGAATATGGAGTTTGTAGTGAAATTTAATGAAGCTTCTAGGGCCTTTATGGCATAGAGGTGTTGCAACAAGGCTGACAGATATCTTGCCTTAGCAGAGTTTGGTGGGGGGTGACGAAGAGGGGTGGTAAGGGCGGGTTGAAGGGGGAGAGCTCTGGGAGTGACGTATTAGCTGTGACAGGCGTTGAGGGGCATGGGGGTGGCGTGGAGCAGAAGGCAGTGCAACATACCTCTGCGCATGAGTCTTTGGTGGGCAATGACTCACTTTCCAAGGAGCTTGCACTCAATGCTCAGTCGGCTGGTGGCAGGGTGATTGACGTGGCTTTTTGGAGAACAAAATTGCAGGGGCTACGTGCAGAGATTGACATTCTTTTAAACTTTTTAGGGTGTGATGGTGGGCCGGGCTATGCTCTGCTTGGTCCTAATGTTAAGCCGGTGTGGGAGAGAGGGAAAATGCCCATCACAGGGGCCGGTGCAGGCGGATGGGCCGGGCCCAATCCTCTCAAGCCCAAGCGACTTGGCTTTAGTCCAGGAGGTTCTTTCGGAGGCACTACATGGGCCGGGTCCACTTGGGTCAGGGTCGGGTACCCTTCAAGACCCGAAGCTTACGAGTGATGTTGGTGACGGTCAGCATGGAGGAACCGTCGATGGTGCTGACCAACCTCCGGCGAAGGAAGGAGGGTCGCCGGCGACTGCGGGGGCAAGGGGTAGCATCCCGGAGGCCTTTCCGGCGCTGGAGTTGGCCCCGATCGCACTTCTGTGCTTCCCGACATGCTTGTATCTTCCAGGGGGTGTTTTCTTCGCCGGATCTTGTTTTCAATGGTACAGATCAGGTTGTTGGCTCTTCCTTAGTGGTTTTTGGAGAGGTTCAGGGGGCGGGTATGACAGAAAGGCTGGGCGAGGTTCTTGGGGTGGGGCAAGGCAAGAGATCTGACGTGGGGGAGTTAGGGGTTGGCCGTGAGATATTGGGTGAGGGGGTTGGCAGTCCTGAGGGAGGGGATCGACTGGGAGTTGTCTGTCTCGGGCCCCCGAGTCTCTCGGTCCATGTTCTGTGTCGGAGGAGGGGGTTGGGAGGGATCGGTTGGGTCATTTGGTAGATGACATTGTTGGGGAGTTGTCGTCTTTTAGGGCAGATGTGGGAGTGGACTCTTCGGGTCCATCTCCCGAAGGGTGTGGGACCCTTGTTGTGGAGACCGAGGCTGATCCTCTCATTTCCTTACTTCATGACAAGGACGACAAAGCTCCGTTGGATTTTTTAGAAGGGGGAGGGGCTATAGTTTGTGTAGAAAGTAGTCTTGATGGGTTTGTGGCTGCACCTTACAAAGCTCCGTTGGATTCTTTGAAGGGGAAGGAGCAGACGGAACCTCCGGCGTGGGTCTTGGACATGGTTTCCTCTGTGGGTCAGCTGGTTGGGGTGTCATGTGGTGGTCAAGAGGAAAAGCTGAGGGATCTCTTTGCAATGTTGGAACTTGATCGGATGCCGCTTAATTTGAAAAAGTCTAGGAAATCAGGGGGGAAGATGCTCAAGGAGTTGAAGGGATTGCAGTCTTCGGTTATCTATGAAGGGTCTTCTTCGTTCTCTAGGAAGACTAAGAGCTATGGGCTAGACTGCTAGGAGAATCTTTTGGGAGAGTCTTGTTGGTTGGGTGTTCTTGGAGTTCTTGGGAGAGTCTTGTTGGCTAGTGGGTTGAGGGTGGGTGAGATTTCTTGGCGTTCTTTGGTTTGTTTGTGTTAGGGTTCTTCAGTATTTTCTCTTGTATTGTTGGCTCCGTTGTCTGTTCCTTGTTGTTCTTCTTTTTAATAAAATTGGCTTACTTATAAAAAAAAATGTATGGGGAAGGAGCTTACTGATTGTAGTAGTCACCATGAGTGAATTCATTGTCTTATGTACCTAGAAACAACCTTGAAGAGGTTTAAATAGTTGCAAAACTTGGAGCATTCAAGATTGCACTTATCGTATTGTTTAGATTGTAACTCATTATTCCAATATTTTTCCCTCTTTAAACGTTTTCTTCCTTTTTTGCCTTACAAAGGTTGTATTGATGGTGACTGCTTGTTGATTACAGGTCGGGCTCCTAATACAAAGAGGCTGAATTTGGAAGCTGTAGGTGTGGAACTCAACGAGACAGGAGCTGTGAAGGTTCCTAGATTTCTCATTTTCTGCTCTTGCTTATTATCATCACACATTTGAAATGTGATTCTATTTCTGTTGGGGGGTCATTGTGTTCAACACAATGAAATGGTATGCAGCAGAATCTCTGCTCTCGTTAAAAGGGGATGGTTATATTATTATTCGCTTACTGCATATGTGTTGAGATGTAATGTAAGGAGTGGGGGCTGAAGAACTCCTTTGCTGGCTATGAACTTCTTTGGGGCACAAAACTGGTTCCAGTTGGGTTGGTATTGAACCAGCTGATGGCCTATGGGATTCTATGCTCATCTATTTTTGGTGAAAATGAAATAGTATAACTGCGTCTTAGAACATATATGGTTAGGTATGTTATGTAGAGGTATGTTATCTTATCTCATTGAACCTTTTCTTTTTTGATCTATTGCGCTGACTGTGGTAAAATTGTACTCACCATTCATATGAGAAGATCATTTGCACCATAAGTAATGTTCATGCCACTGAGTTCTCTGCTGCCATTTCTGTTGCAGGTTGATGAGTACTCACGCACCAATATACCTAGCATATGGGCTGTTGGTGATGTTACGAATAGAATGAATCTTACCCCAGTAGCCTTAATGGAGGCAACATGTTTTGCGGTATGAGTTTCATCTAGACCTTTTCTATCTGAGTCACTTTGCTGTGTTTATTCTTTTAGTAATTGGTTTTGTGTTGGTCAAAGTATTCATGACTTATGTTTTGTGCCATATGCAGAAAACTGTTTTTGGAGGAAAACCCACCAAACCGAACCACAAAGATGTGCCTGTTGCTGTGTTTAGGTGTCATGCATCTTCTGAAACTTGTTAAATTTGTTTAGAACAGGTTATTTGAGTTAATACTTTCTATTTGATTGAAGACCCTTGTTGTTCAAAGGCTGTATTTTTCTCAACAGAAAAGGTAGAAAACAAAATTCTGGTTCAAGAGATTTTTGAAGGAAATTACCGGTTTTCTAGTGTTTAGCCAATACGTATAACATGACCCTGAAAATAATTTTCAACCTGTGGCTTGCACTAAATAAAATATTCAAAAGGAGATTGTCATCAAGAACTTAGGTTAGTTGTTATATGTTTAACTATTTTAGTATACTTAGTTCAGCTATTTATCTAGTTTGATTAGGTTTGATTCATAAGCTTGGATTCTATTTTCTATCTTGGCCATGAAGTTAAGATATTAAAGGTAAGAGGGAGGAGGGGGAGGAGGCGGTGATCCAGTGTGGGTGGGTTAAAGCTAGAGTTCATGGAAGGAGGGGGAGGGGGCAGTGGGGGCAGAGTTGCAAGGGATGAGAGGGTGATTGTGGCAGAGTTGCATGGTTGGTACCGCTAAGGAGGGGAAATAAGTTACACCTCATAGGCCTGAATTTTTGGCAATCAATCTAGACATTAATTTTCTACCCCAAACAAACATGCAGATTGTTGGAAAAAATTTCTGTGAAAATATTTTTAGTTGAAACCAACACAGCAAGAGTGTCTTCAATTTATCATTCTTGCTGGTCGTATCCTCTCCAAAAAGAGTCTGCTCCTTGTCTAAGGGCTTCTATCATAGTGACTTGTCACCTTACAGAAGATTCCAGTTCGGTACATTTCAGTTTAACAGCACCTGCTCTCGATAATTATCTGGAATATATGGCACTTATTACTTGTTAAAATTGTGCCATGAAGAAATTTTGCTTGTAGTGGCACCATAACATTATATAGAAAAGGAAAGTTAAGATTAGGGTTCAAGAAGCAAATTGTAGCTTCATGGCTCCTGGTTTTATTTGGTCAATTATCTCTCTGCTTCAGCAATAGCCAAGTTTTTATCTCCTTGCACTTTTTTTTCTTTAAAACGTCCTTTTTCTATCTAATGCTCCTTCCACTACCTGTTTCAACTTATATGTACATCGTGGCCACTTGTACTGAAATTGCAATTCAGTTATATAACTTATTCTGTTTTGAACATGGATTCTCATGTTTGATGCCTAATAATGTAACAACGTTTTGACCACCTGTTGTTTATTTTTCATGCACAGAAGTAGAATGCCTAAACAGCCATTTGACATTCATTTCTTTCAAATTTACAGCATACCGCCTCTTTCTTCAGTGGGCCTTAGTGAAGAACAGGCAATCGAGCAAGCAAATGGTGATATCTCGGTTTTCACATCAGCCTTCAATCCAATGAAGAACACTATTTCCGGGTACATATCATGATTTGAATGATTACTTTGCTACAAATGTTTATAACCTGCCCTTTCCTCTGTACAAACTGATAATAATCTCACGCATGTGAAAAATAAAGCTTTAAGCGTTTCCTGTAAAGCTGTAACTCTATGCTGCAGCTAAGGACTTTCACGTTGTGAGTTTTCTATAATGGCCCTACAATTTCATGCTAAGTTAAAGAGTATACTAGTCTTACAAAACGAGATGCACCACTTGATAAGAGGTTGAGGTTGTTCATGGGCAGAAATAGTTGTCGATTAAGATAGATTGTGAAGGACATATGATTGTGTTTACTGGTGGAATTTTGGAGTAGTAGTTGCCAATAATTTTATTTTATGTTTTTGTTTCTCCACTTCTCTTTTTTTTTATAAGTTAAACTTTATTAGAAAAAAGGGAAGTGTTAACAGTACAAAAGACTATACTAAAAACACCTAATCCATATAAGCTAAGTAACTAAGAACATCCGAAAACCCCGAGAAAGGAAAACCCAACAACCCATTCACCCATAAAACAAGAGACTGCATCATCTTGCCCCTCAAACTCTCCAGCAACAAAGCCAAATCTTGTTTCTCCACTTCTCATAGAATATTGATCAAATACTGACCATGTTGTAGTTGATCCAGGCCATCATGTTGTACCAATTAGTCTTTTTAGCTTGGACCTTTTGCTAGTCATTGTTTGATTAACACATATTACTTGTATCCAATACAGCATTTGAGGTTTGAAGGATTAATCTCCTGTAAAGTTGGTGTAATTATGTTTTCTTATCTTTGGTGTTCAGACGACAAGAGAAGACAGTTATGAAGCTTGTTGTTGATGATGAGACGGATAAAGTTGTAGGAGCATCCATGTGCGGGCCAGATGCACCTGAAGTTATACAGGTATGCTGTGTTTACTATTATGTTGATAGTTTAGACAGTAAGTTCTAATGCACTGTCACTCTTATGGGTAATACGCATGATGCGTACAAATGTAGTGATCCTTCCTAGTATCGGTCTTTCTGTATGAATCTTTTTGAGTACATGCAGGAAGGGATATCTGTGTATATAATAAACTTAAATCCAGCAAATTGGATTTATCTAGCAGTGATGGCACATGTTGCTTTATAGAATTGGAGTTTAAGTGATCCATAATACTAGAGTCGTCATGAACAAGATATCTTGAAGTTTCCAATGTATGTGACCTATAATGTCACAGATGCTGTCAGAACTGTGCTAGACACCATTCTGGTGCTTGTTTTCAACCCTTGTGAAGATCATGTGCTTATCAGCCCTTGCTAGTTAAATATCTTTGTTAGGCGTTGGTTTTTGTGTTTTTAATTTTTAGTTTGCAATAAGCGGCAGCTACAATGGCATGCCCCAAAAAGTGTTTAGGCATGTTAGATTGGGTAGATTCCCTGATTCACACTGAGCTTCCTTAATGCTCATAAATCCACAGAATCCTCAGAGTAATTGCACTCCAAATTTGCCTCTTTCAGGACTTCCATACCCTTTTCCAGATTTTAATGAGCTTGTAGTTTACCTATTTTCTTCTTGTTTCATTTTATTTTACTTTCTTCTTTTCGGCTTTTCTTACCTTTTTTTTGTGCATTTAATCCCTGATTTTTTTGGGGCGTTCTTCGCAGGGCTTTGCTGTTGCAGTTAAGTGTGGAGCAACCAAGGAACAATTTGACAGCACGGTAAGCTGAAGGCCTTTTCTTGAGTTTTTTTTTTTTTTGGCTTTTCCCCATCTCAAAGCTTGATGAAAGCTCGTTACTGAAGCTGTATCTTCCCCTTTTCACCACTTCTCTTGACTGCTTTGGAAATCAACATAGTGTGCCACTCAACAAACCACTTAAAGGTTTAGTAAAAAATAAAAAACCACTTAAAAGTACAACAATCCATAAGACAAAGTGACCTATATCATCTAAGACACGTGCATGGTGACAACTGACAAAGGATGTGTGAACGATTTGTGTGATACATCATGGGACGAGGGAGAGATGTCATTTAGGGTATACGAGAAACTCCTAATAAATGGGTTACGTTTATGTCATATGAAATAAAACCCTTTGATTATAATCAGAGCCTGAAATAGCTATATGGGGGCGCCTCATTATGGCTCTCACTTTTATTCCCGTGCTACACAGCATAATTGTTAGTCTAATCATTTGGCAATTTTCTTGAAAAGAAACTTCTCTACATGTATTAGACTGTTTTGCTGTAGTTTGGTAAGTATAAGAAATTGCATGTGATTAAGGAACATTTACCTTCCCTTCTATAGCACAATGAATTATTTGGAAGACTAAACTACTTTTGGGGAAAAAAAAAATTGGGGAGGACAAACTTCACTCGAGTCTGTTAATCACAAAGTGCTCATGAGAATTGGGTTTTGTTGGTTTCTTCTCTCTTTAGAGTTCATTTCCGCGGCTTCATGTGGAAGGCCCTTTTTTTCTGCTCATAATAATAATATGTGGTTCCATGTTGTTGAGAAAAGATGTTTGATGACATATCCTACAGGTGGGAATACACCCTTCTGCGGCAGAGGAATTTGTGACCATGCGGTCGGTGGCAAGGCGTATTGCTGCTAGTAGCAAACCAAAGACCAATATGTAAAAAGATACAAAGACAATGGGGAAGGGAAAAGAGATGATATGCAGTTGAAAGAAGAATGCATGAGGTCATACATTCAGAATTCGTTCACAGAATATGAGAAGCCTAGGTTCAGCTGGTTACTGTCTCAATAAAAGTTTCATTCGCTTTCACTCTATGCAAGTGCTTTTTTGGTTGCAGGATGTCTGTTGAGAGAATTTTATGCAGAACACGCTGTTATTGATTGTCTACATTGTGATATATATTATTTTGGATTGGCAACAATATCTTTTAATGGCCTGTAATATTACTACCCCAGGCCAGTCAGTGGTTTGAGACTTTGAGCCCTCACTTTTTATAGATAAGACGATTAAGGATGACACTTTTAACTACTTTTTTGGGCTCAGTAATTTTACCCTCTTTCCTGGCCGATTGTTGTTTTCTTCACGCGCAACTTGATACCTGTTTGGCCCTAGAAAGAAATTAAGGAAAAAGGGGGCCAAAAAAAAAGGAGAGGGGCAATACTCCCAAAAGGTGGTATGAAATATGGCAAGAGTTTCTATTAACTATTCTGATAAGCTGATGTTTGCATAATTTGTTTTTATTTTATTTTTTGGAGTAAGGGACGGTTTTTTTTTCTAAATTTTTTTAGGGGTAGTTAGGTTAGCGTTTATCCAATCCATTAAGATGCTAATTTTAATACTAAATTGAGTAATTACTGATCAAACTAAATTTGTGAAATTTATATAAGAATCTAAGGATGACAGCTGTCAGATGTGTCCTACAAAGAGCGATAGAAGCTTAAAAACATTGGAAAATGAGAGGCTCTATCCGAACATGTCCTTAAATAGATTCAAACAACCTTATGTATTAAGCTGTCTCTTTATGTTATATATAGTTTATATTCTGAAATTGGTTGTATTTTACTGTTTCGGATTTTAAGATTTTTTGTTATTCTTTATTAAAAAAACAACAAATATTATTAGATGGATTATATTTATGTTATTAATATTACGAATAACACTATTTATCATATTAAATTAACAAAAACATAAAAGGGCACAAGAAAAATTCTTAAGGTGACAAAAAAACGCCAGAGTACCATATCTTTTCAGAAAAAAATATTTCCATTGAAACTACTTTACTTTAAAAACTACATATGATTAAGGTCCGTGTGTCATGTTTTGTCTAAATTGAAGGAAAATTTGCTGGAAGGGTGCAGTGTGTCCGATGTCAAAAGTTCAAGGATGAAATGTCTCAAAATTTAAAATTTAGGATATAATGTGTCAAATCCTCCAAAATTCAGAGACGGAAAAATGTATGGGGTAAATATATTTTGCATCCTTCCACTATAAAAGTATTGACACTTTGCACCAAATCTATTATTTTTGTTATATTATCCCTACCAGATATTGATTTCAAACACTTTGCACCATCTGTTAAATTTTTTGGTTAATTTGGACATAAAATAATTTTTTGGTGTGCAAAATGACAGTTTTGTCCTCATATTTTTTTTGGTAATTATTTATGAGGGTAAAATCATAATTTTTAGGCCAAAAATCATTTTTCGTCCAAACTAACGGAAAATTTTAATGGATGGAGCAAAATGTTTGAAATCAATAATTGTTGGGTGCAATGTGACAAAAATAATAGATTGGGATGTAAAGTATCAAGACCCCCATAATTAGAGGGTGCAAAGTGTATTTAATCAAAAATATATTTATCCATTTATGTTTTCTTCACGTGCAACTTTGATATCTATAAACCTTTTGATAAGCAATGTGCGAAGAAATTTCTTCTTTTTTGTCTTTTTATTTTTTGAGATCAAGAAAGTTTCTTTTTTGCAGGGTGCAGTTGGGTTGTCGTTTATTCATTTACATGCTAATCTTACTACAAAATAAATAATTACGGGTTAACCTAAATTTATGGAACATGTATAAGATTTTAATGACCAAATCTCTTTTATACCAGGAGTAATAAGCTTAAATATGTTCAAGAGTGAGAGAAAACCTATACGGACGTGTAGTCTAGCTTGCTCACTCAAGACTTAAAAAAAGGGAGAGAACTACACTTTTTGCCCGCTTTCAGACTATTAATTTCGTCACATTTCTCCCCTCAACTATCATCCTTGTTCACTTTGCATCCTTTCGTTAATTTGAACAAAAATGGATATTTTGATTCAGTAAATTAATAACTTCACCCATATACAGAATATAATAGTAAAAAAAAATATGAGGGTACAATCTTCATTTTACCGAAGCAAAACATAAATTTTTCATCCAAATTAATAAAAGTTACAAATAAAAAAAAATTGAGGTACTAATAAAATTAATAGTTCCGTGTGTGAAATTTTTAGTCTTGGGGAGAAAATGTATTTAACTAAAAAAAAGAGTAAAGAAAACAACAAATGTTTATAGCTTTGTGCTCGACTAAGTTCCGTTGATTGCAGTCGCGCTATGTTTCACAGTGACCTGTGTTTAATCATTCTATTGTATTTTTGAAATATATCGGCCAATGATCCAATGTCACCTAAAATGTTTCTTTTCTGTTTTAGCATTTCAATACATTTTCTAATCTTCCAAATTTATGATGTTTTTGTTCGTATCTAACCCACAAGTATAAGATTTATTGGAATAGTACTTGGAGACAGTGATATCTTTGAACCAGTAACAGGGTATCGCGAGAGATTAATGCTATCTTAAACACGAGCAATCCATGTGTCTCGTGCAGGTTGGAAATTGTCAGAGCTCTGGTTTTGACGCACATCTTCATATCTCTCATCTCCAGGGCTCAAAAGGTCTCTAAAGAAATATCTCTCTATGCCACTTGAAATAGATCATTTCTTTCTTTCCCTTCTCTCCTCTTGGAAACAAAATCGCATGCCTGATGCCAAGTATTCCATCACACACTGGATCCAGTAGCATGTATACCCAGCTGAGACACTATATAATGTCTAAATCATTGCTTTTCCTTCACATACATCACAAGTTGTAAAGCCATGGCCCTCGCAATATGGACACTTCGTTCCCTCGTCTACCCATTCCAAAAACTGCACCATAGAACTCAAATCAGAAAATAATATCGGCGAGATTGCTGGAATGAAGCAGAAATTAACAATAAGACATCTCAAGGACATCAATAATCCTCTTACCTGGGGCTCAATGTTTGGCTCGCCTGTTCCATCACATTCTGCAATAGAAAAATTAAGTCATTCCTTAGTGATTCAACAGCATTTAGTCATTACAACGTCATGGTTCAAAACTGTAGCATTGTCATGAAAGCAGTGACAAACTTTAAAAGCTTTAATGACACTCATATGTATATTCCTATTGGTTTCCCCAATTCAGTTGAAAACATATTCTGGTTGTCAAGACCTCTCCGACCTCATTTTAGTACCGATTCAGTCATCACATCAATTCATGTGTCGTGAGAAGTAAATCCAGGAAATATAAAAGCATAATCCGGATGGTGATTTGTCAGAGTTCATGTTATATATGATTCCAGTGTACTGAACAACAAGACAAACCATTAGACACTGAAGTTACAACATCTGAAATTGCAGTTGATTTTTCCTACAGTAGTCAAGCTCCTGCTATAAAACTGTGCACCACATTTGTGACAAAAACCACGTATCCCATTATGACAAACCTTGATTCAGCTCATGCAAATAGGGGTGTTCAGTGCCACCGGAAAGTTCCGGTGGCACCGGCCCCGGCATCCCGGTGCCGGTCCCGATTTCATGTATCAGGGAAAACCCGGGGGTATTCCCGGTTCCTGGGGGCCGGGAAACCGGGTTGTCCCTTTATTTTTTTTTTAATAAAAACGACTTTTACGTCGTTTATCCTCCCCCTCCCCTTTCTTTCCCGATTTCCTCCCCCCACCCTAGTTTTCCCGAAACCCTTCCCTTGGCAGCACAGAACCCTCCCCAATCCCCTCTTCTCTTTGCCAACCACCTCCTGCCGCACCTCCCCTTCCTCTCACGCACAGCTCCTCCTCCACCGGCGACCTCTCGGCTCACTCCCTCTCAGCCTCTCTCTCTCTCTCTCTCTCGGGATCTCTCTCTCTTAGCATCGACTCCAGTGCACTGCCCAGTGACGAGTCCACGCATCTCTTGCGCCCAACAAGTAGATCTGAAAGAGATTTTCAAGCTTCTACCAGATCTGAAAGATGCCCACATCTCTTCGCCGACCACCACCCTTCGGTGAGTTGTCTTGAAACCCCATGTGACGACGGAGGCTTTCCTGTTTGGTTATTCGTGGGTTGTGTCACATTGCGAGTTGTGAGAGAGAATTAGTCAGTTGTTTGATGCATTGGGTTGTTGGCATATGCCCTGTTAGTTACTTAATTTGGCAAAAATGAATAACCTCCTATGCTAGATTCTGGCAAAAATTGGAAATTAAGTGCTTTGTTACTTAATTGGAACGAGCAATTTACTTGTGTGTTGAGGATTGCCATCAATGAGGAAAAAGGATTGGGACTCAGGTCCAAAATCCAGGACCAATGCAGTGTTGAAAGAATCAGGGTAAGTCCTTGAGGTGAGATGTTGTGTTTGCAATGCCAAAGGCAATTAAGCAAAAATCCTTGTAATCCTGTTAAAATCATTTTTCACAAATGGGAATGTGAGGTAGTTTGATGATGTTGTCAATTAAGCAAGTATCAATACACAGTCACAGACCACAGGGTTCTTTCTTTTCCTTTTTGGGCTCTGTTGAAGTGCTCGTTTATTTACTTAACGATGGTAACTGAATGAGTCTTGTTTGACTGTGTATTGCAGGTACTCATTACTGATTTTGAAGTCTCTGAGGGCATATATTCTTGTACTTCTCTGTTCTACTTTTCCTTTTGTCCCTAGTTTCTTCATTTGAGCCTGGTTTTTTTTTCTTTTTCTTCTTTTTTGTTTTTTTGGTGTTGCATTTCCATAGGTAAAACCTAGTATTTGATCTCATCATGGGAGGTTTAGTACGTAAGTGGTCCCGGATTTGGATACTGGGTTCAACTCTATAAATGGCTATGGATCCTAGCTTTGCTGGACTGCAAAGAGAAATGACATGGGCTCAGCAAAGGTATTACCAGTTTGTGGATCAACTTTTCTTGTAATCGTTAAAAGATCAGCTTTTTGTTTGGTGATATTTTTCTTCAGTATGGATTTGTACCTAGGACCATTCATGGAAGGAGTGGACTTCAGGGATTATGGGCGTTTAAATGATTAGGAAGTTGCTAGAATATCAATGAATTCATACATGTGATGTACTTCGTAACCTTGCTGATTTAGTGCCTTATTTGGTTGTCCCTTAGTTCATGAAGTTCCTAAAGTTATATCTTTGAAATATTAGTGGCTCTTAAACTAGTTATGCAATGAAAAGAAATGCAGTGAATGAAGTGGGCAATTGGGTATCTTTTTGTTTCTGGACCTAAAAACAAAATGATAGCCTATTGCCGCACCTGGCTGGTTCAGAAAGCTACCAGGTCTTATTTTATTTGCCCATTTGAGTTTGAATTGAGATCTTGTGCTACTATGGCCTCGAGATTTAAGTTTCAATCAGGAATATTAGCCTCATTCCAAGGGTACTGTCAAATAACATCTTCAGTATCTTTGTCTCTATTACAAGAGTGTTTTAAAGGACTGATAGAGCAATCCTAATCCTCTTGCATGTTAGTCTAAGACATATCTTAGCATAAGTTTTGCCATGTAGGATCTTCAATCTGGTCCTTATGTAGAATGTATACTCCTGTTCTTATTAGGTTATCATCTCTTTCACATATTCTATATTCCAATCCTTATGTGAACTGAAATTCAGGCACTTGCAAAGGAAATTGTCATGTCAAGAAAGACTCTGAATCGCCTTCACGAAAACAAGGCCCAAATGAACTCGATATCAATGCACCTCGGAGAAAGTGTTGGTATGATGCTTGACATATATGAACTTTCTTTTTAATACTCAATCAAATGAGGTATATCATCTCGAAAAGAACAATACTTTACCCTGTTTTACCTATCAACATAACAAACCTTATTTTTGACTGTCAACTCATTAGATTAGTTCATAATCACTCATCGTTTCATATGCAATAGAGTTAGCTGCACAAATAAGCGCATTGAATAATTGGCGATCTTTTGTTGTCTTTGATGTCTTATGACTGAAAAAGTAGTAGTAATCGCATTCCAATTTTTACAGGATTGAAGCCGTGGTTCTTTTAACATTTTTCTTTCTCAGCCTTCTGATGCATCAAATTTCGTCAAAGATTCAGCTGAAACTTAAACACAGTCACTGCCACACTGTAAATCCCCATCCTTTCCCCTCTCTGTTTCCTCTTTATGTATTTCTTGTTCAAATAGTTAAGGGGGCAGGGACAGGTTTTACACTTCAAAGGCTCTTTGTTTTCTTTTCTTTTGTATTGTCATTTCATTTACCTTATAATTTTCTCGGTAATGTGTCTTTTCTTTTCTTGCATTGTTTTCCCTTGAATGTCAATTACATTACATTGGGTCAAATGCGTAATATGCTAAAAAAATGGTCTATTATGAATGTAGGATAACCGGAAACCGCCACCGCTAAACCGCCACCGTTAAGGGCCGGTTTTTGCCCTTAATGGTGTAGGTGTAGGTAGCAATTTTTTGAAAACCGGCCTACCCGGTGTAGGTGCCGGTTTTGGCCAAAACCGGCACCTACACCGGGGTTGTACAGCCCTACATGCAAAGACCGTGTTGTAACATCCAAACTCTCTTTTCAACATAATTTCCTAATGGGGAAAAGAAGGCAATTTTGATGTGTACTACTCGTACTCCCATTATACCCAGATAACTCTGTCCCACACTCTCACCGCTAGAGATATTCTGATTATGACGGAGAAAACAAAAAGACGCTTCTGTCAAATCTAGAGACTTAAGGGCATGTTTGCCAATGAGAATCTTGGCCAAAATTCTCATATGCAAACATAATTAACTCAAAATTTTGGTCAAGAAAATAATAATAAAAAAAACCTTCAAAATCATCTCTTTCTCCCATCAAATAATCTCTTTTCATTACAATATATAAAAAATTATGGGTGTGCAAAAAATATCTGGCCCGACCGCCCGACCCGGTTTCGACCCGCCTCGACCCGATCGGATCGGGTGAGTCGGATTCGGAGTCGGATAGTGCAGGTAAGAAAAATAAGTAATCGGGTTGGATTCGGATATCCGAATATAAATCCGATTTAGTCCGACCCGACCCGATTTCCCATGTTAGTTAGACGCGTGTTTAACCCACCCTTCCCTTCTTCGCATTTTTGCCACCCCTCTTTCTCATTCACGATTCACTCTTCCCAGCCCTCTTCGAAAAAACCTAAGTTTGTCGCCGCCAGTCTCCCCCTCCCCCTCCCCTCAGCCGCCACCACTCGCCAGTCTCCCCCTCCCCTCGGCCGCCACCACTCGCCAGTCTCCCCCCTCCCCCTCACCTGTCGCCAATTTTCGTGCCCCATACAGAGCTTGAAATCCTTCGCAAGTTCGCAGATTGAAGGGCGAAAATGGTTGCGGGTTGTGGAAGGCAGAGTGGCTCTGATTACAGGCTTTGCGGAGCTCGTTGTAAGTTGACTTTTCAAAGCGAATTTCTTTACTCGTGCGTGCATACACTGCGTGTATAAAACATTTGGCTATTTGTGCATGTAACTGATGTAAGTTGATTTTGAAAAGTAAGTTGTAACTTGTTGTCGATATCGAAGTTGTGGATTTTCATGAGCTTTTCTTGTTTGGCCTTGAATCAGCACTGGAAGTATCCCCTCAAAAGTGGATTATGTGGAAGTCCTCAGGAAGAACTTCGAAGAAGCCATATTTTGAATCAAGCTTGACATAACTCCGAATCCGATTTGACCTACTGGGCCAAATTTTGGTGCATTTCGGATCGGATTCGGAGATTAAATCCGATATCCGAAAATTTCGGATTCGGATTCGGATAGGTCATTTCCGAATCCGAAATTTTCGGTGCCCACCCCTATAAAAAATTCACTTAAATCATCTCTCTCTTCATTTTTTCACCAACTCCCATAAAACTCCACTTTTCACTATTTTCTCACAAAATCCAATAAAACTCTAATCTACCTCAATTTTCATAACATTCCCAAAATTCTCAAAAAATTCTTAGTCTGCAAACATGGCCTTAAACTAGGCAGTGAGAAACATGTACCTGTGCACATTAAGCGGCCCTCTCCACGACAGGTAAGACACTTTGTTGTGACATCTTTTGTCTTGATATTACCAGCTTGTTTGTCCCTGCCAGCAAGTCTAGAAGGTTCTTCCCATCGGTTCTCTCCAAGAAGAAAAACTCGATGTTGGGACACCTCGACTTCCGTAAAACCTTCTTCTTTCACAACTTTCTGCTGAACCTCTGAAATTTCTGTTATAGAAGCAGCTGGAGCTCCATTTGCACCTTCCTAGAAAACAGCAGAATCCTCGACTGTAAAGAGACTTCACAGATTCAAAATGTACCAATAGGCACTTTTATTTAAAATTAGTACAATACAACCATAATCAGGCCTTTGCACACAAGATAAGTTCACGTTACCACGTTACATAGTGAAAAAGAAAAGGAAAATTGCTGAAGCATTTGACATCAGCTAATAGGAGAGTTACTTGGGTTAAGAATCAATGGATGTAATGCTCACAGTCCTCTAGCATTCCAAGCACTCATAATTGGACACAATCGCTGAGTCATGCATGTCTGTGATAGTTGGGGTATAATATAAGTTCGTGGGGAAGAGACATTTAATGAAAGATAGAAAGAAAATATCAGGCAAATGCACCTATGCACAAGCTTGTTGTAAAAAATATATGAATACGGAGAAAACTCTCTACTTCTTGGCAAACTACCAGTTTTTCTATTGCATAATTAGTTGCAAAAAAGATTACTCATTCTTGTTTTGCATGGAGGGTTGGGCGGTGGGGGAAGGAGATGGGGGAGGGAGTCAGGAAGACTGAAGTCCAACATGGGGCACATGTATGCACATATTTTGGGCCCCTATGCCAAATTCAAAGCAATATGACCTTCAATTTGGTTTCAGCATTGACCTTTAGTAAGCCTTCTGATGCTAATAACTAAGTAGTGCTTTTCTATATCAATCTCCAGCAAAGAACCCAAAACAAACGTAATTGTAGGGCATTTCATTCACATCCCCATGCACTCTCACACCATCTTCAATGTTGGTCCAATTTTGACATCTCAACAAGCAGCTTGTGTTTTTCCACCAGCTTGATGCTTAAATCACACCAACACTTCAGACATACCTTTTTAGTATTGTTAAATCTGCCAGGACATAGCCACCAAGAATAGCTACATATTTTTCTAAAAAGCATTAGTGCCACATGTGGCAATCAAGTGAGAACTCTGCCGACGTAATCCCTTAAATATAAGTACAATGGTGAAGTATTTCAGCATTAGACATCTCAAGCATACCTTTGGCGAGATAGCCACAGTGCTCCTCTTCTGATCTGCATGTACATTGGGATGAGCCATATATAATCTTTCAAGGAGCTCTGCAGTCATAATTCCATCTTCAGGGGCACCTAGGGTGGACTGTGAAGCAGTATCATGCACTATCAAAACTGAGGCAGAATAGAAATGCAGCATATGAAAGGAACCTTTCGGCATTTACGTTTTGGATATTCATTTAAGAGATACCATCTCAAGTTTTTTCTTTCTTTTTGTAAGCAAGATATCATCTCAAGTTGATTATCGTAGAGTTTTATTTATTGCAAATAAACAAAGTTAGCAACTTACTTGCCAAGTCTTAACGGCATGCTCAGTCCCACTTGAGAAACTGGAATATTCCATGTCTTCCTCACCAGAGTAAAATCCTAATTTTTGTAATGCTTCCTATCATACTCTTCCATTAGAACAAGTCAAAACATAAGGTATACTCTTTCAGTGTTAGGAACGCACTTGTGAGTTGTGACAGCATGGGGCCAAATCCAGAACTTAAAAAACAGTGGAAACCTTGGAAGAAAGTTGAAATTCTCATGGACTAGACAGCCTCAGAATTTGATACAGATATACAAGTTTTGAGATTCTATGGTGACCGGTTATACTGTTAAGACATAATGGTTGAGAAATATGACCAATTTGGTCATGCAAAAAACGAAAAAGGCGTAAATTAATAGCTAACCAAGAAGTCCAGCTTCAAAATACATTACAAGTCATATTTGAGGGCTCATGTTTAAATAAATCAGTAACCCATGACCTTTATCATTACACATCAAATATTCCTTATATTCTTTTTCTGACAGTAAAAATATCATGTCATCTTCAAGAAAAATAATCTTAGTCTCTAATTGTTATTCTCTGGTATGTTTGATGACTCTCGAGTCATTTTCTCTCCAGACGATTTGACCCAAAGATTTTCACACTCATAGCCTTTCTTAGGCTTGAAGAGTCACAACATATCCACATTAGCAAATATTACCTTTCAGGTATGTCACAACCATATATTCTTGGCATTTGACTATATTTTCTGCTTTCCATAGTTCCTTTACTTCCTTCTCCAATAGAGAAGGAATTCCAATCATCGGACTGAAAATGACTGGATGCAGATGCATTCCACTATCTATTACGTCTCCCATACTCCATAATTTACCCCCAAGTGTTTGTCTTCCTAAATCTAGAAAAAGGCAACCTATGTAGAATTCACTTGAGAAACAAACAATCTTTCCTGCAGTATTAACCAAGTTGTAGTTGTTGCACATTCATCTATATGAGATCCAGCGCACTTTTTGGGGCCCTGAAAAGCACATCTCCTTGGGTCTTAAACTTTTGAAGTCACAGATGGCATTCATCCTCTCCAACATTATTCTCAACATTTGGCAGATTGTCCAATTGGAAGTTCAACTAGAAACGGTTGAAAAGCGATTGCTCCATAGTCCTCCAACTTTCTTACTTTGACATTTCGTTATAACAATTATGTAATCTTCTCTTCCAATTTCCAAAAGAAACTAGGTCACTAACATCAATGTTAATATCTCTGTTACCAGTATGTATACCAAGTAGACAAGGTTCTACACGGTAAGATACCTCAAACCTGCATCTCCATGAAAGCAAATTGCACATCTCTTGTACCTTTCATAGCCTCACAATGTTCTGGTATTTGATAACCAGAATACCAACAACAATTTAGTTTGACAATGACTAGCACAGCCCTTTGTCTTCAATTGTGCTGTTGAATATACAACGGTTCAGGGTGTGCACTGCATAGCTATCATATACTATGTCCCCATTTGAAGGGTTACTGTATCCATTATCGACTACAAATATTGTGAATTTGTTTGGATATTACATAGTTTTTGTTTGCTGAGGAAGCACCCACAGCTTTACCAACTAAGCCAAGATCCTGGTCTTCAATCTTCACATAATTGGCGTGTATGAGCATATTCAATGCTTCAAGATTGATGGTACAGTTACTTTAAAAAGCAATATAGAGTATATTTGTATACACACAAGACGCACAGAACATAACGCACAACATGAAAACTCGCCTTGTAATCTCATAGTAGTAGTGATGGCAAGCAGACCTGCATCACTCGAACCTCATCTCCCTCCGATCCCTTCCTCAGCGTCTTTCTCCTCTTCTTCTCTCCCTCCACTGAAAACTTAACCGCCTCCTTCTCCACCATCACCACCTCCTTCTCCTTCTCGACCTGTTCTTCTTCCTCCAACAACAGCATTGGGGTGGCACTCGACCCGCTCTCCGCAATTAGACCCTTCTCCTTAAGCACCTGCAACAACCCCACTATATTCGCGATGGCTTCGGACACCGATGCCCCTCCTGCTTGTACGGCGTTCTGATGCTCCAGGTCCAGGGCTTGAATTCTGAGCTTGAGGTCGGAGATTTGGCGGAGAAGGGAGTCGCTCTCTTGGGCCCAGCGTTGTTCCTCGCGGAGCCAGCGTTGCTCTTCGCGAAGCCACCGCTGCTCCTCGCGGAGCCATCGAATCTCTTCGCGGTCGTAGTTGGAGGGATTCGTGGAGTGGCAAATGTGGGATTTGTACAAGGAATGTTGGGATAGTTTGGGAATTGGGAATAAGAGAGTGGAGTGGGGAAGAGAATAGGGTTTGAGGTAAAGAGGGAGAGCAAGAGACGAATACATGGAAGCGAGATAGGGAGGGAGACCGAGAGAGTGAAGAAGTTGTTCGTAGGAGGATAGGATGATATTTCCGTTGCGGATATTTGTGGGTATTTTGGTTGGGGTTTGAACCACATGTTCGGTACCAGGTGGCGGGAAGCTAACCTGAGTCAAATCGTTTTCGGGCTCGGAGTGACCGCAGTTTGTGAGGGAAACTGCACTGCAGTTCGGTCAGACCCAGCCCCATCGTTATCGACCTTTGGCTTGGTTCGGATTTGAGAAATCCTTCATGTGCGAGTCAGATCAAACCGATTTCAAATTCTAAACAGGTACAACTAATCTGAGTAAATAGATGATTTGAATGAATTATTTAGGGATAAATATAAAATTGGTCCTTGTGTTTTGACTGAAAATCAAATAAGTCATTCAACTTTAAAACCTAAAAAATCAGTCCCTAAATTTTAAAATTTATTAAGAATTTAGTTCTTTTAGGACCATTAAAATGTGAATGATTTTAAACTTCAAAGACTAATTTTATGTGTTTTAAAATTTAAGGACTTATTTGATTTTCGAGCAAACTACAGAGACCGAGATTGTATTTATCCCAATTAAATATTTTGATTTATATTAAAAATGAATGATTTGACACCCAAACACCTTAACTTAATTTTGGCACCCAAACAACCAAGTTTTTTTAACAACAAAAGTAATATAGTTGATTAAAAAGTAAGGAGATAATATTTGATGTAATTTTTTTAAATTAAAAAATCTTTTAGTTGATGCGAAAAATGGTTAGAATTTATGTAAAAATTTTGAGGTTTAGTTGTAAAAATTGAGTTTTTGAAAAAAAATTCTTAAAATATTGAATATATTCCCTACCCAAACATCAAATAAGCTGTTTAAGCCAAAGGCCAATTAAAGTATCTTTATCTATTAAGAGATTCTTTTATGAAAGTTAGTGAAAATATTTAAGAATGTTAAATTTATTTTTATTATAATTTGTGAAAAAAAGTAGAGAGAATATTTGATGAAATTTTTTTATGAAAAACTATTGAAGTTTTGCGAAAAAAAATATAGAAACAGATAGATTTGATAAGAGTTTTATTTTTTATGAACCAAGCGTAGAAGTTTGTGTGATGAAATAGAGAAATTCAAAAATATCATCCTTGTAATGGGATCCCAATGAAATACATGTTCTCGGTCAAGGCCCAACGTCTCTCATAATGATAGATTTCTAGCTTCAGTTGAGAAAAAGAGATCCTACTGTTAATTGAGACACCAAGAACACCTCAATCCGGGTTCCTCATATACCAAATGCACAAAAATCACCTAAATTCTCAGCTGCCTTCCTCCCACACTTGGTACCTTGTCCAGTGCTTTACATAAAAGAACCTAGTTGTGTCTTAATTATTTACTTCTCTATAAACCCAATAATTCCCATTCGTCTAGCCAGCCACTGATGCATAAACAAAGGGAACATCAGACTAACTAGAGGGAACCTGTTAAATACCACAGAAGAAGCTAAGGAATGATATATCCATAAACAAAATGGACAAGATACAGAACACCCATGTAAAACAGGTTCAAGGGAGACCAGGCCTAATCTGGCAGTTGATATTTCAACTAAGAAGTTCCTTTTCACGCTTAGTCGAGCTTGACATTAGAATACAGAAGGGTGTCCTTTGTGATGGGCATATTGAGAAGGAAGTACACCTGCACAGAAACAAAGACGTTGCAAAATTTGATGATCTTGCCACTGAATTATCAATGTTATCAAACTATTCACCATTATGGTTTAAAACATGGGAATTCATTATATGGTCTAAACCAATACTATTGAACTCCTCCTGGAGCATCCAAGTCAAGACACAGAAATCTCACATGGAGCATACAAGTCAGAAATAGAGAGAGAACCATTAAAACCCTACCTAGGATTTTTCTTTAAATCTTCCTATAACTCAATTGAGATTCTGATCCCACCAAAATGCTTCCCTTTTGTCAAGATGGGAACATCTCAAATGGTAATTCTATATTTTAAGTCCCTCTATCCATGACTGTGTAAAACAATAACACTATGGAAGCATCATCTACTATCGTCTATCTGTTTAAAAAGCTACTTTGTTCAACTGGTCTGCCTTAGATAACACAAGATCGCATCTATAAATAAGCAATAAATACATAGAAATTTTGAAATCTAAAGAAGCAACAACGATGCAGGTAGTTGAATCAGAAAAGGAAAAGGCCAGGGCAAGGGAGGGCTTACTTTTCCTGTTTCTGAGTCTTCCTATTCAAATTTAGGTATACTAAGGGAAAGGAAAAGTTTTCAAATGATATGGCTCCCCAAGAAATGACCGAGAGCCTCCAATTGCTTAAGGGACGAACTCTGTCCCCCTTCACAGACAAAATCTTCTATCCTTTTAATTTTTCCCCCACACATCTTTGCAATCTTTCACCGAAGAGAAAAGAAGAATCTTCCATAACAAGTAAATTACTAAAGTTCCAGCGTAATTGTTTGGTCAGCTGTTGGGGATGGAAATAACTGAAAGGATAAAGAAAGAAATTCTATAGCTAAGTACAGGGCAGTTGGTAGATTTCGGAAAATTTAATTTGTAAATAGAGACAATGAATTCATACTCCTGATGAATAGAAGATCTGAATCAGATCCTGCTGCATTTGAAGATCCATTTACTAAACCTATAGTTTTACCAATCCCTAGGAGTGATGTGAACAAATAAGAATTGATTCAAATTAAGTGATTTATACCGCAGACTCTACAGCCTTTTTTTCCTAAGTGTTATGTCAATTACGATGGAATATGATAAGCTAATTTCAAAGGCAGGACTAGTTTACTTGGCAACCAGTGGATCCATAAGACTCATTTTTAATGCAACTAATTCACTGGTAACCAGGGAGTTATTTTTTCAAATTCAGTCAAAATTAGCCAAAGAAAGAACAAGGATACTGGGATTTCTAGCAAAACATGCAACCACTTGTGTGTGAAGCACAAACACAAACAGATCCTGGGTTGCGTTGTGCTTTCAACCAGTATTTGATCTTCAATGTAACTTGTATAAAAGCCGCAAATAGACCTTTATCAATATTCAATCTTACCCCCAACAGAGTCGAAATGAGAAGAATAACTCCAGTAATCCATGCAAGTGTCAGCCTAACCAACACTACTTCTCGAACAGTCACATCGAGGGATCCTTCTGTTTCCACCAATGAACGTGCAGATGGCTGAGAAGCAAACATCGCACTCAACATCTTGCTAGACTCTGCTGTAGTTGACTCAATAAAGAAGACAACTCCAACAATTTGACCTGCCATATCATTATATGACCAATTTGAGTCAAAAGGTCCCCAAAAAAGATCGGCAGAACCTTTAACAAAAAATATCAGCAACGATCATCCAAGAAACAGGAATAATTCCATCAAAAGGAAGTAGCATACATGAACTTGTGTTCAACTTTTGATTTAAAAGGCCGATTTCCTACTCACTCATCTACCTCAATACAACTCCAATGATATTGTAAAAACAGAACAGGAAAGTCCAACACTGTCATACTATGTGAAGCCTATCAGGTAAATTATGACCGTTAATTACGTGAAATTGGCATCACAGCAATGAATAATTAAAGCATCTTTGAACAGGAAGAGTAAGAAAGCTAAAACTTATGGTAATGTAATTCTGAAATAACTAAGAAAACTGACCTTTGTATGCTTCTTGTAATGAAGTGAACATCTTGGACACTGCAACAAGTAATAGACCCATGCCATCCTTAGAAATACCTTCAGATCCATATTGCTTCTGCAAAGCCTGTTCACACATGATGAAGAAGCAAAGATTAGTAAATAAGAACATTAGTAATAGCATAACAGATGCACATATCCACACACACAGAGCAGAGAGAGAAATGACAATTAATAATCCTTTCTGTCTATACAAACTCTATACCATTCTCACCATTCTAGGAGAGTAAGCCTTGCCTTAACTTTTTTTTTTTTTGTGAAAATAACTCATTCTCATTAAAAACAACAGAAAGTCTAAAAAAGAACATAAAAAAACGAAGAAACAGAAAAACAAATCTAAGGGGGGGATCCGTTCCCTCATACAACCACAAAAGCGAGGAGAAATGCTCATGAGAGTAGGGGAGGCCTCTAAGCTCCACCTTAGAGGTGGCCCAACAAGCGAGCTGGTGCGCCATAGTGTTTGCACCTCAATTGACATGGTAAGCCAACCATGTCTGCATAGAGTTAAAACGACATCGAATATCCCACACATGGAGTCATTAAAAAAACTAGAATGCTAAACATCGCACTCAACATCTTGCTAAACTCTGCTGTAGTTTTTTTCATAGAAAATTGTAACCATTGCAGTCTTACAAACATGAGTCATTAGACAAGGACATATTCGTGTTTTGGACTTAAAATTCAAACTGCATTTGGCAGTTGAAGGTATACTATGCACAGCTAAAATATTTTGGAGTAGAACTGGCAACCCAGAAAACCAAAACATTAGTCAGTTTCTCACTCCAAGGAGAGGGTGCAAGAAGCCATCACCATCTGTCATACAGCATTCAACCAAAAGACCCTCTGAAAGCCACAAGCGGCAACAAAACTAAAACGAGGTGCTTATGTAGGCTTATATTTCTATATATATATATATATGAATGGGTGCTCATTTTTGTTGTGAACTCATAATCTTAAAAGATGGTTCTCAAGAACTGGAAAATAGTCCTTTTACACCTGTCCAAGAATCCAGGCTTATATACATGTTGGACGCACATATTTATGTTGTGTTCTTGTTACTCAAAACTGATCCAACAGCTGAGCTGATACCAAACACTAATCTGCAGCAAATTGGATGCCATAACATAACATCCATTTATTGAAAAAGAAAAAAAAAGAGCGGGAGGGGTAAATCACCTTAATGCCATCAAAACAGCCGGTTAACAACTCAGCTGGACTTTGTATACCTTGTGCCAAATCATCATGCAACTCTAGTGCCCTTTTAAAATTGTGAATGAGAGAAAGAAGACTCGAGGTAAATTCTCTGTTTGCTTTCTGAAAAAACAAATTCAAATAAACAAACGTAAAAATGTAAAAATTCAGTTGTTAAAGAAAATAGTAAACTGTACAAGAAAAGCAATCATAAAATTGATTCAAACAGAAGAACATAAAAAATATAAAATCCTGAGAAACCTCTGACATATGGAGAACCACATTGGCACCGTCTGCCAGGGGGATCATTAGTTCTCCATTTAATTGCTTCACGGAATCAGCATCATAAGATCCACCCATCCAAGATGCCTAAACAGAAGAAAAATAAAACCCAAATTTCAGATATGAACAAATGAAACAGCATCACCAAAAAGACAAACAGTCCATAAATAAAGTATAACAGAGGATAACATCAGTAATGACTCACGAATTCAGCAATTTTGTTGTCGGTATAATCTGCCAAGGGTTCATCCAAATAAAATACGGATACTTTGTTCTCATCTGGGGTATTCAGACAACTAATATGTGAGCATCTTATGATAAAATGATCTAGACCCAAAAATTGTCATATCCTTCCAATAACTTTCCAATTATAGAATGGTTTGAAAAGATCACGTACCTGGAAGTTGAATGTCAGCAGCTTTCTCCAAACGAACCTCTCTCCTTAAGGCACCACTGAACATGGAATTATCCATGTTGATCACAAGCTTAGGATCTGCCCGTTCACAAAAAAATTAAATTCAAAGTCTAGCTGAAAAAAAAGCATGATAATAAACTGAGTCAAGTCATCCAAAATGCATTTCAAATCCTACAGCAGAGACCTATGCCTTGGACTTCCAGCATAAATACAGCACGGGGCCTATCAAATGGATTAGGCGCGAGGACCTCATTTAACTGCAAAAGACAAACAGGGGAATTAACCAAACCTTCCAACACCAAAGACAGGGCTCAAAAGTTCTGTTTCCAATTGTTAATAAACTATGTAACTAACTTTCGATGAACCAGCAGCTGAAAGCGTTGAAGATGGTGCAAAACCAAGCAAGACTGATACAGCAGCTCCAACTTCAGAGAGCAACATTGCATCAGTCTGTAAAAGTGGAAAAATAGGCACAGATTGTGAGAGGATCATCTTAAGGGACATTATGCATTAAAAAATAGGAGCATAAACAACCCTCATCTGAATTTTAGACAACTATGAATTCTATCCACTGGGTGTTTCTAATTCGTGTAATAAGCACATAATAGCTCCCAAAACCATAAAACATAAGAAGTGTTATCAAAAGCATATCTTATTAGCAATAAGGTGGAAAACTACTTTTTCTTTCACTTAAAAGTCAATCAATAGCTTTGGATACATTAACAACTTATTTACTACAAAAACCCTGAGTGGTATGCTTAAGTTAAAATATAAAGGGTAATTACAAAAAACCCCCAACGAACTTATACCTCAATCTCAAATACCCCCGTAAACTCGAACTCATTGCAACTCGCCCCCACAAACTATACTTTTCGTTGCAATTTCATCCCTCAACCTACAGAAGTTGTTATATCGAACGGTTTTTGTCCAACTTAAACGACACATGACCTTCTCATTACTTGAAAAGACGAATTTACCCTCGTTTGAGTCCTCCATAGTCTTTTACAATGTTTTTAGCAATTTGTAGAGCCAAAAAATAATATGTAGTTAGCTGATTTTTTTTATTAAAACAAAAAAAGATGACTCACTTCAGTAGGTTGAGGGTCAAATTCATCTTTTCAAGTAAGGAGAAGGTCATGTGTCGTTTAAGTGGGGACAAAAACCGTTCGATATAACAACTTCAGTAGGTTGAGGGATGAAATCTTAACGAAAAGTATAGTTTGTGTGGGCGAGTTGTAACGAGTTCGAGTTTATGGAGGTATTTTAGATTGGGGTATAAATTTGTGGGGGATTTTTGTAATTAACCCAAATATAAAATTATCATCCCCTGCCGTGTTTGCATATAACTATTGTTTCTGAGTAACAAACCACAAATAAAAATTGGAAGTATCGCCACAAGTTGATTGTAAATGAAATGGATACAAAAAAAAAATCCCATTAACACATCTACAATCAAACTATCCTGTTCCTTCCTGTATTCAATGTCCAATTCTGACTGCCACATAAATCCTGTCATGTACGACCACTAAAGTGTAACAAACATCCCAGCCAGCGAAGCACATGTAGTCCAAATTCTTGAAATCAAGATTCAACGATAAGTTTCTTATTGACACTCATTCAGCTTCTCAACAACCGGACAAGGATAAACACGTAGCGGTAATATGTTCTATTCAAATACCCAGTTGGATTCTAAGTTCCTACTCTAATTCTTTACAATGGCATATAAACCCTGAAATACAAATAAATCTAAAATCAACAACCCTCCCAAAGTCTTCCATATATGTATTCCAAATTCTTCAAATCAAGATCATATTAACGTATGTTAGTACAATTCCTACAATCTCTCCGAAAAGGCGAAACCGAACAACGCACAATTGATAAAGCTCGTTTCAAGAATTTTCTGGTTTAGATTTAATCAAACGGTAAAATTAGAACGAAATTAGAGACAGGAAGTACCTTAACGACATCGCCAGATGATCGAGTGCGAAGAAATTGACGAGCTGCGCTATCGATGAAGAAGACGGAACCAGTAGCTTCAGCCTGGATCATAACCAAGCAAACATAAGCAGAGAATTATCAGATCCACAATCATACTCCGTTACATATATACTTCCACGCGTAAATTAAGCGGAGTAAGTGCGTGTGCGATTTAGAGAGAGAGAGAACGAACTGTAGCTTGCAAGCAGATGAGAGAGGAGAGGATAAGCAGGTAGAAAACGCTCCGAATGCGAATACCCATTGTAGACACACACACACAGATAGAGTCTGATCTGTTTGTTTTGGAAAGAAGATACAGATCACAGGGGACGAGTGGGAAGTGAGAAGTTCCTTCACGGCTTGAGGAGGGGAAAGCGACGTCGTTCAGCGCAAACGACCAAGTTTTGGTAAACTTTTTGTTCGTTCAGTTTTGTATCTTGGTCGGGGAACGTTTCGGAGGGGGCAATGGGTCTCTAAACAGCCCAATTTTTGGCCCATTCAATTTGGGCTTGACTGGTTGTATTTATGCACAAGAGCCCTTACCCAATGATTTATTTTTTTTTATTTTTTTATAGAAAGGAAGAGAGAACACGTATCAATTGCAACTCTCTCTGACTATAGAAACACTCGCACACAATGAGCTAAATCAAGATTCTATCATGTTTCTAAGTGGTTTAGCATGATTTCAAATTTTCAACTAAAATTTATCAATTGGATTATTGTACAATTCATATTAATAGTTCTGTGCACCGTCAAATCATGCGGACACAGCAAGAAGTGATCCTCAAAAACTTAAGGAAAAATAAAAAAAAATAGAAAAGAAAGGTCCGAAAGGAAAGGCAAAAAAAGGACCCCGTTCAATCGCATCGATTGACAAGCATTAGCCAAAATGTCAATGATGTACATCTTGAAAGACAATCAAAGAACAAATAAACTTGTGGAAACTCACTGTATATATCTCTTTCACTTGCCATTTCTACATTTTTACGCACTAATTCCTTTTGGTATAAGAGATTTTTGCGTTCTTCCTGAATTTTTTTTTTAAGAAAAAACATTTTTTTTTATCTGTAAATTATGAGGTAAATGTTAATTTAAATTCTCAAATTATCAAAATTCATCGATGCCCTGTCATAAAATTCAATCGTCAATATTGTGTCACGTAATATATTTTCTACACGTTTCATGACCAGTAAGATTTTACTAGGGACGAACATCAATATATTTTGGTAGTTTGAAATCCATAGTTCAGTCCCATAAATAAACATTTGAGTGTGGTAGTTCAAGTGCTAGAAGTGAAGATTGTTGCTCAATTAGTACATTTATTCAAAGGAGTTTACAATTATCAAGGAATTTCTTCTCATAATAGCCTTAGGGATTTCAAAACACTTTCTTCCCGCAAGTTCTCCACTTTTCTTGAGCTACCCAAAATCATCCTAATAGTTTTGCATTATAAAGTCGCACTAGGAGCCCAACTTGGCTTGATGATCAGTCTGATTGTAACCAAAAAAGTGGTAAAGCTTACCTAATTCCATAGAACAGTGGAAGGTTTTATCATGATCTATCTACAAATTTATTAGTTCATGGGAGACAAGGGATTGCCATCTTTAGACAAGAAATTTGTCAGCTTTGTGAGTCATATATACCTTTCTATACCTGCCCAAATCAGTCATAATATTGCATGAGTTAAATTTGAGCAAATTAACATTATGATGCATGTCTTATGTAGTAAGACGTCATATTAATTAATTAATTAAGTCACGAATAAGATAAGTCATATATATTTATGCACGCGACCGGCATGAAAGGACTTCTTCACCTTTTGCTTTTCGTGGGGTAATTTGTTCACTTAAATCTTCCTTTTCCACCTCGCTTTTGAACATCGACTAATGTACTGCAAGCACGTTGATTCCTTGTATCTGTTTTATCCTCTTACGATCGACTTGTCCAGACAACACGTCTAAACTAAAAACACCCTTATCTTTCCTAAATATTGTTTGGTTGAAAAAGAATAATGGCCGGTTAACTTCGTGAATTGATGTAGTACTTTATCATGTTCTTTTGAAAATGCATGGGCTGGTACTGTTTCTGATCTTAAGTGGGTGTTCATAATTCGGTGACTTTCTTGTATACCGTCGCATTTGATCTTCTTAGGGGGTGTTTGTTTGTGGAAATTTTGGGATTTTAGAAATTTTGGATATTGGGGTTTGTGAAAAAATATAGTATTTTATGAAAAAGTGAGGAGAGAGAAGATTTAATTGAATAGTATAATATTATTTTATAATTTAATGAAGAGAAAGATTATTTTATGATTGTTTGAAAATTTTAAAAGGTGGAAATTTTTGGAGACAAACGCCCCCTAAATCTGCATATACGTTTATCAATTATCAGCCTTCTTCCATTGGAGTACTACAGAAAGATCGATCCTTTGGGACTAGACTTCTTGGACACCTACAAATGGGAACAGGAAGAAAAGGAGACAAAATATGACTTTGTTTTCTGATCTGAGCCGTGTGTGAAAAGCTTTACGTGCGTGGAAATGCTTTATCCCATGCAGACAGTGATCCTTTTTTCTATTTTCAAAAAATGGTCACCCTGGCACATCACTCTCGAGTCTCGCCCACAAAAAATAAAGCTTGAAATACGGCTGATAAAAACCTCCTCATCAGCTGGTCATTATCATCCACAAATTAAGGAGCAATAACCCGCAAGCAGATTACATATAATATGCATGGCTGACCGCAATCACATTATATATATATATAGCCTCCAATTAAGGAAGCTTAACTGTGACTGGTGTCAAAGTTCTATGAAGTATGAGTGCCAAACACACTTTCTTTCTTTCATCTGCAAGAAAATAATTCCACAAGATTAAAAGTTAATTAGCAGCTAGTTGAAGGCCTACATTACCCCCAACCGATTCTGACTGCTGAATTCAGACTGATCAAAGGTGGATTTTTACAGCTGAATTCAGACCGAAAACGTACAAAGATCGATTCTCCTCTTCATATTCAACTTCTTTGTTGAAGTGAACATACCGGAACTTTATCCCAAAAGTTTAAACCGTTAAAAATCGATAAAATTTTAGAGTGAATTACACTTTGCATCCACGTGATTTGGAGGTTCTAACACTTTGCATCTCGTTCTTTCAATTTTGAGACATTTCACCTACATGGTTTGAGAGTCTTGACACTTTGTACCCCGTCGTTTATTATCCGTTATTTCGTAACGGAAAATTCAGTCACGTGGTTCTGCACATGACTCACTAACCGATAAATTGATATGGGTGCAAAGTGTCAAGATCACCAAACCACGAGGGTAAAATGTCTCAAAATTAAAAGAACGAGGTGCAAAGTGTTAAGACCCCAAACCACGTGGGTTCAAAGTATAATTAATCCAAAATTTTATTATTTGAATTATATTTTTTAACTAACACTCTCTTCATGTGTAGGTCGAACTCTCCCTTAATTAGTAGACTCAAATAGATGTAATATTTAATTGAAATTGGTGAAGTGTGGAGTGATCACAAGTTCTTGCAACATTAATCTATTCATAACTGCCCAAATAAATAATTCATTTGTCTGTTTGGGAGAATGGGTAAGAAGCTTTACAGGAGATCAGTATGAAGTCTTTTTGTTCTTACTACGCATGCATTTGTCAACAAATTAAAGATAGTATCTGTTGGCAGTACTACTAGCTAGATATCTTGGATCGAGAAGCGCTATTCTCCAATAGCCAGCTGCATGACTCATTAAGCAGTCCTCCGACTTTTGAATGGAATGGCTCTCTCTTAAAGACAGGAAACATTATTAATTAATCTATTCGTGACTGCCCGACTAAATAGTATACAAGCCATCAAATTAATTAACCAAGTAGTAGAATATAGTAGCCATTCATGTGTTTTCTATTTGGTGTGAATGATTTGTGTTTCTTCAGTAATGAATTGTAACGTACGTACGTCAGAACATACATCAAAAGGTAATAATATAATTTTGACCCCCTAATAATTAGTATGTTAGTACAAAAAATCATGTTAGGCTTTCTCTCCAATGAATATCATATGGTGGCCGGCAAGAATTACTGAGGAAAAGAAATTCCTGACGTCACAAAAGAAACCCAGTGAGAAGCAAAGGCAAAATTTTCATCTAGTTAAAGTCTTATGCTTTACAATTATGGTGTGATTTCTGCAGATGGACAGCGCACCAACTGTACTTTTCCAAGGGTTTTTCAAGTAAAAAAAAGGTGGATTTCTTGCGCAAGCAGCCAAGAAAGAAAAGGCCACCACGACCCCCTGAACGTCCGTCGACGATCCTCATATCATTCAACCATCATCACCTGCTTTATATTTTTCCAGATCCCTTTTCTCAAACGTACGTGAGCAGACCGCCCAAGTTTGAATGGTTGTTCTGGTTTCGATAATATGACCACAATAACCTTATGATCAAAGCCAGATTTTGTTTGTAATGAAATTTTAAAATACCGCCTCCTCTAGCAGTTGGGAGGTCAGTCTCCAAGTGCTCAACATATCAAGTTCGAGATATTCGGGTGTGTAGATCATTGGATACTCCTGTTGTTGGATGAGTACCAAATTAATTAATTACCGCGATGAGTCTGTGGAGCTGGTTTCGTGCGTACCACCCAAGGAAAGTTACTCTGCGCGCGATAGGTATAGGCCAGCAGGATCAGGATGGCTCCCCTAGTGGTTTAGGTCTTTAAATTTTAAAATATCATTGAAGATAATCAGGTCGGCTAAATTAGGCTGCACAATGCATCATCCGTAACTTTGGGTTTAAAGTAGAGCAATCACTCGGCTGAAGAACTAAAAGTAAATCTTGCCAGGGGATCAAATACGAGCTATCTAGTAATTGGATTCCCAAATTCATGACACGTTTTGAACTCGTACAGATTATAGATATTGTAGCAGGGATATCCTTGAAATTTTATCTGTAAGAAAGGGGCGACAAGGATATTTTAGTACAATCCCCTTCATTATATAAGTGCATTGTGTGCTTCATAAAAAATGTAGCTTTAACTTTCGAACTTCTGCATTCACATCCACTATAATACATTACTTTTAAAATCTTTCCTTTAATAAGTCTTCTTCCCTTTTCCTAAACTTGGCGTTGCAGCTGTTTCATGGATATTGATCTCCCGAGAGCAAGCAAGGCACTTTGCACTGAACGCTCAGCAAAACCACTAGCTAAATGGCTATTTGTTGGGCTTCTCTTGATGGTTTCTCTCTTCCATCGTCCTACAGAACTATCAACGATGTCCAAAACTCGCACATCTTTGGCCAGACAACTTCTTTCGCGTCCTCCTTTGACAGATCAATCCACGACGGAATTTCATCCACAGCAACCTAAGAATTCCGGGAATCGACAGTTCCAAGCTGCTGCTCACGCCGTTCCAAGTGGTCCAAATCCTGAATCCAACAAGTAAGCGAGTGGCACCAAGAGAAATAAAGTAGCATATGTGTAATTAAGCAGCTTCGTACGTTGTAGGTAGTGTGATGACCGTGGTCGTTTATATATAGAGTTTGTCCTTTTTCAACCTTTCGTCTGTCTTCTTCTATTGGAATATACAATAAGCATACTCTGATTTTTCTTTTATTTTTGGTATTAATGCACATATTATTTACCAGTATCAGCCTGGCAAGATCTTCTCTGATCTTCTTCTTCTTTGAATACTGAAAGCTAATTTTGCATTGCACATATGATAGGATATCATAAAATCCTTGAAAAGACCCAACCTAGATAGCTCCTTTACTTCTGTTGGTGGCTGATGCAATGGAGCGATACTACATTAGTTTCTTCATCTTCACTGAATGTTTGTGAGTGGACGGCTGAGATTAAAAAATAAATATCTGATGGCTGAAAAATGTCACGTCATTTAATGAAGAACCAAATTGAAACCGACCCATATTACCCATTATCGACCTGTTTTGCACAGCTCTCTGTAGATCTCTACTTCGACGTTCTTTCCCAATCGAAAGAGTGCCACAAAAAAATGAACATTAAACTAATTACTAATCCATTGCAGCAGATATTTCTTTATTATATTCCATAAAAATACATTATCCCTCCTACATAGGACATGCCCAAAAAATTTGATGAATAATAAAGTGTAGGAAGAAACTCCATCGTTATTACAACGGGGTGAGAAAATGTGGTTAAACTTAAAACTGGGCAATGTAATTATTCTTCAGCAGATTTATAGATATATGAGCGATGGTGTGGAACACATGGACCTACAATTGGAGTTTAATGTTTAATATTTGAAGTCAAAATAAATGTAAAAAAAGGAGGTTTAGCTATGTTTGCGTAACCTCTAACCTCCAAACACTCACACAGAAAATAACATTCAAACCAAAACTACACTACCGAATAATCTTTGAAACTTATCCATAGACTATTGTTAGAAAATTTCACAGAACCATGGGCAAAAAGTGAAATATTGTAAAAGATCCTAATACATGTGCGAGAGAGAGGTGCGATAGAGAGAGAGAGAACGTCGATGTAGAGAGAGTGTTTGAAACGGGTTAGGTTTTTTAAAAACGGGTCAATCATGGGTAATATGGGTCAGTTTCAATTTGGTTCTTCATTAAATGATGTGACAATTTTTCAGCCATCAGATATCTATCTTTTAATCTCAGTTGTCCACTCACACACACTCACATAATAAGAATTCGCACAATAACCGAACCTGACAAGAATGATCCACTACTTTGAAGTGAGTTCCAGCAAGATACTGAAGAAGATGCAGAGGCGAATGATCTTGGACGAAGACATTGCAGGAGCACAATAACAACCAAGCCTATTGAGGTTTAAACCATGAGCAAGGCTAACAAAAATAATTTCAAAACTATAACCACATGACATGATGAATCTACAATAATAATCCCAAGTCATATGGTTAATACCTCATGCATTCTGATTCAGTCCGCAAAATTTCATGTTACTGTTTTTTCCTTTGTTTGATCCTTGGTCATGCTTTTCTGATAAGTGTGCAATGAACTCAACAAACACCAAGTGGGATGTATCAGTATTTCATCAAACTTCATGTCTGACAGTCATAAGCATGGACTATGTTAGAGATGTTCTATCTCTTGTACACAACTTAATGCACCAGCCTTAAAAGTGTACAGACAAAGCTTATCTCAATCTTGTCCCCAGACAGAGCTTATCTGATCACTGCGAATCCATGCATAAGATTTCTTTTTTGATTTTCTAGCATATGCATAAGATTACTCGACCCTTCTCTCAAGTCTATTCAATTTTGATAACACCTTTATGAACTTTATGTACCTTATAATTTTTTGCATTTTTACTTCTTGTAAGGATGTACAATTCCTTGCTGGTAAGATGCGCAAGTGAAAATTCTAGCTAAAGTGCAAGATCCCTAATTATGAGTAATCTAGCATATCTCCAGAAAAAATTCACCCTATGCTAAAATACTCAAATCATTTAACAACAAAAGTTGTACTATAAGTAGTAATTGACTGAAGATCAATTACTTCTACATCGGGAGCAGTCCAGATCTAGGTGTCAAGCACTCCACCTTAGTATTCAGGAAGGCTGATATGATCCAAAAAACCAAACTACCATTCTACGAACTAAAAAGTTCAAGCACTACAACACCGACAGTCAAATTCACGAACTCCACAAAAACAAGCTAAATTCATCTAATACAATAACCATCAAAGCAGATTCACCAAAGATCACTAAACCCAAATGCAAAAATAGGTTATACACCAGATTCCTAAGCACGTCGATAGCAACCAAATCGGATATACACCAGATTCCTAAGCACATTCGTATTCTAAACCCAAGCATGCAAGAATCGTAAGAATGAAAACCTAAAACCTAAAACGGAATTCAATCCCAAAATTCATAAAAATAACAACCACGGAAAAAAAATAACATTAATCCTTACCGGGAATGGTAGGGGATCGGCCTCGAGAGAGAGAGAAGCACAAAATCGAAGGATAAAACAAAGGGGATCGGGGGAGGGAGAGAGGTGGTTCTGGGGAGAAATAGAACACGCAGGTCGTCGGCAATGAACGGTAAAACACGCGGGTCATCAGGTCAGCTGGGTCAGGACAAGCATAAATTACCTCACCTCATCTCCGGACCGTTGGATTCCAGAGATGCAATCGGGGTCGTTCCCCCGCAAACCTGCACTTTAAAACCTCATTATTATAACCGAACTCTCGCGCCCCATGGATCCTTAAGTTCTCTAGCTAAATTACTGTAGCATTGTTATAAGCACGCATGCAGTACTACTCATCAATAGCGGGGCCAAGTGCAGCCCCGATCTATTGCTTTGTGAGACTACACGGACGTCAAAAATAGGAGAGACACAGTTGCCTCCAAAGTCATGATCTGCATTGAGATTACTAAACACATTCAGCTCATCCTTCAGTTTCTTTCAATTCACACTGTCAAACTACTGCGCCAAAATATGAAACTGTAAAAATCTTCCTTTCCACTGCGCTACAATTCACAGATGCGGGTTTCATGTTCCTCTTGGTCCCAGCTACGTACTGATTTCAAACCAGGTAAGTAACTTGGTACGTACGTAGTTAGACAATGAATTTACTCCGAACGCGTGCAATAAATGCTAGGGTTTTCCATTGGCGGGACATTTTAACTAAGACCAAATGCTTGTGCCTTTCCAGCGGAGCATGTGCAGTGGTTGGTTGGCCTTTTATTGTACGATTAAATGCTTTTCTCTTCTGTGGTACGTACGCATGGATTCATAAATTTCTTCCTCATGGTTTCTCTTTGATGTTAATTGCTTGATAGAGCTCGAAGCCACTGATCACATTACTGAGGTCACAAATAGTAGTAGAAATGTTTGTTTGAGCAAATTACTGGAAACAAATTGCCAAACGACACCAGTTACACTACAACATTTTTTACTTTCAGTGGCGAAATTTTTCGTCGCTGAAAGTATCTGTTTCGTCGCTAAAGGTCTTCAGCGACGAATTTTTTTCGTCGCAAAGTCGTCGCTGAAACGCCGTCGCAGAAAGTTATCCGCGACGGAATTGTGGACCCGACACAAAAACCTAACCTTCAGCGACAAAATTATTTTCGTCGCTGAAGGTTGGACTTTCAACGACGAAAATTTTCGTCGCCGTTAAGTATA
Organism: Myrica gale; assembly: GCA_963930655.1. Lineage (NCBI taxonomy): Eukaryota > Viridiplantae > Streptophyta > Magnoliopsida > Fagales > Myricaceae > Myrica > Myrica gale. The sequence continues at coordinate 8,283,247 of OZ005616.1, forward strand.
AACTTTCGTCGCTAAAATAAATTTTCGTCGCTGATAGGTGACCACAATTAACCTTTTGTGACGAACATGTCGTCGCTGATACGTGTTCGAACAAAACATTTCGTTCGAACCAATGTTTTTGCGACGACAATTATCGTTGCAGTTACGGACATATATAACGACGAATTGGTAATTCGTCACAAAGTTCGTTCGAACTCACTTCTCGTTCGAACAATATTATGGTTCGAACGAGAAATAACTGTTCGAACAATAGTTCGTTATTATTTCGTTACGAAATTTTCCCGTCGCTAAAAGTCTATGATGTTCGAACGAGTTATGTCTGTTCGAACCAGTTACCCGTTCGATATGCAGTTCGAACGTGTTTTCTTTTTACAGCAACTCCCAATAAACCTGATGTTCTCAATTTACAAACACCAAATCCAATATTTAAGCAACCTCTCAACCAACACAAGCTTGTAATACATTCTTCAACATCTTTATCATTCTCAAATTACAAATACTTCAATACACAAATCCAAGATGAAGTAAAATAAGTGTATCTAGTTAACATAAATTAAGATGTAATAAATTGTTTCAAAATAACACGAAATGTCTCAAAAACTCATCATTTGCCAATGAAGTCCTACCTATGATCCTCGTTGTGCAAATAGTGTCTTAAGTAGTTCAAGTTGCTCTTGAATTTGCCTTTGCGCCTCCTGCATTTCTACTTGTTGGTTTTTTAAGTCATCATACTGGCTCTGCCTTGACTTCAACTCTTCTATGGTAGCTTTAGCTGCCTCTAACTCACGAAGAAGCTCGGGATCCCTTTGTATGGACATAGTAGATGATGAGGCAATAATAGGTTTAACGGAGCGACCTAAACCTCTCACATAGCCAGGTTTTTTCCCAAGCACTTGAGTAAAAACGTCAACATCTTTTGGTGCTTCTGACTCTATGGTTGATTGGGATTGGATCTCAACCATCTTCTCCTACAATCATAAAACTAAATTATGGATTGTATTAATCTAAATAGACTAACTTTAGAAAATAATATGACAAAATTTACTTACATAATTTTCTCTAGCAGCATCAGAGACCCATCCTTCGCCATTTTTTTTATGATGCGTCTTACTGTATAAATCTGCAGCTGTTGGTGTTCCACCCTCAGAGTCTTGCTGTACAATTCATAAGTTAAAAAAAATTATTAAATCAATGAAAATAAAATGTGGTAATAATTATTTAATATACTTACCAATTTCTTTCTATGCCAAACAAATGGTCTACAACCTCCAGTCAATTTCGATCTATTATTAGTATTAATTCGACTACGCTCCTGCAAATGAAATAACCTCCATAATTTGCTTATCATTAAAAAAAATGTTGTTGCTTTTCATGAAACAATTACCTGATAAGTAGGTTGGGAGAAGAGCTCACAACATGCAATCCAGTTTTCTTGAGACGTATCGACATAAGGATGTTGCAAAGCTTCATCCTTACTCCCAAACTTCTTAAAATGTTTATGTAGTTTCGCCTTGTGATTTTTGAAAGCCGCATTCATTATAGAGTTCACAGTTTCTCTATCTTCCTGTCGATCATAATTGAGGTCGAAGTCATCCTGCAAAAAGAAAAACATAAAAAGAAATTAGTAATATATATGAGATTGATGTAATTAAACAATTAAATGCATACCAATACGCGCTCTCTGATATACTCTTTCACAGAATTTGGAACTTTTGCTCAGGTCGGCATACCAAATGGAGCATGCATTCGAACAAGTGTTCCAATCAATGTCGCAAGACGACTAGATTCATCACCATCTGTGCCGCGGTGCCCATCGGCTATACTGACTGGTATCTTACCACTCGCACGCACTTTAGCAAAAGTTACTCCTCTCGACTTTCCACGTCCTCGTTTGGCAGGTGTAGTTGCTACAAATATAATACAAGATAAATTATCAGCTTAAAACCTATGTCCATCCATAGTCTAAATTAATCTATTTAAAAATAGTATAGAGTACAAAGTACTTACAGGCCACACTACTCTGTGCTAGAGGAGCACTGCTCAAAGGTGTATCACCAGACACCCTTGGAGTTGTACCTGGTGTCGACTGCATAGGTTGGGAAGACTCTACATTACTTGATGAAATGGTAAGAGCGGATCGGTGCCGTTTTCCACCTATCGCCATGATGCGAACCTGACAAATTTAAACACAATCAATTTGTATCATCGGCGGACTAGTCATCATCAGTAGAAATGAACAAACTTTCTTCCTCATCGGTGGTGACTTCTTCCTCGTCGCTTTCATCATCTATAAAGTCATCTTCTTCAACCATTTCCTCTACTTCGGTTGAGGCATTTACAGTTTCGGGTTCAACATCATTTCTATGCAACGGGATCAAATCATAATCCCCAAAATCTACAAACAGCTGAAAAGACTCAGTTTCTTGATATGCTTCATTCGGTATTGCCTCTTCAATTTCTTTGTCACCACTCTGTACCACTTCAGGAATATCATAAATGTTCCTATGACCAAGTTTTTGAATCACCCGCCATTGACCACCCAAGTCAGTATCAGGTAAATAAAACACTTGATTAGCTTGACTACAAAGTATGAATGGATCATTTTGATACCATTTGCGGGATGTGTTCACACTTGTAAAGTGTGAATCTGTGCATATACCTACATTCTGCTTTTCTACATCCCACCAGTCACACTTGAATAAGTATACAACATTCCCTCGTAAATAGCGCAAAGCAAAGATATCATTCACCACACCGTAAAAATTAATATCTTTCCCATCATGATCCCCCGGAACAACTACTCCACTATTTTGAGTTTTACGGCATTGTTCTCTGTCCGTTGTGTGATACCTAACCCCTCCGACGATACATCCAGAATATCGTTTAGCACGTTGATCAGGACCACATGCTAATGCATATAAATCATCGTGCACATTCGAGGGATTTTCATCACGCAAGTTGTTAATCTATAATCATGAAAATACTATTCTTTGTCCAATTCAACTCCTCCTCAGTACGTTTTCTCTTCTTCAAAGCTTTACTAAACCGTACTTCTCTTACCTTCGTCAACTGCATTAATATATCCTCACCTGACAACTCCCTTGGTGGTTGGTCATAATCTTCCTCACCATTAAACATTGTTCTATTCTTTCTCCAACTGTGATTCATTGGTAAATAACGACGATGACCCAAGTAGCACATCTTCCTACCGTGTGGTAGATATTTTGAAACAGTAGCTTCGTTACACGCTGGGCATGCCAATTTTCCCTTTGTACTCCACCCAGATAAATTACCGTACGCCGGGAAATCATTGATAGTCCACATCACTGTTGCATGCATTTGAAAATAATTAGACGCTGATGTATCAAATGTACGAACACCTTCAAGCCATAATATTTTCAACTCTTCCACCAAAGGTTGTAAGTAAACATCAATATCGTTCCCTGGAGATCTGGGTCCGGGAATTAATAACGTCATCATAAAGAATGGATCCTTCATGCACTTCCAAGGTGGCAAATTGTATGGCATAAGCACCACTGGCCACATGCTATAACTTGTACTCATATTGCCAAATGGATTGAATCCATCGGCAGCTAACCCAAGACGAACATTACGAGCTTCTCGTCCAAACCATTCATGTTCCTTGTCGAACTCTTTCCACGCCAACGAGTCTGCTGGGTGCCTCATATTATCTTCATCAAGGATCCGTTTTTCTCAAAGCCATCTCATGTCTTCAGCTGTCTTCTTTGAAATAAACAATTTTTGTAGTCTCGGTATTAATGGAAAATGACGCAGAACTTTCTTAGGAACTTTCTTGCGTTTCGTTGCACTATTGACCCATCTAGATTCACCACATACCGGGCACACTTCTAAATTCTCCATTTCTTTCCAAAATAAAATACAATCATTGACGCATGCATGTATAGGTACATAATCAAGCCCTAGACCCCGATTTAATGTTCTTGCCTCTCTATATGTTTTCGGCAGTGTCTCACCTTCTGGAAGAGCTTCCTTAATCAAATCTAGCACCATATTGAATGCTGCAATACTCATATTATGTAGGGTTTTTATATGCATCAATCGTACCGTGAACGCTAACTTTGAAAAACGCTCACAACCCGGATAAAGAGGACGCGTTGCATCTTCCAACAGGCAATCAAAGTCCTTTGTTCCGTATTCCCCTCTAGTTGGTATATTATTACTAGATTCACCTCCAGTTGTTGTACTTGTAAATATCCCCGCACCGATATCCTCCAACATTTCATCTATTTCCTCGATCGGTTCATCAGCATTATTAACTTCATCCTCATTACTATCATCTATAGTAGTATCAATATGTCTATGCTCACCGTATGGTTCACCGTGCAACACCCATTTAGTATATAACTTTTATCAATCCCATTTACAATCAGATCCTCAACTTTTTCCACTTCTTGAAAGTATACGTTCATACATCGCCGACAAGGACACCTAATCTCATTCTTGTTATCCACACATCGACGTGCCATAATCATGAATTGTTTTACCCCTTCTAAATACTTCTTCCCGAATCGATTGGTTTCATTCATCCAACATTTATCCATCTTTGTGACCCTTAAAAAACATAACAAACAACGAATCTTAATATGCACTTCGAACATGCAAAACAAATGCCATTAGTAAACTGAGCCATGAACTATATACCACCGACTACCACCCAAATAACCATGATCTTATCAGGCTTTCAATATGCAAATATAGCCACGGAACACTTTTATAACATTCATTGTGCAGCAATTTCCTGGATTCTGATGTTTACTTAAGGTTCATAACCAGTCGGTTCAAAGGTACAAACAACTCACCAGTTCAGATATATAGGCAATAAAATATGTTTTGAGATGGTAACATATAAATTAGACTACTTTTCTAAAACAAAATTCACATAAACGGGAAACAAAATTCACATATACGGGAAGCATGTGAAAATTCACATAGCTAAAGTCTGTTGTTCCGATGGCTACGTAATTTCTAAAACAAAATTCACATATATATTGTAATTTATATATATTTTTCGTTTTCTTCAGTTGAAGAGAAGATCGTATTCGTACGACCAACCAATGAGATTTTCTTACTAATGTACAGCAGTTTAAGTTAAAGCATTCTCCTACGAAAATGGAAGCTGCTACGTTTTGTTAAAGCATTCTCCTTTCTATGTTTGTAGCAAATCTGGGCATATCCATATTCGAATATATGAGAAGAATCGTATGCATACAAATAGAGGTATGGGAAGAAAAAGTAACTTACCCTTACAAATTTTGAGAGAGACAGGGAGAAATGATCCTCAAAGCTTCAAAAGGCCTAACAATGGAGGAATGGGGGCGGAGCTGTCTGGTTGCCTTCTTTTCCGAATGGCCTGCGTTTAACGCGAGGCCACTTATTTTTTTTGGTTTCGCGGCTGTTTCGTTCGAACTAACTTTAATATCGTTCGAACGAAACCCACGAGTATTAGTTAGACGGTGCGTATTAACACTAGTCCAGTTCGAACGAACGTTTCGTTAGTTCGAACGGAAAGTATTACTTAGACGGTGCGTATTAACATTCCCGTTCGAACTAATTTTATTACTGTTCGAACGGAATATTAATATTCATATATAGTATAAGATTATTATATAATATAGTATAGATAATATTAATATTCATTCTTAATATATGAATATTATATAATATAGTATAGATAATATTCATATTCATATATAATATTCATATTATATATAGTATAGATAATATTTTCTTTTGTTAGTTTTTCGTATACGAACGTAGTGGATTTAAAAATTTCAACTATAGACATAATGTAGTATATGTTTATAATTTAATTGATCACAGAAAGAAACGATAGAGTTTGATATAAAAACACCGACCATAGTGAGTGATTATAATAACATAAAAGACCTCAAATGTCATCATAATAGCATAACAAACATTAATACATAATATCTCAATGTCTTCAAGCATAGTCATAATAAAAAGCATACGGTAAACACGACATAATTAAAACATAATACAGTGTCACTGTGTCACAAAATGCTACAATATTAAATGATTAAGTGTCTCGCTCCTTCCTTAGTTCACGGATCTCCTCGTCAATTTTGTCAAACCGGCTGTCCATCCGCGATGCAATCTCGTTCACCAGCATGCTCATCCATGGAGGACGCTCGTCTTGGCTCGAGGAGCTTTGACCACCCCCGAAAGTGAATGATCTACCACGTCGTGTAGGATGGGTACGAGGAGGAAGTCCGGCATCCATGGCGTCCATGGCATCCTCATCTGCACCAATGTCTCCAACAGCATGTGCTCCAGCCTGAGGAAGATGAGTTGCACTGCGACTGAACGTACTACGACATATTGGCCCAATTGGAGACCGTATCTTCTCCTCGGGCAAAATAGGAACACCAGCAGCTACCAACATGCACGAGATCAGCAACCCATGTGGGAGACTATCCCGTTCGGATGTATACCGTGCATCTCGAAGTATCTGCTGCACAACAAGAGCTGGGAGATCAATCGGAGTCCGACGCGCAACCATAATGAGAAGGAATCCGCGGTCGAAACTGAGATTGGTCCGGTGATGTTTTGGCGCCACGTCCCAAACTATGATAAGATGAAGCATCCGAAAGAATGGTGTCAGATCTCGGTGACATATAACTGTTGATGGCACAATCATATCTTCACCCGTAACTTCCTTCCACACTTCTTCCGGTGTCATGTCAAACGGAGGGCCAATAGTCGGGTATGTCGGCTCCTGGGGTCTGAGTAATCCAATAAACTGAGCAACAATATTAGCTGATAGAGTGAAAAAGACTCCCCTCACTTGGATAGTCAACTCTTCAACACTAGCATCAACAGTAATAACTTGTGCATAGAACTCACGCACAAGATCGATGTATACGTCACCAGTAGCTTCGAGAAACTGAGCCCATCCTCTTTCCTCAAAGTTAGACTGTATGCTCTGACCTTCATACTCCAACTCATTGAAATCCCGCAAACGAACAGCTCGCTCTATAACAACCGGTCTCTTGTAAATCAATGATTGATGTTGAGCTACAGATAACGTCTCTCTAGATTGAGCCGTTTGTGAAGATGATGGTACACGTCTTCTTGGTGCCATTTTGAAAGCTATAAAATAATTTAAACCAAAATTAGTTCGTATATAAATAATAAATTGATTACGTAAATAATCATAGAAAAATTACCAAGTTTCTAAATAAAATAATAGAGAATCTAAAACTATCTTACAATATGTTATTAATCATAGGAGACAATTAATAAAACAAAATACATGTAAATAATAACCATAAGGAACTTATAACAAGAACAAACAATGAAATATCATGCCATGCACGTAATCAAGATGAGGAAAACATAATCATGATCATGGACCAAATCAGAATTAGACACTAGTGGAGTCAATTACACAAATAATTTTTTAGGACCAAAATGAGGAAAACAGGAAAAAAATTATGTTAATTAACCGAAGTTCTACAAAATTTCATGTAATACTACTTAATTAAGAAAGTTTTCATCCAATTGAAAAATACATTTTTTATATTATATTGATAAAAACAATATAATTTGATGTAAATACATACCAATATTTTATAATTAATTTATTAGACTAAATATTTAAGCAGCCAAATACCAGATTCTTCAGTTATTATTAATGTACATATACAACATACCTATTAAATACATCGCCTAAGGTTGATTTTTTTTCTTCAAGTTTTTTATTTTTTATTCGCCTTCTGTCAATTAAGTCCAATTGTCAATACAAAAAAGAATAAGTCTATTAAACGTTTAACATGATCATCCATGCACTTATATAATTAAAAAAACTTTGCTCCAAACAAATAAATAACGCAATTTCAAATGGCTCGTCATATACTAAAGAATCTAGTAATGAATCTCGTCCAATTCTGATTTGTTAAACTTAATTTTTTTATTAAACAAAAATTCACTTAAAATTCCTGTGAAGATTGTGTGAAAGGAAAGCTACAAGAAATAACATTCATAGTAGAAGTGCAAAAATTCACTTAAACAAAAATTCACTTAAAATTCTCACGGTTGATAACATAGATACAAGGAAAATGATACTAGCGGAATGAAATGCTATCGGTGTGAAAGGAAGCAAAATGCATGCTCATAGTAGAAGTTCAAGACCGAACACTATGTAAAATAACGAACCATGAAATAAAATCCTACGTACCTGAGGAAGGAAGATGAGAAAATGGAGTGGAGAAAATGGAAGCCTCTACCGATCGAATGAAATGTTTGCTACGAAATTGTCGTTTTTATGAAGAGTTTATGAAGAGTATCGCCTGCTTGGTTCGAACAGTTAGCTTTTAAAACAAACCAGAACGGTTCGCGAGGTGGACGACGATTGGAAACTCGTTCGAACTCATCTCTCAGTTCGAACGACAATCGCACAGATGGCACAAATCAAAGGTCCACAATTGCCATGTGGCGGAATCCTGCATTGTAGTTCGAACCACGTTTGACACTCGTTCGAACTACGTCAGGCGTTGCAGGAAACGAAAAGACGTTGCCTGCAACGCCAAAATCAATGACGAGTAAAAAAGGGCCACGTTTCGACTTTGTTCGAACGACAACGTTGTTCGAACTAACTACGCACAGATGGCACAAATCAAAGGAACACAATTGCCATGTGGCGGAATCCTGCATTTTCGTTCGAACTATGCAACTTGGTTCGAACAAGTACAGGCGTTGCAGAAAAAAAAAAGAGGTTGCCTGCAACGCCTCAATCAATAACAAATAATAAAGGGACACGTTTCGTATTCTGGTTCGAACTCGTTACGTTCGTTCGAACTAGATCAGGCGTTGCAGGCAAAGAAAAGACGTTGCCTGCAACGCCTCAGTCATCAATAAAAGAGTATAACGATTCACATTCGTTCGAACTGAGCGTCTGTTCGAACACGTATATGATAATTGGCGCGTCTTTATATTAACTAATCACAGATGGACACCAGTCTCAAGTTTGAACATATTCCTATCTCGTTCGAACAAGTAATGCTTGGTCGAACCGAACACTTTGTTCGAACAGATTATGATTCGACGACGAAAATAGTTTGTTCGAACTGACCAATCAGTTCGAGCGGTCCGTTTTAGTTTTGCGACGAAAATAGTTCGTGATAGAAAATATATCTTGTTCGAACGGCGTTATTTTGTTCGAACTAATCTGCGTGTAATTATTTATTAATATAATTTCTTTTCTACTAGTTCGAACGGATGTAATTCGTTCGAACGGATGTTTCGGCAACGGTTTTTCTTGGTTCGTCGCTGAAGGAGTTCCGTTCTCCAAATCAGCGACGAACTTCACATTCCGTCGCTGAAACTCTACTTTCAGCGACGAAATTGTATTCGTCGCTGAAAAATTCGTCGCTAAAAGACTAATCTGTTGTAGTGTTAACACATCAAACCAGACTTGGATTGGTCGATTCTATTCAGGACAACAGAGACATTACAAACTAATTATATGCTTCCCATGAAGCAGTTTCAAGTACTGACGTTGGCTCTATAAGCATCTTCAAGTTCGAAAGTTTCAATCAACATGGCTTGAAGTTAATTTCACTCGTGAACTATAAAATAGAAGAAAGAATGACCAACACTCATGTCCTATGAACAAACATGTCATGATTCGTGCCATGTAAACAAAGTACTATAACAATATTTTCTGCAGCTAGTTGCTGCAGAAGCTCATCCAAGCAGTCTAGTGTCCACCGCCAAACCCAGCACCTCCACCAGCACCAAAACCACCACCAGCTCCAAATCCGCCACCTCCACCAAATCCACCTCCTCCGCCACCACCAAGTCCACCACCTACACCTCCACCTTTGCCAAACCCTCCTCCAGCTCCTGCACCACCACCAGCGCCACCACCACCACCAAATCCAGCCCCACCACCTGCACCTCCACCAAGGCCTCCACCCGCACCTGCACCACCACCAAAGCCCCCTCCTGCACCACCACCTAATCCTCCCCCACCGCCTCCACCAAGGCCACCTCCTCCACCAGCTCCACCACCAAGCCCGCCACCCGCACCAGCTCCACCACCAGCCCCAGCTCCACCACCACCACCAAGTCCACCTCCACCACCTAAACCCCCACCACCACCAGCTCCCCCACCCAATCCACCACCAGCACCACCACCTAAGCCACCCCCTGCCCCTCCACCTAGACCACCACCACCACCTAGGCCGCCACCACCACCTAGGCCGCCACCACCACCTAAACCACTCCCACCACCTAGCCCACCACCTCCACCTAAACCACCCCCACCACCTAGCCCACCACCTCCACCAAGGCCACCACCACCACCTAAACCACCCCCACCACCTAGCCCACCACCTCCACCAAACCTTCCATGTCTAAACCCCTTCTTATAAATCCCATGACCTAGACCTCCTCCCTTATACAAATGCGGATGGTGAAATAAGAGCTTGTCATCCTCAACCACCGGCCTAACATCAGCCACCACCAATCCACTTGCAAGGAAAAAACACAACAAAGAGACCACAAGACAACCTGAAACAGCCATCTTTGTTAGCTTAAACCAAGAAGCTAGCCAAAGTAACAATGAGAGCACCATAAAAGAAGAAGAAGAAGAGGAGGACGAGGTTGAGGAGGAGAAAGAAGCTGAAGATAAGTAAGCAGAGAGCTCACTACTGTGAAGCGTTGCAACGAACGAGTCACGTCGAGTGTGATATATATAGGTAAACAAGAGGTTACCACCCAAAAAAACAAAAAACAAAAGGCGACGATCACCCAACTGTAACGCTCGGATGAGTAAATGAGGCTCATCTGTCATTGGGTCAGTTATTTATTTGTCCAACTGTCCCATCCTCTAACACGCGGAGAAATGAAGGCAGCGTTTTGCATTAGATTTGGCTTTTGACTTGTACATGGTGTTCCTTCGATAAGCTTTTTCATTTTTTTCAATGAATAAAGAGTCAAAACCTCTTCTGGATTGGCCAATAATGGCTATCAAGTTGAAAGCTGATGAGCGAAACTTGATGTGATCTCCTTTAATGAGGGCTTTTTTATGTCATTAATGCAGCAATCCAACAATGTGCCGCCAGCAGCACCTCTGATCTTCTTGGATAAAGACCCTAGCTAGCTAAAACTTTTTCTTATGGCTGTAGATCATGAAGAATAAGTATGCAGACTGCAGAAACCACGAGATAATTGCTCTCATTGCGCATGCAGACGTTAATGAGTTAATCTAAAGTGCTGTGTGATTAATTAGGACTTCCTCCCAACCCCCTCGCGCTCCTCCTCTGCGACTCTTTTAAGCAAGCGATCGAATCCTTCTGATTTATTAAATATTTGCGGCTTCGAAGCATGAGATATATATATAAATGGATAGCCTAGCTATTAGGATAAGGGAAATCATCAAGTCTTCAAAGTCTTAAATAGCATGAATGGAGTAAAAGTAACTACTAGCCTTAATGAAGTCGGCAATAACAAAATACCGTTAATATCAAAGCTATGAGGTCTCCGGTCTCCCTAAATTAACCTATATATTAATGCTTGCAAAACTTTTGTTTGAATAGAACTTTTGGAAATTGATCAAAATACCTAATTTCCACGTGTCTATTGAAACCAACTTCATGTGTGTGTTTTTTTACTCTTTTTTTTTTTTTTCTAGGTAAATCAGGCTTGTGCCTGGGGGGTTGGGGGTGGGGGGTTTTGAACCCCAGTTCAGGACCCTCCATAGAGGAGGAAATGTCATTTGAGCCATACACATGCAAGTCAGAAATTAATCAGACGTATTAAAAAGAAAAAGGAATAAAATCACCGTTGCATTTCAACGATGCACAAATTCCATCCGTCCCTGCTCACTATCTCTTTATCATGTGTTATTATTCTTTCTCCGCATGCATTCATAAGTCAGTGAAGTATAAATCAATTTTGTTAGAAATTATTAATTTCCTCAGTAGGACACCACCTTGAAAATAACAAATAAAAAAGATGGCGTCAATAAAGTGGCCGGGAGAAATGTTTTAATGCTGGCCAAAGCTAATGTGGTTCTTCAAGCTAATGAGTACAATCCATGAAAGTTTAGAATTGTAGAGGTATTCTCAGAGAGAAGGTAAAGGAGGCAAGTCCTGATGTGAACAAGTTGAATAACATCTAATACTCATCAGTTCAATTAGCTTTCAACTCCCCTTTTATGCTAAGAGAGCTTAGTAGTAAATGGTGTGTAACATTTTGCAAGGAAAAATGTGACTTGCATTTATATATATATATTCCCCTCAAATTTTCATTTGTTTTCCACCAATATTGCGGTACTTATATCGGTGTTACCTCCTTTGAAATTGGAGATAATCATAACTTGACAACCTTAAATATATAGATGAGCAAGAATTTAATTTTTTTTTGTTGTTTTACTTTTGGACTGGATAGCAAAATGCTTTGAGATAGCTAGGTTGGGTATTTAACATTACGATATATTGTGTTGCACCATAGATATTGATCAAATATTGATTATCTTTCGTATTTATACATATCTACAAGTATATAGAACTCCGTAGCACTGAATAGGATCGAATCCACGGGATTATATTATGTGATAAAGAACAATGAATAAAAAAATTAGACAAAAACACCGAGGAACTGTTTGTTGATTTTGGTCTTTAATTCTAAAATTGCACTTAAATAAAATAGAAACTAACGGATGAAACAATGATTCATTTAACAACTTGTGATGCCTTGAATCGATTATACTCAAATGGATAAAAGATAAAAAGGAGAAAAGTTACCTTATGCCACAAACTATCAAAGCAATATCAAACATGAGTGTCAATTGTCATTTTTGACACATTAAGCCTCAAACTATCAAAATCAATCAATTTGTGTCTTGAAATTAAATCTGACGGTCATACATGGCTCATTTATAATATACGTAGCACGATTTTGAATACTGAATTTTTTAGGGGCACAAATTGATGAAATTTTGTAGTTATAGGGATCAATGTGTCAAATGTGATAGTTATGACCCCTGTTTGAGATTATTTTGTTAGTTTTGGGGTGCAAAATGACTTTTTTCCATATAAAAATGATAATTCTATCTAATCGAAAAAAATATAATAACAAGTCTTGCAAAGATAATCATATAATGAAATTTATGAATAACAAATGTTTTGAAAATAAAATTCTAATTTCACATCAAAGGGATTCTCTGTGCATTTAATGTATTTCGAAAATTACAATGAATCATCGAGAATGTATAGATGAAAAAATTAATCTAAAAACATGAAACCATTCAACGAAATAAAAAGGCATTTTATTACTTCATCAATGATCAAAATAACTCCATAAACTGTTAAACCTCACATTTAACCTTAGCAAGAGAGTTCTAGGTTTACATCTTCATAACTAAAGCTATGAATTCTAAAGAAAAACAATAAAACTAAGACGTCCCAATGCTTCCCCCCCTCCCCCTATTTAATCTCTCCTGCCTACCTTGAGCACGTTTTTCACCCGTCAAATATGTGAAATCCGAAACTCTCGTGGGATACAAAAGTAAATAGATAATGAAAAGAGCTTTGCAACCCTACCAAGATCGCATTATTGGGCAAACTAATAGATTCGTAATAAATTTTCCACTAAATGCATCCAGGTACATACGCCTCTATCTTGATTCAAATTGCACCCTTGAGTTTAAATTCTATTCCCCTCCATCCAATCTCAAGAAATTAGCATGAACAATTCTCCAAACTCTTATCTTCATTAATTGGATAGCACCAAGTGATTAAAATTACTTATCTTCCAATTTGATTACCATTTCTGTAACAAGAGAAAACAACTGCATTATAACTCTTTTTCCAATAAAACACATCAATCAACATTGATTAAAAATAAAGTGTTAATTTCATGCATTAAGTGAAAGTGAGCGGGAAAATGTCTCTAATAAAAATATAAATTGTCCGATAATGATCAGCACTTGTCATATTGTGTATAATGCTTTTGAAATTTGTTTCATCAAATAAAAAGAAAAGAAACGAAAACACTTTACCCTATTTCATCTCATATTTTTATTTGAAAAATCAGAAAATCCACTACACTCAACCTTTGTGTATCGAATTCGGACGGGCTCAGTTGGAAGCGCAACGGCAAATTCTGAAATTGAGCTGGCCTCGCAGCCTAAAGTATTATTTAAGTTAAAGACCAGCTCACAGGTAAAATTCGAATTCTTGTCCACCTGATGATGCCAAAAATACCAAGTAATAGAACGGTCAGTGATGGTACCAAAATCACCAATAGTCGGAACCGATCAGACCTGAAAGAGAACAAGGAGAGGGGCGGTGTCGGATCCGGAGACTCTGATGCCTAAGTTAGATCTTAAAAAGAGTTGAGAATTATAAGAGCAATTTAGCTTCATAAAATATGAAAGGGAGTATTTGCCTATTTATATGTAAGGGGATTGGAGTTTTAATAATGTGAGTTTTATGACTCCTTGAATAGTTGATCGGGAAAGCATGGAGGGACAAATTCTCATATGCGAGGGCTAGGGGCCTTGGGCTCGTCCATAGGCTGGGGTGGGACTACAGTTGGACCAGTGTATTTCTGATGGGCTGGGCCGGTCATATTATAGCCCATCAGTAGTCCCCCTTTAAATCAAATTAAGTCAGCATGGATTTTTTAGTCCAATCACTGTTATAAAGGGGTTACTTTTGGTGCTGTCAAACTAGACCAGCCATCTGGTGTGGAGGTGCCACTGGCACACTGGAGTCAGACTAGTCCTCTGGTGTGGAGGTGTCCTTGGTGTTGTAGAGTTATACATGTTCTCTGGTGTAGTGATGTTCTTGGCCCTGTAAGATTAACAATTTGTTGGCGTAGGGGCACAGGTTGCAGAGGCCAATTTGTTGGCGCAGACACAGGTTGCCAAAGCCAATTTGTTGTTTGAGGGGTGTATGTGGCACTGTAACATTAAGGGTGCACTCGGAAGTGTAACTCAAAGGGTGCACACAACACTATAACATAACAGGTGCACACAACACTGTAACACAAGGGTACACACAACACTGTAACATAAGGGGTGCACACAGTACTGTAACATAAACGGTGCACACAACACTGTAACATAAGGGTGCACACAACACTGTAACACAAGGATGCACATAACACTATAACATAAGGGTGCACACATCACTGTAACATAAAGGTGCGCTCGACACTGTAACATAAAGGGTACACACAACATTGTATCATAAATTGTGCAGTCGGCAATGTAACACAAGGGTGCGCTCGACACTATAACATAATGGTGCACACAACATTATAACATAAGGGTGCACACAGCACTGTAACACAAGGGTGCACTCGACACTATAATATAAGAGGTGTCTGTGGCACAGGGATCGAGACCGCTTTGTTGGTGTATGGGTGCCCGAGACAAGGAGGTAGAGACTTCTTTGATGGTGTAGGGGTGCCCTTGACGCATATGAGTTAGATCAGCCACCCGGGGTGTTCCGTCATGTGAGTACTCATTAAGGGTGGCCCTAGCACTTTGTAGAAGACGACCAAGTACCTGAACTATCAGATAAGATAAAACTAAAACCTTTCATTGTAGATAAGATACAACAAAATTATCAGGGAATGTAAAAGAGATATTATCAATAGGATAATTTAACCCGTGCAGGATTTTCTCAGTTCCCTACAGCGATGTCGGTCTCTTCTCTCTGGTGGCATTTTTAGCTTCGGAGGTCATTTGACACTTGGGTCTTGCCTTATTTACATCAAGATATCCCTAGGAGTAGCATCGAGAGCCGTGAAAGTAGTGAGGGAGCATCATTTCGGAGGTGGTTGGTCGCACCGCACTGGTCCTGGTGAGAGGTCCCTGCCGATTCGTTGTCGCTGATTTCCTAGTGAGAACGGTCAGTGTCGCGGTCCTTTTTCTCCCCTTGCTGGTCAAGATTTGTTGCACGGAGGTGGCCAGCGAACATGTCTTCGAAGTTCATGTGCTTCTGAGCCTCATCATGGCATCTGCGAAATTGGTCGAGGCCTTCCTCATGAGGGTTTGAGGAAGTCACTTGGTGCGAGACCTATGATTAATGTCATAAGCTTGATCTCATCAGTAGCTTGGGAAACTGTGACGACCTTACGATTGAAGAACGCTATATAGCTGAGTAGGCTTTCCTTAGGGTTTTATTTGACGCTGAACAGGTAGGAGGTCAGACGTTTGATTCGTTGATTAGATGTGAAGTGGTTCAGGAACTGCATGCCAAGGGTGTCAAAGTCGTCAATGTTTCCATCCGGCAAACCAGAGAACCATTGTTACGCTGATCCCTTGAGGGTTTATGAGAACGCACAGCAGATAATGGGATCTGCATATGATTAGACGTGCATGTGTAGGCGAAAGATCTCCAGGTGGTCGCAGGAGTCGCCGGAACCATCGAATAGGTCGATCTCGGGTGGTCGAAAGCGCAGGGGCAGCAGGCACTTTTGTTGTAAACGGGGAGTTGCCGACTTTTGCCAGAATGGATGAATCGTTGGTCTTAGGGTTCTCCACCTTGGTCAACTTCTGTTTAAGGAGTTGGATATGTTCTGTCTGTCGGGCATCTACTCATGGAAGGGGGTTCGCCAGCCATTATCTCAGTGTTGTTTGGGAGGAGATTGGTGAGTCGAGTTATCTGCAATTTCTTCCTGTGAATGCGAACGTGGAAGGGACAAAGGAGGTTTGTTCTGCGGGATCGTGCTAATCTGGTGAACTAGGTTTTCTATGGTCTGGACCAAAGTGGCCAGCAATGTGTCGCTGTTGGGGGCAAGATCTGAGTTTTTCTTAACGTTGTTGTTGGGGACGAGCTCTATGTTTGTGATCTAAGGTGGCTAGTAGTCGTTCAGTATTTCAGTAGAGGTAGTCATTACGATGAAGGGAAGATGCCAAAGGGGTTGTTGAAAGGTGTTGTGGTGAGCGTAAAAGTGTTTGAATGAGGTTTTTTTCGAGAATTCTCACAGACAACGCCAACTGATGATGTTAAAAATCACCAAGTAATAGAACGGTCAGTGATTATACCAAAATCACCAATAGCCGGAGCCGATCAGACCTGAAAGAGAATAAGGAGAGGGGACGACGTATGATCCGGAGACTCAAAAGCCTAAGTTAGATCTCAGAAGAGTTGAGTATTAGAAAAGTAATTTAGCTTCAAAAAATATGAAGGGGGCTTGCTTATTTATATGTGAGAGGATTAGAGTCCTAAGAAGAGTCTTAATAATGTGAATTTTATGACTTCTTGAATAGTTGAGCGGGAAAGCATGGAGGGAGAAATTGTCATGTACGCAGGCTGGGGGCCTTGGGCGCACACATGGACTGGGGCGGGACTACAGTTGAACCGGTGTATCTATGATGGGCTGAACCTCATGTTATGGCACATCACCACCCATAATAGAAGTCCATCGTTCAAACTATTAAGGTAACTCCCTCAAAGCTATTTCATTCCGCATGAAAAAGAAAACAAATCCTCAACGGGCCTACTCTTTAGAGCCCAAACACTTTCGAATGGCTACGGGCTCTGATGAACCGGGCTGGCGGCCTAACCCATGAATAGGTCCTCGGCATCTTAAGAGCACCGAAAATGCGTCAGCAAATGGGCCAGCCATCTCTTAGTCCCCGTCTAATGTGGCAAAATCATACCGAGCCACTGGACCCCACTATTTTAACACACGACGGTACGACTCCTTCCCCGCCGTCCATTTTACCATGCACGTCTCGTGATGCCTCCGAACTCCAATCACCCCAGTTTCAAACCCTCTCGCGGAGTCTCGCCCCAAGGCTGTCCAAAACCGAAGCTGAGGCTTGGATTCCGGACCTCAGCTATGTAGCCTGCTCAAACTCTCCTTTCTGTTAAACTTTCAACTGTTAAAGAGGTCCAAACTTGACAGCCCTTTGATCAACAATCAGTTTTCTGTTTCTTGTCTCTCAGTTTCCGATGTCCGAAACACAGGTCGGAAGTTCGATTACTCTACTTTAACTAATTTCGAAGGTTCTTCGCGAAATTATATATATTTCGTTGAACTTTGTCTTTTTATATTTATTGAAATTCAGATATAAACTGTTGGTCAATGGTGATCGTCGCTGCACGAATGCCAAGACTGGTAATGTAGGCTTTGATCCATTTCTCTGCTAACTTTTGAGGTTGGTTCCCGTCAATGCAATTTTAATCAAATTACTTCTGTTTCTGTTCTTATTGTGTTGTTTTTTTGGTTTTTCAACATGCATATTCTAGTGGGAGGGTATTTTGTGGTTCTGCGATGATGATATGTAGTAATTGAGAGACTGAATTGAGATCTCTTTGGTTGTGCACAGTTTGGGCTTGTCTTTGACCAGAAACAATGGCGCAGAGCAATTGGGAAGCGGATAAGATGTATATATCAGTTGCTTTATATTCTTTCTGTTGTTGTTTATGTTGCTTGTATCTTATTTCTAGCAACAGTTGCTATAAGTTTTGTTACTTCGGCTAAATGTTGCCAGGCTTGATGTTTATATATATGATTACTTGGTGAAGAAAAAGTTGCATGCCACAGCGAAATCCTTCATGACTGAAGGGAAGGTTGCGCCGGACCCCGTAGGTAATAGATATTCTGTTAAATTACAGAATCTCCTTTCTGTTTTGCAGAATATAATGTAAAACTAACTGCAAGTTTCTTGATCCTCATCTTGGGTTGAATTTTAATTTGGTTTGGAAAAGTTGCAGTGGTTCAATTAGCAGAGTAAGTAACTGTTAACTTGAATATGCAGCAATTGATGCTCCTGGGGGGTTTCTTTTTGAATGGTGGTCTGTTTTCTGGGACATTTTTATCGCTAGGACAAATGAGAAACATTCTGAGACAGCTGCAGCTTACATAGAGGTGGTGCTTTAGATTTTTGTCCTATGTCTATCCGCTAGCTTGTCTCTGCATCTGAGATTGACGTCATTAATTTTTCCACTCTCTCCTACTGGAATCTTTTGCAGGCGCAGCAAATCAAAGCAAAAGAACAGCAGCAACTGCAAATACAGCAGTTGCAACTAATGCGTCAAGCTCAGTTGCAACGGAGGGATCCTAATCATCCTCCCCTTGGTGGTCCAGTAAATGCTGTAAATTCTGAAGGAATGCTTGGTCAGTCTACTGCTTCTTCATTGGCTGCCAAATTGTATGAGGAACGCATGAAACATAGTCGTCCAATGGATTCAGAGACGTCCCAACCACTTCTTGATGCTAGGATGGCCCTTCTGACATCAACCTCAAATCATCCTGGGTAGATTTTCCTGTATATTTTCCATAACTAGGTTTGTCTATATTATATGAGTGTTAGTTTAATTATCTCTTGAGTTATATTTCTGAGACAGTCAGTTGGTCCAAGGAAACTCTGGAAGTGTGACTGCAGCGTTGCAGCAAATCCAGGCACGAACTCAACAGAATACTGTACTTACTTGGACAACATAGTACTACATTTCTGCTCTGTTTTATTCCTTTCTCGTTCTTTTGCAATATGGTCGAACCTATTGATTCTATTTTTGCCGCTAGGAAATTAAAGGGGAAGTTAACATGTCTGCTAATCAGAGATCCTTGCCTATGGATTCTTCTCCAATGTACGGACAGGGAATCATGCAGTCAAAACCTGGAATAGCAAATGCAGGTATGGTTTCTGTTAATAAGGGAATAGAGATATCCGAGATAGTATTAACAAAAACCGAGAAAAAAAAATTCAGATCTGTTTACATTTACATGATGTCATATTTCAAAGCAGTTTGGATCACAATGGATACTCAAGGAAATTTATTTAGTAGAAAAATAAAATAAAGGAGGCCTTCAGTTTGGTATCCTTGGGCTTCGGTTTTCTAATGTCATGTCACATCAATTATTTCAAGTTCTAGTCTAATTTCATTGCTTAAATATATTGGAATAAGGTATTGTTCCATTATTATAAACTTTTGGTAACTGATATATAACTGTTTCACTTGGCCTCAAGTCAGAAAAAGATAGAACAAATCATATACCAAGGAGTCCTGCTTTCAGTAATTTTTTGCCTTGGCTTTTACCAGGATTGAACACTGGAGTTGGTGGTCTTCCATTGAAGGGGTGGCCTTTGACCGTAAGTTTTACACTGAACTGCAGAGTGCAAGAGAGTTAATATTGCATTGGTTCCAAGTTCTTAACTGATGGATGCATTTGCCCAAAAATTCAGGGGATTGACCAAATTCGGCCAGGTGTAGGTGCGCAAGTCCAAAAGCCTTTCCTACAAAATGCCAATCAGTTTCAGCTTTTGCCCCAGCAACATATCTTAGCACAGGTGCAAGCTCAAGGAACTCTTGGTAGTTCAAGTATCTATGGAGATATGGATCATCAAAGGTTTAGAGGATTATCTAGGGGCACTATGAATACAAAAGATGGCCAACCAATTGCAAATGATGGATCAATAGGTTCTCCAATGCAATCCACTTCATCGAAGGTAAGATTTTATTTCCAACAGCTGTCAGGATAGGATAGCATTATTGATGCACGTTGTTTTCTTCTGCATATCAGCTGCAATAACCTAGGATCCCAAAAGGATAATGATAGACTTTTATACAAGGAAAAAAATAATAATTTGACATCCAGAGCTTGCATACTTATCTGCAATATGCTTTGAAGATGAAGGAAGAGAAATAACGTGCTGAAGCTGTACTCAAGGATAACCACTTTTGAAATTTAAGAATCTTCTGTGTAATTGATTGCATATGTCCCAGTAACCTTTTGTTCATCTCAAGCTCTGCAGGTGCGACAATAATTTTTTGTTCTTAGATGTGTTGTGGATATCATCCCTTCCATTGCAGTACTGGCATAAGTAGAAAAGAATGGTTTGAATACCACCTACTAACATCACCAAAGACATAAAAATCCATCCACAAACATTGCCACAGGCCTTGTTAGGTGCCTATGATATGATCAACATACGTAAAGATGTTAACTCAGGCCTACTTGAAGTCCTGTTAAAAATAAAAATGATTGTTGTAACTTTACTGTTTTCCCAATCATTATATCGTTGTTTAAGCGTACTCAATGAGCTCAATGGCGACATTGTCTGAGCCTTTGGCTTGTTCTACGCAGATGAACATGACACCAATGCAGCAGAGTTCTTCTCAACGACAGGATGTTTTGCATCCACAGCAAGTGCAACAGGTTTTTCTCCTTGACATAGGCTGTGTTTGAGTGTTAAAATTTTAGAGTATTGGATTTGGTGGAAAAGTGAAGAGAGAGATTATTTTTTATATTTATTATAATGAAAAGTAATGATTTGATGAGGAGAGAGATATTATATTAATATTTTTTATTGTGTTAAAATTTTAGAAGTGTAAAATTTTACATATCAAACGCAACCATAGTACAATAAAGACTTTTGCTTTGGTACTACCTATATAGTGTTTCTGAATTCAAAAGCTTGTGTGAACTAGTCTTCCAATGAATTTTTTATGGTTTCTTTGGTGGTTTGTTGCAAGTTAGTGACTTGGTTTTTTATTATGTAACAGAATAGCCGAAAAAGGAAAGGGCCTTCATCTTCTGGAGCTGCTAACAGTACTGGCACAGGAAATACACTTGGCCCTTCTCCAAACTCTCAGCCATCAACTCCATCTACTCATACTCCCGGTGACGGAGTTGCTATGGCGGGTAGTCTGCAGAATGTTGGTAGTGTGTCGAAAGGTTTAATGATGTACGGTGCAGAAGGGGCAGGTGGTCTCACATCATCCACGAACCAGCTGGTATGAACTTTTGAAAATTGTGCCCTCAATAACATACACGCCTGACTTGCAAGCAACAAGTTTCACTGAAAATATCAAATATTTATGCTCCAAAGATGGTTTAGACCATTTAAGCTACCATAATGCATTGGCTTGTTTGAGATTGTATATAAAGGACAAATGCCAGCGATATTCTCTCAACTACACGATAGCTGCCAACCCATAAAGTGTCATGTATTGGTAATTAGCTTATAAATCCATGGTTTGGATTGCATGTTTCACAATGCGGACTACTTAGTTCCAAAACAAGAGAAAAATCTATCACCCAGAATGCACTGCATAGCTGGTTTTGTTCAACAGATCACCATTATTCTTGTTGCTCACATCAATCATGTGTTAGATTTAGATTCTTGGAGGTCCTTGCTTAAAGTTCTTGGCTTGCATGACTACATGTAGCACTCTTTTAATAGTATTATGTTCTGAAGCATCTCTGAGGTCAGCCAAAAACAGAGAATCATAAGCAAGGCCTGTTGATAACTTCATCCCTAAATGCAGGAAGACATGGAACATTTTGGAGATGTCGGCTCTTTAGAAGATAATGTGGAATCTTTTCTTTCACATGATGATGTAGATGGAAGGGATATGTTTGGTGCATTGAAACGTAACTCTGCTGACCATGCTGCAGAAACTCCAAAAGGTAATCTATGATCTCATGGTTTGAGCGATGGTGATTGTTCAAACTGACTGCAACCAACACTATGTTCCCTCACTATAGGTTTTTCCTTCACCGAAGTTGGTTCCATACGTAAAAGCAATAGCAAAGTTGTCTGCTGTCATTTCTCTTCAGATGGCAAGTTATTGGCCAGTGCTGGGCATGACAAGAAGGTATAATGCTTTGTAGCAGGCAAGGAATGAATTTCATGTTTTAACCGTACCATGCATATTAGTGCAAATGCAAATCGTTGTTTCGATATGTGATGGTCTTGTCATTTATAAGCTTAGAATTTAGTTACCGCTGATCAACTAGTATTCCTACAATAATATGAGTACAAAGAGCTTCTGTCTTGCGTTCTTATTGACTTCGCCAACTCATTTTGTTTAGCCCATTACATGTTCACTATCTGGTCTCACCTTAGTTTATCTTAAGCACACTTTGGTGATGCAATTCCTGCAGTAAGCTTTGAGAAAGTCACGCTTTATCCCCTCAAACTTCCACCTTATTTGCAATTACTACAATTTTATGGACACGTTTAACACTTGGACATGTAGTGGTAAAGACAGAAAATTGTGGAATTGACCAGAAAGATTGATATGCAGAAATCTGAAACTCATTACTGTGAATTAGAATATTTGGGGCCACTTCTATACCATTTGGTAAGCTATGGTCTGATACCAAGAGTTCATTTTAATGTTTCTTGTGACCTGTACCAAAGTTATCTAAAAAGCCTCTCTCTCATCTTGCTTGTATCTTGGAAAATCTCTATCAATGTTTGTGATCTTAGGACAGAAATGGCTGAAGTATCAGCTGGCTTTTCTGGAACTTCTAGTCCTTCAAAAACTTGACAAATATTTGTTTTGTTTAGTTCTGACTGGATTGTATTTGAACTGACATTATCACCATTATATCACATATTTTTGTTTTTGGTAACTGCATCATGATTCTGATAGACAATTGTTTCGGAATTTTGGGTGTCCCTATTGCATGGATATTATGTGTCTTGTTAATTTTTAGCTTGTCACTGGCTTTGTTATTCTCTTTAGCTCAGACTGAAGTCTTTCATTTCAGTTGTCAAAAGAGAGTATAGGATTTTCCCATTATTTCAGTACTGACCCCCCCCCCCCCCCCCCCAACACACACACCACACAAAAAAAGAAGGAAATGAAGAGCCCAAGAGATGTGAATGCTTATCATTTTTCATGTTAGTAGGTTTTTCTTTGGAACATGGAGACGCTACAGACTGACAGCACCCCAGAGGAGCACACTATGATAATTACTGATGTTCGCTTCCGGCCAAATTCAACTCAGCTGGCTACATCTTCATTCGATACTACTGTGCGACTTTGGGATGCTGCAAAAGTAAATTCCACAACCTGATGCTTTCTTATTTAGCACTTGTTCAATAATTTGCCAGAATTAGTTAGTTACTATAAGAAAATAGCACACCCTGTGCCCATGCCCTCCAATTGGTGTCACTGTAGTAATATTCTGTCTGACAGCTTAGAAAAAGAAAACAAAAAAAAAACAGCTGCAACTAATTGTTGCACTTTTTACTTCTTTGAGTGAATTTTTTTATGTATGAAACTTCAGATGCTAGGATTTGTTTGTTTTTTTGGATAGTAGGTATTTCTCTTGTATACATGCGTGAAGGAAAATTCATCCAAACCACATGTATTCTTTGTGACGATTGCTTTATGTCTGCTGAACTTATAATGAAGCACTGGTTTTTTATGCTCTCAAATTTTCTTCTTCTGGCCAACATGCCTCTGAAGGATAGTTAGTTACATAACTGGTGGTATTCAAATCAACTGAATTTACAATGTGAAGTCATGTCTCGCCAGTTCATCTTGCGGTACTTATTTATGATGAAAATTTTGGTGTACTTGCAGCCAAACTATTGCTTACAGGCATATACAGGGCACAACTCGCATGTAATGTCCCTAGATTTCCACCCTAAGAAGAATGATCTTTTCTGCTCTTGTGATGCTAACAGTGAGATTCGTTTCTGGAACATTAATCAGTATTCACCCAGCCGTGTTTCCAAGGCAAGTTTTGGAACTTATCTTGTTTTTCTCTAGCCTGTATTACTTTTGAAGCTTTTTTGGGATTCATTTGTCTTGGCTTCTGATCCAAAGTAGTTTAATTACCAGGGAGGTTCGACACAGGTAAGATTTCAGCCGAGAATAGGCCAACTTCTGGCTGCAGCGGCAGAGAATATTGTGTCCATCTTTGATGTGGAGACTGACAGGCAGACACACTCATTACAGGTATGATGCCATTCTCAAGCTGGGTAGTTTTATAGTAATCTATCAGAACCCCTCCTTTACATGTTTAATTTTCTGTGTTGTATGAGACATTATGAACTAAGTTACTAATTACAGACCACCATCTTTTAAACTCCAGGGGCACTCGACAGAAGTGCACTCGCTTTGTTGGGACACAACTGGGGATTATTTGGCATCTGTCAGTCAAGAGTCTGTCAGAGTATGGTCATTAGCTTCCGGAGAGTGCATTCACGAGCTCAGTTCTAGTGGAAACATGTTCCATTGTTGTGTCTTCCACCCTAGCTACTCCACTCTCTTGGTCATCGGAGGCTACCAGGTGATATTTGATTGGTTTTTCTGGCTAACCATACTATCGATTAACTTCTATTTTTCCATTTCCCGAGGGCCAGGATGAGTATGAAATAAACGACCAAAATAAACAAATCACTCTGTCCAATGGATCCCTTGAAAGTCAAAAAAAATAAGTAACTTTGTTTCAAATGTAAAAAGAAAAAATGCAATTGAATGATTTCATCTTCAAGGCATGTCAAAATACAACATAAATGTTTTAGAGTTCTTTACGTGACCACAGAATGTCAGTTCCTTGAGAATGGATTTTCTTGTACTTCTTTAACGTGGCACTTAACAAAAGACAACACCTGGCACTTTTCATTCCAAATAAGAAAACCTATCTCTCGTGATGATGGATGGATTATCCTTTGTGGCTCCATTGGATGGTTCTGTCCGTGGAGCTTTCTAGAACTGTCTTTTGCCTGCTTCGGAATATCTAAAAGCCATGTTGATTTCCTCTACATATTGTTGATGTTATTAGATATGTGTTGATTGCAGTCTTTGGAGCTTTGGAATATGGCTGTCAACAAGTGTATGACAATGCCAGCCCATGAGTGCTTGATATCAGCTTTGGCGCAGTCACCAGTAACAGGAATGGTTGCCTCCGCCAGTCATGACAAATCTGTTAAGATTTGGAAATAAATTTTCTTTGGGATGCAAATTTCCCAGTATCCCAAGTCTACTGGCCCTCTCATTCCCAAGTGCAGCAAAAGTTGAATTATTTTAATCCAAAAAAACAAAACAGCAGAGGAAGATCCACACCGTTTATTCATTTTTATTGTGTTTTTTCTGGGTTTGAGTTTAATATTTAGTTTTTTCTCCATGTAATAAAGGGAACGAAGTTCTCCCGCGGTCTCACGTGGTGGTTCGCTGGTAGAGCAAATGGCTGCTTATCTATCATAGGATATATATTTGAACTTACTAACTTTTTCTTTTCCAAGGTTTTTTTCTCCCTAATGGTTTGTGATAAAAGTTGATATTACTTTAGCATGAATTATTAGTATGTTACGTATGTTAACGAGTCATTATAACTTTTGTAGAGTCATTTTTTTTTTATATAGGAGCAGGATCTCTCTAATTTGTTGTTCGAAATTGATGATTTAATTTGGAGAGAGATAAATAGAGTATGTGAGTTTTACAAAATTCAATGTTCCATGTTGATGACGCCAGAATCATCAAGAGCCGAAGACTATTAGACGTAAAAAGGAACGAGGGAGACGGCGTCGAATGTGGAGACTCTAATGCCTAAGTTAGATCTCAATGAGAGAGTTTGGTCTTAGAGAAGTAAATAAGTTTAAGAAAATATGGATGAGGTGTTTGTTTATTTCTATGTTGGGGGGTTAGAGTCCTAAAAGGAGCTTAATACTGTGAGTTTTAGGACTCCTTGAATAACCGAGTGTGAAAGCATGGAGGGACAAATTCATATGTGCACGAGCTAGAGGCCTTGAGCACGCCTATGGACTTGGGCTGGACTACAGCTGGGCTAGTGCATTTTTGATGGGTTGGGCCGGTCATATTGTGGCCCATCAATAGTCCATCCTTCAAACGAGATTGGGTCAACCGAGGTTTTTTGGGCCAACTGTTGTTGTGCTTCCCAACGGACTGCATTATAGCTCATTTATTATGGCCTTTGGCATCCTAAAATATGAAGGGGGCTTCACATCATGGGCTTCGAATTATGAGGTGTGGATCCCGCCTACTTCTGTTGGTGTCCCTGGGGTTTATGGGTTCACGGGTGCTTATGGGATGTGACCTTTGCTTGCTTGGAGGTCGATCAAGGGAAGGCCAAGCCATATGCGTTGTGGGCTTTTACTTAGCTTGAGCCCAACCTCAGGATGTCTGAAGCTCAAAGGAGTGGGCGCAAGGAGGCTGGGACTGCGGGGTCGTGAGACATGTGTCCAGTATTCAACCCGGTCCATTTTGAGCTGTTTGAAATAAAGGAAAATGGGCAGGCGAGGAGACGTTTATCGACTTGAGTGTTCTGCAAGTCATCAGGCGAGGCTTTCGTCATTTCTTTTGTTAGTGCTCGATATCCGTCTGTGTCATCTGATATTCGACGTTGTCACGTTACTTCTCAAGAGATCTGCGTTCAATGACATCTTCTGTTCTGGGGTTGGGGAGGCTGGAGGAAACCTTGTCCCAGTGGGTGTCCGATCGCGACCAGACCCAACTAGCCGAGTTAAGGCCCAAATACGGCATTTCTCCGACTATAGTGATGAAGCTGTCTAAATACAAGGAAATGGTGGTATGTCCCAAAGGGGATCGCCTTTTTCGAAGATGTACTACACGCGGGAGCCCAATTCCCACTTACTAGGGATATGCGACAGCTGCTACAGTGGTTCTCACTGTCTTCAGCTCAACTGCCTCCCAACAGAGGTTCCCCACCTTGAGTTCGGAGGTAGAAGGGTTGAGGTCACAGCACATGGCTGGTGTTGCTAGGGAAAAATAGTTGTTCGTTGATGTGTCTCGACTATCAGACGAATTAGAGCAACAACGAACTCATCGACTGAACATGGAGGAAGTGTTGGAAGGCAAGTCGTCTAGAGGTCAATTAGCTGAGGAAGGAGGGGCTGATGAAGGATGATGAATTGAAGAAGCTACCTGGCAATGTAGAAACAGAGAGGTTACTGTATGAGGGTGTCGCTCGCGACTGTTTGTGTGCTTCCAAAAGAGGAGATAAGCTGCAAGTGCAACTGACAAAAGCTCAAGAGGATGTAAGGGCTTACAGCACAGCACGAGTCACAACTTGCCAAATGGGCCTTATATCAGAGTGTTCATAAAGCTTATATTCTGGTTTTGACACGTTAGTGAAAGTAGTCAACGAGAAGTTTCCTGGCGTGGATTTTTCATACATGAAAGCTGAAGACTATGCCGACGAGGCTGGTGCTGAAGTAGGCTCTACTTTGGCCGAAGAGGCGCCGGACGTGAAACCTGGAGAGGTTATGTCCGAGGTTGCGGTTGAGGAGGAGGGAACCGATGAAGCTGTCCTAATTCCCTTATCTGTAAACTCGCCGATTCTAGAGATCTCGCTTGATGACCCGACAATTGTGGATAGATCACTAGCCTATATTGACCAGGCGACCCTGTCCTTGATAATGATTTTAGGAGGAGGTCTCAAGGACCAAGCGACACCGTCTCTCTGGGGGAAAGATGTAGCTGTCGTCTCGGAGGAGGCCACTTGTTGCTGAATTCGGAGGGGAGAAGTCCGCGAAGCCTACTAAAGTTGTGACAACACCTGAAGAATGATATTCTGTTTTGTTTTTGTTTTTTCTATTTTTATCTGCATGGTTTGTTGTTGAAACAATATTATTTATTTCATTTATGAAATCGGAATTCTAGTATGCTTTTAGTAGGCTACCCTTTTTTGTGAATCCTAATAGCAGGCTTTAGGATTTCTACTATGTTCTCATGTCTCTGTTATGATGTTGTGTTGTTTCATTGAGCCAAATGGGGCCTTGTTTTTTTGTATGATATGGTGTGGTGGTTGTGGTCTGGATGGGAAAACCTTTCTATGACCTGAAGGTGATAGTCATGATGTTCCTTTGGCCTGGTGGATGTGTGTTTAGCATTCCTTGAATTGGTGTATTTGTTGATAGGCTGGGGCATACTTTTGTGACTGTCGTTGTTTGCTTGATATGATGTCTGTTTAACATTCCTTGAAATGGTGTATTTGTTGATAGCTTGGTGTGCTTATGCAACCTTTGTTGCCCCGAAATGTGAAGCCAGCAGGGGTGGTGTGCAATTCTAGAGTATGGTAACAACCTTGTGCTCTTACCTCTGCGTTTGTTCCTGAACCTTGCGATCGTCAATGCTATTTTGCTTACGAACTCCTTTGTTGTGCTGGGTCCTGCATTGATTTGTTGGGCCAAGTAAGACTTTGGTATCTCGGTCTGAGCATCCCTGTCTTAATTCCTTCTGTCGTGGGGACACAAGCCCTGTGGTGTTGTAATTACGTTGAACAGTTGGTATTATGATTGTGATCAAGTGGTCATGACATTTTTGTGGTCGCGACATTTTTATGAGGACAATCATCGTGACAACTGATGTTGGGGACACGTGCCTTCGTTTTACCTTGTGAGTGACATGATTCTTAATCTCGACTGGGTGGTACTGCGCATTGTTTTGATGACGTAAGATGGTACTACCACGTTTATGATTAGTGACGAAATGTCAGAAATCATATCATAGGCAACGACTATGAGCCCTAGGCAACGCTTTAGCTCACTGTTGGGAGGGTGTAGAGGCATGATTAACACGTTCTCCGAATGGTCCTGAATTAATTTCTCACTAGTGCCGAAGCGTCTGAACCGCTTCGTGAAATGTTTGGGAAAAGATTGTTTTGTAACGGTGTCACAATTGCCATTGATAGCTTTTCGATAGTCTTTCTTTATATGTGGCCTGGATTCATTCCTTCCGCATTCAACTCATCTTCTGCTTCTTCCTCTGTCTTACTTTCTTGACCTATGTTCTTTCCAGCTTCTTTCTTACCTTCTTTTCTTCCTTGCTCATCCATGGCGGACTATCTGACGGCCCTCCCGAATGAGTTGTTGCAGGATATCATCATCAAAGCAACTGTAAGGTCAGTGTGGGCAGACCCTTATGTTCTGGACGACCCTGAGAACACGGTGTTCACCTTGTTGAACATTCATGGGATATGCTAGACTCTTCGTGAGACGTCAGATTGTGGCGACGTCTACCGGACTTTTCGAGTGGAAGAACTTCCCAACCTTATGGCATGTCCCCTTGAGGTGGCCAAATTTGTGGACTTTTTTTTCATTCATTGCAAATCCGACGTCCTGTTCTTGAGGGGTATACGCACTATGTTCATGGAGGATAGCTATTTTAAAGGCATGAATTTGGTGAAATGAGCCATGGAGGCCGGGAATGTCAAGGGGACTTACCTATTCTACATGTTGGAGTTGTTGAACGATCCGCACTTGGAGTCTAGCGATGTTGAGCGGGTTTTTAGATTTTATGAGGCCCTTGAAAATGCTTGAAAATGTGGTATGGATAAGCCAGATGACAATACGAAAAATTGGTAGTGAATGGAATGATGATGAGAACTAGAGGTGAGCGCGGATGGTTGGCTCGGATGTCACGGCAAGTGCGAGCTTACTGAGTACTGGGGCTCAGCGTTTAATGGGCAGTAGACTATTATGACAATGATCTCTGCATGTATTGTAGGGCCAATCCGGAGATGGCCCATTATGTGTATATGTTGACTGGCCAGTATATGCTACCTTTTTTAATATTGTCTTGTACTGCCCTTTTTGCTGTAAATAACATTATTCAGTTCTCTTTTGTTTGTGTATTCTTTTGCATTCTTTGTTTTGTTTGGCTTTGCTAGGGCTCTTCTGACGATTGATCTGGTGTGAGGTGCCTTGGGCATTGTTGAGATAGACTTGTCCTTCTGGTGAGGAGATGTTCTTGGTCCTACGGAGTTATGCTCGTTCCCTGGTATAGTGATGCCCTTGGTCATGTGAGACTAAACTGATTTACTGGTGTGGCGATATCATTTTGCTGGTGTAGAGGTGTCCTTGGCACAGCGGTTGAGACCGCTTTGTTGGTGTAAATGTGCATGTGGCACAGCGGTTGAGACCCCTTTGTTGGTGTAGGGGTGCCCGTGGCGCAACTGATGATGCCAAAATCACCAAGAGCAGAAGCCGATTATACTTGAAAATGAACAAGGAGAGGGACAACGTCCTATATGGAGACTTTGATAACAAAGAGAGTTTGATTTTAGAGAAGTAATTAATCTTAGGGGTAAAGTCAGAGTTAGTCACGTAAGTATGAAGAAAAATCAAATCAGTACCCCTAATTATCAATTCGGTGATTTGAAACCCATAACTTTTGAAAATCATCAATTCACGCCCCTCATCCAAATTAGGTTATTAAGTCTGACGGAAAATCATGTAAAACGATCGAAATGCCCCTCCAAGACTAAATTTTAAAAAAATTAAAAAAATTAAGAAATAAATTAAAAATAAATAGATTATTGAAATAAAGTTTTAATAGTTTTATTTAAAAATATTGTTTTAAAAAATATATATCCTTTTTTATTTTTAATGAAATTTTTAATATTTTTAGTTATTTTATCTTGGAGGGGCATTTTGGTCATTTTTCATGATTTTCCGTCAGATTGATGATTTTCAAAAGTTATGGGTCTCAAATCACCGAATTCATAATTAGGGTTCCGATTTAATTTTTTCTCAAACTTATGGGGTTAATTATGACTTTACCCCTAATATTAAGAAAATATAGAGGGGGTGGGGTATCTGTCTATTTATATATGGGGGAGTTAGAGTTTTAAGAGGATTTTAATACGGAGAGCTTTAGGACTCCTTGAATAACCGAGCGGGAAGGCATGAAGGGACAAATTTATATGCGCGCGGGCCAGTGGCCTTGAGCACACCTATGGACTTGGGCAGGACTAAAGTTGGGCTAGTGCATTTCTGATGGGTTGGGCCGGTCATATTATGACCCATCACATGTATTAATTATTGGGCGCGCAGTGCAAGTTATAAAGTATTCAATAATTGTTGTGTCGTTCTCTCTCTAAATTGGACTATCTAATTTATGCAGTTCTCAATCTAGTACTATATGCATCCTATTCAACGAGAGACCATACACGGCCCCCAAGCTTCTTTTGTTTGGAAAGTGGATGGTTTTAAATCAAAAGATGCAGTAGAAAGCTAAGGGTATGTTCGTTTTCACCATTTTTTTAGGATTCTAAGTATATTCACAATTCTACCACGGAACATATTCAGAATTCAAACACAAAAACCAATACATTTTACACAATCTCCAACAACTTTTTAATTTTTTATTCAACATAAATTTTCTCTCTCTATACTTTTTCACATAACTTCAATACTTTTTTATTAAACAATTACATCAAATCATTTCTCTCTCCACTTTACACAAACACCAATAAAACACTATTCAACATAAAAATTCACAACTTCTCTAAAATCCTACATTTTTTCTCAAAACGAACATCACCTAAGTGTCCGTAAGTTTGGTCCACAATTCAACATCACCCCTGGGGTCGCCGTCCGGGGGTAAATAGGAAAGTTGGATTATAGATGTTGTTTCTTTTGTATTAATATATTTTTGAAGTCTGTGTTCTAAATTTAGGAATTCATAGCCTTTTTTATCCTTTAACCTTTGGAAATTGAAATTTCGAAGTATTTTTTTCTAATAAAAAAGGGAAGGGGCAACTTACATAGTAACCCTCATTAAGTGTAATTATAAGAACATCACTAGAATGTTTGATTTTAGCCATAATTATTACCTATTAGGCGAGTTTGTCACTACAACACTAGCTAATCAGAGCTCATCTACTAGGTCAAATGTCAGATTTTACTTTTACTACCGATTTCAACTTATGTTACTCGAACTCCTGACCTGAGAGCTAGTGAATATAGAGTAGTACTAACTGGGCCACATACCTACTTTGAACAATGTCATGGGGCGGTGCATCGTGACTTTCATTAGATTAGGTTTGAACTAAAGAAAGAACTAATCCAAAATTGAAGAGGAAAAAAATAATTAATTAATTGACCCAAAAAGCACGTGCCCGTTCACATGTGCATCCACCGTATAAGGGATTCCTGTAACACGAGACTTTTGGATGCGTTTGCAAAGTCAAGATATGTTAATTAACTAGAATTCTTACATGCAAACATGAATTTTGTCAGAAAATTTTAACTTTTTAGGTTTCCACACAAATTAAGGGCCCACCAAAAATAATAATAAACAATTTCAAAATCTTCTCTTTTTTCATCTAATCATCTATTTACGTCATAATAAACATAAAAAATTCATTCAAATCATCTCTCTCTTCCTTTTTCACCCTCCTATAAAATTATATTTTTTTCATATATTCTCACAAAACTCAATAAAACTCTAGGTGGTATTTGTTAGGTTAAAATTTTAGTAAAATTTTAGGAGTTAGTAAAAAGGTTGAAGAGAGAGAATTGAAAAAGTGAAAAAGTTAGAGAAAAAGTAAGAGAGAGAATGAAAAAGTAAGTAAAAAAGTAAAAAAGTAAAAAAACAAAGTTAGAGAAAAAGTAAGGAGACAGAATGAAAAAGTAAGGATGTTAAAATTTTGGTAAAATTTTGTTAAAACTGTAGTTTAGACAAACACCTTGCTAATCTTCTCAATTTTCACACCCTTCCCTAAATATTTACTAATTAGGGTTTGAAAACGCATCCTTTAAATATGTAGTTCGTTGGTAGTTTCTCTCAAGTTGGGCCGAATTTGGGCTTAGCGGAACCCCATACAGTGCCAGCCTGAGCCCATCACCGAATA
Organism: Myrica gale; assembly: GCA_963930655.1. Classification (NCBI taxonomy): domain Eukaryota; kingdom Viridiplantae; phylum Streptophyta; class Magnoliopsida; order Fagales; family Myricaceae; genus Myrica; species Myrica gale. Next base: position 8,316,643 of record OZ005616.1, read on the forward strand.
AATGACATAAGTCATTACGCACCTGCCTCTAGTGATTGGGATTAGTGAGGCTAGAAACACATCACGTGTGGGTTGCCACATTTCTGTGTCTATTCATGTCAGTCAAGCAATCACACAAAGAAAACAAAATATTAAATTTGTATAGAATCATCGACTTCCACGACCATGCAGCAGAGTTGAGTGAACGTAAATTTTCAGTAAAATAAATATATTTCAATATTTTTTAATTTTTAAAAATATATCTTAAAATTTTGAAAATATTTTCTAATATTTTGAGAAACAAATATACTCTGGATTTCTTTTTCCATGCCCCATACTCTCGAGTTAAAGTTTAACCCTTTTTTTTTATTTCCTCTTCGTATAGTATCATCGTATCTGCTACTTTTGGTAACAGAGGATTGTGTGTTTTAATAGGGACAAAGTTCAATAACATGTTCCTCTTGAAATCTCAAATTCGAATGTCACTGAATTAATAAAATCAGACCGATCTGACGTGTATAACTTGAAGGACGATACTGATATAGAATTATCGAATATAGATTCCTTCTCATAAGTCTGACTCGTTGTATTTCTCCTTATCACCGAAAAAAGAAAAAGTTCAATAACAAAGACTTATTCTTTCATATTATACATATATTTATAAGCAAAAAGAATAATCAAATAATGGGTTGCGATATTTCTTTAAACGAAATTATTATGAAAAAAGCAGGGGAGGTGGATTCTTTTTTTGGGATAAATGATATTTTGGTTCCTGTGGTTTGGGTGAAAATTAAATTAGTCTCTTAACAATATTTTCATCAATCGGGTCTTTATGGTTTGCATGAAAATTAAATTAGTCTCTTATCAATTTTTTTCATTAATCGGGTCTCTGATCTTTACATGTTTTTATATTAAGTCTTTCTGTCCAAATTCGTCCATTGACTTAACGGTAAGTGTCAACTTGATTTGCTCGGGATGGAGAGCTGAGAGAATCGAGAGGCCCGAACAGGTCGAGCTGCTATCAAATTAGTCTCTTATCAATTTTTTTACATCAATTAGGTCTCTAATATGTACATGTTTTTATATTATGAAAAAAGTAGGGGAGGTGGATTCTTTTTTCTTTGAGCGAAATTATTATGAAAAAAAAACAGAGAGGTGGATTCTTATTAGTGGTCGAGTATTGCAAAGCAAAAAAGCTCGGCAACGGGAGCATTGGATTCCCTTCCCGCCGATTATTCGGTGTACGATCTGAAAGCAATGACTGTCGCGCGCCTTGAGCGTCGCTGACACTCCACTCATTGTACCTGCTGCGGCTCCGTGGATTTTTCCAGCAACGACCGTCGACCGAGGTTAAGGTTTTGTAATGGTCAAGTCCAAAGGTTCTCCGATCTCTCTCACTCGTTCAGTGCTCCTTCCCCGTTAAACTACAGCCGTGTTAGCCACGCTCCTTAGTGGGGTTGGTGCCTCTCTGTCTCAAGTTCAACTCTCTGTACACTGGTTGACTCTTGGGGAGCAATACAAAAAAACGAAAGGAGAGCGCGTGAAACGTTTGGATGCAGGCACACTTCGAGAGATGCAGAAAAAAGGACCGAGAGGAAAGCGCCATCGTTTTCCCACGAATGGGTTCGTACGGTCATATAATAATCCCATGGTGAAAACGAGGTAGGTGATTAGTGAGCGGGATTTGGCTACATTTTCTAATACGGGGACGGGTTACTCGAAAAACTAAACCAAATTAATTAGGTTGTGTTTGTGTTGTAAAATTTTAGTGTTGTTAAAATTTTAGGTATTGGGTTTAGTGAAAAAGTGAAGAGAGAGGTAATTTTTTTATATTTTTTCTGTAGTAAATAGTAATGATTTGATGGGGAGAGGGATTATATTGTAATATTTAATTGTGTTAAAATTTTTAGAGGGGGTAAAATTTTGGTACACAAACGTACTATAAGTTGGGAGACAATTCTGAAAACGGTGTTCGTGTGTTAAAATGTTGGAACATTTTTATTTAATAAAATAATTCATCAAATTATTTATTTTATTTTAATAAATATATCAATTTTATTTAAATAATTTTTCTTATTTTTTTAATTAATTGTTTTTATCCAAAATTTTAACATACAAACTAATCCAATTCTGAACAGATAGGTGGTTAAGACATTCAAGATTGTGTGAATAAAGTGTGTAGTATTATATGCGATTTCCTCTAGAATCAAGAGCTTCGTTTAAATGGAAGACTGTGCATTGCAGTAGACATAAATTTACATATACTATAGGTGACTTTCTTTTGATGAATTTATCATACGGTCTCCTCGTACAACTAAAAAAAAACTCAATTCATTTTTGAACTAAATTGCATAAAAGTATGTGTCCAAAATTTAAAAATAATTAAACTATAAAATATTAAAAATATTAAAAAAACAAATAAAATAAAATTATAGCAAATTTTGGAAGAGTCGGGACTATGAGTGGTTAACGGTAGTGTAGGTGATTATTTGGTAAAAATCGTCACCGCAATTGATTGAATCACATATTTGACATCGTCACCACACCGCTAAGACACAATAACTGTCATTACCAGTGACGGTATTAACGGTAACGGTTAGACAGTAACCTCTTAAACCGTGTAACCGTTAAAAAAATGAGCTTTTCTTTGGACTTTTCATTTTTTTCACTGTTTTTGGCTGTTTTCCTTGAGATTTTTTGAACCTTTAAGACCATTTTATGCCCATATATAAGCAACAAATATAATCATTCAAATATTATAACCTATTTAAATTTCTAACATAATATCATTATCAATAATCATATCAAATGGAAAATATCATAACATATTCAAACATAATATCATAATCATTAATACTCATAACAAATATAATAAGTTGTCCAAAATTCAAACATAAATATTAAAGTTTAATAAAATTGTCCAACAATGTGACATAAACCAACTAACATATTCTAACAAAAATCCAATAAAAGTATGTCGCACAATCAATAATAACTAAGGATAGTTAACGGTAGTGTAGGTGACGGTTTGGTAAAAACCGTCACCGCAATTGACGAAATCACATATTTGACACCGTCATCGCACCGCTAAGACATAATAACCGCTCTTACCGATTACGGTAGCGGTAGCGATGACGGTTAAACTGTCACCGCCGGTGAAAATGAACACCCCTAATCAGAGCCATAGCCTCTCATTTCCTCCTAATTTCGTGGCTCCGTTGAAAAAGATTCAAGTTATTAGATTCATATGTGCATGGTTATTATCACGCACTCAACTACTAATTAATGTTTTGTCTGTTTGAAACATATATTTTTATTAAAAATGGAAAACATCAGTATCATGTGCTTTGTGACATAAAAGTGTCAAGGCCCATCATTATTAATGTTTTGCAAAGAGAGTTTTGTTTTATAAGTTTTCAAAATATCACAACGTGGTTTTTTATTTTTATTTTTTAAAAAATAATAATATTTTTTAATATTTTAATATACAGTAATAAAATATAATACATTTTACGCCTTTCAATTATAAGTATCATGATATTTTACATCTTTTTTATTTTTTTTATTTCAAATACTTTGCCATCTTTATTATAAATTTTGGTCAATTTAAATGAAAAATAAATTTTTTATATAAAATAATAATTTTATCTCTATAATTTCTTATAATGAAGTTAATAGTTGTTAAGAGCTATACGATAAAAATTAATAAATTAAGATAAAAAAAAACGTCGAGACTCTAGAATGTGCAAAATATATTTAATCACGTAAATAAACTCCTTTGCAACGACATTTGTAAGTGCCAGGGCCCAGGGCTATGCTATTCTTGAGGGGCATCACCGTGCGTGAATTGATGTTTAGGAAGTGGGGGCCGGGTACCACTTATTACTAAATCCGGAGGACCCACCAATGTACCGTTCTTCTTTGAACAAAGCCTACGCTCCATGATGGCTCGTGCAACGGGAATACCTACGGCGGGAAATCCCTGTATCAGATTTTGTAAAATAACGACTAAAGCAGAGAGATAATGAATTTCGTATATTCCTCTTGAATGAAGAGCAGGGTGCTCTGTACAATATATAACATGAAAAATGTAACAGAAAGAGAATCAATCCTAACAAACTAACAACCAGTGGAAGTTCTAGAAGAAGGAATTTACACGTAAGAATGATACAGAGAAAAATATAAGACATGTCAGCATAAAATGAATTGCTGACTACGCGGCTGAATCTGCTGTGTCCGCATGCTTCTGTAGGTGACTTGAATCAGTAGTTTTGCCGCGTAACACCCCCCGCAAGCTGGAGCATATAGATTATCGATGTCCAGCTTGGATAAGTGAGAAAATAGTAGACCAGATGGTAGTGCTTTGGTGAAAACATCGGCAAACTGGGAATCAGTACGAACATGAAACGTTTGGAGAAGACCAGCTTGGATCTGATCACGTAGAAGGTGACAATCCATCTCGATGTGTTTCGTTCTTTCATGGAACACGGGATTCGCAGCAATATGTAAAGCAGCCCGATTGTCACAGTAGAGAGAAGCAGCTTGAGGATGTGGAATTTGCAAATCATGAAGAACATAACGTAACCAGGTCAATTCACAGCTTGTGCTTACCATAGCACGATACTCGGCCTCAGCTGAGGACCGAGAAACAATACTCTGTTTCTTGGATTTCCAGGAGACAAGAGAGTTGCCAAGAAATATGCAAAAATCGGTGATCGAGCGTCGTGAGTCAGGACATGCGCCCCAGTCAGAATCACAGTATGCTTGGAGAGATAGAGAAGAAGAAGATGGGAAGAAAAGACCTTGTCCAGGTGCTTTCTTAATATATCGTAACACTTGATGAGCAGCATGAAGATGGGAATCTGTAGGATGCTGTAAAAATTGACTGAGTGTTTGAACAGCATAACTAATATCTGGTCGTGAGAGAGTGAGGTACAGCAAACGTCCCACTAGCCTGCGGTAAGGAGCATCATCATGCAAAGGTGTACCTGAAGATTGACTGAGGCGTAAATTTTGTTCCATTGGCAGTGTGAGTGGGCGGCAACCAAGCTGTCCAGAGTCAGCTAAAATATCTAACGCATATTTGCGTTGACTAATGGATAAACCCTGCTTGGACCGTGCCACTTCAAGTCCTAGAAAGTAACGTAGGTCTCCAAGTGACTTTATCTTGAACTGAGCATTTAGGAAAAGCTGGAGAGCATCAATAGAAGGCAGGTTATTGCTGGCAACAATTATATCGTCCACATATACGAGTAGGGCCATTAAAGAAGAGTCTCGACTGAAAATAAAGAGACTGTAATCTGCTTTGGATTGATAAAATCCATATGAAAGCAAGGCAGAGGTAAATCTGGCATTCCATTGACGAGATGCTTGCTTAAGGCCATAAAGACTCTTTTGCAAATGGCAAACCTGATTTGAGTGAGTTGTAGTATATCCAGGTGGTGGTATCATATAGACTTCCTCGTCCAAAGAACCATGTAAGAATGCATTTTGAACATCAAATTGCTTAAGATGCCACCCTTTAGAAGAGGCCACAGCAAGAAGACAACGAACTGTGGGAAGCTTAGCAACGGGAGAAAAAGTCTCATGATAGTCAATGCCTTCCCGTTGAGTGTAGCCTTTAGCAACTAAACGTGTTTTATACCGTTCAAGGCTGCCATCTGAATGGTATTTAAGCTTGAAAACCCACTTACATCCAATAGGTGTCTTGCCAGGAGGCAGAGTAGTTAAAGACCATGTATTGTTAAGTTCAAGGGCATTTATTTCAGAAATCATGGCATTACGCCAGTTAACATCTTTCACAGCAACCTCATAAGAAGTGGGTTCAGTAATAGAAGAAATAGAGGTACTAAAAGCACGAAAAGGAAAATAGAGTTTATGATAAAAGAGAGTATGAGAAATAGAGAAAGGATCACCTGAGTGGAGACCAAAAATAGCAGGTTGAGATGAGGAAGGGGCGTCACACATGGCCTGCTGGCAGTGATAGTCCTGCAAAAATTGAGGAGCAGATTTGTGTCTAGTGGACCTTCGGAGAGGAGCAGAAGTGGGAGGATGATTTAATGAAGGTGCAGGTGGTACATTAGGTGGTTCGGTTAAGTCTGATGGAGAAAAAGAAGGAATTGTAGTGGCAGGTGGTTTTATGGGTGAATTGGAGAGAGGAGAGTGTGTATTGGGTGAAGTGTCGGATGGCACATATGTAGATGTATCAGGTAAAGGTTTAGTGAAAACAAAAGGTGAAGAGGAATTGGCTGGAGAAAAAATAGGATTAGTGTGGAGTGGAAAAATTGTCTCATGAAAAATAACATTTCGTGAAATGAAAATAGAATGAGTATGTAAGTCGAGTAACTTATACCCTTTTACACCAAAAGGATATCCAATGAAAACAGCAGCTCGACTCCTAGAATCAAATTTCTTTCGGCTTTGGGACAGAGTGGTGGCAAAAGTCAAACAACCAAAAAACCTTTAAGTGAGAGTATGAAGGTTTGTGGCCAAAAAGGAGTTCATATGGTGACCGATTGTGGAGAAGAGGGGATGGTATTCTGTTAATGAGATATGTTGCTGTCATAATAAAGTCTGTCCAATATTTTAAAGGAAGATTAGACTGAAACTTGAGAGCCCTAGCAACTTGGAGAAGGTGTTGATGCTTGCGTTCTACTACCCCATTTTGTTGAGGGGTTTCAACACAAGTGCGTTGGTGTATGATGCCTTTTTCTGCATAGAAGTTTGGGAGAGAAAATTCAAGGCCATTGTCACTGCGAAATGTCTTTATTTTGGTATTGAATTGTGTCTCAACGTAGGCAGTAAAAGAGTATATACAGGTTTTTGTCTCAGATTTATTTTTCATCATATATGTCCATGTGCATCTTGAGAGATCGTCAACAATGGTGAGGAAATAACGATGTCCATTGTAAGAGTTGGTAGCACAAGGTCCCCATATATCTAAATGCACTAATTCAAAAAGACAAGATGAAACATGTTTGCTGTCAGAAAATGGTAATTTCTGTTGCTTGGCAAGTGGACATATGAGACAAGGAGATGACTTAGTGGGAGAAGAAACATGATTATCATTAATAAGCTGAAATCTGGAGTCAGACAAGTGACCCAATCGATAGTGCCATAAGTCAACAGGGGAAGAAGTATCTGCTGTAGAATTCATAACCGAAGTCTGAAGGGAATTGTATTTGGCAAGAGTGTTGTGGAGAGCTGCTAGTGGAGGTTTTGCAGTGTCCAAATAATAGAGTCCATGTGTGACATTACCCTTCCCAATCGTCAGCCATGTTGCAAGGTCCTGTATAAAGCATACATCAGGTAAGAAAATGAAACAACATTGAAGTTGGGAAGATAACTTTCGTGCAGATAGTAAATTGAAATTAAAAGATGGTACACAGAGAACATTGGTCAGAGTGATGGTTTCGGTTAATTTGACTACACCAATATGGGACACAGACACACAATCTCCATTAGGCAATTTTACAGAATACGAAACTCTAGAAATTATGTGAGAGAAAAGAGGGGTGCTGCAGACCATGTGGTCTGTAGCACCTGTGTCTATTATCCAGGTAGCTTTGGTAGTGTGTGGCATGGCAGAGAGGCAAATAGAAATACCAGACATGTTGGGAGAAGATAAAAGAGGCTCGGTTTGGACATTCTTGGCAGAGGGGGAAGCTGTGAGAGTTTCTTTAGACTTGAGTAAAGCCATAATTTCATGAACTTGTCCTTTAGTCAACAATCCAGGTGCTTCATCATCCTCTGCCGGAAAATTATGTCCTGAGACATTGTTTGCAGATCCTGCAATTCTTTTGTTCTTGTTAAAATACCCAGGTGGATATCCGTGTATTTTGTAACATCGGTCCTTAGAGTGTCCTGACATGTGACAGTGGGTACAAAGAGGTACTCGGGCATTACCAACTTTAAAGCAATTCTCAACAGAATGCCCACTGATTTTGCAATGGGTGCAGTATACTTTGTCTTTTCTGAAACCTCCAGTCTGGTTGTAAGTCTTCGAGAAACCCCCAGTACGTTTAGTAAAGAGGGCCACATTTTCAGACCCAAAGTTAGTTGACAGTACCTGCCTTTGACGCTCTTGCTGTTGTATATAGGAAAAAACTTTGTTTACAGCTGGGAGTGGTTCAAGCATCATCACTTGGTCTCTTGTGTTGGAATAAGAGTCATTAAGACCCATAAGAAATTGTATTACACAATCTCGTTGGTATTTTTCAGAAAGAGTTTTCAAATTTCCACAGTTGCAGACAGGAAGTGGATCATAGATTGAGATCTCATCCCAAAGTGATTTGAGCTTCCCATAATATACACTCACGGTATCATCTCCTTGAATGAGATTGGAAAGACTTTTCTTGAGCTCATATATGCGAGGACCATTTTGTGGTGCAAACCGATCTTTTAACTCGTTCCAGATCTCATGAGCATCATCCACAAAAGCTACGCTGGATTTAAGAGGAGTACTGATGGAATTGTGCAACCAGGTGATGATCATGTCATTGCATCGTTCCCAGTTGCTGAATGTGGAGTCAGTGGAAGAGGGTCGAGGCAGAGAGCCATCTACGAACCCAAGTTTGCTCTTGGCACGAAGAGCACGTTGCATTGCTCTCGCCCAAGTAGCATGGTTCTCGGTTGTGAGGAGTTCTGTTACTAGAACAGTTCCTGGGTTATCTGAAGGTTCTAAGCGGTAGGGATTGGTATTTTCGGCCATGGGAGATTTTGTGTTAAGTAAAGGTGTTTGGTGAGAGGATACGTCTTTTTCTTCAGTCGTCATGGTGGCTCTGATACCATATCAGATTTTGTAAAATAACGACTAAAGCAGAGAGATAATGAATTTCGTATATTCCTCTTGAATGAAGAGCAGGGTGCTCTGTACAATATATAACATGAAAAATGTAACAGAAAGAGAATCAATCCTAACAAACTAACAACCAGAGGAAGTTCTAGAAGAAGGAATTTACATGTAAGAATGATACAGAGAAAAATATAAGACATGTCAGCATAAAATGAATTGCTGACTACGCGGCTGAATCTGCTGTGCCCGCATGCTTCTGTAGGTGACTTGAATCAGTAGTTTTGCCGCGTAACACCCTGTGAGAAGGATTTTTTTTTCCTCCTCTCCCGAGGCTTCCAACAATAATGGGTTGGATAATGCATAACCCAATTTGCTCCTAATCCACCTATAATGCAAATTCATTAGCATGGGAGCTGTCTTAAATCCTAACATATGTTTATTTGGGATGATCTTGCTTCACATTGAATAAACGATTATGCATATTAAAATTTTGGGATAAATATACTTTAATACTCTTCACCCACTTTGCATAATTGCATGTATATATAGAAGATATTGTTGTAAATTTATTAAATTCTCGAGAGTATTATTGTCAGACTTAGAATATAAAGTCTCTTGGTAATTAGATATTACAATGTCTCTAAAGTGATAGTTAAAAATGCAAAATGTAAAACCTATGGTAGTTGGTGAGTGAAAAATATATTTCTCATTAAAATTCTTCACATTTGAAAGGATGTGGAGGAACTACAATCTTGATGAATTTTAAATTTCGGGAACTAATTTTATGAGTTTTAAAGTTTAATAAATTATTTGATTTTTGTTCAAACCATAAAAGACTGACTCCGTATTAATCGCTTTATTTTATCTCAATCTTGTTTGTTTTAGACCACCTTAAATTTGAGTAACCACCTAGCATTTTCTAATGACTCGTCATTTATTTCTTCTCCCTCTATATTTAGAGAAGAACGTTTATTAAGGAAAATGCCCCCCAAGTTTTTTATAGGCTGCCCTGCTCCACGCCTTCTGAGTGCATACAATAATAATGTTGTGTTTTTGTGATAAAATTTTGGGGAGGTTAAAATTTTAGTGTATTTGATTTAGTGAAAAAGTGAAAAGAGAGGTGATTTTTAATATTTATTATAGTAAAAAATAATGATGTAATAGGGAGAGAAATTATATTATAATTTTTTATTGTGTTAAAATTTTAGATAATAAACATGGTATTTTCGTAGAGCAAGAACCCCAAGCTCCTTAAATATCAACCTGCAACCTTCTTGACATAATGAGCTGCGGCAGCCCGACTGCCCTGCCCGAGGCCCTAGATTATAATTGAAGCTTGGGGTAAAACCCTCGAGAATGAATTGAAAATTTCTCCATACAAATAGGAAATAATTGAGGATGTATTCAATTACAAAGCTAAAATCGTCTTTTCCCCTTACTGCAAACTTGAATTATTGGCCAACCTTATGGCCAAGTTGTGTTTATTTTTGGAATAGGTAAAGAGAGTAATTTTGGAATAGGTCCACGAAATGATTAACCAAACACGGAAATAACAAACTAGGGCACGTAATTACAATTTCCAGCCCGAGACCGAAGAAGGTGTGATATTCAACAACTATCAAATTGCTACTTGGAAAGTATAAATATTAAGAACGTTTGCACATATCCCACCTAAACAGTTGACATGCAAATTAAAGCAGGTGTGAATATATGAGACTGGGCACTCGATTTGATCTGCCACTAGCTTCTCTCTCCTTTACTTTCTCTGTATTATGATGTCTCATGCCTCCCATTCTCTACCGTAGAGCTGCTCTGACGGCCAAAAGGGCCAGTGTCCAGAATCACCAGGAAAAAGGTGAGTCAGCCGGCACAGGCAGGTGCAGGAGCTAGCGAAGGGCCCCCCAAAATAACATCTTCACTTCGTCCTGGGTACGTCTTTTTTTTTTTTTTTGTCCTCGATTAATCAGTGTCCATAGTTTACCCTAACCAGGATCTGCTAGCCCATAGAGGTTACCCTAACCAACTTGTCCACATCTTGAGACGTTTTTTTTCCCCCTTTTCTTTATGGTTTTGTCGGATTTTCTTTTTCTTTTCTGTTTGATTAGTTCATCTATGTTATTTTTCTTTTTTATCAGTTTTTTTATTTATTTCACTTTTCTTTGACTCGTGGCATTAAGCTGAACAGCATGGATTGGATATATTTCATGAGAGTCCAAGGCTAAAATCATAATTTGAAAATGTGGAAAATAGTCCTGATTTAGCCCCTGAATTTCTGTCTGAAGGACTTCACATGATGCACTGCCTGAGGAATGGACCGCCATACTTCAAGGACTTCACATGTACTGCCAGATTAACAGATCACTGCAGTGTATTTATTGCTAACTACATAATAAATGAGAACTTCAAATAAGCCAAGTTTTAAGTCTTATAGAAAACAATTTCTACTAACAATTCCTAAAAGAAATTTCCAAACTCCGTGTTTTCAGTACTTCTATTGGCATCTGTTTTTTAAGTCAGTGTAAATTCTCGTGAGATTAATGAAAAATTTGTTACAATTTTAAAAAAATATTAAAGTTTGTAAAAAGTGATTGAAATTTATAAAAAAAATATCGAAATTATTGAAAAAATTGATTGTCATCGAAAATGAGTTAAAAAAAAATCTTCTATGACAGACAAAAAAAAAACAGGCCCTTAATTTGTCTTCCTTGGACCACATAGCATTGAAGTAAACGTATTTATGTTTTCTGGTGCAGACAAATCTGATGCAGGCAACAATTCAAAGCCTTTCAATTAGCGGAAGTTGGGTCAAAAAAACTCCTGCAAGGAAATCTATCGGTGATGGACTCAACTCGAGTCCGGTTCATCTCATGTCTCATCATGAATTGATGCTTCATTTAAACAGACAAGCTCTGATAAACTTCATCCCCAGGGTTTATCTTGCCCCCTCCCTCCCACCTTTTTCAAGCGGCCAAAAGCCACGTAGCTCCACTTGTCAGTTCCCATATTTCACCCGACGTTATCTAACCTAGTAAATTTCGATTCTCAACTCAAATTTTGACCCCATTTCAGTCAGTCTCGACTCTCAAAAGTGCTGCATCTGCTATGCCTTTTTGTTGTTTGGACTTCTTCTTCTTCATGAGAAGATAAGTCACCTGAAATGGAATTTCGTGGGATAAATAATCCAGCAGTAATAGTTTTACAGAGACGAAGGAAACTTTGAAAGGACTACTGCCACCAACCTGTGGGTTACTTGACCATTTAAAGTCTGCCTTTATTTTCACCGACCGAAGGTTTTACACACTTTAAGGACTCCTATTTATGGCTTACAGAAGCTCATGATGGATTGTTTGAAGTGTGATTGTGGCTTTCCAATTTGTGGGACTTCCACACCAGGGTCATTCTCTTTCAAGTCAAAGAAGGATGGAGCAAGTGAAGCCTACTCCCTTCCCAAAGAAAGTGGGTCACATCTCCAAAGAGTGGTGCGATTTCAAAGGGTCTTTTTCCTTTGGCCACAAGCAATCATTTTACTGCGCCCTTCAATGATACCAACCATGCAAGACGGTAAAGAAGTAAAACAAACCAACCATTCTCGAGTTGGCTATGGGTTACGATACATCTTGGAATTGGGTAAATAAGCGCATAATTTCAGGTTCGATACTCTTCGAAGATTAGATTGATGACTTAAGTAGATGGTTATAGGTTATAGCCTATAGGTGGTCAAGCTAATCTATTGGAAGTTTACAGGTGCATTGAGTGAATTCAATTTGATAGATTTACAGTTAAAAAGATAAACATCTTGGGGGAGTCTCTTAGTGGACTCATAATATATCGTACAGAGACATCACTCGACCTAAAAATTTAAGTTTATAGGTTTGGAACTAACTATGCTATATTAAGTACCCACAATTATAATTTTCCTTTTTAATGCGGGATAACATTTTTATCCTTTTTTGCATCTACAATCAAAATCTTTTCCTAACGTGTGAGTCTATCACCACATTAATTCACTTCCTCGGCGGAAGCCTTTATTTAGAGCTACTTTTCCCTATCTTATTTGTAGACCATATCACACAATACACGCCCCTTGAGTAGAAGTATCCCGATCACACATCTTGGAGTGTCTTTTAGTGAGTTCATAATATAAGTTTGACTCTAATTATACTATATTAACTACCTATACGCCTGTGACTTCTTTCTAATATAATTTTTATTTTACTATCTCACACTTGGGTACGAACTAAAGTCAGTATACAGAGACAATTTCTCTAGGCTGATTCCTCCCGGACGTCATATGCTCGGAATAAACTGGGTTCCTTTGTAGATTGAAAAGCAACTCCACAGGCACTCAGTTCTATATAGTTGTTGGAATCATTGTTGCAGACAATTGTTCTCTGTGCTACTCATCTTCCATAGAGCGGGAAAGGTGATCTCCCAATGAAACTGTTTTCTTGCAAAATACTAGACGTTAAGGAGTCTCTCTAGTCTCTTCTTGACTCTGGCGTATGGACCGGTGTAAGGCGCGTGCGTTACATTTCCCAGCGCATAAGAGTGGGGATGGCAGAGTCTTATCTTAAGCAAAGAAAAAACTTGGGAAATAGGAAAGAAGCCAAAATGCGCTTTCCACCTGGCCACTAAAAGAAGGAATCCAATGACAATGGCCGTCTTTTTAATCTGACTCATAAAATCTCGGGCTATCTATCTAATATTCGTATCGCCGGATGACGACATGAGTATAACTTTTTTTTTAATGTCTTTTAACCTCATGTAATGAATAAGACAACAAGGTTGTAAGTCTAAATAATAATTAAATATTATAATGTTTAATATTTTTTATTTAAAGTTAACTTTATTTTTTTATTTATTTTTAAATTTATTTTTAAATTACTTAAAAAAATCTTATAAAAATTTAGACAGTGATTTTTAAATTTATCCAAAATAATAACAAAACTTCCACTATGGTTCATCACTTCATTAGACGAGTAGGCCCTCATTTTACCATATATTGTGCACCTCGAGTGGAACCAAATTATCTTTTAAGTTATACTAAACTACATAAATTTATTGCCAATATACAATTATGCGTATATTTTGCCATTTTATTGTGGGTTATGGGATATGGCAAAGCTTCATGGTAATTTTTTTTTTGCGGCATAAATAGCATATATATTGAGAACATGATCAATGAGGTTTAAAAACCTCAGGAGTCTCTACAGGGCGTACCAGACATTTCGAAGAGTCAGCGAGCCAACGAGCAGACGGACCAGAAGGCCCTACAAATCCCAACAAGGGGCAGATAAGCCACAGACGACAGGAAAACCACATATGGCAGAAAACTATTATGCCTAAAAACAGGAAATAAGCAAACAGACAAGCCACAACAAGCCGTAAACATAGAGGCAGGCCTAAACGGGCGAAATCGTAACACAAGCCCCGGAAAAGACCGGGGACACTCTGGCCAGAGCGAAACCGGAGGAGGATAGCCATAGTGGGACATGTAGGGCTGGAGCCACACATTCCACACTGGAAGAGAAGAGCAAGATTCGGGTGACGAAGGGGCAGACACGCGCGACCAAGGGCATCGGCGCGTCAGATCCACGCGACATGGATCAACACGCACCACTTGTTGAATGCCGGAGAAGATGAGCTTCGTAGATCTCGACATGCTGAGTCCAACCAGCCGGCACATGCGCGTCAAAAGGAGACGGGAACCACCGAGTGGTGCTTGAAAGCCACCTGCAAGGAAAAACCACCAAACCAAACCACAGCAGACCGGACCATAGAAAAGGAGATGGGAGAGGGAAGAGGTGGAGGGGAAAAGAAAAAAGGAGGGAGATGAAGGAGTCGGAGCTTCCCCTTCGCCGTAAGGACGCTTGATATCGGGGGTAGGCAGACAACGTTTGGTTTTTGAGTTTTCCTTTTTGCAAGCACCATGGTAATTTGTTTGTTATTTCTTTTGCTTTTCACGTTTTGCATCTCTCTAAGTTGCATGTTGGTTTTTTTATCCTGAGCCGAGCTGGCAAGTTAAGGGTTCGTTCGGGTTCGGCTTGATTATCCCCATCACCACAAAATCAACCGCTCATAAGTAAACTTGTCGTTTGCGTGCCAAAATTTTGATTTGGTGTAATAAAATAATCTCTTATACTCCTATCAAATCATATTTTTTCATTACAATAAAACATATATAAAAAATTTAAATAATCTTTCTTCAATTTTTATCAATTCTCATAAACCAAAATTTTGGCCACCATTCTCAAATACCATAATTTTGAAACACCAAAAACAAATCACAAGTCGGTTCCGAAACAGTTTGTTGGGTCACCTGGTTTTTGAACACCCATGCTATCAGGTTTCAAAGTACTCAGACAAAAAAGAAGTTTCAAAGTATCGCAAAGATATATGGCCAACAAGGTGAAAAATCTCTATTAGATTCAAACTTTCCCTTATGATTTTGTGTTCTTATATTACCCCAATAGTGTACAATTTTTTCTTTTAAAAATTGCTTAACTAAGTGCTAATAAAAACTAACACTTGATTACATAGGAGTAGAATAATTTATTTCCCTTTGTTTTTGCCGTCTGTAATTAACTATTTTATATATAAGAAAGGGTTCCTTAACAGAGCCAAAGGCAAACAGAAGACTTTTAGTAAATTCTGCTATTAATTTGTAAACCTAATTAAAGAAATGCTCTGTGCACCAACAGCCTTCTCCATCAACTGTAAACAAGAAATGATCTTCATATCTCCATTTAATTGAAGTCAAAGATATATTCATGCAGCCAGATCAGTAGGAAAGTTGATTTTCTACTCGTTATTATTGACAACTATTCACTTGATCAATAAATGGTTGAAACCAATCTAGATAATAAAAAAAAGAAATATCTTAAAAAAAAAATAAAAACAAGGATTTAAGGATGTATAAGTGTTTAATTTGAAATGGAAAAATAGGTAAATTTGGTACAATAAATATATAAACTCAAAGCACAAAAGTAAGCATCTGAGGTTGCGCACTTGATTCTCCTCACCTCTAGGGGTGAACAAAACCGGACCGCAGACCGGACCGGACCGGAAAAATCCGGTTATCCGGTCCGGTCCGGTCCTCATTTTTAATAAATGCGGTCCGGACCGGACCGGACCGCATTTATTAAAAAAATAAAAATATATATTTTTATATATTTTTAATACAAATTATAAATATAAAACGTTTAATTTTTATCTAAACTAAAACTTAACATTTTTATATACACTTCCCATTTGAAATTAACCTAAAAAAAATTTTGAAAAAATTTTAAAAAATTAAAAAAATTGAAAAAAATTAAGTGGTCCGGACCGGACCGCATTTAGTGAAACCGGACCGGACCGGACCACTTATAAGTGGTCCGGTCCGGTCCTATATTATTTAAGGACCGCAATGCGGTCCGGACTGGAATGCGGTCCGAAAAACCGGACCGCATTCCGGTTGTGCAGCCATACTCACCTCCACAAAAAAAAATTAATGTATCATCAGCAAAGAGCAAATGGGAAATGCACACCCCATTACGACTACCACTCCCCACCTCAAACCCCTTAATAGCATCTCTCCCTACCGCCTCTTTCATCATCCTACTAAAAGCTTCAATGACAATCACAAACAAAAGGGGTGAAAGATGATCACCTTGACGCAAACCTCTAAAACTCCTAAAAAAACCATGATGAGAGCCATTGACCATAACAGAGAATTTAACAGTAGATATACAGAAGGGAATCCACCCACACCACTTCTCATGAAACCAACATCTCCTCAACAAATACTAGAGAAAATCTCAATTTACATGGTTGTAGGCCTTGTGAAGATCAAGTTTGCACATCAGCCCTGGTATATTCGAACGTAATCTCGAATCAATGCACTCATTTGCTATCAAAACTGAATCCAGAATCAGTCAACCTGTCACGAAAGCATTCTGGGAAGACGATATGATTTTCTCAAGAACCATCTTCAACCTATTCGCTAACACATCAATGTTGGAGGACTTTTGCTCCCACTAGAGTTACTTTTTTTGTTTGGGAAGCCACGCATAGAAAAATTCTGACCATTGACAACTTGAAGATGAAGGGAGTGTGCTTGACGGGGTGGTCTTATTTATGCAAGAATGACGGAGAAACGGTTGATCATATTCTTATTCACTGCACCCTAGCAAAAGGATTATGGGCGCATGTGCTGAGTATTCTCAACTACGATTGGGTCATGCCTAGGAGGTTGGTGGATGTCTTGTATTGTTGAAGGCGGAAGTTTGAGAATCCTATCGCCTCGGCCATTTGGAAGATGATCTCGACGTGCATTTGGTGGAGTTTGTGGAGGGAAAGGAACGAGAGATGTTTTAAGGATAAGACCTTGTCTTTGGATCACGTGGGGGGGTTCAATGTTGCATTATGTTTTCTTGTGGGCTACTTCGGTCTTAGGTTCTCCTTTCGAGGGTTTTTCGGATTTTTTTGAGTTTATTAGCTTGTATGCTCTAGTGTTTTCAGTATAATCTCTTGTACTGTAAACTTCTTTCTCGATTAATAAAGTTTAACTTAATTATAAAAAAAAGTGTTTAATTTTAAATGGAAAAAGGCAAATTTGGTACAATAAATAAATAAGTGTTTAAAAAACTATCGAGATGATAAGGATTAAAAAAAACAAGACAAGTACTAGGAAACAAACAAAAGAGAGGGAAAAATGAAAATAGCATGAGAAATTGGAAGTACAGTGGCCCCGACTTCCCCAACCCTACCGTATTTGTTTTTGCCTTGTTGAAGGCAGGCACTACAAATAACCTCCTCCCTCCATGTCTTCAGCTCTTTCATCTCTCTCTCTCTATCTCTATGAGAGCTTAGCTTGAGCTTAATCAGCTTTTGGCTTTTGAAGCACACAAGCGTGAAAGGAGCATATCTCAGCCTCATGGGAAAGTACATTCGCATGGCCAAAACGACAGCAGAGGTCGCGGTCATGGATGTCTCCCAGTCCTCCTTCGGTGTCCGCACTCGCGCCCGTACCCTCGCCCTCCAGAAATCCCCTTCTCTGACCTCCGGCTCCGGCTCCTACCTCCAGCTCCGCAGCCGCCGCCTTGAGAAGACCCCTGTCGTTCTTCCCAGCCATTACTCTGGGGCCAAGCGCCACAAGCAAGGACAGAACAACAGAGAAATCTGTTCGCTGCAGCAGAAGCAAATTCCGGAGGAGGCCAGTTCAAACCCTAATCCTAGCCCTAGGGCGGGGTCGAGGCTGAGAGTCGGCTCCCTGGGCGCCGCGTCCGATGAGCTGGTCTCTCTTGGGCCCAAGTACGACAAGGAGGAGGCCGAGAAGGTTGTGGGTGGTGCAGAAGAAGAGGACATTCAAGAAAAGAAGGAAAAGTGTAGCAACAACAACGGTGACTTCGGGGTTGAGGAAGCTTCGTTCGGAGAGAATGTTTTGGAGTTTGAAGGTAGAGAGAGGTGGGTTTTCTTTTTTGGGGATTCTTTTAGTTTATCTGAAGCCTCTAATTCCAGGGATTTTGCGTTTTTTAGTCTCTGATTGATTGCTGAGAAAACGAGGGAAAATGGAGCAAATTGGGACATGGGATCGAGTGGTTTTTTTTCCTTTCTTTTTTTTTTCCCTGGTCATGAGACGGCACTTCCTGAGGTTCGTTAGTTTTCTTGTTTCTATCCACTTATTTGTGGAATTTTTCTTTGAAAGATTTTTTTTCCACCTATGCGTGGTGTATAGAAATGACGGAAATGGATAGAAAAGATGGATGTTTGAAAATCTTGGGGGTTTCGGGGTTTTTACTGGGTTTGGAAAACCCAACGTTTGTTTGCTGCGAATTCGAACGGCTACAAGTAAGTTATTGGCATTTGAAATTTTGCACTTGAGTGTTTTGGTCTGAATATAGGGGAATTCCTGGTGAATTGGCGAAGCCGTTGTGCAAGCTGTTCCTTTTCGGGTGCAAAACGGAGTGTCAAGGAAAATGCAAGATTCGAATTTTCGTGTTATTTTGATGATTCTCTTTTTCTAAAGCCTCTCTTACTGTTTAGTTCATTGTTTTTTCAATCATTTGCTGTTTTCCTATGACAGTCGCTGTTTGCATGTGAGGAAGGGAAAATATTTAGACCGCCATGGTCGTAAGAAAACATTAACTAGTGTCAATCGAAGTCAGATACTACTTGGCTTAGTTGAAGTATCTAATCTAAGCTTTCTACCCGGATTCTATGGGTGTCTAACGAAATTTACCTTTTCCTTTCAACAATTTTTTGGGCGGTATTGAGATGTACTTCTTGGTATTTACGCGCCTCTTTGATTTTTGGTCTCCAGGTTTTTTATTAGGAGATCATGGTCGAATTTTTCTTTTTCTTCCTTTCTGATTTATGTGTTCTTACGGGGTGCTTTGTAATGGAGGGTTTTTCAGTTTAGTTCTTCGATCTTTTTCCAGTTCCAGTAATATCGTAGGAAGCAAATTCGTTCGACTGTTTGAGGCTAATGGGACTTAAAAAGTTTTCCATTTTTTGAGCTTTATTTCTCTCTCTCTCCCTCTCTTCTTTAGAGTTCAAGTGAGTTTAACTTTGGCTTAGAAAAAAAAGTGAGTTTAATTTTGAAAAATCTTTTAATATTTTCTGTCCTTTTTTTTCTTTAATCTTCTCTCTCTACTGCATGGGAAATGAAAATTTGCATCTGTGGTAGGTGTTAACTTTTGAAAACCTTTCGCTTTTACTGGAAATAGAAAACTGTTGTTTTTGTTCTAGTCCAGTAGTCCTGACTCATCCAAAAGTGCTTTCTATTGATTCACACGGACACGGTTTTGGTTATAGGGTCTTTCAGAACTTGAATCTATCAGTATCAGTTCTCTATTATTACTCACTGTTGCTTTATGAAGTATATAATTTGGGTCGGTGGAGAAGTATCACTGCTGCTGTTTATTTGTCCTTATTTGGTTGTTTACAGTCTCTGTTGTGCTTTTATAATGGCGTCTTTTCTTGTTTCTAGAACTTGGATGATACTGACACATGCCTTCAAAATGAACTATATACTGTATATTATTTCTTCATCTTTGATGTTCTCAAGAGATTGATCCCATTACACTATTCTAGGTAGAAGAAACGAAAGTTTTTTTTTGTTGTCTTCCCTCAGTAGATGCCTCTGCAGTAATATAAAACTGGTGTCATTGTGTACAGATGATATCCTTGATAATAAATATACTGGAGGGAGGAAAAAGAAAAGAACCCGGGGGGTTGATTTATTATTTCTGTTTCTTGTTTTTCCCTCTGCTTGGGCTTCATTTGTTAGACACAAACTATGGACACTGATTGATTTTAAGTACTAATGGACAATCCATTAATTACAATAAGTGCGGTCTTTTCCTAGTTTTTATGTATGGATTTTGATTTCTATTCAGTCTGGTATTACTTTGTTCTTTCCTGAGCTTCTGTGTGGTATTACTTAGCTCATGAGAAAAGAATTTTTAGCTGGAGATTGGTGATTGAAGAATATCAGGGTGGAGAGAAAACAAAAATAAAGTGAAAACTCTTTGGCCTTAATACTTGCTTCAGTGTTTTCTGATGCTATCCCGATTGTGGGGTTCTGTTACAGTTGGGGAGATGTTTGTGGGCTATATCTTTCATACATCTGTCTGGTCGGTGGAAGATGGAAAAAATCAACAGTCAAGATAACAGAAGATACTGTTCATCATGGAATATTTTTTTTTTTTAAGATTTCTGCTTAGTCATAATATGGTTTAGCTTAACTATTGGTGCCCACTTTGTGATACGAGTTACATAACCTCTTGTGTTGTTTTACCTTTTTAATCTTGCCAGGCATAAATTGCTGGTAGTATTATGGTGTTTGAATAGAAATTGATCCTTAATGTCACAGGAGCACTCGGGAATCCACACCTTGCAGTTTGATTAGGGACCCGGACACTGTACAAACCCCCTGTTCTACCACTAGGCCTACTGGCTCAACTGAGGCTAACCGCCGAAACCAAAACACAATGCGGAGGCATATCCCAACAGCACAGGAGATGGATGAGTTTTTTGCTGCTGCCGAAGAAGAGCAGCAGAGACAATTCATTGAGAAGTATGCCTTATATTTATTTCTCCTCGGTTTCAAACAATTCTTAATTGATCTTCTAAGATTCCAACTGCAAGTTTAGTTACATTTCACAAGCCGATATAGCATTGCTGATTGGGTGTTTATCTGCAGGTACAACTTTGATCCTGTTAATGAGAAGCCGCTCCAAGGGCGTTATGAGTGGGTGAAAGTGGACCCTTAGGTGATATTAGTGTTCCATCAGGACTTCTTTTCCTGCACATTCTCGGTTGATCTTGATCTTAGGATATTTGAAGCAGCAGGAATTAGAGTTTTAGTTGGAATGGGTGATGGTGTTATTTCCGTTTTCCATCACCCCTAATTCACTTGTAAAGAAAGAACTAGGACCGTCAAAGATAAGTGTAGACTAATGATCTGTAACATAACAGAGGTATGACGTGAGTTACACAACAAATACAAATCAAAGCCCTTTGTCTAACAGATCATCTGAGATGGGAAGGGAAAAGAGGGTTGTACCTTGTAGGGTGTAGGGTTAGGGTTCAGCCAGCTAGGTTAGTCTATGTGGTACAGAAATTTACTTAGGTTTTCCTTTTTCTTGGTACTGTATTATCCTCCCCCCTTCTTTGTCATTACTTGTACTGATGGAACTTTGAAAAGCTCAATCGAATAAATATGACCCGTTTCCCCCCCCCCCCTCTTAATATTTTATCTTCGTACGCCATATGCATATCTTTGGCCTTGTCTTTTATTTTGTGTTCTGAGGAAGTTTGGCCTCTATGTTTTACACGTGAGACAATGAATCTTTCGGCAGCTTTTACTGCTGCCTGCACTGTTTCTCTGAAGCATGTATCATATCTTGTTGGTTTTCTTAACCTCTTGTGAGGGAGAATGGTGGGTGGTGTTGCTGGTGGAGGTAGTGGGGTAGCATGATGGGTTTTGTGACGTATTGGAAGAATCTTCGTCTCTTGTTATCATGCCTTTTTTGTCAACCTTTATATTTACTCTTTTGTTTTGTTTTTAACCTTTTTTAACGTTTTTAAGTGAAAAATGTATTATCTATTTTCTCAGATAATATGGATTTTAAGTTGAACTGAAACGAACCCCACTCCTGATTTCCTAATGGTTGGACCTTAAAGACCAAAAAAAGGTTGCTTTTTCTTTGGTACCCACTTCTTTTAAACGCCTATCCAGAAAAAAAGCAAGAATAAAAACAAAAGAAAAAAAAGAGGACCCATTGATGGGGAGGCCTCCATTTGTGTGGATGAAACCAAGGGTGTCTTTAGCAGGAAGCAAAGGCAGTGAAAGTAAGGGATTATATGTTTTTCTTTCTCTACTCAAAAAGTTGGAATAAGCAATGTTGACTGCTATCATTCTTTAATAATGGTGGTTGATACCTATTTGTATGTAATCTTGAGGCTATCTTGTTCGCGTTGTGAGTGGCAACCGACGGTGGTTGTAGTGGTGGGTGGGTGGGTGTGATGCTTAAATATTATTGGATGAAACCGAGGAATCTTCAATTTCCAATGAAACCCTTTTTAGTTTTTCCATATCTTTGAGTGCAGATCCTCGTCAAATGTTCAAATGGGCTTTTGATTGATTGCTCACCAATAGACAATAGTAGACTCCAACAACCAAACTGTCTCCCACATGCACGATGATTTTGACTGTCATCGGTAAAAACCAAAATGCAGCGCCTCATTTTCCTCCAACTGTGACTGAAATTACTACTGCTTCCTCTCTTTTGAACACTTGTGGTGGTGTTGACCGTTGGGTGTGTTGGATTGAAGAATGGAAGGACAGGTTGACCCCTTATGCCGCGCATGATTTTGCAGGCTCACCGTTCCGGGAGATTGGTTGTGTCATTATGTGAGCAATTGTGCAGAGCTGCAACAGTACTAAAAAAAACCGGCTCTGTTTCTTTGGGGCCTTTTCAGCATCTCAAGAAAAAACGTTGCGTAAGGCATGACAATAAGAACATCATGTTGCATACAGTCACAGGTGCTTCTCTTGCTGCTATTCAGGTGGTCCTGGGCAGTGGCGTATACAGTATCAAAATTTAAGGGGGTCAAACTTTAAAGGTAAAATGACAAGAATTTGGTTTCCTTCGTAATGCAAAAAATTGTCTTAAAGTTAAAATATAAAAAATTAAAGACTAAAAATATTAAAAATATTAGAATACATGTACCGTACTATACACTGCTACTAAGAGTTGACAATTGCATCCTACGTTTTTGCATCTTCTGAAAATGTTGCAAAATGACTTCGTTCTCAATAGTTTTAAAAACTTCTTACTCAATGTACACTATCATACAATCATTCATCCAATCATCTCTCAACCTATTATGCAAATCACTCTTGATGATCTTTATCGCAGAAAACACTCTTTCATCGGTTGCAGTCGCAATTGGTAAGATCAATGTCAACTATAAGTTGATAAACTAATGAAAATAGAGTATTTTTGACCTCTCATTCTGGATATTAACAACTTATGTCTTGCATACAATTTGTATATAATTTTTTTTCAAAGATTCAGAGCAAGTATCAAGAACATGTTTCACACCAAGAAACATTTCAATCATCTGTCCACGTGTGTTCACATATCTCAAAACCACTGTCATTTGCTCATTTACTGAATTATCTCGAGACTCATCAACCATAAGAGAATAAAATATATCCTCAATTTTTTTAATGATGGCAAGTGTGGTTTGAGCTGCACAAGCACTCGTCATTTCCTTCTGAATTTTTGGAGCAGTCATATGGTTGTTTCCAGGAGCATTAGTGCTAAGTGTCTTAGCAACCTTTTCATCACGTTGGCAAAACACGTTCAAAAGCTCAAGAAAATTGCCCTTCTTTATTGAACTCTCAGACTCGTCATGACCACGAAAGCTAATCATTGCCCTAAAAGATAAAGAATGACATCTTAAACCGTTGTTAAACGAATGCGATAAGCGTTCTCTTGATCGTGTCCGTGTGCAGATAACATGTGCGACACACTTTGTCACTGATTTTCAAGTGTTTCACATTGTCTTCTAGCTTCATTGTGAGCACTATCATGTGCACTATCATGTGCACCAACATGTTCTCCAAAAACTTATACTGCCTTTTTTCCAGTTGCTAAATCTCTTAGATGTAAACTTATCTCCCCCGGACTTCCCTCCTCTAGATCGCCTAATTCTGTGCCGAGTTTTGTTTTCTTGGTTTCAAACTGGCCAAAAAACAATGAAAGAATGACATGTTACCCAAAAAAAACCCTAGGCTTGTATGTTATGGAAATAATCTTAGTTGCGGTTTTAACGCTATATCTATATTTGGTGAAAAAATTTCTCTCTCTCTCCCCCAAATTTTTTTTTTTAAAAAAAAAGAACAGAAATGGTTTCTGCATGCTAATTCTGGGCTCTGAAAGTTTGATTTGTCATTTCATGGCAGTTTACTGAAGCTTTTGCGCGGCCTTGATTGAGAATGATATACACAGCAATTGACAATTTCTACTTAACCGACGAGCAGCTAAAGGACTCCCCGTCTAGGAAAGATGGTATAGATGAGCAACAGAAACTACCCTTCGAATCTATGGTTGTGATCTCATCCAAGAAAGTGGCATCTTGCTTAAACTGTATCCTGAGTGTCCCGTGTTGATTTCTTTCTTTAT
This sequence comes from Myrica gale, assembly GCA_963930655.1. NCBI lineage: Eukaryota > Viridiplantae > Streptophyta > Magnoliopsida > Fagales > Myricaceae > Myrica > Myrica gale. The sequence continues at coordinate 8,341,096 of OZ005616.1, forward strand.
TGTATATGGGGGGGTTGGCCTGGGCCAATGGGGTCGGGCCCCCATAGGCCCAGGCCAACTTATGAATTTAAAAAAAAAAACTAAATGAAACAAAAATTTGGGGATGCATCCGCCACTGGTCCTATCAAACAAACAGAGGAACTGTGAGAGGGGAGCCTATGATTGTTGACAAATTTATTCAGAAAACAAAGTGCAGTTCACGGTTGAACCTAAGGATACCCCACGACGGAACTTCTTGTCATTTGTTTGAATTTTGTCTTTGGTATAGAGAGTAGAGATATACAAGACTCAAAACACAAATAAAATAATTCAAAATTACAAAAACTAATTGGAAATTTAAAAAAAAAACTGTAAAACTAAAATCTAATATTAACAAAGTCCAGCTTGTCGAGACGGAGAATACCTCTTATATTATAAGACAGAGTAGTGTAGAGTTGGGGGGATGGGGCTCCTTCACACTAATCTCAGAATTAGGCACCAGAGTTTAGTTCCTTTGCTGATACTAAATTCTGGAGCGAACCATCTCAGGATTATTTGGTCAATCGCTTCTTGACCGGATGAATTTAGTAACAAGTTGGTCGACCGTGTTTGAGCGCCAGTTAGGAGTATGAAGAAAAAAGATTTTTAAAAAAAATGCTAGAGCAATTTCTAATCCTAAATTCTCAACACAAGTACAAATCTTACAGATTGTGTAAATTTTAAATAGAAGTCATTTTCAGTACAAAAGCATAAAGAAAACTTTTAGTTCTCTTCTTCTAGTTGCTCAGAAAATTAAACTCCGGCGACCAAGATTATGCGCAAGTCACCCTGAATGACTACTGGCATAATTCCCCTTCGGTTATCGATCAAGTTTCTTAAAGACCATGAAACGAAGTCTCACCCTACCTGAACAAACGGTAATACTGAATCACGTGATATATTCTGAAAGTTAAGGATGCTGTGATTCTTCATAAACTGTCATGGATGACACATAACCTTAACTGTTGGTTTCATCCATTTATTCACCATTTTTTATCGTTTATTGGTTGTCCTCGCTTGAAATGCTTTCCTTACCAAATAAGCTCCATCTTTTTTTTTTCTTTTCGCGCGGTTCTGTATGCTGATGAAGATGATATGTTCATATGAAGATGAGCATTGCTCAAAATCCTTTTAATATCAATAGAGTTGTTATTTCCTTGTGATTTTGCAATACAAACTTGATGAATGAACATGTGAAACTTGCTTTCTAACAACACTTTGTATGCCTCTCCTGTAATAATCACTACCAAAACCTCATGCATATCATGCTGAAACAATGAAGCTAAAAAATGAGAAGGGAAGTAAGGAAATCCCCGAGTTTGGGAACAAATAGCTTGTTAATTCCATAAACATATTGCGTATATAGAAGTAACTTCAGAAATTTTAATGCATAGTGTTGCATAATTTTGAGTGGTTCCCCTTTGCAGGAGAATGATGGACACTTACCACAAGTAACTACTCTAATTAAATATTAATTATAGGCTCATTATGACGAGCACCAAGTTTCGTAACAATCTGATATCAACGACTGTCAATTTTCTTAATATCTGGAATACTTCACAAAGTTTTATATTTAAGATGTAAAACTAATAATGTGCTGGCAACTATTAATCTTTCCGTGGCAGAAGAGTATATTATGGGATGACTTTTTGGCGAATACTGAATAGAGCTAATTGTTTTTCAAATTGGATGGTCAAATTCAGAAAGAGATAAACATAGCAGGTGAATTCTACAGTAAGGTCTACATTACTAGTAATTAATATGGGCATTATTTAATATTGTAGGTCGACTTGCATATTATATATATCTCTTTGAATTGTATCATTCAATTCTAACAGTAAATTAGAGACACTCTAAATCTTTTTGGCATGATTTTACACCTTTTAGTGTTAGATATTGTTGTACTTGTTTTCATCATGTGTTTTGGGAGGGTCTTAGCCGAGGGTACCATTGAGATTTTAGCCTACAACCTTGGTAGTTATTTAAATAAAGTGAGCTTTTCTGTTTTCCTGGGGTTCAACATGTGAAAGCCTTAAGTTGAATTTGAAAATTCTCATCCATTTCTTGACGTTCAAGGAGGAACGTCCAATAGGTGTGCGGATGCATTGAACGGAGCATATGTATGATTCTAAAAATTATGTTACACAAATTCTTTAATTATACCAATACTGGATCAGATCCAGCTCAAACTAATTTGGGCTGAGTAGACATAATCACATTTGCGTCAAGATCCAACAACGATTAGGCTCATATCGCATTAAGCCCAGAAGAAGGAATCATGACATGTCTCATGGGCAGTTATAAAACAACTTATAACGTGTAGTAACTTCACGATCCCAACATTACCGTGATCAAAGCAAGTACCCGTTAATGAGACGTGTGAGGAGTATATCGTGGGACACAACGTTACAAGGATTAGATTCCCGCCAAAAGGGAACTATGAAAACATGAAAGAAACGCTATAAAAGGAGAAGACGATAATTGGAAAAGGTAAGTAATTCTAGAGCAATTGAATAGTGAAATTTATATAAGACAAAAGACTGACTTAAGCATCGAAGCTGCCTTACTCCGGTGTATGGGGTCATTTCTTATTTTTACAGAATGAGTTACACGAAGATCGAGACACATTTACTCTGACATGTTTACCATAAATCAACTGATTCGTCATTCTTAAAACTACTCGTATTGAAAATCAATCAATAAAAATCAGGCAATCGATAATAAAGAAAAACAAAGACCACAAATATTTGTTTGAATTTCTTGAAGAAACACCATAGAACGACACATATTTATAAACAAAAATCAAATTGGACTCTGTAACTTTTAATTTTTCTAATTACGGCTCATAAGTTTTAAAAAGAATCAATCATCGCTCTCCATTCGATTTGACCATTAGATCAAATGGAAGTGATGTGGATTGACCAAAATCCTCTCCAAAAAAATATAAAAACGAAATAAATTTTTTTATATGTTTTGGGGTAATGTCATAATATGCCCCCTAGGCCAAAATTAATCTCGCCCCCCTTAAGTTTCAAAACGGTGCTTTTTGTCGTTTATGTTTCGAACATATCAATCATCGCCTTTCGTCTGAAATTACCATTAAACAACATGCAAAATAGTAGAAATGCTCCTCCAAGAAAAAAAATACTAAAAATATTTTAAAATAAAAAATAATATAGAAATTTTTTAAATAAAAATATAGAAACTATATTTCAATAATCTATTTATTTTTATTCTATTTTATTAAAAAAATATGTCTTTGAGGGACATTTCAGTCATTTTGTATATTTATCTGTTTGACGAGAATTGATCATATTCGAAAGATAAGGGGCGCAAATCGTAATTTTGGTACTTAGGGGGTGACATTGATTTTGACCTATAATTAAGGGGCACATTACCCCTTCTTATTTAGAAAATATTACTTTTTTATATTTAAATTTTTCAATATTTTTAGTAATTGATTCAAATATTTTACCATTATTCTCTTTTCTGATCTCCTATATATCCACGTAATAAAATAAACATAAGAATGATGCTTCCTCGGAGTGCTTTTAATGTCTATCAAGAGAACCAAATTTCCTAAATAATTTGGTATCATTGTCTTTCCCCTCTAAATATCTTTTCTTAGTGGAAATCCGTAGATAGTAATTATTCTTGTCATTTGCTGGGAAAAACAGCAGAGAACAAATTCTATTTTACCACCTTCCCGGTTAGTACAAAAATGCTTCATGTGATACATAAATTACATTTACTTGATGGACATAATCCTCCCAAAAAAGGCCAAACTAAACCCATTCATTATATATGATCAAGCTTACAATGATCAAAATATTGTAGATGTGAAATTATAGGGATTAAGACCGCGTAAAATTACTATCAAATTTTCTTCTCATTCTCTGTCAAATGAGCTATTGGAACCTTGAGATCGAAGCAAAAACTCTTTTTTGGGTAACTGATAAATATATTTATTTCCAAAATGCTATACCAAAATGGGCCTAGCCCAGGAATAAAAGAAACCTAATGCTAAAAACTAGAACAAAAGACCTCAAAATAGGTGTAACTCATCCAAAAGAAACCTATGCCCTCAAAGAGTATAAATATAATCTTAGAAAAAGAAAACTAAACCCACAAAATTGGTTGTTTTCGCATCTAACCGTAGATTTTACTACTGGGTTGGTTTGTTTTGCCTTGGGTTCTAGCTTACAAATAGAGAAAATATCTTATAAAACTTGGCCTTGGAATAACGTGATGTTTTTCTGTTTCGCTGGGCAAACATAGTGATGCATTGAAGTTTCATTTGAACTTTTTCGTTGGTTTCTTGACAATAATGGAGAAGCCAATACATAATGAAAATCAATGAGTGAAAATCATACTCTTGATAATTAATAAAAAGGTTAAAATACAAATTTTCCTCCGTCAATTTTACACCCTTCTAAAACAGTCTCCATATGCAATCCTCAAGTTTTCCATTTTGTCAAAAAAAAATCCTTTTGATAATTTTAAATCTAGTCAACGACCAATCAGATTCTGGATACGTTTACATGACCCGACCAATCAAGTGATTGTACTTGAGTTTCATAAAACCGTGCGATTTTCCCAATCTAAGGTTGTGTTTGAGTGATAAAATTTTGGGAAAGATAAAATTTTAAGATATTGAATTCGGTGAAAAAGTGAAAAGAGATTATTTTTTATATTTATTTTAGTAAAAGTAATAATGTGATGGAGAGATTATATTGTAATTTTTTATTATGTTAAAATTTTAGAAAGGGTAAAATTTTGTTTAACAAACGCAGCCTAAATAAAGTAAGTTTTACATGAAGACTTGACTCATTCACTATTCTTAAAAAAAAAAATAGAGAAATCAGAAACAAGTCAAGATGATAAGTCAGATCAACCTCGTGACATGGAGTATGAGGAAAAAAAATTAAATAGAAACGTACAAATCATCTATCACCAGAGTTTTATCACGAGGTATACTCGAAAGGTTGAGGAGGCTGTGGTTCCTCATCAACTGCCATGGATGATGCAGAACCTTGCTGTCCTGTTGCTGCTCCACCAGCAGGAGATGCAGCAGTTGCCAGCGTGTCTGTAAGGGAGAGCACCTCAGGTTCAGTAGGACGCAAGTCTCTAAGAAGAACAAAGCCAGAAGGTGCCAACTTCACTGGCACATATCTGCTTTCTTCCAGAAATTTGATGCACTTTTCCTGAGCAGGAACTACCCTGGCAGGGTTGGTCAGAATCTCATAAGAAGGTTCAGCCTCAGATTTCTTCTCTGGCGAGCCATCAACCTGCCATACAGATAGGAAAATAGTAACTACGATATGCAAAAAACTGACAAATTGCTCAAGTAATTCGGGCTGGTCCAAGATCATTTGCTTCTGTTTTCCACTAGGGATCTTTTGACCTCAGGAACCTAGTTCTATTTATTTAGATCTAAATTTCTAGACTCAAAGGGAAACAACTCTAACCCCAAGCCCCAATGGATAGCGAAGCATGAATACTGAAACAGCTTTAACTGCCAATGGGCCATATATAACAAAACTACACATCTTACATAAAAGGTCCTATAGAGGTTTTTACTCCTAAGTTAAAAAATTCGACAATAAAAAAGGAAATGGCAATGAAGCAGTCGGCCATAACTACCTGCATAGAGTCCCCATCCTTCTCTCCAGATGATTTTCCTTTCCCACTATTTTGACTAACAGATGAAGACTCTGCCCCAGCTGCCTTTTCAGCAGTAGCCTTCTGATCAGCTTCTTTCTTCGCCCTTGCTTTGGCCTTTGCTGAGGTTGACAGAACTGCAGTGGGCAGTTTCACAGCCGAGATAATCGTGGGTGGAGTTGTTGGCTTAGGATACTCGAAAAGTGATGGTTTTGCATGCGACAAGAACTCAAACTTCGGCACTTTCAAATCATAATTCAGTCCAATAAAAGCAGTGGGTGAGAATGCCAAGCTTACGAAGTAAATAAGTGGATACCAGTACCAAAACTGGCTGAAAACTGCTAGACCAACAACTGCAGTCACTTTATCATGTTTTGTCTTTGAAAGCAACCTTATGGTCACATTCCTTCCACCTGCATCAAGAATTCCTGAAGCCAAGATTGCACCCATCTTGCTCATGGTGTCTTCATGCTTATCCAGAATTATTTTCTCCAATTGTCGCCTAGAATTATCAAGAAATCAGAAAGCATAATAAGACAACAAATGTTTGAAAAAAAAAAAAATTGTAAAAAATAGTAACATCATACCTGAAAGTTCCAACACGAGAATCACTGGCTTCACTAATCTGGACCATAACCATAGCCATTGCAATAAGGGCACCTTGACGAACAAAATCAACAACATCTGAAGTCAAAGGCTCTAGCAAAGATATAGCCTCGCTCAGGCCAGTACCAGCACAGGAAATGCCCACAGCAAGAGCCGCACCATATCGAACGTGAGGGTTGTAAGACTCAGACAGCAAGGAGACAATTCGAGGAGTCTGCAGTTTGAATGAGCAGTGAGATCCTCAACAAACTTGTCCAAATAACTTGCTATCAATTAAAAATAACCCAAAACACAAGTATAATTGAAAACAAAAAGACGAGAAGACAGAAAAAAGGGCTGAAAAGCTGTTCATAGAGAAGGGGAAAATTTGCATCATGTTGCACTGACAATCACACCACTCCAACAAAAAAAAAAGTTCAGGCAGCATAGCAACCGGAGAATCAAGAAAGCACCAACCTGCTCTGGCTCAGAGTACAGGACAAACCCAAGTGCTAGAACAGCAGTCCTCCGGACATCATCACTCACATCCGATACAGCAAAGTGGAGCAGTTGTCGAATGGCCTTGTTGTTCGCTGTTCCCCTATAGGCCAACGCCAATGCATACATACCACCATACCGTAATATAGGATCCTGATCACGAGTCATCTGCTCAATAAGTGTGTCTGCTTCTTCTTCTCTTCCATATACTGTAAGGGCTATTCCCAATGCTAAACCCCTGAATCATACAGTTACCACATAAACCACGGTGAAAATCACATACAGAGAAGCCTGAGTCCCATGACCAGATGATAAAATCTAACTTTACCGTATGATCTTCTCATGTTGTGTCTCATGTGCGTAAGTAAGCATCTCACTTGCCTTCTCACTCGCAGTTCCAACCATGAGTAAGCCCATACTGATGCCAGCAGCTTCACCAGCAACAGCACTGTCAGTGTAGAGAACATTTTTAATGTCATCATAAATATCCTCATCAGCTGTTCCTAGAGCTGCCAAACCAAGACCTAAGCATGCACCATGTTGGATAACCTGCACCAACAAACCCAATATAAACTCTGTTGACTATGAATAAATTCCTTCGATCAGAGAAAATGAGACCATTGTTTCAAAAGAGTACCTCCACATTAGTACTACGCAGGCTATCACGAAGGAATTGTTTGATGCCCTCACCATGATTGGCATGAATAAGACCCAGAGCATAGAGAGCTCCACCTTCTGAGTATGGACTGCCACCGCCACCAGCCCCACCCTGAGGCAAGTAAGGTGCCATCAGTGACCTCCCCTGTTGTAAGTGACCTCTGTGAATGACACCAAGACCGGCAGTCGCACTAAACTTGGCCCAATTTGTGGCTCTGCTCAACCAGTCCTGGACATATAAAAAATCCACTATGATAAGTATACATTACAAATAACAAATAGAGTCCAAACACAAAAATGCAAGACAAAAAGTTAAGTCTGACTCACTAGGTTCTCCCTCAAAAACGTATCCACAGTTGTTCCAGCGTGCATAATTGCATTAGCGTAAATTGTTGCACTATGACAGACACTATTTCTCATCTCCACAGACTGTTTTATTGTCTTAAGGATAAGAAGATCCGATCTGCAAGTAAATTGAGGTCAATCGAGTAAGGACCTAATCGATACAAATTTCCAAGAGACAGAAACAGATTTTGCAAACTAAGAAATGAAAAGGACAACAAGCAACTGCCTTACTTGTTATGACTGTACAAAAATTGAAGAGTCAACTGTATTGATGTCTCTCCTGCCAAAATTCCCTTGATTTTGGTCAACCTCTCAGCATATAATGCTTCGGCTGGATCAATTTCACACACATTCAAATTAGAAGCAGCACTCCCATCAGTCATTTGAACATCCTCTGTAGCAGCAGAAGTTTCATTTTGAGAAGAATCGGGTTCAACAGATCCTGGCTGCACTGGTTCCAAAGGTTGTGTCTTGGGAATCGAAAGGCGATCTCTCACATTTAAGAGAAATGCTTGGTGCTCATTTTCAACAAGATCAAAGGCTATTTGAAATGCCAACAGAGCTTCATCCTTATTTTCAGAGCGTATAAGCTTTTCCAAGATACTTGCAACAGCTTCAGGTTCATCCAAGAACATGAGACACTGACATATACTCAAATAATCAGGAGAAGGCAGCTTTTGATACACTTGAACAAGGAGACGAAGTACCTGTAGTAACACACAACAAGGATCAACGTCAGTCCCACGTCCCACTGGACCAAGAATAGGGAGATCCAATTACGAGGGCAGCAATACCAGCTATAAATATCCAGTGAGCTAGCACAGCAATCTACTTACCTCACTTCGATATTCTCTAAGATTAACAAAGGAATGTGAGACATTAATGCAATAAGATAAAGTCCCTTGAACATTATCACTCTTCGTGATTGCTTCCTCAAGTTTATCCAATCTCCGGCATTCAATTGCAATGCCCATAGCTTGTGGATATTTTCCATCAGCGATGCACCTAAATGAATAAATTGTAAGATAGCTTAGGGACCTGAGGTAATATATTTAATTGGGGGAACGCCTAGTAAAGGTTTACATACTTATCCAACATTCTCTCCACAATTGCTTCCAATCTAGGGTCCACCTTTGCAGCTTCATCATTTGATTCTGCTGCCTTATTCTTAAGATTGGCATATTCATCTATAGCTTTTGCTGTGAATATGAGCAAAGATAAGGAATAAAAAAATATTTAATATAATTTTTGTGAACTAACATATATTGTTTCCACTGATAAAGAAACTTGAATTCAAAGATATTGAATGTCATTGTAAACTATTAAGTTAAGATTTGACATTTACATTCAACGTGGGCACTCTTACCAAGAAGTGTATGGACGTAATCAGAATCTTCAGACACGTCAAACAAAGAACCAGCTCCAAGAGCATATGATAAAGCATCATTAAGCTCACTCAAGTAATAGAAGACCTGGGGAAAAAAGAATAGATGTAAACTAGCATGAAATATATTAGCCTAACTGCTAGTCCACAATGTTTTGATCACAATAGTAAGTCAAAAAGGAAATTGCACCTACCAAATTTGAAACAGTTGAAGACTTCCCAATCTTTTTCTCAACCCATTGTATCAGAACCAAAGGATCTCATATTTTAGAAAACAGATTTTGAAAAAGTAACAAGACCAGCTGTTTGAAGCAAAGACAGCATACTAGCTAGCAACTTACGCAAGAAGTCAAGAGGATGCTGATATTTATATTGGAAAAGGCAGATAGAGAGAGAGAGAGAGCAAAAAGTTTCTACCTTTGACACAAGCAGTGCGGCAAGTTGCCTTTGATGTTGATCAAATTCTTCATCTTCATACAAACTTTCTCTGCATTAAAAGCGCCATAAACTGTCATTTCAGTAAAATAAAATTGGTACCCCTATTATGCCAGAAGAACAAAACGCTTATTGCTATTACACACACTGAAAAGCTGTCTCAATTGGTTTTTGGAATCCTTCTTAGCTCCATTAGTGTAAAAAACACCAGAATTAGGCCAAACATAGTTGGCAGCCAGAGAAAAAATGCATGCTTGAAGATGATTTATCATATTAAGACCCATTCAAGAGTTAAACAGGTAAAACCTACTGCAACATTCTTGCCGGAGAACAGATAAACTCAGTCAGAATATACTCACGAAAAAATCCATTACAACTGCATTCAAGGTCTAAACAACTAGCGCAGAAGAATACATTCATCTTTTTCATATCATGGTGTGATATTAAAATTTAATCAGAACTTCAAATTTTTTGAGTTTGATGTTAAAACTCAGCATAATTGTTAAAAGAATCTCCAATGCAGTATATCCCTAAAAAAAACAATGAGTAATGATCAAGATCATGGTTCAAGAATTTGATTTGGCAGCATATCCATAAAACTTGCTGTCTCAAATCCAATATAAGTTCATAGGGAAATAGAACAAATGGTGTTTCAGAGCACTGGACCATCACTATTACTACACTACACTTACAGATGAAATCCGTCCTCAAGTTTATCTTTTTCTTTTCTTTTAACTATTTTTTTTAGCTCCACTAAGTTACTTCTAATTTCCTTCTGCATAAATATCCAAGATTGAAAATGCTTTATAAGCATCACACACATGCTTATAGATGCATGTACTAAGCGCAAACAAAGAAAAAACTTAGTGGAAATTTATCATTTGGAAGTGGCAAAATTACACCAACTACAACAGTCTGGAAATTTAAACAACTGCCATGGAACCATAAGTTGATTTTCTTATTTACTTCAATAAAACTTGATGGGCTTAGGCATAGCAGCTTCCATTGCTATATACATTGGCAAAGTTACATTCTGGAACCCAGACGGTTGTTCTGCTGCCAATAAATTACCACACATCACTTACTGCAAACATAGCGTGACTCGGCCAGGAACCTCCTGTATGTTTAGGTCTGAAAACATAATAAGATCCCTTGTATTGATGTTGATAATAGAGTCTTACCCTATGCCCATTTCCCCAATTCTTTACCCCACTAAAGAACCAAGAAAGATGGCAAGGACAAAAAAAGTATTCTCCTTCACCGGAACCGCAAGCTGGAATTAAAGTAAGCACTCTATAGCGGAACTAACAAAATCTTAGAAATAGATGAAAGCCTCTGCTTTCTTTCCTCTTGCACAAGTGTAAAGAAAACAATGTCAAACCATTTTAGGTGTCATATCTTTCTCCCTCAATTTCTCTGCTAACAAACAGATCAAGCGAAACCAGAAACGAAGCCCTAGTGAAAAGAAAGGGAGCAATCACGCAAACTTTTCAGAGAACAAGAGAGTACATGACAGGAACGCTGGTGGAGATCTCGGGCCAAAAGTTGTCGACCAGATTGTTGAGGTTGGAGAGCGCGTGGAGCTTGAGGGACGGGTGCGTCTCGTTCAGCATCGCCAGTAGCCCACCAGCCGAGCTCACCATTGTAACCGCCATGGTCGGCACCGCTGAAACGCTCGGAATTTATCCTGAAGAAATTGAAGAAAAATTGGATCTCCGAACCCTAGTCTATCTGAGAAGACGAGAGAGAGAGAGAGAGTGTAGAGCTGGAGCGAATGAGAAAGAACGGAATAATTTTGTTTATAGTTTGAATCAACTTACGCAACAAGTCAAGAGGATGCTGATATTAATATTGAAATAAAAAAAATTGGGGATGATTTTATAAAAATTTGTAAGATTTTTAACGATTTTGATACATATTCATGTATATTGAAGTTTTATGGTTTTTTATATAAAAGTTAATGAAAATTTTAAAGATATTTAATTTTTATTAGAGTTTTAAATAAAATATAGAATGATTTAATGTAATTTTTTAATAAAAATTATTAAATATTGGCGAAAAAAGTATAGAGAGAACAAAAAAAATTAATTTTTTAAAAAATATATTAAATTTTATGTGAAAAGTCGTTAGAATTTGTGTTAAATGTATTGATGTTTATGTATGTTTTAGATATTAGTTTTGTGAACTTGTTGCATTCATTTTATTTTAGAATATTTTTGCAAAATGAACATGTCCTTAGCTCTAGCAAGAACAAGAGGAGAGAGTTGATAGAAAGAAAGACGTCCTGATTTTGCTTTAATAAAATAAGTGTTTGCAAAGACAAAATATTAAGAAATATGGATAAATACACTTTGCCCCTTGTCTTTGGAGTCAATTACACTTTGCACCCCAATATTTTTATTTTTAATATATTGGACCCATTATCTTTCACATTTTTCCAATAAGGACCTCGTACTCGATTTGGCCTTCTAAATCGACGGATTTCGTCAACACGTGAATCGGTCGACCGTTACAAAGGTAACGTGAGAGACATAACGAGTCGGTCGACCGCTTCGTGTAGCGGTCGACCGGTGCATGTGTTGACGAAATCCGTCAATTTAGAAGGTAAATTGGGTACGAGGTCCATATTGGAAAAATGTGGAACATAATGAGTCTAATGTATCAAAAATAAAACATCGGGGTGCAAAGTGTAAATGACCTCAAAGACAAGGGAGCAAAGTGTATTTATCCCTGAGAAATATTTCACTCCATCCAAAATTTTTAAATGCAAATATAACTAACTCAAAAGTTTAATTAAGAAAACAAAAAATAAAAAACTTCACAATTATTTTTATTTCTAAATCAAATCATCTTCTATTATAATAAACATAAAAATTCACTCAAATCATTTATATTTTCATTTTTTTACCCACACTTAAAATTCTATTTTCACTAATTTTTTCTCAAAATTTCTAAAAAATCTCGATTTGCAAACATTACATTATGGCAGCAACTCTAGACTTTTTAGCTTATTATATAAACTAAATAAAAACTCTTGACTTTTCATTTCCATTCGTTAGATAATAGAATCTCTCACTTTCCAAAAATTTAGTTTGCAAAAACTCAGGAGATGATCATTTTCACAATTATTCTAGAATACAAATGTATTCACAAAACCAACATCCAAAATTTAAAAAATGTATATACAAATTCCAATGCACTTTACACAATCTCCAATAAATTTTCGCACAAGCTTCATTACTTTTTTTTAAAAGAATTATAACAAATTTTTTCTCTCTATAACTTTTTCACCTATCTTTAATATTTTTATTAAACAATTACATCAAATCATTTATCTCTATTCCTTTACAAAAAAAAATATAAAACTCAAATTTATATAAATATTCATAATTATACCAAAATCCTATATTTTTTAACAAAACGAACACCCTTTAGTTTTATTTAGGATTTGTTCATAAAAGGGCCGAAACATATTGGACGACTAAAACCAACCAAAATTGACTAAGCTCGGCTAGTTTTGGAGAGCCCCAATTTAGTTGTTGACCCAAAAAATTACCTAACCGACTAGGGGTGCGTTTGGCATAAAAAAAATTCACAAAATTTTACACACTCACAATAAAATATTACAATATAATCTCTCTCTCTCTCACATCAAATCATAACTTTTCAATACAAAAAATATAAAAAAACTACATCTCTCTTCATTTTTTCACTAAACTCAATATCTAAAATTTTAACAACATAAAAATTTTACAACACAAACCCACTCGGTCTTTTGGTGCTCGATTTTTAGGCCTCAGTGGATCAAGACCGAACAAAACCAAGCCCATCCCTTCCCAAACATAAAACATAATCCCCTTCCCCCATATGACTGTTCAAATCCTATAGAGGTGGCGATTATGGTGCCAATTATGACAATCACCATCACCCAGACAGTCGTTATGCTGCCAATAAATTGCCACACATCACTTACTGCAAACATAGCATGACTCAACTAGGAACCTCCTGTTTGTTTAGGTCTGAATACATAATAAGATCCCTTGTATTGAGTTCGCTGGAAATAGAATCTCTTGATTTTCCATTTCACTTTCCAAAAATCTTAGTTTGCAAGCACTTATTTTATTCAGGATTGTTCACGAATGGGCGAAACAAGTGGGACGATCAAACCAACCGAAAGTGATTGGGCATAGCTAGTTTTGGAGAGGTTCGATTTGACTGTTCACCCAAAAAATCACCTAATCGACTTAAGTCACTTCGATGCTCGATTTTTAGTTCTCAGTGGATCAAGACCAAACAAAACCAAGCCCAACCCTTCTCGAACAGAAAACATAACCCTCCGTCCACAAAAAAAAAATTGACTCCGAATCTCCCTCTCTCCACCTCTTTGCGATTAGGTTTTTTTCCCTCCCCTTCTCAGTCGCTACACCTCTATCCCCCTTATATTTGTCACCATGCCTCTCTCCTTTTATCTCTTTATAGCCGCCACCCCTCTCTCCTTTATCTTTTTATAGTCGCCATCCCTCTCCCTCGACACTTCTCTCTCTCTCTCTATCTATCTATCTATCTATCTATCTATCTATCTATCTATCTATCTATCTATCTCTTGCTCACTCACGCTCATTTTTCTCTCTTGCGATTGTGGTTCTGGGTTGTTTAGATTGTTGTGATTAGGGTTTTTGGTTGTTCCAATTGGAAAAAATTTAAGTTACTTTCATTGTATGTCATGGTGACCAAATCAACTGAAGGCACCAAGATTCGACTTCAGCTAGAGTCTTGACTAGGTGGTCAACCCCTCATTTCAAGAAATCGACCTCCTTGGTTAGGAGGTTGGCGATGGGTCTAAATCGAACTGACGGAATCGGTTTTCACCTTTAGTTTTATTACCCAGGGAAAATAAGAATTTTTGTTAAAATTCACTTAATTAAAAAATTCTCAATCCTAAACATAATTTACTCAAATTTTTTGAAAATGGATTTTTCACTTTTTTCGGTTTTCAAACTCACAATAATTTCTATATTTATTTTAATTCTAAAATTTAAATAGTAAAACTTAAAAACGGTTTCTCTCCCTATCAATTCATGTTTTTCCATCACAATAAATATAAAACAATTTCACTCAAATCATTTATATCTTCACTTTTTCACCAACTCTTATAAAACTCCAAAACTTTACACAATCTCCCAAACATATTTCAAATTTTTTACTAATTTTTCACAAAATCCAATAAAACTTCAATCTACATGAATTTTCAAACCACCACCAAAATTTTCTAAAAATTGGAATGCAAACACGACCCGAATCTCACCCTAAGCCTTACTAGCGGGGATGTTTGAGCCCCAAATAATTGGGGTCAATTATTTAGGGTTAATATTAAAAAAGTCATCACATAATTTGTTATTATTATAATATTTATTAAAAATCTTCTCTCTTCATTTTTCACCAACTCTCATAAAATATTTTTACTTTATAATATTTCATGAACCTCAATACTCAAAATTTCAACCCTCAAACATCCATATATTCGAGTGTTTCTGAACCCGCGCGCCTAATATTCGTTTAGGACGTTATATACTCCCATATTGTCACATGATATCCCACACTACAAGTGGGTCGAAGCTATGACTCCAGTGCGAATCTTTCTTCTTCTTATTCTTTTTTTAAAAATATTAAAAAAGTTTTCGTTTTGGTTTTTGCTGTATCTGCACTATAAGTTTTAACTGTAATGGTAGATCAGAACTATATTTTGACTATGCATGTTTTCTTTTTCCATAATTCATTCGATTAAATTTGCTATTCTATTGATAATATTAATTTGACCTTATTAAGTGACAATCATCTTGTGCTTAATTTCTCGCGTTTTGATTTTAAGATCTAATTATTAATTTGACCTTATTACAACTTTTACCCAATCGAAGACCTCAAGTGATATACGCCGATGTAAATTTGAGACTCAATTTTAACATTTTTTATTATAAATTCAATACTCGTACCAATTATTGTTAATTAATTTTTCCCTAGCAAAAATTTATAACATAGAGCTATGTCATAGAATAATAATTAACCATTTTTTTTGACAATTAATAAATTGTGAAATTTTAGTAGATGTTCTCTCTTTCTTTTGTGTGTGCAGATGCTTCCCTTATAATAAAAAGATTAAAGTAAATCCAATGGTTGATATAAAATAATGCAAAAATATCACGAAAATGTTTGTTATTCCCCATTTTTTTTGTGCAATATGATAGGATCTCAATGCGAAAAGGTTAACCTAAACATATAAATAATGGCATTGAAAGTGACCAAAACAAAATTAAATTATAGAATTTTTTTAAAAAAACTCATATCAAAATATTTAAAGAATCACACATTCTTGTATCCTCTATAGAAAGTCTTCAAAAGTGCAGATTTTGGTAGACATGCATGCCACTTGCGACAAGCTCTCGTGGCGACCAGGGAAGGATTGGGAGGAGAAGAGGCAAAATGGGGTGGATTTTGATTAGTTGAGAGTTATGAGTCGGAGTTAAATGATTGTAAATCTTACGAGTCATTCTGATGGCCGTGATGATGCTGGTTTGGCTGGAAATTTGGAGTTCATAGTTTAGGTGATGTTCGGTTAGTGTGTGTTTTAAGAATTTTTAGTGTTTTGAGATTTTTTTAGATGATGTTAACTTTATTGGTATGCGTGCTGCAATTGTTTTTGGATAATGTTAAAAAACATGCTCAATTTGTTATTCTCAAAATTCAAAAAATTCTTAAAATGCAAAGTAAACAAACATGTTCTAAAGATTTTGAAAGATGTAGTGAGGGACCAAGCCAGGAAGGTACTATTGGGGACCAATTGTATAGAGTCATATTTTGAAGATCCAACATGAATAAAATAAAAAATTATCAAAACAACCATAAAAGGCTAAAAAAACAAGCGTAATCAACTCACCAGCAGTAAAATGTTTGAATTGAGTCATAATTATCAAGCTGATGGTTGGATATTGAAATTTTTGTTTACCTTATTTGTTTGAAATATAAAATTGTGCTTTTATTTTTTCTTTCTAGTCAAAAAGTGAAATTTTCTAGAAAGAAAATTTCTATCTTCCTCCATTCTCTCTCCATCTTCATTCTTACCTCCATTTTCTTCCTCTCAGCTCAAAACTTTCCCCTCCTCTCCATTTTCCTCTCCCATTTTCTCTCCCTTTTCCGTTGTCTATTAGCACCATAACGTCGGTCCCGACCTCTTTCTCAGCGACGTAAAACCTATCTTGAATATCAGGTATTTGATTTCGTGTTTATAATTTCGATTTTTTGTATTTCTTTTGAAACAAAATAATTTATTTAATTTTCTTGAGTTTGTAAAATATTATAAAATTTTAGTAAATATTAAATTAAAGTTCGATGTCTTCTGCCATTGACACCTTGTTTCAGACAATGAATCAAAGTTTGTCACGTAGTCAAAAGTTGCAAGATGATCTACAACGGATACAAGTGTTTTATGAATTGTTTTTTAGAAATATTTAAGTGAAATCTTTGTTGGACAATTTACTTAAAAAACCTAAGTGAAATTTCTTTAGCAAAAATTACAGGGTATAACCTCTCAATTTGTAATGCTTTAAGATAATGTCTAAGGAACAAATTTATTAAACTAGTGTGGGAAACAAAAAGAAAAAAAATCATTATTAGCATGATGTACTTTGAATAATTTGCAGAAAATCGTAATATTTCACATATTTAAGATTTAGGATTTATGAAAAATGTCCATAAGCCATGAGTTTATGAGCACTAATCAATTTTGTTTGCTTTTCCAGTTACTCATTGTGGCCACCTTTTGTTCTTCTAAATGGAATGTTCAAGTTCACGCTTGAAGGATGAGGGAGAAATTGAATCTGAATATAACGACAATGATTTAACCAACGAAGATAACCCTAAAATTGGTTAGGCTTTTAATTTTGATAATTTAGCTTTAACTTATTTTTATTTGATCCAATTATGGCTTTGAGATTTACATTTATTATTTAATTTTTTTAATGTAATTTAGAGTTGGATGATATACAAAACAATGATGTGTTATAAGAGGAGATGAATGAGGATGACAAAACAAATAATGATGTGGTATACGAGGTGATGGATGAGGATGATAAAATTGAAGAACCTAAGAAATCAATGATGTTTGATTCGGTGGATGAAGTTTTATACTACTATGTAAAGTATGCTAAGCAAGAAGGTTTTGATGTGCTAAAAAGAGGCTGATAGGATGCCCGGGATGTCCGAGTTCGAGACATGTATGCTCAGGATGGCTGAGACCTGGATGCCCGAGATGACTGTGTCCTGGATGCCCGGGATGACTGAGACCTAGATGTCCGGAATGACTGAGGCTAGTATGCATGTATGTCCGGGATGATTGGGGACAAGTCTGACATGCTCGGTATTCCAGACTAACATTTAGGCGCTATGATAACCTGGGATCCCTGTATGACCGGGGTATTTTTTTTGGTTTAGGCGGCATCCCAAGTCTAATATTTTTGGCGCTCAGGGTTAGGGTTTTAAAATATTTGTATTGTGTGTTTTATTCTTCCATTATTTTTCGTTTCTCACATATTCCGCAAGCATGGAATCACGTTTATCCCTAATACTCACAAATCTCCAATTTTGCTATAACAATAAAAAAATATTATAAATCCTCGAATCTAACAATTTGCTCCAATTATGCATTATTACACAAAATCTGCTATACCAATATCTACAAAATCTCATTTAGAAAAAAAATATCTATAGATGATATCGTCCCCATCAATGACCGCATTTATTGTAGGCTGATTTTGGAGCCCACTGACAGCAGCCTGCAATATGAGAAGAATAAAGAAAAAGATATCTAAGGTTATGTTTGTGTTGTAAAATTTTTGGTATTGGGTTTTGTGAAAAAGTGAAGAGAGAGGTAATTTTTTATATTTTTTTATGGGAGAGAGAAAGAGATTATATTGTAGTATTTTATTAGGAGTTGGTGAAATATTTTGTACAAACGCACCCTAAGACCTAAGTAATACTTTTGGTTGGTGATAGATACATAAAAATAAAGCTACAAGCACATGCTGTGAAATAGATAAGCAATTAAACATGTATAACAGATCACATACTTTCACAAATCCTGACATAAGTCCCAACTTGACTCCATGCTTTTCGACAAAAGCATCTTTGTAATCGGAACGAAGCTTCATCAAATTCGTCCTGCCATAAGCAACAATTAGTTAGCTGAAAGAGCAGAGCGGGAGGGTACATAATCAACAACGTGCTCTTTTAAATTTTTGCTATGTAGACCGTTTCTTTTTCTTTTATTAATCTGGTAGTAACCAGGGAATGATCAAGAACTAAGTTCTCAATTCTCTGAGCACCAGGTTCCAAACCGATACTAGTGAGAACAAACCTCAAATCTATTCAAATCTGCTTAGTACCTCGAATGAGCAGCAAACTTCGAGCTATTATACAGAATAAAGAACAATATTGTTGATTTCTTTTTCATGTACAAATATACATACACTTATTTATGTTATAACAGACTAACACGAAGTTCATTTTACTTAGCAGAATGGTAAATAACACAGAACATGATGCATTGATTCTTCTATCCAGTTTTTGACCTCTAAACCAAAAGATCAACAAGTCAAGTGCTAAAATAAACAAGCTGAACGTCCAATGTGCTTGCGTGGTTCAATTTCCACTGTGCCCAAATTGGGGGAATTATGCTTCACTGAATTAATCCTACTTTGTCAAAATCATTTACCCGGAAAATGGGGCTTTGGGTCTCCGGTTTCCATCTCCGTTCAATCTCCTAAAAGACCCAACGAAAATAAGCTCACTCTCTCCGGTGCGTTCATTGCTTTCGATGTTTGAGCCCGACAGCCTCAAAGAACGGTGGTGGTGCAGGTGGCATTCGGCCGGATGGTGGGCGGAGGTAGAGCTTGGTGGGGAGGGAGAAATGCTACACGATCGTATGGTGTTCTGCTGAGGTGGTGGGCAGAGGTAGAGCTTGGTGGTGGGCGGCCGTAGTGCTTGGTGGTGAGGGAGCATCTTGGGATAGGAGGGGAAAGGAGGAAAACGTTTTAAGCTAGAGAAAAAAAAGGGAGGTGAGAATGAAAATGGAGAGAGAATGTGAGATGAACACGCTTACTTTCTTTAAGTTTGAAATTTAATTTTTTTAGGAGAGAAGGTAAGATTAACCGGTTTTGACATAAAACAAAAGTGATGTTAAGGTTATGTTCGTTTTTAACTTTTTTCCAAGATTTAAATACATTCACAAAACTACCACCGAACATATTAAGAATTCAAAAACAAACACCAATACATTTTACACAATCTCCAACAACTTTTTACTTTTTTATTTAACACAAATTTTCTCTCTTTACTTTTTTACATAACTCCAATATTTTTTATTAAACAATTAGATTAAATAATTTCTCTCTTTACTTTACACAAACACCAATAAACACACTATTCAACATAAATATTCATAACTTTTCTAAAATCCTACAATTTTTACCCAACACGAACATATCTTAGTTTCTAATAAAAAATAGGGGAAAATACACTTTGCACCCTTGAACTATGGGGTCGCTGACATATTGCACCCTATTGTCTTAATTTCGTGACATTGGGCTCCCAAACTTCTGATTTCCGTCGATTGCCACCCTGATGCCAACTCCTCCGTTAAGACTGACGGCAATAAGCTCACGTGTCGTCCATGTGCATCACTTAAATCTTTCTTTCCCCTTTTACCCTCCAGTCAAATATGCTTTTATCAAAGCCACCAAAGACACCCGCATGACCTGTTTCAACCCCCGAATGCCTTCGATTCCTCCAGGTTCATCAAACCACCGATCCGGTTTGAACTTGAACCGGTCCTTGCCCCACAGTTCCTCCATCCTCCCCATCCCATATGGAAAATAAGTGACTTTAGAGGGTATGTTTGAGAGTGAAAATTTTGGGTATTGTGGTTTGAGAAATATTATAAAGTAAAGATGTGTTATGAGAGTTGGTGAAAAAGTGAAGAGAGAGAAGATTTTTAATAAATAATATAATAATAAAAAATCATGTGGTGAATTTTTTATTATTAAAACTAAATTTTTAGGCCCAACTTATTGGGTCTCAAACATGCCCAGATCTCCTTTCCCGATAGGAGTGCCGTTAGGCAGAATATCGTTGTTCAGGGCGTGCTTTGAGTCCCACGCAACCAGCGGCGAGAGCCGCATGGACTCACACAATCAAGCCTTTAGGAACCGCATCTCCTTCAGATTTTCAAAGTCTAATCGTTTTTCACCATTGCCTAGTACATAATTTACTTCCTTCAGAATACATTGATTTTCGTTAGGAGCCTTGGAAAATAACCAGAAGAGCCATGTCATGGCTGATGATGTGGTGTCTCGGCCGACCATGATAAAGCTTATCACCATATCTCTCACCACCTCCTCGTCGTGGCCCGCCTGCAAGAACCTTGACAGTAAGTCGCCCTCACATTTGTTTTCTCCGTCTTCTTCGAGGATTCTCCTCTTGTTGCAAATAATCTCGACCACAGAGGCATGCACGAGTCTAGTTGCTTCTTTGAGTTTCTTCTCGGAGCCTAAGTGAAGAGCGCGCTTGATCTTCCATAGCCAGAACACCGGGGACATTGAACGCATGACGCTTATCTCCGAAGCCATGTCAAAGGCTTTAAAAAGTGGCGACAAGGGGCGATATAGGTTTAGGCAACACGAGTCTGTGCCTAGCGAGACCTTATAGATGGTGTCAAACACAAATCTTCTTAGTATTTCTTGCAAGTCCACTATTTTGTAACTCTCAGCGGGTTCGGTTACTGTCATGGGTGCCAATACGCTGAGCAGTTATAAGCGACGGTCAGGATTAAAACTTCACAATCCAGTGGTTCGGTTATTGCCACGTCATTTAAAATGAATTGACACACGCCCGACCCATTTTTAATAGAACCTGACTCATCAGAGCAAGGCTGACCCGCGATTTCACCTTCTCTTCATTTGGGGATCTCAGATCTGAAGCAGCGCCTGCTCGCCACACTGCGCTTCTTCCCCAAGTTTGCCGAAGCTAAATCTTGAGGCGACTTGCGTGCTTCTAGGTCTTGTTTGGCTTCTTCGAGTCTATTTCTTCGAATGCTTCTAGATATGAACACGATCTCTCCTATACGTCTTTCACGAAACCGTGGAGGTCTCTATGTAACTTCTTTTCTTACATAAGGATCACCATATCGCCTACAACCTTTGTTCATCCAAATTATTTGAAGATAAGTACCATCAACACCAACTTCTCGGAAACAGATTGCGAGGCCCATCCTAATACAAGTCCACAAGTGTAAAAATCCAGGCTTTGGCCTTGTGTCTCCAGCATATAGTTTAGGTTCAAAGAAAAGCTCTGTATGAGTTTTTCCACAAAGTGACAACATTCAACTTTCAATATCATACGCCTAAGTCTGGGCGGCGACGAGCGAGGTGGGCGGCTGGGCGAGCTGCTGCAGTAAGCCTAAGATGAGTACGAAACAAAGAGAAGGGGTGCTGGGTCAAGTTGAAACGAGTCGGGAATGGGTCTCAGCCTTTTAATTGACGTGTATAAAATATGGGCCGTTTGATCTCCAACTTTCAATCTGGGTCGTCGCTCATAACCGCTCATGACAATAGCACCCATGACAGTAACCGAACCCACTCTCAGCAGCCTCTTCGAGCAATGGCATCAGTCGGTGATCGACTTCATTTTCAAGAGTTGTGACAAGGAATTCCCTCAATGACTTTGTGCTGAACTCATGACTCGCCAGTTTGTGCTGGGTGGACCATAGTTCACCGTCCACCTTGAATATGCCATAGCCAAGAAGACATGGGTGGATCCAAGGGGGTGCGGGCGGGGGCGGCCGCCCCCACTGGCTCCAAAAATTCTTTGCAATTTTTTTTTATTAAGAAGCAGACCCGCCCCCACTGACCCAGCCGCCCCGGCCTGCTTCCAAGGTCAATGGGGGCGGGACTGGGCCAGCGGGGGCATACCCACTCGCCCAGTCCGTGAGGCCTAATTGCTTAATTTTTTTTTTTAAATCAGAGGGTGAAATTACGTCGTTTCACCCTTTGATTTTTTTTAAAAAAAATTACTCACGCCTCTCTCTCTCACTCTGCGATCTCTCTATGTCTCCCTCAGCCCTCACGCCTCAACAGTCCCTCTCACTGGTCCATTATCACTTTAACTGCACTAATACATAAATTATGTAGGTCATCACTAATTTATCATTTGCCAATTAGAAAGGAAAGCACATAAATATTGTTTTTGATTAATCTAATTTATTACTGAGGTTATTTTTTAACGAGAAATAGCTGAGTGCACCAATACTTTTTGACAGAAGAAGATTCTTTATCTTCATATAGGCATCAAACTCCATAATTATTGATGGGTGTTAAGAATTGTCTTCCTCATTTGCTTATGGACATTTTGTTTTGTTCTTTTTAGATAAAAAAAAGTCACGAAGCATGAAGTCGTTTAATACTCCTAATGTGGCTACTACTTCTAATGAAGATTATAGTTCAAAAAGATCTCGCCCTTTGTTGAGTTCGGATGATATTATTGCTGACCTAGGGTTGCGTAAATCTATTGACTTGTGCAACACAGACCACACTTGCTATCATTAAAGAAATTGTGGATGAATTTTTGTGTCTTATGGTTGATGAGTCTCGAGATAGTTTAGTGAATGAGCAAATGACAGTGATTTTGAGATATGTGAACAAAAGTGGATAGGTGATTGAACGGTTTCTTGGTGTGGAACATGTTACTGACACATGCTACCAGTCTTTAAAAACTGCTATAAGTAAATTGTTTGCAAGACACGGGTTGTAAATTGTTTCTTGGTATGGATAAGTGTATTTCATTTTTTTTTAAATATTTTTAATTTTTAATTTGCGATATTGTAATTTTAAGACAATTTTTACATTATGTGAATTTTTTTTTAGAAATTCGACCCACTCATTCTATATCCTAGATACGTCACTGCAAGAAGATCTTCGAGGGATAGTTGTTGTTGAAGTTAGTCTTCAACATATATTCGACGTTAGTTGGTTTTGCTGTCACAATAGTACGTCGTGATCCAAGCCTTTGCACCACGATGGTCTGGGTAGGCGACTCAGATAAGAGGTCCATGTACCAGTCTAAGAGACGACCGCAATTTCCGGACCGGGTTTGAAAACCCGCTCCTTCAGTTGTTGCTTTTTCAAGAAGCTTTTGCTTTTTCCAGAGATAATGTATATGCAGAAGCTCCAGCTGATATCCAACATGAAATCCCGGACGGAAGAAGCTTCTAAGACGAGCCGCGAATTCCAGCCTGTGCCTAGCTGAAGAAGAAGATTCGGGACGACTGGTGCCGGAGTACGAGCCAACTGTGAGCCCAACATTTGTGCTAAAGAATAAGAGCCACGTACAAAATATCAGCTGAGAGCCGAAGAAGAAGATTCGGCTGATGACGTGGCAGAGGCTGAAGTAGGTGAGTCCCACGTTCATGTTACGAAGAAGACGAAGGTCGACGTTTGAAACTAAGGAAATGAAAGGAGGGTAAAACGGAGAAAATAAAAGTATATGATGCACATGACGACACGTGAGCTTATTACCGTCAGTCTTAACGGAAAAATGAGGTCTGGGACGATAATCCACGGAAATCAAAAGTTTCTAGTTTCAATATCATGAGTGAAAAGTGTTAACACCCATAGTTCAAGGGTGCAGAACGTACTTTCACCTTAAAAAAATGAGCGAGAAAAATCCCAGCAGAACGCCAGACCGTGCAGCATTTCTCTACCGTACACTCCCTCAGTCTGACACTCATTTATTAACTTTCCACCGTTTTCCAGTAGGAAGCCCGTCTCCGATCTTCGAGCAGCCCCCCATCTTCCCTCTTCCGAGTTGTTCTTTTCTTTGAGCTCGAGTCCAAAGCAAAAAGCAGCTCACAGAGAAACATGAAATGGGTGGTGATGGGAAAGTCTTCAATATGGCCGAAGTCTCCGAGCACAACAACCGCACGGACTGTTGGCTTATAATAAGTGGCAAAGTAATCTTCTTAACTGGATAATTCTACGTGTTGTTTTGTTTACCTTGGTATTGTACATGTTTTGCACGTGATTGAATTGATGGATTTTGTCAAATTGGAAATTCTGGTTCAATTATTTACCCCCCAATCTGTTGGGTTTTCTAATGAGCAACGTCCAATTTTGGATCTTTAGATCTGGTTGGCTCTGCTTCAAATTTTATGATCTTAAGTTGCTTTCGTTCTTGTATTTGATCTAATGTATGTCCTCCGGGGTTTGTTAGGTTTTGACATTGTACGTAGTTTGATGCTTTGATGATGTTGGTATTATGATTGTTTGTGATTCGTAGCTCTTGAGTCGTATCTTATTTGCATGTTGCATCCACGCATATAGTTTACGGCACGGGAATGACTTAATTTTAAGGTGCTCTGATTTGTTATTCCCGTCTTTACTATACATATTTCGTTGAAGCTGACCTCTAAACGGTAGCTGAGAAAAGGCCATCGCCGCTTATAAACATGATGTTATATGCTCTTCAGGGTAACAGGTACACAGATTTCCATTGATAATCTTAAGGCATTCTGTTAAGTACATAGATTTGCATGAAGTAATGTTAGGGCATTATTGATTGAATTAAATGTGATGATCAGTAATTTTTGTTTAATTGCATTATGTTCTGATTCTATTGGGTTCGTGAAGTACTTTTTATGTATTTTTGAGATATATTTTTCCTGGTTGTTTCACTTTGTCCTGGAATTCTCTATTTTTTATGATGGCTCCTTGTTTGGAGCTTCTCAATGTTTTACATTTTCCCATTGATCTCATAGATTGTTGTTTTTAGCAATGGTAATACCCATGTAGTTTCTTCCTGGAGTTCTGTTCCAGATCAGTTAGATAACTACTTTGTGGTCAAAATCAGCAATTTTTATATGACATGCATATTGTTATAAGCCAGCCATGTAGGCCAAGGAATCCACGATAATCCATCAATCAACGGAGGCTGGGTTTATTAGTCACGTAATATCCCTTGTTCTCTAGTTTCCTTGGAGTTTTTAGTTATTTTGTGCTTTTAATATCTTGATTCAAGGTGCTTGTTCGGAAAACAAAAGTCCCTTGGGGTAATGGGTATTGAGGACTACTGGAATTATCTTTATTAACGGCATCACTAAAGGGATTCTTAATTCTATCCTGTTTATCTCTGGGTAACTCTACTGTGTACTATGACATCAGTGGTCCTCTTCCGCATCTCTTTCGGGCTTGGACTACTTTGTGTTTATTTCTCTTGCTTCTAAATCTTCTCCTCACTTGGATTGTATGATTCTACTATATCCAAGTTACACTCTGTGGTCTAATGATCCATGACCCTTTAGGGCCAACTTCCAAGTGGGAAATTTTGGGCTTTGATACCAATTACTGAAGCATTCTTTGTGCTTTTTCCTTTTGATTCTTTTATTTGTTACGGTAACCTTCTGGATTACATGAAGTCAATGCGTTGAGGTGGGTGAACTCTTTAGCAGGATAAAGGAGATAGGAGTTCTAAATTACTAAAAAGGGTACTAAGTAGGTAGCTCTAATCCTTTAAAAATAAAAAATGCTGATGCCAGACCTTGCTCTGTTGCCGCACCTTTGCTTGGATCAGGAATTTGGCTGAATCGGTGCTTATACTGACATGTTTTGATTTTGGTCAAATATTGTGGTATTCTTATGCGGCCCTTTGAGTTAACTATGCTTCTTTCTCTTGGAGGCTCTTGACTCAACTGAACTATACTTTGGCCTTTGTAAGGACAACATATAGCAAAGAAAGGCACCACTAGTGCAGTGGTGATTAATGTCTTGTTTTTCTTTCTCCACTGACAACTGTTTCCTCTTTTGGTTATTGACTATGGAAGTCTGATGGCTGTCTAGCTCTGTAGCCAAATACATTGGCCTTGGAAGAGGCAATGTAGAATTTTAATCCTGTTTATGAAAGATGTGCTGCATATCTCTACTGATTGACTTGGAGAATGACAAGGACAACTTATACCATCAGTTGTTTATGATAAATATTTGTAATGTAGCCATCGTATCCCTAAGAAGTTCTTTTCAATATAACGGCAGTGATATCAAACAAAATTCAAGCATAAGCTGAAGTGGATGACATTGTCTGTTCCTTTATTGGACAAGGCTTTACTTCATATCACCAAAATTGGTAAAGAATTGAGGGTTTTTGGCCTTTTTTTTGTCTATTAATAAGGTAAGTTAAGGTACCATAGTCTTATTGACTGAGGACATTGTGCAGGTATGTCAGTTTCCTCTTCTATGAAAATTCATGCGAGCTGTCTATAATCTCCTGAATTACTCTGTTGGCCTAAGCTTCACAACTTCTTTCTTACCTGTCTCCTTTTTATGTTACCATTCTGTCCATGGCATCTATTGCGTTCTCTTTCAGTCAGAAATTGGATTATATTGGAAGTGATCTGATTCTGAAGTCTGAACCTCTGCCAAGCGTTCTCAGGCGCCAGAGCTGCGTAGTGATCTGAACCCATGCTAAGGAATTATGAAGTGTTGGACCAATGAGATTTGAAGACGACTTCACGAAATTAAATGGTTCAGACTTTTGTGATCTATTAGGTACACAGTTAGGCACCTTTGGTGGCACCTAATTATCATTGGGTTTAGTCTCTGAATTCCAAATTTATGGAGTTTTATAGACCTGTTTGGTGCTTCTGAACTGCTCCTGGTCGAAACAGGAGGATAAAGAAGAAAGAAATAGAATAAACGAATCAAGGGAAGTTCTTAGTGCCTTTAGTAATGAATTTTCCTGGATCCATTGGTTCTGGGCAATTATATCATGTCTGAAGAGCATAAGGAATGGAGACTGCAGCATAGCATGTGCAAATTATGGTTCACGGTGTCTTTGGTTCACTCATTACTGAAAAAAGTCCTAACCGGTAGTTAAAACGTAAAAATCATGGATGTAAACAGTAAGTTATTGACTTAGAAAAAAAAAGAGTAAGTTATCGTTTCTAGCCCAAAGACACCAACATGGACACACATGCAGAGATTGGTGTGATGATGGGGGGGATGAGTTCATCTGTCAGTAAAGAGATTGGCTATCTTGCCTCCTACCTTACTGTATAAAGTATATAACCAAGTGGTCATCACACTTGCACTGATGCTAGTAGAAAACCTTACTAGTTGCTGCAGATAAGAGAACCTTCGTCTCACTGCAACTGTCTTTCGCAATATTTAATCTTATTTTCAGAAGTTTGTGCTCATCAGAAAAGGATTTTGTAGTGGTTTGAAGATTGCCGTACTTGTTCTAACTTCTTTTTCTCAATGTGGGAATTAAGGAAAACATGATATTTTTAGAGCTTTCAGGTATTGCAGGTTATATTTTGGAATTTATCGTGCAGCATCCATACTTCATCTGTGACTCTTTTTTCTTCATGGTGGTAGGTGTATGATGTGACCAAATTCTTGGAAGACCATCCTGGCGGCGATGAGGTTTTGCTGTCAGCGACGGGTAGGAATTCAGCTGACGTCCTTTTTCAAGTTAAATTTCTAATTGGTTATTATGTTAGTTATATTGAGAATGTAGAATTTTACTTGACATTGTCATGTAAATATTCCAGGAAAGGATGCAACTGATGATTTTGAGGATGTGGGTCATAGTGATAGTGCCAGAGAAATGATGAATGAGTACTATGTTGGGGAGATTGATACCTCAACCATCCCGAAGAAGACTGCCTACAAGCCTCCAAAGCAGCCTCAGTACAATCAAGACAAGACATCTGAATTCATAATCAAGCTACTCCAGTTCCTTGTTCCCCTTGCAATCTTGGGTTTGGCTGCTGGCATCCGCTTTTACACCAAGTCCGCCTAAAGCTGTGATATGTTTTGCAAATCAAGAACACCAATTTGTCACCTCGTCATGTTGTTTTGCCAGACATGGATAGTAGTTCAAATCGAAACTTGTTTGTCCTGTCATCCTTTCCTCCAAATACTATGCTTCTTTTGGTGTGATATCTTTATTGCAACATATTATCTTTTATTTTGTTTCGATGTCTTTTCAGAATCCTACAAATTTCTTCTGAACGAACATCACCCAAGGTCCAAAGGATTTATTTATGAATCGCGGGATGAGAAAAATACTAAAGTCCTGAATTTGTCTTCTGAGTCATTGTAATTGTCTTTTGGAATTTTCTCCTACAATATTAATAAATTTGTAAGCTCTTTTATACATGACTTGACCGCCTAATGATATTGAATTAACATTTACTTAAACCTATTTCTTTATAGCTGTGAGCCTCCTCACAAAATATGGTTTGATTTTTGATACGTGTGATGACATAAGCTAACACGGGGGCATAAGGAACTCTCACTCTACCATATATATGTAAGGGACTGAATTTTTTAATTGCAACCTTAACTACCTATTTTAATAAAAAACATGTAAAACCCATGACCAAAAATGAATTTGCCCTAAAAACTATTGGGCTGAAAGCTATGGTTCAAGAACTTCCTTTCCTTTGGTCGGGCTTTCGGCCTGAACACTGAACCTCGTATTCTCGTGGTCTTAGTCTTTATGAATAGGCCCAATAGCTAAACAAAAACACACAAAAAAACAAAAAGATCGAACCCTCTTACCATCTTAGCCGTTGATTGTCCCCCAAATTTATCCAAATCACGCCAGCTGATATTACTGCAAAATCACACAATCATTCCCTCCATTCATATATACACTCCCCAAAACCCTAGACCCTCTTCTTCGTAACATTATTTCCGGTACCGGAACTCCTCTAGCCGCTTCACACAGAAAAGAGACAGAGATGGTGTCGGGGTCAGGGATCTGCACGAAGCGCGTGGTGGTTGATGCGCGCCACCACATGCTGGGTCGGCTGGCGTCGATCTTGGCCAAGGAGCTGCTGAATGGGCAGAAGGTCGTGGTGGTGCGGTGCGAGGAGATTGCTATCTCAGGGGGTTTGGTCCGTCAGAAGATGAAGTACTTGAGGTTCCTCCGCAAGCGCATGAACACCAAACCTTCCCATGGCCCCATCCACTTCCGTGCCCCTGCCAAGATCCTCTGGCGCACCATTCGTGGGTATGTACCTCTATATTCGGTTTAGGTTCAAGATGTTTTAAGTTGTTTCATATCGTAGTTGATTAGTTAGCCAAATCAGGAAATTTATGGAAACGATAGCTTTAGTGGCTCCTTCCTTTTTGTTATTTGGTGACTGGATATTTTATGATTTTCTCGTGGTTCATATATGGGCAATAAGATTGTTGTCTGCTGTTTGTAGGATGATTCCGCACAAGACCAAGCGCGGAGCAGCCGCACTTGCTCGATTTAAGGCCTATGAGGGAATCCCCCCTCCGTACGACAAGATCAAGCGAATGGTTATTCCTGATGCTCTCAAGTGAGTTGTTTTCTTTTTACTTTTCTACTGGAGCTTTTATTTTACTCGTACACTATGATTCGAGGGCTTCGAAATATAGTGATTGTTGTCTCTGTTCTTGGACATCAGAGTGTTGAGGCTTCAAGCAGGACACAAATACTGCTTGTTGGGCAAGCTTTCTTCAGAGGTTGGGTGGAACCACTATGAAACTATCAAGGTGAGAGAGATCGCAATTTATTGTTTTCTTTTGTTGTTCTTTGCGTAGCTTTTGTGGGTTTTTATATCATGGTTAGATGATGAGTCAGCTGTATGCTTTTAGACGTTACTTGCAATTTGTCTATCTAGTTTACGTTTATTCTGGGCTAACTTGTGCTTGTACTTATAAGTCTCTGTTAATATTGTCGTGGACCTGCTTGGTCTTTGACCTGCCTCAGTTGATGTTAACATAAAGTTTAGACCATTTAGGATATGAAGTTTTGTCTGGTATCTTCAGATATCATGTTGTGTATGAGATGAATAATTGCACCTCCTGTTTGGGGTTCTATAATCTGTTTCGTGAAGATAAGTTTCTAATAGGAAATATTCAAGTCTGCATGATCAAGTGATATTATTGTGCTACGAGTATTGATATAAACGTTTTGAGAATCTGCAAACGTAGTTTGAGGATGTAACTATCATGTATTGTACTCTAAAAGTTCACACTAATGGCCAAGCTTTCACCAGGTGACTCAATATAGGTGCTCTACCTCACTATTTTTTCCATGTGGCTTGAGGTTTTTACCCCAAAATGTTTCAGGGAATAGCATAATTTAGATTATTTACTGCACATGAAACTCTGTTACGATAAAGACTATACCATCAATGAAGGAGGTTTTTGCCTTCTCTAGTTCTTGAATTAGCATTTTTTTTTACTTAGAATTACATCTTGGTTTGATGGATTGTTAACTTGGGAAAATCCAGAAGTTAGTAGTTTAGTATTCTTTTCATGATCACCATATTTGCTTCTGTCTTGCTTTCAAACATTTGTCACACTTTAACTCTGCAGGAGCTTGAGAGCAAGAGAAAGGAGAGGGCTCAGGTTGCTTATGAGAGAAAGAAGCAATTGACGAAACTGAGGGTCAAAGCGGAGAAGGCTGCGGAGGAGAAGCTTGGCCCCCAACTAGACGTTATTGCTCCCATTAAATACTGATTAACAATTTTTTGTATTCTGAGATATGCTAAGCAAATTTATGTAGAGACGGCAGCAGTTGATGCTTGGCCGCACATGTTTGAAGAAATTAAAAGGGGACGTTTTTTGTTTTTCCTAATTATCAACTGCATAATTTTCATTATGGCTTCTCCATGATCAATGTCAAGAAACGAACGAAAAACTTCAAATGAAACTTCAATTCTTCACTTTATATGTTTGCTCAGCAAAACAGAAAAAAACATCACTCTATTCAAGAGGCTTTTTTAAGTTCTCTCTCTATTTCTCTTTTACCTAAGAGTTTTTGCTTCAATCTCAAGGCTCCAATCGCTCATTTGACAGAGAATGGGAAAAAATTTGATAGTAATTTTACGCGGTCTTATTTTTTGTACAAACTGGAAAGGTGGTATAATTGTAACAGAATTTGTTCTCTGTTTTTCCCAGCAAATGACAAGAAAATTACTACCTATATATGGATTTTTACCTCTTAAGAAAATATATCTAGAGAGGAAAGACAATGATACCTTACTTATTTAGGAAATTTGGTTCTCTTGATAAGCTTATAAAGGATACTCGATCTCAGTACATTTGAGTAACATTTGTTGTGGAGTGGTGTAACTTGGATTGAGTGCCCAATACTCATTCTGCCGGGGTCTCAATCTGATACGCATGAGATTTTGGTTGAGGGTATTCCAGAGAGGCATACCAAGTGTTTGTTAGAAAGCAAGTTTAACATGTTCATTCATCATAAATCTATTTCAAATTACAAGGAAATAATGAACCAGTTGATGATAAAGGATTCGAACCAACGCTGATCTTCTTGTATATATTCTATGTGTATATATATAGACATACAACCAAAAGAGGGAGAGAAAATGGTGAATCAATTGAGATTAAAAGCATTCTAAGCAACCATCATTATTATGTTTATTTTATTAGGTGGATGTATAGTAGATCAGAAAAGAGAACAATGGTGAAATATTGGAGGAAACCAAATAATAACATGATCTAGATTGTTATTATTCTTATAATGGTTAAACTCATGAGTGCAAGTCGAGCAGAAGCTAAAAACAGAGTAATTTTCCATTTTAGTACACTTTTACCTTTGAGTGGGTTTATTTATCTGTAGTTTTTGGCGTACCAATTATTTCCTTTTCTATATCATGTTTTTTTTTCTTAGTTCATTTTCTTTTTCCTTTTCTATATTATGTGTTATGAAATATATTTTTACGAAAAATTGATATTTTAGTCCTTGAGTTTTCACTATTTTTATTTTTTAATATCTGTATTTCATTTTTTCAAATTTTGGTCTTTTGGTTTGCAAAGAGGGGAGAGCTGGGAAAACTGTAGCAACTAAGGAGGTTAGGCTTTTACTTGCCCCTACTGCCCGAAGAAGAGAAAACAGGACTATCTTTATAACGATTGCATGCTTCTGAGGTAGGCAAAGTACTTCAGAAAAGAGAAGCCGAAAGGAGAAGGCTAATCACCTTGCTTTGGTGAAATATTTGGAAAATGATTTAGCAGGTCCATCAAAACCTGTCGCCGAGGGTGATCCTCCTATTGTCTGCTACCACTATGAGAAAATTGTGTGGCATTGGACAAGAATTGTGGTTAACATACCAACTCAATGGGTGGAAGAAGGGCGATGTGTTGAAGCATATTCGGCCTAGTGCTCCCGCTTTTACTACACCCAAGGCAGCAACCAATTATGTTATGCTTTCTATTAGATAGGGTCATTATTGTATTTTTTTTCTAAGTGGTCATTATTGTATTTCATTCTTTGTATAGAGCATTCTTTTTGTTATATATTGCGAGCACTGTACAGGGTCTCGATATACAGAATATACAATACACACAATTCCTCAGTTGGTTCTCTCGTCTGAAACGCTTGTCCTTTCTCCTCTATGCTGTTCTTCTTCTTCTTCCTTTGCTTCTCTGAAACTTTACATGGTATCAGAGCAACGGTTACAATGACTGAAGCTGCAAAGACTTCTTCTCCTAACCCACATGAAAACTTTTCCAACCCAACCAATCCATACCGACTAGAAACCTCCGATAACCCTGGTACCGTTTTGGTTATCGATTTGCTTACCATTGAAAATTATTCTACCTAGTCTCAATCTATGCTTCGGGCTCTTCGAGCTAAAAATAAATTGGGTTTTGTCAATGGCGCTATACCCAAACTTGCTGTAACTGAGACTGTTCTCCTTGATGCATGGGAGCGGTGCAATGACATGATTGTTTCATGGATCCAGAACTCCATTAGCCTACACTGAAACTCCATTAGCCTACAAATACGATCCAGTGTAGCGTTCGTCGACGATGCGAACGAGATCTGGACAGAGTTGAAGGATCGCTTTACCCAGCAAAATGGACCTAGTATTTTTGAACTAAAGAAATCACTGTCCAGTCTTTCTCAAGAAGAAGATTCGGTCAGTGTCTAATATGGCAAACTCAAAACCATGTGGGATGAACTCTCTGTTTATGAACCCATTCCTGAATGTAGCTGTCCAAGTTGAAAACTCTTGTTGACCGATATCAAAGAGTGTGTAATTCATTTTCTCATGGGTTTACATGACTCCTTCAGCAATGTCAGGGACCAGATTATGTTAATTGACCCTTTACCACCGGTCATTAAAGTCTTCTCATACATACATTCAGCAGCAGGAACTTCAAAGGCAGGTTGATTCGAATTCACCTAGCCTTGATTCGATTGCTTTGGCATCTCGCAGAACCTTTGGCAATTTTAAGTCCAATGGAAATTTCACTTCACGTCCTCTATCTGGACAGGTTTAAGAGGGAGAGACCCTTATGCACACTGTAAAATTGCGTACCGCAATTTTGACCAGTGTTTTAAGGCTGGGAACTGTACTCACTGCCAGCTCAAAGGCCATATGCAGATCGCTGTTATAAATTACATGGGTATCCTCCAAGCCACAAGTTCTATGGTCAACCACGCAGTAATGCTGTTCTTGCAGATTTTTCTCTGATTCAGTCAGATCCGGAATTCATTGATAATGTTGATGACCAGATTTCAGTCACGAAAGGGCAATATCTTGAGCTCTTAACTTTGCTTCGGCCAAAGGAATGCTCCTCTGCTTCACCATCTGCTAATCAGACTCAAACACTCCTTACACCATCTTACCACAATCTGCATGCCTCCTCTATGTCTGGTATAACCATTTCACACACCGCCACTTGTCTCACTGCTGCTCACCCACACACACCCTCTTCTTCTATCATTTCTTGGATTATTGATACTGGTGCTACAGATCACATTATTTAGTCAACGTTGCTAAAAGTAGGATGGGTTGAGCTTCAATGTTGCTAAAAGAAGACATGGATTGTGGAGTCGATCTTTTTCAGTTCAGATGATAATTTGCAACAATATGATCTTTAGGCAATCTTCTAGTTCAGGTTATTTTTACTTTCAGGTACTTGTGAATGATGCGTCGAGAGTTCAGTAGAATGTTGATTTCATGCATGGAAGCAATAGCAGAAACTAAGAAGCCCAAATATTGCAAGAAAGCAAAGTAGGAGCTACCAAGCTGCTGCATAAATGCTTTAGCTCTCTGTTCTTAAACTCTCTCATGCTTTAGCTGCTGCATAAGTAGGAGTTATTGTTCTGAACATAACTTCAGAGATTCTCGGGAAACAGTTCTCTATATAAAAGTTTACAATATTCTTGTATGTATTCGGTCGCCGAGAGATGGAATATATCATAAAAATCAAAGAACTGGATGCTATGTAACTATCACACATAAAAAGGCCAAAAACACGTAATTACAAATGAAGCAGAAGCGCATAGAAAGGGTAAGCGACGAAAGCTCATAAATTTAAGCGAAAGACTCGTGTTTCACGAATCTGGAAAACATTAACCATCCTGGTCCATCGCAATGATTTTCACCGAATTGACAACATATGCAGATAATTTGCTCCAAAAGCGAAGAAAGCCTTGTAGAACCTTCGTGGTAAAAATCCAGGTCTTAGAAATCCTCTTTCTTCTTTAATTTCCTCCCTTTCCTCCTCACTCAATCACTCTTGTTGGTTCTCTCTCATGGGATGCACGCTTTGATGCTTGAGGAGGGGGAAGCTGTGTGCTGTATCCAATCACTCTTGTTGGTTCTCTCTCATGGGATGCAACCAGAAAAATTGTGTAAGATTTTTTTTTTTGCAAGTATGGAAATTGGGGAATTCATTCATCTTCATCGTACTCGAACGAATTTGCCTTAGTATTTGCCTCCGTTGAATTCAATGTCACAACAAACTCTTGAGATTGACCTTTTCATAACCAGACCTCGTTCGCAATTTTTTTGCACAAATAATGATTTGAACCCTTGAATATGCGCTTTAACTCACTCTAGTAGTCTCACCGCTACTACTTTAGCTCCTCCGGTGGATTTAAGAAATTAAAGATGGTTTGTCTTCTGCTTTCAGTCCGTTCTTTTGAAATTTGGGTTTAAGTTTTTTTACCGAAATTTTTTAGAATATTGTCAAAATTTTGAGAATCTTTTGAATGTTAAAGTTTATTGAGGTTTGTGAAAAGTGTATGTGTAAAAATTAGAAATTTTGAAGTATGTTTGTTTTGTTAGAAATTTTAAGCACCAAAATTTTAGGCAAACAAACACTTCCTTTTTTTTTCTAAGTAAACATCAATAAACCCAGGAACTAACTCAAGGAGGAAACCTTGGGTTATCACTGGTGAGAATAGAAGGAGGGATTACATCAATGGGGATATTCCCAACCAAATTCCTTCTTAACGCCCATTTAGCAACATTATGGGCAAGAAGATTGCCATTGCGTCTAACATGCTTAAAGGACCAAAAACCATGACCACTACTCAAATGAGTGATATCAGAAATAATCGATCGAATAGGCCAATCAGGAGGGGAATCTGGATTATTAATCGCCTCAATCACAGATAAGGAGTCTCCCTCAAAAATCACTTCATCATGCTGTAAAAAAGTAGCCTCCTGAGTAGCAAACAGAGCTGCTCTTGCCTCGCCCACCAGGGGACCGCTAGGAGGAAAGCTCTTTGTCCAAGCAAAGAGTAAAAGTCCATCAGCATTCCTGCACACTGCCGCAGCAAACACCAAGGAAGGACGAACAACAACATCAAAGTTAATTTTTAAAACATTAACCGGCGGAGGGCACCAAAGTACAGGAGGAACAACCCGCATTTGAACTTCCGCCCAGGCCACTGAATACTCATGGAATAGAGAACGCACTTTAGAAATGAAGGCCGAAGGGTCAAATTGAACTCCATGATGAAAAAGTTGATTACGGGAAAACCAAATAGAATCCATAAGCACCGCGGCATAGAGAATAAATATATGGTACACAGTAGGCGGAAGACCCAAGACCTCATCTGCATGTAAGATAGAGTGTATCCAATCAGCAATATGACGGGAGGGTAGGGAACGAACATTTAGAGTCCAGGGAGATTCCAGCCAACCAACACAGGCCACAGGACAAGCGAAAAAGAGATGCTCGAGGGTTTCAGGGGCCGAGTGACAGAAGGTGCAAAAGAGTTCCTCATCCCTAGGAGAATCCACCCAGCAGGTACGGGTCTTGCACGACAAGATATTCCAGGCGACCTTCCATAAGAAGAGCTTGAGCCGGTCTTGTAATGGGAGGGACCAAAGTTTCTTCCAAAGCTCAGCAGATAGAGGAGATGGAGTTTGTTGTAACTGAGAATCCAGAAGTGAATAGGTAGATTTCACAGAGAAAACACCTTTATCATTTGGGGTCCAGATCAATCGGTCTGCAAGGCTAGCCGAAGGAATGCAATGGTTAATAATCCAAGATGCGTCGTCTGCCACAAAAAGCTCTCTAACTAGGTCAACATTCCAAAGTAAGGTAGAAGGGATAAGCAACGAGGCCACAGACTCCTCATCTTCAGACGACCAATGACCAAGTCGAGGAGCTGGAGGGTGAGGATGGGGGAGCAAAATCCAGGGGTCCATCTTCATATTAATGGAGACCCCGGTGCCAACTTGTACTCCAGCACCCGCTTGAAGTATAGGAGCAACTCTGGTAATGCCCCGCCAAAACCATGAAGCTCCAGGTCTCGGTTTCTCCTCCCATAAATACGATTGCCGCATATATTTCACACGAATGATGTGAACCCAAGCTGTATCAAGCCCAGACTGAATCTGCCAAGCAAGTTTAGTGAGTTGGGCACGGTTAAGATCCCACATAAGCTGAAGACCAATACCACCACAAGCTTTCAGACTGCATAAGGAAGCCCAGGATTTGAGATAAAGGTGACGTTGACCATCATCGTGATAGCCCCACCAAAACTTACGCATCATAGCATCCAGTCGATTGCAAATGGTTTTTGGCAGGAGAAATTGAGCCATGGTATACGCAGGGATAACAGAAGCCACCGAGCGAAGCAACACCAAACGACCCGCCTGGGATAAAGAGCGCATCTGCCAGCCTTCAATACGCTGCTTAACTCTCTCACAGATGACCTTGAATTGGGCATTCTTAGATCGGGAGATCAGCACTGGCAGCCCCAAGTGCTTTTCCACGTTATCCTTACGAGGAAGCTGAAGGAGGTCACATACAGTTTGAGCAGTTCTTGGGAGGATATTACGGCTAAACGTAACAGAAGACTTACGCATATTAAGTCGTTGCCCAGACCATCCCCCGTAGCGAAGTAAGCAATCATTGATGACTTGAGCCTCATTAGAATCAGCTTTGCAAAAAATCAAAAGATCATCCGCATAGAGCAAATGAGAAATAACCGGGACTCCTCTGCCAATACGAATACCATGAATCCTCCCATGTGCCTCCTCCCTGGAAATCATACGGGAAAACACTTCCGAACCAATAATGAACAATAAAGGAGAAAGGGGGTCTCCTTGCCTGAGGCCTCGGGAAGGCTTAAAGAACCCATAAGGAGAGCCGTTGAGTAAAATAGAGTAGGAGACAGAAGACATACACTGAGAAATCCAATGAATAAATTGGTGTGGAAAACCAAAGCATTCCAAGGCCCGAACAATAAGCGGCCACTCCATACGGTCATAAGCTTTCTCAATGTCGGCTCGGATGGCCATGTATTGACACCCTTTTCGCTTACTACGAAGCATATGAAAAACTTCGTGAGTAAGTATAGAATTTTCTTGGATCACCCGACCTTGAACAAATGCGGATTGCAAAGGAGAAATGAGGTTCGACAACAAGAGTTTCAACCTGTTTGCTAGAAGCTTGGAAATTATCTTATAGGCCACGTTGCACAAGCTAATAGGCCGGTAATGCCCAATTTCAGTCGGATGATCAATCTTAGGAATGAGAGTGATGAAAGAGTGATTAAGAGCCGAAAGCATGAAACCACGGCTGAAAAAATCCAACACCATCTTGGAGACATCGGCTCCAACAATATCCCAATATTGTTTGTAAAAGAGGCCAGTCATTCCATCCGGGCCGGGGCTTTTATGAGGCCCAATGCTCCACACAGCTGACTTGATTTCCTCCAGACTTGGAAGCTCACACAGACTAGTACAATCCACAGGGTCTAGATGAGGAGTAATCAGCCCCTCCAGATCTTCTGGAATAGACGGATCATCCGACGAGAATAGAGTTTGGAAATAGCCCACTATGTGATTACCAATTAAATCTCGAGATGACAACCACTCACCAGATCCATTCTTAATAAATTCAATCGCATTTCGACGGCGACGAATCACCGTAGAGAGGTGGAAATATTTTGTGTTAAGATCCCTGGTAGTGAGCCAAGTCTTGCGCGATTTAACCCTCCACAATTCTTCTTCAGATTTCTCCTCCTCCCGAAGAGCAACAACCCAAGACTTCTCAAGTGCAATATTCTCATCCGAAGGTGGTAAAGCCTGTAACGATTGAATGTGGGCCGCAAGAGTCTTCAATCGATCTTTAATAAGCCCAAATTGTGACTTATTCCAGGTTTTAAGAGATTGCTTAGTAGCTTTCACTTTAGAGCATAGAGAGAATGCAGGAGACCCACGACGCACAGGAGCCCAGGCCTCGGCAATAACTCGGCCGCATGATTCGTCTTTGACCCAAAAGGGTTCGAACCTAAAAGGCTTAGGATATGAGAAAATCTCTCCATCTGTCTCAATCAGCAACGGGGCATGGTCAGAAGAGGCCCGCAGCAGGTGAGTAACTCTACACCGGGGAAATAAGGCCTGCCACTCTGGGTTAGCTATGGCCCGGTCCAGTCGTTCCTTGATGTTAGCCCTACCGTAGCGATTATTAGACCATGTAAAGGGCTGACCTCTAAAACCCAGATCAACAAGCCCGAAAGAATCCATTAAAACTTGCAGAGAATTAGTAGAAGACGAAGCAAACGGGAGGCCACCTTGTTTCTCCCAACTGGCCAACACACAGTTAAAATCACCAAAACAAAGCCAAGGTCCTCCAAACGCTTCAGCAACCGAATGAAGCGAACTCCAAAAGGCAGGTTTATCATGCCATTGAGTGGGTCCATAGACCGCAGACACAAGCCAAGGAGTAAGAGGGGGATCAAAATACACCAACAAGCTAATAATATTACCAGAAAGTGAGACAACTTCTACATCACAACCTGGACGCCAAGCAAAAATTAAACCCCCTTTTCGACCGACAGGAGGATGGTGCACAAAGTGAAAGAAACCTAAACGATGCAACAAAGGCTCCACAATAGCAGTTTTAGACTCCGACAAACACAGGAAATCCGGGGTATGAGCCCGAATAATACCCCGGATAGAGCGAACTGCCGCGGCTCTACTTAGCCCACGGCAGTTCCAATACACGCCTATCATGGCGCTGGGTTGGGCGCGGAACAGTCCGCAGCCTCAGCCCCACCACCGGAAACCGGTTTCCCATCAAAAACAGCATCAGCCTCAAGAACCC
The DNA here is from genome assembly GCA_963930655.1 of Myrica gale. Classification (NCBI taxonomy): domain Eukaryota; kingdom Viridiplantae; phylum Streptophyta; class Magnoliopsida; order Fagales; family Myricaceae; genus Myrica; species Myrica gale. Next base: position 8,381,146 of record OZ005616.1, read on the forward strand.
GCAACCGAAGATCTTCATGTGTTTCTGAAAGGACAATATTTTTCCTTGCATGAAGCTTCTTACGATGAAGTTTCATGTCAGCAAGCATCACATCATCCTCAGCCACATCCACTCCAGGCTTATTATTTGAATACAGGCTAGGATTATAGGTCAAAGTCGGAGTCAAAGAATAACCCACGGGGGAACTGAGCTTTTTACTGCGAGAACCATCTTCAGTAGCAGTCATCTTCCGCTTCCCCTTATTCATCGTACCCAGTTGATGAAGAATAATAGGAGGCTCCTGTGATGATTGGGCTTGGTGAGAGCCAAATGCAACCTCCGAAATAGAAGGGGGGGCCAGGATACCGCCCAAGGCCGTGTTAAACGGATCCAGTGGGCGCGACCCAACCAACGAACCAGAAAGCTTCGACAAGGCCTTTTTACACTTTTTGGAAACCTGCGGGGGCCCAGGTGGGCTAGCAAAGACAACTACAGGACTAGGGTAAAAAGGAGCCACAGAGTCCAACGTACCAGTCTGCATGGGGGAAGACACTTGCAGCTGCTTTTGCATCAAAATAGCCTCGGTCTGCATGGGGGAAGATAAATGCAGCTGCGCTTGCACCAAAATATCCTCGGACTGCATGGGGGAAAACAATTGCAGCTGCTCTTTCACCAAAAGAGCCTCTGACAAGGGAGCGATCATGGGAGACAAGGGCTTCCAGGTGCCTTGAAGGGTTGTAGCCAGAGACGTGGAAGCCTGCACACCCCCCGACGACACACCGACACTTGAAACCTTTGTCTGGGAGGCAGAAAAACCTGGAGGGTAAAGACTAGCCGAAGAAAGTCCAACGTCGGCGACCGACCGACCTGAGCATCTGAGATCAGGAGGGGAGACTGCCAAAGGCATCGGCGTGGTAGGGCTAATGGCCGACTGATGAACTGTAGGAAACCCATCTAACAGACCGTCCTTGGGGATTACCTGATACTGGGAGTCATCCTCTGGGACCAACTCAGCAGACCGATGAAGAGGTGATAATAATGAAGGAAAACTGAAAGGAATATCCCTCACAATAACTGCCCGTCGTAATGTAGCTGGGTCAGCTCTCATAAACGGACCAATCCCACCAGAAGACCGCGAGCTAACTGGCCCTTTACAAAGTTTCTGAGAATGGCCAATCATACCACAATCATAACAAAAATCGGCAAGCTTTTCATAGCGAAACTGGACCCAGAGGGGGCCAATGGCCGTACGGGGAATGGGGAAGCCTCCCACCAATGGCCTACGAATATCCAACTCCACCCGTAGCCGAATAAAGCGGTGTTTAGTTCCATCCTGATATTCAGACTTATCAATCTCCAACAGCCGACCCAGCTTACAGCCAATCAGCCTAGCTGTACTTTCATCCACCCGATTCCAGGGTAGGCCATGAATCTGCACCCACATATTAACCAGGTGGAACGACATCTCTGCCATGGTAAGAACTGGATCCCAAGGAATAAGCACTAAAAGATTGCCCCTGATATTCCACGGGGTGTGATTCAAAATAAAGACCGTATCCGCTTCTTTAGGAAACTGAAAGAGAAAAACATTAGGTTCCATCTCGGTCAGCATAAACTCGGGAACCGCAGACCAGGCGGCCTTCAACGACCCTTGTACCATAGAAGGTGAGAAGGATCGACTTGCACAGATCTTCCCCAATAAGGCAGGACCTAAGTCTGAGCTAGAGCCATCAGACGGAGGATTAAGGACAATATAGAAATCTGCCCAGTCAAGATCACGCATCTGAGAAGATAAAGCATCCACATCGAAAGAAATAGGGTCCATAGCGAGAGGAAAGACAAGGAATGACGAGGGATAGAGACTCGGAAGAGGGGCCGGAGCACCAGACGAGGAAAAAAGAACCCTAACGAAACTTCACAAGGAAGTACGGAAATACTCTACCTGTACGGAGAGAAAATATAACAAACAAACACTTCCTTGATATATGTGGAAGTTGCTCTTTTTTTTTTTAAACCTGACGTGTATTAGTTGCTATTTCTCTCACATAAAATATCTTTATTACCGCAAGTGTTCTCCTATACATCCAATCATATTCTACATGCTTAAGATCAAAGAACCCACCTATAAACAATTGAAAACAATAATATTTAGTTATTCTTTCAACACTTGCTGATCTATTACATGCTCAGTATATTGAATTTAACTTATACATATATAATGTAATTTAGCCGAATAGTTTTAAGAATTTTACTGTACACATTAAATGATAATTTTAATTCCCTATATTCTGTTACATGCATTCCGTTTCACGGATAACGTATAGTTTTTCTAACCTCGCTCGATATTTGTACTGAAAAGATCATTCCTATCATGTGAACCTTCAAGCACCTTTTGCCATACCTTCAGCTGGAAAAAGTAAACATTTTGACTTCGCCATCCCCTCAAGAGGCCAAGCTTGGCCAAACTAGATGTTTGTTTTGGTGGAATTTTTAGAGTTTGAAGTGTTTAAAATTTGTAGGTGATGTTAAATTTTATTGGTATGCGTGCATAATTTATTTTTAGGTGATGTTAAAAAACATGTTCGGTTTTGAAATTATATAATTCACAAGAATCCTAGAATTCAAACGAAACTGGACGTCTCTAAGATGTTGAAGAAAATTGGGGAAACATTATTTGTCGGGCAAAAATCAAATTGGACCCTATAATTTCAATTTTTTGTCTAATTGCTTCTCATAAGTTTTGAATCAAAGTTACAATTTCTGTCAATATAATTGTGAACCAAACTCACAATTGTCTTTTGTTTTCAAATTCTTGTAATACACATAAAATATACTTTTGGCGGCTGTTTGTCAAAATTTTGGAAAATATTCTCAAAATTTTGTGTATCTTGAGAAATTTGAAAATTTTTGGGGTTTGTGAAAAGTTGTTTGAAATTTTGAAATAAATTTGAATAAATGTTGAAAAATTTTAAGAAATGAAATTAATAGTAATGATTGCAATCATTGGTTTGTTTGTTTTTTTATTGTTTTTTGTTAAGCGTCGACACACGTTTTTTTTCTTCTTCTGTTTTTCGATTTTTTTCTTTCTTTCTTGGTTACACGCCAATTAGAAATGAAGCAGTAGTCGTGCTTCTGTTTTTCTTTTTTCTTTTTCTTTTTTGGTTACGCTCCAACCTTATTCCGCGAGTAGTAGTATTCCTTCTGATTCCGCAACTTTATCCCTGACGTCAGAGCAGAGTCAGTCAGTGGCAGTAGTACGGTTCAAAATGTTGGGATATTTGGAATTGCGTTTGTTTGCCTCGAAATTTCGGGCTCTGAAATTTCGAGTAAACAAGCGGCCAATATCATCCGAAGTATCATCCAAATTTCCAGCTTGACTACAACATACCAAAAACTGGAAAACACCAAATTAGAGACTGCCTACCAAATTTGTATCCCACCAATTACTAAATACAAAATTTGCATCCTTAATCATAATGTCATTTAAACATTGTCAAGTACAAAATACATATCCATAATACCAAATACATATCCAAATACCATAATACCACAATACCAAATACAAGTATGAGACCAAAAGTACTAATACACAAGTATGTAATTTTGTGATCATATATACATATTTCAAAAAGTTGATCATAATGCAAAACACAACTGCCTGAGGGTCCCTTCAAGTGTGGTCAGTGACTCCACTAGACATCTCTGGTGGATCTTGTAGAGTTTTCCCCTGAGTATCCTGCAATACACACAAACATATTGTTAACTTGGATGATATATTGATATTCAATTCAAATACAAGACATTTTTACAAATGAAAGCCACTAGGGTCCTACCAATCCACTGCTTCCATCCTAAGGTTGATTTCCTCTAGGTCCTCTTCCCCTTCCCTTCCCTCTCCAAAACACTCTGCCGCCACGATCCTGCATCGTATTTAAGAGATAAATTACTTAAATTAGGTAAAAGTAATTTAACACTTACGCAATAGTTAACTTATCAAATAACCAAATTGATGACATATTCTTACTGTGCTTCCACCACTATTGCCAACTCCTGCATCCCTATCAGTGGAGGCCTTCTTTGTCTTTTTTTTTTCCATACTTTCTTATTATAGTTCTCGGGGTGAGGGCAAGCACGTGCATTGTGCCCTTCAGTACCACAATTTCCATACTTCACCACATAGCCGCTACGACTGATCTTATAAGTACTTGTTGTTTCATCTGCCTCCCTTCTTTTGGCCTTCCTTGGTCATCCAGGTTGCACCCTCACATGCGGGAGCCAAATCACATCATTCTCATTCTTAGGCCATTTCTCAGGCCCGACATAACATGTATACCTTGCTCATATGACCTCAGATAAGTTGTCAAGCGATAATAATCATTGATGTACTCCTCAGGGCGCACAAGCGAAGGGAAGGGGGGCGAACAGGGGCCACCGCCTCGGTTGGCTTCCCCAAATTTTTTTTTACATGTAGATTTTATTTTAAAGGCCTGCCCCCTTGACCCACTTAAAATTCAGTCCGCTCCTTTAAGACCCAAGAAGTCCAGCCCAACCCATTTTTTCTTTTTTTTTTAAAAAAAAAATAACAGTGTGAAACTTCTACTTAAACTGTTTTATCCCCTATCCATCACCTCTCGCACGCTTTAACCTCTTTTTCTCTTTCTCCCAGCTCCTCTCCCTCCTCTCAACCTCTACTTAATTTGTTGGGATCTGCAAAATTGATTTTTTTGTTCCAATTCTTTTTCCATTATCATTTACCAAGTATGTATTTTCTCCTTGTAATTCCAGGTTATTTTGTTGTTGATATAGATTCCACTTCAGAGAAGCTTGTATTCAATAAAACTGTCACACTATAGCAATAGTGAGAAGTAGCTCTATGCCCTTGGATCATTTCGATTCTTTTTGAACTTTGGATCCTTTAGATTCTTTTTCCAATATGCTATGTTTTTATCTTGTTGTCTTTCAAGAATAAAAAAAACATAGCAATTGATTTTTTTTCTCATTTATGTGTTCTGTTTTTCTTTTTGTAAATCCCAACAAATTTAGCAGGACTTATTGAGCAATGAACACATCCTTTCTGGCAGCAAAAATAAGTATTTCATTTATTGAATTGAAGAGTTATAGTGCTGAAAATACTTGTGAAATACTTTATTTCATTTATGTGTTCTGTTTTACGAAGAATATATGTGTTCATTGGTGTCATGAACAACAATAATTTAATCTTTAATGCTATTACCACTAATTGATTGATGATTTTTGTTTTGTTTTATTTTGTTTAGATAATGGATAAATTTTTATAAAAAAAAGTTACCCAGCGTAGAGTCATCTAATACTCATAAATTGTATTTCAATATTTTTAGTGTTTTTAGTCCTTCATTTTTTATATTTTAACTTTTAAAACATTTTTTTTGCATTACGTAGTAATTTTTTTTATCATTTTTTCTTAGGAGTTTGCCCCCCATTGATTCCAGAAACTGTCAGGGCGTTGTCTACTATGATGTATCACAAAGATTGCATGGATACATGGAATGCCAATGAGGTGCCACTTTCCACATGTACATGTCAAGGCATTTAGATCAACAACCCGGTGTGGTCACAACTGTCGAAAACACTTAAGTGTTTGAGTGAAAAATCTCAACTCATAACGATATCGTTGCAAATTTTCCATGGAAATCACAACTGCATGACGCCGTTTCATTAATTTCTTCAACCGATCACTTCACGACGTCGTTTCTCTCATTGCTTCAACATATTTGATTTTTGAAGTGAAATCGCGTTCTGGACTTGGAGCATACGACGTCATTCAGTTGAGTTATGAAAGGAAAAATATTGTTCAGCTTTTGCGACGCCGTTTTGAATTATATGCCATGTGAGATTTTAAAGGAGCTGAGTTGGCATAAGGGGTTGCCACGTGGAGTCTCTGCTGGTGTGGATTGCCCTTCCGTTAAGTTGATGAACGGAAGCCTAACAAAAGGGTTTCTATGTCAAAGACATTAAGTATGAGAGCCTTAGATTTGAAGTTTGATTATGAGGGACTATTTTGCAAAAGAGATATAAACCCAAGGACTAAAATATCAATTTCTCTAAAATTTATGAAGCATAATAATTATACTTACTTAGTTTGATTTTTATCTATAAATATATATATAGAGCTTTTTATGATGTTTCTCGAAGAAATTCAAAGTCTTTGTTTTTGTTTTATTATAAATTGCCTGATTTTTTTATTTTCTATTTTTTTTTCTAGGTAAAGCAGGGCAAGCCTACGAAGAAAGGAAGCAAGAGGATTCGATCCCCTGATAAAATCCGCCCCAAAGGAAGGAGGTGCCGACTGAGCTCTAGGTCACCGGCTCCTTATTGATTTTCAATAGAGTTGTTTTTAAGAACTGGCATGTCTGACGTAATCTTTAGTATCATACATATGCTCCGTTCAATGCATCCGCATACCTATTGGACGTTCCTCCTTGAACGTCAAGAAATGGATGAGAATTTTCAAATTCAACTTAAGTCCGTCACATGGTGAAGCCCAGGAAAACAGAAAAGGTTCACTTTATTTAAAGAACCACCAAGGACGTTGTAGGCTGAAATCTCATTAATGCTACCCACCGTTAAGGCCCTGCGAATTAAAACACATGATAAACAAGTACAACAATATCTTACACCAGAAGATGTAAGGTGAGATTTTGATCTTCTCCAGTTTGGTAATTTATTGTCTGAATTAGATTATTCAATTTAAAGAGAGAAAGACATAATATGTGAGTCATACAATATTCAATACAATCCATATTAATTACTGACAACGTGGATCTTATTGTAGGACTCACCTGTTATGTTTATCTTTCTATGAATTGAATCATCCAATTCAGATAACAAATTAAAGATCATGATCTCTCTGGTAAAAAGTCATCACAGAATATACTCCCTTAACATAGAATGATTTTACCTCTTAGATATAAACTTCCTAAGTAATCCTATTATTAACATCGAATTCTTTTCATGTTCTTCTTTTGTGCCTTGCCTCCCTTTAACTTTCAGCAACTATTTCTTAGTTCAAGATGTTGCTCTTTCACCTTTTCCGTAAAAGAAAGAGTTTTAATTTAAATCAACTTCAAGAGTCCAAACTCGATCTTCTGATAGAGAACTTGACAAGAAAGCTGTACAGCACTTTTATGGAATCTAAATCGAAGAATTTATTAGATATATCTATATACGAGATGAATATCAATTACGGTTGTGTTTGTGTTGAAAAATTTTTAGTATTGAGTTTTGTGTTGGTATTGGGTTTAGTAAAAAAGTGAAGAGAGAGATAATTTTTTATATTTTTTGATGGGAGAGAGATTATATTGTAGTATTTTATTATAAGTTGGTGAAAAATATTGTGATATTTTTGGTGCAAACGCACGTCTCATATCTATGAAAAAAGTCAATCAGTCTCCCTCAAATTTTAATATATTTTATTACGTTCCCTCAAATTTAAAAAACAATAAATTATCGCCCTCCGTTTTATTTGACCATCAATTATCCCTCTAAGATGAAACTATTAAAAATATTGAAAATTTTATTAAAAAATAAGAATGATATATAAATAAAAAGTGATATTTTTTAAATAAAAATATAGAAATCCTATCATTTCAATTTTCTATTTATTTTTAAAAAAATTATTTACTTTTTTATTTTTTTTATTTTTTCTTAGAAAAGTATTTCTGTCCATTCACGTCACTTTTATTATAACTTAACAGCCAAATCAAACGAAAAACAAGGATAATCGATTGTTTTTTAAACATGAGGGACATGATAGTGGGGCTCTGTATGTGCACTGTGCAATAGCACAACAGTACTATTACCAATTATTTACCAGTACGTAGTTTTTGCATTTGAAAAAAATAAAAAGAAATACTTTTGGCATTAATCTCCCGAAACAAGTTATAATAAAGGATATCGAGATATATATATATCGATTATATTGCAAATAAGAAAAGCTCTAACTCTAAGTTAAAGTAATTTTCATCCAACTGCTGAGCTATGCAAATCTTCAGAACTTAAAAAGTTATTCATATATACATATCCAATTTTTTCCTGTTCGTTTGGCGAGCAGGAAATTAAAGGTAAAATTAAGAAGCGAAAAAGAAAAAGAAAAAAGGAATGGATATAAATGGATCATTGAAAAGATGTATATATATTTATGTATTCCAGTTTTCAAAAGTCGAAAGTTCAAATGATCGAATCTGCACGACATCACTCCTTAATAATAAGGTTCATGAGACGGAAGAGCGTTGTTAGCCGGGCACCTGTGACACACATAAATCTAAAGAGGTGAAACTGTGAGGAGGGAATTAATCCACAGGCTCCTCTCTAGATAGCTCTCCTTCTCTCCCTCCACCCAAAAGGCAGCTCTCTCACGGGTCTAACCTGGCCCACGTCGGTTATATGTAGATATAATACGCCCAACTCATCACCAAGTACCACAATCTTGAATCTACTACCTCTTTGGTGGTACCGATCTTCTGCTACGTCCTCTTTCCGATTTGATTTCAGATATATTACTCGAAAACTAGTTACCTTGAGCTGAAAGTACTTCAGCATACATCCATTTTCATCCATGTTTTTGCAAACTAATTTCGATTAATTTCACTGGCTGTAAGTTTGTGAACTTGTGTCCCTGTTTTAGATGGAGGGCCCGATTTGTCGGAACTTTCACTGACTAGGGTTTTGTCCTTACATGAATTGAGCTCACCCCAGTGTTTTCGATTCACGTTATCCTATACATATATACATACAGTAATGGAGAAAGAAGAGAACTACTCGGTAATATAGCTCCCTCTCATGACCGCTTATCACTGCCACTTTTTGTTTGTTTTTGTTCACAAATTCCTTTCATTAGAACGCCATGTTGTTTTGCTCTGAAACCGAATTCTTGCAGGCGCCTTTACCGTCAGGTTTTCCCGGCCTGGATTACCCTCTAGATCATCATCATCAGCAGCAGCAGCAACAACAGTACTTCAAGCCCCGGATTGGCGAAACTTCAGGAGATAACAACAACGGGATGGTTGATTACTTGCTGGGTAATCCCCATCATCATCAACAACAGCAGCAACAACCACCAATAGCTTCTGGAATTTGTGGATCGAGTTCTTTTGATAAATTAAGCTTCGCTGATGTGATGCAGTTTGCAGACTTTGGGCCCAAGTTGGCCTTAAACCAAACTAGGATTTCCGCAGAAGAATCTGCGATTGACCCGGTTTACTTCCTTAAGTTCCCCGTCTTGAACGACAAGTTGGAGGATCAGTCTCTGATGGTAGCACAGCATGGAGCAGAAAATGAAGAAAGGTTCAAAAGGGTAAGCGTAGAAGATGAGGGTAGAGTACTGGGGGAAGAAGCTGGGAATATCAGAGATGAAGAGGAGGCCCGGGTTTCTGATAATAACTCGTCGCAACTCCGGTTTCTAGGTGAAGATCATCAACAAAAGAACCCTACACCTGAAGCAAAGAACAAGAGGAAAAGACCAAGATCTATCAAGACGAGCGAGGAAGTGGAAAGCCAGCGGATGACTCACATCGCGGTTGAAAGAAACAGAAGGAAGCAAATGAATGAACATCTTCGAGTCTTGAGGTCCCTCATGCCAGGCTCATACGTGCAAAGGGTATCCAATTTTAGAAGAGAGAATGAAAAAAGGATTCTACTTCCCTTAGTTTATTATCTCATCTATTAATTAGGTCGCGTCAAATTTGCAGGGGGATCAAGCATCTATTATTGGGGGAGCCATTGAGTTTGTGAGGGAGTTGGAGCAACTTCTCCAATGCTTAGAATCACAGAAGCGGCGAAGACTCTTTGGAGAAGCTCCAAGACAGGTGGGAGCTGCTGCTGATCCCTCTCTCGCTATCCAACAGGCCCCGCCTCAGCCACCATTCTTTCCTCCTATGCCTGTTACAAATGATCAATTCAACATTGTGGACTTTGAGACAGGACTCCGAGAGGAGACAGCTGAGAAAAAGTCGTGCTTGGCTGATGTTGAGGTGAAGCTTTTAGGGTTTGATGCCATGATAAAAATTCTTTCGAGGAGAAAACCAGGCCAGCTTATCAAGGCAATCGCCGCACTTGAAGATTTGCAGCTTAATATCCTTCACACAAACATTACCACAATCGAACAAACTGTTCTCTATTCATTTAACGTCAAGGTATGACACAAAAAGACTTCGATCGGCAGAGGAAATTTACGTCGAGATTATCTCTATCTATCTAGCTATACAATACTATAATCCTTGCTAAATCTTATAGTACTGTGTATATATGGCGTGCAGATTGCTAGCGAATCGAGGTTCACAGCTGAAGATATCGCGAGTTCGGTTCAACAGATATTCAGTTTCATCCATCAAACAGCACCCTGCGATGTAATCTAGTTAAATTAAGAAAGATGAGCCGATTTCTTTCTTCAATAATGCATGTACGGATCTTGTCAGTTCCCTATCTTTCTGTAGTATCCTCTACTGGTCTTGTAATTTTGAAGATTCCAATTATCCTAAAAGAAACGAATTTAATTATCTAATTAATATTCTAATGTTGATCTGCATCACATGTGGAATATTTAATGATTAGTACTATATATAATTTGTAGAGTTTATCAATTGTCCCAAGAACTTAAAAGGGAAAATATATAAACCTCTTGGTGTTCATGAGGCGTACAATCTCTCGTCAGTGACTTCATTAATCAGTATGCACTATGCAGTCTATCCTCTCTCTCTGACTGATACATGTGGGGAAGGGAACGTTGTGGCTGGCAAAGGAGGTTGCGCAGACAATCGCTGCGTGGTGTTTGTGTGAATTAAAATGATTTGAAATTATATGATCGATGTCGTAGAAGTCAAAAAGTCCCGTACCTTCTTGCCGTGGGTCGTTGACCTGTCAGCCATGACAGTACTGCTGGTAGTATTTGGCAGCACTCTAGATGTTACCATTCTTGGAGGGTCCCGGCCCCTTCATTTGGATTTGAGAGTTGTCCTCCTGTGTTCAATCATGCTTGCCTTGTCTTTTTGTCCTAAATCATGTACGTGCTCGCAGCTAACTAGGCTGACCCATGCGGGAGCCAATTGGATTTCTCAGACCAGCTAGGATGCTCATGACCAGTTCAGCATCAAACCGCGAACAAAAATGTTCCTACAAACAGTACTACTCGTCAAATAACATGCATGAAAATAGACAGGTACGGTTCCCTTTAGGTGTTTGCTTAGTACATGGCAGGTCACTGATTGAGGGTAACTTTCCTGATCATATGGTATGGGCAAAACATACATACATACATACATATAAAACCAAAAAATAAGAAATGATTTTTCCCTAAATAAAAATTCTCATGTAGCAGCAATTAATCTCAATCACATGTCTGCTTGTAAGCACCTATACTTTTTTAAAATAATCTCTCTCCCAGTCAAATCATTTATTTCTATCACAATAAACATAAAAAAATTCACTCAAATCATATTTCTCTTCACTTTTTCACTAATTTTCATAAATTAACTTCCAAAATTTTAGCATACAAACACCACCTTAAATAAAAAGAGAGAGTCAATCTCATACAGTTAAAATGACGCTGCAGATCAAAATCCAACATACCCAAAACGACTTCGAAAGACCATCATGTTCATCAAACCCCACTCCCTAACCACAGTTCTTCTCCATGACTTTACAACTTTTCCCTAAAACCGCAAATTTCTTGTAAGAAGAGGAGGAAGAAGGATTCTGCATGCAGTTGGTCTTTTTTTGTTTTCCCCGTGCAATCTTCTGCTAGGTCGTTGGGGCCCAAGGACTTGGATTCATTTAGGTTGGCCCTGCTCTGAAAAAGTAGAGGACTTGGATTCATTACAACATACTTTGACTACAATTTTTTATCCAAATTATATGGTGTAATTTTAAAAGCGGTCCAAAATTTTACATTAAATAGTATAGACTGCATTTATATAATTAGAATATGAACACTACTTAACTCAAAGAATAATTAATTAACTCCTACTAACTGCTGCAGAGCCCGACTCAAATCATCCAAGCCCAACTGCACTAACTTCATCACATAGGCCATTTGGAAGCCCAAGTCCAACGTGTCATCACACTTGTCTCATATATATCCATTGGGAGTTTTATTGAGAGAAGGATTATTCTTTAAAGATGGTACAAATTCAGGAGCTGAATTTTTTTTTTAGTTTGCAAGCTCAATGATCTCTTTTAAAAAATATGTAAAATTCAACACAAAAATGAATTTACCCTAAAACTATTGGGCCGAAAGCTGTGGCTCAGGAACCACCTTAATTTTCTATGGTCGGGCTATCGGCCTGAACACTGAACCTCGTATTCTTTTGCTCCTAGTCTTGATTAATAGGCCCAAAAAATGCCCGAATCCTCTTACCATCTTAGCCGTCGATTGTCCCCCAAAATTTATTCAAATCACAGAAGCTGATATACTGAAAAGGCTTAAATGCACCTACAGTCCTTGTGGTATGACAATGTTGCAAATATATCCCTGAGGTAAGAAAAGTTGCAAATATCTCCCTGTGATATGTTTTCCGTTAAATATATGTCCTTCCGTCAGTCTCCGTTAAAAACACTAACTGGATTTGATGAGGTGGCAAGTTTAAGTCACGTCAGCAATGCACAAATATTTTAATAAAGCTCAATCAAAAGACAGTTAGTGGAAAAAAGTCACGTGGCATTATGAAAAATTTTCTTCCCGCTATTCAAAAGTAAATGGTGTCGTATACCCATCCTCCAGTAAATAATCCCCCCCCAACAACTCTCAAATCTCCCCCTTGCAAACCCTAGCTCGTCCCCAACTCGCATTTCCACCCCTGTGACTGATTAGCTCAATCAAAGTCCCTAGTTCTAAAGCTAAAGCCATGAAGCACTCTTCGTGATTCAAAGCAAAGAAACTGAGTGTTTTTTTCCTCCCGAATCACTTCAACGCATGTATATGTGGGACGAGATGGCAGAAATGTCATTAGAACATTTGAAGAGCGATGTTTTTGTGTATGTTTCAGGTCGTTTGGGGTCTTTTACGAAGCTTCAGGAGGATGGGAAGCTCAGAGCATATTACGATTTTTTTATTGTTTTTTTTTTCGGTGGGGGTTCAGATGGAAATTAAAGCAATTCTCCAGATCAAATAGTTGGTACTGTTTCGCATCAAATACGATTCTAAGGGTGAGTATGGAACCGGATGGAACCGGAATGGGTCATTCCGGTTCCGGTACTCACCGGAATTGGATTTTTCATTCCGGAATTTACCGGAATTGGAACCGGAATTTCCGGAACCGGAACCGGAAATTCCGGTTCCTTATATGGACAAAAAAAAATATTTTGTTTAGTTCCTTTGACCCAAAAATGGATTTTTAAGTTGTTTTTTGTGGGCCAAATAACTCTAAATTAAAATTACAATTAAACAACTAAATTTCAAAACAATATTTCACTATTTCAAGATGCCAAAATAAATATAAATTAAAATTACAACTAAATTTCAAAACAAAATAAATATTATGAAAATAAACTCTAAATTAAATTTACAAAAAAACTATTAAACAAACAATTAATCATACAAATAAGTAAACAACTAAACATTTATCAAAAATTTAAATTGAAAGAGGTAAACTCTAAATTAAAATTATAATATTTTTTAAATTTTTATAAAATATACCAGAACCGGAATTTTCCGGTATTTCCGCCGGAATTTCCGGTTTCGGTTCCGGAATTTCCCTAAAATGGGATCCGGTTCCGGTACCGGAAATGACCGGAACCGGTACCGGAATTCCGGAACCGATACCGGAACCGGAAATTCCGGTTGGAACCGGAACATTTGCACACCCTTATACGATTCCCTACTACAGGACAAAATTACAAGAAATAGATTCTTTTTAGCATCACTAAGTAAATGATGTTTTGGTGGCATTGGGGTAATTCCCATTGTTTATCTCTTGATTTGACTGCTCATTTAGGAAGTGTCTTCCACATGTTTAACCTTGTGTTTCGTGGTGATCGATGGTTTAGTTGGGAATTAATTTTCTTTTTGGATCCCATTTCATCTTAGTCTAATAGCAGCTTAAGCTCTCACCTTTTGATTTTTTGTTGCATTTTTATCATTTGCTGATCATGTCTGGTGTTATTTTTAATTATTTATTGGCTATTTGATTGGGATGGACCTGTATCATGTAGAAGCTAATAGACTATGCTTGCTGAGAGATTACGAGAACAAATGACTGCACCTTAGACCTTTACCCTCTTCTGATGTTGTAGATGTGATGGATTGAGGGCAACAATTTTTTTCCCAGTTTCAAGACATATTGCACAACCTCTATCTTAATAACCTTATTGTTTGTTCTGTTTAGGTCCCCGTTGAGAGTTAAATTATGTCAGCAAAGGTAGTCAAGGGCCAACTAGCCAAGGAGAGGAGTTACAATTAGAAGGAAGTACGCTTGCTCCCTCTGTTGGAAGATGAAGCCCGCAATCATAAGGAGAAAGATAAGCTCAAATATTTGTTGGTTGAGTCCTGAGTTTTCTTTCTTTCTTGGAATGGGTGTGTATATGTGTAAGCCTTGTGTATCTGTGGGCAATTGTAAGCAGTTCTATTGATGTCTATTGTGTTTATAGAATTCAGGACAAATGTTGGAACTTTTGTAGTAGAAATGCAATGTAACTGATTGTATTCTTTATTTTGGAATGAGTTTGTGTAAGTTTTGGGTTGCAATATATGCAACAAGACTTGTAGACAATGTCAACCGCTTATATGCAATGCAATTATGCTGTTCTTTTATGTTACACAGTTGGTCTCTGTAAAGTGTAAACTAATTCACTTTTCTTTGGATTTGCAATTTGTATAGCTGATAGAAAAATTCAGATATGCAAATTCGTGTATAGTGCAAAATATGCAAATTCATGTAAAGTGCAAATATATGAAAATTCTGCAAAGTGCAAATCACTTTAAAGTACAAAAATGTAAATTGCAAATCTTTAACAGGGTGCAAGCATACATTCACCAAATCCATTTGGCATTAATTGAGACAACATAATAATATCTGTTACACAATTAAAACAGATGCTTCAATTTGTTACATTGTCACTCGATACAAAAAATTGTCCAGCCAATATATGCAACTACCACAACCAAAGACCAAAAACTGTCCAGCCACCACAAACCCAACCAAAAAACTGTCCAGCTCATTCAAACCCAACCACAAACTCAAAAAATTGTCCAGCTCATTCATTGAGTGGCCCATGCTCTCTCGACACCTTTAGCACGCCTTGCAAAAATACGTTCTGGTTGTGTTTCCTGCATGCATAGTAATTTTTTCTAATCAGATGATGTTTCAAACTTAAGATTGAGTAAGGTAGGATTAATATTCTTACCTGGCTCCCACGACTCCTCAAGACATTACCGACTTGCTCATTATCAACAGGTTGGGTCATTCCCCTAGTTCTAACTTGGGGACATTCATTGGCTTCGGATGTGCCCTCTCCATTAGCACGCTACAATGACGTGCGTTAGTAAAGAACCGATGAATTTTTTCTATTAACTATAGAAGCATAAAGTATGAAGTTCCTTACATTTCTCGGCTTCGTTTTCTTTGTGTATGGTTTTGAGGGATATTTTCGTTCCCCAGGCTTTGGGGGTAACTTACACATCCTTGCATTATGTCCAATTGCTCCACACCTCCCACACTTTGTTATATATCCACGCCTTGACACTCGTCCAGGAGGGGGTGGAGGCTCATCCTCGGCTCTCCGCCTTGACATCTTTGGACGTCCTGCCCTTGGCCTTATCAGTGGTGGCTGAGTAGGGGGATCTTCATTTACACGTGGCCATAATTCAGGACCCGGCATCCCTTGGATAGAAAATGCATACGTCCGTCGATAGGCATCAATTCGGTAGTAGCTGTCCACGAACTCCTCAGGCTGTCTTCGGGAGAAATAAATGGCAGAAACGGCATGTGCACACGGGATGCCATTCAGCTGCCATCTCACGCATGTGCAAGTTCTTTCAACAGTGTTCACTACCCTTCTTTCTTCAATATGGCGATCAACCACAACTGTCGAATAAAATACAAAAAGAGCAAGTCCAATTTTCACCTTCTCTATAACCTGTATATACTATTATGGGTACCGAATAAACAACAAAAAGAAAGAAAAACAGCAAAATTTTTAAGAGTGTCATTGTAGGGACGTGGGTTTGTCTAATAGGCACCAAATAAACACCAAATCCAACAATAAAAGTGTGTCTCACAAATTTTGACTGACCTGTATTTCTCCCAAACACTAGCTTGTAAATTTCTTCTTTAATGAACAAAATTTTCAAGCTCTTCAACGGGGGTTCGGTGCTAGAAACATATCGCAAGAGGGGAAGAAAATTTTGTGGGTAAAGTAAGAAAAGGTTCGGTAGAGTGATACGAAACAGCCCTCTTTTCTCAAATGGGTGTAGGTTCTATGATATTTTCGTTTCTTTAAATTTTCGTTTTTTTAAAAAGAAAATAAAATTCGATCAATTTCATATAGGTTATGTGATATTTGCGTTATTTAAATTTTCGTTCTTTTTGTTTTACATTTTAAAAAAAAATCAATATATATGGCATCATTTGATGACTGGGCAATGTTAGTACTGTCAATGGTGGGCCCAAGGAGACACACGACCTAATTTGATTCGTGCTGACGTGGCTTAAACTTGCCACATCATCAAATCCGGTTAGTGTTTTTAACGGAGACTGACGGAAGGACATATATTTAACGGAAAACATACCACAAGGACATATTTGCAACTTTTCTTACCTCATGGATATATTTGCAACATTGTCATACCACAAGGACTGTAGGTGCATTTAAGCCTACTGAAAAATTACACATCATTCCCTCCATCCATGATCCATATATATATATACTCCCCAAAACCCTAGCTGCTCTCCTTTCATAACATCTTTTCCCGCACCGGAACTACTCTAGCCGCTTCACACAGAAAAGCGAGAGACAGAGATGGTGTCAGGGTCAGGGATCTGCGCGAAGCGCGTGGTGGTGGATGCGCGGCACCACATGCTGGGTCGGCTGGCTTCGATCTTGGCCAAGGAGCTGCTGAATGGGCAGAAGGTCGTGGTGGTGCGGTGCGAGGAGATTGCTATCTCGGGGGGTTTGGTCCGCCAGAAGATGAAGTACTTGAGGTTCCTCCGCAAGCGCATGAACACCAAACCTTCCCATGGCCCCATCCACTTCCGTGCCCCTGCCAAGATCCTCTGGCGCACCATTCGTGGGTATGTACCTCTATATTCGGTTTAGGTTCAAGATCTTTTAAATTGTTTCATTTCGTATCCGATTAGCTAGCCAAGTCATGAAATATATGGAAACGATAGCTTTAGTGGCTCCTTCCTTCCTTTTTTTTATATAGGAGCTGGATATTTTATGATTTTCTTGCGGTTCATATATGGGCAATAAGAGTGTTGTCTACTGTTTGTAGGATGATTCCGCACAAGACCAAGCGCGGAGCAGCCGCACTTGCTCGATTTAAGGCCTATGAGGGAATCCCCCCTCCGTACGACAAGATCAAGCGAATGGTTATTCCCGATGCTCTCAAGTGAGTTGTTTTCTTTTTCCTTTTTTAGTGGAGCTTTTATTTTACTCGTACACTATGATTGGGGCTTCGAAATATAGTGATTGTTGTCTGTGTTCTTGGGCATTAGAGTGTTGAGGCTTCAAGCAGGACACAAATACTGCTTGTTGGGCAAGCTTTCTTCAGAGGTTGGGTGGAACCACTATGAAACTATCAAGGTGAGAGATCGCAATTTCTTGTCTTCTCTTTTTGGTCTTTGTGTAGCTTTTTTGGGTTTTTATTAGTCACTAGGATAATGGGTGTGCTGTTTGATATCATGGTTAGATGATGAATCATCTGTATGCTTTAGACGTTGCTTGCAATTTGTCTGTCTAGTGTACATTTATGCTGGGCTACTTGTGCTTGTACTTATAATTTCCTATGTTAATATTGTCGTGTACCTGTCTTGTCTTTGACCTGACTCAGTTGATGTCAATATAAAGTTTATATCATTTAGGATTTGAAGTTTTGACTGGTATCTTGAGATATCATGTTGTGAATGAGACGAACAATTCCACTTCCTGTTCGGGGTTCTATAATCTGTTTCCTGTACATAAGTTTCTAACATGAGATATTCAAATCTGCATAATCAAGTGATATTATTATGCTAGATTATTAGTATAACTTTTTAAGAATATGCGAATGTAATTTGAGGATGTAGCTATCGTATATTGTACACTGTAAAAGCTCGCTCTTTCACCAAGCTCTCACCAGGTGACTCAATACAGGTGCTCCACCTCATTATTTTGCCGTGTGGCTTGAGGTTTGCCCCCCAAAATATTTCAGGGAATAGAATAATTTAGATAATTTGATAATTTACTGTACATTAAACTCTATTACAAGAAGTTCCTGCAGATAAAGACTACCGTCTGTGACGGAGGTTTTTGCTTTCTCTGGTTCTTGAATTAGCATTTTTTTTTTACTTAGAATTGCAGTTTGGAGTTGTTTAGATATTTGATGGATTGTTAAGTTGTGAAATCCAGAAGTTAGTAGTTTAGTATTCTTTTCATGATGTTGTCGCCCATGCTATCGTTGTCCTGTAATTACTATATTTGTGTCTGCTTTCAATCATTTGTCACTCTTCACCTCTGCAGGAGCTTGAGAGCAAGAGAAAGGAGAGAGCTCAGGTTGCCTATGAGAGAAAGAAACAATTGACGAAACTGAGGGTCAAAGCTGAGAAGGCTGCGGAGGAGAAGCTTGGCCCCCAACATCTAGACATTATTGCTCCCATCAAATATTGATATTTGATCGGAAGATGCGGAGGAGAGTTGGATTCAGTTTAGACACTTTTTACCTTCGAGTGGGGTTGCTCAGTTTTTCGCTTGGATGTTATGTGAATTGAGTTTTGAAATTAGCTATGTTTTTGTTGTGTCAATTATCTCCTACATTGTCATTACTTCTTTCAAAATGGACTAGGTCTTGTGTTATGGTTGATGCAGAGTATCATGATAAATGCATAAGAATGGATGCCCTCAATTTCTTGTAATCAGAATGTGAGAGAATGCTTATGCAAGGGGAGCATAAGAACTTTGTACTAGAGATGAACCAACATGAGGTCAGGCGAAGTTTCTGTCATTTGATTGTTAAATGAATTTTCGTCTCAATCTTCTACCAACTGCATGTGTAAAGTATATACGCAAATAAGTTTTTGGGTTTAACTAAATAACACAGGAAATAATTATAATTTAGAAGGGGTCCATAACTTGTCATTAATCTTTACAGAAGCGAGAACAGAAATATTTTTGAAAGGGGGGCAAAGCCAGTGTGTTATAGTTTTTAGAAACTGAGGCAGTTATTTATTTGCGAGTAAAAACATAGTAAATTATTTTTAATGTTCTTCAAAAAGAACAAGTGAAATCCCACCCCTTTTTTGGACCGAACTCCTTGGATGCAGGGGCCGAAAGGAACTCCTTTATTATGGTCACACGACTTTTCACATGATCCGTGGCCCTTGCAGCACCGCTTTCTGAGGCTGAACAGATCAGTTAAGAAGCCGCTGGTGCCGTGTTCTAAAGAGACTCCCTCCTCAGTCCTCACCTATGCTGGACTCCTTCGAGAGCCCCAACTCCCAATCCTCCTACACATTGGTCGTCCAACCCAGTCATTGAATCCCTCAAACAACTATTGAGAAAAAAGAATCCCTCAAAACTTTCTTCTCCAACAGAATCATGCTCTCTCTCTCCAAAAGTACAAATGAACAGAATCCTTCATGCTCTCTCTCTCTCCAAAAGTACAAATGAATTGGCAAGTGGGCGGCAATGACTTTAGTATCCTCTTCAATTTGTTTCCCAAATTAGATTATTCAATTTGAAGAGAGAGACACAATATATCATGGGTCCAACATTAAAGTCTACATTGCTCGGTAATTAATATATACCGATAGTATTGAATGTTGTGAGACTTATATATTGTATCTATCTCTCAACAAATTGTATCATCTAATACGGGCAACAAATTAGAGAGGATCTCGATGCTCACTCTGGCCTTATTCATTCACTCTTCAACATAAGGAAAAATACAAAGATAGTGAAAAGAATACCTAGTAAACACGTATCAATACATGTACCACATGTTAACAAATATAATTTATTTCAAAGTTCAGGTCATCTCTCTTACGTTTAATTTGATTCTCCCGGCCGGCATGCAGGCAAAGGGATGCGGGGGCAGATCGGGAACTCTTTCAATTTGAATCTTCTCGAAGTATCTTTGAAAGTGCTTTGGTTTAGGCCGATCGAAGGCATTTGCGGTGTCACTGTCACCTAGCCAGCTACATTTTCATTACCCAGATATGCGAACCCTCTCAAAGCGATCGAGATGTCCATTAATAATTAATAGCTATGATTAGGGCTCCATATATAATGGAAAATCTATATCCTTCCATGAAAGAATGCAAGATTACTTCGACCTCAATATCTACCGTAATCAATATGAATCTCGACAGCTCGTTAAAATATCTTTCTGTGATATTTTCCTTAATTTTATGTTTCTTTTCTAAATTTTGGCTGAATAATTTATTTCTTCTTTCCTTTCAAATCAGAACTTTATATTTTTCGGTTTTTTTGTCATTTTAAATTTTCGAAACATTGTCAAATTTGTATACTAAAATGCGATAATATCCTTGACCCACTTGGCATATATTCATGATATTATTGTCAATTCATTAAACTCTCGTAAGTATTATTTGTCAGACAAAGAGTGTACGTAAAGTCTCAAAATAATAGTCTAAAGTGCAAAATACAAAATTTATGGTAGTTGGTGGGTAAAAAATGTATTTATTTCTGTATATATTGAAAAATAATAATAATAAAATATACTTATTTGCATAAGCTGACAATAAATTTTAGAGGAATATTGAACAGAACACTCTTTGAAATTATGTGGGATTAATTGAAATAGTGGACCGGAACTAATTAAGGAAGAGAATCTCAAACTTGAAAAGGAAACTATACAATTAGTAGAACTTGGAATTCGGAAATATATAAATGAAATCCACAGTTAAAAGAGGAAGCAAAACCAGGGAAACAAATACCTCCAAAGATTTTAGAGATTCAACTAATTAATTATAATTGGACATTCTTCCATAAACAGACTATTCACTTTCCAGCTTTCCCACTAAAAATCCATTCTTTACTTAAACTACAAAACTCGGCAATATGATCTTAAAAACATTCCATTACAGTGGGGATTCTCTAATCTCGTCTCCTATGTTTTGGTATTTCTGTGCATTATTACATCGATCATCTTTCACTTCCCAAAGTTCATTTTGCGCTCAAATAAAATAAAATGGGTCTTCTTCTTCCATGGTATTTCTGTGCATTTGTTGCTCTCATGGTGGGTTATAAGAAAGGCTTAGCAAATGGCCAATATTATAGACATGTTGGGAACAGAAGATTACCTTATCAAACATTCTTCGTCGATCAGTCTGGCAGAGGCAATTTCTCCACCATTCAGTCTGCTATAGATGCCGTCCATCCAAACAACACGTTTTGGATTTGTATTAGGATCAAGGCCGGCACCTATAGGTACAATATTATTGTTTTCTTTTATGATCTCTTGTCGATGAACAAGTACATGAACGTACATATTGTAATAAGTTCCAGCTTTTTTTTTTTTTATAACTTTTTGTTTCATATTCTGTAGAGAGAAGGTCAGAATCCCTTATTATAAGCCACATATCATTCTAAAGGGACAGGGAAGGCGAAACACTTGGGTTGAATGGCATGATCACTATAACACTGCACAAAGCCCAACTTTCACTTCTGAAGCAGATAATATTGTGGTCAAAAGCATCAGCTTTAGGGTAAGATTTTTTCCTGCTTCTTCACCTTTTTCTGTTCAATATATATATATATATATATACCTGTTAAACTTTTTGTTTAATGCTACTAATTTTCCTGCTATTTCTTTGCGGCGATATGAAGTTGTCATTATTTCTGCAAATTTAATTTTCTATGTCGCAAGTTTTTGGCTTAATTTATCATTGGAACAGAATACATACAACAATCCAGCTAATAAAAACCCTAGAGGACCAGCTGTGGCAGCCAAGGTTATTGGTGACAAATCTGCATTCTACCGATGTGGTTTTTACGGTTTGCAAGACACTTTATGGGATGTTCAAGGTCGACATTACTACCGGAAATGCACCATCCAGGGTGCTATTGATTTTATCTTCGGCGCTGGACAGTCTCTTTTTGAGGTATCTATCAGTCATTTAATTTGTTATATGTCCATGAACTGTGCTAATTTAAAAGGAAGAAACGATATATGGGAACTAAAATATTTGTATCTTTTGTCTGTAGCAATGTTCCATAGAATATTTTGGAGAAGGTGTAGAGCCAGGTACAGTGGGATATATCACAGCTCAGGGAAGAACCGGTCCATATGATTCAAATGGGTTCGTGTTCAAGGATTGCTCCGTGCATGGCAGTGGTTCAACGTACTTGGGAAGGCCATGGAGAGATTATTCCAGAGTTATATTCTACAACTCAAACTTTTCACACGTTGTAGACCCTAGGGGATGGAATCCCGGGGACGGCTCTGTTGGCAAGGAGTAAGCTCTCTCAAAACCTTACTCACTGATCACCTATTGTTAGCTAGAACTTTTATGACATATATATAACTATATAATATTGGTATTTTTCCACTCTATTTTTTTTTCTGCTTCCCGATTTTCTGGTGTGGTGCGTTAATGGGCGGTTGTGTGGCTAAATGGTCAGGCAACAATTAACTTACGCGGAGCACGGCTGCTTCGGACCGGGGGCGAACACTTCCCAGCGTGTGAGTTGGGCGAAGAAGCTGGGGGAGGCTGAGTTGAATCAATTCACCAGCATGAGTTACATCGACAGTACTGAAGGATGGCTCAATGACCAACCTTTCTAAATCGATCTTTGCTTACATTTCTGACCCTGGGTTGGTGGATTTCTTATTATTTCATTGAAACGGGTTTAATATTGTGATAAGGGGTAACGAGTTAAATGTATACACAGTCTGTAATGGAAGTCGACTCAGTTTACGTACGTAGCTGCCGGGAAAGGTTTACTTTTTCTCTTCAGAATCATGGTTTTGTACGAACAAATGTACAAGAAGTTGCAATCTGAAGCTATTTGATGAATTAGTGGTGCATTATAAAGAATTTCAGGAATTTATTTTCTGAAGCGGACGGCCATAGTTTATATGCCTAATCAAAACATTGAACAAAATAATCTGTCATAGCTAAGTGATCCATTCCTAATGTCAACACTGCATGTAGTTCTGGGACTGCTAATTAAATAAGATCCAAACACTGCTCTTAACAAGGTTTTCCAGATTTATGCAGGCACCTTTGCTGAAGATGGCTGAGGGAAACTTTTTCTTTCTTTATATACTACCTAAATTTTCAACTCCTTTTCATACTTAGAGGCTGTCATCTCTCTAGATTTTTCGATCCACCAACATCGGAGAGTACTGTTCTTGATTTCTTTGAGTTTTGGGAAGCCCCCCCCCCTCCCCACACACACTAAATATTTTGAAATTTTTTTCTTTTAAACATTTTTAATGTAAAAAATATTATCCTATCCCAATTTTACACCTTCAAATATCATTTTGCCCCCTCCCCCCAAATATTTTGAAAAAAATATCTTTTGCAAGGTCAAAAATACTATCACTTTTTTATCCATTTAAATACCATTTATCCCTCAAAATAAATGAGACAAACTTAATGCTTTAAAAATCATACCCTTTAAAATGACAACAAATAACAAATGAATTAAAGTATCTTTTAACATAATAATAAAATGCTAATGGAATTAAAATTTCACCAAGAGATGCAATTTATTTTATGGCCTAAATACCAGATTTTGTTTCTATTATGTTATTTATTTCTCTCAATTTCATTTAAAAAACTATCGATTTTGCCTCACTTTTGAAAAAATTAACATAAAGAAGTCACTTAACCCACCAAATTTTTTCTGCGACTTTACATATGACAACTTTAACTTAGTTTTTTTTTTCTTTTCTTTTGACGTTGTTTCGATTTATATAAGTTCATTTTCTCTTTTTAACTTCAATCTCTTTCGATCTCAATTTGTTTTCCCTCCTTTAGTTGCTAATTTCAATCTAGAGTAAACATTTATATTATTTTCTACATAATTGTTGGTTGATGAACGTGCATAATGATTTAATGGAATATTTTTTTAAAGGTATTGGAGTTTGTGTGAAAATGTGGAGGAGGTAGTATTGAATTTTTTGAAATTTTAGATGTTTAGTTGTAATTTTTTTATATTCAAAATATTTCCTAAACAAAATGAATATTTCCCCTTTATGACTCCGCCCTCCTAATACTTCAATCCTGGATCCGCCACTTACTAGACGTTTTCGGTCGCTTGAGGTCGATGCATGCGGCTTCACGCACTCCTATGAGAGCATGTGAATCTTGGGCGCGATAGGCAGTAGGGCTGAAAACCGGAAATGCGGTCAGGTTTTCGGACCGCAAGCCGGTCCGGACCGCATTTCCGGTTGCCTTATATTTAAGGACCGGACCGGACCACTTACCGGATTTAATATTTTTTTTTAAAAAAAAATTATAAAATATTTTCGAACGGCTCTGCGCAGTAGGCACAGCTCAGTGCAGCCTACTGCGCAGTGATTTTTTTTTAAAAAAGAAATATTTTTAAAAAAAATATTTTCGAACGGCTGCGTAGCCGTAGAGTAATAGTTTTTAAATAATTTTTTTAAAAAAAAATTAAATGCGGTCCGGTCCGGTCCGGACCGCATTTAAAAAATCTATGACCCGGACCGGACCGGTTCAATCCGATCCGGACCGGACCGGACCGCATTTAAAAAATTAAAACCGGACCAGACCGCAAATTCGGTCCAGTTTTCCGGTCCGGTTTTGTTCAGCCCTAATAGGTAGAGGAGTTTTAGGCTTACCTTCCTCCACCTTTGGCTGACGAGTGACGTCTTGTGCTCCCTCGTTTTTTGGTGTTTGCATGGAACTATTCCAGGGAAAGAAGGATTAGGTTCTGCGCCCATCACAGCCTCTCGTGTCTTCTACGGAAGTTTTCAGCTGCTGCTTTCGGGCCTGATTTTGAAGCATGGACCTTTGGGCTCGTTTGTGGTTTGTCCTTTATGCGCTAAAGTAGTTGATCCATTGGACCCTTTCATGTACGATGCCCCTCTCTTTTCGTACTCCTTCCCACCCACTTTTATCAATAAAATTGAAAGATTAGGTTAGTGGAGTAAATGACCCACGAAGGCTTGCGCCAGTAAGTTGGGAGAACCACTATATAGGAATGGCGTACTATTGAAATCAACAGAATTCCTCGACTGGCAAATTCATTACTGCTCCCAAACAGAGGGACAGATAAAAGCTGTAGCCCGACTAATTCCGTCCTTGTAAATGGCTAACAACACATCCAATACCGATGATCTGTGCCTAGTAGACGAGTAAATTGTATCCCTCATAAATTGCCTAAGCTGAAATGGAACTCTGTCGAGCAATAAATTGACAGGGTTGGAGAAATTTTGATACCTTAAAAATGTTCACGACCTTAGAGCAAGTCTAAAAAGTTCTTCCCATCAGGGCAGTCAACAGTGTATATTATGCGCGAGTCCAACCAATACATATCTTGCTTCTCATCTTGAGAATTTACAGCAAGTGCCCTCAAGTTGTATTTTATTCGTCTGTAGGGAAAAGGAAAATCTCCTTGCAGCTGTTAGGAGTTGGCTGTGTTGATCCTTGTACATGAATAATTCACAGACCACCAATAGCAAAATTTATTTTGTGGAATCATGTCCACAATCCAATCATAAATGTTCTGTTGTATAGCTAGAACAAAGTGAACTCGATTGTGCTCAGCCTGAATATCTCTTGGATGCCAACGTGAGAACTCTTATTTCAGATAGCTCATCCCCCCTTTTTTTTCAGAAGAGAGAATCTAGATAGCCTAACCACCTCCAGATATCTCCAGATATTCTTGAACAGAGCATCCATGGAAATAGAGTTGCCAGATACCAAGAATTTGTTATGACGCCAACAGTCTACTTGGTGTTGTGTGTTGGAACACTGATATAAAGTTTCGTATTCTTGAAGTCATCAAGAAGTGGGTTGTATCCATCCTTTGTTCTCGTCTTTGACGGCAAGCCAAATTCTTCCATGAATGAAGATGTATCAAGCTACACCAAAATGCCAAGTACTTGAGCAAAACAAGAGAATTGACTTGGAAATTTTAAACTGATCATGTATACAGAAAAGCAGATACTAAAGAAAAAGTCACGATGATTGTCAGCCAGACAAGCCTCCAAGCTGTTTTTTTTTTATCATAAAGGCAGATCTAGAAGGAAATTACCATAACACATTCGCCAATTTTATGGTTAGACTAGCATATCTTTGCTGTTACTTCTGTGACAATACGTTTTTTCTAGGCTAATACTGTGACAAAAAGGAAAATGACATGGCTGAAATTAGCAACTCATTTTGTTGACGCCTCCAAAAAAAGTTGGCAATGCACGTCTTTAATCTCAAGTAATGCCACATATTTTGAATAAAGAATGGAGTCCAACATTACAAATACAATCACAACCCTCCTTAATACTACTTATTTTTGTTCTCCATTATTTCATTTCCCATCAAGACAAATAGTATCTGAATTATGTGTGCATTCAGAGAAAAATATACAAAAGCATAGATATGATTGTGCTTTTAGAAAGATTGGTATTCTAGGCATCACTGACTGCCAGAATTCCTGAATAGAGACGATCATAGCACCATATTTTCTTTACGAAATTCAGAACGAGACCGACAAAGAAGGGAAAGCATAGTGGAAAGAGTGATTTGCCTTTAGCAAAGAATTGCTGAAGAGAATTCTCTCTTTGTAGATTCTTCTTATCTTGCTGTGAGCCACAGAAATGCTAGAATTTAGAGAATCAAACTTACTGTGAGGGTACGCCTCTTTTTCCCAAGGTTGGATGATCTATCTCTGAGTGATTTCGTCCATCCAGAACAATAATGATCGATGCATTCCAAAAGCCAAAAGTCAGTCGGGAAAAAGATGTCAGCGTCACCCTGCAATAGAATCGACCAAAAGCATCTTACCCCATTACATGGAATTTTTTACTATATAAAAACCTGGATGATTAGTCAGATAATACATGATTTAGCAGGATAATACAAGCAATTCTCCCTAAAAGAAGAAGAAGAAACCCACTTTGTCAATGGAAACAAGTGATGCTCATCGAAGGCAGTATATTTGAGGAAATCTACCGCATTTCGTACAAATATTTATCAATACTAAAACAAAAAGATAAAAAGATCAAACAATAATATAATTACCACACCTTTGCATCAAGATAACTGCCATAATCCAAGGTACTTCCATCTTTCTGCAGATTGAAAGGTAAACAGGTCAACATAAGATTGTTAGCTGGTTTTCTTTGTCTTCGGTATGCTTGTGTCTAACATCTTCCAAAAACTAAAGAACTAAGCAGTAATGACAATAAAAATATAGAAGTAGGAATTCCCAACGGCAACTCTTCCCTTCGTCCCGCTCAGGAGGGAAATGAGAACTAGCTCAGAGTTCTTGTTCTTAATTGGGAAGGGAAAGGAGAACTCCCACGGAGTTCCTTAGTTCTTAATCTGGAACTTCGTAGGTACCACATTGCAAATAGGGAGAACATTTGGGATATAGTGTCCCCAAAAGAAATTCGAAACATTATCACAAAGCATGAACACCAATGATACTAGAATAAGAATCTAAAATACCTTGGTTGAAACCAATGGAGCTCTTTCACCAGGTATCCTTACATCAGGTAGGTAACTAAAGTCTGAAGCAATCAAAGACATCTTTGGTAGTACCCCATGCAAAATCTCTAGTAGTTTCTGCAATTATGAAAGTCGTAGTTCGTTCTGAAGCCAGAAATATCAAAGAAAAGAAAACTTCCACACTTTCTCTTACCAAGCAACCGGTTGGTAGCCAATGTCTTCGAGGTTTAGGAAAAACTTTTGACCAAATGCTGCTTGCCTTTGATATTACCATGCTTTGACTGCTAAGATTTTTGTCTAAGTCGACAATCTCAATGCAACGCTTAATTAGGGAGTCTTGTAAGGGCTTATAGAGCTCCGAGAGTGTATCCCTGTTAAAAGGAAGCAAAGTGGATGAGTTCAGAGAGTGTATCCCTGTTAAAAAAAAAGCAAAGTGGATGAGTGTCTTGGGCCGTCCCACAGCTGACAAGATAAAGATATGCCAGAGTTTCAGGCATAAGGCCAAAATAATTCTCGAATATCCCTTCCAACTTAGGCAGATGGTTTCTACCATACTTAATCCTGTTTTCCGGAATGACAAGAGTAGTAGACTGATGAAGGCAAGAGAAGGAGAAGCATGAGACTTGTTGAAAAAGAGGTGGACATGTGAGGAGAACGTGAGCTCATTAATGGTATTTTGGGTTTAAGTTAATAGTAATTTTATAATTTTGAATAGGGTTAAATAAGGGCTTAATGGTCAATTAAGCATTAGGATTCCACTAGGTTAATTAAATGGCAAGTCACAACCAGGACAACGCTCATGACCTCTGTGGTCATAGTTTCAGATAGATTATAAGCAAGTGTGAATTAGATGTTAATTGTTAACTAGAACCTCAAAATCCTAACCGACTTCAAACAAATGTAGAATCAATTAATCACAATCCAGTAAAAGATTTGACACCTGCAAGAATTACCACATAAAATAGGAGAGCCAACACTAAAGCTTTAGAAAGTATCCTGGTAGCCAGAACAGAAAAACGAAATTTTCTAGGAAGTAAGATGTCCCATAAAAGGATCTTCCTTTTGAATCTGATGGTAATTTAGTGTCCTGATCCTATAAACAAGACTAAAGGCCAATAACTTACTAAAAATGCTCAATAAATTCTACTAATAATAATATATCCATATATATGTACGCTATATGTCTAAGGAGTTAGGTTAAGATCAGATAACTATGCCACCAGGAATCCTCAGATGAAAAACTCTACCGGAACACTTTGTACCTATCATGTTGCTTCTCAACCCATACTTCCATCCAAGGAGAAACTTGATTTTCAGCATAGATAAGATCATGTGGAAGATTATCAAGCACCTGTGAGAAATAAACAATATAATTTGGTTTGTGGAAAAATCTGATCAACAAATTCTGCACAAATACAATAGGTGTAAAGCTTTATGACAGTGAAATGTACATTTTTCTATCTGCCAGAGAGGAATGTCCACAACACAAAATAGGGAGTAATTCAAATTCATCGAACATCCAAATTCCATGAGGGAATGGCTGCCTCTAGTGGAAAATTGGGGGGAGAAACCACTGGGATTTGCACAAATCTCGATAAGCTAATGTACATTACTTTAAGATAAGAAGATTTTTGTTTTACTTTTGAAGCCTAGACATCAGAACTTTAGGCATGCCCAGGCACATGTTTAAGGATACAGGTTCCTCTTTAAAATTGACTAGAGAAGTTAGTTGACTACAGGTGACTACTGACGGGAATTGGTCCTGTTGTGCAAAGTAGGAGTCAAGATTACATTGGCCGGGTTGTGACTTGTGAACGTCTGGTATTTTTTAGCTAGTAAATGTGGCAGATAGTTGGAATCTATTGTGTAAATTGGCTTATACTATATGTACTCCATTGACTTGGTGATAACTAGAGATGGTTGTTTCCACAAGGTTTCTAGGTAGTATGCTTGGTACTGTATTTGCTCGAGTGTTTGAGCATAAGGAATGTCACAGATTATGGAGGAATCAAGGAACATGTTGAAGAGAAAACGGTGCCTTGGCACTTGAAACCAAAATATTTGGTAGGAACAGTGAACTGCGTTGATCAACTTTGGATTATTGAGTAATTTACTCTGGAGTTCTTACAGCAATATGAAGTATGTGAAGAAAATTTTGGGGCCAAAATGTGCTCATAACGTTGCTTCAACAAAGTGATCACATGTTTCACATGCATCAATATGCCATGATAAGAAACGTGATAAAGTAAAAATATCTTACAGAAACCAATGAAGTACATGCATAAACATTGGACACTCACCAAGATTTACTCTCTAACTTTACTAGCAACATTCTGTCACCTAGATGAAACTGAAACCAAATCAAAGGTAGAACATACCTCAAGCATTATCACCCAACATGGTTGTTGCTCCACATCCCCTGTTAATAAAGCAAAATTAAGTCTAGTTTCTAACCTTTTAACAGATATGTAAGAGGTGCACTTTTGAAGAAAATTATACATGCAGATCATCTACAATAACTGGTGAGTGTTGAACTGCAGCATTAAAGTTCTCAGAGATTGTGTTTGATTAATGTTATTGTCACATGTTTGCTTAGGCCAGCGTGCATTTGACTAGTTTATTCAAGTCTCTGCTGCTAAGAGGAGGTGTGGCTGTATGCCTTTGGAACCTTTAGAATGTATCTGCATCTTAAACTGTTATATTCCCCTTGTTTTTTTTCAGAAGTGCATCGATAAGTGTACATATTCACCAGAAGCAAGAGGACTCGTAATAATCAATCTGTACTATTCAGTAGGATAAGTAACAAGACAATCTATGACCATCTTTGAGAAGGGATGCCAAGCATAACAGATCTCTGAGATCTAACAAATATGTTAACTTGTGACGGAAAAGTGAGGAAAGATTTACATTTTTCTTTGATAATGATATAAGAACTTTTGCGCCTCTGTTAGCTTTTAAGCATTGAAATTATATCCACTCAGTCCTATAAGAAGTGTTCGAAGGATGATAACATATGTAAAGACAACTTACCCCATCCACTCCGGTCAGCAGCATCACGACATTCCACTCTAAACTTTGACTGGTGAGTACGAATTTCTCCAACAGTCTCTCTTTGTATCTCAGCCAGTGAAGGACTGATTTCCACTGAGCTGTAGTTATGTTATTGTAGTCAGTACTCATTATAGATCTCAGCACAAGAGGTAAATACTGACATATACAGATATTTATGAAGGGGGTTACCACTGGTTTTAATTTTGGGTGAAACCAAACGATTCAATGATAACAAAGACCAATAAGTAAAGTTATTGAACTTGCTTCAACATGCAAACTCATTATTGTGAAATATTGGAATGTTACAAAATTGTAATCATAGTCTCTGACTAAGGTGTTACAAATGAGAAGACTGGAAAATGTGAGGTTAGATCATTTTACAATGCTCTGAAACGGTCGGTTGGTGTAAAGTTTCATTTTAAGACACAAAGGGTAATAAGGTGCCTCAGAAGGTTGCTCTTTTCACAAGACAGCAGCTTTAGGAAACAATCTTAAGTTGTAGAAATTCTTCATAGGAGGAGATAGTGTTTACTGTGCAGAAGTAGTGGAGAGTAAGTTGATATCTTTCCCACTACTGTTCGGTGGCAAAACAAATACAGTTGTTTGTGTATTCCCTTTTTGGTATCTTACAGGTAAATGTCCAATAGTGTGATTCAGCTACCCTGCACGCTGGCAAGGGAAATTCAGTCATCAAGAATATAAAATTTTGAACACTGTTCCATTCTGTATAGTGTGGACAATTGGACGAGAGAGGAACAGCAGGACTTGTGATGGTATAGAACTATACCATCTTTGACATGTTATTAAGTTTTTGTTTTTTAAACCATTGTATGGTTGGAAGACTGCTTTACACACTGTCCCTTCCATAAGGTTTGTTTTTTTTTAGTTTCTTGAATCTTATGGCTTCTATATTCTAAATTCTTCAAGAGTAGCTTTAATGCACTCCCTCTATATTTGAATTGACTCATATCCACAAAATATTTTTACTTGAGGATTAAAGCGAGAGTATTTGAATCTGTATCTTCTAGATAGTCCAACATAACGAAGGACAAATTGGCCAACCACTTTCAAAGCCAAAAGTTTCCATTCTAGATCTTAGATATTTTCTACAGATAGAAGTATTTTCTGGGGCAACCACCTGGATGATATGTCACGTACATGTAAGTCATATTGTTGTAAACTCTAGCAGGTGCATTCAACATTATGTAATCCATTATGCCCTTCGCACAAGTCCCTGATCCACCACCAATTTCATATATCTGAGTGCACATTGTAAAAGAGTGGAATCAACTTTTAGACTTGATGTATCATACAAGAAGACAAATATAAGAAAAAAAAGAAAAAAAAAAAGATTAATCAGTTATTGGTGTGACAATTTCCAACAGAATAAAACTCCGATCATAGGGGTATTGTTTACAGTATATGGTACTGGAACAGTCATACATTTTCAAAGATGGTATTTGTGCCTTTTTGCTCTACTTCCATTATGTATGGTTAGGGCTAGTCCAGATTTTTTTTTTATAAGTAAGGAAAGCTTTATTAAAAACACCAAAATACGTAACAGTATAAAAAGCTATACTAAGAACCTACTCCATACAAGCTACAAAACTCAGGAAATCAGAAAAATCAGAAAAAGAAAAGCCCAAAACAGCATTTCCCCAAAGAAAAAGAGAACTCAACACCATCCCCCTCAGCCCTGTTAAAGACAAAAAGGAGTTCTCGAAACATCTCTAATTCCGCTCCCTCCAAATAACCCTCCAGATACACAAAGGAATCATCATCCACACCCTCGAAGCAAGAGGGTTGTTGAACTTCCTCTTCCAACAAAACAATACCTCGATCACCCTAGAAGGCATTACCCAACAATAATTCGTAACTTTAAGTACATGAGCCCATAAATCCCTCGCAACATCACAATGTAACAATAGATGATCCACGGATTCCCCATTACACCTACAAAGGTAGCACCAATCAAGAAGACAGACCCCTCCTTCTCAAGTTGTCAATGGTCAAGATTCTCTCATGTGCAGCCTCCCACACAAAGAATGAGACTCTCATAGGTACCAAGGACCTCCAAATCTACCTCCACGGAAAAGTCAAAACGGGGCTGCAAGAGAGAAGTCCATACATCGATTTCACCGCAAAAATGTCATTCTTGGTGCCCATCCAACACATCCTATCATCAGCCATACTCCTAAAAGACTTGGAATAAAGGAGAGAATTTAATGCAGAAACAACCTCCACCTCCCAATCATTCGCAGCCCTCACAAACTGAACATTCCAAGCATCCAATCCGGAATTACCCGCCCAATAATTCGCCACCCAAGCATCCTTATCTCTAGCAATAGAATAGAGGGAAGGAAATGCATGCCTCAAGGGTCTCTCCCCACACCAAAGATCACTCCAAAAGAGAATTCTATTGCCACGACCCACTTCAAACCTGATAAATTGGCTCAAAGGATCCCACCCTTTTCTAATGAACCTCCAAAGACCAACACCATAATTCTCTCTCCTCTGAGGGGTCCTCCACCCACCCAACTCACACCCAAACTTCTCCACAATGACATTCCACCACAAACTGTTGCTATCGAGAGCAAAGCGCCACAACCACTTCCCAAGATAAGCCTTATTGAAAGGAATCAATCGCCTAATGCCCAACCCTCCATGCCTAATAGGGCAGCAAACCCTCTCCCACCTAAGCAAGTGAAACTTGTGCCCATCAACATTGCTACCCCCACAAGAAGTCACTTTGTAACTTCTCCAATCTACAAGCCACAACCGAAGGAATGGGGAAAAGAGACAAAAGATAAGTTGGAAGATTAGCAAGAGTAGACTTGATCAATGTTACCCTACCACCTTTCGAAAGATAACTTCGCTTCCACCCAGCCAACCTCTTCTCAGTTCTCTCAATAATATCATTCCAAATATGAATGCTTTTGAAGCGCGCACCCAAATGAATTCCAAGATCCGTGATAGGCAAAGAAGCCACTCTGCAACCCATGATATCAGCCAAGACTTGGACATTACCCACCGCTCCAATTGGAATGGCCTTAGATTTCGAAAGATTAATCTTAAGGCCAAACACCGCCTCAAAAAAAGCAAAAGACATCGAAGATTGCGAAGCTGGCTCTCCTCAGCCCTACACAATAAGTGTATCATCAGCAAAGAGCAGGTGAGAGACACACCCCACTACTACTAACAGAGAACCCCTCAATGGACCCCACCTCCACCAACTTATTTAGCATCCTACTCAATGCTTCCATAACAATAACAAACAAAAAAGGCGAAAGTGGGTCACCTTGGCGCAAACCACAAGAACCTCCAAAGAAACCTTCAGGAGATCCATTCACCAAAATCGAATATCTAGCAGAAGAGATACATAACTCCATCCATCTACATCATTTAACACCAAAGCCACACCTCCTCAACGTGTAAAGAAAAAAGCTTCAATTGACGTGATCATAAGCCTTATAGATATCGAGCTTACAAATCATTCCAGACAAATTGGAGTGCAACCTAGAATCAATGCACTCACTTGCAATCAAGACCGAATCTAAAATCTGTCTACCCCTCACAAATGCACCCTGGGTAGGAGAAATAATTTTACCCAAAACCAACTTCAGCCTATTGGCCAGAACTTTCGCCAAAATTTTGTAGACCCCTCCCACAAGGCTAATGGGTCGAAAGTCCTTAAGCTCCACAGCCCCATGCTTTTTCGGAATTAAGACAAAGAATGTGGCATTGAGACTTTTGACAAATTTCCCAACCTGGGCATGATTCATGTTCCCAAGGATTAAGGATGGGCTCTCCATGACAATGTGTGGCCATTGAAACAACATTGCCTTGGGCTTTTTAGTTCCTCCGAGAAGTCCAAGGTTTTGCTCATTTCAGCACCAAAATTTATGTTATGTTTCACTGTAAGAAGCGTAGGCTTTGCTTGAAATTTATATATCTCTCGACATGGTCCCAACTGTGCCGGGTTCACAAGTGTGCTAACAAGCAGAGCAAGAACATTTGAAGAGACATGAGTTCAAGACTGAAGCTAAGAAAGCAAAGAAGATGACATATGTCCTTGCAATTTAAAGCCTTCTTAAATACTCTTCAATATAACTGATATCTTTGTTTCTCAATATAAGGCTCTAGATCTATGCATCTGTCATATAACCTCTCCAGCAGCAAAAATATTAGTTCAGAACTGTTGCAGTAGTCATGTTGCTAGGCAGCAGTGAAGAGATTGCTTCACCTAGCTTGCACCTCACACGTAAGGGGAAGTGAGGGGTTGGATAATCCTTCAAATGCTGATTATGGAGGACATTGGTTGTTTAAGATCATAATGGGAACCATATTCACCAATATAAAGAGCATGTGCTGCAGTTGCGTTCGTCATTTTCTGGCCCATAGCAGAAAGCTATACATCCAAGAAAGCAATACACTTTTGTGTGCAGGCATCATCAAACACTCACAAACTAATCACTCAAGATTTTGGTTAGACATAAACAGAACCATCCTTCTGCACATATACGTAATCAAGATAAAGCTTTCTACCAAATATCATTGGAGAATGTAAAATTAATAATTTCGATGTTGTCGCTTTGAATTCAGATCAGCTTAAGAAGTATAAGCACAAAGAGTAGGATGTAACAATCTGTGCAAAATCTTCAGTTGATTTGTTTGAGAAGAGTTTATGAACAAGAGGGAGCTTACTTTTAATGGAACTGAGAGATTAGCAGTTCGCATTATGGCTTGGGCGATTCCATGTGCGTACCAAGGCTACAAGAAAGAAGTTCATGACATACTTACAGACAAAAACATTAAAATGTGTGTGTATGTGTGTCTGTATGTTATATACACATAAGCCTACACCTAAGCAGTGTATGAACACAAGAAAAAATCAGTAGCCCTAAAATGGACAGAGCATGGGATGATTTATAGAGAGCATAATTAAAAATGTCATTCAACCGTGATCACTACATAATATTGCAATGCTAATCATGTAACAACATTTGGTGTCACCCCCATGATTGCACTAAACCTTAGAGCACAAGTACAGAATTCCTCATCTAAGGTCAAGCTGTTTAAATCATGGCCTCCTGCCAATTCTTCTCTCTTCCTTTTTCAAATTGACTGAGACCACTCCAATCTAAAACTAGAAGCCTGAATCACTACAAAATCACGTGATCCAATTCCAATCAATATAACCAAGAATATTGATCAGTATTGTGTACCAAATCAACTAGTTCTTATGAATCAATGACGGTAACATCATAAGTTGATATAGAATAGTTAATTAGGAATACTGATGTAATGCTATCTGTAAGACTTGAATTTTTCCATTCAACACAGGAACCATGAGCGTGATTCTTTTTATATTCTAGCTCTTAGAGATTCCAACATTATCCTTTATGCAGAAAATATCATTTTACACATTTGTCGCTACTTACATCAGTCTCTTGGTGAATAATGTCCATCTCCTACATCCCTCTCGGCAACAAAAACTTCATATCTCTTATATATTTAATGTCTTAGAAGCTACTCTACTGATTTTCTTTTACTGGTAGAATCAGAAAATCCCAAAGAAACGACCAAATGGTTACAAGACCAAAAGAGAGACAGCCAAAAAGAAAAAGTGACTGAAGAAGAGTGAAAAGGCACCTACTCCCCCAGGCCTAGCCCATGGGAAGCCTCTTGTATCTGGTCTACAGCTTGAATTTCTCTATGCTGTCACAAAGAGGAAGAGAGAGAGAGGGAGGGAGGGAAGGAGGGAGGGAGGGAGGGAGAGAGAGAGACACCTTAAAAAGCTCCACTGGAGTAAACCATGCTATGTCACTCCTCCTGTATATATCATCCAAGTACTTCATATAGGCTTTCCTACCTAAAATATGCAATTGATTCAATGTAGTAGTAGGTCAGTGTTAACTTACGAAGCACAGCTAACTGTCTAGCATTTCTATTTAACATTGGGTCGAAGAAGAGTATGTATGTTAAGAAAGTTCAAGCGTGAAATAATTGCAAAGGATAAGAGCAATTCCCCCAGTTCAGAAACACGGAATAGTCCTAGGGAGGCAAATTTAACATAGTGCTTTGTCATATAGGAAATTAAAACTAATGACTCAGAGAACTGCCAGCTCATAGTATTAGTTCGTACTTTTGTTATAGTTATATTCTCCAGTCAGGTCAAATCATTGACAACATCATTCCAAACCATCAGATTGCAAAGGTTCTTTATCATCCGTGAATTCTGTCTTGACTCAGCCATTTGTGCTGCAGCCGCAATCCTCGAACACTTGAGACAAGACATGACGGCATTGGAATATTTCTACGTGGAACAAACTACAGCATACAACTGCTTAGGCATCAATAAATTTCAGAAACTTGACCAGCTATAAGACACCAGTCTCAAGCAAAAAACGACTCAATTACTTGCCAATCAAGCTAAAGATTTGGGCGTGAATTTGAAAAGTTCGACAAAGAAAGAGGTGGTGTTTTTATTGACTTGCAAAAAAAATGATTTCACCTGTCAATTTTTTTATAAGTAAGCTCATCTCATTAAAATTAAAATTAAAACAAAAAGGTGAAGACAGTACAAAGGTTGTACTGAATGCACTTAAAACATACAAGCAAAGAAGCTAATAAAATCCTGATAGTCAAGAAAAGGACCCCCCCACATGGCATTGACCCATAAAAACAGGAAATGCGTAAAAACACCCTGCAAACGTTTCCCCGACGAAGCAAAATCCTCAAAACATCGACTATTTCGTTCTCTCCAAAGACACCACCAAATGCAAGATGAATCACGTTCCAAATTGCCTTAGCCAAAGGATCTGCAACTTCCTTTCCCAACCTATCACCACATCAACCACCCTCTCCGGCATGACCCAATGAAGATTCATGATGCCAAAAACATGCCCCCAAAGGCCTCTAGCCATCGAACAATGCAATAAAATATGATTAACAGATTCACCATCCCTCATGCATAAATAACACCAATCAATGACACAAACTCCCCTTCTCCGAAGATTATCAATAGTCAAAATCCGATCATGCGTGGCCTCCCACACAAAGAAAGAGACGCATAGGTACTTTGGTCTTCCAAACTTCACGCCGAGGGAAAGACTCAGAAGCACCACAAAAAAGAAAACCATAGAAATTTTTGACGGAGAAAACTCCATCCTTAGATCCTGTCCAAATCAGCATGTCTTCAATTTCTCTACGAACCACCTTTCCATAAATAATAGAATAAAAAGCTGTAAATTCCGTCATTACCCAAATCATTTGCCGGTCTCGTAAACTGGACATTCCAAACAAAGGAATTAGGACCAACCGACATACAG
Organism: Myrica gale; assembly: GCA_963930655.1. Lineage (NCBI taxonomy): Eukaryota > Viridiplantae > Streptophyta > Magnoliopsida > Fagales > Myricaceae > Myrica > Myrica gale. The sequence continues at coordinate 8,419,337 of OZ005616.1, forward strand.
CCCGCCACCAGCCCATCCTTACTTCGAGCCAAAGAGAACACACGAGGAAACAAACAACATAGAGGACGATCGTTACACCAACAGTTGTGCCAAAAACAAACTCTTTGCCCGTTACCCATCAATTTCAAGAATAGCAACCAGTTTTACCCTTTGAGATGTAATAAGAAATGCAGACATACTTTTTAGAAACTTCATAAACTCAACAATGCCCTTTCAACCTATGTCCTGGGTTGTCCACAAGATTGCTCTCTTCTGTTTTCTTCTACATGTGACTATATCAAGGGTCATCGACTCCATCATACAGCAGGCAGCCAAATCTTTTCATTCAACCTGGATTCAAATCTGTTTTTCTTCATCATGTCCATATTGCATCGCTTCAATTAAATCAAGTCAACCCATCCCCTGACCTTCCTTCTAAAAGAACTATCCATACCAAAGAAATTTCCATCGTATCATCCTTTGGCCTTTTGAGTTACCCAAAAATCTACACACTTCCACAGCATTGCTGTGCATCAATGACGCTGTCCTAAACTCAACTTGCCGAGTTAGTCGCCAGAAAGAAGCCATGAAGAAGCGAAGCACTACACTTGATTTTCAAACATGTAATTTCTTAACTACAGGCATCCCAACATTTACAAACAGTCCAAAAGCATGTCTACATTTCATATACTCCCTTCCAAATCTACATAAGGCATCCTCTCCACTATCCATTTCATCGAAAATAAATATTCCAACAAGTTCCTGCCTTAATTGATTGTTCCAACATTGTTTACCAAATCGCAAACATAATTATTCGAAACAAACACCTTAGATATGCTTTATTAAGCCTTCTTCCTCGGTTACACTAGAAACACCACATCCCACATATACACCTAAAAAGAAAAAGACTCAAACAAAAATACAATTGTAAAATCAGAAATTCTAAGAAGCACCTTCGAGCTGATTGAACCTAATGCTTTTCTCGAGCACGCCGACTGAGCCGGACCTTTGAGAGAAGTAGCCATGTTTCGGGTCGTAAAGCGCAGAATGTATGAAATCCCGAACCTAGCCAATCGGAAAGCAAGTTTTACAAGAAACCCGTGATTTTATAGTATACGGAAAACGAGAGAGAGAGAGGGAATGGCTTACGAGGATCGGTTTGTCGCCCACAATGTGCGTGGAGTAGAGAACTTGAAGAAGTGGAGAAGATGAAGTTTCAGATGGAATCACTGCAGAGAAATGAATCAATAAGAGAGAGAAGTAAAGAAAGGGCGTGTACCTTTGGGAGTATGGACGAGCAGACGAAGCTTTTTGGTGGTGGAAGTACGAGAGAACATTTCTTTGAGCTCCGTTATCAGGTTGGTTCGTCGTGTTGAAGACAAGCGAGGCTTAAAGCCTTAAACTGTTAAACCCATTTTGAAGGTTTATACTTTATATTTTTGGATGTTCTCCTTTCTATTTTCATTCTTTACTTTTAAATTTTAAATTTTTTTGGGTTTGTTCGTAAATGCAGAAGATTTCATTTTTTTTCTGAAAAGATTTTGAACTCAATCTCCAGTCTCAATCTTTTCCCACTTCTGTGATGAAAATTAATAAAAGAATAGTTAAAATTAAAAGGATTTACAAATAAATCACGAACCCGATGATTTACCTACACTGCACACTACAAACAAGGGATATGTTTGATAACTCAGAAAATATTTCATTTCGACGTTTTCAATTCTTGAATACCCACTTCACAGATTTCCCTCCATCAAGAGGAGTATGTCCTCCTATAGTTAATATTCTCTTTGTCTCGAATTCTAATTGCATACCTTTATTCTACGCTTGAACAACAGTTAGTAGTTCGTCTAGGTGAGTAGTTTTTCCTCTATCTCGAATTTGACCAATTCTACTTGTTGAATGTCGTTTTAAAGTTTGGGGCTTCTCAAAGTTGGACCTTTTGGATTGGGTCATTTAGGCTTTTTTTAGTGGGCCAAGCGACCTGAATTTGGCATCATCAATTTGAACGGAAATTAATTTTTTTGACAAAAATATTATTATTATAATGAGAAAATTATCACTTCAAGTCCTAAAAATCTATTTTCCTTTTAAATTGAAAAAAAGAGTAATAAATGATACAAAATGTTTAAAATCAATAGCATGTGGGTGTAATATAACAAAATTAATAATATTAGGTGTAAGGTATCAAAAAAATTATAATTGTATGGTGTAAAGTTTATTCATCTCTAATTATTTTGAGACATTCAATGCGGAAAAAAAAAAGATTCTTACAAAATCCTAACATTTATTAAAATGAAGAAATATAAACTTGTCAGCCAAGGACATCAATAAATATAAATAAAAAAGATTCGTTTTTCATTTGGAATCTTAAAATGTTTGCAAATATTAATTTGTATATACTTTGCTAACACTTCTGATAAGCCTAATTTGAAATGATGAATGGAAATAAAGAATATCAAGGCGATGTCATGTATAAGCTTATTTCCAAGATTCTGAATGAGAGGCTTAAGAGAGTGATGTCTCAGCTCATTTCTCTTTATCAGTTGGTCTTTGTGCCTAGGCGTTTAATTCAAGAGTATAAATCATAAACGAGGCACTGGAGGGTGGATGGCGATCAAGGCGGATATGGAGAAGGCGTATGATAGAGTTGAGTGGGCTTTTATTTTAAAAGTTCAGGAGCAGTTTGGGTTTCATCCGGTTTGGATTAAATGGATTCAGATGTGTATGTCGTCCTCTAGTTTCTCGGTTTTGTTGAATGGTGGTGCTTTTGGGCGTTTTTCGCCAACTAGAGGGCTTCGTCAAGGGGATCCGTTATCCCCCTCCTTTTTCTTATGTTCGGAAGTGTTATCTCGACTTTTGTTAAGGGAAGATAAGGATGGTAATCTGTGTGGGATTAAAAATGGGAGATGTACCCCTATTATTTCCCACCTTTTATTTGCGGACGATTTGTTGTTGTTCGCTAAAGCCCAGTTTCGCGATGCTAGAGCTATGGATCGTTGCTTGGAAAAATATATAGGTTGGACAGGTCAAAAGATCAATAGGAGTAAATCTTATATCCATTTCAGTAAGAATTTTTCAGGTTCGACTATCATGCCAATTTTTTATTTGTTGGGGTTGAAGAAGATGGCGGCAAAGAGCCCCTTGGGCTGCCTTTATTGTTTCATCGATCAAAATCTTTGGCTTTGGCAGATTTAAAAGAGTGCATTTTTGCTAAACTTGGGGGTTGGAAGGCCAAGTTGCTCTCTCAAGCGGGCAGATCAACTTTGTTGAGGAGTGTGGCATCATCCTTGCCTGCATATTTCTATGAGATTCTTTGCTTTTCCCAATCAATGGTGTGTTGAGTTGGATAGAAGGTTTAAAAATTTTGGTGGGGGTTTAAACCGGAGAAGACCAGAATTTTATCTCTTAAATCTTAGGATTCTATTTGTGTTCTGAAATCTTTGGGTGGATTGGGTTTTAGGGCTATGGCAGATCTGAATCAAGCTTTAATTGCTAAGTTGGTATGGAAGTGTCTACTAATGATCAGTGTTTATGGGTTAGAATGATGAGAAGCAAATATCTACACCAAATCAGTTTTGAGGATGCTGTCAGTAGCCCTCATGGCTCATGGGTGTGGAATAGTATTCTGAAATGTAAATCTTTGATGAAGCTGGGGATGTGTTTTGTGGTTGGAAATTGAGTGGATATCTCGGTTTGGAATTATCCTTGGGTTCCCTCTCTCCCAGGATTCAAACTGAATCCTTCAAATGCCCAGTTGATGTCGCGTGTTAGTTATGTAGCTGATCTCATCGACACTGGGCAGTGGAATCGTGCCTTAATTTGGAGTTTGTTTAGCCCTTCTGATGTGGCAGAAATTGTAAAACTTCATCTAGGCAGGGCATCTCGTGGGGATCAGCTATTGTGGTGTCCTAATAAATCTGGAATTTTTTCGGTAAAGTCTATGTATCATGAATTAACCAAAATTAGGGAGATTCCAACGCCTCATGTGGATGCTTTGTGGTGGAAAATTATGGAGGTTAAGGGTGCACGAGAGACTGAAAGTGGCTATGTGGAAGTTGTTGTGGGATGTTTTTCCTACAAAAGGCATTGTAGCGCAACGATTGGGTGGTAGAGGGGTAGTGGAGGTTGCTGAAAATTGTTGTGTTCTCTGCGGGGTTGAAATTGAAACTTCTAAGCATCTGCTGATGGACTGCTTTGTGTGTTGAAATATTTGCTAATTTGGAAGCGCACCACCTTGCTCGATGTGCTGCCTCTAAGATTAGTTCTGGCGGCCACCCCGATATTCATGAGTATTTTCTGGATTTGGTTTGGATCTATATTGTGACTGATCCTCCCTAATTTTTTTGGTTTGTTTTGAATAAAGGTAATTGTAGTGATTAAAAAAAAGAATATCCCATATACCTTATTCTCTGCTCACATATTTCCTGCTTAAATATGGAGATATTTGAGTGTGAAAATGTTGAGCATTGAGGTTTGAGAAATATTAAAAAGTAAAAATATGTTATGGGAGTTGGTGAAAAAAGTGAAAAGAGAGAAGATTTTTAATAAATATTATAATAATAAAAAATTATGTGATGAATTTTTTATTATTAAATTTAAATAACTGGCCCCAAAAAATTGGGGCTCAAACAAGTCCCTAGTCATTTGGTTTAAGAATTTCAAAATATTTAAAAGACATCCAAAAATATCAGCCAGCGATGGGCTTGCCCCGCAGGCCCTCAAAGCCTTTTAAGATAATGCGGTTTCGCCTGTAAATGTTGAGACAGCGGGCTTGCCGCTATTTTTCAGGCCCATCAAAAAAGAGAACCCAAAGCCATGACTGATAGAACTCGCAATAATAATGTAGCGCAGCTAGCGCTTGAGGTTCTACTTCTTGGCTTGTTAACAGCAGATATGGTTGTTAAAATAAAATAATTATTAAATTAGATGAACTATACGAAAGTAATTATTTACGAAAGAATAATTCCGTGGAAAATAATTTAATATTTTTAGTTTTGAATAACTTGTTCGCCGGGGGTGTGGAGATTTGATCCTAAGACATGACTATTCTCAACTAGATAATTATGTACTAACTGAATCAAGGCTCATTGATAGATACTATATAAGTTTTGGAATATGATAAGTACTACCAATATGTTGGGTAGGTAGGATCATGATCCTCTCTAATTTACTATCTGAATTGGATGGTCCAATTCGGAGAGAGAAAGACACAGCATGTGAGTCCTACAATATTCAACCGTGTTCTTATTAATTATCTGACAGTGTGGATTCTACAACATTCAATGCATGTTGTGTTTATCTTTTCTCCGAATTACACCGTCCAATTCTAGTAGATTGGAGAGGATCTCTATAAGAATAGACATTGCTAAGTCTAGATCAGGAGTAGACAGATAAAAAACGTTAATTTATGCTTATATCATGAAAGATTATACCTGAAAGCTGATTGTCATATATTGCCGGCAATTGCTTTTTAAAAACCAGCATCAAAGCCATTTTGGCAGTGAAAACAAATAATGGACTAATTTTAAATTAGAATAACCCCTAACTGCTTGTCATATAATAAAATCACGCGTGTCTTTGCTTTTGTGTCAATGGTCTTCGGACTAAATGTCACATGGTAGGTGAGGCCTAGGGTTCATGTCTTCTTGAATTTGTACGTATATATGTATTTAAACAAAGAAAAAATCGTCTACCTATGTGTATCATGCGGTCCAATCATTAATTTGCTTATACACAATTGAATTTAGTAACAATATAAACGATTAGTGTTATATATATATATATATATATATAGAGAGAGAGAGAGAGAGAGAGAGAGAGAGCTTCCATTATTGCCTAGAATGATCTTCTCCTTCCTCCTGTCGGAATCTTCATATTTTACGAGACTTGGAGCAGTTGAAGGTGGTTCAAGTAACGGACAGCGCCATGTGATTCACCTATATATATATAGTGTTTGTGTACCTTTATATCTGCACATATATACAAACGTAACATGGCTTTCTTTTGAGAAGGAACATAAAAATGGCTTCCAGTTGCATGCTGTGAGAAGAAGAAACACAATGTCGTTTTAGCATCCTTGTTTATAGCCTTTGTTCATTTACCACTCCAACCTAACACATGCAGGCGAAGTTGATCAAAAGGAAGAAGAGTTTGAGTTGATCGAATTTCCGAAACTTCTCATGGTTCCCATTTTCAAAACTTTCCCTTACAATAATTTGTGTGTTTTTCTCTTGGCCAACTCAAAAACTCTACGGTTACAAATATTCTGGTGCAGAGAACCTGTAGTGTACATATATAAAGCATGGAGATTGGAGATTATAACAAAAGAAGACGGCCCCATAAAGTATGGAGATTAATATAAACAATACCGGTTTCAACTCCAAATTTTCTGAAGTCAACTGTCAAGACCCTGGCCTTGTTTTTGTTCCTCCCTTTTTCCATTAATAATTGGTGACAGATGGCTTGTTGAGTTTGGCTCAATGTATTGAGGGAATATATTTGGTGGCTGGCACCAGGTTGAAGAAAAGCATGGAAGTCTACTATGGTCGTGGGGTTGGTTTGGGTCATGGAGCTCTAGCATTTTCTAAAAGAGTAGTGGTCCTGGACTTTCATAGGCTGACTTGACTATATACCCCATGTTGCAAGCTGAGGCCTGCCCTCTTCCTTTCTGATCACAATTGCACCTAAAACTGATTTCCTTGAGGATGAAAAGAGAGAGAGAGAGAGACCTCCATTCACAAGGGTCTCATTCTTGAGAGCAATGTTGCCCCATTTTAGCATTAGGTGGAGGGGGCCCTCGATTTGCAGACAAAGATCTGCGTGATATTCTGATCATTTCTCTTTCTTTGTCCCCGGCCTCTGTGCTGGACCAATGGGGGTGACGAGAATTGGTAAATATTTTAGGATATGGTAATGTTTTTATATAGAGAGAGAATGGTCTAATAAAACAAGTGCACTGTGCATAACAATACAAAACATATGAATGATACATGGAGGGCTGCCTGCCGGACTATATCATGCCTTCTGCTGTCTTTATTAGACCCAATTATCAAATGATCAACCTCTCCTAAAATTGTCTACTCTTGAATAAATTAGGCCAATTTTGACAGCTTTCATTCAACAACCCTCTCAGGCTAGCTACTGCTGCAGCCCCAAAGGTTTGAAAATGCTGGTCACAACTTGACACTTATGCCGAATGCATGGGGGTCCTTGGATAGGTAGACCAAAGATATAGTACAGGTGGGTTGAAGAAGAGAAAGGAGAGAGAGATAGAGAGAGAGAGAGAGAGAGAGAGAGAGAGTTATGTTCTCATTGAACATGTTTATGCTGTAAAACATGTAGGAGCAATAAACCACAAAAGAGAAGAACTCTGCTCCCCTGTCAGTCCTGATCCCCTCTCGGCTTTCTTCCTTAAAATCCCACCTCTCAGCTTCACCTCAGTTTCACCCTTTTACCCTACCACCCCCCATTCCCTCTCAGCTCTTTCTTTCAACCCACCATGAATCAGGAAGCTCTAATCAAGGAACTTGAAGACTTAGCCCAGGGAACCCTGCTAGCTATTGACTGCTATATGAAACAAGATAATATTTCCTCTAGTTTGTGTTTTAAGCTCTTTCTGATATTGATACTGATAGACATTAGCCAAAATGGCTGCCCAATTATCTGAACCTCAATGATGCGTCAAGTGCATCTGTTGGCAATACCACTAAATATATTCTCTAATTTGCAGACAAAGAATGGTTAACCATCTCTGTATAGGTCTTTTTCCTTTTAAGAAGGAACAAAGGCTAAAGGGAAAAAAGTCCCAGAATGTAGGCAATCTCATCCCAATGTTACATCCAACCCAAACTAGCTTTTAGCACTACATTTAACTCGCTGTGACCTTTTCAAATTAAATTTTGTCAGAAAGAACACAAGTTTACTTACCACAACATTAAATGCAAAAAGGTACCTAAGATTGTATTGGCTGCACCAGTTAAAATTCTTGTTGTTTTTATAGGGCATTAAAAGTGGAAAGTGGTGGTCTTGTCGACAACACCATGGGACCGCGCTGCTATCCCCATAATTGGAAAATATTGGAAGACATCTTTGTCTGAAAATCTCATTGTCAGCTTGTTTTCCAATGTCTGCAAAGAGTTACTCCTCCAATGAATAGCAACCACTAGTGTATGTGGAGGGGTCCAGACTGGCCGCCCTTGTCCTGTTGGCCTTCCTTCTTTTGGACTGGCTGTCTCCCTCATCCTTCCACCCACCCAATTATTACCTTTGGCTCAACAAAAGGGAAAAAATGACTGCAAAGAATAGAAACTAGGTCATTATCAGTTCAATGTTCAAGTTGGCCAACATTTTCAACCCAATAATTTTTCACTAATGTATGCATCATAAGGGTTGTTTATCATATCTAGATCTTTAACATAAAATCTTAATATCATTTAACATGAACTTCTCCATATATTTGCTCTCTTGATGTAAATTTTCCCGCGATCCAAACATCAATAAAAAAACCTTATGTTTTTATTCTTTTAAAATTGGAAATAAGTGAAAAGTGAAAACTAGTTTCAGGGTCTGACTCGGCTAACGCTGTGTTTGAGAAGTAAAATTTTAGGTATTGGTGTTGATGAAAAAGTGAAGAGAGAGATACTTTTTTTATATTTTTATAGTGAAAAGTAATGATTTGATGCGGAGAGAGATTATATTGTAATTTTTTATTGTGTTAAAATTTTAAGAGGTGTAAAATTTTAAGTGTCAAACGGAGCCTTAATAATCCTTAAGTGTATGTTTGATGAAAGTCGTTATTTGGATCAATCAAATTTTGTGTGTAATTTAAATTGTAGCACTATTTTATTAAATGGTCATATGTTAAGTAAGTTAAATGGAAGAGCGTCATTGACTTGGTACCAAATGATTGGATTCAATGTCATATTCTTAGGCAAACAAATAACATCTCTATTTTATAAAATAACAAAAAATAGTATACCTTGATAATGAAATAAAATGAGGAGAACTCCTACAACAACTTGGAGTCTACAAGCACCTCATTTTAGGGAAAAGTTTATGTACTAACATATCCTAATATTAAGGGTTGTGATGTTACCAACACGTTAATAAATTCCATCAATGATCTAGATTGCATTAAATATCACGACCACTTTTTAATACTAAAACTTTATGGCAGAAACTTTTCTCCCTATTATAATTCATTTGTGATTAATTATTTTAGAAAAAATAGGAAGATATAATATTTTGCTATTTTTATATTAGAGATATTTTTTTTTTGTACGTGTGATTAGTTCCTTTATACACTAACATGTACGCTGAGAAGAATAACTATAAAATAAAAAATTTAAAATATAACTAAAACTTAATGGAGTCATTCTCACTTAGGGTCTGTTCGTTTACAAAGAATCCTCAGGGTTTTTTGAATCCTCAGGATTCTACAATCAAACATCATTTTTCACACCACATAAATATAACTACAACACGCATACCAATAAAGTTAACATCACATAAAAATTCTCAAAACTCAAAAAATCTTCACAAAACACATTAACCGAACATCACCTTAGTCCATGTCGTTAATCAATATATTGTCGTATTTTGTTCCTTCTTTAAAAAAATTAGAAAAGAAAAGAAAAAGATCGAAAAGAAAATTCTTAAAAACAAGTATAAAAAAATGGATTTCAAGGGAGAAAGTCTTCGTATAATATAATTTTAAAAATAAAAATTTAATATCAGCTTATAAAATATAGTAGGAGTCCTTTAGAAATTAAAATAACACGAAACAATCACATGCCAACCAGATGACACGTTGCCTGCTCAGAAAAAGAAAAAGAAAAAGCAGATTACACGTTGCCACATCTCATTAGCCTCTTCTTACGAGTTCTCTCGTACAGTCACACATTGCCCAGACAGACAGAGCAGACTCAGCAGAGAAAAAATATGAGAGAGAGCGAGAGAGAACGAGAGACGGAGACAGAACAAGACATCGCTGTCCAACCTCTGCATGCCTTATTCACTCAATATATATTCTCTCTCTCGCGCGCACAGACAACACTGTTATCTATTCCTTCCTCCTGCTCTTCCTACTCTCCTCTAACCAATTCGGGGCTCCAGGCCCCGAACCCAGGTACCCATTTTCTCTCTTTCAAACCGGATCTTCCCTTGATTTCTTTACTTACTATTCTACTTCGCTTTCTCGGGGACAAAATAACACTTGGTAGGCGAGTTGGAGGGAAGCCTTCTCGGGAATGTACTCCGCCATTCACTCGCTCCCGCTCGATGTCGGGCACGGCGAGTTCCAGGGATCTCTTGACGGGACGAACCTACCTGGGGATGCTTGCTTGGTCCTCACTTCGGATCCGAAACCCCGCCTCCGGTGGACGGCGGAGCTCCACGAGAGGTTCGTGGACGCTGTGACCCAGCTCGGTGGCCCTGACAGTGCGTATACTTAGCTACTAGTTGTCTTATAATTTTACTGTATTTATTGGCCTTGGTTGGTTTTATTCCCGGCTCGCTACTTTTTTTCTTTTTTGTTTTCTTCTTCGCTCTAATGGCTTCTATGGGTCCTCTCGGTTGGTTTGAGAACTTTAGAGGTTGGGTTTTGTGGTTTGGTTACTTTGTTATTTTCGCTTACTATATAATCTACATCTTGGTGCTCGAACGTGTTCGTTTCGTGTTGTGGTGGATAAGATATTTTCATTGATTTATTTTGTCGATTTTTTATGCTTTTGATAAACTTTATCCTTCCTTGGTGTTAGTGGTAGTTCATTATTTTGCTGAGTTTAAGTCACTGTAAGAGCGTGATTTCTTTCTTGCAAGGCAAGATTCACTGGTACTACCATTTCCGTGTTACTTCAAGTTTTACTGCATTTGTCCGTCAGTGTTGTCTTTGTTATACTGGCATTATGTGTTCTGTTGTTTCGGGAGTGTACGTCACGAATTTTGGCCTATTTCGTGCAAACTTCTGCCAATTGTACTACTGTCTCTCTCTGTCTCCCGACGATTAGGCGTCACCATTTTTAGTACGTGTCACTTTTGCAATGATTGTACTTATGCTCAACTAAGCTACCGGTTCAATTTCCGCTTACAAAATTGTTCATCCTAATAATTTATGTACTTCCATTGCGAGTATCTCGGAATTTAACTACCAGAAGTACCGTCGAAAGGATATTTTGGAATCATTGGTCCAATACTGTTGGTCTCCAAAGTTTTAACTTTAAGACAAACTTAGGCAACTGTAGGGGTATGGGGGTTTGGGGTTTGGTTTTTGTATTGGACAGAATATTCCAGTATGCTCGTAGAGTCCGTGCTAATATGTGGTTCAATTTAAGTATTGATATTGATGTGCAAACCTGTTCTCAGACTTTACAACCCGATATTGCACTCTATATATGTGTAGCTTTTGGTAAAATATGTTTTAATTAGCGTACATACACACACGGTCCTTGTGGTATACGAATGTTGCAATTTAGTCCCCAAAGTAAACACAGAATTGTAAATTAGTATTTGTGACAAGGTTTCTGTTAAAAACACACCCCTCCATCCATCTCCGTCTCCTTCACTAACAGCAGATGCTGACATATTTGCAAGATCGTTTACTACAAGTCATTTCTAATTTGCAATTATGTTGGCATCTATCATTAGTGAAAGTGATGAGGATAGACGGATGAGTGTCTTTTTAACGAAAACCTTACTACAAAAAATAATTTGTAATTTTGTTCATCTCAGGAACTAAATTGCAACATTCCTATATCACAGGGACTGTGTGTACATTTACGCCAATTAAGACATCATGCCCATTTTACCAAAAGTTACATATATATAGAGTGCAATATCGGGTTGTAAAGTCAAAGAATAGGTTTGCACATCAATCTCAATACTTAAATTGAACCGCATATTAGCACAGACTCTACGAGCATACTGGAATATTCTGTCCAATACAAAAAACCAAACCCCTACAGTTGCCCAAGTTTGTCTTAAATAAAAAATTTTGCAGACCAACAAAATTGGACCAGAAAGCCAACACCTGTTAGAGTTGTGTAATTATATGTGGCAGTCAGTCATCAACAATTTAATGACATTAATGTTAGAGTTAAGTGTTCTCAAAATTTTGCTTAGAATTATAATTAGGGCTAAACACCTTTTCACCTCCCCTTGTTTGGGTCTAAACCATGTTTTTCAATTAATGAGCCAATGCAAAAGAGAACAAAGAAATGGAAATTATGATTGTAGGTCACTAGGTCTGAACTTCATTTTTGTTGCTTATCTTGGCCAACTAATGGGCAGTTTTACTTGGTTTCCACTTCTTCTTTTTTTCCTTTTAAGTGGCATTTAATAGAACCACCCCTTCCAATTCCAGTATGCTGCAGCCCCGCCTTACTTTTGCCAATATCATTATCACCATGCTGCTTCAATGCAGGAGCCACCCCCTAGCCATTTTCCATGATGATTATTTCTGCTTACATAATCGCCACCTACCACTAATGGCACCACTTTGCCATGGTGATTATTGTTATTCTCTATCCATCTTTGCTCAATTTCGAATGGAAGGACATAATGTTTTCCTCTTAGTAGCTTGCGCAATTTAGATATGAAGAGAGTGCAGTTAAATCAAATATTGAAGAAAAAAACAACAAATAAATAAAGCAGTGAAAAGACTGAAAAACTTGGATTGGATGGATCAAGTAATGAACTTTTATGTCCATACCATTTGATCAATATCTAATTAAGCTGAATAAAATAATTGATTGGCAAAAGCAGGACTAGTCACTTGCACTTTGATACAAGCTGATGTGCAATTAAGTAAACATTGCATTTACAAAATTGTATGAATTGTTGTAGCCATCAGTTAAGTAGCCATATCAGACCCTGGAAGATAGGATGTGTTGAAGTTTCCATTCTAATCCTGAATTTGGTTTTATGGTCTGGCTCTGAGATTCAGCAGAAATATTTTGGGAGACTACCTAGCCTTTTCATTGTTCGAAGATAGTGCAGCGGTTGCTCAGTGACTCATGAAGTCATGATGATCTAGGCCTGTCAGGAAATACATGATCATTACCTTCTAAATGTTGATCATTTGGGTTATGGCTTGATCGATGCCGCCCTCAATCTTATGCCAAAAAATAAGTCTACTTTAGGTTATGCTCTTATGTGGGAAGTGGGTCATTATCTACTCCACTCTCGGACCAGTATCACCTAGAAATACTTCTGACTAAGCAATAAGAGAAATATGTCAAACTTGGTTTATGAATATTTGTTTAGGCTTATTGTTTCCATTGCTCACTTTGGGCCCTGAATGATTTGTATTGCACCCAGTTCAGCACATCTGCTTTGTTTTACTAATACTTCTATGTCGTATGACAGCTAGTGTTTTTTTAGACTTTGGAATTCTTGATAAACTGTTGATCAAACTTGTCTGGTGCCATGTTGATGGGCATTGCAGAAGCAACGCCTAAGACCATTATGAGGACAATGGGAGTGAAAGGGCTCACCCTCTATCACTTGAAATCACATCTTCAGGTTTGTTGTTATACTCTTCAAATTGAGCCTGATTTTTTTCTGGCTTTTGGGGGGGGGGGGTTCCAATCGGCATGAGTATCCAAAAAATAAAGCGGAGAGAGAGAGAGAGGTATGATACAAGTATGAGAGTGAGGTGAGGCAAAAATATTTAGAGAGCATGATTTTGGACTCATGTTGTATTTCGTCTTCAATCACGTCCTGGTCTTTTCCTTCTCCACCACATGTTGTAATATGATATAGTGTATTCACTGTTTTTCCTGTCCTTGATGCCTATTCTTGCAGAAATACCGCTTGGGAAAGCAATCTTGCAAGGAATCAATTGAAAGCTCTAAGGATGGTATAAATCTTCATTACAATTTCAATTTTGCACATTCCATTTTAAGTATCCCCCAATTCTGGAGAAATTCGCAGTTGTCAACTGTAAATTGGTGTTTTTCATTGGTTTGATGTGCTGGAACTATGTAATCATATCATGTGCTAACTATAATTATAGTGGTTTCATTATGTGTGTGTGTGTTAGTTAGAGAGAGAGAAAGAGGAGGGAGGGAGGGAGGGAGTGAGAAATGTTTTGTGTCTCTGACATAGCAGATGGTGGGAATAGGTTATTGTAGCATACTGATTAATAGTTGGCATTTGGTATTGTAGCTTCATGCATTGCGGAAAGTCAGGAAACTAGTTCATCATCATCGCCATCCTCAAGGATGATGGCGCAAGATCTGAATGAGTATGTCTTAAGCTTTTTTCTACCAGAAGTCTTTAAACCTATTTATTTTTTCTGTGTACTTTTGGGTTGGGGTGGTGGTGGGGGGGGGGGGGTAGCGGAACTTATAAATCCCTACCTTCATATAATGGTGCCTTTTCGTCTTTCAAACAGTGGCTACCAAGTTACTGAGGCATTGAGAGTGCAAATGGAAGTCCAACGAAGACTGCATGAGCAGCTGGAGGTTAGTTTGGTTTCTCGGGTAATTTTGGGAGCTGAAATGCTGCTTATTAGTTTTGAGATTAGCATAAAGACTTTTGAGTACCCATGCAATTGGCTATACACAGGACTAGTATTTTTTTCTGGTTCTAGGATGTCACATGAGCAATATGAAGTCCAAAAGCAGCAAACCACTTCCGAATTTTTGTTTTTCACTTTTTCTCAAGCTCCAAGGCTTTTAACACAATTGCTTTTTCTTCATCTTCAATACAATTATACCATAATGGAAGCCATTTGCATATATCTTTTTGTAAGCTAAGCCAAAATTGAATATGACCTTTTCCTGACATAAGGTCTCTGGCACTCCTTTATGTACCTCCTATTGTAGTCTTGGTTGGATTGCTACATTATGATTTCTTTAAGAAGCATGGTTGTGTGTTCAAAATCTGGGAAGGCCATGCCATGGAGGACAAGGAGGGTTTGGTCAGTGGAGAGATGAGAAAAGCAGAGGGAATTACGCCAGGTACTACTAACGGGCCCTTTTGACTTGTGAACCAAAGAAGAATCTCCTTGAAAGAACCCCAGGCATGGCATGTTAAATAATCCAATATGATGTGGAATATTTGTGCACTAAGGCGCCTCTCACCTTGAGAGCTATGGCCTAAAGATTTTCAACTACCTACTGGTTTTCTTCAAAGCAGGTGCAGCGTCATTTACAACTTCGGATTGAAGCGCAAGGCAAGTACCTGCAGTCAATACTCGAGAAGGCTTGCAAAGCTCTTCACGATCAGGCTGCTGAATCAGCCGGGCTTGAAGCTGCAAGGGAAGAGCTCTCTGAACTGGCAATCAAGGCTACCGATGACTGTCAAGGACTGGCTCCCCTCGAGACCATGAAAATGCCCTCCTTGTACGAAATTGCTGCAGCTTTAGAGAACAACAACACTTCCAATCTGCCGGCTCGCCTTGGCGACTGCTCCATTGAAAGCTGCTTAACATCAACTGGAAGCCCAGTTTCTCCGATGGGGATGGCTATGCAAGCTGCTACTTTAAAGAAGAGACCGAGGCCCTTATTTGGAAATGTGGATTCATTGCCCTTGGGAGGTAGCATGCGACAAGATATAGAATGGATGATGACTAATATTGGTTGAATGGACATTTCCTTAATGGAGTGGAACCCTTTTCCTTTCTTCTTTAATAGTCTACGTGTTCGAGCCTCTGTTATCTGCATCATGGGTGGTCTGTATATTCTTGAAGCAGATCTTTTTAACTTGGGAAATGCCTTATTTTTACACTAGCAATTTGGTTTGCCTTTGCTTATGTCAAAAAGGTCATGACAAATCAGGACAACTTAGTAGGATCCTTGCAAAGTTTATGAAAGGATACAGAGTATCTAATTAGTCTGCTTATAAAGAAATTGAGGATAACTTGAAATTTAAAAAAAAAAAATAAAGGAGAAAAGTCATTTTAAGGGTATAAACTACCAAGTTCATCTTTTAGAGTTTTCAAATTATCAAAATTCATCATTATGTATCTTCAAAAAAATATTTTACAATCAAAATCTTACTACATTTGTTATAATTGGGTCATGTGTCATGGTTTTGTGGTTTGATCTTATTTGAAGACGATATTGACAAATTGTGGTTGTTCGAGGAATCAATGTGAAGAAATTGATACGTCAGCAATGGGGACATTCATTTAATTTACTAGTTTTTAGTATTTAGTTGTGATTTATATTTTAATAGACTTGGAGTTATTATGCTTTATTAAATTTTGGCCCATGGACTTTTAGGGTTTGCTTATGACCTTTGTTCTCTATTTAAGGTTGGTAAGAACCTTAAATCAAGGAGACTGAGGTAATAAAGTTTATTGGTTGCTGCCTCTTGCACTCAAAGTGTGTTTCCCCCTTCTCCTTAGCTTATTTCTTTTCTTCTTCCCTGTTCTTTCTTGAGCTTTCTATTTAAGGGTGCGTTTGCACCAAAAATATCACAATATTTTTCACCAACTTACAATAAAATACTACAATATAATCTCTCTCTCTCCCATCAAAAAATATAAAAAATTACCTCTCTCTTCGCTTTTTCACTAAACCCAATACCAACAATTTTTTAACACAAACACAACCTAATTCCTATTTCTCCACTATATTCCGCATCAAATTGGTATCAGAGGCCAAAATTCCTATTTTTTTCCGTTTCTTTTGGTTGTTCTACGCTTTAAATCTCACAAAATTGCCCATTGCTGTGTTTTGGTTTCTTGGTGTTCTCTGGTGTGTGAGTTGATCGCCGACGCCCCAGCAGCCTTCTCAGCCTTCGCCGACGTCCCCCGGAGCTCCAGTCGCCGCTGTTTGGCCTTTTTCCGGCGATCCAGATCTGTCCCACGTGTTTTCATTGTTTTTCGTCGTGATTTGTCCAGAACTGAGCCTATATTTGAGTTTCTACATGATTTTCGGTCCACATAGGTGAAGCCCGCTTCGTTCCGCCGTCGGCAACCACCAGTTTCAGAGATTCCGGCCGATATTTTCCGGTTCCGGCCGAGTTTTGCATTTTCAGGCCGAAATTTAACTCTTCTCGGTGTTTTCTCCCAGATCCAGGTCATGTTTGACACTTTTGCTACGTTTTTGGACCCGATTCAAGCGGGACAACACTTTCTTCGACGGTTTCTCGCCTCTTCAGCCTTTTCAACGGCTCATTCGTGTTTGTGTTCACTAGTGATTTGAGGTGCGCTCGTTCCACTTCGTTTTTAGTGACATAATTGCTCTTCTTTATAGATTAATTTGTCAACGAGTGTTACAGGTTATTTTTCACACTTTCGTTTTTATCCGATAGTCGTCCTTATACATTATCATTACTCGTTTGCTTCCTACGGTGAAAAAAAAAATTAGCGTATCTTTACCTTTATTGAATCCTTGTTTACCTTAGTAGTGAATTTTGGTGCATTGTGTTTAGTCCTTGCTTTAATTTTTTAAAAAATTTAGCACTACTTGTCTGCACATTTTGGATTTTTCTAATCCCTAAGGCCAAAATCTAATTTTTGCTCAAGTTCTTATTTTTCATTCAATTGCATCGGTGGTTTATTGATCTCAATTGAATTTTTAGGTGGATGTTGCATGCATTTGCGTAGCAGTCGTATAGTCAACCTTAGCTCCGTTGACCCAACCATGGACCCTACCCAATTTGAGGTCTTGACCCAACAAATAACGCAATTGACCACTCAGTTAGGTGCTGTCCAAGCTGACCTAACGACAGCTCATCAAGAAAATAGAGACCTAGCTACGAGGGTTGAGACCTTAGAGGTCCCGGGTCATCAAAATGACGCTGAATATTTAGATGTGCCCCCTAATAGACGTCATCGTGATAGGAGAGATAGAGATACACGCGACCGTAGAAATAGGGATTACGAGCTAGAGCGAGATCACTACACTCGTGGTAATGAGTCTCCTCCACGTCACGAGGAGCAACTCTTCAAGACCATTAAGCTAGATGCCCCTACCTTTGACGGCTTTTTAGATCCCCGCGTTTATACTGAGTGGATTAGGGATATGGATCGTTTCTTTGAGTAGAATGCAGTGTCTGAGAATAGGCGAGTGCAATTTGCTAGTATAAAGTTAGTTGGTAATGATCAACTTTATTAGGAGAGTGTAGAAGATCTCCTTCTGAGGCGTCATGCACCTCCAGTTGGAACTTGAGTTGAAATGAAGCGTCGTTTTCAGGAAAAATACATTCTCCAATCTTATATGGGAAATTTGTTAGATCAGTGGAATGCCCTTTGGCAGGGTAACAGATCTGTAACTGAGTATGTGACCCAATTTGATGAGTTTAGGATGCGTTGTCACATTGTTGAGGATGAAGTTATGACGTTGAGTCGATTTCGACATGGTTTACATGATGACCTTAAGAGAGAGTTTGTCCTTAGAGGAATTTCCACCCTCGATCATGCCTACACTCTAGTTCAAGACTATGAGTTGGTTACTAGGACTCCTTTTGGGAAACGTGGCGACACTCGACCTTTTGTTCCTCAGCCTTCCCCCTCACAACCTAAATCTGTGTTAGGACCTCCCCCTCCTAGTGCGCCCTTTGTCCGGGATATTAAGGGAAAGACCATTGATGCTCCTCGAACTATCTCTCGTGTGCAATGTTTTAATTGTAGGGGTTTTGGCCATATGTCAGCTAATTGTCCCAGTAGGTCTTTGGTCCTTGATGGACATCCTAGCATGTGTGATGAGGATCACATAGTCGAACAAGTTTATGAGCCTCCGATTGATGAGTTCAGTGATTTAGGTGAAGTTGATGATGTTACTATAGGTTGTATTAGAACTATCCCCTTTAGGTTTAGTTCAACCCTGAGCCCTGACACCTCTCGGTTGGGTGTTGTTCGTTGTGTCTTTACCCAACCCAAAGATGCTGATGATTGGCGTCGTCATCCTATCTTTCATACCTATATCAAAATCAATGATAAGGGTTGTAAGGTCATTATAGATAGTGTAAGTTGTATTAATGCAGTTTCTGCTACTACTGTTTCTCGTCTGGGGTTACCACAAGTCCCTCACTTGAACCCCTATAGTGTCTCGTGGGTCGATACTTCCTCTATAGCAGTGAAGGAACGATGTCTGGTGTCCATTCAGTTTCTAGAGTACAACGATCAAATATGGTGTGATGTTATCCCTATGGATGTAGGTCATGTTATACTTGGTCGTCCATGGTTGTTCGATTTGGATGTGACCATACGTGGTGCTCCAACTCTTGTTCATTTTTGTACAAGGGAAAAAAGATTCTCCTTAATCCTCTTCCCTCAAAACCTGTTGATGTCCATCGCTCCAAGACAGTTGTAGACAAGAAGGGGTTAAATATTATCAGCTCAACGGAGTTTGAGCGAGATCTGGTAGGGGAGTCGATTGTGTTTACGTTAATCGTTAAGTTGTATAGTCTTCCTAAAACTATTGTGTCTGATCGCGATGTTTGTTTCACTGGTCACTTTTGGAGGACTGTCTGGCATATGATTGGCACTACACTAAAATTCTCCACTGCATACCATCCACAAACAGATGGTCAAACCAAAGTTGTCAATCGTAGTCTGGGCAACTTATTGAGATGCCTAGTCCAGGGAAACCTTCGGAATTGGGACTTGATCCTCCTTACTGCTCAGTTTGCTTATAACAATTATGTGAATCGATCTATCGGTGTGAATTCCTTTGAGGTTGTGCATGGTTATAAGCCTAGAAAACCTTTAGACCTTATTCTCATGTCTCCCTATGCTAGTGTATCTATGACTGCTGAATCATTTGCGCATCATCTTCATGACTTGCATCTTGAGATCAATAAACGTCTAGAAGCAAGTAATGCATTAGATAAACTTCGAGCTGACCTTCATAAAAGACATGTTGCATTTAATATTGGAGATTATGTCATGATTCGAATTCGACCGGAACGACGTCCTTCTGGACGCTCTTCCAAATTGCAGGCTCGTAGTGCTGGTCCTTTTAAAATTTTGAAGTAGGTTGGACCTAATGCATATGTCATTGATATTCCATCTCACTTTGGTTTTCATCATACTTTCAATGTTGAGGACTTAGTTGTTTACAAAGGCCCTCCCAGCTTCCCAGGTGATCCTTTTCTTGACACAACTACGCCTAACCCTGAGCCTATTCCTACCCTTGCACCATTACCTTCTCTTCCTGCACTCGTAGATAAAATTGATGCTATTCTAGATGAGCAGGTTGTGTTTACTACAGATGGACCGGTTCAACGTTTCCTTGTTCGTTGGGTAAACAAACTGGATTCTGAATGCACTTGGATTACTCGAGATATTCTTCAACAACTTGATCCCGACATGTTGGAGCTTTACAGAAGTCATCAGGATCTTCTTTCGCCAGAGTCGAGTTCTTCTCACCCCGGGGACACTCGATTGACCTCCACTGATACGAGTCTATGAGCGTGCGAAGAAGAAGACCGCACAACCACTTAGTTTGTGATTGGGTACTTGAGAGTTATGATTTCGTCTTGTTTTGTTTTACTAGACAGGGTCGAGTTTTTCCTACCTGGTGGGAGTTAATGGGGACATTCATTTAATTTACTTGTTTTTAGTATTTAGTTGTGATTTATATTTTAATAGACTAGGAGTTATTATGATTTATTAAGTTTTGGCCCATGGGCTTTTAGGGTTTGTTTATGACCTTTGTTCTCTATTTAAGGTTGGTGAGAACCTTAAATCAAGGAGACTGAGATAATAAAGTTTATTGGCTGCTGCCTCTTGCACTCAAAGTGTGTTTTCCCCTTCTCCTTGGCTTATTTCTTCTCTTCTTCCCTGTTCTTTCTTGAGCTATCTAATTCCTATTTCTCCACTATATTCCGCATCAGTCAGAATCCCAGAATAACATTGATTGTGTAATTTAGAAGCTCAAAATGAAATTTTCTCTTAAATAAATGCCAATGACTTATTCAATGCCAGACACTTGTATATATCAAAACTCCTACTCATGGTTCTCTAGTTTTTTGTTTTTTATCTCCTTATGTTGGTTCTTGAATCTAATATGTTGAGTAATTTCAATTCTTTGCATGGACCCAAGATTTTAGAAACAAATAAATGGAATTAATGATACCGACTGCCTAGGAAATATTTACACGATTCAGTTTTTTATATTATGATTGAACCGATAGATATTGCATGAAGTCTTTTTTTTGTTCTTGTTTCTAAATACGAGGGTATGACGTTGTGAACCACATGAAAATACGAGGGTATGACGTTGTGAACCACATGAAAAGTGATCGAAATGTCTCTCTAATTATATTTTTTTTGAAGAGGAAACGAGAAAACAAAAGTGATAGAAATGTCTTTCTAAATTATATTTTTTTTTTAACTTGAAGAGGAAACTTAAAGGTGACACTTTGATTTTGTCCTGGTAAATATGTCGCCTACGATGTTTTCTTCTTTATTTTTCTTTTTTCCTGTAGAATTTCCTTAAATATCTCATTAAGATCTAATTAACTCTTACGTTGGATGAGTTTGAGAGGTTTATGTCTATATTACTCTAATTAAAAACTACATTAATATTTTAGATTCAAAAGGAGTAGTTGTCAATTTGAGTTTAAAAAAAATTACAGTTTACTTATACACTAGAAGACCATCTGCAGAAAGAGTGCGTCAATGGAGTCAAACCTTGTTAGCAGGCACGAATCTACGCGGGGGCTTTTTTAACCCTTTTTTTAAGTTATATTTGAAATATTTGTTTAAATTTTGCTTATAATTGTATTCCGGCCCCCGAAATTTGTTTTTCTTACAATTATATTCCGGCCCCCTAAAAAAATTTCTGGCTTCGTCTCTGCTTATTAGCACTTTTAATCTTAATTATTTCTAGACATTTTTCGTCCAAATTATTATCTGACAATTGAAAAAAAAGGTAGTTCTCTCATACTATATTACTATATAAGGAAAGATATGATCCATTTAACTGAAGAATAATAGCTCAAAAAAATTAATAATAACAATAATATATAATAATATTCACCGAATCGGCAAAACCCAGCTCAAAAGGATGGGGATGTAATGGAATTAAAGGTGTCGTAAGTTCATGCAAGCTAAAGGCATCTAATGGCGGTGAAATAATATTTTCTTAAGAGGCATATTCAAAACTGCTTTGTTCCTCAAAAGCTATGATGGCCTCTCCACTCACTGTAGAGAGGAACCTCCGTTTTCCTTGCATCGTTAATCACCTTTCCTTTCGCTTTTGCTTTCTGGGTGCTTCTCATTTCTGCTCAGCGTGTTGTTTATTTCCTATCCTTTTCCTCGCTTGCAAGAGCTAGCTTCCTCCCATTCACATCATGAAAGCGTCTTCCGGTGAGTCATTTTTGTTTCTCTTTAGTTTTTGTTTAATTTCCTTTTGTGCTCTTTCAATCTGTATTAATTTTGTTGGAGGAATCAAGAATTCATGTCGAGTACAACAGGCATATTTCAGAGTTATGAACCAGTGGGAAAATAGAGAGTACAAGGTAGATTTTTGAATTATGAACCAGTGTACGATTCATGGATTTGAGTGCAAGATGCCTCCATATCTTGGGTCAGCAGAGCCGTGTTATGACAGAAATAATGAGTTTTAAAAACATGCCCGTCTGTATTTTGATTGAGAAGGGACTTGTGCTGGTTTATGAGTAGGTGGATTCTCCCTGCTCTTACTGTACTTGTCTTTGGCTTGGTTCAAATTATTATTTAAGGTTCAGTTATTTATGAAAGCACAAAAAAAGTAAATATCTCCAAAAAGTGACGCAGAGATGTAAAAGTTTGGGAATTAAAGGATTGAGTGGAGTCGGAGAGTACAACTTATTTGCCATGTAGATGAAACTGAAAAATTGTGGAATTGAGCATCTCAGGGCTGGTATGTTTCTGATCTCAAAACACCAACAGGGATCAAAGGTGTGTTTTTTTCATTATGATACCTAATTCCTTAGGTTAGCACTCATCATTCTGGGGGCAGTGTTCTTCTTCCCCTTCCCGCGCAGAGAGAGGAGGTGGTGGTGGTGGTGGTGGTGGTGGTGGTGGGTGGGTTTGGGGGGCGCTCATACCTAGACTTAGGGGATGATAAAAGGTCGTTTGAATGCTTATATTGTTTTCATTTTATTTCAATATGTAGCACTTGATTACGGCATGCAGTATGTATTTTACTTCTGCTTGATGTTTATCTGAGCATTACCATATATTAACTTCTGCCTAGGCGGTTGTGCTCTGTGCTATGTTGGGATAAGAATAATGGACAAATCAAATGTCAAAAAATATACTTAGACAACTGATTGATAGTATTTTAGAAAAATGTACAAATCAATTTTTTGTAGACTTTGTTCTTGTGGGTGAATGCTATGTTGGGTTCTCCCTTTTCGGAGTTTTTAGATTTCATTAGTTTTCTAGCTTGTTTGGGTTAGAGGTCTCAGAATGGTCCTTTGTATTGTTCCTTCTATTCCTTTTTCTTTCAATAAAATTGCCTTCCTTATCAAAAAAAAAAAAAAAATTATTTTAGACTTTAACTTGGTATCCAGTTTTTTCATTTGCATGGTGTTCTATTAACTTCTTTTGCAGGCCTTGAGCTTCGGTTAAAAATTGGTAAAAATCTTGGGATTGATTTCATAAATATCTTAAAATGATACTTTGGTTGTTTTCTCATTATCATGTACATCATCTTTTAGTATTTTGTAATACAAAGTCTTTTTTTTTTTTGGCTTTTTCGTCTTTTTTCTGTTTTCTATGCTGGTTGTCCGCTGGTTCTGGTTGCAGACTGGTCTGCATATAATTAATTTCTGAAATGATTTGGTTTTTCCATGCAAAATTAAGAGATCATTTTGTTAATTATGTGCTGTCTAAAGTCTTTGTATTCCTTATTTATTCATTATTCGTACTCTCAAGCCACACCTGTGAACTGGGAACTATCCCTTTTTCCAGGTTTGAGCCTCATGTGGGTGTGTTAGTGTTAGCCCTGTTTCTGTTTTTTCTTTCACAATTTGACATCGTGAAAAAGAAAAAGGGGAAAAAATAATGTTGCTAGTCAAGATTTGCAAGGCATTTAATGCTATTACCATGGATTCCTGAGATTAAGTAAGTTGCAGAAACAACTTGTGCCTTATAAATATGAAGTCAAAGCAGGAACCTGGTATACCTTCTTAAATTACTTGCAGAGGGTTTTTGGTTTTCCTCCCCTTCGTTAGTGATTTTAGTAGTCTTGGGAAAATGCAACCCTTTTGCTCTCATCCTAACACTTTTGTGGGGATGTGATTTCGTTGGTTCTCCAGAGTACTTGTTTTTTGCTTTTGAGAGCGAACATCGAAGCCATTTCTCCAAGTCTGGGAACTACTTTGGGAATTCTTAAGCTAATAATGTGTAGACTTTACTTAAAACGGAAAAGTCTTCCATTTCATATTTGCATCTCAGGAAGTACTTCCTAGATGCACTACGCAACACTGCATTATTCTCTCTCTCTCTCTCCATTTCTGAGTTCAAATTGACATTCCTTTTTCCTGGAAAAGAGACAAACTTACATGCAGCAAAGTACTTGAACCCCCACCCGCCCCTCACCCCGCAAAAAAGAGGAGAGAGAGAGAGAGAGAGAGAAAGAAGAGAAGTGGTTTTAATTTGGCAGAAATGTGTTATCACCCCTTAGTACAAAATTCTAGTAACTGCATGATCATCAGCAACACACCAACACCACAACACAATGATTATCACCATCGAACTGTTGTTATCACAACAATGTTAAAATGGTAAGAGGAACCTCTACTAACGTCATCAGCTCATAGCAAACTTCTCTTTGCTAGCAGCACAAGTCCATTCCAGCACCACATCATGTGCAGCATTACTGCTGCCATCATAAGAATAATTGCCACTCCACAACCATATGTCTCTGACAGTATCAATGTTACTTCAAAGTACTAAGTACCACCTCTTCAGTATCAAAACTTGCACCAGCATCACTACTGCTGCTGCCCCACAGGCTACTGCTGTCACTTCAATGTTATCTACCCCCACAGGCTTGACTTCCTGTTTTCCCCTCAATTAAGAAAGAAACACTCTTGCTTTTGCACTCTTTCTCTTTCATGTTACTTCCCATGTTCTTTCTGAAATCCAATGAGAACAAATGCATGAAAGTAAAGAAATTCCATTGTCATTTGGTCAGATATATGAAAAGTAGTTTCAGCAAGCATGTTTGGTAGTGGTGAGATAGAAAATTGTAGTTTCCCAATCTTGAAAATTTATGAATGTGTCAAAACATTCTCCATTTAATTGTGAGACTATGCTGCTTAGATTTTCAAGGAAGCTTGAATAATCTGATAGCATTTTGACTCTTGATGATCTCGAAGGCGTGTGATTATTGATTAATCATATGATCATGTAATGCAGTTAAATACTGTATGTAACTGGTGGACCAATTAAGATTAAGATGTGCAGAGATGATCTGGGTTTCATGTATGTTGAGCTTAATTTTTTTCTCGAGTAAATTGGATGTTGAGCTTAAATTTATTTTCTCATTAAAAGGCACATCTCATCCCTGCCCTTTTCTGGAGTCTTTATCTACCAAAGTGGGAAGTATGCTTTGCCGTTGTAGTTCACCCAACAAGTATAAGAGGTTGGATGCGAAGCTTGAAAGGAAACTGGTTGAGGCAAAGAAAGGTTCATCAGGACATCACAATTTCAAGTCAATTAACAGCGTAATTCTGAAATTCCCTCAGTTCAAAGATGGACTGAAAAGCATAAGATCTGTGTTTGAACAGTATGGTAAGACTGGGTTTGATCTTCCAGTTCCTAAGCTTTCTCCCTCTCAAGTTGCTATCATAAAAGTTTACTCTAAAGTGACCCTCCCTCTTTCTATCTCATAGATGAGGACTCTAATGGAACAATTGACCGAGAGGAACTAAAGAAATGCTTACAGCAGCTGCAACTCCATCTGACAGAGGAGGAGGTGGAGAATCTTTTTCATTCGTGTGACATCAATGGCAGTGAAGGGATACAACTCAATGAGTTTATCGTTCTTCTTTGTCTTGTCTATGTCCTGAAGGAGCCATCTTCTTCTCATACGGTATTCAAGAAATGCTTCATATTTATCCGTCTAGTTATTTTCGGAGTCGAACATACATAGCGAATTTTTGTGCTGATCTACGAGTACTTTGGGTTCTATTCCAGACTTCAAGGTTGGATTCGCCACAGCTTGAAGCAACTTTTGATACTATGATTCAAGTATTCTTGTTTCTTGACAAGAATGGAGATGGAAAGCTGAATAAGAGTGATATGGTCACGGCATTGGATGACGCTTCTCCTGGGGAGAAATCTCCTTCACACATCACCCAGAGCCGATTCAGTATAAACTGCTTCACTGGCTATTGGCCTTTATTTTTTTCGTTTTTTTCTGTACCACCTCTCAATTTTGTATTTCTGTTAGTTATTTTCTTCTTGGATCAATGCAGAAGAAATGGACGGACGCAGGAACGGCAAGGTCAGTTTCAGGGAGTTCCTCTTCGCTTTCCTCAATTGGGTTGGCATTGAAATGGATGAAGAAATGCCTTTTACAGGAACTTAAACAAATAGAGGCCAGATTGAAATGAACAGGATGTAAAGACTTGATGAGGTCAGATGGATGCATTGATATGTATAGATCTCAAGTATCTCAAGTATGTAAAGAATTGATATTTTAGGCATTTGTAATTTGTTTTCAGCTGTTTGAAGTCCGAACCATCATATGGGTCTCAATAATATTTGTTCATTTACCTAAATCCGAGTATTCATAGTAGAAATGGTTCTTGGAATGTAAACTCTACTATCACAAGTTATACATACGAAGACATGCTTCTCTTTTCTTGAAATCAAAATCTGCTTAAACGGTACACAAAAAGCTTACAAGGAAAATGTCGGGAGAGAAACAGAGAGAGGAGCCACCCTGTTTACACTATCATTGTATTCCTAGAGCCTGGATCCTCCTAATCAAGGACATAGCACATGCATTTCTTTCTTTCCATTCTTCCCTGCCTTCTTTTTGCCCTTCATCCGCTAAACATTCGTCATTTCCATCGAGGATACTTGCAATTTGCCTCATGCTTGGTCTTAATTGTGGGTCGGAACGTGTGCA
This sequence comes from Myrica gale, assembly GCA_963930655.1. Taxonomy (NCBI): domain Eukaryota; kingdom Viridiplantae; phylum Streptophyta; class Magnoliopsida; order Fagales; family Myricaceae; genus Myrica; species Myrica gale. Next base: position 8,446,348 of record OZ005616.1, read on the forward strand.
TGCGATTCCTATTTTTACCAGTCTCGTCAGTTCTTTGAGATTGTACTCGCCATACATACTTATATCAGCCAGTTCCTCCAATGGTCTTTTCCGCGCCTCAAATTCATGGACTCTTTTCACCAATAGAACCTCCGGCCGGCGGAAGTCCACCGCCACCTGTCCACTAATGATCTTGAGCACCACAACACCGAAGCTGTAAATGTCTGCCATGGTTGTTACCTGACCCGAGACTATGTACTCCGGTGACATATAACCGAATATCCCACGAACTGATCGGCTTGTGTCAGTAGTTACATGATGCCCATGTTCATTTCGTGTCAAAAATTCGGCTAAGGCGAAACAACCGAGTCTCGGGTTCATGTCTGGATCAATAATAATCGCAGAAGAGGTGATGTTTCTGTGGATGACTTGTTCATCCCATTCCTCGTGAAGATAAAGAATGGCGGAAGCAAGGAATCTGACTATATTGTATCTGTGACGCCACGACAGAACAGGATGGTCAAGTCTATTAACGTGATGGAAAAGCAGGTGACTAAGAAGACGATTCGCTGAGTAATCATACACAACGAGCATCTCGCCTTGCTCGGTGCACCATCCACGGAGCTGTACCAAGTTCCTATGGCGTAGCCTTCCTAAATTTTGGAGTTCATTTGAGAATCTTGCTCGCAGTGCAGGACATGTCTTCATGCCGAGCCGCTTTACCAGGATAGGGTGACGGTTCTCCAGGAAGCCATAGTAGGCAGTTCCAAAGTCCAGCTCTGCTACCCTTTTGGATTTTGAGAAATTATTCGTAGCAGAAACGAGTTCCTTGTAGGATATTACTCTTGGGGTTTCGACAAAGGGAAAAGTTGTTTCTCTGTGACGAATGCTGTCGGAAGAATTGATATTGCTATTTTCTAATTCAGCAGTTGCATATATGGTTTCTCCGGTGGCTGTCACGTAGTTCGACGAGCCAGATGTGGCAGTTGTGCTAGTGATCAGTGGGATGGACCTGGTGGTGGTAGCATTGCTTGTGCTTGTGTTTGTTCCGGAAGTGAGAGGGATGTACAGAGGGTGGGACTGAAACGATGGGAGAGCTGGCAATTTGCTAGAAATGTTACCGGAAAGTGTTTCCACAACCCATTTCATGTTCGGCCGCGATTCTGGGTTGTGGAGTGTGCAGAGCAGTGCAAGATGAATCAAGAGCTCCATATCAGAAAGCCTGTAAGAACCATCTGGTAGTCGATTATCCCCTGCTTGCAGAAGCTTTCCTTCATCAGATAGCCTTCTGATCCAGTCGAGCAAAATTATCTGATCATCTGGGTATGTGAGGTCTACTGCCCGCCGACCTGACCCCACCTCTGGAACAACAATCCCAAAGCTGAAAACATCAGATTTTGCAGTGGCGACACTTCGTTTTTGGAAGCTTTCCGGGGGCAAATATCCAATTGTGCCACCAATTGTTGTCTCTGCCAGCCGAAACTGCTGGTTTTGGATTGATGGTCTGGTTTGGTACTCGAGTTCATGTTCTAACCACCTGGCCAAGCCAAAATCACCAAGTCGGGCGTTATAATGGGAGTCGAGCATCACGTTGCTTGTCTTCACATCCCGGTGAATGATCTGAGTTTCCAACTGTTCATGAAGATAGAAAAGTCCGGCTGCCAGGCCTCTGACTATATTCCTCCGACGCTCCAACTGAGAGGCGCTGACCCCATGTTTTCTGGTCTTCTGAAAAGTACGCGGTCAAGGCTCCGGTTGGGCATGTAGTCATAAACCAAAAACAGCTGGTCTTCATGAATGCACCATCCTCGTAACCGCACAAGGTTCCTGTGGCGGAGGTGAGCCACTGCCACCAACTCAGCCACAAAAGTCTTCTCAAACCGCTCCCCTCTTTCTGCCAGGCATTTCACAGCTACCACAGTTCCATCACTAGGCAGAACTGCTCTATACACTTTGCCAAAACCTCCACTGCCGAGTACTTCATCTTCGCTAAACCCATTAGAACCTATATAAAGCTCAGCAAAGCTAAAGATCCTCGGGTTATCTCCACTAACCTTGTCAGAAAGCAATTGTATTCCATCCATGTCGTGAAAGAGTGCTCCAGAGTGTTGTTTCCTTTGCCTATCCCGGTGACAACAGCTGATCCACTTCGAGTCATAAACCCTGCACAGCAACCCGCGTATGAAAGCAAGAATTTGGCTGCTGCAGCCATGATAGGGGTGTTTCTTGATCACCACCTTCTTCATGGGTTTATGAACATGTTCATCATCTTTCGGCTTGATTTCATCAAAGTCTGCTGGTAAAATTAGGCAGAGGTGGTTGAGCTGCATGGTGTTGGTGCGCGAGGATGGCATTAGGAGGACATGAATTGAGGTTTTGAAGAAGCTTCTCAAAAACTTGGGTATTATGTGGTGCTTTAATGCTTTTGGGTGCCCTTTTATCAACATGATTAGGTTGCGCGGTTGAATTGTATGCCATCAACTTGGGTATTACGTGGTCCTTTAGAACCTGCCGCTTCCTGATGTCATCAGGGAGAATCCTATTATGTTCATCTTCTTGGTGCAATATATTCTACTTCTGGAAGATATAATAAAACTCCCCTATTGTTTTCACACTAGTAGCTTACTAGCCTACAAACAAGGACCCCAGATCAGGCGCATGGATAACACCCACCGCACGGTCGAAAGTTGGGCGTTGAATTCTGAGAGGTCAAAATTTCAATAGCCCGCCCTCTCAATCTTTTGATTATCTTGTTTGGAAGTTTCCATGAATTATAAAATTATACATAGATACAGCGGTTGAGACGTCAGCCTCTAAATACTCAATTTATCAAATTCGAGTCATATAAATTGAGTCATATGATAGTTTGATACTCATGTTGCTGGACGAATCACAGACTTACTATAAGATTGTGAGACCGGTTTCGTGCGTATCATCCTACAAAAACCGACAAAAAAAAATTAGGATATGATCTGTTATAGTGTTTTTTTTAGGATTTTTTTGTGTTTTAAGAATTTTTAGGTAAAATTAACTCTATTGGTATGTGTGTTGCATTTGTTTTTAAATGATATTTAAAAATAGGGGAAATACATTTTTTACCCACAAACTACCTTAGGTTTTGCACTTTGACACTAACTACCAATTTTGACACATTGCACCCTCTAACTACCAATTTTCGATACTTTGCACCAATTGTCAAATTTTTAGACTAAAACGACGATAATGCCCTTAACCCATTTTGCATATATTGAAGATATTGTTGTCAAATTATTAATTTCTTAAGGATATTATTGTCAAATGGAGGGTGCAAAATGTTTAATATTAGTAGTTAGAGGGTGTATTGTGTCAAAGTTGGTAATTTAGGGTGCAAAGTGTGACATTGATAGTTTGAGGGTGCAAAGTGTTAAAGATGGTAATTTTGGGTGCAATGTGTTAAAGATGATAGTTTGGGGTGCAATGTGTTACTACCCTAATAGTTTGTAGATGAAAAATGTATTTTCTCTTAAAAAATATTTCGATTTGTGTATTCTCATAATTTAAAAAATTATTAAAAAAATACAGATTAATAGAATAACATTTTTTTATTTTTATACAATTGTATCCTGAAAATTAGAGGAAAGAGTTTAGGGTCGAAATTCGAAAACCAAAATTGTTCATTAACACCGTATCAAATAAAGGCTTAAATATTACGTATATCTCTGGGGTTTAACTTTTTCCTGGAAATGTCCTTAGGGTAAAATTTGTTGTCCCGCCGTCCCTGAGGTTTAAGACGATTCCTAAGCATGTCCCTCCGTCTAACTTCCGTAAAAAAATTGACGAAAGTTGCTGACGTGTCAAAAAATATCAAGTCATATCCAATAAAAACACGACACTGCAAAGCATCTTAAATTACTAAAATGTCCCTGCCAATAAATTACGACACCTGTAAAGCATCTTAAATTACACGACACCTGCCAATAAAAACAAGACACCTGTAAAAGCATCTTAACACGACGGAGAGAGCATTTCTTCGAATCATCTGCTACAGCTCTCGCGTGGAGGCCTGGTCGGCTTTCATATTTTATCGCTTCTTGCTGCCACTGAAGCAGCAGCAGACCCCAATAAGGTCTGCACCGTATTTCACATAGCCAACCTGTGCCGGAGAGAGTATTTCCCTATAAGCTAAGCACGCGGAATTGGTCTAGTTGGTTCAAGGCCGTCTGATCCAAAACTCCAGTCAAGTTGAGGTACTCTAACACGAGTCAGAAGTGCTTCGGCTTCCCCTGATCTGACCGAACAGGGAAGGGAAATTATTTGATCTTGTTTCCATAATTAGCAACATTGGAACACCTCCGCCTGGAGTTCTAGAATTTCAAATGCATCCACAGATTCTCCTGTAGAATTCCTCTCATTCTTTCTGATGCTTTTTGGCACTTTTCCTTTCCAAACAGTACGTTCCAAACCCAAAGAGATGAAAAGAGCTACAACTAAATGAGGCGAAGACAACCGCTTGAACAAAAACTTGGAACTGACACACAATAAAGGTAGGTCATCTACTTCAGCTGGGATGGAACCGAAAGCTCTAGAAGTAATCATAGAGCATTTAATTAAGATGAAAAGAGCTCCATTGGTGAGAGCCTTGAGAAGTCAGCAAGTGGAGACAGTAGAGTACTAGAGTGGACATTGTTTCACGTGAACTCATCTCAGAATTTGCAGACGAGAGATAGAGAGCCATATTCTTTCCTCCTCTATATGATTTCTATATTATCCAACTCACGAGAGTTGACCAACGTGCCAAGGTACAGAGACTTGGAGCATGGTTTCCCCTGCTTTCCACATTGTAGAGATCAATCTGGTATCGACCAGAGACTTGGAGCCAGTGTCCCAGTCGATGCAAACGTACGTCGTCGCATGGAGAAGGTCGGGAATGCATTAAGCTCTTATACGGATATGACAAGGGCATTTTAGTAATTTAAGATGCTTTACATGTGTCATGTTTTTATTGGATATGACTTGGTATTTTTTGACACATCAACAACTTCTGTTAATTTTTTGATGGAAGTTAGACGGAGGGACATGTTTGGGAATCGTCTTAAACCTCAGGGACGGTTAGATAACAAACTTTACCTTAGGGGCATTTACAGGAAAAAGTTAAACAACAAGAATATACGTAATATTTAACCCTAATAAGTCGATGACCATGGACAAGACGTTCTCCAATTTCAAGATTGATACGATCCGAATCCGATATCGATTGCGTAAAGGCCATTAGGTCTCGCCATTTATAATGCTAAATTCTTCATTTTCTAGCTGATTAGGACGCTGTTGCGATTTGTCCCACTATTGTGTGGGTTTTAATGTCTGAAAAGATTTATGAAGCGACATTTTATAATGGGGAGCTAGCTTTTGATCAGATTGTCAAAAGAGACTCGAATCTTAGGTCAGGTTTAGGTTTGTCTACCTTGTCGAGGCTAGGATTTGGTCCATTTGTGCCTCTTTTTAACTTGTCGCTCGAGCCTGCAGCAGTGGCATTTAGTGTAAAATTGAGTGTTCAACTAAAGCAATTGATATAGCTGAATTCTTAGCCAAGCCTCTAGCTGACAAACCCACGGACCATTTTTCTATAATTAATAGTCTTTAATAAACTGTAATATTTTATTATTTTTTATTGTTACCTCTGTGGGTGAGATTTCTGCATCAATAGATATGGATGAAAGGACAAACTTTACAAAGTGACTCAACTCGATGGATTTATCTTATGATTTATTAGCTTACAAACTTGATTTTCCTGAAAAACGAAAATCTTCTTTCTTCTAGATTTACACGTGTTGTCTGGTTGGTGGACGTTGTGGGTGATATTAATACGGATCTCATTAGTAATAAATTTTGATATTGATTAAAACGTAGGGCTGAATAAAATTGGACCGGACTGCGGTCCTTTTTTTAAAATGCGGTTCAGATCGGACTGGATCGCATTTATTAATATAAATAAAATATATATATTTTTAATATAAATTACAAACTTAAAAAATTTATTTTTAACCTAAATTAAAACTCTACAATTTTATATGTCTTTCCCCCTCGAAATTAACCTAAAAAAATTTAAATTTTTTTTAAAAAAATGAAACCGGTCCGATCCGAACCCATCGCATTTTGTTGGACTGGACCAGACCGGACCACTTATATACGGTCCGGACCGCATTTTCGATTTGCAACCCTACTAAAATGGCAATTGACCTCACCTGGGCATATAATTTTCATTTCTTTTGACAAACTAAATGAATAAATTTCATCTGTAACGATCACCTAAGTCTGATCAGCTCTGTATAAAATTGATATCGGGCCACTTTTAGGACTCGTTTTTCAAGCCTATAGCTAGTGATCAACTGCTTTTCTGATGACAGAGCAACACACGGCAATGACAAAAGTGCCAACAGATCATGATCATATGCCCTCTCGTTAATTTTACTGCTAAGAAATTAGATCTACCAAAACATTGAAAAGGAACTGCATGCACCTTTTTGTTTGAAACGATGAAACGATGTCATTTTCTTGTTCCACTTCGGTGGTTTAACGCCAACCAATTTAACCCCCCAACAATTGCGCTTGTACCAACCCAAAAGCCAGTATAAGCGAAAGATACTTGTGATATTATATATATTGTAAACTGGTATTCGAATCTGTAAATATGGTTAGCCCAATTTTCTGGTTTACCAAACACCCCCAAAACGCACGACCAACCACCACCTTTCCCTCTATATAAATGTATATATATATATATATATATATATCCGGCCGTTTGGATTGTTTGTATTCATTACAACTTGTTAACCTCAAGTAACGCTTTGTCAAGGACTTTAACTTTAATACTATGTGAATCTCTCATCTATTTTGAAAATATTTTGAAAAGGGGTAGATTTATTATTTAAATTATATTATTATTATTCTTTATCTTTCTTACAAAATTACCAACCCTGAAGCTAGTTATGCTAATTACTTAGAGAAAAGAGAAATAAGAAATAAGAAAAAACAAAACAAAGAAAGGTGATGCCATCTCGACCAAAAATTATTGTCACATCTTCGACGTTAGAAAAGTTCAATTCCCTTTTTGTTTGGATTGACTTCGATCGAATCAGCGTTGGTTTCTGTCGACGTTTCTTAAATTCTTCCGCGTTTGCAAGGAGTGGGGTTGAATGACAAGGTGTGAACTGTGAAGGTGATGGCATTGCGGCAAAGCTATCGGATTTTCAAATGCAATTCCGATTTTGAAGCTGCAGCTAGCTTAGGCATCACCTTTGAAAACTGTATGCATCTGCTTACAGAGAGAGAGAGAAAAGAGAACCGCAAGCACTAATTACTTCCGTAAATCGATACGTTGATCTCCACGGAGTTAATGATATTCACATAATGGGCCGGATAATTTCACACGTAATGCTCTCACATTCACAATGGGCCTAAAGCTGCCCGTGAAATCGATATGGGCTTGGAGACCTTTAGATAGGTCTTTTATATAAAATATGACACGTGTCCTATGGAACTATTTAACTTTTGTAAAACTCTTCACAATCTGCAAAAGCTACAGCGCTCTTGTTGTCGTGGTGTTTGTTTCTCAAGAAATTTATAAAGAAAGAAACGAAAATGGCTTATTCAAGCAAGCCAAGCTCCATGAGCATCAATAATAATAATAATAATAATAATAATAATAATAATAATAATAATATAGCACAAGCTCTCTCTGTGAAGAATGTGCTTATTATTATAAAATCATTAAGTTAAGCCCGTATGCAACTTCTTGTGTTGTGTTGTTTGATTTTGTTTTCGTATGCTAAATTGTGTGTAAGTTACAATTCGAAGAAGTTGCCCCTTTTGTTGTTCCAACTAAGTGGGAGATATAAATGGGACAATTGGACAATGGTAGCGGCTTATAGTTCAATTGCTAATGCTTCTCTTTTCACGTTGCATTTTCAAACTATTAAAATTTATATAATTAGACATTTTAATCAAATCTTAAAGTTGAAATGAGCTATAAATGAGTTTTGTGACGTAATCTTGGTAGTTGAACTTTACTAAATAGCAAAAAAAATCACAAATTTTAAAAGTATAACGTGACAAAATTAGTTGTTTGGACTCCAAATGAAATTGACACTATAGTTTGAGGCCAAAATGACATTGACATTGTTGGATAACTATTTAAGAAAGATCTGATACGAGACTTTACGAGTCAAAATCCTCTAAGAGGTTGTTCGTTTATCATGAATCCTCAGGATTTTTTGAATCCTTAAGATTCTACAACCAAACATCATTTTTTTCACCACATAAATATAACTACAACACGCATACCAATAAAGTTAACATCACATAAAAATTCTTAAAACACAAAAATTTCTCACAAAACATCTTAACCGAACACACTCTTAATGTGGCACAGATAATGTGATGCTATAACATTTGACAATTATTTATAATTATTTTTCTTTAAATTATACCATATAATTAAAATAAAATAATTATAGAGAATATTGATTTGAGTTTAGGTTATCTTGAAACACACCAGTGACCAAAAAAGATATCTTTTTATTTATTTTTCCTTAAGATAATTATAAATGAGTTCCTTCACGAAAAAAAAAAAAGCAGATCCATATATATATATATATATATTAACAACCGTTGTACGAAAAAAAATCCATAAACATGGGGAGCGGGGAACGGATCCGCAGCGCTTGGACTTCCAAATATTGACCGGAACAAGTCGGTGGGGCCAACAACGTCGTCGTATCTCTCTCGGTTTATTTTTCTTGAATCTTAACCAATATTTTTATACCTTAAAAGAAAAGAAAAAAAAAGCTCGGATTTCTCCTTCTCTCATTCTTCTTCCCTCGCAACAGTTTCCAAAAATCACAGTGTTCCCAATCAGGAAAGAAAAAGCGACGTGTCACCGACTTGGCTCAGCCCCACGCGGAGATATTAAAAGCTTCCAAAGCCCTGCATTTCCAAGTGGGTACGATATTAATTTTTCATCTATTTTCTTCGACATCTGAACAGTGTTACTCTCACCCTCAAACTTTCCAGATATTCCTGCAATTTGAGAGGTGGGTTATATGTTGATCTGATGGATTTTATATGGTGAGAAACTATTTTCCGGGAAAATGTCGCGCGGGGCGATTCATTCCTGGACATTTAATGGGCTCGTGGGTGCGTTTCTTGACCTTGGCATAGCATATCTTTTGCTGTGTGCATCAAGTCTAGCTTATTTCGCCTCCAAATTTCTGGGTTTTTTTGGATTGTGTCTGCCGTGTCCGTGCAAGGGGCTTTTGGCCTTGGGGAACTCCAGTGATGGTCCCTGCTTGCAAAGAGCATTGGTGGATTACCCGTCGAAGAAAACCTCTTTGGTTCAGTTGTCGGTAAAGAACAAGTTTCCCTTTTATGGGATATGGTTTGATGATCCAAATTCCCAATTTAATACAGAGTTGGTTGATGAGAGAAATCGAAAGGATAGGCATATTGATATGGAAGGTGAAGTAGCGTGTAGCTCATTGTTTGAAACAGCAAAAGATATCGATGGTAGAGGTTCGGTAGAAAGGAATGGTGGTGGTTTTGAGTTTGGAATGGGAAAGTTGCCAGCCCTGAAAGGAAGCTTTGGTTTTAAGCGTGAGGGGGCTGCAGGTCAGAGGAACAGGCTTGGTCTTCGGCACCGTCACAAAGGGAGGGCTGTTGATCATGGGAAGTCTTGGTTAGTTTTATCACATGATCGTTTTTGTTTGGATGCAAAATATGGTTCTCAGGCTTCTGCCAGTGTTTGTAAACTAGAGACAGAGATTACTGAAGAAGGCAGCTCGGCCCCTGTTAATTCTGGAGATGATGGTTTTTCTCGTGAGTGTTACTTTCGCTTTGAAGCTTAGTTGTTAGTCTGTGTTTGTTGTTGCACTGAACTTGTTGAATTCTAGTTTGAACGCGCATCATTCTAAATATTTTTTTCCTGTCGTAATTGTAAAACTGTCACCAAGTCAAAAATGCATGTGAGTAATCGCCTGCGCTTGTAGACAAAAATATGAGATTCTAGAAGCACTATGATCTAGCAATGCGTAGTTTGTACTAGCAAAAGGCACTAACATATTACTCTGACTTTCTATAACATTCATAAAAAGATATTGTAGTTTATGCAAATGAGTATAAGAAGTGGATCTTGATGATGCAAAAGAGCCTTGTTTTAGCTTCTCAACTATATATGTGAAATGAATATTCTCCAAGTTTCATAATCCTTAAATATTTTAAGAGTAATGCAGTGAACAGAAGGCGAATACATGCATGTATAGTTACATACTTTTTAATCTATACCATGCATGTTGATGCTGCTTCTGATATGGAAGGTTTTGTGTTTTAGACGGCTGGGAAGCACCAGCGGACATTTCTTTGCAGGAAAGTCCACATGGTCTTGGTACGAATGAGTCAGTTTATGAAGTAAAATCTGTGAAGAAGGAGACATCATCTGGTGAAGAGTTCAGGTCCACCAATCAAAGGGAGCTTGGCTTTGATGGGAATCAGACACATACAGTAAGGGTCTTGGAACAAGCACTAGAAGAAGAGTATGCTGCTCGTGCTGCTCTGTACCTGGAACTTGAGAAAGAGAGATGTGCTGCTGCTAGTGCTACAGATGAGGCCATGGCTATGATATTGCGTCTACAAGAGGAGAAGGCATTGATCGAAATGGAAGCCAAGCAATACCAGAGGATGATAGAAGAAAAGTCTGCTTATGATGCTGAAGAAATGAATATTCTCAAAGAGATCTTATTGAGGAGAGAAAGAGAAAAACACTTCTTAGAGAAGGAAGTTGAAGCCTATAGGCAAATGATGCTTGGAAATGATCAATTGGATGCTGATATGGCAGCCACACAGGCACAAGGAATTTCTTCATTCTTGTATTCAAGTGAAGACCCTATGCTAATACTAGAGCAGATAAATAAATCTGTCTTTGAGAAGGAAAAGGCGACAAACACAAAGTATGAGGTCCCATCTCTTGATTTGCAGAATCGTGCTCTTGCTTCTGGGAAGGAACTGCCATATCTAGGGTTGGATGAAAATGCTGACTACTTGAAACAGAGAAACATTGTTAGGCAACCAAGTATTGACAAGCATCCAAAGTTTCAGAGTTGTGATGAGTTTCACGATAGGAGCCAATTCTCCATGAATGAGAATCCGCTTACGCAAGAAGGAGATTTTCACAAACGGGAGGCACAATCAAAATTAACAAAGTCAAGTTCTCATGGATTTGTGGGAAGCATTGACTCAGTTGGGGAAGAAGAGGAGCAAAGTGATGAGATGAGTCTACCTCAAGGGTCAGCAACAAAGACGATCGGGGTTTGTAATGAAGGTAGGACTCTTATTGCACACAATGTTGATAACGTGGAGATGCGTGGAACGTATAAAGATCAGAAAGACAAATTTTCACCCAGCTCAGTTTGTGATACAGAGCCTCGTGTTCATGATATCCGTGTAATTGATGATGAGTCTAGTATGTCTAATGAAAGCAGTGTAAAGAAGAGTGAACAGCTTTCAAGGGATTTTTCCTTAAACCTTCATAGGAAAGGTGAGAACCCAAGCCTGATTAGGTCGGAGAGCGACCTTGAAATCAGAAGCAGGTCAGATACAACAAGTGGACTGCCACCAAAGGTTCCCTCACGAGGCAAACCTTCTGCTTCTGATTTGCAGAGAAACTCAATGTCTCCAATTGAGTTGCGAAGAAATTCAATGTCTTCAATTGATTATGAAAGGTTAAAAATTGATAGCGAGGTAGAGTGGCTTCAAGAAAGACTAAGGATTGTGCAAGAAGGAAGAGATAAGTTCAACTTCTCTATGGGGCACAAGGAAAGAGAAAAAGTTCAGTTCCAACTTCTGGATAATATAGCAAGTCAGCTTCGAGAGATTCAACAATTAACTCAGCCTGTAAACACAGTACGACAGGCCTCTTTGCCACCTCCATCCTCTAAGGTATGGTCTCAAGAGCCTATGTTTCTTTATGACTACATGGATACATATCTTTTGCATATGTGAGATAGCAATACTCGCTTAATCCCTCGGTGTCAGATTCTTCTGCCAGTGGATTTAGTTTTATATAAATTTCTTCAATCATTAACATACAGAGTTGAGGTGCAATAGTCTACTGTATCTTGTCTGGATGATTGCAGCACCATGTCGTCTTAGGGGTTCCTATACAATTGCCAATAGATGGTATGAAGAGGAGCGATTTTCAAGATAAACAGATTTCAGCTAGAAGAATGAATGAATTTTTTTTTTGATAAGTAAGCACAGTTTTATTAGAAAGAAAGAAAAAGGAGTCGAATTCAGTACAAAGGCTGTACCGAATTCACTCAAAGCATACAAATGAAAAAACTAAGAAAATCAAAATAGTTTAAGAAACGACCCCCAACACAACATTTGCCCAAATGGATTTTTATTGGAACCCGCATCTTTTGCAACCATATCTGCATGAGTCATAATACTCTTGCCTTTCTGCTTTGTAACACCGCTGGATACACCGTGGCCAACGGCAACTGTTACACTTCTCTCGCCAGCAACTTTCGAAGGCTCTTTGACGACATTGGCGAAGGAAACCTCCGGGCTAACTCTAGAACTTCCGGGGGGGAAAGGATGGACCTGTCTGAAGCTTGAGGTAGGAAACCACCGGCAAAAGTTATTGTGTGATTGAGGTTATTGTGTAAGTGTATGAGTGGACGGGTGAGATTAGAAGTTGAGAAATCTAATGGCTGAAAAACGCCACATCATTTAATGAACCCGACCTGCTAACCCGACCCGCGAAACCGACCCGATTTCATTAAATGATGTGGCATTTTTTCAGCCATTAGATTTCTCAACTTCTAATCTCACCCGTCCACTCACACACTCACACCATAACCTCACTCACACAATAACCATGCCCGGAAACCACCTCCTGAAAAACACGATTTAAAATCTGCCAGCCATATCCATTTTCCCCTTCCGGCACCATTACTTTCCCCTGACTCCTACCTCCACCGTACTCCACTACAGCCACATATCTCCCTCCTCTATTGGAGCTACGTTGTGCCAATGGCACAACCCCTTCGAGCTTCATTGAACTTTAAAGCAAAATCAGTTGCAGGACCAGTCGCCATCAGCTTATCTATCATATTCACCATCCAAACTGCACCAAACTTTCCCATATGAATCGAGATCAAGGACTTAGTACTCCACTCAGACAACTTGATCAACCCATGAGTACTAACCGACACTTGCATCTCGTTAGACTCAATACGAAACTCACAAAGAAAAGACATCGTAACCAAACACCACAACAACGACAACCCTCACCAACTAATCTAACAGATAACTATTCGGAAGATCGAACAAAACACCCCAATCACCCAACTTGTCTTTGCACTTATATTCTAGTTTTAGGGTCTTCAAAAAACCGTTTCTTGCTTATAATTTATAGTGCACCTCCATCTCTGAACCTCACGAATGATATTTGTCCAATGAACTGGCCTTAGTTAAAAATTGTTCTTCGTAAGAATCCTTTTTAGCGATTGTCGAAACTGTAAAGGCATATGTTTTCTTAAATGTCAAAACTGTAAAGGCATATGTTTTCTTAAATGTTGAAGTAATATAATATCTTCATATGGAGATTCTTAGACTAGCTACTTTCTTCATTAACTTTTTTATCCTTTAAAGATATTTTCTGAGCTCCTCATGAAGCTTTTTTAAGAGATGCTTCCTGAATAAGGGTTTCTGATGCCAAAAGCCTTTCTGCGTTCAGGTTATGTCTAAGAAAAGATGCTGGCGTAGTACATCTTTAGGAGGACGTTGAAGCACCTATATAAGGTATGTCACACCTACATGATGCATCTGGTTTCACTGCTAGGTGGAAATTCTAAAGGGGTACTCCAGCTACGTGAACCTGTCCTCACCCTCTTTTTTTCCTTTCCCTACCCAGCTGTACCCTCTTGTGAACTTCTCACTTCTAAAACAAAAAAAAAAAAAAGTAAGAAGAGAAAAAGGTCATATGCATCTCGAACAATTATTTTGGTGACTTCTCTATCAAGGTTGTGTCTACCCTTTCGTGCTCTAGAAACAAATGCTGCTCAGCTGGTTACATGGCAGTCACGAAATGCAGATTTCCTAACAGTTGCTTGCCCCTAGGTGTTGTTATTTGAAACTTTAGGAGGTCGACAGCAGAAATTGGTGTTCAAGGTGGTACATAGTACGGACATCCTCTATGCTTTGCTCTTTTGCCTTTTGAAGAGTCCAATTTCTAAAGTGCAAGTTTTAGCAAAAAATTTCCCCTTACATTAATTTGAAATAATAGAAAATTGCTGTTATACTCCTTAAATAATAAAAAAACATGTTAATAATAAAGGAACAACATTGTTGGCTCAAAGCATGATCGTGCCTCTCTATGTGTGTGTCATGAGGAGTGGAAATACCTTCAAAGTTCAAATAGAGTCCATACAAACCCCGAGTGATGGGAGGAGGGGGGAAGGGGGATCCCTATGGCACGGACCCAATTGGTTGGCGCTTCCCTTTGTGTACCACCCCACAAGGAAGGGGCCAAGGGGCGCCAGTGGCATGTTCTTTGTCTTAGTTTTTGTCCAAGGGGATAAATATAATTCATGTTATTTCTGAGGGGTATTGGTCAAGGCAGTTGCTTGATTTCAAACTGCCAAAAATCAGGTCTAAATGTATTGGGTTTAGATTGAAAGCCAGCAGGGAGGATGTATTTGTTTTTCTCCCCACTTAAAAATGAAATGGAGTTTACTCTAACCACCACCAAACCCAATGAAAAATTATATTTGCATACGAATCTGTTTTACTTACCTTCCTTGGTGTTTTAGCTTCTTGAGCTCTGTCGTATCAATTCTCCTCATACAGTTCACTGAACATGTAAAATTCTGCAGCCATCTAACTAGTAATCTTGGTTCCTCTTTCTGGAAGCCTCATGGTGGAGCACGTGATTGATGTCCTCTCTATCGTCTACGAAGCTGCTTGCTGGATGATTCTCTAGAGGTAATAGGAAAATGGTGAATAGGAGCTATACAGTTTTCCTCCTTTTATAGTCTTTTTAGGTGCCACTTCGGCTACAGTTTCCTGTATCATAAACAGCTATTTCTTCCAAGCATTTGGGTGTTTCTGTATGGATGGTAGTTTTTTTTTCTAGATAGTATGGATGGTAGTTGTAATATATGAAGTGTTTTGTGACCTCATCTATAGGAAATCGCCTTATTTCTAACCTTACGATATGCTGCATCCTTGTAGAAATTCCCCACGGCCTAAACATATAGATTCATATCTGAGACTATGAAAATCCTCAGGAGGAGTAAGTTTCCGCCTGTTGTATCTTGTTCATTGTTCAATTTGTTTGAATTGTCACAGGCTTGTTTATTTATATGGGTGGGCAAACCTCTAGACACCCAGCGTGTAAAGTCGGATCAGGTGCCCAGTTTGATATATATCTCCATTCCTAGGCGTAGCAGTGGATAGATTCATAAAATGAGTAATAAATAACTTGATATGCTTAGAACCTAGCCTGATATATATCTCTTTTTTTCCCAGCGTAGTAAGGAATGCTGATTAATCATTTAAGACATTTTTTACCAAAAGTATTAAACGTGACTTTTGATTTTTGGTAGTGTAATGAAAATTAAGTTAACGAAAAATATTAAAATAGATCATAAAATTGAAACTAAGTGAATTTTTGGGATTTTAAAATGGGTGGGCCTTTTAAAAAGCCTAAGCTAATTTCGGTCTCTCTTCTTCATACTATACAATAGAATAAAAATATTGGAGTTTGTTAAAAAGTATGAGAAAGATAATTTGATAATAAAATTATAAAAAGGTGTTGGAGTATTGAAATTTTTTATGTTTAGTTGTAATTTTTTTTACTATTTTAAATTTTTCCTAACAAAGTTTAAACTTTTTCATACGCAAACATCAACTTGAGGGAATAAAATATATATCAAATCACAAAAAAGTAAGAGCAACTTTTTTATCAAATCACAAAAAAGTAAGAGCAACTTTTTTTTAAAAAAAAAAGTTGCACTGTATTTAAAACATCAACCAAACATCAAGAAGTTAAAAAATTTCTCAAAGAAATACTTGCAGCTGAAAATATGGGGTAATGTCATTTTGCGCCCCTTTAAGTATGAAGCAATTGCAATCGAGCCCCCTTAAGTATCAAAACTGTGATTTACGCCCCATAAATTTTAGACATTTTCAATTTTCACCCCATCCAATTTTCCGTCAAAAGTCACGGAATTCGGCATCACGTGCGTTGCACATGCCCCAATCTCACTTATCTTTATCGAAATACCCCTCACGTCAACCCATTCGCCGAAGGTGTCCTCCCACACTAGCTTCTGTAAACACAATGTTGCGGTTGTTTTGGCACAGACTTGCTTTTGTAAACACAAGAACCTGAAGATGGTTTCTCGACCACACTTGCTTTTATAAACACGAGAAAAACTGAACTACTGAAAAACAAAGTGAAGTAATAGAGAAAACAATGTTGCAGTTGTTTTGGCAGACTGTGCAGACCTCATGAGCACCATGGCCACTAACACCTCATTTCTGGAAGATTTCCTTTCATTCATATTTAGAGAACCATCATCCTTCATTATAAGGATAGCTCCACGACGACCAACAGGTCTAAGAGAATCTGGAAAAATCCAAAAAGATTATAGCATAATTGTAACACCAGAAGAATGTTACTTAAAAAGCTAAAAAAGAGCGAGGGACTGCAACACATAGGCCTACAAACAAAAGCTAACCATTCTCTGCAGAACAGTTACGTCCAATTGCAGGAGCTGTGACCTCTGCATTCCTGCTTCCACGGCGTGCATTTCATAAACCATCATGCCCCATAGATTGCTAATTTGTTTAGAGCCATGGTTCCAAATATCAAACTGAGGGAGAATGAAGGTGTCACAACGGTCTCTCCCATCGAGCTCAGTGTCTGCTTTAACCCCACACCCCACATAGTTGCATCTCCCTTAACAAGGAGTTTTGCGCGAAGATATTAGGTTGGTGGATTTGGAAGAAAATGGCATGAGGGATTCAGAGATTATGATGATGGAATTGAGAGAAAGAAGCAAGGATGAGTTTACTGGATACAAAGGGGTCTGAGAGGAGGCCAGAAGCCATGGCATGCGAAAGAATTTCAATGAAGTAGTTGGAAGAGTGTTCGTGGTTTTCTTAGAGAGAGAGAAACAAAATCTGTGCAAAGAGTATAGGGCAACGCTAAGTCATTTGGTTTCACTTACTAAGGGTATTTTGGTAAAAACAGGTGGGATTGGGGCATGTGCGACGCACGTGATGCCGAATTCCGTGACTTTTGATGGAAAATTGGACGGGGGCGAAGATTGAAAATATCTGAAATTTATGGGGCGTAAATCGCAATTTTGATACTTAAGGGGGCTCGATTGCAATTGCTCCATACTTAAGGGACGCAAAATGACACTACCCCTGAAAATATTTTACTTATATTATGTGGAAACAAATATTTGCATTGTGTTTGAAGAAGCCTTTCATCATGATGTCTTTTATTATTGTTTAACAAAATTACACAACTAAAAACAAAAGGGTTAATTACCGTACAAGTCTATGTTATTCAACTTTTACAAAATAGTTTCAGTGGTATGATTTTTAACAAAATGACCCATGTAGTATAAATTTGAGACAAATTAATCATTCCGTCCAATTGTCGTTACCCACTTAACGAGAGAGTGTTGTACATGCCACATCAGCACTATTTACCCGTTGACAAGTTTTTTTTTTAAATATAATAATTCAAAATTCATCTCAGATTATACTTCTTTTCCACATTATTTTCTCTTATATAGATATAACAGATTATACATGCATGGTCTAAGATGTGGAAAAGAAGCATAAACTGAGATAATTTTTTGATTTTTTTTTAAACACGTGTCAACGCGTGAATGGTGCTGACGTGTCATATACAACACTCTCCAGTTAAGTGGGTAACGACAGTTGGACGAAAGTACCAATTTGTCTCAAAACTATACCACATGATTCATTTTGTTGAAAGTCACACCACATGATTTATTTTGTAAAAGTTTCATACCACACGAACATATACGGTAATTAAGCCAAAACAAAAGCAGATAAAATTTATTTTATTAGTCAACTCATCACACTCCCACCTTTTGTCCTCTCCCTTATCTTTCTCTCTTAATTTTCATTTTAGTTATTTTGTTAAAAATTATCCAAATGGTCCATGTGGTTTAATTTTCTACAAATTGGTACGTGTAGTTACAAACTCAACGATTTGGTCTATGTGGTCACCAATATGATGCATAGAGTCTTCCATTAATCCCCTGTCGAAATACACTGACATGTGAGCATATTTCATCAAATGATTACTAAAGATATGGACAGAGGGGCCAAGGATTATGAGCAAAGACAAACTCTGCAAAATCATGCAAAGAGACGACTGTGATTTAAAGATACAAATTTAAGATTCCAAGGGCGGTCACATCATTTAATAAGCCAAGTCAAGATTGGACCAAGTCATTTTGTCAACTCACCTCATTAAATAACGTAGTCAGCTTTGGAATGTTAGATTTTTATCTTTAAATTACAACTGTCTTTTTCCATGCTTTTGCACGATTTATTATATAAAATCTGTTTTCGTGAATAGAAGGATTAATGACCAGATTACACATACAGGGTATGAGATGTGGAAAGAAGTATAATCTGAGATGACTTTTTAATTATTATTATTTTCTTTCAAAAAACACGTGTCAACGCGTGAATGGTGTTGACGTGACATGTACGATACTCTTCAGTTAAATGGGTAACGACAATTGGACGAAATGACTAATTTGTCTCAAAACTATACCACATGATTCATTTTGTTGAAAGTCATATCACATGGACTATTTTGTAAAAGTTGGATACCACAGAGACCTGTATGATAATTAAGCCAAAACAAAAGCAGATAAAATTTATTTTATTAGTCAACTGACCATACTCCCACCTTTTGTCCTCTCCCCTATCTTTCTCTCTTAATTTTCATTTTAGTAATTATGTTAAAAATTATCCAAATAGTCTAGGTGGTTTAACTTTGTTATAAATTGGTACATGTAGTTCCAATCTCAACGATTTGGTATATGTGGTCACCAATATGATGCATAGAGTCTTCCGTTAATCCCCTCACGAAATACGCTGACATGTGAGCATATTTGATCAAATTAATACTAAAGGTATGGACAGAGGGGGCAAGGATCATGCGCAAAGTCAAACTCTGCAAAGTCATGCAAAGAGACGACTGTGATTTAAAGATATAAACTCAAGATTTCAAGTGTGACCACATCATTTAATAAGCCAAGCCAAGATTGGACCAAGTTATTTCGTCAACTCACCTCATTATATGACACGGTCAGCTTTGGAATGTTAGACTTGTATCCTTAAATTACAATTGTATCTTTCCATGCTTTTGCACGATTTATTATACAAAATCCATTTTATTGAACAGACGGGCCAATGGCTAGTAATATTATAGCTCAGTTGGCGTCTCCTCTATGTTGGGAGGGTCTGATCTGGAAAAGAATTCCCAGCCCCTTTCTCCCAAGTTACCGACAATAAGGGTGCGTTTGTGTAACAAAATTTTACCCCCTCTAAAATTTTAACACAATTAAATATTACAATTTAATCTCTCTCTCCCCATCAAATCATTACTATTTACTATAAAAATATAAAAAATTACATCTCTCTTCACTTTTTTCACTAAACCTAATACCTAAAATTTTACGACACAAACACAAAAGAAGGAAAAAAAAAAAAAGTGAACATAAGGTCCAATTAATCGTATTGGTGACCCATGAAACAAAATAGTCAAAGTAAAAACCATCGGTAGTAACAATGTGTAAGACTACAGGACCCTTTGGATAAATTTTCCTTTTTTTTTTAGTCAGAGTGGACAGCAGGACTAGAGCATGCGGGAAGGGGGATTGGACCCCGGAACTAACCTGTTTAATAAAAACTGTGGTCCATATCCTTATCCAGTATCTGCTTTTATCTAGCGGAATCCTTTTTGACCAATTCGTTATTCTCTGTGAACTAGAAAATGCCTCTTACCAAAATTTATTTCTGATGTCAACACCCTAATGGATCCCTTTAATTTTGGCCAGTTTGTAAACAAGAAAATCTGGGAATAAACATATTGATCGAATATTTATATTTTGATGTCAACGCACTAATCTGGAACCTTAATTTTAGCAAGTTTTGAAAAAAAAAATCTCACTCTAAAATATTCTTATCGATATGCCTTATCACTTATTTATTGCATTAATTATCTTTTTCTGCCCATTCAGTTTCCTCCTCTTATTCTCACCATCCAAACATCTCTCTACTTCTAAATCAAACCTTCCAAATATGGTACCATCAGAGTCAATGGCTCAATGCATTTAGCTTCCCTACAAGGAAGATAGGCTATAATTTCCACCCCTTTTTTGTAGCATAATTTATTGACATCAAAATCTCGTCTTTACATTGCTTCCAAGCATTTAATTAGAAAAGGGAGGAGAGGACTACACCTCATAAGCCCCATATTTTGCAATAGATAACGAAATTGACCCATTTATAACCACAACATATAAAATGGAATCCCAATTAACCTCCAAATTAGGCGTAAAACTCCCAAAATTATGCATAATTTATATGACCATTCCTAAGTACCACACATTATAAGTCTATTTTTATATGACCTACCACCTCGGCTTATTGTATTTGTGCCCAAATATAGTTTCATACTACATATACCTTTTAATCACTGCTATTGAGGACGGGTACTTTCTATGATGATTAGATTGTAACGGGGTGTAGGAACCGTTTCAAGAATTTATTTTTGTATTTTTAATAAAAAATATTTAATATAAAACCTCGAAAAATAGAAAGAGAATTTAAATATAAGTGTTTTAAATGGGCGTATTGAATTTACAAGAGAGCTGATGTTAGATTTATTATTTGTTAATTTATTAGAGAATGTGCCGTTTCAAACGGGGAAGTCAATTCCACACGTTTCGCTTGTCTCCAATACGCCTTCTCATCTGCTTCCATTTATTATTATACCTGCAATCACGTATGCATAGGTTTTTTTTTTGTTTTCTTTCTAATTTTTGATCTTGTGGCACCCACCAGTTCTTTTTTATTGTTGAGGCACCCGCTCTCCGGTATTACCCCTCGATTGTCTAGGCTTGTACGGGAACATAATTGGGAGAAAGTTGTCCTTTAAGGTTTCTTTTTGCGGTTTCTCTGTGCGTTAGGTTTACTTTTCCTTCTCCACCGTTGCTACCAAGCCCAAAAAAAGAGTACAAATAGCCAAAGAGAGAAAATACGTAGAAAAGCTCTTAACTTTTCTTATAATAGAGGCTTTTAGTCTTGAGCTTCCTCCTTAATGTCTTTTCATTTTGCATGGGCAAATCTATCACTGTTGGTTGGTAAGTTCCTTCTTTTCGCTTTTTCTTTTGTTTGGCTTATTTAAAATATCAGTGTTATTGTCTGTCATTTTCTTTCATCTGGGTTTGCTTTGTGGAAATCTTCTACGTATTATTTTCACTCTGTTTTCCGGCAGTTTCGTAGTGTTATATATACCGTACATAGGAAAGAGAAATAAAATAAAGAATAACGCTGTATTCCATTATTTATACTATGGGCTCCATGAAAGATGAAGGACAAGTTGTGATTTGAAAATTCAAGGTGGGGGCTCCTTTAGGCGAATGCCGGGGTTTGGTCTTTCTGTTTTGTTCGGTAGCTTTTTCTTGATTGATGGGCGCTACCGCGCTCCCCATCAAACCCCGAACCATAGTGGTGGTGGTATCTTCGAAATCTTTTTAGCCTGAAAGAGTGTCAGGTATTAGGGAAATCAGAAGAGGAAAAAGAGCGTTGGACTTCGATCTGAGACACACATTATTTTAATTCTATTTGGACAACTGTGGAGTACCCATTAGATATCATGATATCTTTGGAATGTCAGGCAAGGTCATAGCATATATAGGTCTGTAAACTCTGGCTTCGGAGGGAGAGACAGAGCGAGAGAGCTAGATAGAGACAGGAAGGGATTTTTTGTATTTGGGTCTTTATTACCAAAGCCTAAAAGTGTATCTCCTTTTCAGCTTCTGGTTGAAAAGGGCTGAGCTTTGATGGGTTTTTTCTTTTACTTCCTCGGTACTCTGACGGAATTCATAGCCATGACAGCTATGCTGTGTCGTTGGCTTTTCTTGGGCTTTGAATCCCTACCTTGGTACTGCGAGTTATTATCTGCTGAAGTTGTTGTGGTTCTCATCAAGGTGGTCGCCTTGATGCTTCAGTTCTCAGCTGCAATCTGCATGGTGATTTAAATGGTTTTTTTTTCATTGAAGCCCCCATTACCTTATCTTTTTGGATTGTCTTTTCATTTTTGGCTTTTATCTTCTACCAGATTCTGCATTAAGGTAGAGTTTTCGGAATATCCTTGATGGGCTTACTTAGATCACATTTTTTCGCTTTTCCCATGCTGTTAGTTCTGCCTGCAAGTTCTGGCTATTTCTTGATTTTCAAAATTACTTCGTCGCTTCCAGTGTCTTGTCTCAATCGTAGTAATGTTTGTTATGCAGTGAAGAACAAGTGAACAGTGGAGTGGTTGATAGTTGAACAAGGACAGACAAAGTAAGGTTCGACCGGTGGGAAGGGGTTTTATCTTCTTCCAGATTCTGCATGAAGGTAGTGCTTTTGGAATATCCTTGATGGGTTTCTTAGATCACATTTTTTCGCTTTTCCCATGCCGTTAGTTCTGCCTGCAAGTGCTGGCTATTTCTTGATTTTAAAAAAATGTCTTCTTTGCTTCCAGTTTCTTGTCTCATTTTCATTAATGTTTGTTATGCAGTGAAGAACAAGTGAACAGTGGAGTGGTTGATGGTTGAACAAGGTCAGACGAAGTGAGGTTGGGCCGGTGGGAAGGGGTTGAAAATGGCATCAGCTTCTTCTACCAGCAGGAGTCCATGGCTCGTGAAAGAAGCATCCTCTAATTATCATCCTTATCCTTCCCCCCTAGCAAAATATGACAATGTTGCAGCCTCTCCTAAGCTCTTCATGGATACTTTGGAGAAGCTCCATGCTTCCATGGGAACTAAGTTCATGTAAGCTCTATCTCTCCCCTTTCTTTCCTCCCTCAACCTCATACTATTACATATCGATTATCAAGTTATGATTTTCTGTGGAAGAAGAAATACAATGAACCAAAATTGTGAGTTGCGATATAATTCCTCATGTTTGTTTAAGTTTGTCATCTCAGATATTTATGCGATGTTTCTTTTGTATCTCGTTAGCTCTCTGCCATAAATTCTGAGTTTTGTAGATGCTACTAGTTCGCTGACATCAGTTCTTGTTCCAGGATTTATCGTAGCTAGTAGTTCTTTATTCTCTTGGCCCATCTTTTTTTGAACAAAGTATTTCCTCATAAGATAGAGGGATTGTTCATCAGAAACATTTTATCACGTTCTTTAATCTCTAGTTTCAGGCCGTAGCTATGCTTAACAGATAGGCGCTCAAACCAGTTTGTATTCACGTTTCCCAATTGAATTCAGTATGAGGAAATAATACTAAAGCATTGATTATATGATATAGAAATAAAACTACAAAACCACAATTTTGGAAAGGGGAGCTGGCATGGTGGCGGTTCGATCAGCATCTCCGCCTCGCTACCTCTGTGCAGGGTGGGGCCACGCCTCCTGTTACAAGCATGTGGTCTCCTCCACCCTCCTGGTTGCAGTTGAAGGTCATTCCACACCGAGTGGAACAGAGATCCATATAGACGAGGGAGGCCTCCCCTCCCTTGCCATGCCTCCTCTAGGGGAGGGGGGATGGCTCCAAGAGGGGGAGGCCATAATCTTCCCGCAGCACACCTAGACTTGTACTCAGGAAGTGGTGTTCGCATCCTCTGTCATGGTCGGCACACAAAAGTGCAGCAGGGGGTCTACTATCAATGGAGATAGTGTGGAGGGGCAAGGCCTTGTGCCCTAAGGAGAGGGGAGCCATATGTGTCACTTTGTCACTTTGTTTTTTAGGAAATTTCATGATTTTAGATCATTTTTAAGGAAAATAATTAGGGCATGTTTGCAAAGCTAGATTTTGTAGAATTTTGAGGTTTTAAGAATTTGTAGATGCAAACACAATTTTTTGTCGCAAATTTAACTTTTTTGGTTTTTACACTGAAGAAGGGGCCCACAACAATATTCCTTTTTTTAATAATTTCGAAATTTTTAAGAAAATAATAATATACTTCAAAATCATGTCTCTCCTCCATCAAATTATCCCTTTCCATCACAATAAACAGAAAATGTACTCAAATCATCTCATTCTTCACTTTTTCACCAACTCTCATAAAACTCCAAAATTTTCCAACATCTTTCAGACACACTTCAAAATTTTCAGTACTTTTCACAAAACCTAATAAAACTCTATTCTACTTCATTTTCACAACATCTCCAAACTTTTCTAAAAATTTCTAAATGCAAACATGCCATTAATATGGACTATCCTAAAATAAGAATTTATATTACATAAAATGTTTGTTGGGGCCAATATTTCCAAATGGAGAGTTGGTCTTGAAAGTAGCTTTAGAATTCTCTATACAAGATCCAAATTTGAACCCCAAAACCAAAACTTTATCTACTTTCCATGCATGCTTTTAAGGTCTCTAAGCTCCACAAGGGCATTACTATACCGGTTTTGTTGTCATTTGTTATGCACTAAGAAAATATAGCCTACTTTAATCTCCTCTAAACTGACTAGTTAGGATTGCTTTTAAAACTACTTCGAGCTACTATAAGGCCCTATTCCTTCTAATAAGGATTTGATGTGGGCTTTGATACTCTTCTTTCCCCTCTTTGTTGGAATTGTGGTACTGCACTTCAAAACATCTTGGATAGATATTCTCATTGTGAATATCACTTTTCGTGTTCTTATGGTCTTGGGCAATACAAAGTTATATTCCTGAGGTAGGTGTTGGCATTTCAACAAGCCATGAATTCATCAGCTATTATCATTTGTTTTATGTTATCCACGCCAAGCATTTGTATCCTGTTTCTTTAGAAGTTTTCTGGTTTACCATTAATGTCATATAGTTTTCCTTGTGCATTCCCATTGTAGGATTCCCATCATTGGAGGTAAAGAGCTAGACTTGCATCGACTCTTTTTGGAGGTAACCTCCCGCGGAGGTATCGAAAGGGTGAGATGTGACTATTTTCAACTGAATAGCTGAGCTTTTTGTGTAAATTGTTTGATTTGAAAACAGTACATTCGAATCAGTTAGAAAATTCGGTGTCATCTTGTCGATGATGCATAATTTGGATTCAGGCATGTGCTCTTTGTTTACAATTTTGTTATCTTATTAAAGGTTGTTAAAAAGGTAGAATATCAGTAAATAAACTCCATTCACAAGTGGAAAAAAGTGATTGTGGTCTTTTGGTCTTTTATATTTATAGAGTTGGCTAAATGATGAAACTCGTTTTATGCTCGTTCTGTATGTGAAAGAGCACACTGTCTCAATCTTTTCTATTTGAAGTTTCTTGTGTTACTAATTGCCTATGATAAGTTTACAAGGAAGAGGGGCTTTTAACATCTGTGTAGAGGCTTGTACTATTAGCGCACGTTGAATGCTAGATTTCCTCACCTGTGATATCTTCCTGCTTGAAATAATTAGATTAACATCCTTAATGTCTCTTAATCGGACTCTGCATGGTGTATATTACCTCACTTTTGGAGGATATGTTCTTTGCTTCTTTTACTACATTAGCGTTCTAATTTTTTTTAAGCAAAGGACTTAGACTTATAAACATGATATTTTTGAATATTTTAATCTTGTATAGCAGGTTTGGTTGACTCTGCAAATTTTTTGTTTGCCAATACTTTGTTGCCTTGTAGTAAGAACATCAGTTAACTTCTCTAATCTATCTAGGTGGCTCCATAATGTTACTGGAGTCTAGCTCTAGTATTGACAGGCACCAATCAAGATATACAACTTTTGTAAATAGTCTCTCATCAATTGCTGTCTCTCTCTTTCATATGCTTCTTGTTCTTTTTGGAATTAAATGGGGAGTCACTACTTGGAGTTATTTTACCTCATCGTAAAGAATTAATGTTCGAACAATGTGGTGTACGTAATGGTGGATTCCATTGTCAGAAGTGACAATTATTTTCTTAATATCTCTGAGTATTAGCTAGCCATGTTGTTGCTTGTTATCTGACAGAAATGGACTTCTTCCAGATTATTAGGGAGAGAAGATGGAAAGAAGTGACTGCTGTTTTCAACTTTCCTTCCACTGCTACAAATGCTTCTTTTGTGCTGCGAAAGTACTATGTCTCATTGCTTCACCACTATGAACAACTATACTTCTTTAAGGCCCGGGGATGGGTCCCTATGTCTTCTGGTGTGTTCATTCGCCAACCAGCCCCGGCCTCTACAATTATTATTTAAAATTCAATTTCTGACAAACCAATCTTTGCTAGGTTCTTTGATGAGTCCATCCACACCTCCGGTTCAAACTCAGAGAACAGAATATTTGCAGCCAACGCCAGAAACCCAAGTAGCTGTCCTCCATCAACCAAAGACAACTGCTTCAGAATTGACTAGAGGTGATAAATGACTACCTAAATTCAGTGTCAGCTGTAAGTTCTTTGCCACGTACAAAACCTGTTTTAGTTTTAATTTTTTGGAGCGTGGGCTGTCTTTGTCGCGGTGATGGGGGAGTCGGTGGACCTTGTGCTTCTTCATTGTTCTTTGGCGCGTGGGCTATGGAATCATGTTCTTTGCATGACGAATTTTCATTGGGTGATGCCTAAGACGGTGGTGGATGTGCTTGGAGTTGGAATAGGAGGCTTTCTAACCCAATGGCTAAGGCTATTTGGAGATTGATTCCATCATGCATTTGGTGGTGTCTTTGGAGGGAGCGCAATAATAGATGTTTTGAAGATGTTTCTTTGTCCTTGGTGAAGTTGCAAGGGTTTTTGTTGCTTTCTCTCTATTGTTGGGCTAATGCGGTGTTAGGGTGCCCTTTTGTTGATTTTCATGATTTTCTTAGTTTTGTTGCTTGTTTGGACTAAGCGGTTTGGTATAATCCCTTGTATTGCTTTCCTTTTTTCTACTAATAATATTGGCTTATCAAAAAAAAGTTTTAATTTTTTCCTCTACTTTTTGTTTTTGTTTTTGAAGAATGAGGGCTTTATCATTCTTGACTGCCAATTTTTTCCTCTTTTGTTTTTGACATCTTTTAGGTACTACTAAGACCTTTATGGCTATGCTTGCAATCATGATAATGTCAAACTAACTTGAATAAAAATTAACTTTGTTGAAATCAGAGAGTTAGCCACAAACTTTTTACTGTTGAAATCGGAATGGGTGAGCCAAATAACCATTGAAATTGATAAATACCCTTTTTTGTTGTTCTTTGCCTTCCTCTCACTTCCAGAAATGTTCCTTGAGTTTTGTCAAAGGAGGTTTTTGTTTTCATCAAAGTTTGGCCTGTTATTGTGAGAGATTTATCTAGATAAAAAAGCATACGGATATGGCTATCACTTTCCTTTAGCCTGTAATAAGAATAACTTGTCTTCGTTTTTGCCAGGGGCTTTTTTTATTTCCTTTGACTTCACTGTTTCATATCAAGACGGCAAATTAAACGGTCCTTGTGATTTATCATACCTTGTTTTGTTTCGGATGTCAATTGTCCTGGGTTTTTCCTATTCATAACTAATCAATGTTTGTGGGAAACATCCGTTTCTGCTTCCAGATAGTGTTTCCTAATACTGACGAGGTTTAATTTGGAAGGATTAAAGTCAGAAACCAAATAAATGCACATTTCTGTTATTTGTGTTTTGCAGCAGCGTCAGCATCAATATCTGGGTCTCCTGTGACAGGGGTCATCGATGGAAAATTTGAAAGTGGATTCCTTGTTACTGCCACAATAGGCTCAGAGAAGCTAAAAGGGGTGCTGTATCTGGTTCCAGAGAACACAGTACAGACATTGCCACAAAACTGTAGTGTCATTTCCAGGAAGAATGACGTTGCTTCTGCTGTAGTGGGTATCCATCGTCGCCGGCGCAGGAAGAAACATGAGATAAGAAGGAGAGATCCAGCTCATCCAAAACCTAACAGAAGTGGGTATAATTTCTTCTTTGCAGAGCAGCACGCAAGATTGAAACCACTCCACCCAGGAAAGGACAGAGAGATCAGTAGAATGATTGGTGAACTGTGGAACAAATTAAAAGAGTCAGAAAAAACAGTAAGGACTATGTTTTTACATGCATAATTTACCCCTTTTAAGTGAACATTTCATCATTGTTTTAATTGTAGTTCCGTGAACTCAGGTTTATCAGGAGAAAGCCCTTAGCGATAAAGAAAGATACAGAGCAGAAATGGAGGGTTACAGGGAGAGATTGAGGACTGGTCAAGTTATCAGTGATGCAGTACCACTGCAACAGCGGCTTCCTGAACACGATGTAAGCGTGTTGGATACAGATGCCCAGATTGAAGAAAGTGGGGGAGGCGATTCTGTTCAGAATACTGACGGTTAGAGTTCTGGTACAAGTGATTCTGAATATGATAAAACTGCAGAGAAATGATGGAGATGTGGATGGATATCCAGAAGTGGTAGTGGGTGCTGAATAGCAATGTGCATATGGAGGGACCTTGGATGAGCAAAACTTTGAACCGCAGATCATGTTAAAGATGACAAGGCTGGGAAGGCTGGGGACAAGGGTGAAGAAATCAAAGTAACATTTGTATCTGAGAGTACAAAAGATCGGTACTTAGTGGAAAACACTAAACTAAACTTCTACATGAATCAGGGGTCACTATTGGTATCTACCAGTGAGAAAATCTTAGTCCATACTTCTTATCCGAGACACCTGGTACCTAGGAAAGATTAAAGTTTCCTACACCATAGAGGGCTGAGTTTATCCATTCAAGCTATTTCTTTGTAGATGCATTCAGAGTAAGGTCACTCGTATTATTTAAGCCCATTTCCTTACCATTTGCTCCTACTTTTGTAAATTCAGCATGATGTTATCAAATTGTGTTGCTCGTTTCATTGGGGTGGAGGTTGAGGTTCTTGCCGACTACACCAATTTTGTAGCCAATGGAAATTTTGATGCATCTCTTGAGCCAAATTTTTGGTGGTCTTCTAGTCCTACCTGTATTATTATTAATGTTCATCATTAGTAACTCATACAGCCAAAGGCACCTTGTCCACACAATTCATTAATAGATTGATGCGAGACAGCTCTGCAAGAAAAATGGGACTTTCCAGCAATGTGTTCTGGATTGAGTGGGGCCTGCCCTTTTTTCCAGAGTCAATTCACCTGCAATGTTAGAAATATTCTGCATGCCTGAACTCTGGCAATTGTGTTGGACGCAATGCTTCTACTGGGTGTGCTATATATGATGTTATGTTATAGTTTTACAATCAACTATCTTAGTGATTCTCAGCATTACCGTTTTGCACTTGCTTCCGAGTTTTATCAGAACATCATTGTTTGTCTGACTCTTTTCTATTTTACGGCTCTAGTTCAACCCGATTTGGGATTGAATTACTCCTGGTCTCAACTGAGGTTTTCAAAATTTGTCCTAAAATCAAGACCAGTTAGATTTCATACGTTGGAACACCATGGACAAGTGAAAACTTTTCTTTTTGCTTTTCTTCTTGCGCAAATTCCTTGGGTCTTTTAGACTTGAACTGTTCTGTAATTTCAGATAAGAATTTTCGACTCGAAAAAACAAAATATTCAGGGCATGTTTGAGCCCCAATTAATTGTGCTCAAAATTTTAAGTTTACTAATAAAAAATTCACCACATAATTTTTTATTATTATAATATTTATTAAAAATCTTCTCTCTTCACTTTTTTACCAACTTCCGTAATATTTATTTACTTTATAATATTTCTCAAACCCCGATACCCAAAATTTTCACCCTCAAACGTACCCTCAATATCCTAATTGCCTCTACTTTTAGAGGGCAATGAGATTGAGAATGCCGCCAACGCCAGATCATTTGGAATGGACGATGGGGAGACAACCAAAAAACTGACTTTTTTCTGCCCATTGAGCTAAGAAATCGGCAACTTAGTTCTGGCGTCTCGAAACCTAATGCCATTTTCACGATGGATGATTGGTTAGGCCTTGTCTAGTCTGTTGCGCATCATCAGCAACTAGTCCTTGAGAAAACGTAAGTGTGATCCTGTTATATACTTGCTGCGAATCTCCTTCAAAAAGTGACATGTTTCTAGAAAGTGATCGAGCCACATGGCAGGCAAATAATTCTTGCGAAGGGGCAAAGAAAGAACAAATGCATGAGGGATTCAGGAAGATTGTGGCAAATATAAAATTGGAAAAAGTCCTCAGCCATGTTGGTGCACTAGAATTGCATCTTATTTCTCATGGGAAGGGGATCAGCCGCCATTTTCCAAAGCAGCAATTTTAAACCATCCTGGACTTTAAAAGACCAAAGTCTTTTCCAGTCAGCTTGAGATAAAAGCCCTGAAGCCTGAAATCTTTCTTTATGTCTGCTAAGTAGGCAGATCTAACTGTGAAACATCCTGAATTCTCATGCTTCCAGAAAAGTCTATCATCCTCAGAACAATTGGACAAAGGTAATTGGAGGATGGCCAGAGCTGAATTTCTGTCAAATAAGTGGTGAATCTTATCAATGCGCCACTGACCAGTCTCGTGAGAAATTAGGTCATCAGCCTTATGTTTCCAAATATTATCCACACCCAAGAGTCGAGGAGTTGGTTTGGAACCCAAGAATCCTTCCAAACATCATTGTTTCCATTGTGAACTTCATAAAAGTAGCCCGAGGAAATAATTTCCCTCGTTTTCAAAATGCCCTGCCACAACCATGAACATCCCTGCTGGTTTTAAGTCTCATTTGAGGAGCACCCTTTCATGTATTCTGCTGAAAGTGCGTTGACCCAAAGCTAGTCAGGTTATTTCAAAAAATAACCAGCTCAATTTGGTAACGAGAGCCTGATTTTTTTTTTGAGCATAATAAGAAGGATATATTACTAGAAGGAAGAATATAAAACAAAAAGACCCCAAGATCAAAAGGGTCAAAACCAGCATACACCCAAGGATAGCCACGCAACAACTCATGAGACGGGGACAAACAACCCTCAAAAGATGAGGAAGTGGCCCAACGAGCTAAATCGTGCGCAAGGGAGTTTGCACTACGAGGGGGTAAAAACCACCGCACAAGCCTGAAAAGAGTCAAATAAAAACCGTGCATTACAAATATCATTAGAAATATAGCACGGGCAACGAGAGCCTGATTGATGTCCTACATTCGGGGCAAACACAAGCCACCCACTTTTTTCGGTTTGCAGATATGCTCCCCGGAAAGGGGAGTGAAGTGTCTCTTTGCTGCGGGAGGATATCCCCAGAAGTCTTTCATTTTTCTGTCGAGCTCCTTGTACCAGGATTTGGGCAAAAGGAAGGTTGACATGCAATAATTAGGTATAGATGCAGCAAATGCTTTAAGACAAGTCACCCTACCAGCTTGAGATAAACATTTAGCTTTCTAACCATCAATCTTCTTTAGAATTCTGTCTTTTATGTTCTGGAATGCTTCCCTCTTTGATCGGGGCAACTGAATAGGAAGTCCCAGATATTTTCCAGCTTTTGGAGCTCTTTGGATACCCAACTCATTGCTTATGGCAGAAGCCTTGGTTGGCTCAAGGTTCTTGCTAAAAAGAATTCCTTCTTCCAGAGCAAGAGGCATAAGTCTGAGACATTCTACTGTCAAATAAGACGAGGTGGTTCTCAGAGGTAAGTAAAAAGTGGATTGGCATGAGTGGATTGGTCACATCACATGGTGCGCCACTTCTTGAATGGGCAGTGATGATTTCTCACATTTTTATTGTTATCTTTTTGAGGTCTAAGCTAAGCAAGGCATTGACACCTTTGTAAAATTAAAGCTAATTTAATGGAGTCTTGTTACATGTTTGGATGGGGTATGCAGAAAATTGCACTGTTGTTCTACATGTCCTCTAAATTGAATGAAAGGGCATATCAAGCCACCTCCCACATTCTACTCCAGTTTGGAACATCAATCGGAGTATGAAGTTCAAAACTTCCGCTTAGCGGGTAAACAGAAGACACTAGGAGTAGCAAAATCTAACAAATTACCAGAAACAAAATTACAGATGGAAAAGGAAGACCTGCATAAAGAAGATTCACTTAAGCAAATATCATCATGGAGAAAGATTGCAAAGAAAAAGCATTCCCTGCTACCTTTGCAATCCAATCCCGGAAGTATGGCAAATGGGGAAGAATACAAACGAAAAACAATCGGGGTCCTCAGGTGAGCGGCTATGTGCGATTAAAAGCAACAAAACAGAATACCCACGTGAAGACCAGTTCAATGCGCAATCTTGGTGCCATTTGCAGTTTGAATATGCATATGGCTGACGGTCATGAATCTGAGACTAAAAGTGCATCCCAGATCATATCCATGTCCAAGGAGGGCATTGTACTTAACTGAACAGCATCCACATCAGACAACACCTCCAGAGTTTTGCTGTTCTCAATCTCATCTGATCCAAATTTGCTCTCCAACTCGAACTGCCGTTCTTTTCTTGATGCGTTTTGGCTCAAAACTTTGATTTTGGTATTCTCAGAGAGTTGGTTCTTTGGTGATGTTTTGGTTGCATCATTGGGCTTCTTATGAGCGGAAATGCTTTGTGATATCGCCCGTAACTTTGCCTCGAGAAGGGCTGCGGTGGCTCCATTCAAGGAATTGGCCTTAAGTTGATGCTTTTGATGGGGGAAATTCAATTGTGCATATTCCCCACGTAGCATGTAAGCCGCTGTGTCGTATGCCATGGCAGCCTCTTCAGCAGTGTCAAACGTCCCCAACCAAACTCTTGTCCTATTTCTCGGCAACCTTATCTCAGCCACCCATTTCCCCCAGTGCCTTTGCCTTACCCCTCTGTATAGCTTTCCTTGCGATGACACGGTTGAAAAATTAGTCTTCTGTAGCTGATTCTGCATTCTTCGTCCAGTGTACTTCATGGGCTGCGTCTTGGTGGTGCTGAGCCAGGATTCATTAAGACATTTAGAGGAGTAGTTTGTCCAATCTTGATGGACTTTGACCCATTCGTTGCCCCGATGGGACTGAAATTGGCCAATTTGGGATACAGGAAAGAAAAGGTGTGAAGATGAAGATATAGATTGACATTTTGTGTTCGCTCCAGGCGAGTCAGGAATTCGTGCAGATGAATCTAACATGGTAGGTTCCTGCAGGAATAAAGTTAAATTTGGGAGCTTGGATGTGGCAGATAATGAAGATGGAGACGAGGGTTGAGAAACTTGATCAGCTTGTGTGAGTTTTGGAAACGTATCCAAAAAATTTACAGGAATGAATCTTTCTTTGGCACCTGATGCTGAAGCTCCAGGCGGGTGGACAGAATTCAATCCATAAACAAATGGACTCATGTGGTGTTTATGGATAACATACTGTTCAGTGAAACCAGGGATGTTTTCCGTCGAAGTGGCACCGGAAGCCTCCTCTGCGGAAGAACTAGACTCGGAACTTGAAAATGGCCTATCAGGTGATGCTGAAGATGATTTCATGCCACCGCTACCACCGTGGTGGTGACAAGCAGTCTGATCAGTCAGAGCGCCCCAGCTGAGTGGATCACCAAAAAAATTTGATCCCGCGGCCGTTCCTGGAATATAAGCTTGCAAGTACTCGCTTTGCATGAAGGTTTCTATCTTAGGAAACTGATTGTCCATGCAAGTCGTTTGGGTGAGAGAAAAAGTAGAGGGAAAGAGATGGGAATGATGCAAAGGGAAGGCACTATGCTTCATATATTTATCCTGATGGCACAGCTCAGTGAAAGGAATCGCTAATTCTGATTTGAAATTAAACAATTACTTTATGTTATAATCGAAGCTATCCCTCTGAGTCAGTCGTCAGATCTGTTTCTGCAAAAAGAATAAGCTCACCACCTTCCGTTTTCTCCCACACGTTCGTGCTGTCCATTCTCAATGTTTGTTGGTCAACCAATAGGAACCTGACAACTCAAGCCGCAGCTGCTTACCTGTCATCCGAGGGAAATTCCTTGGCACCTCCTAGACACTGGGCTCGGACGTACCTAATCCAGCTTAGACGCACTGCGAGGCCATATCGCTACGACTAATTTCAGAAAGACTGAACGGCTCACAATCCAGACTTTCGTTTAAGTCATTGATTTTATCATCGTGAAGAATCGAACCCAAGACTATGCGCCTAACTACACAGTTTCAAGTGAACCCCAACTATTGAGGCAATGTTGGGTGGGTTAGGATTTATGTTCATCTATGAAAGTGACCACAAACCTACGAACTTAACTTTTTCAAGATATTATTACTAGGTTTGTTTATGAACGATCATGCGAAAGACCCACATGTTATAGTCTCCCTTTTTACTTTTCATATTGAACTATTGATAACCAAATTAGAACCGTTAATACAGTGGACATAAGTCTCTAAGCGTCATTGTCATTTCTTAGGGAAAAATAATTGCAAATAAAGAATTGAAGAAGCACAAATTTGGAACATTGACCTACCTATATTTGAGGTGGGGAGCCTCATGATTGGTTCTGAATTGCAGGTTCCTAATTAGTTAGCTGGAACCTCCATATAATTAAGAGAACTTTATTAGTTAATATTATCATTAATGTTATCGTTAGCTTTAAATAGCCTTAATTCAAACATTAATAAATTGCCATGTTCTTTTAGGTGTGAGGAAATCATGGCTGTCTTTCCAGAATGTAGTATTAGAGAAATGTCAATGCTATTACCACTGGAATATCTTATTTGGCGCTTCTGGTCCTGGATGCATTACCATATGTCGTTTGGCAAGGGCTAGGAGACACTGGAGTTCCACATCAATTCAAGGAGAAAAAGGTGGCGAGACCTCCCATGGCCCCTTCTGCACCTCCAATTTTGAGCCACAAATGATTAGAGTTTCCGACTTAGGTAGTCTTTGTTTGCAGCAATCTTAAGCTACGTCTTTTGGTCATAGCCACTTGGAGTAACCATTCGAAGGGTGAAGAAATTAACTAGCCTGTCAGAGAGAGAGAGAGAGATTCCCAAGAGCTCTTTATTTCACTTTTTGGCAGGTAGAATTATTCTCTATAAACAGGCTCTTCCAGTAGGGCAATTGTCTGTCTTGGTTATTTTATAAGCCATGCACATGGTCCTGGCTAAGCTACCAGTGCGATATGTTGATGATTGGTAAGCAGAGACACGAGGCCAAGTTCCTCAATACTGCTTTTGCTTTTTCCTTTTCCCTCTTGCAGAACAGAGTTCTTTATTCCTTCCTGTCCTTTAGGACTCGAAACGATAAACAGAGCAGAGTTAAAAGGCATGTCCACACACACCACCCCTAACTTTTGTAGTGCAAAAGATGGATTAGACATGTGAAACTGGCTTCACCTACTAGCTGTTCATGACAAATTATGCTGGAGTCTGAAACCTACTGCCCTGGACATGCCTTGTTCTGGTTCTGTTCAATATTGCTCCACGCTTTTCAGCCTTGATTCTTAAACATGAGTATTCTGCAGCATATATAGCAGAAACCAGAAAGGTTTTTGTCTCACTCTTCAACAAAAAAATGGAAGACAAATATAGTGATTCTGCCCTGTCTCTGTTTTAAATGGCCTGGTAAACTGGTCACATGGCTTGGCTTGCTAACTCTTTTTTTTTTCTCAGTCTTGGCTTGCTAACTCAAAACAGTTTATTTCGTTCTAAAAAGTTCAGAATAGGAAGACAAAAACCCTGCTCATAACTTTTCAGAAGAAAACAACCGGCGTGACCAACAGATCTACTCTCCCTTCTCTTTTCATTTATCGAATAGTTTTGTTGAATATTCTATGTATGTGGTCTAATGTCAGAGAGAGAGAGAGAGAGTTGTCTTTTGTCAGTGGTTTATAAGATGTTGGCTTCCTAACCTTCACAACCACCCTTGAAGCCCTTTCGTTAAAGTATGTTGGCCTTACCAATTGTATGAAAACCAGTCATCAGAAGGTAAAATGTACCAAAAAAAAAAACAAAGCAACAGGTTGCAGTCGATCTGGTGCAACTGCTCCTGCATTTGACTACATACCTTCCCCTTTTACTTTTATTATTCCCCCCCCCCCACCCCCCCCTAGCTTCCATCCTTTTTCTAGGGGTTTCTAACCTTTAAGCGTGAAGTTCATCCCTTCATACCGACGCCTTTTATCTGTCCTCTCTGTTCGAGTCATTACAGCCCACAGGTTCATCATATTCTAAGTAACATGATCAGGACATAAAGTGAGACGAGAAAAAAACCCCAAAGAAAGAGTATAAAAGATGAAAACAACTGCAGCAAAGTGGAATCCTCCTTGTACAAAATTATTCTCTGATCATCTTTTGCTTCTTCTACCCAACTTACTATTCCCTGCAGGTTTCTAGTTCAATGCAAGATCTTCTCTCAGTTATCCAGCTAGCTAAAAAAGGAATCTTTTAATAACCCTATACCAAGCCAGCCAGCCAGCCATAGCCCTCGTTATCATACTCATCCTCATCTCCCTCATCAAAATCTACGAAGAAATACACTAAAGGGAAAATTTTATTTCTCTTGTACCAATTTCAGATATGAACTACCCATTATTAATTCCATTAGCGTTTGTTGTTATTTTAAAAGATACTTTAATTCATTTATTATTTGTGTTTCATTTTAAAGGGTATGATTTTTAAAACATTAAATTTGTCTCATTCATTTTGACGGATAAATTGTATTTAAAAGGATAAAAAGGGATAGTATTTTTTGCCTTGCAAAAGAGATTTTTTCAAAATATTTAGGGGAGGCAAAATGATTTTTGAAGGTGTAAAATTGGATTGTTATAATATTTCTTGCCTTAAAAATGTATAAAAGGAAAAAATTTCAACGCCCCCTCCCACCCCCTTAAATCAGCCCCTGATTGTGGGATACCAGTTTCAAAGTAAAAATTAAGGGTTATGTACTTATTTAGTTCTTAGGTTTTGACCCATTTTAATAAAATAGTCATTGGATTTTCAAATTGAGCATAAAGATGCTTGTGCTTGCCATTTTTATCAAACAAGTTCATTCATTAAATTTTTATGTATAAAGTTAATGATTCACACTTCAGTTTCAATTATAAGTTGACACGTATAGTCTAAAATTAAAATAATTAAAATTATAAGTTTTTTAAGTTATTTTATTAGATCAATTTTTTTCTTAGCCTATGACCTCAATATCACCTGCATATACAGGCTGGGCTCTCGCTCACTGTATATACAGTGTGGATCCCGAGATATATTTCCTTCTGGGGGCCACATATGTATATACTGATGCCTTAGGGTAATATTACCATAAACAAATGCTTTTGCAAAATTTTGACGAGGGCATATTGTACAGACTAGTTAGAGTCTTCGACCTTCTTTCTTTGCTGCATCCTGCATCCCATTTGGCTGTTTTCTGTCTAAGTTAATAAAATATATAGAATCATGAGTTATTGTCATCATAGATCCATACATATTCTGACTGATTTCCTAATTAAGAAGTATACAATACGCTCCCCGCGGCCACCTTCAACATTCTCATCTACGTGGCTCCAGTACCATCGCTAACACGTATTATATATTCTCTTCTTTTTTCCCATACGTATAGTCTGGGTCGCTGTAAACAGACTCA
Source organism: Myrica gale (assembly GCA_963930655.1). Lineage (NCBI taxonomy): Eukaryota > Viridiplantae > Streptophyta > Magnoliopsida > Fagales > Myricaceae > Myrica > Myrica gale. The sequence goes on from OZ005616.1 coordinate 8,484,043, forward strand.
GCAGGGACGATGCGTAGAGAACCAGCAAGGCCTTTAAGGAGAACACTAGAACAATCTTATCCTGAAAACTCAGTTGTACTTGCCTAGCTATAGCTATCTTGTCCCGGTTACCACATGACCCCCTCCAATTCCAAGTATACGCGCCTGAATAATTCTAACACTTTATGGTTAGTTTAACGAAGAAGGGTTGTCATTAACGCTGTTGAAATTATCCTCGTCATCGTTTCGATTAGTTTAATCAAGCGCAGAGAAGACAAATCATATATGCATTGGTTGAGAAAACTTGTGGGGCCGTGGCCTCTGTAATCCCATGTAAGACACCAGTTTGGTAGAGGGGAAAAGAGCATGACAAAAGTGCAAGCTGCGGCTGACGAATAGGTCGGGATTTCCACTTGTCAGATTAATGCTCGTAGTTTCTTCATGAATGGACGACCACTAAGGTTTTTCGAATCAATGACGGGAACGATATTCGATGATCAGCTGCTTGAATCTCGTGAACAAGGTGGTATTTTCGACAGATTTCTCTGTCTCGAGCACAAACACACGATCTCCGAACCACGCATATATACTTGTAATTAGCTGTGAGAGGCTGGGGGGTTCGTGGGGGGCGTTTTCTGCGGTCAAGTTCATCGCCCTTAGACACGTGAAAGTCTTGAGAATCTTGAGATAATATAGTTTACTCCCACCATGTCTCCCAGTGACGAAGACCTCTTTCAACAAGCCAGCTTCATGAAAAACTCCAATCTCGATCGTACGTACCAAATTGTGTTAAGCCATTAATGACGGCCGAAAACAGACAACAGCTTAGAGCTAATCACAAAATTTATAAAATTGTGTGGAAATATTAATTATCATATCTTTAAGGCTGCGTTTCTTAAATTGAAACCGTCGTCTTCGACTACTAGTAGTTTATCATATAGAGGTGGTTAGGGTAGGAGCAAAAGTACCTAATCGCAGCAAGTGTATGGCACAAAAAAGGGTGGGCGGAAGGGAAAGAATATGCAGGCCGCTTCTGGGGTTGTTCATTAAACTATATGTTAAGGCGTGGATGGCACGTCAATTGAAGAAGCTGAAGGACCACTGGGCCAAAGAGCTGTTTATTCTCTAGCCATCTCTCTCTAGATCTCTCTCTCTCTAGCAGCATTGGAATTACGTAAGCACACATATATATATATTAATGTACAAAAGTACCTTGTCATGTGATTATTTTGAGACCTTGTCCAAGAAGTTCAACAAAAAGAGACATTGATATGAAGAACAGTGAGAAAAAGGAAGATTTGACAAACGAAAGTACTTCTCTTATGATTAATGAAATTGTTCACAGGCAATATTATTTGTACACCAAAGAATATATATATACTCCATTTGGCTTGACTAGCTTGGGATCATGACATGACCCAATAAATTCCCCCGCGCACTCATACTGCAGGCTTGCCAAGCTGCATGCAAGACTCAGATTGCAGATTGCAGATTGCAGATTGATATTGTTCTATTTTTATAGAAGGCTATGAAATATTTATTTTATGCAATTAACCTTATTATTTTATTTTTTTGGGTAAGGTATATAATTAATTATCTCTTGAACAAATGTCTAATCGTTTTTATTCTTTAGTAAGAACTATCAAACTTGATATATATTATAGAACACTCAATCAACAGGTATATAATATATATATATAGTCAACTCAATTATAGAGTATATGTATAGTACTGTTTCTTCATTAGTTTGGTGCATTGGAGGGAGTCAACAAATATATAAGATAGATTAGTTCACCAGCTTTCAGAATATGGATTCCTAGCTCGAATAAGTTTTCTTGTGAAGGTCTTTTATCTTAAAACCTCTGAGGAAAATTAATTACATAATTTACTATCATATTATTCCTTTTAATAAGAGGATCCAATCCCGGGCGCTTTTTTTTTCATGTTAGTAATTGATGCATTCTACAATTATAACTTTATTAAGACCAATTTTACTCAGATCATAATATGGGAAATCTTCACTTTTAGCCCACGAATCATCACTACAATGTCATTTATGAGTATGAAATTTCAATTTCATCACGTTACATTCCCAAACTTTTATAATTTATCAATTCCAGTCCTCTGTCTATTTCTCCCGTTTGATACACAAAATTTTAACTTTCTAAAATTTTAACATAATAAAATAATTACAATATAATCTATCTCTCTCCATCAAATCATTATTTTTTACTATAATAAATATAAAAATTAATTCAAAGCATCTCTCTTCATTTTTTCATCAATTCCAATGGCGGAGACTTAGTCATTAGCCGCATAAGATCAATTTCTTCTCTCTCCTTTTTTTTTGTATTTCTTTAGATAAGTTAAATATCAGCCGCATAAATATTGGATTCAAAATCGTCATAAACGTGAGATTTGAGGCATTATGAATTGTATCATGTTGATTCTAAAGAAGATAATTTGGGTGTAATTATATTGAGTAGAAGTCAACGATATATATGCCATGATCTTTATTGGAAAAAAAATGGAAAGAAAAGGAATAAGTCAACTACTATATTTTTTTTGTTCTCCTTTTTTCTGGCAGAACTATGATATAATTTTCATTAAGAAAAGGATATAGAGATTCGAACCATATTTTAAGTACATAATAATATGTTAAATAATCAAATAAAAAGGGCCTATATGTACATACTATCAACGAAAGATATACCTGGTCCCTGATTAAAGTCAACAAATTATATAATAAGTAAATATTTAATTTGAATGGTGGAGATATCCATATATCTAGCCATTAGCCGCGCGCAAAGGAATTGTCCATTTGTTTATAAAAATATATATTATTTTGTTGGGTAAATTAGCAGCCTAGTTCATTCAAATCTTCATAAACGTACGTACGAGGAGTGTGGGATTATGAATTATATAACCTAGGGTTGTAAATGAATTGAGTTGTTCATGAACAACTTGAATTCAACTCGTAGAAGCTCGAATCGAGCTCGGTTCGTTTAATAAATGAGTCGAGTTCAAACATCATTTCTAGTTTGAATATTAAACTAGACAAACTCGGTTAAAATCGGCTCGACTTGATTTAAACTCGCGAACAAAACTCATATAAGCTTGAATCGGCTCATTTGAGCTCATTTAAAAGCCCGGTACACTTGTATGTCTTATAAGTTTCTTATTTATTTGTTGGTTTATATTTAATAGTCACATATTAGTAAAATATCCATTTGATTATATTGATCTATGAATTGATGAGTATTATCCATAAGGATTTGTTATGCCCCCTATATATTAAATATATGTTGTAAGTCATTCTTGCCAATTAACATAGGTTATATATGAATATAAATATTTTTTAAAATATAATTCGCAAAAATGTCAAGTGTTTATGATATGTCGTGTATAATGTACTATTACACCATACGTCGAGGCTTGATTTAAGTGTTGTTTGTGATATATGTGTTTTCTAAACTCATATTTTCTTGGTTGAGTTTTGTTCGCAGAAATGTCAAATGTACTATTACACCATATCTGAGTTTTGGTTTGAGTTCAGCTCGAATAAGCTCGAACTCGAATCGTGTATATATTTTTAATCAAACTCGAGCTCGTTCGAATATGAAAAATTTTAAATGAGCCGAGTTCGAACCCCTGCAGAAGCTCAATTTGAGCTCGGCTCGAGCTTAAACTCGCATATATATCTAATGAACCGAGTTTGAACGACCAATACTCGCCTCGACTCGACTCGACTCAAATACAATCCTCAATTATAAACCAATTGTTTTGAAAGAAAGATAGCTGGGGTGTATATATAAGGGATAAAAGTCAACTATATATGGCTAGAAACTGAAAAATAAAAGGTCAACTACAGTATTCTTTAATATTATTATTAGTATCTTCTTTGATGGTCAACTATAATATTGATCATTAAGAGAAAGGATATCGAGATGCATATAGAACCAAGTTTTTTTAGTACATAATTATATGGTTGAAGCAACCAAATTGATACGCAAGTGACATATTGAGTTCTAATATGACCTGTTAATTGGTCAGTACTCGCAATTTAGGTTTTGACTGGTGGAGGTGATATTTGGCTGGAAGGATATAAATATGATATTTTTTTAAAATTATATTTTGTACCTTTTACTATTTGCATCATAAACTACCAAGTTAGAAACATTCCACTCCAAATTACGGATTGTTTTATACTTTATAACTTATGTTGCAATTTAACGGTTCCGATTGTGATACGAGGTCTGTTTTTGATTTATTTTAAAGGTGAAATTTTAACATTGAGATCAAAGCTTAAAATAATTGATAATTTGAGGTATAATATGTCTAAGATAGTAGTTTAAGTTACAAGTGGCAAAATGTGTTGTAGTTAAACGCTGCAAATATTTAAACAAAATGTAATTTCTAAATAAAAAATGATAGAAAATCCGAATATACAGAAAATCGAGGTCGTGACCCTTCCAAAAGAGTGAGGCTCAAAGTCCTGGATCAGCTTCGGCTCCTGTTGGGGAACTGGGCTGAAATCTCCCTAAATGTAAGCAGGCCCAGGACCTGCCTATCACAATTGCGTAGAAAGACTAAGGAGAGAATTCCAGACTCATGCAGCTGGAGCAGAAACCCAATTCCACTGTGAATTTACCTAGCTAGGATCTTTACTGCCACGTATAATTTCGTCCAAACAAAAGAAAAGGTACTCATGGCCCACAATCTATGGACTATTTCCCCTCCAAATCTCTCTTCTATATGCTACCATAACGAGTGCTACAAACAAACAAAGGCAGAAGGGAGGGGGAAAAAAATAAAAAAGGAAAAAGAAGAAGAAGAATACTGTGTGGGTGGGACATCGGACATGAAATTATGGGACCGGAACCACTCCATTGAACTCATTTTCCCTTCTTTTATTTCTTTTTCCGTTTATTGGGTTGCTTTACATTGTATTGACTGTAATAGGGTGATTGTAATGGCTCTGTAACCCCCTCCTTTTGTAGTTTAACACGCATGCATTTCCATAAAAAGATGATAAAAGTAACATAAATACTAAAGCATTCGTGCTTTACCCAAGAAGGCAGATGAAATTACAGACAAATGTAAGCAATTTGTAACTTCCCAAGAATAGTTAAGAGATTTATGTATCTCTGAATCCCCTGCTGATTGAACCCACCCCAACTGTAGCAATTTTTTTAATATATTTTGGCTAAATGAATCTACCTTCTACTTTATGCATTAGTCTAAATTGTTTTTTTTTTTATAAATAAGACAATCTCATTAGAAAAGTGAAAACAGTACAAAAACTATACCGCAACCACTATTCTAAACAAGCAAGAAAACGAACGAAATCAAGAAAATCAAGAAAGGGGTAACCAAGCACCGAGTTCACCCAAGAAAACAATAAAGACAACAACAAACCCTGCATCCTATCCAAGGACAAAGAACAATCCTCAAAACATCTATTATTACGCTCACGCCAAAGGCACCACCAGATACAATGTGGAATCATTCTCCAAATAGCCTTTGCAAAAGGGTTTCTGAAGCTTCTTTGCCAACACCTCAGCACATCTTCAACCTTTTCTGGCATAACCCATTGAAGATTCAGAATTTTGAGCACATGGAACCATAATCCACTCGCATAAGGACAATGCAACAAGACATGGTCAATTAATTCCCCACCACAGCGGCATAAGAAACACCAATCAGCAATGATCAACCCCTTTCTACGGAGATTATCAATAGTTAGACTCCTACCATGAGAAGCCTCCCACACAAAGAAAGAAACTCTCATAGGGCATGAAGACCGCCAAACACCCTTCCAAGGGAAAGAGGGAGCAGCCCCTCCTCTAAGCCAACCATACATCGATTTAACAGAAAATACCCCATCCTCAGAACCCTTCCATTCTATGACGCCATCCTCCCCTCTTCTGAGAATAGTCTCATACAACAAGGCAAAGAAAGCGTCAAAATCCTCCAACTCTCAGTCATTTGCAGCTCTAGAGAAAGGAACATGGCATACCACATTACCATCATCATCTACCAAACAATCTGCCACCATAGCCTCCTTACACCGAGATAACGAGAAAACCATAGGAAAGTCAAGACTTAAGGGTTGATCACCGCACCAAGCATCATGCCAGAAACTAACAGTGTCCCCATTACCCACCTTGAACCGAATATGCTTACTGAAAGCTGCCCAACTTTTACTAATGTACCTCCACAAGCTGACCCCATAAGAGCCACGACCAGAACTTGTATGCCAACCTCCCACCAAGCAACCATATTTTTCAGCTATAACCCTCCTCCACAGCCTATCCCTTTCCATAGCAAACCGTCATAACCATTTGCCTAATAATGCCGTATTAAACACTCTAATGCTACAAATGCCCAACCCACCATCATACATAGGAGAGCACACCTTATTCCACTTCATCAGGTGTAGTTTGTGCACATCTCCATCACTTCTCCAAAGGAAGTCCCGCTGAATTTTCTCCATCCTTAATGCTACCCCTGCCGGGATAGGGAACAACGAAAGAAAGTATGAAGGTAAACTAGAGAGAGTAGATTTAATAAGAGTTAATCTACCACCCTTGGAGAGGTACATACGCTTCCAACCCGCCAAACGACGATCCATCCTCTCAATGATCCCATCCCAAATGTGAATGTTCTTGAAAGAAGCACCCAAAGGGAGGACAAGGTACTTAATAGGCAATGAAGAGATCTCACACCCTAAAATATCCGCCAACTCCTGCACATTCTCCACCTCACCAATAGGGATGACTGCAGACTTAGAGAGATTAATCTTTAAGCCCGAAACCGCCTCGAAGCATAAAAGAAGGCATCTAAGGTTCCGAAGTTGTTCAACATCCTTCCCACACATCACTAAAGTATCATCCGCAAAAAGAAGGTGCGAGATGACATTAGTCTAGAGTGTTAGGAGGCTGCAAGATTTACGAGCAAATAACAGATTGCCTGATATCAAAAGTTTGACAATCCCTTCTCCTTTCCATTCACTTCTTGTGTCCTACCTTTTCCACAATATACTGATTGCCCTTTCAATTTCTCTTTCCTATTTGTAAAAACTATCCCACGATGACAGCCTGCAGAAACTAGACATTCCAAATGAGCATAAATCTATTTAAAAACAGCTCATATGCTCAACAGAACTTATGGTTGTAAAAATGGAACCCATATAGGTAGGCCCAAAGGTTAGCTATTCAAAGTAGCCGCCTATGACATCCCAGTCCTAATACATGATGACATCATAACCCATCAAGCAACTGCATGGTGTTCTGCGCACCCAATACGTTTATTGATCCTACTAATACCTAGGGATAGTAAAAACACTGCTGAGGAAGAAGTTTATTCAAGAGTCTTAGATGACCCCATGACCGCCAAAACTAGAAGCTGTACAAAGACAGCTATAACAATGGCATTCTTCAGGCACATTGTACAATTTGCAGGGCTTGTGAAGGACCATTCAGTGAATCAGTGGCAATAGGTATGAGGCACTGTACATCACAATGACGACACCCTACAATATACCATCATCCCTCTATCTCTTCTTCCTCCCCCCATCATTGAACAGTGAATAACAACAGATAACCTATTGCCTCTAAACGAGGATCTTTTTTTCATGGATGAAACAAATTAAATTATTAGTTGAAAGGAAGGTCTTTGCAACAATACTGCAAGGGGCTTTAATAGTAGAGAGATAACACAGTGAAAAGTATGAACTAAATGCTTCTTTATATCAATAAACATGGACACCTGTTTGGTCCATACAAGCGAAACACTTAACCATTCCAATGCAAGAAAAAAGTCTGACATTAGGGAAAGAGCATTCAGAAGAAGCCAACTGTGAATGGTTCAGATCTTACAAAATTATCCTGCCATTGTATGCTGAAATGGTACAGCGTTAGCAATCTTGATGGGAGAGCATTCTATAACAAATGATCATGTCCCTGAAATGCTGCTTAAAATCTCTCCTTCGATCAAGTAATGTGTCATATTTATCAATTACTTATAGGCTGCAATAGGTCAACGAGAGAATGACCTGCATATGCCTTGTGAAGTTTCAATCCCTAGTCCACAATTTGAGGTTTCACTTCGAAGCTAGACCTAAGACCAAACAAGGTGTTCAAGTTTGGGTTACTTGTAACCCCAGACTTGAACACCGTTAAAGAATGGTTATTTGAAACTAGTCGTGCTGGGTAATCTGAAGTCCAATTTGGGATCTGTTATCCGACTTAAGCCCCAATTGCCTCCCACACTACCCATGGATCTTCAAAGTTCCTCGAACATTTCCAAATCACTCAAACCAGTAAATTTCCTGGAAATTCACTACTTTAACAATAGAGTACAATGATCAGGAAAGGCACTCTTCAAGACAACTAATATCAGTTGTTTGTAACTAACTTTTTGAAAAAAAGAAAAAGAAAGAAAGAAGAGGAAAAAGAACCTCAAAAACTAGGTTGAAACCCAAATTTTAATACACCGTGATTGCTACAATGCAAATGCAATATTGTAATGATTCAAGGAAGCGCTGGCCACAGATGCTCTTTGACTCCAAAAGGACTATTCAAGATTGTTTTTGAAGCTCCTTAAAGCCACTGTAAAGCTAAATTCTATTTAGTAAGCATTCAAAGCGGGAATTGGCCTTATATCATCCCTTCTCCTCTCTTACTCCATGTGGAACTCGAGGTAGCATAATTTCTCATTCTTAAACACTTGATGTCTTCGTTAGAGCCCATCAACCTTACATCGGCGGTTATTAGCCTGCTCTGATACAATTTGTAATGACTCGAGAAAACACTAGAGGCATTTGCAATTTCAGTCCACAAGGACTAGCCAAGGTTGTTTTTCAAGTATTTTGGAAGCACTATAAAGCTCAGTTTTACCCCATAAGCATCCAACGTGAGACTTGACCTAATACCGTGTCTTTATCATTCATTCTCGGTTTCAGAAATGGCTCATGCACCAATAGTTCACACAAAAAAACACAACAAAAGAGGAGAAAACTGAACGCAGGGATAAGTAAGAAGAAAAACCACAAGAAATTCAAATTTATTTCCAATTGTCTCATTACCAATTAAAGCACAAGCCACAACTAGTTTCTTAGGTACAGCCACAAATAGATTCTTAGGTTCAGCCACGATAATTATGTTTCTCAAACATCCATAATGAACAGAACTGAAACGACAGAAATCCAACGACATGGACAGATTTGCCACAAATACCAAAAGACCCGGACTCGAATACAGTTTTTATTTCTTGGTATCGCTTTTACCTCCACCTGAGGTGTCCCCTCCCCCCGACTGCGCCGCCTTCTTCGCGGTCTTCTCTTGCAGCGCCTTTGCGTCCCTGCCCACACAAACCGCAACCAGAGACAAAAACTTATAAATATCTCCGAAACAAAAATTTGGCAATTAGAAGAGAAATAGGAAAACGAAAGAGGAAAGGAAGATATGGGAAATTACCTCTCCCGGCGCTGTTCGGGGGTCATGCCGTCATCTTTGTTCTTGGAACCCTTGCCGCGAGCCTGAGCCCGCTCGCGATCTTTCTCCCTCTGGTTTCCGCGTGAGGATCCGAATCAAGGAAAAACCAAACAAAAATAAAAAGGACCAGATTTGTGTTCTAGAAAAAACAAATCTTTAACCAATTACATACACAAAAACTAACGAAATTGGAAGAACTTCAAAGAAAAAAAGGTTGAAATCTGAAAAAGGATATGAGTCATGGTGGTCAGAGAGCAGTCCTGAGATTCGAGAGGTGGTGATGGTGGTGGGGGTGGAGCTGCGCTGAGATGCAGAATTGAAGAAATAGAGAAGTCAACGGTCAATAAGTGCCGCGAGACGGATTCTTTTATTATTCAGCACCGCGCCTTTCGTTTTCTTTTTCTTTTTTCTTTTTCGGTTTTCCCTCTCCCGTGTATTTTAGCAATAATAGTATTTGTGTGATAACATTTTGGGAGATTAAAATCTTGGTAGAGAAGTGGGTAAAAAAGTGAAAATGTTTGGGTGATCAAAACTTGAGGTCTAGGAGTGTGTTCTCTTTAATGTTTTAAGTTCGAATCCACCAAGTGCAAAATAATTTCTTGGAGGAACCACACTCCAAAGCTGAATTTATTTGGCATATGTGGCTTGGGAATGTACTATCTGAGTTTTACTGTGGTGTTGAACCTAACTCATCTGGATACTGGGTCAGATTCGTCCGAGCTCAGTGCAAATGAATGGACATCCAAATTTTTCTCGTCATATGTGGCTTGAGAGGTTGCACGGCTTGGAGATTGGGTCAGATTCCGAATTCGATGAACGTGAATGGATGTCCGAATTTTTATTTATACTTCAAATAAAATAAAAAGATAGATTATTTGAATAAATTTTGTATATTTATTATAATAAAAATAAATGATTTGACGATAATAGAGATTATTTTATTATTATTTTATTCAATACAATTTTCTAAAAACGCTACCTAACAAAAATTATAGATGGTGGAAGAAAGCACATAATACAGATAAAGACAAGTAAACCCATGCAAAAGCAAAGTCAACACAAATAAAATCACGTAAGGAGTAATAATAATTTTAAGACTAAATTACTACACACGTCTTTGGGGTTTGACCTTTTTTTCATATTGGTCTCAGAGTTCGATTTTCCCTATAAATATCCCTGGGGTTTGGACTCATTCCCAAATAGATCATATTGTCAACTTAGTGGACGAAAATGTACACGTGGCTAACGACTTATACGTGGAAATTGAGAGCTCGATAAAAAAAATCTAAAATTAATAAACAAACATAATTAAATTTATTTTATATATAAAAAAAAGGATCGGAGGTCTCCGATCCATCCCCGGTGGAGGCCCTCTCCATTGGCCGCCTAGAACTGGGCGGCCCGCCGAGGGAGGAGGGATTCCCTCCTCCACCGGGCGGTCAAACTACCCGACCGGGGATGGATCGGAGACCTCCAATCCTTTTTTTTTCCTTTAAAATAATAAAATAACATTATTATATATTTTTTATTAATTTTAGATTACTTTTTATTTTTTATTTACTGACACGTGTCACTTTCCACGTGTAAGTCGTTAGTCACATGTGCATTTCCGTCCACTAAGTTGATAGCAAGATCTATTTGGGAATGAGTCTAAACCCCAGTGATAGTTGTAGGGAAAATCGAACTCTGAAGACCAATCTGGGAAAATATCAAACCCCAAGGACGTGTGGAGTAATTTAGCCTAATTTTAAAAAATTATTAATATGTATTTGTTGCTTATTTAACAGTGTTAAAGTAAAAAAAAATGTATTCACAGGGAGATTGTGAAAGTCGTGGAGTAAGTAGGTTTTGAAAAATGCTTTGTAAGATGGATTGTTTACGAGTTTCCGTGAAAATTATCTTAGGCTGCGTTTGCGTTCTAAAATTTTACACACTCTAAAATTTTAACATAATAAAAAATTACAATATAATCTCTCTCTCCCCCATCAAATCACTACTATTCATTACAAAAAATATAAAAAATTACCTCTCTCTTCACTTTTTCACTAAACCCAATACCTAAAATTTTAACAACACTAAAATTTTACAACACAAACACACCCTTAGTCTTTGTGTTGTTTTGTTATACAAATCGAGACAGATGATTAAATTAAAAAAAATAGGATATTGAGAACAATATTTAAGAGGATAAATGTAAAATAGAAAGAAAAAAAAAGTAAAGAAAAGTCTTTTTGGATGGGTGGTCCCCTTCTTCCCTCCCGGCTTATCCACCAGTCTCTCAATTAAAAGGTGGCATTGGAATCAGTCCAATGATATGCAGAAAAAAAAAAATCAGTCCAATGATGCCTATAAGATAAGTTTTGGTCTCTAAATATTTATTTGTCTTAATTTATTTTATATTTTATGACTAATTATATTCACCCTTGAATAGGAAAAAAAGTTATATTTTCTCTTGGGGTGGCATAAAAGTGAAGTTAAAGAGATAAAGAGAAGAATAAAACAAAGAAAATTGACATTTAATTTCTAGGTTTATACCTTTTTAGTAAAATGGTCTCTCAATTTCAAAATTCAAATTTAAGGCCTTTAAATTTAATATTTTTTTACGTAAAAGCTCTTCGGTTAGGCTTTCATCTGTAAACTTAACGGAAGAGCACATGCATCTCTGGTCAAAACCGCGTCGTAAAAGAATATAAGTTTTTTCGCCTTGACTTCTCTACAGGACGACCACGCAAAAGGTGAGTACTGACGTAGGAGAATTAAACGGCGCTGCATTACTTCACATACAGAAATTGATTTCATTTTAAAAGGAAAAATCTGTACGTGATTTCATCAAAAGGAAAAATCTGTTGAAGCATTAAAGTGAGATATTGAATAAATGAGTGAGTTGTTGAAGGAATTTCATTAACGGCACAGTGCAGCTTTAATTTGCGTGGGAATTTCGCAAAGACATGTTTTTTATTTGGATTTTTTCACTCAAAACAGGCTAAGTGTTTTCAACTTCAGTTGTGATCCCCAAAATTCGTAAGAGAGTAAAGTTGAGAGAACCCTAGACTAGTCGAGAGAAAGAAGAGGTTGAATTTTAAATTTTTACTCCTTTTCAATTAGCTTGTTGTTTGGATTTTAGTGAAGAAAAATGCGTTGAAAGTGGAGTGTTTTGCTGTGGTTTATTGTCTTTGAAATATGTCGTCAGGTATGTACTAATTTTGCTTCTTTATGTCTTGTGGTTATGAATCATTAGCATATGGCTCCAGTGGTTATGAATCAATCCACAAGAGCAGTAGATTTTGATATTGGAGAAGAAAAAATTACACATACAACAAAAACATTGAACCGAACCAATCTGATTGCATCTTGGCCTTAACTCTCTTCCAATATTACACAATACAAAAAAAAAACCATTGAAAACTTTTCTCATGGATAGCTTTCAAACAAGTAAACTTAAGACACTTGTTCCATCAATGTGACCTCTATGTTAGTCAGCATTGGCTGCTGCCTAACATAGATTCGACGAATTCTAGTGTATGGTCCTAGCTCAGACCTATTCTCTCTAAAAAAAAGTCGGAAGTATTGTTGTATGGCTCCCTTTCCCAAGCTTCCAAGTTCCATGGATACGACGAATTCTAATGTAGCAGTAATGGGGCAACACATTAATAGAAATCTCTATTGCCCACAACGTAAGACAAATTAGGATATCCGACTTTCACTTTCGACTCTCCATCACAGTATCAGAGAAGTTCGTTTCGAGATCCGAGTACCAGATCGCAGTAGCTTGTGATAGCAACCAAATCAAAGAAAACCCAATACCTATATTTCCAAGTTGTTGCGAGAAAGTGTACCTTTTCTCTGACATTTCGATGCAAAACCACCGTTGGCAACCACTTAGCTCCACTACAGTTGCCACTTCGCTCAACCACAGCTGCAAACAGAGGAAGTAATAGGGTTCAAGAAAAATGAGATGATTTGGGGAAATTAAATCACATTATGTATGTGAAGTAATGAGGTGTTGTTTAGTAGAGAAGTCAAAGTAAAATACTTATATTCTTTTGCGACGCCGTTTTGACAAAAGATGCATATGAGATTTTAAACGAAGTGTGAGCTGGAGTAATGTGTTGCCAGGTGGACTCTCCGCTGACATGGATTGCCTTTCCATTAAGTTGATGGATGGAAGCCTAACGAAATGACTTCTACTTCAAAAACATTAATTTTAAGGGTCTTAGATTTGAATTTGAAATTAAGGGACCATTTTGCCAAATGGGTATAAACTTGAGAACTAAAATGTCAATTTTCCTAAAACAAAAAGTATAAAAATAGAGAGGAAAAATTAGACCTTTCAGATTTACTAAAACCTATATATGTTCCTAGTTGCGCCTATTGAAGACAATGAGCTTTTTTTTCTTTTTAAAATAATTAAAAGTGAGCTAGTAAATACGTGGCAAAAATATGTTTAAAATTCTTCCCCCACTAATGCTTTAAAACCTCTCAGATAGTGACATTAGGACGCAATTATATATTTATACCCTTCTTTATTTCACTTTTCATTCCCCCCTACCAACCAACGAGAGGAGAGACTTCGGTGAACTTCCATATTTCTCCCTTTGTTTTTTGCCCTCTCTAAGCATCCCGTAGGTGTTCATCCCAATAAATATATTATAAATTAATGTACTCTTTGATAGAGTTAATTAACAATTTACTAATTAATTTACACTGCAAACTTTAAGGGATTAGCCTAGTAATTAAGGGTTGGGTCTTTGTGGTTTACTACTTTAAGGTTTCAAGTTCAAAATCTCATGAGTGCTACCAAACATTTGGACCACCCTCGAGGCCTTTGACGCACTAATTACCTAATTTGTGTGGGACGAGAGAATGCACAAATCTTGAAATTAATTGAGACATGAGTAAACTGGCCCAAACGCCCTTTTAGAAAAAAAAAATGTTTTACAATGCTCTCTCTCAAAAGTGAAATAATTACTTAACAATTTATATTCCGGCCCTAAGAATTTTCTTAATTGAAGTTGGCCCATACTAAAAAATTAAATCAATAAATAAAAATCTTCTCTTGCTTTTTAACTTCCCAGTTGATAGATCATGTGTTGAGGGCCTCCAACCATTATAAACTGAAGGATTGTAGTTGTATTTTGTATTTAGTTTTTTCAACTAAAGCCAAATTTTGGTCCAAAAAAAATTCTAAAACTGAAAGGTAACAAAGACCTTCTTAATAATAAGAAACAAAAATGATCACAAACTATATAATATCACAAAAAATGATTACAACTCAAACTCTCTTTAGCTTTTTAAGCATTTTCTGTTCTTACTCTTGTCACCGAATTTCCAATGCCATACAATGATCAACAAACAAAAAATAAAGTATACATGCTCAATAAAAGTGTATACAAAGTAGTTATTTTTTTCATCAGTATAAATTTCATTTGTACCTATATATTTTATGCACAGATCAAAAGTGAATTTTTCTTATTTGGGAAATTGACATTTTAGTCCTAAAGTTTTGAGCAATTTTTCATTTTAGTCCTTCACTTTCAACTTTCAAATATTTAGTCATTGAGTTTTTTTTTGACGAAATGGTCATTTCGTCAGTCTGTCGTCTATATGTTTGACGGCACATGAAGCGGTCGACCGGATATATGTGTTGAAAGTGAGCGGTCGACCGCTACATAAAGAGGTCGATTGCTTCATGTAGCGGTCGATCGGTACAAATTTGCTGATGTGTCAGAGAGTTTCGTTAAGCATATAGAAAGCAGACTGACGAAATAACCATTTGACGACACATGAAGCGGTCGACCGGGTATATGTGTTGAAAGTGAGCGGTCGACCGCTACATAAAGAGGTCGATTGCTTCATGTAGCGGTCGATCGGTACAAATTTGCTGATGTGTTAGAGAGCTTCGTTAAGCATATAGAAAACAGACTGACAAAATAACCATTTCGTCAAACAAAGAAAACTCAAGGACTAAAAATTTGAAAGTTAAAAGCGAAGGACTAAAATGAAAAAGAGTCTAAAAAGTGAATTTTTCTTATTTTTAATGTCACAACTAATTTTTATTTAATTTATATTATATGTAGAATGATATTGATACAATAACAAAAATTTTGTTTGTGGGGTTTATGTATTGACAAAAATGGTACTATACATATTTTATGGGTAGAAATTGAATTGCAGTTAATTTTTGTGAATATTATTTTTTTAATATTTTGTCAAAACATTCGTCATAAAGGGTTTTTTTTGCTAAACAATTAGTCGTAAAGGTTAATGGACAAAGGTTGTGTCAATTGAAGTTACTAGACGATTAAAAAAATAAAAATTGGAAGTTACCAGAGGACGGACTAACGGAGCGAGAGAAATTTGAGGGGAATTTAGCACTTTAGTCCTTAGGTTTTACCTACTTTTACGTTTTAGTCCTTAGGTTTGTTTTTTTTTACGATTTAGTCCTTAAGTTTCTAATTTTTGACGAATTAGTCTTTCCGTCAGGGTTCCGTCATTTCCCCTGACGGAATGCCACGTCAACTGCTGACTCACTGTCTGACGTGGCGGGGCTTCAAAACGCACAGCATATGACAATCGTATAAACGATATCGTTTTATGGGCTGCAGTCCTTAGGAAGGAAAACGACGTCGCCCCCTTAGAAGTAGTCCCTTCAACTGTAAAAAACCATCGTATAAACGGTATCGTTTTATGGGCTGCAGTGGTGTTTTTTATGCTTCCACGAATTCATCTTCCCATTCTTTCGTTTAGAACCCTAAACTCCCAAACCCATATCTCTACAAATCTCGACGAAGCTTTGCTCTAGTTCCACCGAAGCTGAGGAAAGTGTTACCGACAACTTGGCTGCAGATCTCAACGACACCTAACGTTTGGTGCTCTGCAACTCCGACTTTGTCAATGTCACGCAATTGTGAGAGCAGGTAAGTTTCTAAAATCCAAATCGGAGAGAAAATGGAAGGAGAATAAACTTACAATGAGCCTTTTGGTTGTTTTCTTTGGTTTATGATCAGAAAGTTACAAGCTTGAGTTTAATATCTACTATGCACTGAGTTTGTTGTCTTAGTTAGATTCGAACCTTTCATGTTTGTAATGATAAATAATTCATGCAATGTAGCGGGATTTGCTCGTCTTCTGTCAAGATGGGCGGGAAAGATCTTGTAAAGCTTTGTGAGTGTGGATTAAGAGCACCGCTTAAAGCATCATGGACAGATGCAAACCCGGGAAGGCGTTTCTTTGGGTGTGCATCATACGGCAAAACAGTATGTTTATTGCAATACCGTAATTTAATATATGTCATTCCCTTATTGTAATTTAGAAAAAGAAACAAAACTCAGACATATGGTTGTGCATCATACTTGCAGAAAGCATGCGGATTCTTCGAGTGGTTTGATCCGCGCACATGCCCCCGTGGTATGGAAGTAGGACAATATTTAACAAAGAAAATCAAGCTGCTAGAATGCGAGGTTGGGGTGTTGAAGCATACTGTGAGAAGCCTCAAATTTTGGTTGGGAGTTTCGTGGGCTGCAACTGTGAT
This sequence comes from Myrica gale, assembly GCA_963930655.1. Classification (NCBI taxonomy): domain Eukaryota; kingdom Viridiplantae; phylum Streptophyta; class Magnoliopsida; order Fagales; family Myricaceae; genus Myrica; species Myrica gale. The sequence continues at coordinate 8,501,050 of OZ005616.1, forward strand.
AATGGGAGCACTCTTGCTTAGGTCCTCGATCTGATGTTCAAGTTGGCATTGATGTTTTGGGATGTATTGGTAGAGTAATGGAATGATGTAATTGCAGTGTAATAGGGACAATATTTTGTAATCTGCCAGTTGGTGCTGTTTTGTTGAACTTTCTTGTAATTAGTAACTGCCAGCATAGACACTTAGCAGTTGGCAGATTAGGTCTTTTATATCTGACAGATTATACATTTTGTATTTTGCAGATTATGTAGTTTGTATAAATGTTATTTCGTTAGGTGAATTTTTGTGTTGGAGTTTTTATATAGGAAATATAATGGCAGGTGTAAGTAAAAAATGTCATTGTTTTGCAGCACCAAAACAACACGGTGCTGTAAAAAATGCTGTTGTTTTACAGCACCAATTGGTGATGTAAAACACGTTGTGCTATAAAACAGACGGTGCTATAACATTTGCTGCTGTAATACTGATATGATCATCTAGTACAGATGGGACACACCAAATTGCTAAAAATGCATTTGTTTTACATTAACTTCCAAATGTGCTATGTTGTACATTAACTGCTGCATACGTTGTACCAAAACACTTCCAGTTCATTACATACACTTGCTGACCCCCAATAACAGCAACTACAGACACTTCCATGACCCCCAATAACAGCAACTACAGACACTTCCATGACCTCCAAATTACAGCAACTACAGACACGCAAAATGACCTCCAAATTACAGCAACTACAGACACTTCCATGACCCCCAATAACAGCAACTACAGACACTTCCATCAGTTTGTATGCAATAACAGGCGTACACAAAATTACAGCAATTCATACACTTCTGTAGCCTCCAAAATTACAGCAAGTGTTACACCAAAATAACATCCAAAATACACGAAATTAATGGACATCAACGTTGCTGAGACAATCCAGAACCCATTTCCCCTGGATCTAGTGGCAGTGACTGTTGTGTTCCCTGCAAATACAAGAACATGTCATTTTTTATGTAAAACTTGTCACACAAACACCAACTTTATTGGATGTTGAAATAGAATTGATTTTACCAAGTCATTGACCCGTCCACCACCCTGACTGCCTGTGCTACCACTTTCCCTTTCAGCTCTTCTGCCCCTTCCTCTTCCCTTTCCTCTCCAGCTGACCCTCCCTCTACTACCACTTGCTGATGTAGGATCCTACACAGAGTAAATTGCAGAACAAGCATGGATGCATAACCTCCAATACAGTAAGTATTTAAAAGAAAATGTATCCACAAAACTAAGTTGCACACTTACAGTTGAAGGGACTACTTCTGAGGTCTTCTTCGTTTTTTTCTTCCATACTTTTTTATTTGGGTTTTCAGGGTGAGGGCATCCCTTTGCATTGTGACCTTCAGTGCCGCAATTTCCACACGTCACAACATAGCCGCGACGACTAAGTTTGTATGCAACAACAGGCTCATCTGGTTCTCTACGTCTAGCTTTTCTCGGCCTCCCGGGTTGAACCCTTGCAATAGGAGGCAATATGACACTCTCAGGTCGAGGCCATTCCTCAGGTCCCGGCATAACCTCTACACCCATATCATACGTCTTCACGTATGTCGCCAAGCGATAATAGTCACTTACGTATGCCTCGGGCCGATGCTTATGGAGGTATATTGCAGAACAAGCATGGACGCATGGAATTCCAGTAAGCTGCCACTTCCCACAAGAACATGTCATTTCAGCCAGATCTACAATGCGTCTACGTCCATATGGGTGGTCTACTTCAAACTTAAGACGATTTTGCCATTGACATACGCATATGTGAGAGTCCTGATTGATCTTCTCCAGCAGCTTGAATATTTTCGGACATATCGCATTGGGTGTTTGTGCGATTGTCGCCTCCGCTCCCAATCGTTTCTTATGAAATCTTTGCACCAATTGACGCCGGATCATTTCAAGCATTGTGAGCACAGGCTTGTCGCGCGCATCTTTGATCCACGCATTAAAAGATTCGGCCAGGTTGTTTAAAAGCATATCACTTTTGCACCCCACACTAAACGCATGTCTGGACCATGTACGCGGGTCGATCTCCCCAAGGTACTTATGCATTGGGGGGTTCACCGTCTCAATAGACTTCATTACTTTGTCAAATTGGGTCCGATTTGTTGCAGTTGCAGCAGCCCACAATGCGTCCTTGCATGCTTTGCCCTTAAATCCATTTGACTTACAATTGGCATGAATATGTCGCAAACAACATCGATGTGGCATATCGGGATACTCTTCCTCAAATGTGAGTCCCAATCCCTACAAATAAAAATACTTTTTAATAACTAAGTACAAAATAAAAAACATAATCCAAGCATTATAGTACAAAAAAGAAAAGTCATTACATACAAGAGTTGAAAATGTACCTTCTGTCGATCGCTCATAAAAGTCCAGCCATTTCCATCATTAGAGCCGATGTCAGCCAATAACAGACGTAAGAACCAACTCCATGAATCTTTTGTTTCTGCCTCAACTATTGCATAAGCCAGTGGCGTATCTAGAATATAAAATGAGGGGGGTCGAATTTCTAAGGTAAAATTACAAAAAAAATTCGCATAATGTAAAGTGTCTTAAAAACTCATCCATTATCTAAAAAGAACAAAACAAAACAATTTAAAATGTGCATCAGCATATGAGGAAGACAATTCTTAACACAAAAGGACAATAAAGACACTATAAACACAAAAGTAATAAAATATAACATATTTATTCATATAAAGACTGTCTGAAGTAATAAAAAAGACAGTCATAAGCATTAATTCAAACCTTAAAAACAAAACAACAAACCTTAAAAACAAAATTGCACTAGTTTTAAAACTAGCTTAACATTGGACTAACACCAACTCAACTCATATCCACCAGTAGATGTCAACGAACTAGTCTCGTCCACCCCCTCTTTATAAGATTCGGGCAAGAACCTAGCCTGTTCTGTTCTCAACTTATCTAGACTTCCCCGGAGCTCTTCATTTTGTTTGAGATAGTCTTTCACTTGCAAAGTCATGTGTCAGACAGGTTCTAGTTTCTTGAAAGAACCAATAATATCAGAATAACAAACAAAAATTGTGTCTATTCTCATAAGGATTAAGCAAACAAATACAACCAAACCAACGGAACAACACGAAAACTAGCTGGGGTGAAGTTAATTTGGATGTTACAAAATGTTCAAATGTCTCATAAAAAATGGATGCTGTTAAGCAATTTTTTTTTTTTTGAGTAGCTAAGAAAATCCCGACTCATTCTCTAATTTCATTTTGTATCAAAATTTTGAATGAATAAAATAATTATAAAATAATATCTCTTTCCATTCAATCATTTTTTAAATATAATAAATATAAAAATTTTATTTAAATTATCTTTTTTACTATTATTTTCTCTAATTCCTATATTCTAAATTTTAAGCACTTTAAAATTTAGTTTAGTTAATATATATATTATAAATGAATCTCGATATCTTTAGAATTTTTTGAGTGTTTTTTATTTCAGGTCGATTTTCTAAATCTCAATATATAAATAATTTCAAACTTTATGGTAGAAATTTTTCTATGTTAATATTTAGCATGAGTATATAATTTGTATTCATGGATCAAAATGACAAAAATGCACCCGGTAGAATACCTCAGAATTTTAAGGAGTAGTCTTCATTTCGGCTTTCCCTGTATTTTGCACCAAATGTCACCTGTATAATTTGGCTCCTGGACGACACGTAGCAGATCTTATCATCCTACGATCGACACCTACTAGTTGTTTAGATTCCTCCCAATACATACAACGACATGTAGTACATCGTTCGTTTCCTAGGGAAATATTTGGCTTGGGGGGTTCGGACTTCAGACCGTGGGGGCCCCGCGCTTGCGTGCTGTCTCTAGTCTCTTCTTTAACATTAGAGTTGAAAGTCTCTCTCTCTCTCTCTCTCGCACTTTCTCTCTCTGTTGTCTGTCGAAGCAGCATGGCGCTGTGGACGGAAACGGGTATGGAACCTACCACCGAATCTGAGAAAGCGGACCTTGAAGCTATTGCCGCCCTCAGTTTGCTGCCTTCGAACTCAAGGTCTCCCTGTCCCGCCCCCACTGGCCCTGGAAGCAAGCCTGGGCGCCAGGGCCAGTGGGGGCAGGCCTGCTTCAAAAAACACAAAAGTAAAAAATTTTCAAAGGATTTTGGGAGCCAGTGGGGGCGGCCGCCCCCACTGGCACCCCCTTGGCTCCGCCTCTGGCATAAGCAATTGGGAACATATCGTTGTTCCCGTCTGTGCCAATAGCACAAAGTAGTTGCCCTGGGAATTGCCCCTTCAAGTGACAACCGTCGACACATATAAGCGGTCTGCAAAATTTCAAACCCGTCTTGCAAGCCGCAAGACATATGTAAAGTCTCTTGAAATGATCTCCACTTTTGCAAAGCGACACAGTAGTACCCGGTTGCCACTTCTCCAATGTTAGACCATATTGTTGCGTAAACTTGAATTGCTCAGATTGATTTCCATACACTAATACACGTGCTAAATTTTTAGCCCTGTAACAACGGTGTATGGGCACATCGACACTCAAGTCTCTACGTATTTGAGCCTTCAATGCTTGAGCTGACATATTAGGTTGATCTCTAAACATTGGTAGATATTGCATCGCCAAAAACTTCACATTACACTTTCGGTTTTCATATTGGGCCCCACATGTGTGATCAGGAATCCAAGACTTGATTTGGATCCCATCAGAGTTCCTCATCTTCGAGGCGAAGATGTAGAACTCACAATCATCTTCTACGCATCGGGCTTGCACTCTGACCTTGTCATTCTTCAAATAGATATAATCAAAATGTTTGTGGACCGAATACCTCAGCAAAGCCTTGCGTACGTGCTTAGTTGTAGGAAAAATAAGGCCCTGCTCAAGTGTCACCTCACCAGGCTCTTCTAGATTTGCTGTAAACTCTGGAAAATCACGTACGCGTATGCCATCATCACTATCGGATCCAACACCACTTCGCAAATCTTCTCCATCCTCATATTCCGAATCAACACCACCTTCTGTCTCGCCTCCCGCTCCACTTGGAAAGGCCCCTAACCAATCCACGTTACTAGTGTCGTCAGCAGCAACTTCAACGTGCACCCTAACATCTTCGTAAGCATCGGGTTCGTTGTCACGCAACCCAGACAAGTCACTCAAGTCTGTACCATAATCAGATCCATCATCCCCTTCCCTAGACCGATCTTCTCTATCATCCCCACCAACTCCCTCACCAATATCATCCCCAGCAATTTGCTCACCACCGACTCCCTCACCCATTTCCTCACCACCGACTCCCTCACCAATTACATCCCCAGCAATTTCCTCACAACCGACTCCCTCACCAATTACATCCCCAGCAATTTCCTCACAACCGACTCCCTCACCCATTTCCTCACCACCGACTCCCTCACCAATAACATCCCCAGCCAAAACGGCCTCGTCGATAGCATGCTCTACATAAATATTCAGGACCGATCTCTTCTCAACTCGAGATCTATTTATCAACTCAATAACATCATCATCACGTTTAAATTTCCTCACCGAAACCCATTTTTCATCATCGAAGGTGTACCACAGGTCACCTGTCTGTACATATCCAAGACTTTTCACAGCATGACCAATCTCTTCCACTGATATATAATCAACATCCAATCGGCCCACCTTATCAACCATCCCTCCAGAATAAATCTGGTTTCCAGCTCCAAAAAATACTCCACCATGGTGTATGACAATGTTAAGTCGATCTGCAAAACACGTGAACTGCATGAAATGCATGCTATAACAATTTCCATCAGTTTGGCCACTACGTAACATATGCAAAATTGAGGGCATTTGACAACTTGGTCCTTCGGTTTTGATGCATAATGGGACCACTGCCTTAGTCAAAGGCCATGTGCGGTCACACAAAGTAGTAGTACTAAAAGGCCATGTGCAATCGCATTGATGATGCTGACAACTAAAGGATCGAAATGTAACAAGTTATAGGTGCAGAAAAATCAAAGCAAACAGAAGACAAAAGCTATTCTTTTCTCTATAACGACAAATTGGCACAAACATACGTACAGAATCTATAAAGTCTCTAAACACAACAAAACAAGTGACTTTTTGAACAAAACAATTATTTTATACCACAACAGATAAAGACAACTTTGGTACAAACCCAGACATTACGCATTGTCACTGCGAAGACCCACAGATAAAGAGAAGTCATATACCTCCGGCCATCGTCACTCTCCACGAACCACTTCGAAACCCTCTTCGCCGTCGAGTTCTTCTTCTTCACCAAATTTCTGGCTTTGCTTTGACCTATTCTCCAAATCAGCAACTACCGACCTTACCCACAAACTTAAGACTTCGAATGGCAGAATATTCAAAAGACCTAGGGCTCGCTTAGAGTAGAAAATATCTTGCTTTGTGGGTGGGAGTGAGGGGAACGAAACACTTAGTCGAAAATCTCAAAACCAACTAAGCCAAAGGGATATAAGGGGGCGACGTCGTTTTCTGTAAGTGGAAGAACCACTTAAACACAGCTGAGCGATGGTTTTTTACAGTTGAAGGGACTACTTCTAAGGGGGCGACGTCGTTTTCCTTCCTAAGGACTGCAGCCCATAAAACGATACCGTTTATACGATTGTCATATGCTGTGCGTTTTGAAGCCCCGCCACCTCAGACAGTGAGTCAGCAGTTGACGTGGCATTCCGTCAGGGGAAATGACGGAACCCTGACGGAAAGACTAATTAGTCAAAAATTAGAAACTTAAGGACTAAATCGTAAAAAAAACAAACCTAAGGACTAAAACGTAAAAGTAGGTAAAACCTAAGGACTAAAGTGCTAAATTCCCAAATTGGAGAGGAAGAATTGAGACTTGAGAGACTGTTGGCCTTCGGATCATATTCTACACACGCGTCAGCATCTCATTTAAAAAGGGAGTAAATAGGAGAGAGGTTAACGGGAGGTGAGACGCTCCCCTTGTTTATATTTATTACTAAAGAATATAGTTTAATAATCAAGCCTAACATAGATTTCCTTAACCAAGATAATGTTTCGGCTTTCAGCCTTCAGGTGTAACGGAACACACAACTCTTCTCCCTCGCAAACAAACGCCCGGAGGTGACGTTTGTTACGGCGAAACTTTTACAATTTACAAGTAAAGTACAATTTTTCTCCCTAAAATTATTTCTCCCTAAAATTACCACTTGATTCTCAAATAGTTTTGTAAACTTTAACTCATAACAATTCATTTTCAAAATATATTTTTTGTTGCAATTTCATCCCCAATCCGCTAGAGCCGTCATGTCGAGCAATTTTTCTTCCACGTAAACTAAATTTGACTTTTTCCTTACGTGATTCTATAAATTTGCATTTATATGAGCCCTTCCCATTCTTCTACTGTGCTTATCGCGATCAATAGACCCAAAAAAAATAATATGTAGCTAGTTCAAGTTAGTTTTTTTAAAAAAACAAGCAAAATTATTAAAATAAAAGGAATGACTAGCTTAGGATCAATGTGGTTAAATTTGTCTTTTCACATAAGAAGAATGTTGAGTTCCATTCACATGGGATAAAAATCATACGACATAACGGCTCCAATGGATTGGACGATAAAATTGCAACGAGAAACATATTTTGAGAGGTGAGTTGTAACGAGTTAAAGTGTATGCGGTGTTTGAGAGTTTGAAAGTAGTTTGAGGGAGTGAATTATAATTTACCCAAGTTATATAATTTTTTTTACAGTGGTGTGAATATTGAGGTATATTATAACTTTATTGGAGTTTGTAAAAGGTTGGTGAAATTTTTAAGATATTTGATTTTAGATTAATTTTTTGGTTAAATACACTTTCCGCCCTGCAACTTTTTGGATTCTGACACTTTGCAGCCAAAAATATCAATTTCGTTATATTCCGTCCCTTAACTACCAATCGTTTACACTCTGCACCCCATACTGTTAATTTGGACGTAAATTATTATTTTTTGTTCAATGAAATTATAATTTTATCCTCATAATTTTTTATAATTATATTTTGTAAATGGATAAATTTGTCATTTTCACTGAACCAAAATAATAATTTCTATACAAATTAACAGTAGGGGGTGTAAAGCTTAAACAATTGGTAGTTGATGGGCAAAATGTAACGAAATTGATAGCTTGAGGTGCAAAGTGTCATAACCTTATAGTTCTTGTGCGAAAAATGTATTTTTTCCTTAATTTTTATTAGAGTTTTATGGACCAAATGTCATTTAGAGCCTTTGGACTACTAATTTAGTCATATTGAGCATCTAAATTACTAAAATTGACAGCTAAATATTTAAACCATGGAATCTTACTAGATATTGTTTTATTTTAATAATCTGAGAGCTAAATATGATGTAATTAATAGTTTAATAAATGATATTTGAATAATTATTGTGTAAGTTACTTACGGGTTCTAATTCGGATCAATATATGGATCATAACGAGTTGTTCAAAGGATTCATATATATATATATAAAAGTAGAAAATCATTTTTCACTCACAAACTACCATAGGTTTTACACTTTACACTTTAAACTACTAATTTTGATACATTGCACCTTCTAACTATCAATTTTTGACACTTTGCACCCTATGTCAAATTTGTAGAATAAAATGACGATAATTCCCTTGACCCATTATGCATATATTAAAGATATTGTTGTCAATTCATTAATTTATGGGGGAAATACACTTTTCACCTACAAACTACCAAGGTAGTGACACATTACACCCCAAATTACCATCTTTAACACATTACACCCTCAAACTACCAATGTTAGACATTTTACACTTTGCACCCTATGTCAAATTTGTAGAATAAAATTACGATAATTCTCTTGACCCATTATGCATATATTAAAGATATTGTTGTCAATTCATTAATTTATGGAAAAAAATACACTTTTCACCTACAAACTACCAGGGTAGTGACACATTGCACCCCAAATTACCATCTTTAACACATTACACCCTCAAACTACCAATGATAGACATTTTACACCCTAAACTACCCACTTTGACACATTACACCCTCTAAATACTAATATTAAACATTTCGCACCCTCCATTTGACAATAATACATTTAATAAATCAATGAATAATAATAATAATAATAATAATAAAAATAAATATCGAACATCGAGTCCACGATTTTGACTCGACACCGATTGATTTGGTAAGAACATAATATACGTTCCAGGTTATTACCACTTACCCTTGTTTGTCACATTCGCTCCCACCTTTTCTGTCTTGGAGACGAGAGGCCTTAGTAGAAGGTGCGCCAAACCAATCCCCCTCCCCCCCAGTCTCTTTTGTCTCGCCAACCTCGTTAGATCCTAATCTTCGAACATCAATCTTCCTTTCTCTCTCATGTAAGGCTACTCAGTGCTGAATCCCTTGGAAGGCTCTCTAAGCATATTTTTGTTCCTCTTCCACCATATTTTGAGGTATAATGAGAAGAAAAAAATATCTCCCACTCCATTTATATACGTTTTTATTTTTATTTTTATTGTCCCTAGATTGTGCTTTTTGCTTCGTCTATTACGATTGATCTGAAGCTTTTATTTACCCTTTTCAATCCGAATATCATCTAGGTTCTGCCTCAAGAATCCCAATCTTAAATTGGTTCTTCTACTTTTTTATTTCTGTTTTAGCAGATAGTGGAGTTTGGGTTTTTGTTCAGTTTTGATTCTACCTTCGTGCTTGTTCCAATATCAGAAATTTTGCAATGGGTTTCTTCCCCTACCCTTGTCCTCTTTCCGCCTCTCTATGGATTTATGTACTTTGTCGCACATATATATTAGCAACATATGTGTTTATGTTACTTTTTTCTTTGTTTCGCTAGGCGCATAAATGTATACGTGAGTGGTTCTTAGATTTGAATTCTTGTTGGCTGGGGTTTTTGTTGATTGTATGGGGTAGTTGCTTGGAATGTTAGCATTATTCTGGTAGTGTTTATTGATAGTCCTCAACTGGTTTTTTATTTATTCAAGGGATTCATTCATGGGGAAGAAAGTCAAGAAGAAGAGCCGCGCTCCTATAAAGGAGAAACGAGTTGCAACACATTCCCAAAAAACAGTTCCCCAACAAGCAAACTCAAGTATTGAGACTGTTGCTGATGGATATTCTGTAGTAAAAGAGAGAACAACTTGCATCCACCTTGAAAAGGGTGTTGATTTGAGTAAGTTGTCAGCTAAACTCGGGTCTTCAGAACCCATTACCTGTGAAGTATGTAGGTTTGATTGTAAGGGGAGCAAGGGGAAAGGTAAACATGGGAAAAAGAAAGATGGGGCTGCACTGGATCCGAAATCTGACTCGAGGGCCATATGGATTTGTTTGGAATGTGGGCATTATGCCTGTGGAGGGGTTGGACTCCCAACAAGCCATCAAAGCCATGCGGTTCGGCATGTTAGGCAGACTCGTCACCCTTTGGTCATTCAGTTTGAGAAACCGCTCTGTTGGTGCTTCACTTGTAATACACTTGTTCCAATGGAGAAGAATGACCATAAAAATGTCTTATTGGATGTTGTGAAGTTGATAAAGGGGCGAACCTCAAATCAGTCTTCTGTGGATGTTGAGGACGTTGGGTTTGGGGATGGCAGTGTTACAAGTGAAATTAAAGCAGTAAGCAGTGTACTAAGTGATTCGGATGTAGGGGACAGTTATGTTGTAAGAGGCTTGGTTAATCTTGGGAATACCTGCTTCTTCAATTCAATTATGCAAAATCTTCTAGCGATGGGTGCATTGAGGGATTATTTTTTCAAGTTTGAGGCTTCTAGTGGATCCCTTACCATTGCCTTAAAGAAGCTTTTTATTGAAACTAAACCGGAGGCAGGATTAAAAAATGTGATAAATCCAAGATCTTTTTTTGGTTATGTCTGTTCTAAGGCTCCCCAGTTTAGGGGATATCAGCAGCATGACAGTCATGAATTGCTCCGTTTCTTACTTGATGGTTTGTCTACTGAAGAGTTGGGCGCCAGAAAACAGAAGAATTCTTCAGAAGGTGATGGGTTTTCTTCCAACCTAATTACTTTTGTGGACACTGTATTTGGGGGCCAAATATCTAGTACTGTTTGTTGTGTCGAATGTGGGTACTCTTCCACAGTGTACGAACCCTTTTTAGATCTTTCCTTACCAGTTCCAACTAAAAAGCCGCCATCCAAAAAGGTGCAACCAGTTTCTCGTGGAAAGAAAACTAAGCTGCCTCCCAAGAAAGTTGGAAAGACTCGCCCAAAAGCTAAAAAAGATGCAGGCTTGTTACCGGCGCAAAGTGTTTCAACCCCATCAGCCAGCAACGATATTTCCTGCCAACCACAGGCCGTTGAGCCTATGGCTGAAAAGGTGATGTCTTCTTCATGTGATTCCACGCCATTAGGTTCTAATGGCCAGGTAATTGTGGCTGGTGAAGGGGATTCAACTTCACAGAATTTCTTAGCTGTTCAAGCGTCTGTAAATGAGAAAGTCTTTGAGAATGCAGTAGAGCAAACATCAGCTGTATTGAACGATTTTACATGGCTGGATTTCCTTGACCCTGGGACTATACCAGATCAACATAATTTGATCTCACAAAGCAATGGTATTTCTGCAACCCAAGATCCTGAAAAGAACGAGCAAGTCTTTGAGAATGCCGTCGTGCAAACATCAGCCTCATTGGACAATTTTTCATGGTTGGATTACCTTGACCCTGGGAGTATGCCAGATGATCATGAACAAATAAATAGTATTTCATCAACTCAAGATCCCAAAAAGAAGGATATATATCTAAATGATGCACCATTACCGGCTGACTCTGGATGTAGCAGTCAGATTCCTTCAGTCAATGTGGAGCCAAATCCAAAATCAAATTCTTCAGGGAATTATTGGGAAGATGAGCTACCGTTACAGGTTCAAGATAATGAAGTTTTGTTGCTTCCATATAAGGAAGAAAGTTCCACTGCTGGGGAGATGAAAGGAGAGGCTGAAGCCTTCTTATCGGTTGGAGGCTACAGACAAGATGAATTGGACTTTGATGGTTTTGGTGACATGTTCAACGAGCCTGAGGTGGCTGTGGGACCTGCCCCAAGGCCCTCTTCGGAAAACGTGGCTGCAGAAACTAGTGTTCTGGCAGGGAACAGCAGTGAGTCAGATCCAGGTGAAGTTGATGATACAGATTCTCCAGTAACCGTTGATAGTTGTTTGGCTCATTTCATAAAACCAGAGCTTCTCTCAGATGAAAATGCCTGGCATTGTGAGAGTTGTTCAAAAACTGTGCAACACCAGAGGTTGAGATCAAAGAAGCAGGGGAGAACTGCATCAACTGTTTTGCTGAATGGAGATGAGACTAGAGGCCAAAACGAGCATGTGAGCTTAGATAAGGACATTTTGTGTACTGCTGAAGTTGGAAACCTGACTAATGGGGACATCAAAACTGATGCTTCAGTTGACAATGCTGGTGGGATCTTGGTTGCACCTAAAGAAAAAAATGATTGTTCGAAAATTGAAAATGGTCTAAAAGGTGACCAGAATTCAGTTGTTTCTAAATGGGAAGATGGAACAAGTGAGATAGAGGATGCAGTTTCAGAGCAATCACATTCTTCAGGTTGCTATAAAGCTTGTAGTCAATCAATTTATTCCTGTACTGTTCATGAGCTTAGTCATATGCAAAAGGTACAGCACCGTAATTCCCTGTTGTTGGCTGGAGGCCATGAATCGGAGGGAAGCGAAGATGAGGAGATGTATTCCAAAAGCGTGAAGGTAAAGAGGGATGCAACCAAAAGGGTCCTCATTTATAAGGCCCCACCTATTCTCACCATCCATCTTAAAAGGTTCAGCCAAGATGCTCGTGGTCGGTTAAGTAAATTGAATGGTCATGTCAGTTTCAGAGAAACAATTGATCTGAGACCTTATATGGATCCCAGGTACTCTGCCAACCTATAATACTTATTTGGAGTAGTCAAGATGCTATAGTTTTATTACTATCTTTTATTATCTGTTTTGCTTGCTTTTTTTTGTTGTTGAAAATTTGGTTTAGACAGCCATTTCCCTGAAGCTGTATTCACTGGTCTGTATAAAGAAGTAGAATGTCAATCAAGATCTCGTTTTCGTCGCTGGTGTTGTCATTGTTGTTACCCCTCGTTCTCTTTTGTGATGTATGTTAGCTGTTTTTGTGTTTTCAAGTTTCTTGATATATATGATTTCATGTATACTACAACAACAAATCTCATGGTATGGGCCAATCAAAGCTCCAAAATCCTGAGAGTTGGCGGAGTTAATAATTTGAATAAAAGTTTTTATGCTCGGAATGTGGACAAAAACTTATGGTGGATATAAATCACAAGATAGGTCATGGTTGTGGTGTCTAGTTACTGTGATCACGAAGTTACAAGGATATCTGTAAATAAGAGATTTGTCCTTGCTCAAACAAGATAGGTCGGCTTCGTTAAGTCCGTTTTTCCTCAGTAGCTCAGTGGTAGAGCGGTCGGCTGTTAACTGACTGGTCGTAGGTTCAAATCCTACTTGGGGAGGTTAGAAGGCTGTGTAAAGCTGTCATCCATCCATATATGAATCCTAAGAATAAATATTTTAGCATAGTGGAAAAGCTTCATTCTGCTAGAAAGTCCAATTATTTCCATTCCACCTAATCATCCCCGTTGTGCATAAGACATCTTTGCACACCTTATCCATTATGTAATGGCCCTTGTATCAAATGGGATCTCTTCATTCCGTTAAAGGATGGGGTGATTTCACGGGTCCAATCATATGTGGAGGCATGAGTTGTGTATTTGCCTCTAGAAAGACATAACTAGGGATGACCAACCGACTCTTTTTATGAGATTTGGGCACCTTTGCATTATTTTTTTGGTTTCAATTACTGAAGATTATGATAGACATCTCATAATTGTGATCATAGTTTATTGGTTATGTACATTGTCAGCGAACACAATTGATTTAACTGCACTTTTTCTTGTTTATATTTCTGACCTGGCCAGATATGCTACACCGATGACTGTAGCTCCCCAAGTGCTTAACCTCCCCCCCCCCCAAACACACACACACACAAAAGAAGAAGAAGAAGATACTGATCAGTGAAATCTTCTCTGTCCTCTTTCAGCATTATGTTGTTGGTATGCAACTGCGTTTGTACCTGCTACGTTGGAAGAAATTTCTTCTCTTTTGTTATGACATTGAACAATGACTTTGGTTGCTCAGTTTTTCAACAAGTCCCCTCAAGGAAATGAGAATTATCTCACATAGGCTTAGGTTCCTAAGTCTTTTATGTTTTTTCCCCATGCTTTGGATATCCACGGTCGTGGCTCGTTGCAATTGTCTCTAGTTCTGTTTGGCAGGTTGTCTTGTTTTTCTTTGTTGGAATTCCTCTGGTTCCATTAAGCCGGTCAAACCTCTCTGATTGTGAAGGGTGTCTTGTTGTATTTCTGATTGTGTAGGGTGTGTTGTGGTATTTTTGTATTTTTGATTGTGTAGTGCCTCTATTTATTATTTTGTGTTCTTTCTTGAGCATCAGGTGTGTAGACAAGGAGAAGTATCATTACCGTCTAGTTGGAGTCGTGGAGCATTCAGGGACCATGAGAGGGGGGCACTACGTTGCATATGTGAGAGGAGGCGAGAAGAGCAGAGGAAAGGTTCAGCAAGAAAATGGTTGTTCTTTATGGTATCATGCCAGTGATGCCTATGTGCGTGAGGCTTCTCTTGAAGAAGTTCTTCGGTCCGAGGCCTACATCTTATTCTATGAAAAGCTTTGAGACAGATATTTTTCCATACATTTTACCAAGATACAGTTGGGGGTTAGCTTGAGCAACCCCAATGAAGAGAAAGAGAGAGAGAACAGGTGAGTGTACACCATCAATTACCCTTCTTAGATCTTGATACCCATTTTTTTGACATGTCATGAGTTGTAAGATATATTTCTTTCTTATTTTTTTTTCATCAGAAATTTTGGGTCCCATTACTTGGGATCTTTTTTTTAGTTATTATTTTTATATCATTTTTTTGGGGTAGGTACACACCTGGGATCTGAGCTTACATGAGTTACCAATGTTTTTCAGTAGGATGCTCAGTTGTACTTGTTAGGATCATTCCATTATTGATGCTGGGAAATTCTTCAGCCAAAGCTCATAAGATGTGCGTACCCTTCACTCTCTCTCTCCAATGTTTGTGATGTGATCTTGATGATTATCCGAAAATGGCGTCTGTATAATTAAGCCTTGGATCATAAAGATGATGGGGATTAGCCGATTAGGGAGCTCAAGAAGAAGAGCAATATTGCTTCCTTGGCGATGAGAGAAAGTGATCACTTGGGGATAAGTCATGCGCCAGTGAGGTTGCGGTTCCAGGTATCTTGGTCAATGGCCAAGGGAATTTACAAGCTGAGGGTCTTCGTTAAGATCCTCCGAACCTTTGCAAAGAATGAAATTCTCCCAATCCACGATGATTGTCCTATTCTGCAAAGCTTGGTGAACTCCTAAGTAATCCCCTTCAAATGTTCAGATTTGGTAAGCCCAGTTTCCTTGCTTCAAAGGAGGCTACAAGGGCTGCTCGGCCTTTCACCTACTGAGGGGATCCATTGGAATCCGGAGTATGACTGAAAAGAGCAGAAACTGATGAAACTGCAGGAAGAGGAAGATCTAATGTGGGGTTGGGAGGGACGATTAGATTTCCCCACTAGAGCATGGGAGAACCGTCCAGCAATTTGACACATATCGAACTTGAATCCATAGGTCTAATGAGAGCTTCACTCAAGTCTTTTACGACATTCGACATATTACCCAGTATGTCTGTTCTAAGAGTGGTTATAGGAAGCGACATGGTAGAGCTCCAACAATTAGGAGACTTGAGTCCTTCACAGAAGTTTCCCGTCTGTCATGAAGAGAAGACCCGAGGTATTGCTTATTCCTTCTTGGATAATGTATCTGTGAGCATACTTTAATGGTGAATTGCCCCGATTGTTCAAGAGGTACATGTTCAACAGTCATTTATTGTTCACAAATAAAACTTTTAAGCTACTGTGAAGGAATATTAGAGAAGTTTGTGAGCATATGAAAATCAGTAGCTCCAATTCTTCTCTTCAAGATCTCTTACAGATAGAGATGACTCATCCAGTATCCCATGGTAATTCGAGATTAGAAGTTTGATTACTAAGAAATTATGGTCTAGTTACATCCCTAGATTAGAAGTTTAATTACTCTAAAAATTAAGGTTTAGATTAGGCAATGGCATAATCTAATTGGTTATGTTAAAACAAAAAAAAAAATAAAGAAAAAGAGATGACATTGGTTTCTTTCGCCTGATGGAATCCCTCCCACGGTGAGATTAGAATCTTTTTAAATTTGTTGATCAAATTAGATAGTGTTATACTGTTTATATTGTCCCGTAACTAATATAAACAACATTAAATATTAAAGTTCTCACATGTTTATAGGAGCATTATTGAATATTGTAGGTCTTACATTCTAAATACGCAATATACATTGTATGAAGCTTAACTGTTCAGTAATTAATAGGAGTAGCATTAAATGTTTTGTCTCACATGTTTTGAACTGATTGGAGAGAATTTATATGGTTACTATCTATGTGAAGTAGCTCTTTGTTGCTCAAATGAGCTCCTCTTAGCCTCTCCTCCCGTCCGTGGCTCTTCCTCCAAAAGTGAGATCAATGATGCACTGTTCGGAGGTTTTGTCGGTCTTTAAAACTATGGTTTGGACTGGAGCTGGTCGGAGAAACTCCTCTTTGCCGTCCATCTCTTTAGATTTACTAGTCAAGGAAAGCTCAATTCATTTGTTTCTTGAATGAGTTCGAGCTTGCACCAATCACGGCTTGGCTCTTCGTTTGACCAAAATTAATATTAACAAGACTAGTGGGCAGCCAAACCTCCCTCTCTTTAAAGCCTGATTAATATAGTGGACATGCATATACAAGTTTAAATTTTTTATTTTAATAACAAGATGTCTAAGTTAATTTCTGGGATTAATCCTAAAACTTGTGTAGTAGTTCTCTCGTTTCACATTAACAGTGTAATTATCGAACTAATATTCTTAGGGATGGTTTCAAAAGGTTAACAGGATCATGACCCCCAAATGCCTTCAGAAAATTCTTTTCTTGTACTATTTTTCATTTCATGATTTTCATATATTTTTTGTATTCCAAAATTTATTTTATGGAACTGACAGTTGAATTCTGGCTTCATCCTCGTATTGGAATAAGCAAATATTCAAATCCCATGTATTAATTACTAAACAATCCCCTTGGGTCAAACATCTGTTTAAGTTGTGAGAAGGTTGCATTTGTTTCGACTGAAAATATTTGCATCCAGAATACTTTTTTAAAATATCAGTGCGTTTTAAAAATATATGTTCAGTAGGGGCTGAAAAAAGAGTTAAAGAAAAATAGATAAGTTGTCAAAAAAAAATAACGCGTATTAAGCTGAAAATAACTTACAATTTTAATAAGGGTAAGTTATTTTTTAGGTAACTATTTTTCTCTATACTATCGCACTATCTATTATTTTTTTCTCTACTATCGTAACAAAAATCTATCTTTAAGTTTAAATTCTCTCTAACTTTTATAATTAGTCAACTTTCTCTCTTTCTAACAAGATAGAGTTTTAACAAGTACATGACTTGTTTAATATATATATATATAATTTCTTTTTCTTTTTTTTGGTACATTAATCTAAACCAGCTTATAAAAATAATAAACAAGTTGAAACTATTATAAAATATTCTTTCAATTTAATTTAATTTAATTTGACAACCAAACACTGAAATTTGTTTAATTTTCTGCAAATATTATATCATTTCCCTCCTTTTAGGGCGAAATAAACGCAGCCTAAATGTCATGAATCGAACTCACTCTCAGCCGTTCCAAAAAACATCGGGCACACCTGGTAGGAGATTTGTTTTACACGGTTGTACAACAAAATCTAAGCATCCGACCAGGACAGAACTGTAAATTCAGATATTGGAGTGACCCAATGGAAGCATTTTTTTTTTTAGGGAAATTTGATATTCTGGAATCTGGGGCATCCAGTAAGGAGGAAATTGACTCCCTAGGCCTAGGCGCTAAAATGTTCATCTCGGCAAAATATAAATACAGCGAAAGAGCAATAAAGCAGAAAACAAATAAAGGAAAGAGAACTCTCCGGCTCTCCCTTCAACCCTTTTTTTCTCTCCGTTATTCTCTTTTCCTCTGGACACCTCTGTCTCTGTCTCTGTCTGTCTCTCTCCTCCTTTACCAACTAGGCCATCCCACTCACTCGCTCATCACCCTATAACTTTGTCTTCCATGGCAGCACCGCCACAGATGCCATTGTCTTTGCTTTTGATCACCACCGTGATAACCATCGTGGTGGATATCCTTGGAGATAGAAATATATTTGTGGCCGTGGAAGGAGCATCCTGGTGTGTGACGCGGAGTGACGCGAGCACCCAGGCATTGCAGACAACCTTGGACTATGCATGTGGAGCTGGCGCGGATTGCACCCCAATACAGTCCAATGGCCTCTGCTACCTGCCCAACACTATCCAGGCACATGCCTCCTACGCCTTCAACAGCTACTACCAGCTCAAGGCCATGGCTCCTGGCAGCTGCGACTTTTCCGGCACCGCCACCATTGCCCAAACTGATCCCAGTATGTCTCCTTTCTACGAGGATGTTCTTTTTTTTGTTCTAATATTTTAGACTTATTAAGGTTTATGTTCTTATTTTCTTTTTGCTCGTGTTCTGGGTGCAGGTTACGGATCTTGTGTGTACCCATCTTCCGTAAGGTATGCACCTTTTTCTTGGCTTAAATATAATAGTAGCCAGTGGGGTCTAACATTCAGCAGAACAAGGTAAAGTGCGAATGCGATACACTGGCCTTCCTTTTTCTTTTTCTTTTTTCTTTCCCTCTTCTAGTTGAGTTGGGGGTTATAGTATTACCCAATACAATGAACTGCTATTTCGTGTAAACCGGTTTCTTCGTCTTCACGTAAAAGGGTTATCGTTTTACCAATGTTGAAGAAGATATAGGCCGGTTTAACAAGTTAGATACTGTATGAATGTTGTGACAGACTTGTCTTCTTTTGGTCGAGAGAGAGAGAGTTGCTTTCCTTGCCAAGTCACTTCCCACCCCTTAAGAGCCTAAAGAGAAGAAAGAAGAGAGAATATATGGTTCCGTGGGTGAAGTTGTGGTGGATGTCTTACACGTTTGTTCATGCATGAGAGGGGTTTCATATCTCACTGCTCGGTCGAAGCGGCGATCTGGTTTTCTCACCTTTAATGAATGTGTCCGATCCCTGGGCATTCCTCTACCTAAAGTACTCCCAAGTCTTTAACCATGCCAGCCATTAGGACCATGTTATACAGTATACTCAGTGACAGTAGCCAGTGTAATAATACCTCCAGAAAAGAAAAAGGTTCTTTAGCCAACTAGCTAGAGACCCAAATAGACGCAACTACTGTAGAAACCCCACCAACCCAGGTCCCAACTCACTAAGCGAATCTAATCCGACCGAAATCAACAAATGAAACTAAAAGGCAAATTGTGAACACTAGGATGTTCGTTTTTGAGAAAAATTGTAGGATTTTAAAGAAGTCGTAAATTTTTATGTTGAATAGTATTTTATTGTTATTTGTGTAAAGTGGAGGGAGAAATGATTTGATGTAATTATTTAATAAAAAATTATTGGAATTATGTGAAAAAGTATAGAGAGAAAATTTATGTTGAATAAAAAATTAAAAAATTGTTAGAAATTGTATAAAATATATTAATTTTTGTGTTTGAATTCTGAATATATTCGATATTTTTAAATATACTTAAAATCTTGAAAAAAAATTAAAACGAAGATAACCTAAGTATTGCGTCATCGTAAAAGCGAGTCCGAGAGCCGTCTGTGCGTGGATATTGGTTTCTATAAAAAAAAAATTCTTTCTGTTTTTTCAATCTCGAGGGCCTGTGGGATGGCGTTAGGCGCGTTAGACTTTGGACAGACGAGAGAAAGTGGGTTTGTTGTGTCACACACCTTTTGATCGTCCTCGATCCTCCTCGGTTTTACTTGTACTTTGAGTTTGGGATGGGCCCCCTCCTTCCCCACTAGAGTAAGCACTGGAGAGTGTCATGCACAATCTTCGATGTGCATCAGGCATCCACTAGGTCCGGTCCAAGTTAAAGAAAACCCAGATATGGCTTGCTGGTTAATGGAAGTCTGTCAAATGGGCATATGGATGAAATGCCCGGGTGCACAATGTCAGGGTCGATTTATGTTTAGCTAGTACTGTGTTTGATGTGACCTGACCTGGTTTCATCATGTTTTCATCCAAAAGAGGTTCCAGTCCCTTCGGGGACATCCGATAAAATCCAAAAGAGGTTCCAACTTCAGTAGCCCCCTTTTCTACAGCTTCTCCTTCATCATTTCAGGGTCCTTTTCTTTTGTTTTTTTTTTTTCTCTTTTCCACGCAAAGAATACTGTCTTCGAGGTTTTGATAATTGTTGATGAGCTAGCTAGGCACTTCCGCAGCGGATCCGTTAGATTATTTTTAGTTGAAACGTATTACGTCGGTTTGTTGTTTGATGGTTAATATTTTAAGTTATCTAAATTGGTGAAAAAAAAAACTGAAGGTATAGAAAATTTGAATAAATTATTTATATTTATTATAATAAAAAGTAATAATTTGATAGAAAAGATTATATGATTGTCCCAAAATTTTAGTAGACAAACACGCACCTAGTTCGGAGGGAATCCTTACCCCCTTCCGTAGGGCCATCCCATTGTTCCTGGTAAGTGGTAAACCAGACAAAAATATAAACTACAACTAAACTTCATGTTCCTATATGAAGTTCGTAGTATGTGACTATGTGCAATGTGAAATAGAGAAATATTAATAGATCTTGTACAATCGTAGGATCCAAAGCTGTCCTGCTTCAAATTGATCTGTTTTAAAACTTTTCCCTCTGACAACATGTGTGCAATATATTATATTAAAATTGAGGAGTAATTAATTTAAGACAGAAGCAACCCCCTACATTGTGTTTTTTCCAATCTCACAATGTAATATTTTGCTACTTGCTAACCCATAACTTTGACCGATGAATTGGATCAACTACGATTAGGGTGAGCTTAGAAAAAAAACAAAAAATTAGGGTGATGTTCGTTTTGAGAAAAAATGTAGGATTTTAGAGAAGTTGTGAATTTTTATGTTGAATAGTGTTTTATTGGTGTTTGTGTAAAGTGGAGAGAAAAATGATTTGATGTAATTGTTTAATAAAAAAGTATTGGAGTTATGTGAAAAAGTATAGAGAGAGAAAATTTATGTTGAATAAAAAATTAAAAAGTTGTTGGAGATTGTGTAAAATGTATTGGTTTTTGTGTTCGAATTCTGAATATGTTCGGTGGTAGAATTGTGAATATACTTAGAATCCTAAAAAATGGTGAAAACGAACATACCCTTGGGTGAGGTCAGAAATGAGGTCGGTGTATTTAGGACTTGCTGCCTGTCTGTGACCAAGTTTAGGCCAAGACAGATTGTGCATTCAAGAAGGTATATTTCCTAGTTGATGCTGGAGACCGTTGCAATGAGAGGTACGAGGTTTGGTGGTGGTAGACTGGTAGTGCAAAGTGTCTGTCTCTGAGGCGTTTTACCTCTATGAGAGGGTAAGGGTGAGTCCACAGTGGCTTTTAGGCTGGGGAGAATAATATGGCAAAAAATGGCCTCCACATCCAAGATGCCCTTTGAAGTGGTCTCCAACTGTCCCTTCTTATTACATCTTGTCCTATGCTAATAATAAGTTGGGGGTATTTCGGTAGGGTACCAATTAGCTCGTTGGGTCCCCTCTAAGATTGATCTTGGAGGCTACCTTTCTCTTTTTGAGCATTTTTCAGATTTGCTTTGGCTGAATGAGGGGACAGATCCTCCTTAACTTTTGACCTGTTTTTCGTATGAATGAATTCATGTTTTGATTTAAAAAAAAAAGAAGTTGAGGGTATTTCATTGGAGTATGGTCTCAAAAGACATCAAGTTCATGTGATCTAAAGGAGAGTTCTACAGTGCATACTTCCTTATTCACTTCCGGTAGTAGAAAATGCTTTCCTTTTCACATTGTTCTTCCTGATCATTCTTGTCCATATTCTTCATTTTAAAAAGAGGTAGAATATAGGGAAAATAGAACACAAATTTTGTTGTGGTGTATTTGCTTGAAATTAAACCTCTAGCCCCAGGATATAATATATATATGCTCTTGGTTGACAACTTTTTTTTTTCTCACAATATCTAAGGACTAATTGCTGGAATTTTGCACATTTTCAGCACGGCAGGAGGAACTTCACCGACAACACAAACTTCCAACAATCCATTTAGGCCAACACCGCCAACCACATCAAGCAGTGGCAATGGCGGTGCTACCGGACTGACTCCACCATTCCCGGACAATTCGAAAGCATATTCAGAGGCCATCGTGCCCACAATCCTCCTGTCTTTCTCCTTCCTAGTTCTCACACTTACCTTCCAACCAATGTAGGTCTTTTTAGCAGAGTAGAATCGTTATAGAGTGGAGAAGGGGCTAATGCAGTTTTGTTAGAAGTTGGTCCTTATTTGTTTACCACCCATTTAGCCCTATAAAACCAGCTGATCGTTTGAACTATTTTTCTCTGCTGCATCATTGAAGGCTGTTAACAAGCTTCTGATTGAAAAGCTGTTAACTTGCTGGTTCAAAGAAAGTTCATTCGGCTTAGCAAGGTGGAGCCAAGCTAGTGGGGTTATATAGCTAGAGGCCTCTATCCCGGGTCCAATGCTTGTAGGCCTCTCCAATTCATTTCAGTAGCTAAATTTTCTTGATTTGAATTTGAAATTTGTGATTGCTGTAAGGCCATGATGGAGCCAGAATGCAAAGCTTGTTCATCTGAACCAACCACAAACAATGGCGATAATCTATTTGGTTTTGGCCGAAACGGCCCTGGGTTTGAAAGTTGCCATCTTCTTGACCTTGGAAAGTTTGTCATCGTTTTTCTCACCTTAACAAGTTCTCTCACTTGCCGCTGGGAGTGCGTCGTCTTCTAAACTTCATGGTTTGCCAGTGTTTCCGCAAGACTTGTGGGGCCACAATAGAAAGTCGAAGGCATTGCTAGAATTTTCTGCCTGTTAGCAGAGTGGAAAATTAACGAACCAAAAAGCACTTCCAAAAAATGCTTAGTTATTAAGTTATTGAAAAGCACAATGTAGAAGCACTTTTAGCAGGGGCTGCTTACCATTTTTGGAGCGCCAAGTCATAAAAATGGGGTTTTTAGTTTAAAAAGTAAAAAATACAAATAAATTCAAAATTAAATTATAAATTTGTTCTCTAACTGTTGAGATATAGCTGTTTGTAAATAATTTTTTTGGATAAGTTGTATTTTATATGTAATAAAGTAATTTGGAAAATAATTAGTTCTTTTATTAGATTAAGTATTATTTCAAATGGAGTATCAATTTATGCAACTTATTTCAAAACTTTTAATTGGTTAGAAAAAAAAATGACCTTATGAGAATTCAATTTTTTTTAGAACTTGAGTTAATTAGCAATAAAGTAGACAATTGTAGTGCTAGGTTTTAAGAGAAGAATTTGCGAGGAAATATGCTGTTATTTAAAAAAAATATATTGTAAAAGCTAATAGAGTTAATTAGACTGTTATTATTGCTACTACTAGTTTTTGAGATGTTCTGATTTTTTATTTTAAAATTTTAATTTTGTAAATTAATTTATATGATGTTTCAATTTTGTAGACCTTTCATTAATTTATATTCCCAAAGTTTTAGGCTTTTTTTTCTCAACTTTAATTTTATACAAGTGCTTCTTATTTTTTAGGCTATAACACGGAGTCCTCATAATTAGAGAGTTTTAGGCTGTTGCCTCACCCGTCTACCCAGAGCCGCCCGAGTCTTTCAGTAAGTCATCTTGTCTCTTGTATTGACCTCACAGTGAAGTACGACAGCAAATGATTGCTTGAACATTTTGCAGTTCTACCATTTTTCCAAATAATATTTTGGAATTTAAGGACAGTACATGTAAAGAAGTCCGAGCGGCTTTTCTAAGGATTTTGCATGTTTCAATCTTATTACATTTTTCTCAATAATACAAGTAATATATGTCATACTTCTATACCAAAGTGGCCTTTGTCCGTAGTTGTGTATAGAGAACAATAAACAATATGTTGATAACCAAATGCAACTTCGATGCTCCACTCTTTCCTCCACAAGGTTATCTCCACGTTTACGTTATTTCTCTGGGCCTTAATCTTTGAGCTCATCGGTTAGGTACCTTAAAGACAGGGAAAAAGGAACAAAAGAAACGCATTCAACCCTTAAAAGATAACGCGAGAAATGGGGAGAAAAATGGATTCAGGTATTTTCTGTGTCAAATGCATTTCCAAAACCAATATTACCCTTGAGAAAAGGGAAAAAGACTACGGATAAAAGGTTAACCATGTGACAGTTTTAACAAAGAACAGCAACTGTCTTCTAAGAGCTTCTCCTTCAGGGCTCTTTTATATACTGAGCCACTGAGGTGAGGAATAAAAATGTCTTTGAAAGATGATGACCATACTTTGAGCTCACGGGTTACAGAATAGCCCACAAATATTCCCATTAACATCACCCTCGAATCAGCTTCAATTAGTAGGTGTACAAAAGGCAGGAAATGCCTTTGTTTTCTATCATCTGGGATAAAAACTTATCCGAAAACATTGTAAGATAATCTATTTTGTATCTCAGCAGGGTTCTAATGGCTCTTTGGTTGGAACTTATAGATGTCCAAGGTATAATTCCATAGATTTGGTAATTGTAGTAAAGACAATGCTATTTCCAGTTGATTTGTTGCATATGCCTGCTCACCGTAGTCCACATACCTCCGGTTCAACAGGGCACCTTTCAGGCTGCCTTACAATGTATATCTGATCTCCAGCATTGTTGTACATATCTTGATTACGATGCCATGTCCACAAAGCATGAGTCTCGTTTTTCACCTGCAAGCCACATAGATATACTATACGGTTCTATCATGAGGATTGAAAAAACTAATTCCCACCAAAACACAGGCTGATCATCTTCAAATCATCAACATAAACATTTTCTACCGAACTCAATCGACCATGCTTTGGTATTTTATATTGTTTCCAATGCTCCCAATTGTCAATTGCCAAAAGCTCAAGTTGATATAAAGAG
This sequence comes from Myrica gale, assembly GCA_963930655.1. Classification (NCBI taxonomy): domain Eukaryota; kingdom Viridiplantae; phylum Streptophyta; class Magnoliopsida; order Fagales; family Myricaceae; genus Myrica; species Myrica gale. The sequence goes on from OZ005616.1 coordinate 8,526,242, forward strand.
GAGAAATTCGAATATTTAGGTAAAATGGGGTTCAAAGAATATAGTCAGGATTCAAGCCTTGGTAGTGAATCATTCATGTCAGAATATATTTGCATTTTTCATGTCGAGAGAGGGAGAGAGAGAGAGAGAGTACCTCTAGAATCCCATGGCCAAAGCTACTTTCTCTGTACGCACTATAATCTGGCTGCCGGTCCCAACAGAACTTACCAGTTGCTGGTCCTGATGTGAAATTGAATGCACAGAATCCACCCATATATTCATCTGGTGTTGTAGATGGTTCTGGACAGTTGTCAGCTTCGTCAGCATGTGCAGTTGCCATCTTCTCCCGATTACCACCATCACCGATTGTGATGTAAACTGGCCCACAAGGATCTAGACTGTAGTTGTATACCCGATTTGACCTCTCATAGGCATGAACCTGTTGATGGTATCCAAACGATCGTACTTATGTATACAATTTACTATAAGCATGCAATATTAATAAACAACCTTTCTGCAAACAGCTTGAACTATTCAAGCAGCATGTAGAAAAAAGCAGAAACACACAATAGATACCATTTTATAAATCTGGATACCTTCAACCTATTCTTTGAATAACATCTTTATTATTGCTATTTTGAGCCTCATCCCTTTGTGGATGACATCATTTTGACATCTTTAATATTGTCTTTTAAGTATTTTTCTTATGTCTATCATGAACTTATTTGTTTTAATCTTGAATAATTACATATCACAACTACGCCTATAGTTGAAGAATAATGATTTAAGCATTCATGTCAGATTTTTAGTATCTGGAAACACAGTAAATTTTCACACATTTAGAATTTTATGACAGTGAGACATATATTTGGCACCATAATCAGGTATTAGACACCTATTATGCTGGAAAGTATCCTTACATGTCCATTGAAGACTATGTCAACACCATACTGATACAGTAAGACTTCCATCTCTACCCTCATACACTCCACCTCTCTGTAATGCGCCTTGTAGGTGCTGTACCAAGGTGGGTGCCATACAGCTACTAACCATGGAGTCACTTCTCTGTCAACAAAAGCCAGGTCCCTCTCCAACCACTCGTATTGATTCCCTGAATGGAAAAACTGGGAGAAGTCACCATGTAATTTCTAAAAGAGAGGTCCTTAAGTTTTGTTTGGAGTGTATATCTGGAGAAGAATTAGGAAATGTGAAAGGGATTTAATCATAGGTTCACCTGATCTGTCATAGGATATGTAGGCACCAAGCATGATAAAATGTATCCCACCTGCATTGAAAGAATAGTAGAATGTGGATGATGATCCACTCTCATCCAATGGGAATGCAAACCTTGAACTGTAAGCAACAAAAGTCTGATTTTCAGCTTGTTGTTCTATTTCATGGTTCCCTTCTACCACCATTATTGGAACTCTAGAGAGAAAAGGCTGCATGTACCTGAAAACAAATATGCCATAGTAATTCCCCCTGCTAAATGAAATTGAAGAAATGCACAAAACGGCACACAAAAAAACTCATAAAATCAAGAATCTTTGGTTGCTTATTCAGGAACCAATCAATTTATTATGAAAAGAAGACAGATAACAGATTGTTGATTTAGGTTGGTATGTGTACATGACATGTAACCTAGGGTCATCATGACTTAATTAGCTATAGCATCACTTCATACCTCAGATCAGAACACTAGTGATTCTCTTAGTCCTTTATCTCTATCTTGATACCTCAAAGACTTCAAAGTGCATTTAGGATTCTGCCGGTGTGATTACTTGTCAGATTAAAGTCTGGACCTGCCATCTTTCCGCGGCAATTAGTCTAGTCCTATGTAAACATTTTTACAAGTGCTTGCCATTTGATAGCCCTAACTGGTTGAGCAAAGGTGGTTAGATAATTTTCACCAAAGGAAAGTTAGAATCTCACCTTCCCCAGTAGTCCCAACGTGGCTGATAAGTTTCATGAATGGGAGTTTGCGAAAATGAACAAGAGTAGCAATCAGACCCAGTTCCATTTGTGAGATACAAGTTAGCATAAGTAACATCTCCAACCAGTAGAACCAGATCAGGATGGTTACTCATCAAGTGGCCAACTGTGGACGTGGTATTGTATGTAAGACCAAGATCCCCCACCAATGCTATTCTGTTTGGGTAACTCTTGGGTCCAGAAACTGGCATAGTCCTAAAATAGTATACCTCACTCATTGCTGATATAGAAGGATCTCCGCACTGATACTGATACAGTGTGTCAGGTTTCAACCCTGCATAACAATGTATTGAGTCATTGACACACATAAACAAAAGGGCAATCAACAAACAGGAGCTGATAAGAATTCATCTACTTTGAATTTTGGAAAAGAAATACTTGAAATGGCTTTGTCCGAGAGAGGAATACACATAACATGCTGTGTAGTAAGTACTTGACAGCTAACCTAGATATCAAAGGAAAATTTGCGGTAAAAGATGTTCTAAGCCTGCGTATTTGTATATATCTTTGCTAATCATATCAGATTTTTTTTATGAATAAGCCAATCTCATTAGAAATAGGAAAAACAGTACAAAAGACTATACCGTCATCACTACTCCAAACAAGCAAGAAAACTAAGGAAATCAACAAAATCTAGAAAAGATATATATCATTTATACATCTTTCCTGAATATCCAAGACCTACAAAGGTGAACTAAAAGAAAAAGCTTTAAATAGATTAACTATGTGGCACAATTCAATTCGTCAAATCAATGGTTCCGTGGTGGAAATCAATTAGAGAAGAAATTTGGACGCTGCAATAGGTTCTTACACCCATACCATTTTATAATAGGTCCCCAAGCACGTTTTGGTGAAGTAATATTTTGAGGACAGATGACATAAGAAACAATCAGAACAAACCAATGTTCCATATGTGAGCCTGGGAGAAAATATTTGAAAAGCCAGCTTCCACAATGGAATTTGCAGAGTACAAATTCCTTCAGCGTGACCATACTAGGATAACCTGCTCTTGACTCCAATTGGCCGGGTTAATAGAAGTCCTAGAAGTACGACTTGTCTAGGAATGAAAAGTTCTACTCAATAGCTCTTGCTTTGTCACTAACAAAGTGGTTCTAAAAGGTCACATAAATATTGACAGAGCGAAGAGAAACATATTGACACCTCTAACTATTGTGAAGAGAAAGGGTCTAATGTGAATAGAAGACAAACACACAAACACATCATGAGCATATTGACAGAGTCAGACGTTTGAGAGAATGCACAAGTGTGCACTGGTGGCACCACTAACTGTACCTGTGAGGCGAACATGGTGGATGATTCCGGAAGTATAGTTCTGAAGGCCTTCAAAAGGATAGAGTTGATTGTAAATGAAAGAATAACCTGTAGCTTCATCAGTTATTTCCAACCCATATGTCCCAAATTGAACAACACTTGCTATTGTTTCCGGATCTAATGGCGTTAGGTCGCCCCCAATTTGGAATTCACCTGAAAAATTCAGTCCAAACATGTTATGTGATAGGCTGGAAAAGGGAAGCGCCAATACAGGGGAAAGTTCTAAAATAAAAAGAAAGATTCTGGTATTATATCTGCGACTTTCCCCCAAACAACTTAAAAGAATCAAACAGGTCAGCTATATAACCAATCCATCTCAATAAATGACCAGTTTTAGTCAAAACAAACATAAACTTCTTAATTTACACAAATTAATGGACAAAACAGAGAACGTTGGGCTTGCCAAATTAAATATCCATATCTTCTATATGAAAGCCGAAACTTTGTTTGCATGAATATTTCTGTCTTCCATTTTAGGATAAGTATCTGGTGTTTCTAATTTGGGACGACAGGTCCTTTGTTATGTTTGAAGTAGGTCGAATATATGTGGGGGACCGCATGCTTGAAAAAGCAAGCTTTGTTGCTTCCAGAAACACAAAACCCATTTGTTACATTCCACCAAACCAGAGCCAAGCTTGACTTCAAGTCCATATATTTGACCACTATCTAATCGTGCTTCGCTCAGTTCGATAAAAAGGAATTGTAAAAGGCAAAGGAATGTCATAGAGACCTGTTATCCAGGAGACCCAAGCAGAGTCATAGGTTGCAGAGAGTGACACCGAGATTTGCTCGGGCTCAAAACCTTCAACAATTCTTTGAACTCGTGGATCCGTATCCGGCAAGTCCACTGCGTTCCCGCGGAAGCTTTTGTCAAGAGGGACCGTTACAGGCTCGAAAGGTCCATCAAGCGTAGTTGGGATACCCCCATTAACAAATACAAAGCTCAATGAAAGCAGCAACAGAAGTTCAATTAAAGAGATCGAGACCAAACCCATTTGTAGGTAGGTTCTACCCGCATCCATGAACAACAACTCAGAGGTGATGTTTAAGGCAGGTAGTGGAAATTAGTCAACGAAGGAGAAAGAGAGGGTGGCAAAGTAGATACAGAGAGAGCACAGCTCTTGCCAAAAGAAGGAAAGGGGAAAGACAATGGAGAGGACAATTGAACCTTGAAGATTGAAATTATGCAACCCAGCTACACATATAGAGAGAGAGAAGGGATGGTTCTGGGTTGCGGCACATACTATCGGGGTTTTTGGCGGCAGCTGTAACTGTCAGTTGACGTGCAAACTTCAATCTTTCCAAGCTGAGTTTCTGCTTAGCGGAGTTTTGTTCTTTTCTTGTTGCCTGATACTCCGGCACGCATATGTGGCGTGAGCCGTGAGGCCGATGTTTTTCAGTTTTCAACTCTTGATTGAGTTCGGTTCTTCTTACAGCTTCCATGAACAAAACTAAAACCTTTTAGCTGGGTTCTTTGTTCAAAGAGAATCTTTGAGACAATTACAAAGCTGATAATTTATTAACAAGCTCTGGTTGTTTTAATCTTAATCAAGCTAATTAATTACTAATTAGAGTAGCTACAAAGAAATTCAGAATTAACCCATATTTTAGTATTTAATTTGTTGTTTAGTTCATATGTGTCGGACCGTTGAGCAGTCATTCCTCTAAAAATCAATTGGTGTCAAGAGAGCATCACTCAAGTCTTTTATGATATTTAACATAGCACCCAAGGAGCATATTCTAAGAGCGCTTGCACGGAGCGACATTGTGGAACTCCAACAATCTCTCCCTCACGACGACGCTCCTACAACTCGAACCCATGACCTCCTGGCTCCGATACCACTTGTCGGACCGTTGTGTCGTCATTCTTCTCCAAATCAATTGGTGTCAAGAGAGCGTCACTCAAATCTTTTATGACATTCGATATTGCACTGAAAGAGCCTGTCCTAAAAGCGCTAGGAAGAAACAACATCATGTAACTCCAACAATATGTTTGAAGAGACTAACCTTATTTTCGTTACAAATACATTTTGAAACTCCCAATCCAAATGGGCTACAACTGGTGCTGTTCAAGATATTGTTTTCAGTTTCCTATTCTTCAGTTTCCTATTCACATTCACCACATTGGGCGAGGGTGGTGTCCCCAGTCTACTTGCAACCCCACGATTGGTCCTTTTATGGACTCCTAGGATTTCCCATCAGTCTGTTATCTTTGGGCTCTGTGTGTATTATTGTTTTCTAAGCCTATGTGTGTATTATTGACTTTTGTGTAGTTTTATCAAGTTATCATCCTCCACGCAAAACTCTCAAGGCTTGGTTCGATTTCACATTCAAGACACAAAGCCATCACTTTCCAGAAAACATCATTTCAAGGACTCAAATTGTACCATAACATGGCTGCTTTTTTCAAAGTTCTGACTTTTTTGTTTTCTTGGCTTTTCAAAGTTCTGACTCGGTAGATAAAGGCCAGTGCTGGCCCAAGGAAAAAGACTTTGAAAAAAGGCAAATAGGTAGAAATTGGATGAAAAAGTAAAAAATGTCGGCAGGGCAGCTAGGTGTAATCCATCCCCCTTCAACAGATGTAAAGGGATGTAGCTGCAAAAAGAAAAGGAGGCTCCTTAGATCTGCTAAATGGAAATGGGATGAGAGAGAACCGAGGGCAACAATAATCTGACAGGGATGAGAATGTTTTGGCCAGTGATCGCGTTCTTGTTTCTGGGTTAAAGAGAAAAACATTAATGTTTCTGTCCGAAGTCTTCAGCAGATGTTTTGGTCAGGACTCGACAAGAATGAGTGGGATTCATTTCATTATACACCTTTTGATCACCGACGGCTTCAAAACGGGGAAGAAGATCCTCAACAATACAGCCACAACATCCTAAAATATTCCCAATTTTGGCCTTAACAATATATTTTCTACTGAAAAAATTTCAAAGCAAATACATGGGAACTTAAAACGCAACAATGATAAATATAATGTCATGATGTATAAAGTGTCAAGATCTTTATAGTTGAGCCAAAACATCTGCTGTAACTAGTGGACGTGAGATCTGCCCCTTTTCCTCTTAGGTTGCGTTTGTTTCGACTGAATATGCTTTCATGCAGAATATTTTCAAAAACATATGTGTTTGGTAGGGACTGAAAAAAGAGTCAAAGGAAAATGAGATAAACGGTTAAAGGAAAATAACCCCTATTAGGTTGAAAACAACTTACCCTTTGAAGAAGCGTAAGTTATTTTCCAGATGACTATATTTTCTCTATTTTATCTAACAGACGTTATCTATTATTTTTTCTCATCTATATTCTCTCTACTAACAAAATAAACTTAAATTATTTTTCAGGTGAATATTTTTTATCTATTCTATCGCAAAATATGCTATCTACTATTTTTTCTCTAACAAAAAAACTTAAATTATTTTCCAGTTAACTATTTTTTCTCTATTCTCTACCAAAATGTTGAATATTAATTTATTATTATGAAAGTGGCTAGTTTTGGGAATTTTATGTTAGACATTATTTTTATTTTTATTCAGTATTTTTAATATCTTTATCGATAATAAAAATTTATTTTAGCGTTTCAGGTTGTAATTCGTATTTTATTGGACCTCCTTTTATTATTTTTAATATCGCTATCATTTGAACTTTGATTCCACATTTTCGCAATTAGTTTGCTGAGATAAAGTTACAAGAAGGCTCTGATGAGTTGAAGCTTTATAGATAGCTCTTCATTTGCTAATTGACAAATTTGTAAGAAAGACAGAACTTTCTCGATTGAAGCCTTTGATAATTCAAATGGATAATTAGAGGAAGTATCTGTCTAGATCCTTCTAATATGATTGTTATTCTGAATTTAGAGGTACATCAAAACTAAACAAGCTCACAAAATATTCTTTAAATTTTCATGACAACCAAACACTATATGTTTATTTTCAAGGAATTAGACAAACACTAAAACTTGTTTTGTTTTCCCTGTAAATATTTTCAGCTGCAAATATTTTCTTATTTTCTTACTTTTACGCCGAAACAAACACAACATTAAATTGACTAATTGAGCATGTGCTTTCTTTCTCCCATTAATTAATTACATAAAAATGTAGACATTGATAATTTTAACCTCTCCAAAAAGGCGAAGGAGGTGGTGACCAGATCAGATGCCAAAGGAGGTACAAAAATACTTACAAGGGGGAAATATATTTTTTTACCTACAAACTACCATAAGCTTTGTACTTTGCACCCTAAACTACCAATTTTGATACATTACATCCTCTAACTACAAATTTTTGATACTTTGCACCATTTTTCAAATTTTGAAATTAAAATGATGATAATGTCGTTGACCCATTTTGCATACAGTAAAGATATTGTTTTCAATTTATTAATTTTTCAAGGGTATTATTGTCAAATGAATGGTGCAAAGTGTTTAATATTAGTAGTTAAAGGGTGTAATCAGGGGCGGCTCCAGCTATAGGCAGGGTAGGCGGTTGCCTAAGGCCCCCAAAATAGGGAGGCCCCCAATTAAAAAATTTCTTTAATAGGTATATTTAAAAAATATTTAATGATAAGACCTCAAAAATTTAACGTTAAAACTATTTGTATATAATTTTAGTTAATTATTTTTTATTCCATAAAAAGATCTATTAAATCTCCTTGATAAAAGAGACCATTAACTCTTCAAATAGGCCTATTAAATCTCCTTAAAATTGGGTTGGCAATTGATTCGAGAAATCCTATAAAATCTCACACCCAATTCATTTAATTTTTTTACCGTTACTTGACAAACAAAAATAATCTCACACCTAACTCATTTAAAATCTCACATCTAATCTATTTAATATTTTTACCGTTGTACACATTAATTAACAACTAAAAATCTAACTTTAAAAGGACTTAATCTATTAACCATTTCACAATTAGTGAGATTTCAATTGCTTGTTAAGTATAAAAACTACTTAAAAATCCTCTCAAGTTCAACCATTCTATTTTGTCTCCTCCTTTATCGGTGCTTCCCAACTCTAATATTTGACATCCTCTCAAGTTCAACCATTCTATTTTGTCTCCTCAATTATTGGTTTTTTCCAACTCTAATCTTTGGCATCGAGATCACTAGTGGTCACTAAAGTTCAGATGTTATTATTCTAAACTTTTTATTAAGTAGTCTTATTTTTTGCAGTTATAATTTTTTGTATTTTTATTATAAGTTTGTGTTTGTGATTAGTTTAGATTTCATTATCTGTTTAAATATAATTTTGAGATATTATGTCTAATAGAAAATATGAATCTGATTATAAAAAATTGAAAAAGAAACGAAAAATTGAAAAACTTATTCAATCTAAAAACGAAGCACTTGATAAATTTGTAATTAATCAATCAAATAATACTTCAAGTTGTAATCAAATACTAACAAATGAAAACTCCCTCCCTATAGAATTGGAAGACAACTTTGAAATATCAAATAAAAATGACACTACATAAACGCCGAAGCCTTGGAAGAAACAAATAAAAATGACACTAATTTTTTTATTTATAATGTATTTTTTAAATATATTATTTTATAAGGCCTCATTTTGAAGTTTCGCCTAAGCTCCAGATACCCTAGAGCCGCCCCTGGGTGTAATGTGTCAAAATTGGTAGTTTTAGGTGCAAAGTGTCTAACATTGATAGTTTGATGGTACAATGTCTTAAAAATGATAGTTTGGAGTGCAATGTGTTACTTACCCGATAGTTTGCGGGTAGAAAGTATATTTTCCTCTACTTATAAACATAACACACGCCTGGCAAGGAGAACGACATCGTCTTCGACTTGAAATGTCCGAATTTCATTTACATTGCTTTGCATTGTCTGAGGAGTGATGCCTTTTCCAATGTATTGTATTTTTTATTTTATTTTGTCGGCTATATTGCTTATCATGAAAGGTCGCAATATCTAAATAAGTTTCCTGCCTAATTATAAGATGGAGACACTTTTGGGGATAATCTTTTCCTTTTATTCCAAAAGGCCCATTTTAGAGACGAGAAATTAAATATTCACCCCTTGAAAAGAGGGCGGAAAACAAACTGGTGTCAATTGTATGGGAGGAAATTATATAGATTTAGGTCCAGGGTCGTTTGTTTGACTGCATAATGAAATTTGTAAAATTTTTACTTGTTTTTCGGTATTTGAAAATGGGGTCAATGAAAAATATTTGAAAGTCAGCGTAAAAGTCCTCTTCTTTTCCAGAAAATAAACTAACCCCAGCTTTTTCATAAATTAAACTTCTTTTCTCTCCCTGACGTTTCCAGCTCCCCCATCCCGATGTTTCCAGCTTTCACTCCCCGCAGCACAATCTTCGTCTATTCTTCTCTCTCTCTCTCCCACTCACTGCTTCTCTCTCTCTTGCCCAATCAAGCTCATCGACCTCCAAATCAAGAAAAACAAAAGCCTTAGATTCGGAGTTGCATTTGAGATATGTACACTACGCGATTCATTGTAAGAACTCCAACTTTTTTCTTCACTAGATTCGAAATTTTTGCTTTTCTCTATTTTCGTAAAATGCCTTTGGACTCTTCCCTAGTCCGTAGTCGTTCTTCCTTTACTCTGTTCGTTTTAAGCCACTATGGTCTATACACAATGAAACAAAGTAGTGCATATAGATCAGTCCTTTTTCTAAGCCATATAGATCAGTCCGTGTTTAGTAGATCATAATCAGAGGCGGATGCAAGGGGTGCGGCCCTGGGCGGCCGCTACCCATTACATCCCTAAAAAAATTATGGTTTAATTAAAAAAAAAATTCGTAAGTTGGCCTGGGCATATGGGGGCCCGACCCCATTGGTCCAGGCCAACCATCCACATATTCTGTTAAATTAAATCTCGTCGAAGCCCACCTACAAGCCCATGGGATTAAGAGTTATTCCTATCAACTGCCCATGAAAGTTAAAAGGACAAGACAAAAACAAAATTAAAGATTCTTTAAGCTGGACGTAGACAAGCCCCCAAGGCTACAAAGCGGACAAACATGGACCGGGACTTGGGCCTCCTACACCAAAACAAGAAATAGGAAACTTTCGGGGCGAAGTTATGTCTACTGGACCTAGGCTTGGATCAGAGTGTCGGCCCATTTGCATTGCTTACTGTCTGTAATTATCAGCCGTCATATCGTCTAGAAGACTTACAAATCTGACAGCATGTCACTATTGATTTTGCCAAACATAAATGGATGCATCATCATCCACGGAGGGCATATATGGACTCAAAATAAGAGATATAGGGGGCGTTTGTTTGCCGAATTTTCGGGGTCCCGAAAATTCGAGGCAAACAAACGCCATTTGAATCTCAAAAAATTTGAAGCCTACTCATTTTAAGACGTATTTGACCCTGACAGAACTGTGTACATTACCAACTCTAACCCCATCAACGTAAGGACTCGTAGAACACTCGGAGGGCAGATTTGGAAATAAAGAAAGAAGTGGTCCCCAGCTCTGCGCGGAAATTCAGTTATGTCTCCTCTTTATTTACAAAAATACCCACCAATTGCACCGACTGACTGCTCTGACCAGGGACAAAATTGAAAGTTCACAGCCCAATCGGAATTGCATGTCGGCAGCCCTCTGCAAACCACCTGCCACTCACCAGTTCCCCTTTATTGAACCCAACGACTCATTTTCAACCCAACCCCGACTCCTTCATACCCGTTGTTACACAGAGGTACCATTTCCCTTCGAGTGGTAGGATTCGAACACCCCAATCCGAAATAATTGATACATCTCTGCTTGTCAATGGCCTCCTTGCCTGCTGTGCTGATTTTCCCCAATTTTCGTATGTAAATTTCAGTGAATCCGAACTCCACTTCTCCTCTACTGAACCCCTTGTTCTTCTTCTGCGCGTCCCCCTTCTTTCGTCTTTTTGGGTACGGAGAGCCAGCCTTTGCAGTGCCCTTTTGACCACGCGTGATTTGTTTTCGATCCCCTCTTCCTGTCGTCTTTCCCGTCTCCTGTTTCGTCTCGTGGGTACGGAGAACCACTCGGCTTTTTCACCACTTTCCAGTACTGAGAAGCTCGGCCCCTACCTCAGAGGTCTGCGGCATTGCCATTTGTTAATTCGACATGCTGTATTCCGCTGGTAGGAGGAGACAACTAAGGGGCAGCTCAGTCACGGGTGAACAGCCCATACGTTTTATAAATGAGCGTCCTAAGCACGGAGTAAAAACCCCAACCTTCAATCGAACCTCCGGTGCCTTGTATCCGAAGCGGTGGAGCGCATTTTCAGCATCGACAGCCACGGCGCCCCACACACGACAACGGAATCAGGTGAGTTATTCCTCCTTTTGCACTTCATAATTGATTTTACGTTTATGAACTAAATTAGGATCATTTGATGGTTGAGATAACTGTATCTGGTAGGTGGTTTATGTTGAGGCATGTGTTTCCTTTTAATTTTCTTGTTTGCTTGTTTGTTAATTTGCTATGCGATCCTGTGTACAACATAAGGAATTTCAAGTACCATGTAAAATCCCCTCCCACCAACCACAGACACTACCACCATCCAAAACCACAGTAAGCGCAGATAGAACCATAGACAAATGTTTTAGATGAAATAGCTGAAGAAAGAATTTGCACAGACCTATCTTTGTAGCAAATTTCATCCATAAATCAAATGTTGTTTGTCGTAATTTCACCCCAGCCTTGATAAATTTTTTGGAGTACTTGGTCATCAACTGCCAATTATCTGTATTGTAACAAATGCTGCAATAGTCAACCCAAATACAAATCAAAATCATTTTAAGAAGAGCTTCAAAGAAATATTGAAAAAAAAAAATCTTGGGAACAAGCATTTTGGAGTTTCGTTTTGAGCAACGAGAAAACATGAAGCAGTCACAAGTTATGACCAACACACCTGAAAACAATATCTGCTGCACCAGATTGCAGTGGTAACCCTTTCCTCTTCAGAAGTTTCATTACTTCCACCATGAGTTCACCATCATTATGATTCTTCGCATATAACTGCAGTTTAAGCACAACAAGCATTTATTATCTGTCCAATGTGAATTGAAGAGGCTCCCAAATAATTATAAAAGAGTCGGAAGGTGTTAATACTAGTAAACTGATTATTAGGCAAGTCAGGGTTCTGAAACCTTTCAAAATATTAGCGACTGAATTAATTCAACTGATAGTTTAGGGACAATAATTCATAGATAAAGCATTTCATAGGAGCTTTGCTTTCTTCTTTGGTTGGTGCGGCAATCAAGCTTGCCTTCAGATTGTGTAGAAGTGAAAAAGTCTAGGATCTCTTCCCAGGTGAGTGGCTACGTTTTAGGATAGTCTGGCTGCTTGATTATGCAATTGGCCTCAGCATGGAAGGAAAGGTATTCGATAGTTTTTGGGGCCAAGGCCTTGTTCTGGTTAGTAGAATGTGCATCTTTAGTTTCAGGCTTAAGTGAGAGAGTACCGCTGTTGTTGTTTGAGCATAATCCCGGGATTTGCTTATAATCATTTTGTTGGTTCCTGTTGGTACAGAGCCTCTATGCTGTTGCTGTTGGCTTTATCCTGCCTCGTAGAGGGTCCTTCAGCTAATCTTTGTTCTAACCGAGGCCAAACTCCTGGAGTGCAACCAATGTATGATTGCAACAATATGCCCTAGACCCCTAACTAGTAGTTTGACTAGGAACACAGAGCACTCAAGGTTAGTGAGCCATAACCCAAGGTGATGAGAAGCAGTAGTTGTAGGACTTTGAAGAGAGATGCTGAGCTTCTACCATTTCCATCCAACCTACTCAAAAAAGAGCCAATGTCGATGGTTTTGGAAATGCCTAGGCAGTAGATTGTAATTTATTATCATTGTCACATCTCATAAACTGACTTGCTGAGAAACTTACTTGCCTTTTCAGGAACTACGACGGTTGGCTTCTGACAAAGATTTGTCATTTTGCCGCTATTGCAACAAAGTGCTTTCATCGGTAATGAATACCTTTTACTCACCTGCTTGGATTGTTAGATGTTGGGCCCACTTCCTCTTCTGCAGTGGCACCAAAGATCAAATCTGCTTGATAAGTTTTGGTTTTGGGTGGTGCCATTTGGAAAAGTTGTCTGGTCAGCATGGTAAAAGCAAGGGTTCTTCCGAGTTTAATTGTCATGACAACACTTTACGGATTGGTTTTTTATAGTCTGATATTGGACATGATCACAGGACGATGCCTGTATGAACAATGAACTGATTTAAAGAAGAAGGGGAAGAAAGTATTTGTCACTTTAGTTTCTTGCCCATTCTTTAGGAGGATTTCCTAGGTGTTTAACACTGTCAGATGTGTGTTCACCTCAGCTGGTCTATGCAAATTTTTAGCTCTGGATAAGTTCGCTTTGTATTCTTTGGTCCTCCTTTGTATTCAAGCTGCATGTGAAGCCTGAACAGGCATTATTAGTTGCTGTCTTTTTTCCAAGTTGTATGCTTCCTTAATCTCTACTTGTCAAATGATGTAACTGTTTGCAACATTGATCTTTATCTTTAACTCTTATTTGTTTTTGTTATTGTATTATAAACATCATAATAGCTACACTTCATAATAGCTCATTATTTCTCTGTTTAAGTAGTACGAAGATAGGATTTTATTATGGGTGGTGGGAAGTGATTTCCAAAATTAACCTCTTATCTATTTTATTGCAAGTGTTATAGTCTGATATATTGTTATCATTTTCTAGGGACGCTTCCTACGATCGGGAAAGAGAAGGGTGGACCATCCCATCTACGCTTCCTCCATTCGAATGCCGCCGGTTTGCTTCTTCACTCCTACTGTGTATTGATTACCGTATGTTGAATTTGTTTTTCTCATGTCATGGTTGTTGGTTTTCTCTTAATTCTCAACCGAATTGCTAAGTCATTTTATTTATTCTACTTCAAATGATGAAAATGGTTTATAGGTTGATAGTTATTGTGTAACAACAACTCACATGCTCATATGTTGTAGACGTTTGATATTCTTTAGCTACATTTGTTTGATAATGAATGGATATTTGTTGCGACTTATTCGGTGTTGACGTATAGCGTGACCGACTATGGCGCAATCCTAACGAGGTTCAAGACCTCGTTTATTTACTGTTAGACGAATGGCGTGACGGGAACTTTATAGACGGGAAGCCCAATTCTGGAAAAGTATGGGAGAGAATTACAGAAAATCTGGCAATCCCAGACATTTTAGTCCCGCAAGTTGTAAACAAAGTGCATTCCTTGAAGGCGGACTACAGGGCCTTCTGCACTTTAAAGAAGCAGACTGGTGTTGGTTGGAATCATGAGAAAGACACTGTTGAGGCAGATGATGCTTGGTGGGACAATTTCGCACGTGTACGTACCCATCTCCTTTGCTCCTTTATGTTTTATTAAACTCATAGTTGCTTATTACCTTTCACTAATCATATTGTTGGGTACGTCTTAAAAATTCAGACATGTGATCGTGCCAAGAAGTTTAAGAAACAGGGACTTCCAAACTTCCCTGAACTGGAGCTACTGTTCGCGGAGAGCACGGCGGCTGGACTCAATGCCTACTCCTCTGGCCAAGGGGGCGAGACAGTAGAGGAAGCAGCTCGGGTTGAGACACAGAACCGTTATAGGCACGGGCCCGTCAGTCGTGTCACTGAGGAGCATTTTGCCAGTGGGGGTGGCCCTACCCCTATGAACACCCAGTCGGGCTCTAGGAAGCGAGGAAGTACTAGTGGTAGAAAGGGAAGGATAAGGTGCATCGCAGTAGTGAGGATCTCTTCATTGACAAAGCAAATAACTTGATTGATGGGATGACGCAATGCCAAGGTGCCAGCAGCCATTTCAATCCTACTTTCCAGTCATGCATTGAAGCGCTTGAGAAGATTGATCCTCCACTGACGCATGAGCAGTACGGAATTGTCTTTGACCAACTATCTGGCAACCTGGACAACCAGACCGGCTTCCTATCCATGCCTCCTGAAAGAAGGAATTGGTGGGCATGGAGGCTTAAATGAAGCCATTGCTCTGTCTCGCTTTATAGTTCATTTGCAGTTGTTTGTGTTCGTTAGGAGTATTATGTTTGCTGAAATTACTGTTAGCTTGTTATGCACGTTTTCTTTGTTGTTATGAACAAATTGCGCTTGTTATGGTATGTTATGTTTAATTCGTACTATTTTATTGAAGTCTGTTTAGAAGACATGATAAATTTGTTTGCTTCAATTTACAATTTTGTTTTAATAACGAGCAGAAACGACGCACGACACACTATTAGGATGAACGCCCACAACCAACCATCGTGATCAAGTTACCCGTATTTAATCGGTGAGGAATTTTCAATACTATGTATTTTTGAGACTTTTAAATTATTGATACACACGAAGATGAATTTGTAAACTGTATACTGGCTTTTTGTTCATTATTACTTATTTCATAATTATTTAGAAAATCTAAATAGTTATAAATCACTATTTGAGTAGTTATTTTGTGTTACTCTTCACATCATAAATTTTATAATCCGGCCGTATTTTAATTTGTCAATGGCAGTTTCGTTTTCTTCTGTCAATTTTAAGAAATTGAATACTGGAGCACAAATTTGACGGGACTATATGCAGGCTCTGTACGTTTTCAATTTATCAAGTATGGACCCATTAATGCCAGGTGGCATGGGCCATTACGATGGCAGTAGTGGGTCACAATTCTGGTCAGGATATGTTGACACCAGTGGCGCGAACCCTGATACTTACCCACAGAATTACTCCCCATACCAGGAAGGAGCAGCACACCAATGGGGAGGAGAAACCCCCCCGTTGACATACACCAGTGGGGAGGACATGCTGGCCCTAGTGTTTCGCAGTTTGAGCAGGATGCATTCGCATCACGGATACCACATTCCTGTAGTTTTTGTGGCCACAATCCTAACTTGGACGAGAATATAAGGAAAGTTATCATGGTTGCATGTGCCGTATGTATTGCATATCGCAGATGGAGAAGACGTCAGCAGCGCTTGCCCATGTTCCCAGTGGGATTACCTGGGGCGGATTACGTTGAGGGGGTTATTAATCATCCCAGTACAACAAATTTTCAAAACAATTATCGGATGGTGCCTAGGGTTTTTCGATTACTAGCTCACATGCTCGTATCAGAGGGCGGATACGAACCCACCGAACGTGTGGGGGTGGAGGAGGCATTGTACATATCTATGAAGATCATGGGGCACGGAGAAACTCACCGACAAGTTATGGATCGATTTCAGCATTCTGGGGAGACAATTAACTCTTGCTTCCATGGGATCCTAGCTGCTTTATGCAGATTGGCTCCTGGAATTATACGCCCACGACACACTGAGGGCATCCATCCACACATTGAAGGAAACCCAAAGTACGACCCTTGGTTTAAGGTACGTGTTGTTAGGTCCTCCTAAGCTTCACTCGTTTAGACTAAATTATACTATTCAATGTATTTACAAATGTTTTTGCCCTTTATTTTTTTTGGATAGGACTGTATCGGTGCGATGGACGGGACACATGTCGTGACTGCTGGGGTGTATCGTAACATTAAGACGGCGTATTACGATCGACACGGCCAACTATCCCAAAATGTACTCTGTATTTGTGACTTCGACATGCTGTACACTTTTGTATATAGTGGTTGGGAAGGTTCCGCACATGATACACGTATATTATTCGATGCAATGCGGTGTGCACCCGGATTTCCTCACCCACCACCAGGTAATGTAGTATACCAGTTTGCTTCCTTGTTTTTTCATGAAAGACTTACCATTGCACATACGTAAGCATTCCTAAAAACATAATATTTGCAGGGAAATATTATGTCGTCGACTCTGGGTACCCGTGTATGGAAGGGTACCTCTCACCATACAAGGGAGAGAGGTATCATTTTCAAAACTTCAACACTGGCGGCGGCGCTCGGGGACCGCATGAATTATTCAATCATAATCATAGCTCGTTGAGGAATATAATTGAAAGATCATTTTCGGCGCTGAAATCAAGATTTGCAATCTTGAAAAAGATGACGAATTTTACAATGCGCAACCAAGCGAAGATAGTTGTAGCGAGTTGTGTTATACATAACTTCATAAAGTTAGAGGGAGCTGAGGATGATGCAATTTTCCGACAATGGGGTAACCCAAATATTGGGGGTGAGACCGAAGGAACCGATGACCAAGGGCAGTCAGATATTCACCTTGCTCCAGAGTTTCGAGATGACGGTGCAACAGCCATGCGTGCAAAAAGGGATGAGCTCGCCAACATGATGTGGATGCATGCGCAAGGCAATTTACCACCATATTGATAATGTATTATCCCGCAAATTATGGTGGATGACGTTGTTCCCGAAAATGGTGTATGTAAGAATCTGTTTTTTAAGATTATTAGTAAGAATCTGTTTTTTAAGATTATTAGTAAGAATTTATATAATTGCTATTTGTTTCCCTAAGAATTTGTGGTATGATTTAAATTTTTAGATTTCTCATTAATTGTTGGAAACAAAATTCAAAAATAAAACTCACTTCCAAGGATGGGGCATGAAAAAAAACAATTCTTGCTTGTAGAGGAAATTGTTGCCGCGAAAAAAAGAAGAAGAGGAAATTGTTGCCGGACAAAAAAAAAGGGACAAATATTCTGCAGAAATGCGGAATGGCACGGTTGAAAGCAATCGGAATGGGTCCTTGGCAAAATAGAACGACATGTGGCGGTTACAAAAAGAAAAAAACTGACAATGACAAAAATGCATGTCGGCAGTTACAAAACCAATACAAAAATTAACAATAAAAAATAAACCGACAACTCAATAATTACTTCTTCTTACAACCTTAAAAGTTTCAAAATAAAATTAATAAACTTTAAAATTATAACAACTTTTCACCAACCCCAAAAAACTTCTAACTCAACAAGATTCCCAAAATTTCGGGAATATTCCCCGAAATTTCCACAAACAAACGCCCCCATAAATTGTTCAGTGTTGTAAAGCAGAAATGAGGAAATAATGCACTTTCTATTTACTGGTCGTGGGCTCTTGTATAAATGATGAATTTGTTGTTGGGCTTTTGATTATGTGGTCAATGACCTCTCTCGTTCTAGACAATTGAGCAGTATGGGTTGATTTTTTGCTTGTGTATTCTGAGTTTGATAATTTCTCTATATTATAATGGTTGTGTTGTGAGCAAAGAAATGCTAGCTAAATATTTAGGAGGGTAAATTCAGTCTCTTATTTATTTTCATCTTCCTTTTTTCTTCATGTGAACAGATATATCCACCAATTAATGTACTTCCATCGCTATATCGACTGATGAAGGTACGACTTTTATGATGGTCTATAGAGATTTCTAACTAGGGATTTGACATTTTGTGAAATTAGGGATTCATCATGAATAATATCTAAGGTTTATAGAGGTTTCTACCTAGAAATTTCTATTTTTTAATTTTTTTTGAAAATAAATAGAAACTCACTCATATTTTTGGGTCCCGAATTAATTATTTAGCTGATTTTTGTTTGTTTAGGGTTACTCATGCCCTTGAATTTCTGTTGTTCACTCTTAGCAAATAATATATAAGTAGGATCTAATTGCCACTTTCACTCATAGCAAATAATATATAAGTGTATTTTCAAAATTTTAATGTTTTTAATCCTTAATTTTCGATATTTTAACTCTAAGATACTTTTTACATTACGTTGATTTTTTTTTTTGTCATTTCGTCTAATGTGTTCGATACCCTTCAAATTGGATCCTGGATCCGCCACTGATTATAATAGCAAATTTTTATGGGCGTTTTTCTTAAATTGGTCAACATTTGTCGACGTAGTTTTCAAAGACAAGAATAGGAGCCAAAGCAAGACGCTGCCGATCGTGGCTCGCCTGGGCAATTTTATTTATCTATTTTTTTCTTGCATGAAATTCAATCGTCGCTAATTCTTTATCTTTTAATATGCTACAGTAAACGTGTTTTTTTTAATAAGTAGTACAAGTATCCAATTAAAAAAGTTAATACCTAGGCTGTGTTTGCAAAACTCAACATTTCCAACATTTTATCTCTCTCCTAATAAAATACTCCAATATAATCTCTCTCTCTCCCATAAAAAATATAAAAAATTACAAAAACTATAAAAAATTACCTCTCTCTTCACCTTTTCACTAAACCCAATACCAACACATATTCTCATACCCAACATTTTACAACACAAACACAACCCTATATGAAAGTGTCTTAATTATTACCAATTGACGTATTGAATGGTCTTGTACACTATGATGCTTATATATTATAAGCTAATATCACGAAATATCGTTTACGTCACTTTTATTTATTTATTTAATTATAATCCAAACCTCTTCATTCAATCTCATGTGAAATAACGTCCAATTCAATTCTCTTTGATGATGCCTTTTGGAATATTACATAAGCTAAAAAAAAAGCTTATTTCTGTCGCTTAAAGTGACCCTTTAATTTGGCTCCTTCACAAGGAAGGGATATGCTTTGATGCAAAATTCTGTAATATTTTTTCGGGAGATTTTTTTTTTTTGTAAGCAAAGCAGGCTAAGCCTACAAGAAAAAGGAGACAAAGAGATTCGATTCCCGAAAGGAACCCTCCACAAAGGAAGACGTGCCACTTGAACTAGAGCCGTTGTAAGCCTCTTCTGTTAGGCAAGTAATCAGAAGGCCCAATTTGGTCAACCTATTACTTTATTTGTTTTATATTATTCTTTTAAAACTACTATAATTCTACGTGCTTCTCACGTGCACGACATCCCAACGTAGGTTGCTATAGGTTCCCTTCTGCCTTTTGCCGAGAGCCTCTTCGTGCTGGCTTTGGGCTAGTTCATCCCTATTGGACCGTTGGATCAATTTGTTATGTTTGTAGACCTTGTGCCGATTTGCCAAACCAATTTGTATTTTGTGTTTTTAGTGGGGATATGTTTTGATGTTATTCTATATTTTGGCTTCTTTGTTCCGGATTCGCTTTTCTGTTTTATGCATTTTATTTGCTAATTAGGACAAAAACCAGAAAGAACAAGGGAATGAATAGAAAGTTCTATAAAAAAGAAAAGAATAAGGAAATAATTAGAAAGATATATGGTATGTTCGTTTGGAAGAAAATTGTAGAATTCTGATAAAATTTTGAATATTTAGGTGATATTAAAGTTGTATTAGTATGCGTGCAGAAGTTGTTAAAATGGATTGATGTTTGTAAAAAAAGAAATAAAATATTGTATTGAAATACATATTTTTTGTAATGTTTGGATTGTAAATATAAAAGTAAGATGCAAATTTTAAAAATTTGGTGTAAATGAACATAGCGTAAGTTATAAATCACCATCTTATATTTTGGTGATTTTTTTTTTAAGTGATGAGGGTACTGGGCTCAAATAATCTTGATCCAACTAAAAAACACAGTAATAGAGCTAGGAAAGCAACTGTAAATCACAGACACTTAGGTTGTATTTGAGAAGTAAAATTTTAGGTATTGTGGTTGATGAAAAAGTGAAGAGATAAATAATTTTTTATATTTTTTGTAGTGAAAATTAATGATTTGATGTGAAGAAAGAGATTATATTATAATTTTTTATTGTATTAAAATTTTAAGATGAATAAAATTTTAATGTGCAAACGGATACTTAGGGTGTGTTTGTGTTGTAAAATTTTAGTGTTGTTAAAATTTTAAGTATTGGGTTTAGTGAAAAAGTGAAGAGAGAGATAATTTTTTATATTTTTTGTAGTGAAAAGTAATGATTTGATAGGGGAGAGAGAGATTATATTGTAATATTTTATTGTGTTAAAATTTTAGGAGGGGTAAAATTTTACAATGCAAACACAGCCTTAGAATAATATGCGATAGCATGTCTACCCGCTAAATAGTTAGTTTAAAAGTATAAATATGTATTTCCAATCATTGAGCAAATCACCGCAAATATTTTTGGGCCTGCTTTTGATAGAAGGTGACAGCTAAAAAACCACAAACCAACCCGGCCCAAAAACACCTCTCTCTCTCTCTCTCTCTCTTACCGGGTCGAGCTGTAAAAGAGAACGCAAGAGAAAAAGGATAAAATATAAAGAAAATTGCTGAAAAGTCCTGAAAAAAATAAAGTCCGAGGGAAAACTGTGTGTCGAGGTTACACCGGAGATCTGGGGAAATTCCATCCTCTGCATTTCTCTTGAAAGCATTTCTCCGGTGATCCAAACACACACTGCATCAATTTTCCAAGAGGGACAAAAGAAGAGGAAACGTAAGAAAGAAAGGGGAACGGAAAGATGAATATATTCAGGTTAGCAGGGGATATGACCCATTTGGCCAGCATCGTCGTTTTGCTCCTCAAGATCCACACCATCAAATCCTGCGCTGGTTGGTACTCTCTCCCTGTCTCTTTTGATATGTCTCTGTATATGTGTGTGTCTGTGTATATGTTTGTACGTATATCCAATTAGTGTTTGAATTATAGCTGATTTTATTCTGCACATATATGTGAATATATACGTAAATAATCATGAGTTACTTTTTCTGAGCTACGTTCGTTGTTTGGTAGCTGAGGGGAAAAAAGGAGGGAACGGAAGGGAGATTTGTGTTGAACGCAAACTAATGTTCTTTTGTTTTAGTTTCTGTGAGAGAGGAATTTGTTCATTTCAGCTGAGCCAAATAGTTGGATTGATCTCAGATGAGCTGGGGTTTCTGGTTCCTGGGTTTCAAATGGGGGCTTTCGTGAATTAAGAGCCCTGATTTCTTATGATTCAGTACGTTTTCTCATCATCCAAAAGAACTAGAGGGTGTGATATTGATAAACTAGGGTTAAGGTAGGAGGCCGTTGGGAATTGAAGTCACAGCATTATCACGTGTTGCAGTGGTGGAACTCTGTGCATTTAGGTTTGTTATTTTTTAAGTACAAGGTATCTGGTCTTAGATAATACTCTTTGTCCCGTAATTTTGTTTGATACTAAGAGTGCTTTTTAAAGTCTGTGGGTAATGTAATGGGCTGAGGACAGGCAGCAAGTTCTGCCATGTTCTATCTGGGGTTGATAATCAGTTAAGAAAAGGGCCACGGGGTATCTCGGTGGAAGTTAGGTGCCAAAGTCAAAAGGTAATTAGGTGAAGTGAAGAGGTCTTTTCTAGTTGTTGTGTGATCCACAAACATAGATCAAAGTGACGTGAAGGGATGAATTGGAAATAACATTCTACAAGACAGTAATGGGAAATCATACTTGACAGCATGTAAATGCAACAATCATGTGACAAAATGCTGTTAATTAACGTACTTAAGAGGAAGATTTTTGAAACAGATGATCAGAAAGATTTGGTAGGATGGAATGCACTGGTGCCTTTCCTTATTAAAAGTGCTACCCTCTTTGGTGGAGTTATGGGGCAGCAAAATGATCATTACAAATTGGTGGCTTTTACTAATACCAGTGGTAGCCCAAATTTGAAGACAATAAGACATGAGGTTTCTTGAGATGTCCGATTAGCATGTTAAGACCATGAATACTGTTTACTTCAAGCTGGATTATAAATAGGAAATACAGAAATGTATACTTTGATTAGTAGGCCAAAAGACACAAATAGCAAAGGAATGAAAGTAACATCCACTAAAGCATTGATGTGAAAAGGTCTTAGTAATTTTTTTTACCTACTCTTACCGAGGAGTTGTAGATGTCTACATCCATATTCATAGTTTTTGAAACTGAAAACTTCCTTAGATATTACCTTATTCATGTTTGTTTTTTTAATAACATGCACTTTCAGTCTTGTGTAAATGTAAAATAGATGAGTGGGAGGTTTTATGATCAGCCTTCCTTATCTTGGCCTGTCATTTCTCCGAAGTGATGAATTCATACCTTGGAACACTACTGAGATACCTTTTTAAGTAAACTCTGTGTGCTGGAGAGAAAAACAAGGGCTTCTTTTCCAGTTTTCTTGAATTTGGGGGCCTCCACTCTATGTTTACCAACATGCTTAGTTCTTGCATCCGACCCACGACATCTACTGGGACGTTTTTTTTTCTCTTTATTTGCTTGGTTACTTTCTTAATTTCTTGTTCCTCAAGGTTTTTCACTTCTTAAGTCTATACCTTCTATCAAATAACGTTAGTTTTCCTGACAGTTGATCAAGTTGATATGTTCACGAGAAGTTATATTAGACCACTTAGTGTTCCTGATAGTTGCTCAAGTTGATATGTTCATGAGAAGTTATATTTGTACAGTGGTCTATCTATAGGTAACTAATTGTATCTTACAACTTTTCGTTGGGATTATTTTGTGTCTTCTTCTTTTATTTATTGGCCTTTCTTCAGTTTAATGTCTATCACTTGATGTTATACTTTCTCTTAAGGAAAAGGTTGTAGTCTATGGATTTTGATCCACTGCATTTTTTGCAGGCATTTCCTTGAAGACTCAGGAACTCTATGCTCTTGTTTTTGCTGCTCGCTATTTGGACATATTTATTAATTTCATCTCACTATATAATACCATAATGAAATTTATATTCTTGGGGAGCTCTTTCTCGATTGTTTGGTACATAAGGCGGCACAAAGTAGTACGCAGATCCTATGATAAGGACCAAGACACTTTTCGCCATGTTCTTCTTGTGTTGCCTTGCCTTCTTTTGGCACTACTTATACACGAGAGGTTCACCTTTAGAGAGGTATTTGAATTCCCTTGTTTATGTAGTCTGGAATCTGGTTTTGATGTTTGTGTTGATGTCATTAGAAGCTGTCACTCTTTGGAGATTTCTATTTAGCGTCTCGTATTGGGAAAATGTTTGGGTCTATGTTTCAGTTTGTGTATAGCTTTTTATATCTTATGCGGTGTTAATACATGTGCTTGAGCAGGTAATGTGGAGTTTTTCAATATATTTGGAAGCTGTTGCTATACTGCCCCAGCTGGTATTGTTGCAGAGGACCAGAAATATTGACAACCTTACAGGACAATATGTTGCCCTCCTTGGGTAATATACCATTTCCAATTTGCATTCTGTTGTTTCAGAGCATAAAAGTTGCTCTAACAGTGGATTCCCTTACCAAACATTGCTGATGTGGAGGCATCATTAGATGACATGACCTGATTAGTTGCTGACATGACAATTACTAACTTATAAAATGTCATGTGGACCAAAGGATAAAGAAGCAATCCTCGTATCTCGCAACTGTATGTGGTTCAGAGTCTTGAATTTTAAAAGTTTTGAAACTCAGCCCTCAAATTTCTGAAATTGAATTAGCATATCTTAAAACGCAACTGCGATAAATCACGAGGGAAACATTGCTTATTTTTCTTATTACAAATACAAAATTGAGAAATGACAAACGAATTGTATATTTTACAGAATTTGAAAAACAGAAAGATCCATTCATAGGATATGAACCCATGAATGATGTATCAGCTCAAATCAAGTCAAAATATCATGCCTTTTTTTCATGCATTGACCTAATTTGTTCCGCCTCCCTCTAGACCTTGTTTGGTTTATGGTCTGGAACTAGAAGCTAATCTTTACAGTAGGTCAGTGACAGTTGGAGTTACTAAGTGTTGCTATTTATTGAACTGTTTGCTTGCATCTGCTTTACCATGTTATAAATCCATACATTTCTCATCCATCAGTTGATGCATTTGCACGTCCATTCTACCATGCATGAACTGGCCTGAGAAGATGACCAAAACCTTCTAGAGTGTATTGCAGTAGCTCAATCCTTTTTTTGATACATGTTTATCTGATGTCCCATGATATTTTTGTGCATTCTTGTCTAAACTGCTCTATCATTCGTTTATTAAACCTGAGATATTTGTTAATCAAGATTCCTTACTTTGATGCAGTGCATATCGAGCATTATACATATTAAACTGGATTTATCGCTTCTTTACCGAGGAAAACTATGTCCATTGGATAAGTATGACTCTCTCTCTCTCTCTCTCTCTCTTTCTGTGTGTCTGTGGGGGGGGGGGTGTTTACATGCACATGTTTGCATGTCTTGTGAGCAAGTGTGTGTACGGTGCCTCCATGTTTGTGATGCAAGAGAACATGGATCTTTTAGAATTTTGTTTCACCCAATTATAAACTTCTTTGACTCCTTATTCGTTTCATATATTTTTTCTTGTCTGATACCGAGTGAGGTTCTGCTCTTGCAGCTTGGATATCGGGGCTTATCCAGACACTGCTTTATGCTGATTTCTTCTACTATTACTTCCAGAGGTAAAATGTTTAAATCTTGCTAAAACTTCTTTCGAACTTTATTCATTACAAAAAGATGGTGACCCCTTCTTAATGTCTTGCAGCTGGAAGAACAATGAAAGGCTCCACTTACCAGCTTGATTGTCTCTTTAGGGCTAGGTTGTTGCTTAGCGTAAACATACCATAGTCCACTTATTACCGCCCAAAAGAAGAAAGAAATGTATTCGTCTTATTACTGGTAGTTGCCACTCTCTTTTCTTTCCTTGTATTTTTTCATGTGCTTCAGATGTCTTCTTTCGTTGGGGGCAGATGTGTTGATTTTACACCAAAATGAAGGAGATTGATCGTTCACAGCTTACCCAAATTTCCTGTTACTTGAAATGAATATTTATTAGTGCCTAGTGGCTTAACTAAGAGATATAAATATAAATATATTTTGGGTCAGGTTCCGGGCTAGAAATGTTACAGTCCAACTTTTGTATTGGATAAGGGGAGACTTCTCCGTGAGTTCTTTGGGTAAACTACTTTCTCATGAGCGAACCGCACCAACGAACCTGCGGTTTTGATATGAGAAATATCTGCACACAGGAATCGAATTGCCACAGAACAAACCACCCACAAATATGTACTGTAACACCTCCGTCAAATGGCTTAATATTACCAATGGAAGAGGTATACACGAGATTTACTCATTAAAAAAATAAGCCTAGATGTTAATATGTTTGGATGGCTAATTTTTTTATTGGAGGTAGTAGACTCTGTTGGGTTCGTGAAAAAGGTGCTTGATTGTGAAAAAAAAGTTTGTGCCAAAGGCTAAAAATAAGAAATTTTAGAAAACCAGATTGAATTCTTTGATTCTTTTTATTATTTCTTCCTTTGACAGCACTTAGAAGAGATTGCTCCTCCATTTAACACAGATATCCTTCTTTTAGGTTCACTACTTTTTAAGTGTTGTATTTTCTTAGACATACGGGCGCGATCAGATGTGGTTAGCTCATTACTCGCCTACAAGATCAAGAAAATCCACAGATAAGAAGAAAAGACAATAAAATTTTATCTTATTTTTATTTTCATCTTAGGTATCGTGTGATGACGATAATTGGACACATGGTGTAATTTCATTGGGTCGTCTTCTGTTGCGTCTCCAACAGCAGGCTAACAAAAGAGGTTTCTTTTTATTTCAAAGAAAACCGCAGATAAAAAACCTGAGTATAGAAATACTTACCCCGATATTTAAAAAAAATAAAAATCCACAAGCACATGTAGAATATGTATTAGTTACTTAGAATTTAGAGCAGCAAGTCTTATGAAAAACTAGGTTTTGACGTTAAATTTGCAAGTGATACAAGCAATGGCATGGTAGCCTGACTGGTGTGCCTTATAAAGCTTCCAAGTGCGGTGCCAACTCCCAAAGTAGTGCAGACTAAACCCCCAGCCATGAGGACTTCAAGATGGGGTCCAACCGAGGACAAGAGACAAGGGTTTTGTGGGTTACTGAAGGCCAGGTCAGTGAAACAATAATTTCTGCATTCGGCACAACAAGAAGGCTATGCCTTGTGCATATTTCCAGCTCACATCACCGCAAGGGGTGCGGCGACTGGTAAACATGTGTCGAATTGTATTCACACAAATAACGAACAAATTAAAAGGTTCTGAAATAAGTCATAAAGCAATAACTGCAGTCCAGGCTTAGTAAAAGAATGAATTGAAATGAATTTTCAAATTCACAGTTCGGAACCGATGGTTCTCCATGTATTATTCTCTCTTCCTAAAAAGTAAGAATAACTACCAAAAATTTCTTCAGTAGAAATGCAGCACAACCAATTTCCCAGAACTACATCAATTCGGAAGCTGGGGTAATTAATGCTCCAAGAAAGAATTTGCATTTAAGTACAAGCAAAAGCACAACTTGCTTCAACCAATTGTGATAACAGAAAGCTACATTGAAGGTGCTCCATCAAAAATTTGCACCCAAGTAAGAATACGAGGAATTCATTTACAGAGAAGCTAACTTACAGTTGACACTTGGAAATTGAATCACGTATCTGTATAATCTGCAGACTGGATAGTTCTTCGAAGCTCCTTCAAGTTAGCCAATATGTGGCGTGGTCCTAAACTCTTTACACCAATGAAATTCAAAAGCTGCTCTAAATCCTACAATCAGAGGTGGGGAAAGTGTGAAGGCCTTCCAGAGTAGTACCATGAATCAATAATCAAAACCAATATGAATTTGGCAAAATGGAAATTTGAAGGGGAAAATGACAGGGGTTGCACGAAACTGGAAAAATTTACGACATACAAAAGCTACAAAGAACCAGGCGAGAAGATTCAGAGGGGGGATTGGGGGGTGGCTTCTCACCAATGAAGAAAAGAGAAAAAGGAAATTGGAAAAGTATAAAGAAATAACTTCCACATAAGTCTTACTAAGTGAGAACCTGGAAAAACACACATGCCCAATAATGTGGGCCTATATGGCGAACAGCTCCTCTAATTATGTATTTTTAGCCCACCAAGTGCATTCCTAGGAAAATATTGTGACCCTATAAGAGGAATTGCTATTTGGAAGCAACATCTTTTGCATGAGAAACCAATGGATAGGTGTTTGAAGAGAAATCTCAGCAGAATAAAATAAAAAGAAAAAGGATAGGAACTCACGGGAAACACATCAAATCAACAGGATCCTAAGAGGATCTAAGTTGTCACAACACCAAAATTATAATATCCATAGGAACAGTAGTAAACTAACCAAAACTTCAGAAAATTAACTTCCAAGCTAACATGAGAGCGTTCTGCAGCAGTTTTGCTACTCTATAAAGATAAACAAGTAAACATAAAAGAAAGATGAAGTAATAGCATCGCAAAAGCAACCTTTCACAACCTCCTCTTCACTTTAGAATAAATCTCAAAATGATTATGGGATACAGGACACTACAAGCACCGGATTTGTTATGTTTCGAATCCTATACAAATAAGGTTTGCATGAAAATATAAGCGTTTTCTGTGCTACTTGCCAATCACAAACAAGAAGACAAAGAAACCACACACACATTAAATTCACCCCAAACCATCACCTTTCCATACAAATGCAGCAAATGGTAGATTACAACTTACGGTAGAATTCAGTTTTCCACCCTAAACCATGGAGTCATTTGCAAATTTCTTCCTTGAGCTATAAATTTGAGCAATCAATCCCCTAAATTATATGGATACTTATTGATATCCCAACCTGTAAAAAAAATTCCACTTTTCGTAATTTTTTAACCCTAATTTCCTCACACATATTATGTGATTATAGGAGAAGTAAAAGAGAGCACAATGTGATAGACACATAGTTTTAAGGCTAAGTATACCAGACAATTGAAAAAAAAAAGTTATGTAATATCTTCCTTAAAGCTACAGGTGAAAAAAAAACAATTTAACCCCAAAATATGTCGAGCTTCGAAAACAATATGAGAAGCTTAAAAACCTATCCCTAATGATGGCTCACGAGAAGTGGCTAGAAATAAGGAAAGTCATGCTGCTACGCCAAACATAGTTGGAAGAATTCAAGGAAACCCAATAGAACAGATACTGATAAAAACTTTTATATTAGTGTAGTACATAAACTAAACATGTTAGCTTTATTCAATGTTCATGAGAGTTGGAGAGCTCAAAGATACGACATGAAATAAAGCACACCTTATTCAACAAGAATACAGCATATGCGGCTCTTGTTGTGTCTTGACCTTCTAAAAATAGAGGGAACTCCACATGCTTCATACTTGTGGAAAACTCTGTTTCTGATGATGAATCTGAGGACATTGGCTCTATTGAAGGTGCATAGTCAATAATATATGAATGAGAACCACCCAAGCGCAAAGGGTAGCGCAAAGGAGCTTTTAAGTAGGAAGCTATAAGAGAAACAGCCTGCAAGAAAACCAGCCTAATAAAGTACATTCCAATATCTTGGTTCAGCAACCAGGCTTCCGACAAGATGACAAGAAGCCTACTGCCTAAAATTAACTTGCATACAATAACACAATAAAAGAATATTAAGTACTTTGAAAAATAAAAATAAATAGCAAATATACTAATCAAAAGCAAATTGATGCAGAGATTCATCAGCACAAAGGAATGCATAGTACATGATCCACAAATGTGCTAGTTGGTAACGCTAAGTTTATGTCAAGCAAAGAGGAAGAACACACATGTGCAACGTATCCCAGGGCAGTTGCAGACCCCTGAACCTCCTTCTTATCAGAGAAGAAACTCATCTTCTTAAAGGGAAGCACATTCAGGGGGAGACCTAAAATTGTCATGGATCCTTGATTAACAGGTTTTGATCCAGCGGGACTCCCTGCTAGTAAACAGAAAGAAATTAACAAGGAAACTATAACCTAGTACAAAAATTCACATAGAGAGTAGCAAACATAATGACAGATTGCAAAGCGTTACGGCTAGATTATATCCCTGATTACACGACATCCTAGATGGAGTAATTACAGGGCAGGAATGCTAAAAGCAGGTCAGCTACTGTAATGCAAACCAAGAATTAATGTTGTGTGTTTTTAGTAAGCACTGGAGAAGCTACACAGGCAACCAAATTATTTCTAAAGGTCGGACCGATATTAATTGAACTTGAAAGAAGGGGAGTTGGCTTATCGTATGTAGATCAGTTACTTAGCCCAATTTTGAGGAACTCCTGAAAAAGCAGTGCAAATACATTTTTACTCTTAAAAAGTAAGTTACAAAGCCCACAATAATGCGAACTTTTCATTGAGCCGCAACATACACGTACCTCAAGGAACTGATATTGTTAGCATGCTTTAAATAAAAGAATTCAGCACATGACAGAACTTACAAGATAAGCTGTTGATTACGAGACTGAGAAATCTAGAACTATCTGTATGATCTCCAAAATATCTGGAATGAGGATAAATACTAACATGTGAAACACATTGTCGATGCGAAATTATTGAGTCATTTAGTTTGGTTGGTATCTCAGCTGTTAATTATCCTGAGTCATTAGTTTGTTTGGCATCTCAGCTCTTGCATTCAACAGCAAAGCTGATAAAGCTCAACATCATGCAACATGAAGAAAATAAAACAACTTAAAAACTTTCAACTAACTAGCAAATACCTGATCTACTACTGCTAGGAAACAACTCAAGTTCCTGCTCCTGTGCAGGTCCAGCCGAGATCTTTACAGGATAGAGCAATGAAACTTGAGATATCATACATTGCTGCCTCAATCTTAGCCTCTTCTGCAAATTTCTGAGGCTCAAATAACCCTTGTCTCCAGCAAGTAACCTATTTGATTCCTGTACAATAAACATGATCATCTTCTAAATTGCGCCCCAATGTCAGTATAGAATACAAGCAATCATTCACCCATGGAAAGAGATAATACACAGATGTCATATTAAAAAACTACATATATTTGCAACGTCGCATTTTCTGTAGTGAAATTTAAAAATTACTGTTAGGGTTTTTATGAGATTTTAAAAAACTGCTCAAGTTTCTAAAATTGACAAATCATTGCTTGGGTATAGGCTACACTTGCAATATCACTCCCTCTATCACATTTTCGTCCATATTTCTAACAAAATCAATAAAGTGGCGTGCAAAGGTTCAATATATGGTCATGTGGCATGCCACGTATCTTAAAAATAAATAAAAATTATAATATCTTTTTATAGTTTAATATTTTTTTAATCTAATTTATGACTTTTTTTACTTCATTTTAAATATAGTTTATTGCTATAATTATAATGTTTTACTTATCTTAAAATACGTGGCATGCCACATGACCATATATTAACACGTGGTATGTCACGTCAATAATTTCGTTAGATAACGAAATTAGGACGGAAATGGGAGTAATATTGCAAGCATGTTCTAAACCCAGACAGTGATTTGTCAATTCTAGAAACCCAGACATGTTTTTAAATCCCGTAAAAACTAAGGCAGTGATTTTCAAATTTCCTTTTTTTTGTAATTGGATAAAAGAAATTTGAAAAGAAAAATCAAATGTACAAAAGTTACAACAAAATCTAAGAAACAGACGAAGAAAAGGTGTAATGTACACATAGGTGCAAACCAAAAGAGATCACAATCAAGTTTTCTTAAGCCCACATACAAAAAAGAAAAGAAAAGGAAAATTAGCAATGAGGGACCATACGCAGAAGAAAAATCTAAAAGTTAGCATGCCTAACAAGATAAAAGATAAACAATAAAGATATCTCATTCTAAACACAAATTTATCAAGGATAGCCCCGTTGTTGCCCTTCTTCTAAAATAAAGCAAATTATCCACTGCATAAATCACATTTATTTTAACAGAGCAAGTCCCTCAGATTGCAACCATAGGGCTTTGAGCTTTAAGTAACCAACATTAGTTAGACAAAAATTGTCATTAAGGTCGGTATCACACAGAAGCAGCCATCCTCTAAAATGCATGCTGAACAGGCTAGACATTAAAGATCGAGAAAGAAAGAGCATGGATGAACACAGTAAATTTGTCATTAGGAAAATGAGAAATATTGCACTCTCCCTCTAAGACTATATTATACCTATAGCAATCAAATGTTTTTTCCCCTAATTAAAACCTGAGGATTAACATATTGCAGACCACTGGTTATGTGGTACAGCCAACCATACAACGTAGATTCCTCTGCACAATTAGGTGGGTGCACGAGTACCATTAATGTCCTACTTGAGCATGATGAAACGAAAAACTGCTATCAGGAAATAACTAGTCATTATAACGTATTCAGAAGACAACTGCAAAGACTCACTTCCCAATAGTTGTGTGGTTTCCAAACTGTAAAACCAGGCGTCAACACTATTCATAACAGGAATCAAGGGCCATTGTATGAAGTCCCTTTACATTTTGGCTAGCAAACTTTACGAGAGACATTTTTACCTCAGTTCCCGGACATATTTCACTGATGAGTGGATCCAGTCAACCCACGCACATTCTTTACAGCAAAAGTACAGTTCAAGCTTGTTTTTTCAGGTCACTGGTGACCACCAATTTAAAGAAGAAGAAAACTGCAGAGTCGTCACTTGTATATATGACTGGAGATTGATCAATCTCCACGAAAATCCAGTTATAATACTAGCAATCTTAACAACTACAAATGAAAAAATTACCTGCAATCGCTTCCTTGCTACAGAAAGAGCAGTCCCAGCAACCAATAACGATCTAACTTCGCCACTAAGCTGCTCCTCTTGCTTATTAGCATCCTCCTTTGCAAGACTAGAGTGAATTGACATGTTTTCCATCAGCTTTTTTTTAGCCTCCAGTTTCTCACGCATCTCATCAAGCTCATTCAATCGATTCAATGACTCGGCATTAACCTGCCCACAATGTTGTGGCCCGCTATTCGCGGGCTAATCAATTAAGACCCAAGAAAACCAAAGAGGTTTGATGGATTTAGACTATCTTCCAATGGTGTATGCTGCTAACACACGGACTATAAAGATTTGATTCACATTTTTCACTAATCTGAACTCAAGTTATACTTCTCCTAAACTCGAAATTATCCTACTTGGACGCAAATTCAAGCTTTATTCAAACAAGGTAAATATAATTGTGACAACAAAATTCTCAGAGCCTTAAAATTAACCAAAAGAGGTAATAGAATTTCTTTCTCTTCCTTCACTTACTCGGAGAGATTCCAAGGTTTGCGAGACCCTAGATATACTAAATTCATAAAACGTAGCTTTCCTCTTCTACTTCTACATTTTCTGGACTAAATAGCGCTTGAAAGTTCTATTAAGCCAAGAAATGAATGGACAATCTCTGCTGCATCGACTAAAACCCTACCTGAATGAGAGGCCCGAGCTTCTGCTCAAGTCTTTGTTTCTTTTCCTTAGCTTCTTTCAGCGCAGCAGAAAGACTCCACAACTTCGCAAGCTCTTCCTCGAAATCTTCCCACTCGATCACCTTCGGATTCTCCGGATCGCTTTTGGTAGGCTCGGAAGAAAGAGAACGGTCTCGTTCCATCAATAATTGAATCGCAAAACGTGATGTTAGAGCTCAGGAAGTGTTGTGGGAGGTTCGGCCTCATCGTCCTCAAGTGAACAGTTTTTTGAGATCAGCCAACCATTGCTTGGCTTAGACTTTCTCGGGAAAACTAGTTTTTTTTTTCTCGGGAAAATTTGTTCGAAAAATGTACGGAGGAATCGAGGAAGAAGCAAGAGACCGTCCGCTGGGTGGGTAAAAGCTACCGAAAAATGACAAGTGGAAATTGCTCCCGAGTTTATTCACGTCGTTATAAGATAAACATACAAAATTATACAAGAGAAAGGAGAGTATTCCAAAATTTAATTTTTTGTATACGACAGACAATTAGACAAAGGTAGCAAGACAAAAAAAAATCGCCCAATTTGAACCTTTAAGCTAAAATTGTTATCTATGTAAGTGTCATTTTTAGTAGAACTTTTTATAGAAGTTTGTCTTAACGAATTGGGATTTACATGATAGAGAAGTGAAAAATAGTTCAGTACTGGTATCGCTGTGGTCTTGACAAGATTCGGTCTAAAATAGAGTAAACTCTTACCACTAGTGTCACTATTTATTTAATGTTATGATTATTTTGAATCATTATAACCTTTTAATTTTGAAATTTTTAATATTTATATAGATATATTTTGTATTTGATATATTTTGTATTTTGATATAATTTTTAATATTTGATTATAACTCTATACTTATATAAAAGTTGAATTATAATTTACCCCCCTTAAACTACCACCTATTGTCAAATACTTCTACAAACTTTAATTTGTTACCGCTCATATCCAAAATATGTTTGTGACTCCATTCTTTAATCTGTTGCAGTCGTTAAGTCGAACAGTTTTTGTCCCGCGTGAATGAGACCTGATCTTCTTCTTACGTGAAAGGACAAATCTGTCCACATCAATTCTAAGCGAATCATTTTTTAAAAATTTGATAAAGATAAATCCATTAGCTACATATTGTTTATTGTATATACAGATCACGAGTATAGGAGTCTGGAAAGACTTTGATGAAAATTTGTATAATCTCATAAGGAGAAGGTCCATTTACGTGAGACAAAAATTGTTCAACGTAACAGCTTCAACTGATTGGGAGATGAAATCATAACGAAAAATATACTTTGATGAGTGAGTTGTAACGAGTTAAAATTTATGAGTGCATGGTGATAATTTGGGACAAATATTGTAATTTTCCCTTATATAAAGGTGGCACAACAATATTCAAAACATACCATAATTGCCAAAGAATTAGACTATGTTTGGATGCATAAAAATTTTTTTGAAACAATTTTCACAACTATTTTTTCACAAAATCTCACCCTTTTAAAACTTCAATATATTTTTTCAAACTTTAATAACCTTTTCACTAATTCCTATAGAATTTATGTTATTTTCAATAAAAAAAAAGTTTCACTAATATTTTTTTTTTGCAACATTTGATGCCTTAACAATAACTTTTTCACCGACTCCAATATTTTTTTACAAACTCTAATAATTTTTTACCAATCACAATAGAATCTACACTAAATCCAGTAACAAAAATTTCACCAAACAAATTTTTTGCCCATGCATGTATAAAATTATTATGCAAGATCATTTGAGATGGAGAGCGCTTACTTGATCCCATGTTTTTTGTGATCTACGTTTTTCCACAAATTTCAATATCTTTTTTCATATCGTTACAATAAAAATCTGCACTACCTTATATATATAATCTAAATCTAATGCCGACACAAAATAAAAAGCAAGCAATTTAACTAAGCCTTTGTTTGGTGGGAATTAGCATCTTAACCAGCCGGCATCACAGTTCTTTAAAAACTTGGGCTCCGGACCAGACCCCTGTCAATTGTGTTGAGGAGTTCGGCGAACTTGACAGCAATGGGGGAGTGGCAATCGAGCACTAGGGCATAGTCATTTCCAATCTGACGAACATCGTCACTAGGCAAGGCTTGAGGACATCCGTCTCAACATGACCCTGACCCACTGTGACAACACCAATATCACCAATCTCGTAAAAATTCTAAAGTGGGAGACTCAAGGCTTGTGTGAGGCCATGGTGATGGAGTTTTTGGTGTGAACTAAGGTGGATCTGGCCCAATTGCGCGAGGGATCTAAACTCGTAGATAAAAGCGAGTCCAAACCCTCCGCGTAGAGGGTTCTCAGTTTCATGAACACAAAATAAGGATCAGTTGTTGGCTTGTAACACTATTAATGTAAGTAAAAAAAAATCATTGAAACGTTTTGAAGAAATTTTTTTACTTTTCAATGTTTGATTATTATTTTATATATATTATATATTTAACATGCTTAATGATAAACTAATTTAAATAAAAAGACTTCATTATTGTATATGTAATTGTAGTTTACACTTTTAATATTTTAGTGTATCGATTTCAATAGTCAGGTTTCTAAGATAAACTTTTGAGACAATTCGTCCATGTGGATTTAAAATGTCATCTTAGAATCAATTGTATCTTGTTGTGTGACATAATTTTTTTTTCTTTTGAATTTTAACATTTTAGTTTTTTTTGTACTAATTTTAATGTGGAGGTCCCTGAGGTACACTTTAATGATAAAATTAGTCAGTGCAATTCAATTGTAATTAATCAACGAACAGAGAAGTGATCACATGGCATTGGAAGGACAAGAATATAAAACTACAACATGTAATATTCAAATATTCAATTTTTATTTTAAAAATATTGCTTTTTATTTATATCATTTTTTAAAAAATGAATTTTTTTAATATTTTTTACTGCGTACTGTGCAAATGTACTACTCAGCTTACAAATCCTAACCGGATTGCCAAACATACCTGCACAGTCCACCTCTGCCTTCCCTGTGCTGTGTCCAACAAGCAAATCAAACAAATCGTACTCAAGGGATTTAGGGTGGGTTTGTGTGGTAAAATTTTTGGTATTGGGTTTAGTGTTGGTATTGGGTTTAGTGAAAAAGTGAAAAGAGAGGTAATATTTTATATTTTTTGTAATTTTTTTATATTTTTTGATGGAAGAGAGAGAGATTATATTGAAGTATTTTATTAGGAGAGATAAAATTTTATTGACAAACGCAGCCTTAGACAAAAAAAAATCGTACTAAAGGGAGGAGGCATAAAAGACTCTCGGGCACTGCCGGTACTCGAGGATTACAGAGAGAGAGAGCACGATCAATGGCGGGCGTATCACTCAAGTGCGGGGACTGTGGGGCCCTCCTGAGGTCCGTAGAGGAAGCTCAGGAACATGCGGAGCTGACCTCCCACTCTAACTTCTCCGAGTCGACGGAGGCCGTCCTTAACCTCGTCTGCACTGCTTGTGGCAAACCTTGCCGATCTAAAACGGTGTTCTACAGCTTAACCGATGTTCTCAATTCTCCTATCATTTGGAATTTCTGTTCTCTTTCGCCAATAGTTGGATTGGATTTCTGGGATTTTTTTTCCCTTTTGGGGCTATGGATTAGAAATGCGGTTTGAACCTCGTTGGGATTAAGACTAGGCTTTTTTTTTTTGTTAATTCCCAGGGAAAATAAATAACATGTGATGCACTTTTTGGTCGGTTAGCATAGTCGGGGCAAAATAAAGGCTTCAGTGGTTATGATACTAAATTCGGTTGACTACTCGGGTAATGATTTGTGAGGTTCTATTTGCCGATTTTGACTTCTATTTTTGTTGATCTTCTGAGGTTGGAATCATTATTTCGATAAGTTTATCGGGTGTTGTCTAATGCTAGGTTTTGTTGGACAGAGGAAATGTTTGAATTATCGGAGTGTTGGCTTAGGTTGCTGTCTGGTTGCTTTCACTTATTAACTTGATATTCCATAGTTCATTTGAGGATAAGATTTACTCTTTCTTGTTACTGAACATATTTGTTATTTGTTGTGATTTTGGTTTTTTGTTTGTCTGCGAAGGAAAGTGATTTGCATACCAAAAGAACTGGGCATACCGAGTTCATTGACAAGACTTCAGAGGCGACGAAACCAATAAGTTTGGAGGTTCCAAAGGCTGCTGCAGAGTCGGAGCAGGCTGCTAATGCAAGTACTAGTCAATCTGAAGGTACCATTTCATTTCAGTGTTTTGCACTTGTATTTTCTAAGATTGATTTGAATTTTGCGACGGGTTTGTTTGTTGATCTGTTTGACTTGCTTCTAAGGACTGATAAAGCATATTATAGTTGTGGTTGTATATGTATGCACACTCCTTGCTGGGTACATTGTATAGTTCGGAATCTGATAGTTTTGAAGCAGTATCCAATCAAATGAATATATTTTCTTAATTGCTGTGGACATATTTTGGATGGATATGTGATTCTCAATCATGTTTCTGTATGTGGCATCTTTCCGACTTTCGTGTGAGTACATGTCTTAGGCCCTAATTTAAAACATGTTCACCGATTTCAATTTTCTTTGTACGATTTTGCTTCCATTGGAAGAAGTACTTTTGTTCTGCTAGAAACATGGATATTTACTGTGCTATTTTTACATGGAACAACTTGATCTCCAAAAGCTTAACAATGTTGTTAGCCAGACATTGAATCTGTACCGTTTCATTGACGTTTTACAGATTAACATGTTTACCTTGGCACCTTTGCTTTTCCTGAGTTGTTTTGCTTAATTTCGTAATTAATGGAAGGCGAAGAGTGTACTCATGGGGACTTAAGTGTTACGCTGTGTGAAACCTCCATATTTGATGAATTTGTGAATCAAGGAGGGGGCAAATTGAAGGCATAGCTTTTTCATTGACGATCAGATGTCTTTATTGCTGTGTCTAAGCGTTAATGTAGCTCTTCATTTAAAGGATCCATACCTTCTACCCTGGAGCAGATATCTTCAGTTTAATCCATGTCCTAGTTTTGTAAAAGATTTAGTACATATTAGTAACACAGTGTATTTCTTTGTTTCGCCAATATAGGGGTTTGCCTAGAAGGCAGTAAAAAATAGCATGGTTGACAAACTTTATAATGATTTATTTTCTCGTATGTTAGAATTTGTTTAGTGGAAAACCTGTCAATGCTTCTCATCCTTTGGGTTACACCAATCAATCAGGATTCTGGACGAAAAAAGGAAGATCTGAGATGTGCGTTTTGTTGTTTCCTTTGCGAGTCCAATGTGTCTAATTATTAAAAGCAATGCATTGAAGTTGTCTTCGTACCCATTTAGTTATTAGTAGCCACTCATTGCGTGTTGGTGACATTGTTACCTGATTTGTTTGTGTTCTTCTTCTAGAAATGGTTGTGCCAGAAGTTGACAAAAATGTGCTTGAGGAACTCGAGGCAATGGGTTTTTCGACTGCACGAGCTACCCGTGCACTTCATTATAGTGGTGGGTGTCACAACATGCTAAAAATTACTATAATTTATCTTCTGCTTTAAATTATATGTTTTGCTTTTTTGTTTTTGCATTGAATTCGCGCTGAGGGGGTGATAAAACATACGTTGATTGCGCTCGTAGGTGCTTCTGTAGGCTGGAAACAGTAGGGACACCTTATTATAAAATTTTGTAATGTCAAGTTGAATTGTCTTCACTCATAAGGAATTAAGTATAGGAATTAAAGTTTCTATGGCTGAATATTGTTGGAAGGCTTCCGGAACTTTCTGTCAAATGAGAAAGTGGGATAATTTGGAGTATGTCAGGACTTATAAAGTAGGCTTTTGAGAGTTAAAATGTGACAATATAAAATACTTCGTGACTAATGAAGCAGACTTTTGAATCTAAAAACTTTCTGGAAAAGGAGCAGGGCAATATAGAACACTTAAGACTTGTGAAGCGTTTTGCCGGGAACTAACTTTATCTGTTCCATGAGTTACCTAGTAAGTGCTAACTTGTAATCCTCACTTGGTCATCGGCATTAGGCCACAACCCAAGAGGACGTGAACTGTTTTGAAAATATTTTGCAATTGCCGTTATACCTAACTGTATAGTTTAGCTTTTAGGGGATGCCATGAAAACATATCGATAGATGGTGACCACATCCTGCTGAGCTATGCTGCAACAACTTTTTTTTTTAAAGTTTTCTGTTTGTGGACATTTTCACGTTTTACTCCAAGCAGCCATTTGCAGTTCTCTGGTTGTTTGAATCTTTTGCCATTCTCTTCTTTAGGTAATGCTGGCATCGAGGCTGCTGTAAATTGGGTGGTAGAACATGAGAATGACACAGACATAGATCAGATGCCCATGGTACTCTTTCCTCCTTTTATTTTATTTTATTATTATTATTATTTTTTTTAAATGGTTCTTTTTAAAATATAGATCCTGGATGTGTAGCTCCCAAACTCCCACCCCTCCCCCCTTCATGTACATGCAATTCTGTTTCTTTTAGTGAATGAATGGTTACTGACTTATGTGTTTTCAGGTACCTGTCAATACAAAAGCTGAAGCTCCAAAACCTTCTCTTACCCCAGAAGAGCTGAAAGCCAAACAACAAGAGCTAAGGTAAAAGTATCTTATATTTCAGAATATCGTCTATCATTTTTCAGATTTTTCTTTTGATGAAGTCAACATTTTCCATAAATATGTTTTCATTTGTAAGCTATGATGCACATTGGAGAAACTTTAAAGGCCCACTGACTTTCTAATTTTCATTAATCAACAAATGCATGGTAATGTTTCAATAAATCTGAAGGGAGAAGGCTCGCAAGAAGAAAGAAGAGGAAGAGAGGAGAACGGAAAGAGAGAAGGAAAAGGTAGTTCTAACTATTCTCGACTAATTTGCTTTCATCTTATCTTTAGTTGCACGCCAAAAGTATCTGTATCGTGCTTGTCTATGTGTGTGTATGTACTATCACACTCATACATCTTTTTCTGGAATTTTCAATTGTCAGTAACCATAGTGTTTCTTAGCTGTGTGTGCATGTATGTATGTGTCTCCATACTGATATTGAGAGCATGAGATTGGAAGTGGATATTTTCAAAAAGACATAGGTTTCTGTCGTTTTTGGTGATATCTTTCTCCATCATGTGGACTTCCTTCTCAGGTGATTGCCTTTGTATCTGTGAACTTTTTGCTGATGGTTTGTGCACCGTTTCATTGAAACTTCATATTTTGTTTCCCCGATGAGATTTTTTTCTCTATTAGACTACACTTCAAGGAAAAGACTAACATCTAACAACATAGTCATCTGAATCATTATGTATTGCAACACTTTTGATGGGTCAATTTTCGCAGTCAGGATCTCGAAAAGCTTGCCTGTATATGATAATACTGCCTTGTAATCTTGAATTGTGACCTCTAGGATTCCATCTGCTATCAACAGTCTTTATCTTGCATACTATTTTTTCTTTTTCTTTTTTTCTTTTTTCAGGAGAGAATTCGAGTGGGCAAGGAACTCTTAGAAGCTAAGAGAATTGAAGAGGAAAATGAAAGAAAACGGTCTGTCTTCAGTGTTATCTTTCTATAATTTCCTGTATTTGTTCTCCAATCTACAAACATGTGCAGCGAATGCTCTCTTTCCTCATTTGATAAGTTTTCCGATTGAATGAAATATCTATTATGCTTCCAACAGGATATTGGCCTTGCGAAAAGCAGAGAAAGAGGAAGAGAAAAGAGCAAGGGAAAAAATTCGGCAAAAATTGGAAGAAGACAAAGTATATATATTTCCAGTCACTTTGTCTGGTCTATTAATCAACATCTTCATACTCGGGCTTCTAGCAATCATTCATTATATCGTACTTTTTCTCATGCACATGTCTAAATGCTCTTCCTTATATATGTTGAGGGAGATCCTATTTCAAGAAGTTAACATCTTGAATCCAGAAAGCACAATTACTTCTTCCCTTGACTAATTGTTGGAGTTTAGCCTTCTTGATTAGGTTTGTCTTTTGAGTCCTGATTTTTCAATCTGTGGATTATCACTATACTTATAGCCAAAAAATGGATGATGCCTCAAACTAGA
Source organism: Myrica gale (assembly GCA_963930655.1). Taxonomy (NCBI): domain Eukaryota; kingdom Viridiplantae; phylum Streptophyta; class Magnoliopsida; order Fagales; family Myricaceae; genus Myrica; species Myrica gale. The sequence continues at coordinate 8,567,536 of OZ005616.1, forward strand.
TTCAAATAGATTCGTCCCAAGTCCCCAAAGGCTAGCTCTTGGGTCAATTATAAAATAAATAGTTGTGTTTCCATCCCAATGTAATTATGCCCTAATGAAGTGCTTGCCACGTCTGCATTAACTCCAGAAGCAACCTTGAATGTTTCTCATAGTGCTAATTTCTCATTCCTCTCCCCTCTTCCATGTGGGATGCAAAGTATCACAATCTTACCTCCCTTAACGTCCACCGAGCCCACATTGGTTGATACTTGACTTGCTATAATACCATCTTTTTACACCCCATGGAAGTGTTAGCCACATCTGCACTTAACTTTGAAAGTACTAATTATGGTTGTTTTTGAAGCTCATTGAAGTTATCATAAGGCTCAATTCCGCATAATAAGGCCCTCATGTGAGACTTGACTCTTGTAGAGTTAATTTCTCATTCCTTCTCCTCTCCCAATCCATTTGAGATTCAGGGTATCACACCTCATGAATAAGATCAAGCATTTTTTCCATTGTGTTTACATTAGATATTTCTTTTTCTATGCTTATCCTCCAAGTATTTGCCCATTCAACCAAATCCCTCTAAAAGAATGTCATGTCACACTTAGAAGATTTTATATATTCTTTTGATAAGTAAGTATATATTCAAATATATATATATATATATATATATATATATATATATATATATATATATATTTATAATAGAAATAATTTCGATTTATTTAATTAATAATTAATATTATGTTTGATGCCTGCATCAGATTTCTAACAATACCTACTAGTATTTTAGAAGTGACATCATCCTAGGACAACCAAATCCCTCTAAAAGAATGTCATGTCACACTTAGAAGATTTTATATATTCTTTTGATAAGTAAGTATATATTCAAATATATATATATTTATAATAGAAATAATTTCGATTTATTTAATTAATAATTAATATTATGTTTGATGCCTGCATCAGATTTTTAACAATACCTACTAGTATTTTAGAAGTGACATCATCCTAGGAGAATTGATATCTAGATTAGTTAATTATGCCTGCGTGAGGGGATATCATTCGTTCGAGAGTTTCGTATTGAGTCTAAGGAGTTGCGAGTGTCAGTTAGTGTCAATGGTTCGATTACGTTGTCTAAGTGGAGTGCCAAGTTTTTCGATTCAATTCACATGGGTAAATTCGGTGCAGTTTGGATGGTCAACATGACAGATAGGTTGATGGAAACTGATTGTGCTACGGATTTCGCTTTGAAGTTCAACGAAGCCCGTAGGGAATTCTTGGCTCAACGTAGCTCCAATAGAGGTGGGAGATTTGTGACTGTAGTCGAATATGGTGGAGGCAAGAGGCAAGGGTCGGTGATGGTGCCGGAAGGGAAGAATGGTCATGGTTGGAAGATTTTAAATCGTCTCCTCATCGGTTGTTGATCGGTAGTTCTAAAGTCTGCCCGGAGGTCTCCTATGCTGCCGCCGTTCAGAAGCCTTCTGCGTTTGGTGTCGGCGTGGGTAGTGTAACGACCGTTATTGGTAAGGGCGTCTCCTGCGGTGCATTAAAGGAAAATGGGCGTACTAATTCGGCGCATGCAGATTTGGTGGCTACAGTTGCGGGTTCCAATAAAACTGATGCCATTTTGTCCTCTGGGAATGAAAAGAGTGGGGCGTCGACGACTGATTTGTCAGGACTTAGCATTGGGGACGTCTGGGCTGAATTACGTGAGTTGCATCTTCAAGTGGATAGGTTGGGTCGTTTATTGGACTGTAAGGCTGATGGGCTTCATTTGGTGTGTCGAGTGTGTGGGTATCAATTGAAGGCCCACCCACGTGTTTCAACAGTCCAGCCTTTGTCGTGTGGGCCTTCACCCACTTGTGGGCCTGGGGGGAAAACTTGCCTCTATCGGCAGGCTTGGGCCCGCCTTTTGCCGTTCTCGTTACTGATGCTAGACTGAGCAGTTCTGCCCCCGATGGGGGTGGGTTGTTGTCGGGTGGTGGTGGGACGCTCAATGGTGACGGATCGGCGCCAGTGGAGGTTACTGGTGGTGCGATTTCATCGGCGTCAATCCCGGTGCCTGCCGATACCATTCTTCCGGCTCTGGAGATGTCTACTCCTTGCCGACCTGGGCTATATGATGTCGCAGACATGTCGCCGACCCTCTCCGGGAAATGTGAGCTGTCGGGCGATTCTTCAAAGCTTCCACAATTGCCTGACGCCGAACCTGTTACAGAGATGTTGCCGGTAGTGTTAGGGATGCCTCCGAGTCGTGCGGTTCCCTCTGTGGTGCGGGATGTGCATATTCGCGGAGATGAGATGTTGCTGGTGGAGCCTGGGATGCTTCTGATTCCGGCGTCTCCTTCTGCTGGGTCGGGAGAGTCTGGGTTGTATTCCCGTAAGCTTGGGGGTTTGGAGTCGCATTTGGATTCTTTGGTCGCTGTTTTGCCACTTGAATCTTCATCGCTTCCCATTCATTGTAGTCAGGATTGTGATGCTATGGGGGGTCAGTCTCTTGATGGTGAGAAGGGCGGAGATATCTTGGGAGTTCCATTACCGGTGGTGCAGCTTCCTTCTAATTCATCTGGGCAGTCTATTATGAGTGGGAATAAATGTGAGAATGCCACTATGAAGCTGGGAAAATCTTTGTGTGAGGAGGCAGATGTTCGCATGGGGGCAATCGTTATCAGTGAGGGAGATTCTGTTGAAGGGGGTTTAGTTGATCTCGGGGAGAGCCCCATTGTTCCTCTCCAGGTTCGTTTACCTGTGTGTGAGGGGGGAGCATGCTCAAACCCTCTTGAGCATTCTCGGTGGGTTCTGAAAATGGTGTCTACTTTTCGTCATATGGTTGGGGTGTCGTGTGATGGGTATGAGACTGAATTGATGAATCTTTTTGAAGCTTTGGAGAGGGATAGGATGCAAGTGCGTAGCAAAACTCCGCATAGTTTGGGAGGACATATGCAGAGGGAACTGAAAGGGTTGGCATCCAGTGTTAATTACGATGGGGGTACATCATCCACTAATCAGGGTAGGAGAGGAGGGAGGGCTTCCAACAATTGTCAATGAAACCACGTATTTTGAGTTGGAATGTCAGAGGTTTAAACAATAGGGAGAAATGCCAGAGGATAGGCAATTTAATTAGAGTTTGGAGACCTGATTTAGTCTGCTTGCAGGAGACTAAGCTGGTTGAGCGCTTCAGAGAGCTGTGGTGAGATGTCTGTGGGGTGGTCCTCGTGTGAGGTGGTGTTCTTTATCGGCGGAGGGAGCTTCGGGAGGTATTCTTCTTTTATGGGATTCACGGGTGTTGGAGTTGGTGGAGTCTTGTGATGACATTTATTCTCTTTCGTTTATTTTTAAAAATGTTGATGATGGGATTCTGTGGGTGTTTTCGGGGGTATATGGGCCTAATGATGATAATTGTCGGCGCATTTTATGGGATGAGTTGACGGGAGTGTATTCTTGGTGGAATCTCCCGTGGTGTATTGGGGGGGATTTTAATGCTATTCGGTTCTCCGGGGAACGGTCTGGATCTGGTGGTAGTGTTCGTGCTATGAATGATTTCTCCGAGTTTATTTCAGAGTTGGGATTGGTGGACCTCCCGTTAGGTGGTGGGTGCTACACGTGGTCTGATAATAGGACCGTTCATTCGTGGTCGCGGATTGATCGTTTCCTTTTTTGTTCAGAGTGGGAGTCGTTGTTTCTTGACGTTATTCAGCGTAGGTTGCCTCGGTTATACTCTGATCATTTTCCTAAAGAGTGCTATGTGGGGGAATGGAAAGAAGCCTTTTCGTTTCGAGAATATGTGGTTGAAGGAGGATGGGTTCGTGGATATGGTTGGGGATAGATGGCGGAGTTATGTTTTTGTGGGTTCACCTAGTTTTGTACTTAGTCAGAAACTAAAGGCCCTTAAACAGGATCTGAAAGTGTGGAATAAGGATGTGTTTGGTGATCTTACTAATCGGAAGCTTTCTTTGCTGGGCGAACTTTCTTCTATTGAAGAGCAGGATGAGGGAGAAACTTTAGATGAGACCGGTTTGGAGAGGAAGGTGGGGTTGTCTAGGGAGTTAGATCACTTTATTGATTTGGAGGAAGTTAGTTGGCGTCAGAAGTCTAGGGCTATATAGCTTAAGGAGGGTGATAGATGTAAAAATTTTTTTCTTCGTGTGGCTAATTCAAATCGAAAATTCAATTCTATCCCGTTGACATTACTACTAATATTGTCTCCTTCTACAGCTCTTTGTATGAGGAACCTTACTCTTGGAGGTCGCTGTTGGAGGGTTTGGAGTTTGAGTCTATTTCTGGGGACAAAGCGGATTGGATGGAAAGGCACTTTGAGGAGGAGGAGGTCTCTGCAGTGGTGCGTAGTCTTAATGGCGACAAAGCGCCGGGTCCGGATGGCTTTTCCTTGGCATTTTATCAGTCATTTTGGGAAGTGATTAAGAGGGATGTGCTTTTGGTGTTTAATGAGTTTGCGAGGCATGGCAGGTTTGCGCGTAGTCTTAATGCTACTTTCCTTGTGCTTATCCCTAAGAAGCCAGGGGCGGTGGATTTGAAAGATTTTCGTCCTATTAGCCTTGTGGGGGGTGTTTATAAGATTTTTGCAAAGGTGTTGGCTAATAGATTAAAATCTTCTCTGGCCAAGATTATTTCTTCATCTCAGAACGCTTTTGTGCAGGGAAGGCAAATATTGGATTCGGTGTTGATTGCAAATGAATGTATTGAGTCTCGGCTGCGTCAGGATAAGCCGGGTATGCTTTGTAAGTTAGACATTCAAAAAGCTTATGATCATGTCAATTAGGATTTCTTGCTTTATTTGTTGCGGAGATGTGGGTTTGGGGAAAGATGGTGCAAGTGGATTGAATTTTGCATTTCTTCCGTTAAGTTTTCGGTTCTTGTGAATGGATCCTCAGAAGGGTTCTTCGGCAGCTCTAGAGGTCTGAGGGTGCGTTTGTGTACCAAAATTTTACCCCCTCTAAAATTTTAACACAATTAAATATTACAATATAATCTCTCTCTCCCCATCAAATCATTACTATTTACTACAAAAAATATAAAAAATTACCTCTCTCTTCACTTTTTCACTAAACCCAATACCTAAAATTTTAACAACACTAAAATTTTACAACACAAACACAACCTGAGGCAAGGTGACCCTCTCTCTCCCTTATTATTTGTCATTGTTATGGAAGCCTTTTCTCGGATGATGGCTAGATTATCCGCGAATGGCATCATTGAAGGTTTTCAAGTTGGAGGTCGTGAGGGTGCTGCGATTAGTGTATCTCATTTGTTATTTGCTGATGATACTCTTCTCATGTCTGGTTCGGAGCTTGATCAGTTTCGGAGTTTACGTTGCATGCTTCTGTGTTTTGAGGCAGTTTCGGGGTTAAAGGTGAATCTTTCAAAATCTGAGGTCATCCCTATTGGTAGGGTTGATAATGTCAATGAGTTGGCGAGTATTTTGGGTTGTCAAGTTTCTTCTCTGCTTATGACGTATTTGAGACTTCCTTTGGGTGCTAGCTATAAAAGTCTTCATGTTTGGGATGGTATTTTGGAGAGGATGGCTCGAAGGTTGGCGGGGTGGAAGAGAATGTATTTATCCAAGGGTGGTAGGATCACTTTGATTAAATCTACTCTTTCTTGCCTCCCGACGTATTTTCTTTCTCTTTTTCCTCTTCCAGTTGTAGTTGCTAAACGTTTGGAGAAATTGCAACGTGATTTCTTGTGGGGCAGTGATGAGAATGTTCACAAGTTTCATCTTCTCAAGTGGGACACGGTGTGTTCTCCAATTGAACATGGGGGTTTGGGTTTGAGGAGGTTATTGCTTTTTAATCAAGCATTGCTGGGCAAATGGTTATGGCGGTTTGCTAATGAGAGGGATAGTTTTTGGAGGAGGATTATTGTGGCTAAGTATGGTGTTCAGGATGGTGTTTGGTGTACGAGGTACGTGCGTGGTTCTTATGGTGTCAGCTTGTGGAAACATATTTCTAAGGGGTGGGATGCTTTCTCTGAGCATATTTGTTATGTGGTGGGTTCCGGGCATAATATTAGTTTTTGGAATGATCGTTGGTGTGGGGATACACCTCTTTCTATTTCTTTCCCCACTCTTTTTTCTTTATCTCAGTACCTTCTTGCTCGGGTGGTTGATTGCATGGAAGTTGGATCTAACAGTTTGGAGTGGAATGTTCAGTTTACAAGATGTGCTAATGATTGGGAGTTGGAGGAGTTCAGGTCTTTTTTCAACACTCTTTATGCAAATGTGGTTAGGAGAGGGGGTTCTGATAAGATGGTTTGGTTAGGATCTAAAGAGGGTGGTTTCACTGTTAAATCTTTTTATGTTTTTCTTCGTGGTGTTATCTCGGTTTTATTCCCTTGGCGTGTGGTGTGGAGGTCCAAAGTCCCCACAAAGGTTGCGTTTTTTGTGTGGGAAGCGGTGCATGGCAGAATTCTGACAATTGATAATTTACGTCGAAGGGGTCGTTGTATGATTGATTGGTGCTATTTATGCAGAGGAGCTGCAGAATCTGTTGAACATTTGTTTCTTCATTGCTCGGTTGCGAAAGGATTGTGGGATTTTGTTCTCTGTATCTTTCAGCTCTCGTGGGTTATGCCTCGCAGGGTGGGGGATGTTTTGCTATGTTGGAGTCGGAATTTTGAGGATCCATTGGCTAAAGTGATTTGGAAGATGATTTCTTTCTGTATTTGGTAGTGCTTGTGGCGAGTGCGCAATCGATGTTGTTTTGAGGATTCTGCTACTTCTTTGAATCAGTTGAAGGACATGTTTCTACTTTCCCTTTACTTTTGGGCTTATGTTGTCACGGGGGGGCCTTTTTTAGATTTTGTCGATTTTGTTAGCTACTTTATTTGTATGATTTGAGTGAGTTACGTACAACCTTTGTACTGTTCTCACTCTCTTTCTTCTCCTCTTCTTTTTCTCTAATAAAATTGAAGTTATTCATAAAAAAAAGATTAGTTAATTATGCCAAGCATTTTTCGTGGAATCTTCTTTTTCTTTTCATCTGCTAAAGTTCAGTTCTTGGCAATCATTATACACCTCTGGTCAAGATTCTGACGTATAATTAAACTTTATGTTATTTCTGGAAGGTTGACCATACCAATGGCCAGACTTACCTAAGATGGGACAAGGGCTACATAGTGTGTTTCTAGGTAATGTTCATAACACTCGGGAGCTTGCTGGTATCTTGGGATGTAGTGTGTCCTCGTTGCCTATGAAATATCTCGGTCTTCCTTTGGGCGCTAGTTTCAAATTTGTTCATATTTGGGATGAGATTCTTGAACTGATGGAGAGGAGATTGGCGGATTAGAAGCGCTTGTATTTGTCTAAGGTTGTGTTTGATAAACACAATTTTAGGGTTGTTAAAATTTTAGGTATTGAAGCTGATGAAAAAGTGAAGAGAGTGAAAAAAGTTAGTGAAAAGTGAAAAAATTTATGGGAGGTGGTGAAAAAGTGAAAAAATATATGAAAATTGATGAAAAAGTGAGGAGAGAGTGTTTTATAATTATGATAAAATTTTAGGTGGCCAAAATTTTAGTACGCAAACATAGCCTAAAGGGGGTAGACTTACTTTCATCAAATCTACTCTATCTTGCCTACACATTTCCTTTCATTGTTTCCTATTCCGATTGCGGTGACAACTAGGTTGGAGAAGATTTAGAGGGACTTCCTCTGGGGTTGTGATGGTAATGTGCATAAGTTTCATCTTGTGAATTGAGAATTGGTGTGTTCTTCTTTTCATAATGGGGGGTTGGGGCTCCGTAGTATTGTTATTTTTAATAAGGCTCTTTTGTCTAAGTGGTTGTGGCGTTTTGCTCAAGAGAGGGATAGGCTTTGGAGGGTGGTTATTGTTGCTAAATATGAGTGTTCGATGGGTGGTTGGAGGACTCCCCCTTGCCGGGGGCCCTATTGTGTAGTTTGTGGAGATTCATTAGCAAAGGTTGGGATGTCATTAGTAACCATATCAGATTTTTGGTGGGTAATGGAGATAGGGTCAGATTTTGGCATGATGTGTGATGTGGCGATAGACCGTTGTCTTGTGTGTTTCCGGTTGTTTTCTCATTGGCCTGCCACAAGGAGGCTTCGGTGGAGGAGTGTTTGGTGGAGAGCAATGAGTTTGTGGCATGGAGTGTTGCTTTCATTAGATCAGCGAACGAGTGAGAGTTGGAGGATTTTATGCTTTTTTTTTCCCTTTTGTATGGGATGGGGTTTAGGAGAGGAGAGGAAGACAAGTTGTGTTGGAAGGATTCTAAGGATGCGGTTTTTTCAGTGAGATCTATGTATTCTATTCTTGCAGGTAGGACTAGTTTGTCCTTTCCTTGGAAAGGAGTGTGGATGTCGAAATGTCCATTGAGGGCCTCATTCTTTGTTTGGGAGGCTTCGCATGGGAAGATCCTTACTACTGATAATCTCCGAAGAAGGGTAGTGTATATTGTTGATTGGTGTTATCTTTGTCGGTTTGATGGAGAATCGGTTGACCATTTGCTTCTTCATTGCTCTATGGCGCTTGGGCTTTGGAACCATATTCTTAGTATTGTTAACTATTATTGGGTGATGCCTGAGAAAGTGGTGAATGTGATGTGGAGTTGGGAGATGAAGTTCATTAACCCCTTCGCTAAGTCTATTTGGAGATTGATACCCGCTTGTATTTGGTGGAGCCTTTGGAGGGAGCGGAACAATAGATGTTTTGATTGTTGTTCTTCGTCCTTGGCCAAGTTGCAGGGTTTTATGTTACTTTCTCTTTTTTGTTGGGCTGATGTGTTGTTAGATGACCCTTTTGCTGATTTTCTTAGTTTTCTTTCTTGTTTGAACTAGTGATTTCGGTATAGTTCCTTGTACTATCTTCACTTTTTCTAATAAGATTGACTTGCTTATAAAAAAAAATCGATACACTTTGTTGATGCGTTGAGGTGTTGAAAGAGGAAGTTTGATGACCCGATAACTTTGGGAGTTTGGAAGATGATTCTTTCTTCTATTTGGTGTAGTTTGTGGAGGGAGAGGAATAATAGATGCTTTGAAGATACGACGTTGTCATTGGAGTGTTCAAGGGGCAACTTGCTGCAGTCTCTCTTTTTATGGGCAAATGCGGTGTTGGATTTTCCTTTTTCAGGCTATCCGGATTTTCTTAGCTTTTTAGCTTGTATGGTTTAGGTGTTTTTAGTATAGTCTCTTGTACTGTTAACACATCTTTTTTTAATAAAATTTAACTTATCAAAAAAAAATATTCGATGCACTTTGTTGGCACTCTTAAGAAGGGGCAATGGATTCACTGCAATGAACTGATGTGGTTAGAGTTGGTCAAAGATAGCAAGATTCTTGTAGTGTTTCAAGAGAGGGCAAAGATATTTACTGAGTCACTTCGTTTTCCCTTTCCTGATCAATCTTACGTTTTAGGGTGCTTGAAAGTCTATAAGGGCTTGGTTCCTCACTTGTGCCTTTGTGCACATTGGTGGAAGTTGATTTATAGATCTTGGACACCTAAAGGACTATTTTTTTTTCTGTAGAAAAGACATTATTGCAACAAATTGACCTTTTGAGCGAAAACAGTATTTCAGGATCTAAATGAAGTATAAAGTCCCATTGGTTAATACTGTCAGGATTCATATTGTGCCACCAGTTAGTGACTTTGTGGTCTGTGAATGGAAAACCTAAAATGGGTGTCCACTAAGTGAATTCCCATTGTGTTTGAAAGTGGGTATTCATCAAAATGTATTTGTCTTTCAAATGGCAGAAAGGTAATGAAATTTCATTTCCCAAAAGACCTCTCAGAACAACGCATTGTCCTCGTTAAATTGCTTTTCTTTGGTTGTTAGCTGATTCCTTTTGTGTATGTCTTCCCAGGCAGAAAGAAGGCGGAAGCTTGGGTTGCCACCAGAAGATCCTTCAGTTGTGAAACCTTCTTCACCTGTTGTGGAGGAGAGAAAGGTATCGGCTTCTGCTAGAAGTGGTCTTTTGCATGGTGTTCAAATTAAGTGGTGTTTGCATCCCAAACTTTTGGTCTGATAAAATAACTATAAAATAATCTCTCTCCCCATCAAATCATCTCTTTCCATTACATAACATAAAAAATTCATTCAAATCATTTATCTCCACTTTTTCACAACTCTCGTGAACCAAATTTTTGGCTATTGTTTGCAAACACCTCCTAACATGCATATCTTTTTATATTCAACTTGCAGACCTCATTGCCTATTAGGCCTGCTACAAAAGCAGAGCAAATGAGAGAGTGCTTGCGATCACTTAAGCAAAATCACAAGGTAAATAATACATATATCTTTTCGTGACACTAACATTATCTGGTCTATTTTAGGAATCATGTATAGGTCTTCAACTGGACCACAAGCAAGATAATTCTTTCGTAACCGGCGAAGTTTGTCATTTTAATTGCATAATGGCATTCAATGTTTGCTCAAGTACTCATTCAGGAATTTTTGGTATTACTTGGACTCTCGGTTCTGAGCTTCATAGTCCTTGGCAATGGTCCCGGTAGAATTTTGTCTGAATGCTTCCTTTTCTAGGTTTGTAATTTATGTGTTCTATGTAATGTTGAAAATGAATTTGATGTTTGCATCTCCTGAGAGATGTTATGATAATGCAGAAAGTTGTGCTTAGATGGGATAAACAATGGAGTATTCTGCATTTTTCATTCACCGAAGGAATCAATTGTTTTCATTTTTCTGTGAACTTATTCTGCTATTGAAGTAATTTTTTTTACAGGTGTACCTTATAGGTAGATTTCATTTTATAGAGGTCTAACTTCTGTTTGCTTTCTGTGTGAGTAGGATGATGATGCCAAAGTGAAGAAAGCGTTCCAGACTCTACTAACTTTTGTAGGTAATGTTGCCAGAAGTCCCGATGAGGAAAAATTCAGAAAAATCCGACTTAGTAATCCATCTTTTCAGGTAAGTACTACTTTGTAGAACATATCAGGCTAAAGCCTCTTATTTTAGGATACCAAGAGTTTAATCTAAGACAATTCTACTCAAACTTATGATTGGTTTGCACATTTCAGGTTGCTAGTAGGCAACTTTCCTCCTAAAAACAAGTTTACCTATTTTGACCTTCTAGGTGCAAAAGTACCCCCCACCCCCACAAAAAAAAAAAAAAAAACACAAAAGCAGAAGAATGATGATCAAGTCGCTTTGAAGCCTTGAAATAAATTGCACGACCTCAATGGTCTGGTCACACAGCATTCTTCTGTTTGACCAGCCAACTCTATAAACATATTCTTTGATATGCAACATTGGTTACATGCCATACCTGAAAAATGGAAACCACTCTCTTTTGGCTTTTTTTATTTGTTTTCCCTCTCCCTGTGATTGTCTTATCATACATCATTGTATCTGACAGGAGAGAGTTGGTGCAATGAAAGGGAGCATTGAGTTTCTTGAGCTGTGTGGGTTTGAGAAAATTGAAGGTGGCGAGTTCTTATTTCTAGCCAGGGACAAGGTCGAAATGGTCGTGCTAAATTCAGCCGGGGCCGAGCTGGACTCCGCAATAAAAAATCCATTTTTTGGAGTTCTTTGAGTAATTATATATTAATCTACTGTAAAATGGTTGTAATGGATTAAAAAACAAAAATTCCTTTTTCATTGTGCTATTTCTGCGTTTAGTGCATGATTTCATTGATTACATGATGTGATGCGGAAACTACTGGAAGGATTACCCTTTGGCGGATGGGTACTGTTGCTTGTATTCGTGTAATCGGTTTAATACACGTCTTTCCTGTCGGGTTTATATTAATGGATGGGTTCATCTTTACTGACTATTTATGGAAGCTGGAAAATGTCACACCCCTCCCCCTCTCTCTCTCTCTCTCATAAATACAAAGAGATAAATGCAAAATCAGTCTTTGCAAAAATTTAATTAGTCCTCTGGATAATAAAAATATAAAATTAATTTATATGGTCTCACTTTTATTTGCCGTTAGTCCTTCCATTGGGGATTGATTTTATATTTTTGCGACATCAGGGGATTAATTTTATACTTTTATTATTACGAGAGGTAATTCAATTTTCGCAAATACCTCAGAGACTGAATTTGTATTTATCTCAAATAGAAAAATAAGTTTTGTTTAAAACTAAAAAATTGAATTAATTTTATACAAGTACTGATTTTGTATTAATCTTAAATATCACGATAACAAATTACTATTTTTCAGATATTTTGTACCCTCTTCATTTTTGTTGACTGAAATTAATTTTTTTTATCTTTGGAATCTCTCATAAAAATGCCATTGTTTAAAAATTATATCTAAATATCATTTTTTTACCTTGGAAATTCTATAGCTGGTGGGTGCAATGTGATAAAATTAATAGTAATTTAAAGTGCAAACTGTCAATATTCTTATAATTGAAGAGGGTCAAGTGTATGGATCCAAAAAAATATAATCACATACTAAATTTAATAAGCAATTTATATTCCTTCCCTATATATTTCTCAGTTGAAATTTTGCTCATGCTTTAACGCCCCTGGAAATTTTACTAATGAGTTTACATTCCTGCCTCTCAAAAGTGAAAAGTTTGCTAAGCAATTTACATTCCTGCCCCTAGAATTTCTTAATTGAAATTCGGTCCATGCTAAAAATTAATATGTATATATATATTTTGTCTCAACTTAGTCGTATTTTTTTTTTAAATCTTAATTCACAGGTTGATGGACAAAGGTTGTGTTGATTGAAGTTACCATTGGAGTGAGAAATTGGATAGGAAGAGGGGTTTGAGACTTTTTTTTTTTAACCGGCTATCCCCAGAAATTATCATTAAGGTAATATATGTCCAAAAGCTATACAACAAACCACGCCACTCAAGGCCGCTTAAGGAGGGTCACTCCCCTCAAAAACCTAAGGCAGCCTATCATGACATCCACAAAGTTCGGGAAAGCATCTCTCTCATTGAGAGGAAGCAGCCTATTGACAAAATGAGTGTGCAACAACATTCACACTCCTAGGGACGAACATACACAAGAACTCAGGATACGCATCTAAATGACTTAATATAAGAGACCGCATATTCAATCTTCCAAGGGCAGCTCTAAAGGTCACGATTGACAGCATCAATTACAATGAGGGAATGACTTTCCAAAATGGTTGTTGACCATGCACGTTGAGCAGCCACCTACACTCCCAACCAAACAGTCTCTGCCTCCCCGATAGTGGGATCCACCACATGAAGCCTCTTGGCTTCTGCATGTAGAATGAAACCATTATGATCCCTACAAATACAAGCTGCCATTGAGAAGGAATCACATACTGCTATATCGACATTAAGTTTGATAACACCTGCAGGTGGAGTTGCCATGATAAAGAATGTATCATTGAGTGTAAGGCCCAAGCATCCAAATGTTGCAAACATAAATGTCTAAGGTGTTGTGACAATCGCCAAGGATCCAAGCAAACAGCTCCGTGAACCACTTTATTGTGCTCAAACCAAAGCATATCCATGGGCAACACAGCATAGAGTTGAAAATGGTGCTGCACAGCTCGCAGGATGCCCAGAAGCTGAGGTTTCAAGATAACAAAAATCCATTTAGATATAGGAAAGCCAACAAATCGTTGGAAATCAATGCGCCAAGGAGCATAACGTCTTCTATACACGAGTTAGCATCCTATTTCAAAACGGAAGTAAACAAGAGAGAGGTCAGCAGGAGGTGGGCCGCTCCCCTTGTTTATATTTTAGGTTAATTACATTTGCACCTATGTAGTTTGAGGTTCATTCTATTTGTACTTTGCCGTTTATTATCAATTATTTTGAAAGGAAAAGTTAGTCACGTGCTATGCACCAAAAAAGTAAGTCACATGTTATGCACATAGTTGATTTTTTTCGTTCGAAATTGCTAAAATTTTATAGTGTTAGAGTCCGTAAAAAAGTGAAGAGATGTATGATTTAAATGAATTTTTTATATTTATTTAGATTAAAAAATGATGATCTGATGGATAAAGAGAATTTTAGAGAGTTATTTTATTGAGATCAAAATTTTGGAGCCTAAAATTTTGACTCCCAAATATCATGTTAAATAACTCATAAATTAGCATAAGTGCAAAATGTCAATAACGCTGAACTACGCCAGTGAAATCTATTAAAATTAAATTATTATAGGACGTAAAATGTCAAAATTTCGAAACGGAGTTGCAAAGTGTAATTAACATTTTTTACTAACAAATATAGTTTAATAATCAAGCTTAACGGGGATTTCCTCTGGATAATGATGAATGTTTCCACTTTGCGGTGTAACGGAACACACAGCTCTTGTTCCCACGCAAACAAACATCCGGCCGTTCCTTTCTTCATACAGATGCCGCTTTATTCACTTCCAGCCACGACAACTGCGGCTCTCTCTCCGGCGACAACCACGACGTGAGAGTCACAACAGACTCGCATTTGGTGCAACAAAAGGAAGGATCCTGTTCTTCAGTTTACAGAACAGAATTTATTCTTGCAGGTATTATATAAAGCGAGAGAAATGGTGGGTTTAATGGCTTTGTTTTTTATTGTTTTATAGAGTTTCAGAAATGGTGTTTAATTTAAACGGATTCCAAATTAAGAGAACAAAACATGCTCGAAACTACTGCTCTGATACCAAATGATAGGACCGGAGGGTTCTGGCGATGGAAAATCAGAAGAAAGTAAAGATAAAACAGGAGAAAGGGAGAGAAAGGTGATCTCTTGGGGATAAGGACTCCAAATGCCGTAGGCAGAGTGTGTTTGTTTTTTCTCTTTACAAAAGTAACGGGGAAAGGAAATTCTAAATTATAGGGGTTTCTTACATAATGCTTTTTGGCAGCAAAGCAAATTGCAGACATTTGCAGCTGAGAGCGCTGTAGTATAGAGGATGTCGGTGCTGATTGTGACGAGCTTAGGGGACATAGTGGTGGATTTGCACACGGACAAGTGCCCCCTGACCTCCAAGAACTTCTTAAAGCTTTGCAAGTGAGTTACTAACTATCCTTTGACATCCTTTTTGGTTTCCGAGGAAAGAAAAGTCTGGTTCCTTGGATTTTGTAAACTATCTCTGTAAACCAACAGTTATTTTGGCTGAACTACGACTGTCCTTGCTGGAGTCCATTTGCGCTGGGGCATTGAATGATGGATTTTGAGGGTGACGCTATCGTTATGTTGAATCGATGATTTTATCCAAATCCTAATATCAAATTTTTGTGGGTTTTATGTTGAAGGATCCAATTCTATTAGTGCTATTGCTTTAGGGTTAATGGGGCTACACATTATATGTATTTATCACAATTCTATATCTGAATTGTTCTCCCATTTTGTTGTTGTTGCTGTGAACTGTGTTTCTTTGAATCATTATCTCTCCCCAAGTGTTATTAGCATTTTTCAAACTTCTGTGAACTTGCTCTTTGTCAATGTTGCCAACTGGTTGGGTTGTTGTCAGATTCCCATAAATAATTCGGTCTCCATGGATTACTTATTTTGTTTCCTTTGTTCATTTTGATGAGTATTTTAGCTTTTATTAGTAAATAGTGTTTCTGTATGTGGAATTATTTTGGTGATAGTTTCTGAGTGTGATAACCGATATGCATATGCTTCAGTAGTGTTTAGCCGATATCGGAATTGTGATTGTGTCATATTCATTCCCCTTGTTGTTTCAGGATCAAATACTATAATGGGTGCCTATTTCACACAGTTCAGAAGGATTTTACTGCACAGACCGGTGACCCGACTGGAACAAGGTCCGGTGGTGATTCAATCTACAAGTAAGATCATCTGTATAAGCTTATATATGGTAATCGTGCTGGAAATTTACTATACTGATAACTGTGTAACAGGCCATTAATCCGTTTCCTACGTGCCATAACTCAACATACTTATACCACGCTGATGTCCTCCTTTCAGATTTCTCTATGGTGATCAAGCTCGCTTTTTCGGTGATGAGATTCATCTTGATTTGAAGCATTCTAAGACAGGCACTGTTGCTATGGCCAGTGCTGGAGAGAATCTTAATGCTTCTCAGGTATAGGATGTCTTACTTGTTTAATGGTATTGAAAATTCTTGTGCTATCTATCTTCTTATGATGAAAAAGCGTTCAAATTTTCTTCAGCATCTGACCTTCTATTACTAGTACTCATTTTGGCATTCACAACTAACTGGACCCTGGTGAGATAGCTTAATTAAGGATTAAGGATTGCCTGTTATACTTACCATGCTTTCCATGCCATGTGAATCATCCAATATGAAACAAAATATTTTAAACTCTATTTTATTTTAAGAATCAGAGGTAATGGAGTTAGCCTATTCTTGTGATGCTCATGAAATTGCTTTTGTTTTCAGTTCTATATCACACTGCGTGATGATCTGGACTATCTAGATGAGAAGCACACTGTGAGTCTTCTTGATTCCGTTGATTTGTTGGTTTCTAATTCTCTGTGTAATAATTGTTGCTTTCTGGAAGGGTAGAGGAATATTTACTTGTATGATTTTCTTTTGTATAGGCATCTATGTTTATTTATGTTGCGCGTTTTCAATTCTCCTATTTCATTACAATTGCTTGTATTGGCAGATAAATAGGAAAACCCTTTGGCTTAATTCAAGATGTGGACTCACTTTATTGTGCTAAGAAAGCTTTGCCAAACTCTTTGCTTCTCTTAGTAAAATTTGTGATATTAAGAGGCCTTTTGTTTCCCCACATAGAGGAAAAGAGAAGAAAGGGGTTAGTAGGAGGTGTTTCAGCCTTTTCTTTGGTTCTCTTTGACTAATCTATGTGATCTGCGGTCTTCAGGAAGCTTGTGGTTGTGCTTTATTTTCCTTTTGAATGTCATGTAGTAATTCATGCACTTTCCGTTCCTCTGGAGCACTGTAATGAAGGACAACATAAAAACTTAGAAAAGAAAACGGTGATGGAAGTTGATGGTCCCTAAGATTTTTGCTTAAGGAATTACAGTTTGAAAGTTATAATTGGGGTTAGCTGGAGAAGTTATTGTATTCTACGTGTTGCATCTTAGAAAGTCTTCATTTCTGAGTGAGGTAGCTAGAAGGCTAGCGGCATTACTACTATATAGAACATTCTTAGCCTAATATTCTTGAAAAAAATAACTTTTTAATTAAACAACTAGATTAGCTTCAAATGCCAATGCAAAGCTACGTTCAAGCTATTTAAGATGGATACTAAAATCTTGAACATCAATGATTGCAAAATACAAAGAAACATAACTGTTCTAGGCAAAATATTAAGTTCTGAATAAACTAGCCATTAGTGTGTTTTGTTTGTGGTTTAGCTCATCCTTATAAGATTCGAAGGATTCTTCCAATTTAGCTAAGAGATTATTTACTCAAAACAGTTGTCGCATATCCTTGCCAGATTAGTGGAGTGTGATAGACATGATAATTTATCATTTGGAGGGCCTATAAATGTCAATACGGATATGTAATATCGTCTTTTAACCTTATGTTGCAAACTCTTTTTTGTGGGGAGGGGCACATGACTATGTCCTTCTGTACCAATTTTTGGAAACACAATCTTTCTACGTATCTGGCCTTTCCCGCTGTAAAGTCCTTGTAGCCTGGATGTGTATAATTAAGTGGAGCTCGAGTGCTTTTTGTAGTCATAAGTTGCAGTATGAAATGAGTGATAATGATCAATTTAGGCTAGGAGTTTCTTGTAGGTATTATGCAGTTGCACATGTGACATACCGATTGATGAGCGGACAAGTTTGACTTCTCATTTTCTTTAGTCAATTTGAAGATGACCACTTTGCAGAACAAAGAATTGGCTACTTGGGAGTTGGAACCATAATTCTTTCTACGGAATGCTCTGGAGGCGAGTGTGAGGGTGCTGAGAGTGCACTTTCCTTTTAGATAAAGAATTTTCTATTTTTGTTAAGCTGAGGAGAGTTTATGATGACAGTCTCTACCTGAATAGTGTTGTTTGAGCAAAATACAGTCGGACTCAAAATAGTCTGTCATTGCAGGTTTTTGGGGTGGTTGCAGAGGGGCTTGATACATTGACTAGGATAAATGAAGCTTATCTGGATGAAAAAGGCAGACCATATAAAAATATCCGGTTGGTTCTTCTTCCACCTTCTATATATTATCTTCTTCAGGGGTGTCAATGCAATTATGATTCTTAAGTTAAATTTTCTTCTCTGTCCTGATACCATAATTTATTGCGCTTTTATTCATTGAACAGAATCAAGCACACTTATATACTTGATGATCCTTTTGATGATCCTCCTCAGTTAGCTGAGTTAATTCCTGATGCTTCCCCTGAAGGAAAACCAAATGATGAGGTAATGGGTAGCTGCAGATATTAGTTTCAATAGTTTAGGAGGTATGGGTTCCCAGGACAGATGATAATTTTATCATAAATAAATACGGTATAAGATGTGAGGAATATCCCATAATTTCAATTTTATGGTGTGTTCCTTACCTAGGGATTCAAAATTGCATATATGTGGTTGTTGGTTAATATCCAACAGGATGCCTTATAAATATATGGAACTTTTTGGGGTGCATTAAATAAATTGAATTGAAGAGAAAACCAGGCCAACCTGGTTCATCCATTTGGTTGTTCAGACTTTTAGCATTTAGTTGTTATGTGGGAAGGATCTTTTCATCAAAGTCATAACTATGTCTCTGTTGTAAGCAGGTAGATAGCGATGTGCGGCTTGAAGATGACTGGGTGCCTATGGATGAGCAATTAGGTCCCGGAGAGCTTGAGGAGGTTCTCCGCTCGAAGGGCGCGCATTCGAGTGCAGTTGTGCTTGAGAGTGTAAGCATTACATTCACGTATATCCCACTGTGAGATTTTCAAATTTGATGAAAAAGGCATTTTTGAATTTTATTTCTCATGTGATTTTTTGTTTTTGTTTTTTTAATTTGCGTACATGCATACAGATTGGAGATATTCCTGATGCTGATATAAAGCCTCCTGATAACGTGTTATTTGTTTGTAAACTGAATCCAGTTACTGAAGTAAGTTCTTCTTTACTAACTGCTAGGGGATGTATCTGTCCTATTTATTAGGAAGTTACCACTCTAGAATCAAAGAAACAAATGATGCCGTGATTGAGCTCTTTGCTAATGGATTTTTCATCTTGAGGCCATATTAGTAGTAGTTATATTTTTTTTTTGCTGCAGGATGAGGACTTGCATACCATCTTTTCACGTTTTGGAACAATATTATCGTAAGCGATGATAGAACTTGCTTTTGGTATTAAAATTGGTAATTTTGAGGTGGTGGGTTTAGGTTGCATGATGCATTTCTCATCGTAACCAAATGTTGTTGACAGGGCTGAAGTAATTCGTGACTTCAAGACTGGAGACAGTTTATGCTATTCATTCATAGGTTTGGATTTTTTTTCTTTCCCTGGTCATTTTCAGCACCTTATAGATTTATTTATTTATTTGTCCTTTTGGTTTGTCTTCTTGTTGTTCCCTTATTTTGTTCCCTTGTACATTCTTTGAATACCGTACACAAGTTGCACAGACTACCATATCACTAGTAGGGTTTGATATGTATTTCCTTTTATTCTGTAACCGCAATGACGATGACCACAACAATAGTAATCAAAAAGCATATATGTATTTCCTTTTATTGTCATTGTTGTACTCCTTGTTCGTTGCTGTCACCCTCGTCATCATCAACATCAAATAAATTTATGATTGTACCGTGGTTATCAAGATGCTTTGTTGTCTTTCAAGTATTCATTTTGTGGTTCTTGCTTCCCCAGTCTACCTGTGCTAGTTGATTCGCATACCTTCATTACTTAATTAATGGTTTGGACCTACCTTCTATTGTAGAAACAAGTTTCTGATTATCTTGTTATCAATTTTCTAATCTATGCCAGAGTTTGAGACAAAAGAGGCTTGTGAACAAGCATATTTCAAGGTATGTTGGAGGACTGAAAATTTTGACTTTTTCTCAGATTGCTTCTCTTTATGTGCCTACATATCCAATGATCCTGACCTAATAGCTGCATGCATTCGGTTATTATGATGGCTTGGTTCTGTTCCTTGTATGGTTCTACTTCGATCAAACACATTGTGACCACTTCTCTGGAGAATGCTATTGCGTCATAAAGAGTCTTAAGTTTTTCAACAGTAAATTTCTATTATTTTATTTTTACTACTTGCATGTGCAATATTGTGTGCTTTTCTGCCATTCCATGAAATAAAGGACTACTTCCTTCTTTTTTTCCCGTTGTTCTCATGTAGAGGGTATTGATATAGATGATAACTGACTGCAAATAGTTTTTCTTTTCCTTTGTCGCGCTCGCACACACGTACACACACACATTCAAACGGCATATTTATCACTTCAGCTATTGGCTCGTAAAAATATTCGAGGGGAGAAGAATATATAAATTGATAACTGGTTAAGCTAACAGTTGCAGTATTTCAGTGGTTATCATCATATTAGCTGAATGTCTGGTGAGAAGTGTACTTTAACTTTCCTTTAGATTCTCTGAGAAATGGTAGGTATGGTTAACATTAACCCTGGAAACAGAATAGCATTTCATTATTTTAAGTTGGCTTCTTTTTTCGCTTTCTTTCTCCCTTTCTAAAGGGAAAGTAGAGGGGATTCTGGATTTCCCAATACATAGTAGTATGTAGAATCAAGTACCTGCTATTTAGAAATAAAAATGGGGTGGAGTGGGGTTGGGGGAGAATTGACTTACTAGTGACTCAATGAACCTTACAGTAGGATAGTAATCCAGGTCCTAATATATGTAGTTGAGTCTCCTATCTTATAGAAACCAGATGCTTTTTCTATCAGAGGAATCCTCATTAGGGGAGGAGGCGTGGCCTTCTCAATTTCTTGTCTAATTGCATTCTTAATTTTGTAAGGGTTGTTTTGAGTGAACTAAGGGTGTTGAAGTTTGAGCAAAGCTTCTAGAAGAAGTAAAATTGATCTTTGGAAATAAGAAACAAAATGGTTAGCCTATCCATTCACTGCATCATTGTCTTCTGAAAATCTTGGACCTACTACTTTCCTGTCCGTATTTCCTTATAGGAGGATGTCGTTGGAGCTAAAGGTCATTGGCGCACTGTTAGAACTATGTGCTTCAGCCTTAGGAGAGGTCTCCTAGCCCTCTGAAAAACAATTCGTTGCACCCTCATGATTGTGATGAACAAGGACAAGGGAAGGAAGTTGATACGGGCATCCAACTTGGTGGAGGGTTTGATGGGGAAAAAGCGAAAATTATTTGCATAATCAGGCGACAAATAGATGGTGATGTGACGTCACTTGATTTGTTCGCCAAATATATCAATTTAATCTAAATGATAGGTGTTAATGTAATTCTATGTTAGTCGTTTGTCAGGGGAGGCACATTAGAATCCACCCTAAACAAACAAATAAAAATAGAAAATTTAGAAGATTATAAATTACCTGCTTTGTTTTGCAGTAAAACTCCATTAAATTTAGTTATCTGGAAATCAGCTTGCTTTTATCTAATGATTTTTATTGGCAGATGGATAATGCCTTGATTGATGATCGAAGGATACATGTGGATTTTAGTCAAAGTGTTTCAAAACTGTGGTCCCAATACAGACGCAAAGATCACCAAATGGGTAAGGGTAAAAGTGGCGATGTTATCAGGATTCTTGTTTCATCTTTTATCTTGTTCTTATGCCCATTTCCATGCTTACATGATGTGGCTGCTATAGTATTGGACATATCTTATTCCTAGTTTTGCTGATGGAGATGTACATTTTTCAAGTACAATTCTCTTTTTCTTGGTTTTGTTTTCTTTAATCGTAAGTTTTGCTCTCCAAGCTGTGGAGACAAATGTCAAAGATGTATTATCATATGTGTCTGTCCTTCCATTTGAATTGCAATTCCCGTTCTAAAATTGATTCATATACTTTGGAGGGTTTTGTGGGGTCCCTATGGGAGGAAAAATTGATGGTTTTTTGATCTTTTTGATTATTGCATGACATCAAGCTCTGGTTATCTGGTGACAGAAAGCTTAAAAGTACAAAGACTGTGAGCTACTCCCTGCATGTCTTTATTCCTGGAACAGAAGGCCTTAGAGGGCCACCAATGATTGGGAAAAAATGGTTCAGAACCAATAGATATCGCAGCAGGGTGTTTGATGATACCTGCTCAAATTAGATGGAAAATCCTATTTCGTACCTGCTTGAGTTGCAGTCAATGTTTCAGTTTTGTATCAAAGCAGGCATGCATTCTATATTGTCTCCTTAAAGATCAGTATTGTGCTACAAGCAAGAGACTGGTCTTGGTGTTATCCATACTCATCTGGACTTGAGTGGCAATATGATTACTCAACACATACCTGGATATTAGTTTCTCTAAAACGCAATTATTACATTGTCATTACGGTGGTAGTAATTGGAGGGCAACATAGAGCCGAGTTAATATCTTTATCATCCTTTCTCATGTGTAATTTAATTCCAATTCGGGCCATCCCTGTAATGTTTTGGAATGTGATAATTATTCAACATCTCAGGAAGTTTCTAAAATCCTCTCAAACTAATTCTGTCCATATTTCAACCTGATTCTAGGAAGAGGTTGCTTCAAATGTGGTGCTCTTGATCATATCGCCAAGGATTGCACTGGGGACCCAGCCGTTGGACAGCAAGCTCAAAAGTATGTCTTCAAGGAAGATAACAGACAGCGAGGAGACAACAATTCTAGGTTTGTAATCTTGCGTGTGACTCTGACTCTCTCTCTCTCTCTCTAATGATGTTAACTGTTACAGTTATGAAATGGTATTTGATGGAGAGGCTCTTGAAAGTCCAACACAAGAAAAGAGATATCAAGGCCATAATCCAGATGACCAGGGTGAGAAACAAAAGATGAACGTGCAAAGTTCGAAAGACCCAAGGCATGGGGATCAAGAAAATAAAGACCAGAGTGATAGGCACATGCAGGGTGACAGGAGGAGAGCATACAGAGAGGATCAGATGACTCACGATAGTAAAGCAAGTCGAACAGGTGGAAGCAGAAGAGATCGGGATCATGTTGAGGAGAGACGGGATAGAGAGAAGCATAAAGAAAGAGACTTATATGATAACAGAAGGGATGAGCGGGTCTATAGAAGGAGAACTCCGGACAATGATAGCCATGCAGAAAGGAGGGATGATGGAGAATATAGGAAGAGGACTAAAGATAGTTCTAGTCTCGTGGAGAGGAGGGATGATGGGGGGTACAGGAAGGGAGAGGCAGATAATGGTAGCCATGTGGAAAGGAGCAGTGGTGGAGATTATAGAAAGAGAAGTGCAGAAGATGATAGCAAGGGGGAAAGGAGAGATGACAAAGATTATAGGAAGAGAAATGCGGACAGTGACAGACGAGAGACGAGGGAGGAGCCAATTCAGAGGAAAAGAAGTGTGGACAAGGATACCAAGGGGGAAAGGAGAGATGACAAAGACTATAGGAAGAGAAATGTGGACAGTGACAGTCGAGAGACAAGGGAGGAGCCAAGTCAAAGGAAAAGAAGTGTAGATGAGAACACCAAGGGGGAAAGGAGAGATGACAAAGACTATAGGAAGAGAAATGCGGACAGTGACAGACGAGAGACGAGGGAGGAGCCAAGTCAGAAGAAAAGAAGTGTAGATGAGGATAGCAAGTGGGAAAGGAGAGATGACAGAGACTATAGGAAGAGAAATGTGGACAATGACAGACGAGAGACTACGAGAGAGGAGCCAAGCCAGAGGAAAAGAAGTGCAGACAGTGAGAGCTATAGAGGCAGGAGGGAAGAGCGAGAACATGGAAGGCGAAGCTCAGTCGACGATGATTATGATAGAAGGCACAGAGATAGCAAGAGGAGGTGAAGTTTTGCATGGTGCATGCTTTTATCAGGACGATTGGACCTTAAGAGTTCTGTTTATGCATTGTTAGTTATGTTTTTTGAACCGTCTGTGTGGGGAACCTGCTGGACTTGGCTTGGGTGGGTAACCCACCCATAGTACCAGACCCATTAGATACATCCGGGCTTTGAGGAGTTCTTTTGTTAATCTTAACTTTAAGATCAAATTAGTGTCGAAAGATGCCGGATTTTGCCTCTTCCTCTACGTTTCCGACCATGTGGGATATGAGTGAGAAAGACTCGATTTCAATTTTTAACAAATGCACAAATATTTTAAAATAACTCTTGACCTACACTCAATTTTATTTTATTTTATTTATTTTATTTTTTACGTTATGAGTTTTCATTGGCTTAATTTATATTGAACTTATATTTTAAAAAGCAAAAAAAAAAAAAGAATAAATTTAATATGCAAGGCTTAAGGGTGGTGTTTCACGCCAAAAAGAAAAAGATAAGATAATTACTGATAAATGTTTTTTCTTTTAAATTTTGTTAATCTGCTAATATACATGTTAGGTTATATACCACTCACAAAATCGAAAATACGCAGAGGTCTAAAGGCGTTAGGGGTCGTCCTAATTATTTCATTCTAATTATGATATACCAGGAAATAACATTTTAAATGTTTTAATAATAAGTAAAATTAAAAAAAAAAATGGGGATGAAATTAAAAAAAAAAATCTAAAATAGCTTTTTTCCGATTTCTCTCCACCTAGTCCTAATCGGTCCCCGAGTGGTCACGTGGCTCTCTCTGTCCGTCTCTCTCTCTCTTCCACGAAGACTCTGGGCCCTGGCTGAGGAAAGGAGGAAGAGAAAAGTCCAACGGTTCGGACAGCCCTATAATCTGCGGGCGAGTTTCTCTTTCTCTGAGATTCCGATTTTCTATAGATTATAGCAGTGGAGCTGAAAATGGTGAAGAAGCGCGTGCCGGAGTGGCTCAACAGCTCGCTCTGGTCCTCCACTCCCTCTCACGATGACGAGGATCGGGGGTCCCGCTACTCCACCACACCCATCACCAACACCAACACAATTTCCTCTTTGTGCACCGTGGAGCCTACTGTTGTCCCCCCTGTCACCATACACCCACCCGCAGCCACCCGAGTGGAGCCTTCAAAGCCACCGGAAACCAAAGACTCACCATCCAGCAAGACCAATATCAGTGATCTCAGTCACAATGGAATCTCCGAAGAAGCCGGCCCCTCCGTGGTGGACATCTCTCGTCAGGCCCAGCTCCTCGCGGAGGTTAGCCCTATCCCTGTGTGTGTGTGTAAAATGTGTGATAACTATGTGTTCGTAGAGATGCATGTGTGTATATATGTGAATGTTTGTCATACGTATGGAAATGTAGTTATCGAAGAAGGTGATAAGCATGAGGGATTTGCGGAGAATTGCGTCGCAGGGCATACCGGATGGTTCCGGAATTCGTTCCACTGTATGGAAGGTATGCATTCTATGTTTGATCTTTAGTTCTTTTGTTTGGTTTCTGAGAAAGAGGGAGAAAAAAAAAATTACCTCGTGAAGTGAGCTTAATTACTGGAATTGCCCTGCTCAGTTCAGTGGAGTTGCAGATCTTACTTATTTCGAGTTACAAAGGAATGGAGCTTTAGGATACAGAGTTTGCCCTTAACATTTTAGCAAACATTTCGAACGTGTATCATGTAGTTGTTTGATATTATTTTGTTTATTTGTAGTGTTACTGCTTTACAGGGTTTGGTTTAGTATATTGAAAATGGTGAAAAGTAAATAAAATAAGTGCCTTCTTGTAATGTTGGCTTTGTTGCGGACCTTGCGGTGAAGAGAATTGAAGTTTTGACTTGTTGTTTGTCGCAGCTCTTATTGGGCTATCTGCCACCAGATCGTGGGCTTTGGTCATCCGAATTGGCAAAGAAGAGGTCGCAGTACAAGCAATTTAAAGAGGAGCTTTTGATGAATCCTGTAAGTTGGCTTGCAGATTTTGAATGTTGATGCATCCATTTCTGGTTTCTGTAGTATGGATCATTTGAGGTGACGCGCAATAGCCAAACAGCAGGAGATGATTTATGAAATTGCAGTTGGCCCTCTTTTTTATACCAAAGATGGGCCTTATTTTCTTTGATATAGTTCACCTTTCCTGTCTTTTGCCCCAACTCCAGTTCTTTCTCTATATAAGGCTTCAGCTTGGGTTCTAACATGTCCCAAGTTCGAGCCCCAACACCCCCATTATTGCCTTTGACTTACCCGCTCCCTGGGTTGTAGGGTCGGTCCAGGGGGCCGGGGTTTGTACTTCAGGGTTGGGTCAAAAGGGTCCGGTTTTGGGGGATTTCCTCGTCATAAAAAAAAACACATAATATCTATTTTTCTTTTTATTACTGCTAACTTCTTGAAGCAATCTTTTTTCTTTTGAACTCTTCCCCAAATTTAGCTGAATTGCCAGTCAAATCCATCACGAATCAAAGAATAGAAGCAGTTGTTATATGGACTGGGTGGTGGCCAGAGGGCCAAGCATGGTTACCGGTCACTTTTAGGTCCTGTTGGGTAGATCTTTTAATTAGCACGGTGGTACAATTACTCACACACCTTCAATTTTATGCTTTTCTTAGTTGACGGAGAGATCTGGGTGTCTTTTATCTCTTATCTTTGTTGAACCTTTTTCCATGTACTATTTCTCAAAAGATTCTTTTCTTTTCCTTGTGGTAGTAGGGGCCTGTTTTCATGTGCATTTTTGCTAACCACCGGCAAACCATAAATGGATTCAGTATGCTTCTTCTTGCTTATAAAAAAAGCTGATAGAATACGAAATTAAGAATATCCTTATTCCTCCTCTTGATTATGGTAGCATGAACTAGAAGTTTAAAAAGAATGGCCTCATCTTTGGTTTTAGATCATGTGATTGGTTCTTAGAATGAGCAGTGTAATGGAAATAATTGCTTTAAATGAACTTCATTCCTTGTGCATCTTGACAATTGTCCTCTCTTTGCCCCATTTTGCTAAAACCTAAACGTCAAGTGAGCCCATTAATTCTTACTGCAGTTCTCTGTTCTTCATGAGTTCTGATTTAGCATCTCATGGTCAATAGGTGTCTCCGCTTGATCTATGTTTTAAGAAGTTGTTTGTTGATAAAAAGTAATGAAATATTAAACTCTTGATCGGGTATGGTATTCTGTTTCGTACATTTTTTTCTTTTTCTTTTCCTTTTTTCTCTAAAAGTGTGGGTTTTCTAAGTCTTTCTGTGGCTAGTCAGTCAGAAATCACATGGAGATTGGATAAATCCAGAGGTTGTGACAAAGATGAACCAAAAGATGAAAGCAGGGGCTTGCTCTCAAGATCAGAAATAACCCATGGGGAACATCCTTTAAGTCTTGGGACGACAAGCATTTGGAATCAATTCTTCCAGGTATCATATTACCGCACTCAAAATGGGTCTAACATCCATAATTGAAACCACAGTATTTTTTATACAACCTAGAATAAGTTATGCAATTTGTCTGCAAAATTCTTGTTGTACGAATCTGTGTGCAATTAACGGTTTTCATCCCTTGAGGATTTACTTTGTGGTTGCTCTTAAGGTATGCGAGTCTGCTGGTGGTGGTTGTCGTCACTAGATGAGCCAATTTCCAAATTTTGGCCACCACCATCGATAATAGCAAAAACCGGCCACGTGCGGTGCCGCTTTTAGTAGTAGCGGTTGCCAGGTACCAACTTCCTTGCTAGGCCATTTCTTGGGCCTTCTACACGTTTGGCCCAATTTTTTCCCCATTTTTTTTGGTACAACAAGCCCATACTGGGATCCATTTTTGGTTAAGTTGGTGTGAACTTGGTTGTAATGTCATTTTTTAAGCCATTAAATCCATATCGAAATGATATTTCCTTGGAAAATTTAGTTAAAGTTGTTTTAGTGTTTTTTGTTTTGGGCTTCTTTATTAACAAACTAATAAGTTTTTTGAGCTTAATAAAATCTAATAAACTACAAAATAAAAAATGGAGAATATCTTAAAAAAATATTATGATAAATCTAAACCAATAAATTTTTTTGAAAAACAAATGTTTTTCCCCAGTTTTAGCGGTACCCGCCAGAGCAGTGTGGTACCCCTGAAAACCGGGAAAATCCCCGCCACACAGCATTTTAGGGCACGGCCCCTTAACCGCCATGGGGCGGGTACTGCAGAACTGGTACCGGTGACGGTACTGGTGGCTGGGGAACCGGAAAATTCTGGTTCCCTTGCACAGCCCTAGTTGCTCTCTCTCTCTCTGCACTCATTCTTTGATCGAGGAAAAGCTTAAAAGAGTTGTGTAGATTTCAGTTCTGCTTGATAATGTTTCTCATGAGATCCACGGCACCATCCTTGTTTGATGTGACCAGCTATTTAAACTATTCTACTCATCAGACCCACATTGATGAACTTGAAAATATGAATATGATCTTATGACTATATTTCTGGTCATTGTGGTTTTCTTCCAGGTAGAATCTTTGCTATTTTGATCTTTCCTTGGCTGCATTGTACAGTATATGTTCACAATGCTTCTCTTACATGTCTCTCTCAAACTTTCTTTTCTTGCTTTTATTTCTTAATCTGGATTTCAACATAACATTAAATAATCGACCTAAGTTCAAAGTCTTATTCAACCCTATACCTTCCGTTTCATTTAAATAGTCCATATGTTGGATGCCATTTCTGTGGATGAGGATGACACCAGCTATGATGGTAAGTGTTAAGTAGTGGTTAAATGATGAGAGTCATTCTTCTGTCAAATTTAGCATTTGGAACAGTTGATCCTTTAACATTCCATAATGGCTAGTGAACTCAATTGGCATCTTATCACCCCATAGTTATAATGAGGTCGAAGACCTACCAAACCATGCATGGGTTGCAGTTCAAACTCTTCGATTCTGAATCTCGGGTTTCAAAATTGTGGTTGCAACACTGTTCTTCTAGTTCACGACACCTATTCCTCTGTTTTGCTATTTTGTTTGATGTTTGCCTGCTTTTTTGTATTTAGTTTAATATGTAAACTAGTTGGTATCTAGCAAGATGACTATCTGCTAATTCAGTGCAAATCTCAGTGCCTTGTGCTATAGAAGCTTTGTAATATGGTAGGTAGGTGCTTTTGCAGCATTCTTGTAAAATATATAATTCTTAATAGGGTTTGTGTAGGATACGGAGATCATAGAACAGATTGACCGAGATGTGAAGCGCACCCATCCAGACCTGCACTTTTTCTCAGGGGACTCACCATTTGCAAAATCCAATCAGGTGCTCCCTTTGTTTTCATTCTGAAATTTCATGCACACTGAAGCACTTTGATGTTGTCTAATATAAGCTGCTTTGCTGACTCATATATACCACATATTTTCAGGAGTCTTTAAGGAACATATTAATTGTATTTGCAAAGCTAAATCCGGGTATAAGATATGTTCAGGGGATGAATGAAATTTTGGCTCCTCTATTCTATGTATTCAGAAATGACCCCGACGATGAATATGCGGTAAGTACATGCCAATTTATTGGACATATTTTGACAGTTTCCATTAAGCTCATGTGCTGCTCTGAACACTTGCGAACTTGCTGAAATTTTTTCACAATGTTCTGATAATTATGAATAGCATGTATGTGGTGAAAAATTTTGTCCTACCCCTTGTAGTGTGCTGCTTCAATCTAGATAACCTTGGAATAGAGATTCCAATGCTTTCTGATCAACATTTTAAAGCTAACATAGGATTCGATACACTCTCTGGCTCAATGACCAGAGACTTTACCCTGAATGTTTGCACCTTAGAACTAGGAATCGAATTTGATTGTGTTTGTATATTGGTATGGAATGTTTGTTGCTTGTGGGATACAACTGATAAAGAATTGCATGACAGTGATGGCAATGATAAAGAATTGATAAAGAATTGCATGACAGTGATGGCAATGTTGCAACTATTTTTTTTGTCATCTAGAGTTAACATGTATTTGCCCTTTGGTTTCATCTGGCTCATCATTTCCTAATTTATAAGTTATGCAGGTCTCAGACATAAGGCCACCAACGAGTCCAACCTAGCAACAGACCAAGCCAACCATCACATACTCTTATGCCCACTATCCTTTCAACATGACCCATACTTTCAGCCAGCCATCTCTCGATACATAGATTTTGACCTATTATGCCACCTATATCTTCAACATAACCCGTCACCATCACTTCATTGCATAGAAAGTGCTCCAATGTTAGATGACCAAGTTTTTTCTTCTTTTGGAAACTATGAGATTTGAATTTACTGGAGAATTTTTTTTCCCTCCTCTCTCTCTCTCTCTCTCACACACACACACACACGCTCGCACACACAGACATTGAATGCAGATAGTTTTTGAAGATGTCTCGTTGTCCCTAGTGTATTTGCAAGGGTTTATGTTGTTTACCCTGTTTTGTTGGGCTAATGCGGTGTTAGGGGGCTTTTTTGTTGACTTTGAGGATTTCCTCAG
Source organism: Myrica gale (assembly GCA_963930655.1). Taxonomy (NCBI): domain Eukaryota; kingdom Viridiplantae; phylum Streptophyta; class Magnoliopsida; order Fagales; family Myricaceae; genus Myrica; species Myrica gale. The sequence continues at coordinate 8,597,751 of OZ005616.1, forward strand.
TTTTGTCGCTTGTTTGTCTTAAGCGCTTTCGGTGTAGTCCCTTGTACTGTTCCCGCTTGCATTAATAAAATTTTCTTACTTATCAAAAAAAATAATAATTGAAGCTTGTGAAGTTGTTGTTTCTTTCTAAGCAGTGTATTCCTTTTGATTGTTGCATAGAAGATTCAAAGAACATCTTTGGCACTACCCTTTTTTATGATATCTATTTACTACAAGATAATTACGGTGGGTACGAGAAAGAGAGAAAATCGAGGAGATTTTGGCCAAGCTAGGAGGAAAGAAAAGTTGGTTTTGGAGGGTTAGAGAATCAGCCAACTTAGAAGCTTCAAGATGTAGGGAGTTTCAAAGATGAGTTTCTCCAGGAGTTTTAGAGTAGAAGCTCAGGAGTTTCACGCATCTGTTAGTGTTGGAGGTGTTGTCAAGCTTACGGAATGGAGTCGGAATTCTGTTAGTGCGATTTACTTCGGGAGATTTGGAGCTGTATGGGTTATCAATATGGGCGAAAAGCTTTTGGCAGCAGATGGAGACCGTTCTTTTGTTTCTAAGGCCAACGATTTCTCCCGAGCGTTTCTGGCTCAACGTTGTGTTAACAAGGCTAGGAGGTATGTAGCCATTATAGAGTATAGCGAAGGTCGTCGCAGGGGAGTGGTCATGGTCCCTGAAGGGAAGGGAGGAGAAGGATGGAGGCTCCTGACTGGAGTGTTCCAAGAGGTGGTCGACCACCTTAGAAGTGGTAGTGGTTGGAAGGTTGGTCAGCCTGTCTCTGGTGTTTTTGGATCACAAGGGCTGAGGGGAGGGATGTCCTTTGCCGGAGCTGTCAAGTTGAAGCAGCCGTTGGTGGACGTTGGCATGCAGGCTTCGTTTGTGGAGAGTTATGGAGAAAACGGCAAAAAAGGAGAGCCGACACACTATTCGCAGGGAAAGCATGCAGATCAGGACCCTGTTGCTTCCCCCAAGATTCCCTCGCTTATTGACGGGTCGTCATTAGCTTTAGAGGGGGACAGATGTTGTATGTCTGTTTTAAGGAAAAAATTGCTCGATCTTAGGACGGAACTCGACCAAATCTTGTGGGCCTTGGGTTTGGAGAGTGCTGAAGGAAAAAGTGACGGGTGGGCTGCCATGGAAGGGGGATCGCATGGGCCAGTGAAGGCTGTGCCTTTGTTGGCGGGTGGGCCTGGACTTCTCCCGGTCCAATTGAGGAAGATGTGCAAGTGCAGGATTACGTCTTGCGACGTGGGTGCTGCCACTGAGGTCGCACAAGCCGGCGAGCTGGCGGGAGACACCCAACTCCAGTCGTCGGTGGCAGGGGGCCCGCCGGTGTCTTCTGTGGCTGCCGGAGTCTCCTTCGGCAGATCTCCAGGTGTTCAGAGTTGATGGGCTGGAGCTGTCGCTTGGTGAGCTTGGGGGCCTTCATCGAGTGGGCCTACAGTTGGGCTTGTTAAAGACCCTGCCCAGAGGGAATCTTTTGTTGTAGAAGGCCCGGGCACACTGGAGGTACCGACATACCCGAAGCCTTCACTTGGCGGTAGGCTCGATGGCACGGTGGGAGTCACCCACACCCAGTTGTCGGCGGCAGGTGTCTCGTCGGCGTTGTCTGAGGCTGGAGGTGAGGGCCTCGTTGTCTTGCCGGCGTCGGTCTCCTCTCCGGCAGCCATGCTCTTGGGCCCGAATGGGTCTGTTCAGCTCCCGGAGTCGCTGGAGCCGCCGGGTTTGGTCCAGTTGGCAACAGAACTTGCCGACTATGTGGAAGGGTTGTGGAACCCTCTTTTGTTCCTGGTGGGCACCCGACAGTGGTTTCTCTCTCGGGGGAGGGTCGGGCTTTGCTGGATGGAAGTCGTGGGTGTCACAAGGCAAATTTTGAAAGTGAAGAGGGTCTGCCGAGTGTCAATAGGGCAGAAGGGGGGGGGGGCGTTGGTTTTAGTGGTAGATGCTGCACTAGAGAGGGCTCGGGCAGGGGTGGACCTCTCTCCCGGGGCTTGTTTGGGTGGTCTGGAGGTGGGGGAGTGTTCGCGGTTGGTTTGTGTTGAGAGCTCAATTGGACCAGATTTGGTGTCAAATTCTCAAGAATTGAAGAATGGTGAGTTTTTGGGCAATGATGAGAGGGAGTTGGCGTATGGTTTTGTGGATGAACCTTCGACTGAACCCTTGGCGGTTAGTTTCCCTCATAAAGCTTTGGGGGGAGAATCTTCGGCGTGGGTCTTGGACAGATTGTTGGGGTGTCGTGTGGTGGTCAAGAGGAAAAGCTGAGGGATCTCTTTGCAGCGTTGGAACGCGATCGGGTGCAGCCTCGTTCGAAAACGTCTAGAAAATCAGGGGGGAGGATGCTCAGGGAGTTGAAGGGCTTGAAGTCTTCGGTTAACTAGAAGGGTCTTCTTCGATCGCTAGGAAGACTGTGAGCTTTGGGCTGGACTGCTAGGGGTGGCTATAGGTTTGCGGGTGGGTGAGAGTTCTTCGGAGAGTCTTGTTGGCTAGTGGGTTGAGGGTGGGTGGGAGTTCTTGGCGTTCTTTGGGCCTTTGTGTTCCTTTTTCTGGTTTCCCCTTTTTATTAGTTTTCTAATTTTTTTGTGTTAGGATTCTTCAGTATTTTCTCTTGGTACTGTTGACTTCGTTGTTGTGTGTTTTGTGTTTTTCTTCTTCTTAATAATATTGGCTTACTTACAAAAAAAAAAAGTTATGCAGGTCTCTGCTGAAGCAGACACATTCTTTTGTTTTGTGGAGGTATTGAGTGGATTCCGTGATCACTTCTGTCAGCAACTCGATAATAGCGTGGTGGGAATCCGTTCCACAATTACAAGGTTATCACAGCTTCTGAAGGAACATGATGAGGAGTTGTGGCGTCATCTTGAGGTCACAACCAAGGTAAGACAGGGTTCTAAGTTTTGTTGCCTTTCAAATGCTCTTATCTAGAAATTTTTCGTTCATCTCTTAAAGGATTAGATGGATCTTGAATTGGGGGCATCAGAAAACACCGGGATTATCTCTTGATCAGATGAGAGGACCATTCTGACTTCAATGCTATAGTCAATACCCAACTGAAGTAAAAACTAGAAAATAATTCAAATACTAATATAGTTTATATTTTGCTTTTTTTTTTGTTTATTTGTATTCTGTGGGAATGGTATGATATCTGCACTTAATGCATAGTTGTAAAAGGCTTTTCCCAGGCTGTTCATGAAAAATGAAGGGTTGTAAAATGGAGTTTAGTGAGCCATTAGCCCATGAGTCAAAAACATTGTTAAAACTGCACCTTTATGTCTCACCTGAGTAGGCATGAACCTTTCACCATTTTGCATGTGTGTTTTGTAATTCTTCAAGTTTTGTATTTAATGACATCAGGTAAATTGTTAGGTTGCTTCCACCCACTCCCTTCTTCCAAAACAAAAAGGAAAAAAGGAAAAAAATACAATGATGTCAAAGTTCTAAAATAAAAAGGCGGGGAAATTCTCTTAAAATACAGGCTTTTCCTTCTATATTCCTATGTGTATTTCGTTAAATGTGGCTTTCATATATTCCTTGCCCACCTCTTAGTTTCCATTTATAGGTTTTGAGCCAATTGGCAACGGAAAATAGTGGCTGTTGTTGTCAGAATAACAGCTGTTAATTTTGATTTACAATGTCAAGTCACCAGTAAAAAGTGGGTTTATATCTTGGTTGGTAACCGCTTTTCTAAACTGAAGAAGAGTTGAGGAATTGGTCCAAGAATGGGTTAGTGAAGTTTTGAGGGAAAAAGCAGACTATCTCTCCTAGTTGTAATTAGGGGAATATGGTTTGTACTCTTGCGAGTTGGGTTCAATTCTTCTGATGTGGGCTTTTCTTTTCTTCTAGCTATCAACCAATCTCAATTTTTTTTACCTGTTTTTACATGTCTATCTTATTTTTAATGACAAGGAGTTGCCTGAAAATGCTATTGTTGTCATGCATGGTTTTCTGTGTCTGATTGACAGAATTTGTGGAAGGTTTATGCGATAATTGTTTCCTTTAGATTATTTGACAATTTCGAATGCCTTGCTGCTTTGTGATCAAATGTCAGGTCAACCCCCAATTTTATGCATTTAGGTGGATTACTCTCCTCTTGACTCAGGAATTCAATTTTGCCGACAGCCTTCACATTTGGGATACACTCCTAAGTGACCCTGAAGGTCCTCAGGTTGGATTCTTTTTCTCTGACATTATTCTACTTTAGCAGTAATTTCCTTTGACATTCTTTCATTGTCGTTTGTGAAAGGCTTTCCTAGCCCAAAAGAAGATACAGAGACAGATGATTTTGATTTGCTCTAACTCTTGACATGCACAAGAGTAAAAGTGGGTGTCAATCCAAATATGATTTATCCATGCAAAAGAAAATGTTGGACACTATATCCAGCAGAATATTTCTTATGCTTGTCACATACAATTTCACAATCAATCTTTGTAAGGTAATTAGTGTTCATATCTTGTGATTCACACAAGAAAAGTCAGTTTAGCTTTTGGTCCCATTTAAGCGCTATTAGATGATAGATGCCTTTAACCAAAAAGAAAAGTGCTCAAAGTATCAATGAGGCGCTAATTATGTGGATGGCCATTAATGCCGAGGGCAGCAATATGAAAAGAGAAATGATTGGTGTCCTTCCTGAGTTCTTCTTAGGTTCTTCTAGAAAGAATCCAATGGCTCAAGATCTCTAGGTGTGTAGGGTCCACTTTTAAAATTAATCCTGAGCCGTTGCATTCTTTTCAGAAGTATCTGGGAAGAACCCAAGAAGAACACCAAGCATTCCTCATATGAAAAATATGTCAATTAGAGATGATTACGTAGGCAACAGATTCTCTCTTTCTCTCGCTCTCTCTCTGACCCCACCCTCCCTATTCTTTCCCCTGAAAATGCTTTACAATTGAGGGTAGTAGTGTTTTTGAGTACCTGATCATTGTAGTCTCAACGGAGATGCTACTTATTTTTTCCCTTGAGAGAAGCAATCCAGAAGCTACTTTTAAAGATCTCAAAATTTAGGTAAAAAGAGATTCAGAAATGTTGACAATCACTTGTGTTTGCAGGAAACCCTACTTCGAATATGCTGTGCTATGCTGATCCTCGTTCGGCGCCGTCTTCTAGCAGGTGATTTCACTTCTAATCTCAAACTACTCCAGAAATATCCTCCAACAAACATCAGTCATTTGCTCTACGTTGCCAACAAGTTGCGTGTACAAGCCTTAGGCTAATTTTTATAATCCATTTTTTTTTCAGTTTTTTGTTTGTGGTGTCTGTAAATTATTGGATGTAAATGTTGTTCAAAAGGAACAAATGACAGGTAGGGCTGGTTATTTCCCAGAAAATTCATTGTTACTCTGATGTAACATTTCCTTTTTCGGTTTTCCGACCCCTCCCTCCCTCCAAAAAGAAAAAAGAAGAGAAAACACAACCCCCCTCAATCCCCAATTCTGCATAAATGAGATGGTTGACTAAGAGCAAGTGTTAATGAAATAATTACTTGTCTACTTTTTTGCTTGGTTTCTTCAGTTGCCTTAATGCTATGGCAGTTGATTTTCCAGTTTGCTTTTTTCAGTATACCTACCAGAAAGTTGTACTGATATCTTTAAGGGGGTGTAACATTGATATTGTCTTCTAGGCATCTATCTAATTAAGCCCTATAAGTGCATGTTGTCACCATAGCTCATCCTTTTATAAATTGGAGCATAGCAGAAAGTGCTGTAACACCTATGTGAATGTCAATGAGGATAAATCAAATGGTATGAGATTCGACGCACCCTGATTTGATTAAGTAAATGGCTTCACATGGAGCACCACTTTGGAAAGTATGAGCTACCTGGCCCCAAAACAACGACATGGCTCATGTCATTGGTTTAGTCGATTGTAAAAAGTCAAGTCACCACTAAATGCTGAAGTTCTCGCAACTTAAAGAACCCTTGTACAAAAAATAAATATATTATAAAAGAACCCTTGTACGAAATGTTATCGTTTTCTATATATTCAATCTTGCTATTTGAGATTAAGAACAAGTTAAGTCCTTTTTTTATTCTAAGAAGAACAAGTGAGTCCACGTGGGTGGAGATAATACATCTTTGAGGCTCAAGAGGAAGAATTTTTTTTATTGTTGGGCAAGATAATATTTCGCAAATTAAACTGATGTGAATGGTGGAGCTTGGGATACAACTAACTAAACAAAGCACATTTAGAGGCAATCAACTTTTTTCTCCCGATTCTAGAGAGAGGCTCTCCCCTCCATTGAACCCAACCCCCACCACCCCTGCCCTCCAGGGGAGGAGGCCCCTGCCTCTCTTCTTTCCCAGCCACACTTCTGGTGGCCAGAATCTACTCAGTTTGTTTTTTTCCAACCTTCTCTTGGGCCTTTTTTCTCAAAATCAAAGGAGGCTAGATCTATGAGTCTCCACTCTCCGGTGGTCTTGAGCGACGATCTAACCTGACCCTTGTGGTCTTTTTTGTTTGTGTTGTCCTGAACCTTGTGGTCCTTTTCTGTTTGTGTTGCATTTTGACCCTTGAGGTCGGTTTGTATCCTGGCCCTCTTGGCCTTTTTGATTTTGCCTTACAGTCAACCCTTATGGCTGTTTATGATCTCAACAATTGTGGCCGGATTGGGTACTATATTTTTGAATTCGGCTCATTGTAAGGCCTTTAGTCCGTTTAGGTTTTTTCGCTGGCTCTCTGGAGGTGATTCTATTTGTATTGGCTGCACTTTTCTCGGATATTAATATATGAAGTACATTTGCTTAGAAAAACATGCATACAATGCGACGGAAAATACTGGATATGAACTACTGTTGGTTCGATCAAATAGCTTCTTGGTCAGGCCAAAAAGAGGAGAGGCAGAAAGATGGTTTCTTCAGAAGTCTCAAAGTTACGATACTCCCATAAACACCTGGACAGCAACCTACTGTATGGAGGCTATTGGTAAGGAACTTCATTTCAATGTTTAGTAAGGCTGGTGCCTACCAAGTACATGTAGGATATCGGATCTAGCCTTCACCATAGGCAAGAAAGTCGGATCCACCTATAGAGAGGCAAATGAGAGTGGAATGATGGGATGTATGGTGTCTTAAAAGAGTAATAAATTTTATTGGCTTAGAGAGAGGTAGTGCGTAGAATTCTTGTTCTCTACAACTCTTCGTTTCTTTTGTAGGTTCAGGACTTAATGTGATGGGCTTGGTGACTTGGATTCCAAAGTTAGTTTTGTCATTTAGTTTTAAGATTAGTTTTGTCATTTAGTTTTAAGATACAAAGTGGTGTTTCCTCAACGAAAAAAGAGGAGAGAGTTGGAAGGGGAAGAAGACAATAGCGGCAGGGTGGGGAGGAAGCAGAGCTCTTCCTTTTCCATCACACACTTTGGTGTGGAGGGTTTTACTCATTAGAGAATCGGAGCTCTGTCCAAGATAAACTATTCAGCATTGAACCTAGAAATTAAAATACATATATATTGGGCTAAGCACTACTACAATAGTTAGAAGTGCAGTATTTGTCGCACTGTGTAGCGGCATGTGAGAGATGCGAGTGCCAGCGATCAGTGGCGGAACCAGGACTAAAGTTCAGGGGGTCGAATTCTAAAGACGAAATGACAAAATTTTTTTCTTTATAATGCTAAAAATTGTCTTACAATTACAATATCAAAAATTAAAGACTAAAAACATTAAAAATATTATAATACATGTACCATGCTATGTACTGCGACTGAGAGGTGATAATTGCATCCTACGATTTTGCATCTTTTGAAAATGTTGCAAAACGACTTCGTTCTCAATATCCATAAAAACATCATGCTCGATGTACACTACACATGTGGAGATGCAAAGTGAAGTCTCCTGTTCACAATCTCCTCTTAGCCTCTCCGTAAAAGTTATAATGATTTTTGTTTTGACTCTTGAAATATAAACCCTTAAATCATAGAAAGATCTATAAGAAATTCTCTTTAGCTCTTTAGAAAAATATTTTTCCCTTAAATCATAGATGACAACCAATTCCACAAAAGCAAAACAGTACAACATATCCCAGCACTTCCAACAGGCAACAACCCACAAAATTCAACAATATATCCCAGCACTTCCAACAACCCACAACTTAACAACCCACAAAATTCACACATTTCTAATTTCACAAAATTCATAAGATCCCTAATTCACATATTTATAAAAACCCAATACGAGAACTGGTGGAGGAATTCAACTATGTTGAACAACAGTAGAAGGAAAAACCAAGAAAACCCAATACGAGACGCTACTGAGAAAAATGTTTTTATGACGTGTGAAGACCAGGGGTGGAAAAGAAAGCCTAGCCCAGTACCTGGAGCCCAAATGCGGCCTGCTTTTGAATTCGTCCACAGAAACTGGGAGTTGGGCCAAGTATAGACCTTGAAGTTTTCCTAAAAGTTGTAAACTGCAGGCCCATAAAAGCATTCCATTCTGCGTGGATCGCATCCAGAATCCAGAATTCCATTGATACTTCTGAGCTTAAAAAATCCAAGCTTTTCCATGGACTCTGAGTGATAAGAAACCAAACTCGCAGTATCATCGTATAGAGGGGAGAAATTTCAGGGGTATCGGGCCAGAAAAATTTATTTTTAAAAAAAAAGTAATGCAAAATATTTTTTTTTGTGGCGTGTGGGGTAGCAGCCGCCCAGGGTCGCTACCCCTTCGTTCCGCCATTGCACTTGAGCTACCCAAGTGGATTAAAGGTTTTTCCTTTTTCACGAGACATCTAATTGTATCTTGAAAAAAAAGTTGACTATATAGATTTGTAATAAAAAAATTGCAGTTAGAATGTTTGAGTTGGATACACCCCACACATTACACATACCCACCATTTTAATTGATATTTGGTTAAGATTTAATTCAATTATTTAAAATTGGACGATACACTTCTAGCTGCTGAATGCATTCTAAATTTGACCATATTTGTTCATGATTTGTCCAAAAAAAAAGTGCAAATGAATTTTCTCATTAAAGACAAAAGGAAAAAGTATGCCGACCTCTAATTTTTTATTTTTAGGACCACACTGGTATCTTTTTTTGGAAAAGAAGAGGACCACAGGCGTAGCATATTCCGTAGGCAACATATTTTCTAGCTCAAACGGTGTCACTCTCAAGGGGAAAGGAAAAGAATGAAGCTTTGTCAGACGAGAGGGATTTTGAAAGCAGTATCATCGTATAGAGGGGAGAAATTTCAGGGGTATCGGGCCAGGCAAATTTATTTTTTAAAAAAAAAGTAAAGCAAAATATTTTTTTTGGTGGCGTGAGGGGTAGCGGCCGCCCAGGGTCGCTACCCCTTCGTTCCGCCACTGCCAGCGATAGAACATGAGATGGAAAGGAGGCATGGAGAAGCAGTAGGTGGAGCGCATGAGCGGTGGCATCAGAATGAAGGAACGAACCTCGAGCTCTTTTTTTTTTTCGAAAAACAACCAATAGATTAAAAACTAGAACACAGAACCAAAAAACAACAAGACGAACACAACAAAACTACAGAAAAAGACAACAAGACAGACACAACCAGCAAGACTCTCCAACGGATCAGAGGAACCACTATGAACTCCATGCAGGGCAGAGGGAGTGATGACCGAACATAGTAGGCAAAGCTACTAAGACCTGAACGAGCCGGGAAAGCGCCACAAACGACGCTTTGCGAGACCAACAAAGGGTCGGAAAAGAGCCACAAGGACTCGGATAAGCCCGCGGAAGGGGCGGACAGATGACCACGAAACATAACAACTTACAAGCCCTAAACAGAGGGGCAGACCTACACAGGCGACAACAGAACAACACACAAGCCCTAAACAGAGGGGCATGCCCAAACGGGTTTATGACAATACAGAGAAACATAAGCCCCAGGGAAAACCGGGAAATCTCTGGCCAGAGATGCGGCGGCGACGGCGGCTCTTGGTGGCGGGAGGTTGAGATCCACGGCCCAGAGGATGCACAAGGAGCCATATAGGCCAAATATGGAAATAAACACATAGTTTGGGCGGCGGAAGGGGCCGCACGCGCGGCTAGAAGCGGCGACGCGTTAGATCCACGCGCCGGGCGTGGGGAGCGTGTGTGCACACGCGCCATCGTCTCAGAGCCGGAGAAGCGGCGATGCATCGGTCTCGACGTGTTGAGGCCAACCAGCAGGCGCGTGCGTGTCCAAAGGAGACGGAAAGCACCGAAAACCGCCGGGAGGCCACCTGCAAGAGAAAACCAAAACAACACCCAACCAAACCACAAACTGCCGGACCATAGAGAAATAAAGGGAAGAGAGAAGAGGGGGAGGGGAAAATGAGAAGAAAAAAGGAGGAGGGGTGAAGGAGGCGGACCTCCCCCCTCCTCCGTAGGGCACTGTTGTTGGGAAAAAACCAGAGAGTTGAGAGAGAAGGGACTCGCAATGGCTCTTTCACAACGAACCTCGAGCTCGGATTGCAACAGCTGTTTATGCTTTTTTATCACACTAACTCCAAATCAACTTATTGCGGATTTCTGTAAAGAACATCGAGCTCAAGCAGAAAACAGACACGGGCTTATGACTATTACTTAATGTTTTGCTATCTTTAAGCCCCCTTGGAAATGATAGGCTATGTTTGAGAACGCAGAATATATCTCATTTTGACATTTTCAATCCTTGGATACCCCTTTCGAAGACCAACTAATTCGATCTTGGTTTTATGAAGTCCAGAAAATTTCAAACGATGTTACGACTCACTGTTTCCAATGTTGGTCTTCAATCCTTCGATATTGTTCGCGTGTCAGCCCTCCAAACCGGGCCCATCTTTACTTGAAATGTGGCACGTATTTTCTCTCCGAAATCCCTCCATCCTTCTCCCTTTCATGAATTCACTTCGCCCTCTTCACGTTCTCCCCCCGCGCAATCCCACTCGCCATTCCCCATTCCTTTTCTCATCCAGCTCGTGTTTTTCTTCGTGAATTATATTGAAATCAGAGTCCCCCCATGATTCTCCATCGTTTGATAGGTAACCCATCGATTCATTTCGCTCTTCTCGAGATTTTTTCCAATTTTGAGCCCTAGGTTTAGTTTTGTGATTTCTCTGACATTATTGCCGGAAGATGCTCGATTTATGTTGCTTTGTTTGATCTTGTTATGCTATTGATTTAGTTTTTTGTTGCAGGGTTTTGTTCGATTTAGTGTGACTGCATGAGTTTTGTTCATTTCGCTCTTCTTGCGCTTTTGGCCAGTTTTGAGCTCTAGATTTAGTTCTTGCGATTTGTCTCTCTTTTGCCTGTTAATTTATTTGATTTTGTTACGCTATCAGCAAATCTCAGAATCTTCTTGGTGTGTTTCTGCGTGCGTGTATGAGCAGCAAATGTCTTCATTCTAAAATAACCCTTGTCGATAGCAAATGCCTTCAATCTCAACAATGTTTTGGAATCGAAATCAAAAAATAAGAATGAAAGGAGCTCTCAGTTTTTTTCTAAATATCTGCTTAGACCAAGTATTTTCCTATACGATGCATCTAAATTATAAATGAGGCGAGAAAATGTAACCTACTAGTATTTATTGGTCAAACCAGGCCACAATAGATTAGTAATAATGATACATTGCTTTTCCCTGTTGGGCAGAAACATGCAATGTAAGTCAACAAGATATCACGTAATCAATATAAAATTTTAGTCCACAGATCACATACAAGTTTTGATTAAACTCCAGTTCACGTAAAGCTCGAGCGACCACAAAGGCATAGAATTCGCCTCCTTTATCCATTGACGCATCACTGTGATCCAAAACCAAGGAAACATGAACCTCCAGCCGGAAACAGATTCGCCAAGCGCGCATCTCTGAGATGATGCCACCAAGAAAAACTGAAATGCCATTAATACATGGCCATGAGAGACTCTAAACAATTTTGGTTAACTAATAGAGTTTATCTTGAGAACTCAATACACAAAAAATGAAAATACAAGGCTGAAATCCTACTTCCGACTTAAAATAGATGCAACACCAATTATGATTGATATAACTTCCGTACTGTCTTTGGAAATCGTAAGACATGCTTCTTTTCTTTCTTTGGGGTTTTTGTCAATATTCTTTTCCACTTATCTAATCCATTCCTTGTATGATCTTTCAAGCCCTATTAGCTCAAAAGAAACGTTGTAAACATATTCACAAAATTTCAGCAAGTTTGGCATTCACGAACTCTAGCTGAAGAACTCTGGTGCTACATGAAAAAGGCAGTTTTCAGATATAAAGATTACCGCTGACTATGCTTCAGAGAATCCATTCCCTTCCAATGTGGTGTCTGGGAGTCCATTACCAGGGACTTAGCAGCTAGAAATTTCAGTCAAAGATCTTATCTCTCTGCCTCAGGTACAGTCAAGTTTAAAGAGGTCAATGGTTCCAAGTCATTGGTTTCTTCGCTGCCCAACTGGCTGCTTAGAATTTGCAGAACATCCTCTGGTGGACATTTGTCAGCAGGATGCCGAGGTGAAGTCTTACAGAAACATTCAGGCCAAGAATTTGTATAGAAAGATTCAGGTGGTACCCGCTTGTGGGGTCCACCAAAGTTTGTTTTGAGCATAACTCGCCTAACAGCTTCATCAAAACCTGCCTTCTGCCCATTCTCCCAAGCAATGAAGATGGGTGCAAGAGCTTTCCTGTCAGGTCTGATTGTAGTCCGGAAGCCATAGTATAGGCGGTGTCCAAGGAGATTGTTTGCAAAGTTGCTTGGGCCATCATATGTAGGCATAAAAATATCAGACAGGAGACAAACCATGTAATCAACAGCAGATCCTAACAGTCCCCTGGCGTTCTTAACTAGCTCATCTCTAGGGTCCACAGAACTATGGTTTTCAAGGTTAGGGAAAAGCATCCGAAATGGATTCATGAATTGATCCCCACCAAAAAGTTCACCAGCTGCCAAGAATATTCTGGTAGAGTTATCGAACCCCATCGCATGAAGAATCAAACCAACCTGCAACGAGAATGGACATCATAATATTAATAAGTGGCCAGATTATGGTCTATTACCACAATAATCGGGAAAATATCACAAGATGCTCCATTGAGTCCATAGTCATTCTTGGACCTCTATTCAACTTTTATAAAAAAAATTACACCTCTGCACCATCAGACTATCACAGCATTTGAAATGTGCACCCTAAACCACCATCTATGACACAGTTTAGCCATAAACTACTAATAAGTTTTCAATTTGCAACCCATGTTACGTTCTGATAGGTAAAAAAATCAACAAAAAAACTATTTGGCCAATATGTTTTCAATTTGCACCCCATGCTACTATATTGAGTCACATGGCCAATGATGTCGTTGATTGTAACTTCTAGATTTTAACATGAGTTCCAAATAAAAGAAACCTACTGGTAATTTAGAGGTGCAACGTGTCGAGGCTGGCAGTTTCGGGTGAGCATTGCAGAAAGCGTGACAGTTTCAGGGAGCAAACATAATTTTCCTTTTTCTGGGGGCAAGTTCATTCTTTGACTTTTTTCTGTTTTAGCTAAGTATTCTTGGAATATCTAATGTAATAATACTCTAAACTTTGATAAGCTTTAGACAAGCAATGTAATAAAAAATAATTCTCCTACAACAGATTGAAGGACACTGACAAGCAAGAAGATCACCTCTTCAGGAGTTAATGGGCATTTTCCAATGGCCCTCCTTTCATCATAATTAAGTACTTTCGGTGCAAAATTTGCCTCTCGGTACTTCTTCAATACCGCTTGCTGTTCAGGGTTGAATATATCTAAGCACCTATACATCATATCACCCAATGTTTGAGGTTTAACAGTATTATGCAAATGTTGGTAGAATCTGAATTCACTTAATGCTGAATACGAATCTATTATGATCTCCACAGAAAAATGGTAAACAAACTAAAGCAAAATATTTAAAGTGCAAGAGGAATGGTATCCAGTACTTCCATACAAGAACAATCATCAAAACATGAGTACAAAGGCTTCTCCAAAAGGGTACGATGAATAGACACTGGGATTCAAATCAACTACAAGGTTTAAGTTAAACATCTTCTCACGCTTGACCCTATAGCCTCCATTGATACAGCATTTTTATCCCTCCAAAATCCAACAACTAACAGGATTAAACACCCCTTAGCTACAACCCAAACCTCAAACTTTTGTAAGTACAATCTTTAGCAAATGCCGAAATAGGACCAGAAGTCTCTTTGGATTGCATGCTATTGAAAATAAGGAAAGACATCACTCAACTCCAATATTAAGAAACAACAAGAATGAACAGTGGGATAATGTTGGGAAGATATCAGGATAAGATAAAGTCAGACGCGTCCGAGTCATAACCATATGGTGGATGAGTTTGCAAAATTCTTAGACAAATAACTAATATAAGAGCCTCATCATTAACCCTTACGAGGAGGGCCGAAACTTTGCTGTTTTACTGTATGAGACAAAAGTTAACTTTAATGGTGTAACTACAAGGCATAAATTCCCTACCACATTTTCCCCTTTGCTAGGCCAAGATGAGACGAAAAAAAAGGAAGAAGAAGAAAGAAACAAGTGCAGACATTTTCTACGAAGCCTATTAACTTCTAGAATTGAGCTGCTCCATTAACCTGGCCTTGAACCTTACATCAGAGAAATCTGTAATACTTTGCTCTAACACAGTTTCAAATGCAGACACACACAAACATACAATCTTCCACATGCATCATGTTGAATCATCACTTCTTCCAAAACCTTAAGTCCATCAAAAGAGATGAATAAAATCGTTTATTTAAAATTCTAATACTGTCCCTTGGGCCAGTCTCTTTCCTTCATGAATGAGACCAGCAAGAGGATTATTTAAATGGAATGGGAAGTACAAAATGGGGTGAAAGTTCAAACTAGGACCTTAGCTCTCATATTATGTAAATTGCTAGTAGTCCCAAAAGCTAAAACTGATAGGAATAAGTAGATTTAATCACATACTTAACAAACGATATATCATATCACCAAAGTTTAGCTCAACCATTAGCATGACAATAATGCACATTTTATGACCGAGGTATGCATGACAATCCTCCTATGCATGATCGCATCAAATTGTTTCTATATGACAAGTCCCACTAAAATTTTAAGCCTCACTAGAATTAAGTCTTCCAAACGAACGCTGTACAACGACTAACCGGGACACCTGAGCTACCCTACACCCAAGCACTAGGTTAATCACGAGATTCAAAGTTCAGCCAACAACATTTGGAGTGTAACCATTTGTCATTCAAGATTACTCCTGTGACACTACCATGCTGTTAGGATCAGATAATATACATATGACTAGCCCACTAAACGCTTTCCTGCAAAGAGTGAAACTAGGTAGCAACCGTTGAGCTCCTTTATGCAACTGTCACTTAAGACTAAGCTCAAGCTCGGGACATCTTCTACAATACACAAGCCAAGACGAGTTGACCAAGCTTTAAGAGGGCACTCGAGAACAACGTAGTTCATGCATTCTTCATCAATAGAGTGCAAACCTTACTATATATAGACAGGATAATTGAAGTGTATAAAGAACTGAGAAATTCTTGTACAACTATTACTGGTTTTTGAATAGAATGTAGCAGTGGCTTTTTTATTCTAGCTTCACCAAAACAACATACTTCTATAGCTAAATAAAAAACTCAAACACGACCCTCACAATAAGCAGTTAAATCAATCCACTATTAAGCCCCCCCCCCCCCCACAAAAGCACAGACACAGGCAAATATGCAAACACAGTAAGAAAGTTAGAGTACCTACCCAGCAAATGCCAGCATATCCATCTCAAAACGAAGATGTATAGACATGAAGTGACCTTGTGAGCGGAGCTTATCAACTATCAATTGGCTTAACTTCATTATAAGTGGCTTGAATCTCAGAGCATGATAGTTAACCCTGCACCTTAATCTTTGATACTCAGCATTGTCAATTTCTTCAGCCAAACGATGCGAAAAGGGAGTAAGATAAATAGCACCA
The DNA here is from genome assembly GCA_963930655.1 of Myrica gale. NCBI lineage: Eukaryota > Viridiplantae > Streptophyta > Magnoliopsida > Fagales > Myricaceae > Myrica > Myrica gale. Next base: position 8,613,657 of record OZ005616.1, read on the forward strand.
TGTTTCTTCATCTTCTCTAGAGCAACTGAAGTATACCAACTGATAGGAGCATCTCTGGGGGGACGAATCTGAGTCAAGTCAAGAGTACAAAATAGAAAAAAGAGAAAATTATCGTATAAACTAACATTGAAGAACTTCTGACTATGCCTGCTCAGGGATATGAAGAAAATGCTAAAATTGTACCTGAAAAGCTTTAATCTTATTGATTTTTCCATTTTTGTGAATTTCTGGTATACGTTCAACAATCCGCACATCAAACCTCAATGTCCTGATAAAATGCTCAACATCGTAGACACCATAGAAGCCACTGCATAGACACGCAAAAATGCTGCAAGGTATTAAATTCATGAGATACACGTTATCTGATGAATCATATTATGAAAGAAGATTATTTTCCCTTTATTTGACAACTTTTCCACCCGCATTTCATTTCTCATGCACATTACACCACAACCCTATCCTACATATTATAATAAGTTCCACCTTACAGGGGTAATGCATAGCCAAGTGAGACATGCATCAAATATCTGGAAATTCTGAAGCAAAACTGTATCCTGTTGCATCTCTCCAAAACCTGACACCCCCAAGTTTTCAGTAACCATTTGCCATCAGATGATTCTTCAACCAGCCCAAAAGAAAACATCTTAGTCACTGTCAGAAAATTCTAGCAAGCTGTTTGTGGAGCTCCAGCTTCTTTTCTACATTAATATTCAATCTCTTCAAACCCCTTTCAACCTGCAACTCTAGACTCCATAGATCTGCGAACCCAAGCCCTAAAACTACAAATTCCCAAACTTTTTACACCAGAAGCATTCACAGGTGGATCTCCAAATCTGTCCTATGTCAATGACCTAGGAAAGATTTAAGAGCCTGCTTCTATTTGCCTGTGATGGCTTACGGTTAAAGAATTCATGGATCTACAGTTCAACATCGAAGGACCGGGGTTTTGAATTATGCCTTCAAAAGATTGAATTTTTATGGATAGAAGAAGCCAAAAACTAAACTACTTATGGGGATTACCCTACTTGACTAGTAAACAAAATCCTAAATGAAGTGGACCAAAGCGCATGCGTGATGAGCTGGAAAGGCTCATCGATCTGGTTGGAAATCAACGAAAGGAATCACGGAAGGTGCTGAGATGTTCGGCATGTAATTCTCTTGCATTGGATCGTGGGTCTGGGCTTTGTGAGTCCGATCCATCAACTGATTTGGGCCTTGTAACGGTTGTCTCTGAGGCTCTCGTTGGTGTGGAGGGGGAGAGGGCGATGGGGGGGCTGAGTGGGTGGACCGAGCTGGGTTCCCTCGTGTTGGGCCGTGGGCCTGGGGCCTTTGAGTCTGGCCCATCGACCAAATTGGGTGTCGGGTGCCGAGATGACCCCTTGCAGGCGGAGCGTTGCGCCATCTTCGTTCCCGTGGCAAAGCTCTCGGATGCTGACCAGACCTCCACGACGGTGGCAGCCTTGCCTTCGGCGACCCCGTCTGTGGTGACAGGGATGGGTTCCGGTGTATCTCCGGTGCCGGAACAGTGTCATGAAGTTGGAGCAGATTTAACCCGTTTCTCTTTTGGCTTGCCGGAGACGACGGGGGGTTCCTTTTCGGAGCCAGATCTCGCCGATCTTCAGGTTCCGGGGAGTTGTGTTGCCGAACAGGGGAGGGAAAAGTTGGATCCTTCTGTGAGGGCTATTTCCGGTGGTTTGGAGGAGGGGGAATGTTCTCGGGTGGGTCAGATGGTTGGCACTGTTGGAGTTCCAGAGGTGGGAATGCTAGAAGTAGCGGGCACTGTTGGAGGGGAGTTGACTTCGGTGGAGGTGGGAAGGCTAGAAGCAGCGGGCACTGTTGTTGAACCAGCTTCTCAACCCTGGACGGTCAGTGTCCCTGGTAAAGTTGTGGGGGGGGGGATTCTCCGGCGTGGGTCTTGGACATGGTTTCCTCGGTGGGTCAGATGGTTGGGGTGTCGTGTGGTGGTCAAGAGGATAAATTGAGGGATCTCTTTGCAGCGTTGGAACGTAATCGGGTACCGTTTTCTTCGCAAAAGTCCAGAAAGTCAGGAGGGAGGATGATCAGGGAGTTGAAGGGGTTGAAGTCTTCGGTTAAGTATGAAGGGTCTGCTACACTCGCTACGAAGACGTAACTGTCTGCTAGGGGTCTCATTTGTGGCGTCTTGGGGGTTCTGAGGGCGGGTGTTTTTGTGGCATCTTGGCGTCTTCTAGGGAGAGTCTAGTTGGCTAGTGGGCTGAGGGTGTTTTTGTTTCTTAGGAGAGTCTTGTTGACTTCTCTAGTTTGCTTCTCGGGAGTGTCCTCAGTATTTTCTCTTGTACTGTTGACTCCGTTGTCGCGTGTACTTTGTCTTTTTCTCTTTTTAATAAAATTGGCTTAATTATCAAAAATGAAGTGAACCAAAGCCAAATATACAAACCCATAAATTACAAAAGACTTGAATGGTAATAAAGACTTTGTGCCAGGCTTTGCCTTGGTCTTAGGCTTCCAAAGAGTATGCTTAACATCAAACAATGGAACATTCAAGGCATCTCCTTGTTCCAGTAGATGACCTACTCCCACAACCCCAAAACTCAAAACAATTTTTGAGGTTCTTAATCAACTACGGACTGTCACAGAATATGAACATTCTTACTACAATGACCGAGTGGCTTCTGTTATATGGAAAAAAAATGTTCTTGATGAAACATGAACTTTCTGTTCGTCCACAAAAATATGTTGAAACGCATCAATTGTATTAACCCTGTAGTTATAAAGAAACCAAGGACATTCTATTTCTACACACACATTGAGATTATATAGATGTTTTCAAATATTACCAATAACCCTAATAGTGAATGGCTATAATACTTCCTTTCTCTGGGATGGAAAACCTTGTTAAGGTAGCAAGCTTGGACATTACCTTTCACTACATATTTTCTTTGGGGGTTAAAAAGGAGACTGCTTGGAGTTGTCACTTCTTATCCCCCACAGTTTAGAAGTTTTAAACATGGAAGGTTCTTAATTTCTTTTCAAGTTGTAGACCCTCATCTTTGTTACCTACTAATTGTTTATTACTATTTCTTGTTAGGTGCTTAACTTCAAAAGCACACAAGACTTTGAACTCAATGGCCATAGCTTCCCCATTCTGCAAAAAGTTAAGATATATTGAATCCTCCATTTGACAAAGGTTAACTTGCAATTACTGCAGAATAATTCTCAGACTTTTCAGCAAAAAAATAAAAAATAAAACTGGGTTCGTGTATGTGGGTGCACTTGCTTGATGTACGCATTGGCTTATTTAGTGATAACATACTCTGCCAAACCAAATTCTCTGAAGCATACACTCAAAAAATAGATGAGGGCCACTTGAATTATAACAATAAATACAGAGGTCAAACAGGTTGTGTCAGTTATACCTCACACAACTAATTGAAAATAGATACCTATCATCATGCCAAAAGGAGTTTGCGTCCAACTCGGGCAGCACTAGTGTAGCATTCATGATCCGTGCAGCAAGAACCGCATTACAAATCTAGAACACCCAAAAGCATTATATCAATCTACAGAAAACAACTCCATCATAAAAGTAGTACTGCATTATTCAGATCATGCACATGTACTCCAAAATTCTAGGTTGATGATAAAGATTGAGCAGCCTCAGTTATCAAACCTACAAACATTTAGTTCACTTCTTTCTTTTCAATTTCGTCCTTTTGTCTTACACCAAATTAATAGAGCTATTAGCAGAGATATGTATACATTTGGCATGCACTCCTTAGATAATTTTATGGAGCCACAAATAGAAAACAAAAAAGAGCAATAAAGTCTGCCGCAAAGAAAAGGATGCAAACCGCACTACGTTGCTGGTTCAGACCACCGTTGCAGCGAACACGCAGATAGCCATTACTCTCACTTGGGGCTGGAGGAGCTGCCACAATGTACAAGAGCAAACCACAGATTTAAAATAATCTAATTAAAAACTGAGCAAATTTCGCAAAAATTTCACATCTTTGCGTCGTAAATGATAATTCTTTGAGAAAACCAAAAAGTATGTACAAGGCCAATCAGATCGTGGAGCAGAGGATGGCCTCCAACCAGCAGAATTAGCACTTCTCCAAAGTTCTTCCAACTTTATCTGCTTGAAACAGGAAGAAAATGACTGGTCAAAGTGTGAACGATTTATGCTAATGGAGAACCGATACCGAAGGAAGAGTGTGAGGAAGATTAAAGAGATGTTAAGGTTAAGACCACTAGCAAAAGAAAGACAGAAAGGGAAGATGGGCGAGAGTGAAAGAGCAAAAGCTAGTCCAAATATTTTTCAACAAAACCTTTGAAAGGCTTAGCAACTCTTGGGAAAAGTTAAGAATCATAATCATCCTAGCATAGGGACCTATCAAATAGCAGATCTCATAGTGAGAGCATTACAGCGATTTCAACTTCACATGTACTGTTTTTCATAAACCCTTGGAAGAGAAGGGGTAATCATCATCATCCATGGTAGAAAACATAATTATCAAATTTCAAAAAACTGAAGACTTTTTTGTCAACAATGCATCGCATAGCTAAATACTATCATACTATTGACTTCTGTACTTACCCACTGCCAAAACACAGTGACTTATGCAACATACAGGTATGCATGAAACACGAGCAAAAAATGATGAATTTGCCTTAAAAGCTCACCAAAATGTAAATGTAAACGCGATCAAAAGTCTGGCATTGACTAGAAAGGATTTTCCTAGAAGCCGCTAGAAGGTTCAATGGTTCTTCCATGTCCTCATGATAAGGTTTCAAACAACAAACCATAGAATACTGGATGGATTTTCAGCCAGGCAGGGAGATGAAGACAGTAGGACACCTTGCCTACCTTATTTTTTCCAACTGGCCAGAAACATAAACCAATAATATAAGAATAAATAATAATATAACACTTTTCTTTGAGGTGCCATCCAGATGCACTCTAGTTGCTACTACAGATTACATGTTACAAAAAATGAAACAAAAAGCAATATAATTTCTAACAGAAGTAAAAACGGGAAATTGATCCTGAATATAGATATTATTTCCAATATTCTCCTGTGACGGTCTACTAATCCAGGTAAACAACTTCTCGAACTAATAGACAATAAAGCTCCTATCTTTCTAATTCAACTAAAAACAAAATGAAAGCCAACCTCAGGCCAGTTAACCATCTTTTCATGAAAGCATTTGTTTTTCTACCAATTCAACTAGAAAAAAATTATCTGGCAGTAAGATTTCCGCTACCTTTCATTTTCCTAATTTTTTTTTCTCAACAATCACACGGGTAAACACAAACACACACACATAACGCTATTCGACCGCAACCCACACTAACCTCCGAGCCATAGCCGGATCGAGGCTTTCCGCTACTTGTCGAAGAAGCCAGCAGCGAAATGGTGCAGATCAAGAGCACCAACACCGCGATCGATAACTTCCCCACCATCCCCTTTACTCCTGCTTGCTTAGGGTGCAGGCGATGATGTCCTGGCCTGAAACGTATATTACTTCATTCACTAAGTTCTATTTGTTTCACAGGTAAAGGGAAAAAAAATCCCGGCAAAATATGACCGAGAAATTGAAGGAAAATGTACCTTCTCATCATTATGTGGGATGTAGAAAGTGTTGTTGAAGATCCAGCTCCGTCGGCCTGTATCTATCACCACTTCAGCTATTACCAGAGACTTAAGTGAAAGGACGTCAAAGAAGGATAGGAAAAGAGAGGGAGAGAGTAACGGAGGATTGCAATGTCTATGTGCAGCCATGGTGGCTGGGCTTGGCGGTGGTCATGGGTGGGCTATCACCATGCCTTTTGGGTCGGGTTGGGCCTAAAAACCCATTTTGATTACAATTTTTATTGGCAAAACATATCCATTTGCTTCCGGAGATAAGATTAATTAATTTTATTTTAACATGGTGTTTGTTTGTAAAATTTTAAGGTGCTATATTCGGTAAAAAAGTGAAAAGAGAAAAAAATAGTAAAAAAGTAAAAAATATTAATGAAAAAGTGAAAGAGATAATTTTTTATTAGAATGATAAAATTTTAAGAGAGTAAAATGGTGAAAACAAACCGTTGTTACAAATAGGGTTGTTCATTGGCCGGTCCGGTCTGGTTTGGTCCGGTCCGACCGGCCAAACCGGACATTTTGGGTAGTATGTATACCGGACCGATAATTCTTTCGGTCCGGTCCCCGGTTTGACCGGTTTGGTCTGGGTCGGTTTGGACCATGCCATTTTGGGCCGATTACTGGTTTGGAGAGGTATACTCCGGTTCGGTTTCGGTTTTCCATTAGGTAACCCAGAACCAGACCGGATTATACCGGTCTCGGTCCAGTTTGTCCAAAACTGGTCCGATTCTGACCGAATTTGACCAAAATCGGTCCGGTTTCAGTCCGAGTTGGCCGGTCCGATCGGTTTGGTGGACAACCCTAGTTACAAATATCAAACACTACCACTCAAAATCCTCTTCGATTTTATTTTTCCAGAAGCATCAGCACGCCTGACTTATCAATTGCTTACTTTTTTCTTTTTTTTTTGAGCTGCCATTTGCTTGTTCATGGTTGACTCTGACCTCTTGACTATTTCCTTCCTTTCTTGCTGAACAGGACGGTGTGCTTATTTCTCAGGATGAGTTCTTGAGGACATTGCTTAACGATTGCTTTCCCTCCCCTTTCGGAATCAAAAGCTATAAAAGGAAGAACCGCACAGCAAATGTTCTTTCATGCTCTCCCCTGATTGACTCTACAACCATTTTTTGCTCTTCAGCTATATATATTTTCTTTCTATTCTCTCGAGCCTCCCCTATTTTGTTTTATTTTTCAATTTACTGACTGTTTTATTAGAGTTCCTAGTACTTCCCCTTGAATTCTACAGAGGCTTCTATCGCTGCAAGAATTAACATCCTCAGGAGATACTTCTTTAATTACAAAGGTCGGTCACTTTCTTCATCCCATCTTTTAATATTTTGCAGATCCCAAAATTTTAACTTCACCCAATCCAAAAAACCAAAAAATAAAAAAGAACATGTTTTGTCGATATTTACTTTTTGGGCTAAAAATAATTAGTGCCTTTGCAGTTTGCCCCCCTCCAAAAAAAAACTTTTAGAAATCCCCCTTATTCAAAAATTTAAGAGAAAATACAATTTGGCCCCCTCAAAATTCTTTTTAGCCTTTTGAGTTTAGAAAACCCCACTGCTGTGATTGTTTTTCAAAAATCTAAAAATTTCCATATATCTGATTTTTTTTTTAATTCTTGATGTAGCTCAAAATCTTATAAAATAAAGGCTTTATTTTCCTTAAAACTCCAATTTTTTAGTAAAAAAAGTCTGACCAGAAAAATATCCTCTCTTTTTTAAAAGATTTATAATGTATAAGTTTTCTCAGTTTTTCATTAGTCTTTTTCATTAATCTAAAAATATTATATATATATATATATATATTATATGTATGTGTGTGCGTAATTTATCATCTCCTGGGTGGCTCTATCTATCTGCATAGAAATTTAAGTTAAATCTCCCATTTGTTCCTTGAGAAACTAACGGGGCATTGAAAGGTTAGGGTCTCTTTAGTCTGATTTTTATATCATTTTTTTAAACAGTGAATGAGACATTTTTTTGCATTCGATAGAGTGCATATATGATGGAGCATCTCCACCAGTTATATCCCGGAATCATCCCTAATGCTTCTCTGTCAAACATGAAGGGAAGAACAATAGACAAGGTTTAGTGGTTTACCAATCAGTTCGCCTTTAATGGATTCACTTTTCAATACCTTAATGAGTTTCTGAGCTGATGGAAGTACTGTGGTTCATGTAGAGACAAGCATACTTCTGCAAGACTTTGATATCTGTTAGAGATTCCTGGACAAAGAATCACGACTGGATGAACAGATTCATATCTGATAAAAGTCTCAATGTGGAAAACGCAAATGTTGTGGAGCAACTTGGTATGTTCTCTGTTTTTGTGATCCTCCCACCTCTCTTCTTCTCAAAATATTGATAGCTTGCTCGACTGAATTTCAATATAATTTCCATTTTTCTAAGTCGATATAGTGTTCGCAACGCTTGATTGCATGGTTAAGGCAGCAAGAGAATTATTCGATATGATGGAGGATGAAGATATGAAGGCAGATTATAGCTTACAGTCGAACTCATTTAAGAGTGTTTCCATGGAGCCCAATTCAACCGGCAAAGCTTTCTGCAGTCATTCTCCGGCTGACTCGGCTTCGTGTCCATCGGAGTTGAATGTCGACGGTGGTATCAAAGTTCACGCTGCTCAAAATTCCGGCCCCTTCAATCCGGGGATTGGGGAGGTCGGAGAACTAAAATCAGTGGCTAAAGAAGTGACGTGCAACTCTGAAGTGACAGTGGCAATTCCCGAGATACCTTCAAAAGGACCAGTACAGGCGGTGCCACCTCCCATGATGCCTTCAAAAGGATCAGCGTTGCCCCCGCCACCACCTCCACTTGGTGCCACAAAATCTCAGCTTCGAAAGGCAGCCATGACTAAGTTGAAGAGATCTACCCAGATGAGTACTCTGTTTCGGAATCTCCAGAAAAATGTAGAAGGATCGAGCAAAGATGTTGGTTTGGCTAATGAAAGAAAAGCGGCTACTTGGACAAAGGGACAAATTGGAGGCTCTAATGGTGGGAAAGAGGGACTGGCTGCCTCGCTTGCAGAATTGACCAAGAGGTTTGCTTGTCCTGACACCTTTAACTGTTGAGCATTGATATAGCATATTCTAAAAACTTCAAAGCGCAGAGTTCTCAACTTTTTTCTCCTCAGATCGCGTTACTTCCAACAAATAGAAGAAGATGTTCAAAAGCATGAGAAGTCAATCATAGAGCTCAAAATAGCTATTAGCTCTTTCCAGGCGAAAGACATGGTTAAGCTGCTTAAGTTTCAAAGAAGCGTAGAATCTTTTCTTGGAAACTTAACGGACGAAACTCAGGTCAATATGCTATGGAACTTTTTTGAAATAAATCCACCATTGTCGACCTTGGTTTGATCTTCAGCTGTTTAAGGTGTTAGTCCTGTAGGTGCTAGTAAAGTTCGAAGATTTCCCTGCAAAGAAGCTAGAAGCATTGAGGACAGCTGCGGCTCTGCACTCGATACTAGATACAATGGTGGTTAACTTGAAGGAATTGGAGATTGTGGCGCCCTTGGACAGGCTCTTTGAAAAGGTTGAGGGTTATTTCAGTAAGGTAAACGATCAATTTCAATGAGTTCTGAGTTCTTCCACCTCATGCTCTTTAGTTTACAGGTAGTCTAAAACTTCATTGGAGTTTCAAAATATATCCTTTGTAATTTATCTTCGTTCTTTCATCAATAAAGATCAGGAAAGAATTAGATGCAATTGAACGAACCAAAGACGAGGAATCCCAGAAATTTAAGCGACACGATATCCATTTTGATTTCAGCATCCTTACAAAGATCAAGGAATTGATGGTGGATACTTCCTCGAGCTGCATGGAGCTAGCCCTCAAGGTAGTTCTGGTTATGAGCTTTCCATAACTAGATGATTTTTGGTAGGCTAAAAATTTTCATTTGTTAAATTGTAAGGAGAAAAATTTGAGAGGATGATTTTTATTAGGGGGGAGAGAAACATGATTTGATGGAATTTTTTTATACGACGAAGTATTAAAGTTTGTGAAAAAAGTATGTAACGGTTTTTTTTATGAACATGTTTTGAAGTCTGTGAAAAAAAATATCAAAATTTGCGATAAAAGTTTGAGATTTTATGATTTGGTAACCAAAACTTCAAAATTTATTTCGCATTCTAAAAAACTAAGTAATTTTCTTGTCAAACATCACTTAGCAACTTTGTGGAAACTATTTAGGATAATCTGTAATTCTGTTGAATTGTACAAAATCACAGTGTACTCTATATTATTTAATGTTGTCCATGTAAAGTTTCAAACAGCATAAGTTCATAACGAGATTCATCTGTTGTGTCTATCTTTCTTCAAATTGTATGATACAATTATGATAAAAAAATACAGAGAATCATGATTTAGCGCAAACAAGTTGAAGATAATTTGACATGGTTGACTGTCTTGACAAGCATATTGCCATTTTCTTCTAGGAGATGAAAGAAGCGAAGGCAGCAAAGTCTGATGGTGAAATTGGGTCCAAAACCGGCAGGCAAAGAGGAGGAAATGCCAAAATGCTTTGGAGGGCCTTTCAACTGGCTTACCGGGTTTACACCTTTGCTGGTGGGCAGGATGATCGAGCGGAAAAACTGGCCGAGGAAGTGGCTGGCGAGATCTTTGCTGGTTCTCAGCAACCATGAGATTTTTCAATTGCTAAAAGTTGTTCACCCATCGTACATATATAGGAAATACTAGGAGCCACAGAATATTGAATACTCCTTTCCCATCCTCTCTTGTAAAAATTAAGAAATATCCTTAGAAATTATTGACAATACTTCAAGAAAATTATAAGCAAGAATTACATGATAATGTGACTTGAAGAAGAGAAACTATAACTGCAATATCAGCAAAGATTTTTCTAAAATTGAAGCAAAGTATTTATTGTGAAGACAAGAGTATTTATTGTGAAGACAAGAGTTTTTCTGCTTCTTTAGTGAGGCAAAAGTTATTGTGTGAGTGAGGCTATTGTGTGAGTGTGTGAGTGGACGAGTGAGATTAGAAGTTGAGAAATCTAATGGCTGAAAAAATGCACATCATTTAATGAAACCGGGTCACAAACCCGACCCGCCATTCCGACCCGGTTTCATTAAATGACGTGACATTTTTTCAGCCATTAGATTTCTCAACTTCTAATCTCACCCGTTCACTCACACATTCATACAATAACCGGCCTCCTTTAGTGATGATGTATACATCAAGGTCATGTTTGTAAAAGATAGTTTACTTTATTCAAAAACTCTCCATGTCAAATATAATCAATTGAATTTTTTTTGTCAATTTTTTTTTAATCTTTTGCAATTTTCACACCAAATCAAAACCCACAACCATTTTCTTTCTCTTTTTATTTTAATTTCAAAATTTAAAATCTAATAAAACTTCAATCTACTTACATTTTCTCAACACCGTCAAAAAAATTTCAAAATTTTTTAAAATACAAACATGACCCAAATATTATTGCGCTGACTCCATGACATGACCTGGATCTTTTCCTAGGTTGATGACACTTAGATCTATATATATTTGCAAATTTTTATATAATTGAAACTAGAATAAGTTCAGAAACAGAGGTTGGATTTTCCTCTGGATCAGGCAAACCAAGAAATAAGTGATTGCAGCAGGAAAGTGCAGCAACCATTGGGAGACAAAGACAAGTTCCACAACAATAATAATACTCAAATAGGAAATTTTTTGCCAAAGAATATAGGTACAATGACAATTCTAACCCATAATCAAAAGTTAAAGCTAAAATTTGTAGAAATTGCTATAGGGTTCATTTGGTCAATATGCCGAGAAGCAAAATTTAAAAGTCCAGATATAAAAGCCCATTAGTAAAACATATATTTATAAACTTATTGCTGAGTCTGTTAGTCAGCGATCCAACCTTAGCTCAGTTGGTAGAGCGGAGGACTGTAGTCGGGAATGCCCACAGCTAATCCTTAGGTCGCTGTTTCGAATCCGGCAGGTCTGATATTTTTTCACTCTCATTTTTGAGCGGACATTAACAATCTCTTCCTTAAATTGTACATTTTTCGAGCGCATATTAGCGTCACGCAGTGAGCGAAAAAACAAAACATATTTTTTTTTTCTCTCGCATTCTCGAGCGCACATTAACAATCTCTTCCTTAAATTGTACATTTTTTGAGCGCACATTAGTGTCACACAGGGAGCGGAAAACCCAAACAAGAATTTTTGGGCTTTTGTGGAAGCACTTTGCAAATCCAAATGGTAAGCAGAAACAAAAATCATATTTGAATCTTGCTTCTAATTTTCATTTCCAGAAGTTCTTTATCTAGCTTCTTGTCATCTGTTTGGTAGCTGAGAAAAAGGTAGGAAAAGGAACTAAATTCCCGACTCTTGGAAAAATATCCCTCATTTGGAAACTCAGAAACTCGAAAATCTCGTCCTGATTGAGAATAGAACGTCCTAAATATGATAATCTTTTCGGGCAATCAGAGCAACAGGAAATCTCCCACTGAGAAGTCTTTTTTTTAAACCTTTTCTTACGTTTTTCCTTGTCCTCTCGTCAACCATACGTAGGATAAAGGAATTTAAGATTGCATTTACTCTCTTGAATTTAATTGATTGGACTCCTTATTTCACTTTCTTATTTTGGATTTGAATATTTTGCAGGCGAACACATTGCGATTGTACTTGACGTGCATTAGGAATACCCTCGAGGCTGCCATGTGTCTTCATGTGCGTATCATTTGTGGCATCACTGCTAATTGTAGAAGAAGAAAAAGACAGCTTTTTTTACATAGTTGTGCAATTCAAACTAAAAGATGGTGATTCCTCGGAAGGTTGATATATTGTTAGTTTAAGACAGTCTTATTGGTGGCACAAAGTTGTCTTTTCTTGTAAAGTTATAGTGAAATTCAGGGAACTGTTGGTAGGCTTATTGATTTGTGAAAATAGTTTTTCTGTGGTTGAGATATTAATTTATTGGTGTTGTTCGATTTAAGTAATTGGACAGCTGGCTTTAATTTTTTCGTCGTGGAAGTGATTCAAGGGATGCTTCTGAAACTATAGTCTGTTTGTTCTTCAATAAACATTTACTGAGCTTCCCGCTAACCCCAGAAGAAACCTCCTTAATCCCATAACCAGTATACAGCTTCTGCTAATGGATACTGCAATCCTACGGGGAAATAAAAGATGATTCCCTTCTGTTTCACCCAATCACTGATTGCACAGCAACTTGCAATTTATCTTTTTTCGGACTAACATTCCAGTGGGCTATTATCTTGAGCTGCTGTCTTCGACTTTGTCGGTATGTGGAGAGCCTCAATTAAGTAGCTGAACCATAAAGATACAGTTGACAATCGTTTAGACTAAGTAAACCACACTGGGCATTGTTTGCCTATCAGGGGACCATGATCCTCTCTGACACAAGCCCCTTAATGGCAATTTTTTGAGAGTCCTCATCCCTCCTCAAGAAATAAGATAATTCAGTTTGGATACTCCTCGAAGTCTATCATGTTTTTGGAAAACAGGATTTTGCTTAGAGTCCCTTATATTTTTTTTTATAAGTAGAGTCCCTTATATTTAGTTCCATAGTTCCCCTGAATCTCAATCTAATCACTTGGGCTGTGGTCCTTTAAGAAGTGATCTCACAGGGTGCATCCTCCCCTGGATCCTGAATGGAGATGTGGACAAAATGTCATGTCCAAGCCATTTTTTGTAATGAAAAGGAAAGAGATTTCAAATATTTGGCTACATGTTGTGAATGGAAGAAAATGTATCTCCATTTATTGCCGAGCTGTAGAGAGAGGGGGAGAATGTATGCTCAAAAAAAAGGTCTACACCAAGAAATGAGATATATAACGTGATTTTTTTCTCTGTTTCTACTTGTTGAATTTATGTTCAGGTTGTAACTCGTGAAGCAATATATTATGGTCTGGCAGACAGTAGCTTCAAAGCTTCATTAGTTGGCTGGGCTCTTCCTTATGCTCAGCGCTACTTCTGGAATTTACACCCTGATAAATATATTAAACTCAAGCAGTCCGGATTCGACATTCTGAATCGTCTGCAAGTTATAGTTGTTGAAAAGCTGTACTACAGGAATGTCATAAAGAGCTCCAGTTGTGCTTCTAAGAAGCGAATTGAATGTAGCTGTCTTCTGCAGGTATCTGATGATATTCTTTATTGCTACTTACTCTCTCTCTCTCTCTTAAAACAACCACTCCTTCCCTCTAACTAGCATCCTAGGGTATTTTGCAAGGCTCGGAATTAATATAATTGTATGCTGGGATTTTTCACCTACCTTCGTACTTGTATGATTTCAACAGGACGGCATTTTGTACGCAACCCGAGAATCTGATTCTCATGCCATATTTATGGAGCTGTCTCGTTTGTTATATAATGGAGCTCCTGATTTACAATTTTCAAATTTTCTTCACATTATCACAACCATGGCCGAATCAGGTTCCACTGAGGAGCAGACAGAGTTTTTCATCTTGAATAGTCAAAAGGTGCCAAAGCTTCCTGATGAAGAATCTGTTTGGTCCCTCTCACCTGTGCCGTCGTTGACAAAGGATGGTGGTTCTCTCCAGACGAGTTTTGGTTCCACAATAATGGATGAGCAAAGTTATTCTAATTCCAAAAAGAATGTCGGGTATAATTCAAACTGGCTTTCTGTAGATTGGAAATCTGCAACAGGTTTTAGTTATGCTCGTGCAACTGGTTTCAAGACACAGCCAACAACGGCAGTAGGAGCAGCCCACAAAAGATAATGGAGGATGGTTCTGAAGGCACAGTCAAGCTAACTGATAATGTTCCTTTCTCAATGGATGATGATTGGAACATTGCAGATGATCCAGCAGCAGCTTCAACAGCCTTAGTTTTGTCCGATGAAAACAATTTGGAAGATCAGTCTGACCAAGCTTGCTATCAGACTGATCCTAGTATGAATGTTGAGTTTGATCCTGTTGATTTAGATACCGTGCCCGATGGCCCTGAGTTTGCTTCATCTGATTTTCACAAGAGAGACCAACTCAGAATTGGCATACCCAACGCAGCGCAAGCTGTACAGACGGGGAGGGTGGGCGAACTTGTTGCTTTCAAATACATTACTGAGAAACTCTGTAATCCAGTCGCTAAGTGGGTGAATGAAGATAGTGGAACTGGGTTACGGTATGACATTTGTCATTGGAGAGGAGAATAACAAGGAGTGCATCGAAGTTAAAGCAACAAAATCTCGAAGAAAAGACTGGTTCAATATCTCAACGAGAGAGTGGCAATTTGCCATGGATAAAGGTGAATCATTCAGCATTGCACATGTTGTTTTACTAGGTAATAATGTTGCAAGGGTCTCAGTATTCAAGAATCCTGTAAAATTATGTCAGTTAGGCAGGCTGCAATTGGTTGTTATGATGCCAAGGCAGCAGCAGGATTGAATCGGTCAAGTCTCGACCAAACTGTTGCGGCAATAAAGGAAATACACTGCAATGACAGAAGTTTGTGTATACCAAATCTTACACTTGCTTCCCGGGGAAATGTTAACATCAATTCAAATAGGCCAGTCCGGTGGAAGTTCTTAAAGTAAGTTTGGGTCCTGCGAAGGAAAGCATGTGGTAAAATTTTACCTTTGAGGCAAGTGCAGAGGTTGAAATGCCAAGGTTTCTAATGTACTGGACTCAGAAGGGTCCTTACAGCCTCAGAAATTATTGTACGTTTGTAGTTGAAAATGGTCAGGCTTCAATGTATATATGTTGGCACTCATATGAGCAGTTTTCCATGAGGTTGTCTCGGGCAAGCTTTGCACTCTATTTTTAAAGCTTGAAAACATGACCAAAATAGTTTACAGCAATAAAAATCGTAGAGAGTTTGATGTTCTGCGTGCCGCTTTTAAGTTTCAACAAAGTTCTAATTTGGCCGCTGTAGTGCGGCATATCGCGCTGAGTATTAAGCCAATCCTTTCATTTCTACTGCGGTTTAATTTCGTCTGTGCGAAAGTTGTAATTATGATATTTCCCTGCAAATTTAGAAGTTAATTTTTCGTATTAGAATTAGGTTAATTTCTTCTGAATTTTGATCTGTTGTGGCAGTATGTTATGCCATATATTGGAGGAAACATTACTTTTAACCCATAAACTTACATCAAAACGTCACATAGTTCCAAAATTATAAAAAATAATATTCGTCCTGTCATAGAACCGACGGTTGAAATATGCTAAAAATAGACTACATGGTACAATATTGTCAGTTAGATCATACAAAAGAGCGAATATTGATGTGTTTTTATAGTTTGAGTTAATGTGACAACTTTAGTTTTGACGTCTTTTTGATATTAAGATTATAGGCTAAAAGTACATATCACTCGATATTAGCTTCCAAGTGAGGTCGTTTAGAACTTCAAGTTAAGGTTTCTGGAAAATCGAAGCGTCATCAATTTAATCAAGTTTATGACTCATCACTGGATGGGTTTAGTTTATTCCAAATCTATTTCCAGGGAATTTGATACGTAGGAATTTTCCTGATATTCTAATGGGAAAAAAAATTATAACTTGAAGTAATTCTTGGTGTGTTTGAGATGTAAAATTTTAGAGCATTGGATTTAGTGAAAAAGTGAAGAGATAAATAATTTTTTTATATTTATTATAGTAAAAAATAATGATTTGATGGAAATATAGATTATATTTAAATTTTTTATTGTGCTAAAATTTCAAGAGAAATTTTTTTTATTGCAAACACAAGAATACAGAGGCCCAAGCCCAAACATGAAACTACAAAGGCTATCTTCCGGCCCAATAATCCATCGGGCTTCAATCCCACCCCATCCCCTCATGTCGACCAAAATTTATCTACTTCAGTTCATCAGGGTCTCACCCTCTCTCGCTCTCTCTCTCGGCAGTAGCCAATCCCGATGGCTACTTGTGGCAACCTCCGCCGTACAAGCAGTCAAGTTTCCAAGACGCTACTTCGCAACTTCTGTACCACCAGCAAACCCTCGCACCGCAACAACCACCAACAAACTCACGAGTTCCTGCACCCCACCGCCTTCGTGGGCAGCTGGTGGTACTCAGACCCGCCTAAAGACCCCAAGGAGGCCGAGCGCAGGCTCGCCCTCCTCCGCCGCGATTATGCCAAGCAGGTCAAGCAGATCCGCAAGGAGTACATCCACGAGGTCGAGCTCACGCGCCTCGAGCAGCAGCGCAAGAACGAGGCCCGGAAAGAAGCTCTTAGGCTCGCCAATGAGGAAAAGAAAAAGCTTAAGGCCGAGGCGGCCAAGCTCCGAGCACAAGAGCGCAAGGTCGCCCTCGAAGAGTTCCGCCAAGCACTGGTACGTCATTCTCTCGCCATTTTTAATTTTTTTTTCTGTACTTTCTGTTTGCTTGCTCTGGAAAAATAATATTTAGATTGTTCAAATGAGTGCACATGGGGGGGGGCTACGTTTTAGCTCTGGGTTTACGTCTTTTTGCTTCTGGTAATTTATTGTTTGGGACTGTGAAAATGTGGTAAAGTGATTTGAGTGGTTGGATTTTTAGGTCTCTGATTAATTCGCAAGAAAGCAAAAATTAGGTTCCATTTGGACATTCACAACTGTTTGGATTTGTTGAAATCACTTGCAATAGTTTTTGTTTGGAAAGTGAGATGTAGAGAGAGAAGAGAAGCTTCAATTTTTTCTTTGTAAGCAGAAGATAAACTTCAGTTGGGAGGACATGTTGGAAAGAACTCTTGAGAGAGAAAGGAAAACGTAAAATTACTCAGGATGCTCTCCTTATTTCTTTCTTTCTGCAGCGTAATTACTGGACGAAGGAAACATATGAAAAGAGAACTTTGAATAAAAGGATTCTTGGTTTTCACTCGTTGACACTCTTTTGATGCGTCATTTCTTTTGTTTACATTTGTGGTAGAACAGAAGAAATTTGGTTTACTTTATAAAGTTATGCTCCTAATATGTGTATCTGGCTGCTTATTTTGATTTCTGAAAGAAGCATTGAAGAATCAAAATTTTGAATATGTTTTTTGAAGATTGGAACGCCCACTAAAACTGAAACAAATTGTTGTATGGTGCTTCTTGCTGTTTTTTCTGGAAATTTGTTTAGATTTGACATCCACAATAAATTTTCTTGGTTGTTGGGTTGAATAACCAGGCAGCTGTAGCATCAACTGATATTTGAAAATTGTGCTCTCAAATTGATATCCATCTTACAAACTTTAAGGGGGTGAAGTTTTTTATTTTATCATATCATCAGTTATTGTAGAAAATCATTTGGCCTAGATGGACTTCTTCCCGTTGATTAGGCTGATTTATTGATGATTGTCTTGAGCTGAAGTTAGCAAGCATCATGGTGTAAATGAAGAATAATACATGGCCATCAAGGGCAACACAGTTACGACACCGTTATTTTGATCTGAATAATAATGACAAGCAGAATATAAACGAGAAATTAGAGAAAACTGTCAAAACAAGAGAGAGCACTTTGCAAGAGCGGGCCATGAGTTTATGCTCTTGTGGTCTCAGAGAGCTAAAAGGGTTGAGTTCTTCAGTTAATTATGAGGGGAAGACTTATGTTTCAAGGAAGAGCAGGAAGGAAGGGAGGGGACAACAACTATCTTTATGAAGCCCAAAATTATTTGCTGGAACGTTAGGGGGCTCAATGATAGAGCGAAGCGTTGTAGAATTGGCAATTTGTTGCGGGGTTGGAAACCCGATCTGGTTTGTTTTCAGGAGACGAAAGTGATGACTATTTCAAGGGCTTTCGTTAGGAGTATTTGGGGGGGGGGGTCCATGTTGGTTGGTGTTGTTTGGAGGCGAGTGGTGCTTTGGGGGGGGGATCTTGATCCTTTGGGATACGAGGGTCCTTGAGTTGGTGGAGTCTTGTGTTGGTAGTTTTTCGATTTCGATTATTCTGAAAAATGTGGAGGATGGGGTTCTTTGGGGATTTTCGGGGGTGTGTGGTCCTAATGTGGATAGTATGAGGAGACTTTTGTGGGAGGAGTTAGCCGGGGTGATGGCTTGATGGAATTTACCGTGGTGTCTTGGGGAGATTTTAATGTTTCTCGATTTCCGAGTGAACGTTCCGGGCTGGAGGTTTTCAGTAATGCCATGCTGGAATTTTCGGAATTTATTGATGAAAATCAGTTGATTGATATGCCTTTGTTGGGTGGGCTTTATACTTGGTCGAATGGTAGGTTTACTCAATCTTGGTCCAGAATTGACCGATTTCTTTTCAGTTCCAGTTGGGAGTCCTTATTTCCGGAGGTTTGTCAGAGGCGATTGCCACGCTTGTATTCGGATCATTTTCCGATTATTCTGGAGAGTGGGTTTGTGGGAAGAGGTAGGAAGCCCTTTAGATTTGAGAACATGTGGCTTAATGCTGATGGATTTGTTGACAGGGTGGGCTCGTGGTGGAGGACTTATGTTTTCTCTGGGTCTCCAAGCTTTGTTCTTGATTCTAAGTTGAAGGCTTTCAAGAGGGACATTAAGATATGGAATCATGAGGTCTTCGGGGATATTACCTTGAGGAAATCCTCGTTGTTACAAGAGTTGTCATCCTTGGATGTTTTGGATGAGGGTGGGATTATTGATGAGGAAGGCAAAGTTAGGAAGTTGGAAGTTTTGGGGGAGTTGGATCATTTGATTGATATGGAGGAGATTAGTTGGAGGCAGAAATCTAGAGCTCTTTGACTCAAAGAGGGTGACAGATGCACCAAATTTTTCCATAGGGTGGCTAATTCCAACAGAAAGGTTAATTCTATTTCTTCTCTGGAGGTTGAGGGGGAACTTGTGGAGGACCCCGAGCGTATTTCTGATGAGATTCTCAGTTTTTATCGCTCCTTGTACAGGGGGCCTTTCTCTTGGAGACTTTCGCTGGATGATTTGGGTTTTGATTCGATTACTGGGGAGGATGCGGCTTGGCTTGAAAGACCTTTCGATGCAGATGAAGTGACGGGTGTTGTGCGGAGTCTCAATGGTGATAAAGCCCCTGGTCTTGATGGTTTCTCTTTGGCATTCTATCAATCTTGCTGGGATATCATTAAGGTCGATGTTCTTTCCATGTTCAACGAGTTTGCTCAGTTTGGGAAATTTGTTAGAAGTATCAATGCCACTTTCCTTGTTTTGATTCCCAAGAAGCATGGTGCTGTTGAGTTGAAGGATTTCAGGCCTATCAGCCTTGTGGGAGGGGTCTATAAAATTATACATAAGACTTATGATCACGTTAACTGGAGATTTCTTCTATATTTGTTAAAGAAGTGTGGCTTTGGCGATAAATGGTGTAGTTGGATTGAGTTCTGTATTTCTACAGTTAGATTCTCGGTGTTAGTGAATGGATCTCCTGAAGGCTTTTTTGGTAGTTCTAGGGGTCTGCACCAGGGCGACCCCCTTTCGCCCTTTCTGTTTGTTATTGTTATGGAAGCTCTGAGCAGGATGTTGAACAAGTTGGTGGACATTGGTTTCATGGAGGGCTTCTCCGTTGGGAGTGGTGGAGTGAGCATTTCTCATCTACTCTTTGCTGATGATACCCTTATTTTGTGTGGGGCTGAGGAGCGTCAGGTTCATTATCTTCGATGTCTTCTTCTCTGTTTTGAGGCGGTGTCTGGACTTAAGATTAACCTCCAGAAATCTGAAGCTATTCCCATTGGAGTGGTGGATAATGTCCAGAAGTTGGCTGATATCATGGGCTACAGAGTATCTTCCTTGCCCTTTTTGTATCTTGGGCTTCCTCTGGGTGCGCATTTCAAAAGCTCCCACATTTGGAACGACATTCTTGAGAGAACGGAAAAGAGGTTGGCTGGGTGGAAGCGAAGTTACCTCTCGAAAGGAGGTAGAATTACATTGATCAAGTTTACTCTTGCTAACCTTCCGACCTACTTTTTGTCTCTTTTCCCTATTCCCTCTGTTGTGGCTAGTAGATTGGAGAAGTTACAAAGGAATTTCTTGTGGGGTAGTGATAGTCATCAACACAAGTTTCATTTACTTAATTGGGATAAGGTTTGCTGCCCTATTAGATTCGGTGGTTTGGGTATTAGGCGGCTGTCCACCTTCAATAAGGCTTTGCTTGGGAAGTGGTTGTGGCGCTTTGCTTGTGAGCGTAATTGTTTGTGGAGGAATGTGGTCGTGGAGAAGTTTGGGTGTGAGGTGGGTGGGTGGGTGGAGGACCATTCAGAGGAGAGGTTCTTATGATGTTAGTCTTTGGATGTATATCAGCAAGTAGGGGGATCTTTTCACCCAGAATAGCCGGTTTGTGGTGGGCTGTGGTAATAGTGTTCGTTTCTGGAGCGATCTTTGGTGTGGAGATAGACCTTTGCGGTTTTCTTTTCCTCTTCTCTTCATCATTGCTAGAGATAAGGACGCCATGGTGGCGGATTATTGGGATGGAAATTCAGGTCCGGGGGTTTGGAATGTCCAATTTGTTAGGGCAGTAAATGATTGGGAGCTTGAGTTTTTTTCGTCCTTTTTTAAGCTCCTTTATGGCATGGTCACAAGGAGTGGAGTTGATGATAGACTGTGTTGGTTGGGTTCCAAATCCGGTAAGTTCTCAGTGAAGTCGCTGTATGGGCTTCTTCATTGCAGCACCTATGTTTCGTTCCCTTGGAAACAGATTTGACGATCTTTTGCTCCCATGAGAGTCTCCGTCTTTGTATGGGAGGTTGCCCATGGTCGCGTTCTGACTATCGACAATCTAAGGAGGAGGGGTCTTTGTTTATTGGACTGATGTTTCCTTTGTAGATGCAGTGGGGAATCTGTGAATCACCTTTTTCTTCATTGTGAGGTGGTCAGGGACTTATGGGCTCATGTATTTAAGATTATGGATTATTGTTAGATTATGCCTCCGCAGATGGTTAATGTGTTGTTTTGCTGGAAGAGGAAGTTTGATGATCCTCATGCTCTGATTGTGTGGAAATTGATCCCCTTGTGCATTTGGTGGACTCTCTGGAGGAAGAGGAATGATAGATGCTTTGAGAGCACTTTTTCGTCTGTTGAGGGGTTGAGGGGCAAGCTGATGAGATCTCTATTTTCTTGGGCCACAACTGTATTGGGTTCTCGTTTCTGTGATTTTTCTGATTTTCTTAGTTTTGTAGCTTGGTTGGCTTAGGTTTCAGTATAGCTCTTTGTACCGTTCCTTCTTTGGTTTTTTAATAAAGCTTTTCTTACTTATCAAAAAAAAAATATGGTTCTCTCTCGGGAATTCCATTTGTCACTAAGGTTGAAAATCTTTTTGAGAGATGGCCTTTTGCTCTCCCGACACAAAATCTATTATGGTGGTCTTTGTCCTGGTTTGGCTTCGTAAAGCAGGTTCTGGCCTGGGTTCAACTAACATTTTGCTTTACCATCTAAGCTAGGTGTCACCTATCTTTCTTACTGGAGGAGATACGTACTAGCAGAGAACTTTAGTGTGTTGCACCATCATTAGGTATCTGGCTTTTTAAGAGCATATGCAGGGACTTGATAATGCAACTCAACCATGTGCCATGTAGGGAAGAATTATTAGAGGTTCTGTTTTCTTGCTTCCATTTTTTAACCTAATGTATACTTGTGGTGTCTTTGTATAGTTGAAAGAAAGAGCGGAGAAGCTTGAAAATTGGAGGATGAAGGAAATAACAAGGGAAGAGAAGAAGAAAGAGAAGAATGGGCTGCTACGCCGCCAAAGTTCCGTGTGGGTTGATGAACCTAAGCTGGAGAATAGGATACTAGAAGCTATTGTTGATACTACACCACTCTGAGTCCCTTTGTTTCCGAGTTTTTTTTAGAGGAGGTATCCTGACCTATTTTGAAAATAGTGTCCAAACCATCGAGAGCATGTTCGTTTGGAAAACATTTGAGACATCGGAACTATTTGAGCTAGAATATAACCTGAGGGGGTTTGTGTAGACCTGTCATTATAGCATTTTTTTATCTGCAGATTTGATATGAAATTGTGGTTAATTTGTCTGGGCAATAGGAATCTGAGGTGTTCTTTGGGTCTTAGCATTACTTACATCTTCTTCTTTTACTATGTTGGGTTTTGTCATGGCGTTGGACTCAACTTGTGAGTAACGTATATTGGATCAAGTTCGTCCGAGTTCGGTGTACATGAATAGGTGTCTGGATTTCCTTCGTTAAAAAAAAAAAAAGTTTGACGAATACAAATCGAAATAAAGTGCGAAGAACTGGGCTATTGGACCCAGGCTTCAGATTGAAAGAGTTGGGGGTCTTTGACTCTGTTCTTGGCTTTTACGACGTCTCCATTATGCGGCTGTCAAAAGCGAGGTAGTGTACCATCGTGCCATTGCCTACGCGCAGCTAGCTGTTGGCGTGGCGATTGACCTTCACAGACGTGCATAAATTGAACTTTTGAGACTTGGGGATGGTAGCTACATGCATGATTTGCCAGTCGGATGATTTTGTGATGCTGAAGAACACGGTAATTGCATCCATAGTTGGTCATTCCTTCCCCATTACTTGACCCAAAAAATCTCCGGCTAACTAGACGAAACCTGATATTCAGGTCATGGTTGCATCTTTCCATGACTTCGTAAAAGATCAAAAGGTAGCCTTCACGAAATTGTACACGTTCGCAAACCAATGTTTTGCTCAAAATAGCTCTTAATTCCAAACTTTTGGTTTTCAAACATCTAAAATATTTTAGTCAAAATAATAGATAAACTACTATTTCTCCCTTAAATTATTACTCGATTCTCAAATACTACTATTAACTTTAACTCATTACAATTCACTCTCCCAAAAGAGAAAATGCTTCTATGTGATTCCATCCCCAAATCTGTTGAAAAAGATCGAAAGGTAGCCTTCAAGAAATGTAATCTCACACAATCTGAGAACCAGTCTTGAGCCATAGAAGATTTCCAACCCCAACAGAGCGTGCAACTAAGGTCCTTGTAGACATTTCAGGGGGCGGAGATCATATTTTGCACGGACCGTTTCATCTGAGACTGACATATCAATTCAGATAATCTTTTCTCAGGTATGGATTCCGATGAGCAAATATCGGGGGATCGCCTTATACCAGTATCTGCCTTAAGAAACAGAAAGGCCAAAATAGCACCGGTGATGGGCCGTTAAAGGGAAAGAGCAAAACCTAAATATACCAAAGTTATGCTCTGCTCTTGTGAGAAGCATAACGACACCAGAGAATACCAAACTAAAAGCCAATGACTTGCTTTTGAGAGCAACTAAGAATAGAACATACAACAGTTAAGAAATGTGCTTTTTGTAACTGGTAAACCATCAGGGGAGCTGAAACCCAACCTAAAATTCATATTTTAGCCGCCTTTTCCTTTTGGGCTTGGCAAAAAACTAGTATGACAATTTAAGATTAAACCATATACCAAGGGAGTACATCAATATTCAATAATCGTTTACATCCA
The DNA here is from genome assembly GCA_963930655.1 of Myrica gale. Taxonomy (NCBI): domain Eukaryota; kingdom Viridiplantae; phylum Streptophyta; class Magnoliopsida; order Fagales; family Myricaceae; genus Myrica; species Myrica gale. The sequence goes on from OZ005616.1 coordinate 8,637,612, forward strand.
TTAATAAAAAAAAAGGAAAAAAAAAAAGAATCGTGATTGCTATTGCTGACCTACCAAAATCCATATGCCTGTCTTGGAGAGAGACTGGAAGAGAGTCCATTTTCTGCTGACAGCAATTTGGTTTATTGGGTCTTTGGTTTCTGAATCTTCACGTAGGGAAAAAGTCCCATGAAATGGACTACTTTTGGATTCCATCCCAGTTGCTGAGCACGGCAGAACATCAAGAATGCATTTGCAAAGTAAGAATTAAATCCCATGAAGACATGCCAAAGAGCATGACCCTGTGGGTTAAAATACCATCCGGAGATGTCCTCACACAACAGGCGATCAAAAAGCCAACAAAGCGTCCCCAGGAATATGGTGGCTAAATATAACTTTGCAAGTCGCTTTGCAGAGATATCTTGTGTGTGTATATAGTACTTGTACATCCGAGGAATGCAGAGAAGACAGAGAATCGCATAATGTACCTTGAAGCCAACTCCAAAACGAACCAGTGCATGGACAACAGCAAATGCGACACCATAAAGAAACAAAAAGGTGGGCATTGTACTCCGATAATGCCAATCTGGAGAGTACAAAATGTAGAGGTATAGGAGCATTTCCCAAACCATTGGTGTTTCGTCTCCTTGCTGTTGCCTGAAAATAAATAGAAGATTACCTATAGTTCTAGATCACCAAGGTACATGAACATCTAATTCAAACAAAAGCCAAACGTACAACATACTAAAAAATTAACAGTCATCAAATTCTCCATTGGCACCTCTGTAGACGCAAATGCATTTATTGACCCTAGTTTCGGACATTTGTCTACAATAGATGAAAGTACAAGGAAGACTCAGAGCAACCAACACAGATCAGTTCCATTCCGATAAATTTAAATCCGTAAAGAGCTGTTTTGGGCTTAGGAAACTTATAGGGTGGCCCAAGCATCAACTTGCCTTGGAAGCACTTTTCTCTACGATTATAGAAGAACATTGGAGCTACATTACTTATGACTCCCTAGAGAATAAATCCCCCAAGATCTGAAGACAAAGGGCTGGAAATGCTTCGTTTCAAAAGAAGTCAATTTTTTGCAAATCCCTCTAGGCAGTAAAGGTTCTCTCACATATTCCAGATGGTCTTAAATGCAACTGAATTACTTGTTAAGAACCTCCTGAAACCCTAATTTGCTTTGGGTAAAGAACAAGAATTCAGTCAAGAAAAACATTGTCACAATGGTTGGACTGAACAGACTTTCCGGAGCTCAAATTAGTTAGACCATAATCACCATCATGATCACCATCCCAAAAACTATCACCATTAATGGTTTTGAAAACATTTTTGTTATTTAATCCAAACATGATTTTTTCACACTAAAAACACAATCTTCAAAAAAATCATGTTCCAACATATCAGGACAAATCAATCACATCCACATCCTCGATATCCCTCAGTTGCTACAAGGCCCTCATCCCATACCAATTCAAAATCTGAACTAAAACCATCGAAGCTGACACTCGAAATCTAGTTCCGGATAAATTTCAAAAACGTTTTTTTTTATGTGGCTCTTTAGATTCCCAAAGAGCCACATCAAGTTCCAACATATCAGGAAAAATCAATCACATCCACATCCTTGATATCCCTCTGTTGCTACAAGGTCTTCATCCTATACCAATTCAAAATCTGCACTAAAACCATCGAAGCTGACACTCGAAATCTATCGTCCATTGAAGCTCTTGCCAACTCAATTTTTACATGGGAAGATTCAATAAAACATAAATTAGAAAGAAAGTTCTCTCTCATTGATCACAAACTAGAATATCTTGACCGACCAAACAACACAACTCTACAGCTCTGCTGCCATCTCTCAACTGTCAACTCTCAACCATTACCAACACTTGTCAACACTGCAATAAAATTCCCCTACTGCTTTCTCAAAAAATATTATATCCTAATATATAATGCAGATGAGATTTTGATCTCTTCTTCACATTACTTCTCAACCAGACTGGAGCAGATTATGAAGGTAGCTGTTAATTGACCATAAAATTAACAGTTACCAATCATGACCCATACAAGAGCAATCACCCTCAAGAACTATACTTTGTAAACCTAATCCAATCACCCACGCCAAGCTGTTTAACCCGAAGCTCTAAATCACCATAGTCACATTCACAAAATTTATACTCAGCTTAAAAATTTTAGCTAATCCATTCACCGGTACAATAACTAGGCACAGTAGATTATGTAACACCAATTCTTCATACTTAAACCACAACCATTTATATGTCTAGGGTCTAGACAGAACCCCATCAACAATATCCTAAAACATGGACTCGAGGTTAGCCCAAGATGTAGAAAATATGCTTAGATCCAGTTCCTTCCAACTTGCATCGTAAGACTAGCTTAATTGAGAATTACTGTGCACTCCCTCATAGAGACAACTTAGAAAACAACTTCTAATGTATACTGATATCTTGTTTCAGGGAGATTTGGATAACAGCTGAAACAACAACCTACTGGGGATTATCTCTCCCAGCATGATTTATATGCCAACATCTTGTTTCAAATCCACGTTACAATGACACCCAACACATGTCTCACATTTTCAGAGGCTTGTTCTAGTAATATCACAACATCTACTACTTTTAGAATGTTTTCCATCATTAATAACTTTTTCACCTGAACATAAATATACGTTCCCACCACCAAGAAAGAGGACCATATAAATTTGCACCAAATATTTTCATTCCACATAGAGCACATGTAGGAAGAGAAAGAAGATAGAAGGGTATAGGACATTAACAACAAGAAATAGATACACCTGTGAAGGGTGGTAAAATCTTCACAAGTTTGCTCCTTCGTACATCTTGCAAAAACCACCAGCTGCCTTACCACGATTTTTTCTTAATCATCTTAGAACCTCCAATAAGTTAGCAATGATCAATTCCCCACAAAATAGAAAAGTTGTACATAGATGTTCTGAAGTTGTTCATAGATGAATGCACACACAAACTAACAAGCAGGCAATAATCATGTGTGTAAGTCCCATACATAACACAAAGAAAGGTGCACTACTACCATTAGGCAAGGGATATGTGTTTGTGTGCTTCAACTATGGAAGCCCTGAATTGCATGGTAAAAGTAAGAAAATCCTGCTCAGGGTACACACATATAATAAGGTTATTGCCATTTATGTGTGCCTCTCAGATCAGATGTATAACTAAAGCAGTTGGAAAAAAAACATGAATTGCATATGAAACAAAATAGAATACTACTTACATGCGCTGCAAGGTAGCATGGTATAGCACGCTCCCAATAGAAAGTGTCATATTAGATAGGTGAAGGACACTAAACCTCCTTTCAAACCGTTGTCCCAAGGCATTTATGAGGCCAATGAGTGCAAGAAGGATGCATGGGATGTTTGATATGGTGTTGAAAAACTCTGCAATATAAGGAGAGTAAACATAATTTTTCTCACACCACTCGGGAGATGTGACAGGACCCCAAAAGCTTGACAATCTGTCTGCCATTAATGAATCGATAAGCCCTCCGTGAAAGCTGAAGATTTGGGTCACCTTTCCCTAAGATGTTGCAGAGATTCTAAAATATTTGCAATACATTCCCTGTGAACGTTGAGAGGATTACCTGACACCAAAGAGACAAACAAGCTATTTCTTTGGTATAAAAAGATATGTGATGACAAAAAGAAAATTCAAACACAGGTGATGCCTATAGTTGATCCAAACCAACTATATAGGAGAGAAAGCATCATTGTCATAGAAGTATTATCCCTACTCCACCCCCTTATCATCAAATGATGCAGGTATCAAGAAAATTAAGCGCAAGGGGAACTGCCAAAGCCCATAGGAAGTATATGTCATCAACGGCATTGAGAGACACTAAGCTAGGATTTATCACTCCTTTAAGGTATGATTGCATAAATAATTTCTATCCGGAAATGGTTAACCAAGAGTCTCAATGTAGGTTGCTTAGCATGTTTTAAAGTTGTTCGGCAGACACTAGCAGCTGCACAATCAAGTTGGAAAGAGAACTCTGTGTAAGCTGACACAAGAAGATTCCTCTTTTCTGTGTCTATTGATTTATACTCGAATAAGAATGTTGACAATAATTCCCAGCATCTTTGATAGAGTGGAGTGAAATGAAAAACAGAAATAGTACCGTGAGGTCCTCTCCTAAAATTTATTTTTCCGAATAAGTGAGCAACAACAACCTTGAGTCCAGAATTGCCACCTCAACCCCATGCCTTACAGTCGTCAATGGAAACCAGTCATTAATTAGGCTGACTACCCTTCTTGGATTTTAGGAAAGCATCAAACCATAAAATCAAGATGGCATGGTAGCAATACAGCAGCAACAGCTGCATCCTTCTAGTCACTGTTTTTGCCTTGGATATAAGTATTTCAGATCCAGACAAGCTATTTTACGGAAAGAAAACAAGTACAAGAAACCCTCATATATCACAAAATGCTCAATTATCGCATCAACCACCATCAAGTTGGTCACTTTGAGAGTTTAATTATTAAACAAGTTGAGCAAATATCCTTCAATGGTTGCATACATGGAATTTAGGAAACAACTACAAAAGATCGATCCTCTTAATGTTACAAACTCAAGGTATTACTTGTCTAGAAATTTCGAAGAAGTTTCATGCTTTAAAGAGCTGAAAGCAATTCTATTAACAAGATGGTCCATCAAAAACACAAATCGACCCATGCCTATTCGAACAACAGCAAAGTAAGACACAAGAGTAGCAACTTAATGCAGTATTAAGCTCCGTCAGACACGTTTATATGAAACTTCATCTATTTTAATCCAAATCATCCAGTATTGCACTTTAGGATGAAACCACTGCATTGAAATCATCCAGTATTTCCAGATGATCTTCATGGTCCACGTCAACCAAATGAACACCCATAATCAATAAGACACTTTCCTTTGCCCTTAGGGTCCACAATAGACAATGAAATCGTTGGTAGTTAGAACTGAAGATTTTCAACGGCAACCTTATTATTGAAAACCGCAGGCGAGCCGGATCACACACCAACCCATGAAAACCCCTTTGCCCCAAAGAGACGAAACCAAAAACTATCTCAACAATGGAAAGACATTACATTTAGCAAAGCCATTCACCTTTCCCACTATCCAAAGAAAGCCAGGGCTTGCTACTGAGAAGGACCTCTACATGTCACATTCCTCATTTTCCAAGTAAATAATAAACCCAAAAATTAATTGAACAAAGAAGTCCGAAAAGGAAAGAAAGGGAGAGGCTTTTGACCTTCCAATTCAGATCTAAGCTGCGAAAATTTCAATAGCCATCACAGCCTTGTTCTCTCCCTCCCTGACGAGGATGTGTTGGATTTTACCTAGGGCAGCACAGATGGGCGCGTGGAGAGAACATTCGAACGCGAAACGTGTCGATCTCGGGTGACCTGGAGGCCTGCATTTGTCCGTTAGATTAAGATCACCAGCGGTTAGGATCTTTTTGGTCATAGATTTTGGGCGCGGATTGCAACGCTACTTTACTGTTCGAATATTTGCTTTCTAAGAAGTGATTGGGTTTTCCTATATTCTTCTCATATTCTTTTTTTGAAAACCACGGCTCAACATTCATTTTAGAAGTGAGTGCTACACATCCAAAAATTCTGAGCCGTAAAATTAATTCTCAAGAGAACATGAAAAAAACCTAGAAAGAACCTCAATCATTTCTTTTGCCTTTTAAGGCGCGTTAAGTTCGCGTGTGTCATACACTTAGCCGACACGCGAACAATCCCCTAAAGGGCCCAAACGTTAATGAATTCAAATCTCAGCATTCATGTTTAAATTTTACCATACAATTTGAATGTTTACCATTTCATGGTATAATTTGAAAAAAATTAGATAGAATAGGTGAACTTTATTAGAAATTTTACCTAGCATCATTAAGATAGCTTTTGTTTTCCGAAATATTTTGGGTATACGTTAAAAAATGATAATTTAATAAAAAAATTTCATTAAATAATTCTTTATCATTATAATATTCAATCAAATCTTATCTCTCTTCACTTTTTCACCGACTACAATAAAATATCTTTATTTTTTACCAAACCCAATACCTTAAAATTTTAATAACTCCAATATTTTAAAAAACAAACAACCCATAAATAGTATGAAATCTACATATTCGATCTATTTTTTTTTTCGAATTGCAAGATGAATCTGAATAAGAAATTATATACTTCTTTATATACGAGCGCGATCTTTTACTTCCCAAATTATATGCATCGAAGTCAGCATTGCTTTTCGATTTCTTTTTCTTTTTTCTTCTCTGTAGGTATTTTTACATGTCAAATTTGGGAATTTCTTAACTTTATTTTTATATAAAAAAATTAAGCGAAATTTTAACCCTTTAAATTCCTATTTATTTTATAATTTACATCATAAACTAATAAATTTGACACTACTTAACATTACACCATAAACTATCAATATTACTATAAAATATTGGAGTGTAAATTGTGAGGACAGTCAGCGAGTAGAGAGTATAATTTTTTTTTTCAAAAATCTACTTAATTTTTAAGACTTGATAGTTGTTGGAGAATTGCATGCCCTATCCAGACAGAATTTGTAGTATACTATAGTAGCATCTTAGAGCAAAGATTTGATTTTCTTTGGCAAAAATAATGATTTTTCCGAATCCATGAGTGCAACCACGTTGGGTTGCTGAATTAATATCAGTAGAACTTCCATAGGGTTTAATTAGAAAATATCAGAACCTTTTTCTGATGTTTTGGGGAGGTGTTAAAAACCTCATAAAAGCACGAAAACAAAACCTTTTTTTCTTTTCACATAAAATTTAGGAGAGATCAAAGGTGGGCACTAAGCATGTCAGGCTATGGATTTTCCCGTCCAAATATATCGTCAGGAACTGCTCTTTCTGCATTGAAGGTAATCTTCCACTAATTGGATAAAGTAAATGACCAAAACGGATTTAGTCCCAAGGATGAAGCAAGGAAAATTCCAGCGTACCAAGAAAGGAAGTTTATACATAATACAAGAAGGCTCATACCCCCGAGGGCGATAGCTTAATGGTTAGGAGAGACATCCTCTTTGGAGCTCGACGTACCAAGTTCGAGTCTCAAAGGTGTGGGATAAATTTTCATGCTGCTGCTGAGCAAGTTCTTGACTTATCTGCTCCCTGGATTGTGGGGTCGGTACAGTGGGCTGTGGTTTGTACTTTAGGGTTGGGCCAAACGGGTCCGATTTTGGGGGGTTTCGACGTTATAAAAAACAAAACAAAAAAACAAAAAGGCTCATACTGTGCAATAGCCGACGAGTGACCGAACTACTGGAAGTGAGAGATCTCACTTGTTCCTAAGAAGTGCTTACAACTTCTGTGGGCAGAACGGAAGAAAATAATCAATTGGGATAATGTTTCTAAACCAATCAAATGAATCAATTCCCTTCTCCAAACCTTGCTGCCGTTCTCTTTTTCTACTAGTAATGGTAGTATCGGAGGCCATAAATTCAACACTCAGTTTTTCATACCACCCTGAAGATGTAATCTTACGTTTATGGAGTCACAATGGCTAACAATAACAAATTACAACTCAAAATTTAGAGGAATTTATGTCTATTTGTTTTTAAAAATTCAACTGAGTGATCTAACTACCTGATTGAGCCATTGGTAATGGATGAAACTGTGCATACACCAGCTGAAGTCGTCAATGGAATATCTTTATAGCAGGCCACTAATTCCGTGTTTGTGTGCAGATTCACTTGCAATGTTTCCCAGACTTTCTTTTTAGGATTCAAGACATTGTCAGGCTCGCCATCGAACCCTGGAAAAGTAATTCTTTCTCCAACTTGAGCAGATTTAGGTGGATCAACCAATTCAACCTAGCAGTTTTTTAATCATCAATCGGATCAGTGTCACCTTCAATCATCCAGGACTTAAACAAAGGGTAGATAAATCAGAACCATCTATATAGCTTGAAGTAAATACACAAAACTGCTCACAACAACTACTGTTACAAACACCAAAAGGTTGATATTTCGTCAAAGAAAAATTAGGCGTTGCAACGAACTAGATTTAAAAGATGTAAGATTGTCTGACTTGCAATTTCTCAGAATCAGCTATGCTTTACTATATGTATCATTAAACACAAAATGTAAAATGTGTCTTAACCCCGACCATCTGCCAACACCATAATAACCCCCCAAAATAGTATCATCACAACCAATTAGCCAGAAACTATGAGGCAAAAACCAAAGTGATGATCATCTATCAAACCTATACTTTGACCACTTTGAAACATGGCTTGAGTAAAAAAAAAAAGCCTGAAGCAAAATCAGATAAGATGCAGACCTAATATAAAAGTATCATGGGTTTTCTCACCTTGGTGTGGTCACTGTTGGAAGCAGCAAGAACCATTGCTTGTGATTTTATACCACGCATGGTTGCTGGCTTCAGGTTGCAAAGGACGCACACCTTCCGATTCTGCCAAAAAAAAAAAAAATTTTAACAAATAGATATAAAGATGATTATAGACCAAGAAAATAATAACGTGCATTCAAAAAACAGTGATATGTAGGAGCAGTGAACAAAAACCTGCATTTCTTCAAGAGGTATATACTTGACGAGTCCACTAACAACAGTACGGGTCTGTCCTTCACCAACATCAATCGTTTCGACATATAGTGAATCAGCATCAGGATGCTTCTGAGCACTTGTAATAAGGCCAATGCGGATGTCAAGTCTTGAGATTGAAATTTCTGGCTCAGCTGTAGCCCTAGCTTTGGCTTCAGTTACACCTTTCGAAGTCTGTTGCTTTTTGCCAGTGCTATCTGGTACATAACCATACCATACTACATTAAGCATAACAAATTACTAATACCAAGATTATAAATGATATCCCAGATTGTGAAATGTGTTATATCTCACATGTGAGAAGTGGACTATAAAGGAGTAGTATGAGTGCTAAGTCCCATATGGAAACATGTGCTATTTGAAACCAGTTTCAGAAGTGATTTGAAAGAGCTCTCGTTGTTACTTTTATAATAGAGAGAAGATTTTGCATAGCATTTCCCTAGGTTACAACAAATAGTATCAGAACAGCCTATTAATGCCATGTGACAGATAAGCCTTAAATAGGACCCCAGAGATTTAAATGAGGGAGATTGCAATTCCCCAGACCGTGTAGTATGCTAAATTCCACATTAAGTGGGTGGATTCCAGTGTTAAATGCGTCCTAAGTTCCACATAAGTTGTTTAAATTGAAGGAATTGGACTTTATAACAGTTTTTAAGGAACTCCAATTGTAACTGCAACTTTGTCATTTTGGAGTATCGAGCATAGATAACAAGCATTTCCCTAACTGGAAAAATAGTGCAAGCATTTTCACTTTCAATCAAATAAATATCTTCTTTTTTATTTTATTGAAACAAAAAAGCCATAGAGAGGCGCTGGCCAGGCCAGGCCACAGAAATAAACAAAGTTCTTGCAGACCAAATTAAAATGGTTCTTTTTATATAACTTATCTATTTGTTTCACCGGTGCAAAGTTATTACTTTGTTATCAGGGTAAACGCCGAGGGGGGGGGGGCCCAATAATTAAGATTTTTTTTAAAAAAAAATTAGGCCCTTTTTAAAAAAAAAAATTACATTCTCCCCCCCTAAAAAAAAGAATTACTATATTACAGTTTGACCCTCCCAAAACTAACAACCTGGCTTCGCCCCTGTTTGTTATAACATTGGTTACTTATAGAATACATTTATTATCTGGTTTAGGAGTAGTATAGTTATATATGTTGTCTTAAATCAAACTCACTGGAACGGTGAGTTGGAAATATCTTCCATTGAGCCCTTGTACTAAGGCTAATCAATAAGTATTCCACAGATATGAAAAGCTCCATTCATGATGACATTTCTGAATTACCAACTTGTCAACCAAAATGCGGAGATCACATTATAACACACAAAGAGCTAGAAGTTGAACATTGAGGATACTATACCTAAAACTAACAACCTGGCTTCGCCTGTTTGTTATATAACATTGGTTACTTATAGAATACATTTATTATCTGGTTTAGGTATAGTATCACTATCATAATATAGTTATATATGTTGTCTTAAATCAAACTCACTGGAACGGTGGGTTGGAAATATCTTCCATTGAGCCCTTGTACTAAGGCTAATCAATAAGTATTCCACAGATATGAAAAGCTCCATTCATGATGACATTTCTGAATTACCAACTTGTCAACCAAAATGTGGAGATCACATTATAACACACAAAGAGCTAGCAGTTGAACATTGAGGACAAGATAAGGTAATTAGTGCTTTTATGAATCAATTACCTGGAAAGGTAGCATGCATTTGACACGTAATGCATACAAGGTGTATTAACTAAATTGGCAACCAATAGAAGTAAGAGTAAAGAAATATAATCCGCAAGGAATATAAAATGCAACCTGAAACTTTTGTTTTCTTCAGTTGCTCAGCCATCTTTTCTGCTTCAGCTTCTGCCCTCACAATCCTATCAGCTTGACTTCCTGCAAACTTCTTCCTGAAGGATTCTACTTCTTCATCCCTCTGCATGAAAATTGATTGTCACGAATAAGTAACAATGGCCAAAGCTAGTATAAGGCTCTTGACAACTTACAAAAAAAAATTAAACAGCACAGATATACCAATTCCTTGAACAATGGCTCTGGTGAACCAATTTTGTGACCGGCAGCCAGGATATCCCAAGGTCTGCTGGCTCTATCAATATCTGCCTTTTCGAGCGAAAGTCGAGTTTCAGGAGGTAAATTGAGCTGCTTAAGAACCTTCAATACAATAAAAAAATAAAAAGAATGTCATGATGCACAATCTTATTAGGGAACCTATTACTAAACTATACTCAGCATTTCTGGGAGTGCCAAAGAGACATCTGTTGGCAATTAAATTACCTCAAGGGAAAAAGATGGCATAAAAGGTTCTAACAAACATGCAAGAAGATACACTAGCCCCGCCGAAGTTCTTATAACAATAGAGCAGGAAGGTTGGTCATCCTTGTAAAGCTTCCAGAATTGGCTTTCCTATGTAGCAACCAAGAACAGAGTGCATCTTAGACAGTGGCAGAGAATTAGTTTCACAAGCATTCTCTTGAGAACCATTTATTTGTGTAAGTTTTGTATGTACAAGCATCCAAATCAGAGCAACCAAAAATGCTACAACTTACCTGCAGATATGCATTCCCCTCACCAGAAATGCTCATCGCAGTTTTCAGTCCTTGCTTCAGTTTGACCTATACATTTTGTAAATAGTAACGTCATTCTCAAGCGCAATAGCAAATAGAGAAAAGGGGATGGGGGCAGATTCTAATTGCAGGCAATACTATCCAGTAATTCCAAATACCTTCTCCATGGCTTCTACATATTGTCCCATATACTCAACAATGGTAACAACCAATTTCTTTGTAGGTTCATGGCTCAATGGATCTGGATCAGCATCTGAAGGCTTAGGGATAATGGATCCATACCCTTGACCTGTAAACAGAAACTTTCAGGCTTTCAGCTTATACATTAGCAATATCTCCTCTTCATAGAAGTAAACCAACGAGAGAAAAGGGCAAGGACTGCTCAGAATTTGAAATAAAAATCTAAGGTATCGGAGAAATACAAATGGATGATTGGCACCATTTAACTCTTTACATTAGGAAATAAAACCTTTTATTACTTTCCAATATGCATTATGTACCTATTGTTCTCATTCACTGAGTGAATCAATAAAACAAACCATTTCTAACTATAGTCTTTGGTACTATAACAACACTCCAGAAATATTATAAGTAAATCCCACGATCATGCAAATCAAATAAATAAACTAGCTGAACACACAGAATCTGAGAAATTGAAGGCAGGCAGTTGACCAACCTGAAGGTTTAACAATGAAACTCAAAACTCGATTTATAAAGTTGCCCAAGTTACTTAGCAACTCGCTATTTAATTTTGCTTGCAAGTCAGCCCACGTAAATAATGTGTCGGATACCTATATCACACAGACCATTTAATAGATTTCCAAATGAATTAGTAGAATCAGGCATTAAATTACAAAATAAAAAGGAACAAATATGTGTTGTGCAACAACAAGTACCTCGGGCCTATTGTTCAGCAAGTAATATCTCCATACTTCCACAGGAATGTTTGTCTCTTTTGCATCATTGCCAAAAACTCCAATACCTTTACTCTTAGAGAACTTCCCTGTAAAAAACATAAAAATTAAACTGGTCTAGTTCAAGATGTTCAAGTGAGAAAATTGTTACATAAAAAGGGAAGGTTATTGAACCATCATCAGTCAAAAGGCTTGGTAAATTGGTCACCATTGTTTCCAGATGTTGGCTAACCTGCTTCATAATTCAAGTACTCGGTGACACTGATAGTCTTCATTAAAGTCCAGTTTTCACCAGTTCCAAGGAGCGTAGATGGAAACATCACCTGAAATGAGAATGCAGTTGTAATGAATAACAAAAAGAAAAGAGAACTCCACCCGAGATCATAAGTTTCAGCGAGGATGATCGCAAGGAAGAACATTGGCTCAAAACATCCACCACACCATCTTGGTCTCCCCTTTTCCTTTCTTCTTTATTTGCCTTTCAGGGGGGAGGGGGGCAAAATAAGGGGAGCCATAAGTTGCTGCATTATGTATAGTTCAGAGAAACCATTTATACTTTTCAAGTATCTACCGATGCAATACCCTATTATTAGGCTAATTAGTCACCCGCTCCTTTGGAATCCATGCCATTAAACTTTCATTAACACTTCGAAAATCACAATAAATTGCTTTTAGTCTATATCTATGATTTAGGTCAATGAAGGGTTCAATTCATTGCAATTTGCCTTCAAGTGTCGATCCATCCAAGAATAAACAACTTAACAGGTCAGTAGCACAATGATATAAGATACTAAACCTCACTAATCTTGCTGTCTTCCCCTTCTTAAAGTTAATAGACAATTTGAAGAAAATAACACTTACCGTGTGGAATGGTACATTATCCTTGCCCATAAACTGATACAGCTCCACATTTTCAGGATTCTTCCACCACTTCTCCCATTCAGGAGTGTAGCAAGATGTGATTGAGACATATCCTATAGGCGCATCAAACCATACATAGAAAACCTATCCACCGCACACCAAAAAGAATCGATTTGGTAAGTCACTAAAAAGGATACTGTTTGAAGAATGCAGCTTTAGTTCAGATGCTAATAACCTTATCACTATATTTCTCATGGGGAACTGGAACCCCCCACTTAAGATCTCGGGTAATACATCGTGACCTAAGCCCTTCTTTAAGCCATGCATATGTTGCTTGAATAGCATTCTGACTCCAAGATCCAGCAACTGACATTTCATTGATATACTCTTCTAATTTGTCCTTCAGCAAAGGGAGTTCCAGAAACACGTGGTTTGTGTCGCGAATGCGTGGAGATGTCTGACAGACCTGTTTGGGCATAAAGCTCATGTATCAACTAGAAGAACTGCGAAACAGCATGGCATAATATCACCACCCTTCATGACAGATACCACCTCTACCCGGTTTTTTCCTTATGTTTCTTCTATTAAAATCATAGAGAACAAAGATTTTGAGGCCTCTGAAACAGTATATCAATTTAGAAACGCAAAGGATCAACAAGAACTAGACTTCTTTCAAATGAATGGTTCATCAGAAAAGGCCCTCCCTTAACAAGATTTATATTAGTTTTGCAGCCTCCAAAGGTTAATAGTCAAAAGTTTGCACAATAAAAATCATTCTAAAGGGGGGAAACGTCAAATGTCTGAACTAAAAAGCCTTGCTATAAAAAAGCATTATGACTAGGATTCTGCTTGATTTTGGCATTGGGTTGCTATATTAATGTTGTTACAATATAAATCAAATATTATCTCCATCTGAGTTAATCATTCCCTGTGTTTGGCAAACTTATTAAGATTAGGCTAATCCATACGTGAGAGGGAGTGTTGGCAAAGAAATTAAATGATCAAATCAAACTCTTTCCATTAGCTTTAGCATTTAAGCTAATCTGTGATTTATCAACTGCTGTGAATAAAAATAAGAAACTATATCTATGTTACTTCAAATACTAATAATTTTTTAGCATATGCCAGATAGTGGAAATATATTTCGAGATTGTTTTTTCAGGGTAACAGTCAAACATGAAACATGAGTTTCCACATGGAATGTTTTCTACTGAAAATGACATCAGAAACCGCTTTCGGCCAAAACAAACAGGGCTTATATATGGGAAGAAAAATTATACCATTCTATTGTGGTAGTACCTGCAAAGAATAGTTCTGATAGAATTAACCAACTATTGAATTGTAATTGGTTTTATATCCAATGATCCGTTTAAATCTATTGTATAGAAATGAGCAATTTGGAGGACTTCTAAGTCATCTATTCTCTCTCTCCCCCCCTCCCCTACCTTCCCGGTCTTTCTTACTGTTAATGATTACTGTGGATTCAAAACAGTTTTCAGAGTGCTGGTTAGTATGGATCTTGACTTGTTGGAAGTTTTGCTAAAATATTAAGGATGGGTTTCGACAAGTGTTTTCGAGTTGAAGCTAAGGATTTTCAGGTGACTGTTAGTGATAGAGGTGTTGTTAGATGGCCAGAATGGAGTATAAAATCTTATAATGCTATCTCGCTTGGGAGGCGAAATGGTTTCACGGAATCCCCCCATCTCCCACCCTCTAACAATATCGGGAAATGATTCGAATACAAACGGGGTAACCTCCGCTGAATAAGCTCCGGGTAAATAGAGTCCCAACCGGAAGTAACCAGAAAACGATCAATTCTAGACCATGACTGGTGAGCGCTACCACTAGACCAAGTATACAAGCCACCCACCAACGCAAGATCCACCAAGCCACAGTCAGCAATGAACTCCGAGAAATCATTCACAGCGCTCCTGCTACCCCCGACCCCCGACCGTTCTCCAGGAAAACGAGTAACATTAAAATCCCCTCCTATACACCATGGAAAATTCCACAACGAAGATATACCCGCCAGCTCATCCCATAAAATCCTCCGACTGCTATCATCATTGGGTCCATAAACGCCAGAAAAAACCCATGAAATTCCATCTTCAACATTCCTGAACAACACCGAAAGAGAGTAAGAGCCAATACACGACTCCACCATCTCCATAACCCGAGAATCCCAGAGAATCAAGATACCGCCCGAGGCGCCAGCGGCCTCCAAATGACACCACCTAACATGAGGTCCACCCCACAACCGTCGCACCAACGCCCTCGAAACACACGACACCTTAGTCTCTTGAAGACAAACAAGATCCACCTTCCACCCTCGTAACAAATTCCCTACACCCTTACATTTGTTGATGTTATTTAACCCCCTAACATTCCAACAAATAATTCTAGGCTTCATAAAACAATCGCTAACTCCCGCCCAGGCTTCCTATTCTTACGAGAACTAGAAGCATTAGAATCATAATTCACCGAAGACTCCAAAGCCTTCATTTCCCTCACCAACTTCCGCCCTGATCTCCCCACTGATTGAGCACGATGCTGCCCCCTCTCTTTCTCTATTTCTGCAAACAAGTTCATCAAATCAGCCTCATGCCCTTCACAAGAGACACCCACCATAAGCCGAAAAGACTTAATCTTCTCTAGAACCCAACTGGAAGGTTGCTGTGATGGTAGGAGCATCCTCAAAGGCTCAACGAGCATCTCAGTAGCCCCGTACTCAAGAGCAACCGACTCCCCACCCTCATCTACAGCTTCCACCAAGTGAGACAGATCTGCACCACTACGATCCTCCACCTCCAAAGGCACAAGCATACCATAATCGGCGATTCCTCCCCCCTCTACAACTATAGGCACGCCAGAACCTCCATCGTGTTGTGAAAAATTTGATACCTGAACAGATCTGGTCGACAGGTAACGGTCCCCGCACGTGTCTGGTTCAAGGTGGGTAATGGGGGCACTGTTAGTTTCTAGCATGATGATTGGTGCGGTGATCAGCCCCTAAGTCTTGCATTTCCTATGGTTTTCTCGTTATCTCGGTGTAAGGAGGCTATGGTGGCGGATTGTCTGGTAGATGATGGTGGTCAGGTGGTATGGAATATTCCTTTCTTTAGAGCTGCAAATGACTGGGAAATGGAGGATTTTGACGCTTTCTTTGCCTTGTTGTATGGGACTACTCTCAGAAGAGGGGATGATGACGTCATCGTATGGAAGGGTTCTAAGGATGGGGAATTCTCTGTTAGATCTATGTATGATTTGCTTAGAGGAGGGGCTGGTCCCTCTTTCCCCTGGAAGAGTGTTTGGCGGTCTTCATGCCCTTTGCGAGTTTCTTTCTTTGTGTGGGAGGCTTCTCATGGTAGGAGTCTAACTATTGATAATCTCCGTAGAAGGGGGCTGATCCTTGCTGATTGGTGCTTTTTATGTCGCTGTGGTGGGGAGTCGGTTGATCATGTTTGGTTGCATTGTCCTTATGTGAGTGGATTATGGTTCCATGTGTTCAAAATTCTGAATTTTTAATGGGTTATGCCAGAAAAGGTGGAAGGGGTGCTGAGGTGTTGGCATAGAAGCTTCAGAAATCCTTTTGCTAAGGCTATTTGGAGAATGATTCCACATTGTATCTGGTGGTGCCTTTGGCGTGAGCGCAATAATAGATGTTTTGAGGATTGTTCCTTGTCCTTGGTTAGGTTGCAGGGTGTGCTGTTGTCTTTACTGTTTTCTTGGGTGAACTCGGCGCTTGGTTGCCCCTTTCTTGATTTTCCTGATTTCGTTAGTTTTCTGGCTTGTTTAGAATAGTGGTTGCGGTATAGTCTTTGTACTGTGTTCACTTTTCTAATGAAAAAAAAAGATATGGGGATGTCTGGATAGTTAAATTAGCCAACAAACTTTTGGGAGCAGTTGTTGATCAGGATGTTGTCTTGAAATTCAATGAAGGCTCTAGGTGCTTTCTGGCTCAATGATGTGCTAACAAGTCGGGGAGATACGTTGCCGTGATTGAGTTCGGAGAAGGACGCCGGAGAGGGGTAGTCATGGTCCCCGAAGGTAGAGTGGGAGCTGGATGGAAGGCTTTGGCCGAGTGTTTCCAGGGGGTAGTTGATCACCTTGGGTCGATAGGGAAAAGTCATGGTTCTGCCGATGCAGTGAGGCGGAGAGAGGGGGTTTCTTTCGCGGAAGCTGTAAAGTCGGGGTCGGCAATGGTTGTCCATGGGCAGCCTGCGTCAAATCCTCGAAGTGACGTTCCATTTGCAAGAGGTAAAAGGTGGTCACATGTGGAGAAGGGGAAGAGCCACGCTGACAAGGGGGCAGCTTTGTCGTTTCCCAATAAAACTTCATTTAATGTTTTGGGGGCTACTCAGGACATGGTAGAGGTTTTCTGCCCGATGCACTTTCGCTTGAGACTTATGGGCTTGAGAGATGAACTGAACAAGCTTATCGGGTCGGTTTTGGGTGAGGGTTCCTTGGGCCTGTTGGTTGATAGTCCAGATTGTGCAGTGTTCGACGAGGCATTTTCTCATCGTGTCGAGGAGAATTGTGCTGTCGAGAGGGAGAGGGCAGTGTTGGATCTTTCTTATGAGGCTCTCTTAGGTGGTCTAGAGGTGGGGGAGTGTTCTCGGGGGTTGTCTAAGACCCTGGTTTGTGTTGAGAGCTCATTTGGAAAAGATTTTCAGTCACATTCTCTAGAGATGGAGGATGAAGAGTTTCTACGAGATACCGAGAAGGAACTAGTGCATGTAGACCCCTTGGCGGTCAGTTTCCCTAGTGACGATTTGGAGGGGAAATCTCCGGCGTTTGGTGATTCGGAATGGGTCTTAGAAATAGTTTCCTCTGTTGGACATTTGGTTGCAGTGTCGAGTGAAGGTCACGGGGAGGAGCTGAGGAATCTCTTTGCTGCATTGGAAAGAGATAGGGTGCAACATAGTTCAAAAAAGTCTTGAAAATCAAGGAAAAAGATGCTAAGAGAGTTGAAGGGATTAAACTTTTCGGTTAACTATGACGAGTCTTCTTCGATCGCTAGGAAGACTAAGAACAAAGGGCGGGCCTTGGCTTTGATTAAATGCTGCCAAGAATCTTGAGTTGGAATGTTAGGGGGTTGAATGATAACGAGAAGTGTAGTAGGGTGGGGAATCTTTTGAGGGGTTGGAGACCGGAGGTGGTATGTTTGCAAGAGACAAAAGTGGGGAGGGGCTCACGTGGATAGGGATAGGAGGTTGTTTTGGGATGAGTTGGCTGGAGTTTTTGGTTGGTGGGACCTCCCGTGGTGTATTGGGGGTGTTTTCAATGTTACTCAGTTTCCTAGCGAGCGGTCAGGTGGAGGTGGGGTTGGGAGAGCGATGGTGGAGGTTGCTTATAGGAGAGTTTTGACTATCGACCACTTAGGGGGTCTTGTTTTGTAGTCGCTTTTTCTTTGGGCCAATGTGATGTTGGGTTCCCTTTTCTGGTTTTTTGGGGTTTTTCTTAGATTTCTAGTTTGTGTTAGGGGTTTTCAGTATAGTCTCTTGTACTGTTGATTCCGTTGTTTTGTGTTCTTTGTTTTTCTTCTCTTTAATAATATTGGCTTAGTTATAAAAAAAATGAGCAATTTGGCTCGAAAACAAAAAGGCACATGCTTTTCCCAATTTAGGTTAGCTTGATTAAGTCAACTTTGCTTCAGGGGTAAGAAGTGCATCTTCTTACTTTCCACTTAGTGGGCATAGGCTGCAACAACATGAATAGGGATTCTATAACCCCACTGCCATAAACGACCAGAACGCTAGAAAATGGTTGCATTGTATCCAATAATATTCTGAATTTAGAATTGGATAGCCAAAACCTCTCAATAATCTAGTGTAGTATTTAATTCATAACTGGGAGTTGCAAATCGAAAGAAAAGGGGTCAAGAATAAAGTAAGCGCCATACCTTGCACCTCGGATCTTTTAATTCTGTGGGATTCAGAAGCTTACTACACTTTTCACATTGATCTCCTCGTGCAGACTTATACTCACACCCCTCTTTTGGGCAAGTACCCTCCACAAGCCTGTCGG
Source organism: Myrica gale (assembly GCA_963930655.1). Taxonomy (NCBI): domain Eukaryota; kingdom Viridiplantae; phylum Streptophyta; class Magnoliopsida; order Fagales; family Myricaceae; genus Myrica; species Myrica gale. The sequence continues at coordinate 8,656,635 of OZ005616.1, forward strand.
CTAAGAACCTTTTGCAGGTATCACAGTAAAGCTGAATATAATAGGAGGGAGTGTCAGGAAAAACAAGAAGATGCATTGGTCACCATCAACGCTTATATTCTTTTTTCTTTGGGAAAGTATCAAAGCTAATAATTTGACTGCAATAAAGTATATGATAAACAAATAACAGACACCAAAAACAACAACTTGATAGCTAAACAAGAACAGAGAAATCAATGAAGCACAGGATCACAATACGTATAAACAAGAAATAGACCTGCTGCATTGTGTTCTCTGAAAGCCAATTATTATCCCACAGTTTCTTAAAAATTGCTTGGCAAACCTCAGCTTGCTGTGGGGTTGAAGTACGTCCAAATTTATCAAAACTGATATTGAACCACTCATAGACTTCCTTGTGGATTGCATGGTATCTGCAGATGCAGAACAAATCAGGTGGTTACGACGTACCTTGAAGTAGCAGAGAGTTTTCTAACCACAAAAAAACATTGAAAGAATAAGGAAAAAAAACACATTATAGGGGAGAACAGCTTACAACGAATACATCATTAGTCCATTAACAGGTCAGTTAGGGTTCAAGGGAAAATTAGAAATTGAATATATCAGAAACACAAGAACAAAGCCACAAATATTACTCAATCTACTAATAAAACAAATTTAAACTCAAGAAGCATAGATGACTGGAAATAGATTTTCGAAATTTTTGCCCTTGAAGATCTGAAGACTTTTTCAATACATGGCTTCACATTTACTTTCATCACCTTCGCGAAGACTCCTAGTTGAGAAAACTATTATTAAAAGAAAGTAACTGCATTTCACAAAGGATTATAAAAAGTACTGGACCACTCCCAAGTTTTCTCAGCAACCAGGACGCAGAAAGTTTTGGGCCTTTTGTGTTGTGTTTCCAGAAGGTATTTTTTATAAAATTGTTCTGAATGAGCAAACTGAAATCTTACTAAGAAGATCTTTAAACGCTTTGTCTTTGCAAACTTAAAAGTAAAAAAAACTTTCACCAACATAACTATACTGCTCTTCAGAATAAGCTATTTAAAGAATAATTCTTCAAAATCAGATCTCCAAGAAAAATAGGCAACAGATTCTGCACTGGTTTCTATTTTTGTGGACATAAGAACAAAAAAACTGTGTTTGAGAACAGGAAAAAAACAGTTGTTTCTCCTTTTGTTTTTCATACAAATACATCATCCATGTATCGTTTCTTGCTTGGAAAATATTTGCTCAACAAACACTTATATGATGGATATCATTGAAAATTGAACGTATCCGTCTCTTTTCGCAAAGGACTTGAAATGGGTGCATCCAGGTCTTGAATGCCCTGGTTTGCCCTCCACAACTTTTTCCTTGTGGTACAACTAGGAGCTAGCTAAGCTAAACAAACACATGCATTCACTAAGATTTGTATCGGCAAAATAACCAACAGAAACATAATAGATCGAAAATTTTAAGCAAACAAAAAACTTGGGGGGAAAATGCTACTTGTCACAAATCTCTTTAGGGCTGCAATTCTCTTCCATGGCTTTAGTCTCCGTGGCTGTACCGTACTCATCTGTTCCACACATGTATATGGCATTGTAGCCCCGAAGCCGGCAGTACCGTGCAAATACATCAGCACTCAGCACACCTGCCCCCCGCCAAAAAAAAAGCAACAACAAATTAAAAATTAAAGGAACAGACATGCAATAGTATCTATAAGGTGTAACTTCAGAGGTCTGTCTGGTTGAAAAGGAATCAGAAATGTTGAATCTTCAAGTTTCTTGATGGCCAAAAAAGAACTACGACAAGTTAACCAAAGAAGTCATACGAAGCATCGACTAATTCTTCTTCTTCTTCTTCTTTTCTGAACAACAATTCTCACCAACCAACTAGTGTCCAAAGCTCCATTCCCAATTTACCACCAGAATCATCTTGACAGAACACAAATCTGTTATGCTTAATACACGACAATATCGAGGGACAATACACACATGCATAAATATATGCATGAATATCCTCGTTTTCTTCTCATTTCCATTTGAATTACCAGGAAGAAAACACCAAAAAACAATTAGAACAGGCAGAGAGAGGGGGGGAGGGGTAGGCGAATTACAGCCAATGATATTGCCGAGATGTGGGACGTTGTTGACGTAAGGCAAGGCGCTGGTGATTAGGATGTTCCGCTTGCCCTCGATCGGGAGCTTCGGGGTCTCTCGATCCCCTGCTACGTCGTTTTTTATATCTCCCATACTCTTCCCACCAGCTTCTTTTCTTTGTTCGTCTGCTACACAAGTCTCAGTCTCAGTAAACGCAATAAAAGTAGGGCGATGACAGCGGGGAGGCGCCCACCACTCCTAGGGTAGAGCAAACGGTTCTTTCGTTCTTTTTGTTTTTTTGTTTTTTTTTCTTACTTTCTTTTCGTGGTTTTTCATGTTTCTCGAGCCTAATTTCTAATCTTATTTATTTGCATTTAGAAATTTTTAGATATTAGTAGTAAAAATAGAGGTAAATTAGAGTATTATTGAACTATGTGAAAAATTATAAAATTATAAAATTTTAGTGTAGTTGTGAACATTGAGGTAGATGAGAATAAGGGAGGGTAACAATAGTACCGGAGCCGGAATTTTAAATTTCGGCTCCGGTACCGTTAAGAACCGGCTGTCTATTTAAGTCGAAATTGGAACTACATAAATTTAGACACTGATAAGATTGGGCTGTTTGGCACGATTTAGACCCAAAATTTTGAATTTTTAGACTTGTTGAATGCTGATTACGCCTGAATTTTTAGGCTTGCTAACTTATTTGTTGAATGCTGATTAGGCCTGGATTTTTTTAGGCTTGCTTTATGCCGATTGGTTGGATGTTGGATCCAATACACTTTTGTTCATTTACAGATTATAATTCTATAATAATGCACGATCAATAAATTAATAAATCACATACATTAATGAAAGAAAAATTATACAAAATTACAAATAACAAATTTACAAATAAACATATAAATAAAATCTACAAATATACAATTTGAAATAGAAAACAAATAATACTTGGATAGTTGGATTATCCAACTTGGATAGTTGAATTGAATGGAAGAAAATGTTGGTCATATAATCAAAATATCACTATCATATGATTATGGTAGTGTTAGTTTTGTATGACCTTTTTATTTATACCCATAATATTTAATGACCAACTACAAAAAATTGGTCACTATAGATTAAACTAATTTAACTAATGCATAACATAACACCTAACTAATGCATAATATAACACCTAATTGATTACTTTCCATTTTCCAACACTCTCCACATTCCACATCCCATCATCTATTTCCAACTCAGTTTTACAACCTATACTATAAAATTCTAAATTAACTAATAAACTATACGAAATAATTAAGTGAGGAACCATAAGAACTAAAATAAATCTAGTAACTAATTAGAATTTACCTTAAGTTTGTAATTAACAAACTGTCACCGAATTCCACCACTGACCATACAAGTGCACCCACTGACCCATGTCACCACACAACACACCACCTGCACTAATAAAGAAAAAATAGTAATTAACAAGTAATGTAATGACAACAACAAATAATAAAGAAAAAATTTATGAATTTGTGAGAGAGAGAGAGGCGACAAGCCGACGACGAGTTATGTTGTTGTCACGTTGTGGGGCCGTGGAGATCAGAGAGAGTGAGAGACAGAGAGAGTTGAGAGAGAAGAGAGGAGTGATTGTGAGAACTGAGATCAAAGAGGTGAGAGAGCAATGTTGGCGCTGCAATATGACTCAGTGATAGTGAGAGAGAGAAAGGCTCGTCTGAGATGGAGAGGAGAGCGGAGGAGGCGATAGATTAAAGAGGAGAGGAGAAGGGAATGAGACAGTAGGGGGTTAAGACGTTGTACAACCCTAGACGCAGTTTTGGTCTAGTAAAAAAATTGTGAGTTTTGGTTTAAAAAAAAGGGTACCGAAATTCCATACTGTTTTGGCGATAATTATCGGTACTAGTTTCGGTAGCGCTATTTGGACATATACCCTACCACCTCCGACTCCGGTTTCGGGGCGATAGGTGGTGAGCTAAACCGGTACTGGAACCGGAATTTCGGTACTGGTGGACAAAATGCCCACCCCTAGATGAGAGTATTATTAAATTTAAATTTTGTGAAAAAGTAATGAAATTTTTGAAATATGTTTGGTAGAAGTTGAAAATTTTAGAAGTTTTATGAGAGGAAAAAGTGAGGTTAATAAACAAGTGAAGATGGTTTTTAAAATTTTATTATTTTTTTAACAATTTAAAATTACAAAAAAATATTTTGGACCCTAATGAAAACGGAAAAAGTTCGAAAAATTTTCTGACATAAAAGTTATGTTTGACATGAAAAATTTGAACAGATTTTAGAATATTAGGTTATGTTTGGATCGTATCTGAGAACGTTTTTGAGATACTATTTGTATCTTGAGACAGTTTTGGTATCCAAACAGTTTTGTTGAAACACTATCTCATGTTACAAATGCACAGACCGCGTTTCTCAATGTCAACTAAATGGTCAACTGGAATGGGCCCACTAATAAATGAATCCGTGTCAGACAAAAGATATGATGCATTTTTCGTTTATCCCGTAGCTAGTAAGAGCGCTCCACGTCAAAAGTGAGGGTCCCTTGCACAATGGCCGATCAGCGATTCCTTTCTCCCACTCTGTTTTATTTTCTCCTATTGAGTGTTTGTCCCACTCGCTCATGCTACTCTGTTTATCTATTTAAACGTTTTTTCTGATAACAGAAAATGAAGTTGTATTTAATGGAACAAAACGGGATCAAATACCTTATAAGTTATTTTAAACAAGCAGACAAAAATATTTTTCTTAAATTAACTATTTAATATTGCGTTCTTTATCTTGGAATGTTAATTTAAAAAAAGATCCTTAATGTGAATATTAGTATTAAAAAAATTTACTTTGTTTTTTTTAATTTACTTTGTACTAAAAATTTACCCGAACTGAATATAGGAAATAATCTCTGCAGCCTGATTTGACAAGAGTAGTACCAACCTGGTAACTACCCTTGAGTTGGCAAGTTCCTTAGATATGGTCCAATTAATTCACATAACAACCCTTGACTTGTATCTTATAACCTTGCTTCCATGTGTCCAGTGAGTCTGCCAGTTGATGGGGAAATTTAAGCGAAATAGCATTGGAATAAAACCCTCACAAAACGACAAAAATAACACTGACAGTGTATGCGTTAACTACTGCTACATGAATTTTTAAACAAAAAAATCACTGCTTTCATTGGAATTAGTAAGAAAACATTTTTGTCATCATGTTTCGGAAACAAAATAAAAAACACATCTCAGTCACGATCCAAACATAGCCTTAGATTCTTAACATTAGTTTTTTCTTTTCTCTTTTTTTAAATTCCATTTTACACAATTTTTTGTCTTTTTTAATTGAATGGTCCAATTACGAGTCTTTATTTGTTTTATGGGGTAAACTCATAGTTAGCCCCCTATGTTTGGGCAAAAATCATAGTTAGCCCCATATTTTTGAATCCAACAATTTGATACCCATAACTTTCAAAACCTATCAATCTTCGCCCCCCGTCTAAATTAGACGATAAATCAGACGGAAAAGCATGAAAAATGACCAAAATGCCCCTCCAAAATAAAATTACTAAAAAAAATAAAACAAATTCATTAAAAATAAAAAATGATATTTTTTTCAAAAATTAATATTTTTTAAATAAAACTATATTGAAACTCTATTTATTTTAATTTATTTCTTAAATTTATATTTATATTTTATTTTATTTTAAATTTTAGTTTTGGAGGGGCATTTCGGTCATTTTGCATGAATTTCCGTCGGACTTAACACCTGATTTAGACGGGGGGCTAAGTTTGATAGGTTGTGAAAGTTATGGGTCTCAAATTGTTGGATTGAAAAATAGGGAGCTAACTTGATTTTTGCCCAAACATAGGGGGCTAATTATGAGTTTACTCCTTGTTTTAATTTTGGTATGTGGAATTCCGAGATAAGATATGATTAGTTTTTTTAAGTTAAATAAATGGTGTGTTTCGAAGAAGAGGAAACTGACAAGGACGGCATCCAACCAGCATGGTAAAGGAGGCTCCATTTGAACTCATAAATCATCAAGCAAGGGGTGTTTGTTTGTGGAAATTTCGGGGAATATTCCCGAAATTTTGGGAATCTTTACTTTATTGAGATTTATTGGGGTTTGTGAAAAGTAGTGTGTGTGTGTAAAAGTTAAAAATTTTGGAGTGTGTTTGTTTTGTTGGAAATTTCGAACCCCGATTAATTGGGGAAACAAACGCCAAAGGTCTAGGTAAAGTTTCTATTACCAATTTAATATTATAATATTTTAGAAAGATGTAGATAATTGGATAATTAAATTTAAAAACAAAATTAGGATGGAAATTAGTTTTTTATGACTTTGTATCTTTGGTTCTTGATTGAATTTGCTTAATTGCTTTCGTTATGATTGTTTCAAATTCTTCAATTGGTTTAACAATGTAGGAGTTTGCTGTTCAAATGCAGGTGTAAGTCGACAGAAAGGACTATATTGACACATTAATATTTTACATGGAAGGGACCAGTTTTAAATTTCGAAAAATACCACAAGAATCAATGATGTAATTAAACCCAATTTTAACTAGAAAATTCAATAAATAGGATAATTAAGTTTGTACCCATGATTCCTTTTGGGAATCCTACCATTACTAAAATAGTGTGTTTGAGTGTTATGTTGCATAGACTGTGAGACAGGGATGCATAACATCACCTAAAGTTTCCATTCTTGTTTAGAATATTATTTTCGGGTCTTATGAAAGATAATTCAAACATGATATATCTCATGTTATTAGACACTCAACCCTCAATCAGTGAGTCCAACGTAAATGGATATTTTCATTTTTCTCAATATCTATATCGTGGAGTATTGACATAAAGAAAGAAAATCAAGAGAAGTCCACAATTAAAAAAAAAATGGAGGAGGATAGGCCAGAATCTCGGGTTAATATTATTGGCAAGTATGAGCATTTGCATAAACATAGGCATCCGGTGCAATGGGAGGCATTACCTAGCTAATTTTTTGGCGGTAACCAACCTCAGAAAGTGCATCAAGTTGCAGATAATAGATGGTAAAAAAAAAGGATACTGTATTCAACAAGGAGAATATAGATTGCCACATTACATTCCAGCAGCAGGGTTGGAGACTTGCTTCAAGGCATTGGCGAGTTCCTCAGCCTTTGCTTTCCCACTTATGTAGCTGATCAGTGGGCTCTCACTAGGAACAATATCGTCTCTATGGTAGCTTCCTGATGTTCTGAGCAATTCTTCTGAACCCCTAGCTACCACATCTCTCAAGATTATGGTCTTATGAGTCCCGGATATCAGTTCTTCATGATCGGTGTCTCCGCTCTCGCCAAGGATCACAAACATGTTTGCAACATTCAATCTCCAGCGGACGAAAAAGTATCTAGGAATCCAAAATAATGAGAAACAGTTGCCAATATTCAGCTGCGGTTATAGTTGTGCGTCATTGGAAATTGCAATGTGGTCACTAGAAACATGACCACCAACTGATTCTTATATCAGCCAAGTAGCACAATCAAAGCACCAAGTGATCTGACTAAAGTAAATGATATTCTTACTTAATTGAGAAAGTGACAACTCTCCATCTAATGAAGATATTTTCCAAACAAACTCAGCCTCTCTGCCAGGCCAGATATATCTCAAGTGCAACGAAACGTACTGAACCGCACATCGAGGGTAGATAAGTGAACTCAAATTGAAATTTACACACAAAACAACCTTTCATTTTGGGATATAGTTAGCTGCTGGGATAATATCGCATATATTTTCTCTCCCCATATTTTCCTAAGATGGTATGGATCTAGACAACAATATAAGTAGGGGCTACATGGTATCCAAGCGGGGACCTACTAGCATTTTTGGTTTGGACCTGTTATATTCATTGTAGGCCACTCTGGAGGTGCTGCAAACACATTTACCCAGGTACCAGTATGAACTCATAAGGGAAAACTCTACTAAGGATAGATTTCATTGGAATACCTGTTCTAATCGATGCTAGAAGTTAGTGCTGAATTTTTTCTCAGTAAACTTAAAAATGACTTGTTAAAGCTAGGATTTCCTGCGATTTGTGACAATAGTTGTTCAAACATGTGGGCACCACATGCTTTCTAGGGGATGTGAAGAAGAGCCACTTTGTTTTTTGGTTTTTTGGCCCACAGAAAAGGATCCTAACAGAATATGTTACAGAATAAAACTCTTCCTTGAGGTTGTTTTTCATGCACGCATGATTATTTTCAGTGATATAATAGCCCTTAGTTTAAGCAATGGTTAAGTGAAAAGAATGGCTACTCAAATGCTATCGAACTGAAGACTCATCTAAACCCAAACACACAGATCTATGTTTATGAAAAAGCCCTGTGCTCCTAACTGCACTGACCTGAGTGCCTGTGCCCTAGATGCGAGGAGAGGAACAGTTTGCAGTCTTGTTGAGCTCCTGCAGTACATTGGATGACAACGCAGACCTCGCATCCTAAGCTTCTGCCTCAAATCATCCACTTTCTTTGCCTGTGAATCAGATCACCATGAAGAGCCCAACCAATAAATCAAAGAACTTCCCTTACTACTAACACTACCATTATTTAGAGGAAAAAAAAAACACACTACCATTATGAAATTTCAACTACCTTACTAGGATCCTTTATCGAGTATGAGATGCAATGAGCATTGCTTGATTTCACATCCTCCTGAATGGGGCTGGAAGAGTCATCAGAGTTTTCTCCACGTTCAGATGTATTCATAAGCTTCCAAATTGTTTTCTTTAATCCTTCACAACCCCAGCGATAGTCAATATGCGACACATAATCTGGATCAGGGAAGAGTTTTCCATCCTCTTCTGTACAAGTACCAGGGTAGTACACTTCGCTCCCACTACTGCAAATCAAAGCATCGAACTCATTTACTTGAATATTCCCTGATGTCAAAAACTCTATTGTCTCTGACACTGGCATAGCCGTTGAGAAAGCAAAGCCAGAGAATCTTGCTGTTTGAGAATCTAAGCGAACTGCGTTAATTATTTCTTGGACAATCTGGATCATCTTTTCTTCAGGAGCTCCACTGCTGTCATAGCAATCAAGTGCTATAACAATTAACCTACGTCTACGCCTCAACATGGGATACTTGCTTGCCACATTCTCAAGCAATTTATTCCCACCTTCAAAATCTTTTGGGAGAGATAAGGGCTTCTTTATCCTGCTTAGGACTTGTTTCACTTGGTCTTGCAGTTCTGGGTCACCAGTGGCACCAGCTAAGTCAAGAGATCCATTCAATGAATACTTTTCCCCATCAACTGAGAGCCTTAGGGACATATCTTGAACGTCCTTAAGTGAATCATTGAGAGACTCGTCAGCAGCCATTTCATCCCCAGGGGTATCGGTTTGCCATTGTGGGTGCCTCATGCGGCAGGCTGCTACCCTAGTCAAATAAGTGCGGCAATGTTCAGGCCATGAGAAAAGATGTATGTTCTTTAGACCATTCTTTCTGCATTCGTTCCACAAGTTCTTCTCAGACAACAATTTAAGCAGTGCAGAAGCAATTGCTTGCTGATCATGAGGGTCCACAAGCAAACCATTATTCAGGGCCTGATGAAAAAAGCGAGAAATCCAATTGTCATATACAGTAGGATCACTGTATTGAATATTTTTGCATCTCCTTGATTGCCAATAATTCAGATGAGGAATGAAAAAAAAATTCAGAATTCCACAGCAACCTTTTCAAACAAAAATTGTTGCCGTGGAACCCTGAATTTTCCTTCTCTACTCCTTTCTTTGCCTTCTAGGCAAATGGATACCAGGAAAGTTCATCCTATAGCAGTCCTGATACTTAAACATATGATCAGAAATAACCAAACGTCACTCTTTACCCGTTGAATGTCCACCGGTCCTCCGTTTCTTGTAGCCACCATCGGAAGTCCATGTGCTGCTGCCTGCATTAGTCCAAAAAGAGCAAACCAGCATTTATTTTGTTGGATAAAATGAAGATAACAATGAGAACAAGGGATTAAGTTAGCACTAACCTCAATCAAGGTTAGCCCAAAAGGTTCCACCAATGCTGGATTTATGAAAACTCCCTGACATTAATCCAACCACTAAGCTGATCGTCATTGCAAAACCATAAATAAGCTCATAATAAAAAAAGCAACTTCCTAAACCTTTGTTTTTGCTGCAAGCCGATATATCTCAGGAATATCAGATTGCTTGTGATGCTTTGGGTACGCCACTTGCCCATAGAGGTCATACTTATCAATCAGTTTCAACGCTGTCATGAGCACATTAGCATTTCCACCAGACATCTCATCTATATCATCCCTGTTCCCCATGATCAGTGTCTGTTAAGAAGAACATTATTCCTTCAGCAAGTATCTGGTTATATTCTGTAACAGCTAACTTGAGTAAATGCACAGGCTAACTCACAAGATTAGCAAGGTCTTTTAAGGGACGGCACTCTCCAAAAGCTTTCAAAAGAGTGGTTATGTTCTTTTTTGGATCTGGCCTTGACAAGGCCAAGACCATTGGCTTGTGAGGATTTGTAAGGAACCTCATCACCTACCAAAATATGTTGTACGTGAGTCAATAAATTAACAGAAATATTGCTGAGTTGCAACAACAAATTACATAAACAAGCCACTCACTTCTGACCATATTGGTGGAATTGCGTTCGGGGAAGAACCGTCAGTACCACTAGCAAGGTGTATGAGCTCCCCATCAACGTCATCTTCATTAACCACAACATTGCTGAAATCAATTCCAGGAGGAATAACCTGTAGTTAAATTGTATTTTAGTTCTTTTTTGGATTTTATTAATACTAACATATGGAGTCATAAAATGTTTGCTTTCTTTCTGAGAAAGAAATGTATATAAGCAAGGCAGAAAGTCATTCAATCCTGAAGTCACTTCTTATAGGAGATTGCTTCTTCCGAATTCGAGTATTATACAGTGGTGTTTTGTAGCCCGAGGGAACATACTGGAAATGAGTAATATATGGTGGTGGGGGGAGCAAGAGAAGAGAAACATGATTTTTAATTCGTTCTTACTACTCTATGGCATATTCCAAATATTTCAATGCTCCAAACTTCATTGACAAAGTCATTACTTTTTACCAAGATGGCTAAGGAAAAAAGGAAAGTCACATTCTTACCACCATCCGCGGCATGTATCGACCATGGCAATTAACCCCACGTCTTGCACGGGCACGCAACACTTTCTCAAGCTTTACATCAAAACCATCATATAGTCCCCATTGCTCTTCAATCTCTTGTTTAGTGCTTGTAATAACAAGTTCTGCGGCATCAAGGGAAAGCTCTTCTCCTTCTATCCTCCTCATTATCTTGTATGTTGAGTTGATGTCCTCCTTTGATTGACGCCCCTGCTTAAGAAGTTGTTCAAGCTTGTTTCTCCCAAGAGAATGTCCTGTCAGTACCATTGGGACATTTAAAGCACCTGAAAGAAGAGCTGCACTATCACCAGCATCTGCATAGTGTCCATGAATCACATATGGCCATACAGGCTGGCCCTGACCAATTTGTTCACCCAAAACTTTTGACATATTCAGAATGTGAGCTAGAGCTCCATCTACAAACTCTTGAATATAGGGCCAAAGCAGTTCTTTTCGGAGGTAATTATCACGTGGACCAAATGGAATCCGTATGATATACGCGCCACTGCTCTCTCCAACATCATTACCATCACCATCTTCAGGGCCTGCAGTCAGCATCTCTGTTGGCTCCCCATAGCTCCAATCAACATCAGGCGATGAGATTTGGCGGGTAAAAAGATCTACCCTATACACGCCAGGCATCCTTGCAAGTGCACGAGAAAGCTCAACCACATATTTGACCTGAAAATATACTGTTGATGATTCACATTACATGGAATGAGAGAGTACAAAAATTCCGTTGATTATCAGTTATTTGTTTCTCATGAAGCCATAGCTACCAGGTACCTGTCCACCAGTATCAGAATCTCGACCAAGTTCCATGTTTTCTCCACGGACCAAACCATGCAGACTGACCATTCAGAAGAGTTGCAGTTAGAGATTACATCAGAGATGCATATGATTCTTGAACTGAATTTGAATAGTGGCATGATTTTATCACAGCAGGAGCAATGAGCAAAAGAAGCCCTTCTTCGATGCACTTCAAAAGCTTAAATCCAGATACATTAGTTTGTAGGTATTAGATGCCTAGAAATGTACATCCATTCCACTTTGAGTTTTGCCTTCACCCCCAAATGTGTTGATCTCCAGGAAGATACCACATACCCAACCTCTTTCACAAAAAGCAGAGAAAAGGCGGAAGAAAAAGAAAAACCGAGAAGAGGGAAAAAAAGGTGTGACTTGTTTAGTTTTGCAAACATTATGGTGTCATCCCACTGATTTGGACTCTATCTTCCCAGGATCCAGCTTGGGCATTGGAAGTATAGACAATATATATTTGAAGCAGGCACTATATCATTCTAGCAGCTCTAAGAAGTTGGCAAACTCAAAGTTGCCTACTTACAACCTAAAACTTTGGTTTTGAAATATTAATCATTTAATGCTAGCAAACATATTGACCTAATGAAATTTCTATATAAACTATAAAGACTTCAACAACAAAAATTTCAAACTGTTAAATATGTATGGAAAGAACTGTACCTGATAAGAACGATATAAAGTCTCTTTTCCTTTTTATCATCCGACCATATTTCCAGGTTTGAAATGTTACGCTGAAACCTTTTTCTGGGAGTTTCACAGTTAACCAACACCCCCAAACTGTCTCCCTTCTCTCCTTCGGAGAAATCTTCGGACATGTCTTCCGTTGCATCCTTGCGTCCTTGTTCCCGTTCCCATCTTCGGTTTGCCAAACGTTGAAGTTCCTCCCATTCCAACTATATTAATTACAAAATTTTGGCATATTATTCTTCCCAATATTACCCTTCTGATAGAAATTTAACTACTTTCTCACTTTCTCCATGAAAAAGTTCAGTAAAGCATCCAATAAGTTTACTGGGAAAATAAATCTCCATTTCTTAGAACTTAGAAATTAATATAGCTAAAGATAATAGGAATTTCTTCGTTCAAAGACACAGAGGGGCAAGACAATGCTGCGATTTTGAAGAGGGTAATATGAACTTCATTTTCTGGGAAGCAGCTAGATTGCAATCATCTAAACGGCCAACACACCCCAACTGACGCAAGGAATTCACATAGACAAATACATTTATCTGCACCTACTTTTTGCATGTTTACATTGGATATATATAAATACAAATTGTTGTTAAGTCACCACAATTTCTTTCAATTCTGTGTAGGTAATGAGGAGACTCTTTCTCTCTCTCACTCATGATAAAAACATTTTCCCACAGGAATAGATTTAGAACGCAAATTAGGAGACCAAGCTTCAATATTCAACTTATGAAAGTGACTACTCTAGACCATACCAAAAAGGGACAAAATCTGAACCACTAAATAATGACAGTATGCTGCATAAAAAAAGAAATAATATTTAGCAAAACTAAAAATATTAATAGAAACGACAAGTAACAACAGAGAAGAAAAACCTATTATGGTATTTCCCAATCCTCTCAATCCAAGGTCCCATCGGCAGCTACGCTACGCAGTTGCAATGAAAGAGCCAGACCTCTGGTAGATCGAGAATCCAATTTAAAGCGTCCGGTTTTCTCAAAAATGAACCGCAGTCCAGTTTGTAGTGTCTGAGCGATGGAGGGATTAACAATACCAATTTCAGAAAAAACTCATACAAGCAATTCCCTGTAAATTTTCACCATCGATAAACCTCCAAAAATCCATTTACGGTCACTACAGGGAGAAATACATATATAAGCACCCATAATACATGCACTTACATCGATCCCAGAGATATTAAAAATGCTCATTTCCTCAAAAACCGAAAAGTTAGTAACAGGCAAATTGTATGATTATATGAAAAACCAAGAATCCCCCTTTACTCTAAAGAGATTCTTGGAACTCAAGCAGCGCCTATACAATCTATATAGCCACCTCATTCTGTAACGTACACGTATACACAAACAAACGTAGTAGGGGAGACTCGGAGAGTGAACAGAACCGGAAGAAGAAATAAGATGTACCTGCTTCTTCTTGCGGGCAAGGTGCCAAATGCGCCAGCACATGTTCTCCAGCCTGGAGCTACGCTCCCGGGTGTTGCGGGTGGCGACCACCTTGATCCACGTGCGGTGCAGGTCCGACTCATCCACACCCGTCACGACCTCTTCCACAAAGTATTTCGTCGGATTGAAATGCACGCCCTCCCTCAGATTCGCCGGCGTTGGCTTCTGCTCATCCTTGCCCGAAGCCCCACTGTCCAGTATGGCCTCCAGGTACCCATTGATCCACTCATTACCAGCCATTTCCTCTCACTTTCTCACTTATTTTCAAGCACAGAGGACTCAGGGTCTTCTATACTAAACCCATATAACGTAGTAATATAAACCAAACATGCAAAAAGTTATTTGGTTTGCTCTTCTTTTCCAGGAGATTTTCTCGAGAAACAAATTTCGGTTCTCGTTTTGTATGCTCTAACAACAGCATGTGGCTATAGAAGTATAAGAACATAACACCATGATGCTATTCGATTTCGTAGGAAGGAAAGGGCTTTCCTAGGAGCGGATGAAAAATATAAAACGGCCGCCACTGGATGTTTTGTTGCGTTTTCCTAGTGTTTTTCTTCGAAAAATTAGAATAAAGAGGGAATCTTTATAAGGAATGCGTAGGTATTAGGACTAAACGTAAGAGTGTTGTCTTTTTTGGCATTTGAATTTTGGTTGGGGGAGCGTTTATGTGCTACAAAGGACTGTTGTGTTCGCTAAACGGTGAAGATCAAGAGAAAAGGATGAGGAGCAAAGTAACAGGTGACGCTGAGGGATGGAGAGGGAAGGGACAGCGAACCACATGCCCGGGAATTGTGGGCCTGGAATTGCACACGTGTAGATCGTAAAGAGAGAGAGAGAGAGGGGGGGGAGCGCTGGGGTGAGAGTATGTGGAAAGGGCCTATGAGAGATGAAGTGGGTAATTCACCTTTTCCAAGGCTGTCCGGTTCCCAATGCGAGCTCTCCGCTTTTGTTTTGCTCTTCTTGTAGCTTTAGCTCCCTCTCCGTTGGCGTTGAGCTTTCTTTCCCTCACTGCTGCATTTCCAATTCTAATTTCTACTGCAATGTGAAATTACAAATAAAATTAGAATGGAAACATGTTCTATATCTACAAAAATAAAATAAAATTAAGTTTCACAAATTTTAGGTTTATTTTCATAATCTCCCTAGATTTTAAAATATATCAATCTTTGCTCTCGATTCAATTTAATAGTTAAATCAGACTGATAATGATTCAAAATATCCTTCTAAAATAAAATTAAGATACTTTCATAATTTGCCCCTTTAATTATTAGCAAAAATTAATGTAAGTCCCCTAACTATAATTTTTAAGTCTTCTAAGTATTCAAAATCATCAAAGTAGGCATCAGTCTAAATCAGTCGGATGGAAAAACATGATTAAATGACAAATTCGAAAATAAATTAAAAAATAGATTATTAAACTAGTTTCAATATATTTATTTAAAAAATATTTCATTTTTAAAAATATTATTTTTTATGTTTTAATAAATTTTTAAATATTTTTTTGTAATTTTTGTCTTAGCGGGCATTTCGTTCATTCTTCAAATTGTTCCGTGTGACTTAACAACTAATTTGGATGAAAGACGTACTTTGATGATTTTAAAAACTTAGAGTTACATTAAGTGTTGTAGGACCCATGTTGCATTTACACTTGAATACGGATACAGAATTATAGACGATCTTGATTAGGGGTGTTCATTTACCGGCGGTTACCGTTTTAACCGCTAAAACCGCTACAGCTACCAGTACCGTTACTGGTAAAGGCGGTTATTGTGCCTTAGCAGTGCGGTGACGGTGTCAAATATGTGATTCCATCAATTGCGGTGACGGTTTTCGCCAAAACGTCACCTACACTATCGTTAACCACCCTTAGTTGAGACTTGAGATGATTATTGATTATGTGACATACTTTGTTTGGCTTTTGTTGAATTATGTTAATTGGTTTATGTCATATTGTTGGACACTTTTATTAGACTTTAGTCTTTATGTTTGAATATGATATTATGTTATACTTTTGGACAACTTTATATTTGTTATGATTGTTAATGATTATGATATTATATTTTAATATGTTATGATATTTGTCCATTTCATATGATTATTGATTATGATATTATGTTGAAAATTTAAAAAGTCTAAAACAGTGAAAAAAATGAAAAAGCTCAAGGAAAAAACTTATTTTTTTTTGCATAACGGTTATACGGTTTAAGCGGTTATCGTATAACCGTTACCGTTAATACCGTCACCGGCAATGACGGTTATTGTGCCTTAGCGGTACGGTGACGGTGTCAATTATGTGATTCCGTCAATTGCGGTGACGGTGACGGTTTTTGCCAAACCGTCTACTACACTACCGTTAACCACCCCTAATCTTTATTCGATATTCTATATATCTAAAGTATTAGATTGGATATTAGTCTCAATTCTGAAAATATATTTTTAGTTTGAAAAAAAAATTCTATATCATTGTAAGGTGAAAATATTTTAATTAAGTTTTTTTTTAACTTCTACGATTTATTTTTGATAAAGTTTATATTGGTACTAATAATAATAGTGGGAGTATGAGTAGAGTTACACTTATAACTACTATGGAGTTTCTTCCTTTTTGTGAAATTTGGATTGAAGGTCCTGCTTATAATGTATTCTCCCTCCTAGCTATTTATGCTTATATCTTTTATTTGTTAATGTATTCTCTAATTACTCAAGAGAAAATTTATACCATAACTTATTTTTTAGGATTAATATTCTACTAATTTTCAGTTAGTGATTCTTGTCACATATATCAACATTCTCTTGAAAAATAGGCTAGAATTTCGTATTTCCGACCCAATATCACAAAATTTACCCATACATACATTAAAAAGCAATGGATAAATACATTTTGTATTGTACAACTATGAATACTTTGATACTTTACATCAGACATTACTATTTTTGTCATATTATACCCACTAATTACTAATTTCAAATATTTTACACCTTTGGTGAAAATATACTAATGACGCGTGATGAGACATAATCAACTTAATACGGCGGTGGAGTTAACCACTCATTCTTGAGGACACATCAATATTTATTTTCCGTACCTCCAAGATAATTATAGTCACCTACCATGATTGGTCTCTAATCCATCATTAATTCGCTCTCTTATGGTGGCATTGATGCAATATGCATTACCCATATGGAATTCAACACACAAATTACCCTCCTTACTGTTATGATTGCTCTTTTCTTGGATTGCCATTATTTTGGCCAAAATAGTTATTTTAGAGCTCAAAATTTTTGTCCCTAATTAAAAAAATTAGAAATAATCTATGTCTCTATATATTAAATTATTATTATTATTATATTAATTTAAATCTTATCTTTTTATTTTTTTTCATTAACTAGCTTCATTAACTCTCTACAAAATTAAAATCATCTCAAAATTTTAACACCCAAACACTAGAATTGTCAAAATAATTATTTGGAATTAATAAAAGGGAAATTAGCATTTTAGTCCTAGGTTTTGGACACTTTTTCATTTTAGTCCTTCAGTTTCAACTTTCAAATTTTTAGTCCTTGAGTTTTCCTTGTTTGACAAAATGGTCCTTCCGTCAGTCTGTCGTCCATATGCTTAACGATACATGAAGCGGTCGACCGAATATATGTGTAGAAAGTGAGCGGTCGACCGCTATATGAAGCGGTCGACCTCTTCATGTAGCAGTCGATCGGGTTAAAATTGCTGACATGTCAGAGAGCTCCGTTAAGTATATGGACGGTAGACTGACGGAATGACCATTTTATAAAACAATGAAAACTCAAGGACTAAAATTTTGAAAGTTAAAACTAAAGGACTAAAATGGAAAAGCACCCAAAACCTAGGGACTAAAAAGTGAATTTCCCTTAATAAAATTCGAACTGAAGTTCACCTGTTAAATATAAGGGAATTTGGCAACTTAATCCCTGGGTTTTATACCCCTTTGGCAAATGGGTCCTTGGATTTCAAATTTCAAAATTTTAGTCCTTGAGTTTTCGTTGTTTGACAAAATAGTCATTCCGTTAGTCTGTCATCCATATGCTTAACGGATTTGAAGTGGTCGACTGGATACATGTGTAAAAAGTGAGCAGTCGTCCGCTATATGAAGCGGTCGACCTCTACAATGAAGCGGTCGACCAATACAATTTGCTGACGTGTAGCGGTTGACCGCTTCAAATCCGTTAAGCATATGGATGACAGACTAACGGAATGACCATTTTGTCAAACAACAAAAACTTAAGGACTAAAATTTTGAAATTTGAAATCTAAGGATCCATTTGTCAAAGGGGTATAAACTCAGGGACTACGTTCTCAAATTAACTAAATATAAAGAATAAAGTTCGGTACTTTTTTCAAAGTATAGATAGTTATTGAACACGCCAGAGAAGAGTGGAGTGGAGTGACCATTTATTACTGGGTTCCCCTTTTCCATAAGAAAGGCAGTGCATGATGCATCCGCAGGACAGATGGAAGTTCACCATAAAAGCTACAAGAACAAGTACAATTTCACTTTTCTGAGAAGGAAACGTCAAATTCCTGAAACACATGTTCCAGAAGAACAATTTATATTATATATTATAATGCCCCCATGAAGTTCACTTTGGCTCTGTTATACTCGAACACGTGTGTGTCCAGTGACAACTCGGGATCATAAAAAGCATTTTATTTTTGCCGCTGTGGAGCGACTTAATTAGGTATTTAATACCTAAAAAAGCGACAGATTTTGTCTTCAATTATAAATGTGAAGAATGAGAGAAACAGACAAAGATTCGTTAAACATGAACTCCAGAAGTTTGGTTTTGTCGTGAATAAAATAGGAATTACGATTAAGGATAACTAGAGAGTAAGGTGAGTATATTCTTTTGTAGCGCACAATATGCCTTTCTACCATGTTTTCTCATGTTATATCAAATTTGTTATAACAGTTAACTATAAAATATCTAAATTCAATTTAAAATAATTTTTTTGCACTATTCAATCTTTTACAGTTTACACAGTAGACTATCAATTGTTAAAACTTATTAAAATCAAAGAAAAAAATCACTTTTAGCCACAAACCATCAAAGCAATCACAAAAAGGGGTCTCAAAGCAATCATAAAGAGGGGTCTTAAGTACTATATTTGACATATTGAGTCTAATAATTATCAATTTGAGCCTCTGCAAAGTATCTAATTATCAAACTCATACCATATAGGTTATAAATGAGCTATATAACATGATTTTTAATTGTTAGATTTTATTTCAGGGCGCACTTTAATAAATTGTGAAAGTTGAAGAGCTAAATGAGTCCATATTGATAGTTTACCACTATAGGTCTAAAGTGATTTTTCTCCAAAAGTCAACTAAAAAAAGTTATATGTCAATGGATAAATTGCAATTAGACGGATGTAAATGTAAACCTATTGGTTATTTAAAGAGCAATGTGTCGTAGTTTGGAGTGCACCTAAAAAAAACTATCCTATTTAGATCGAAAAAGGTGTAATTTTTTCATTTATTTTTACTTTATAACAAAATGTTTGAGTTCAGCGTGCGAATACAAACTGAAATGTATAAATTTCTCATGTTACAAAAAGTGAACAAAACAAAAATCTTTAATTTTTAAGAAAAAATATAAATTTTATCTTCCCTCTCTCTCTCTCTCTCTCTCGTTTTGTCTGTCTTCTATGATGCAAAAGTATGTGGATGGAGAGGCATCATCCAACCTTGTGCCTACCTCCATCGACCAAACTTTATCTCGTCATCGACCAAACTTTATCTCGTCATCGACCAAACTTTAAGACTGTTGTGTACAAACCTTTCTCACACAACACAAGTACCTTTCCATGCAATACTCACCAGCATCCAACCAAGAGATGGGGGAAGTCCTGCATGCATGTCCGTCCAGACAGGCTCACATTTGTGTCCACCCGTACGTTTTGTGACACTGCAGGTTATGGACCGATAAAATTGCCTTGCAATTGATTATTTCAGAGACTTTTTGTTTTTTGTTTTGTATATAAAGTCATTCTCCTTTTCACATGGCAATTCTTCTCAGATGCTTGAGGCAGCTAAAATTTGCTCTTTAACTAATACAACTTGAAGTTGGAAGGTCATGCCCATAACCCCTGTGGCATAGCATGGGTGAGAGCACGCGTATAAGTGACAGCTCTCACAACATCTATAAAACAAAATTCAAGTTATATTATATATTATTTAAAATAAATTAAGTTTTACATTCTCCAATCATCACATTGTAATTTACACTTTAAACTATCAAACTGCATTTTGCATCCATATAAGTTTTATCCTTTAAAATCTGGCTCCGTTTGTTTATCGTAAAGTTGTTTTTAATGTAAAATATTTTAGTAAAGTATTCTAGTTTTCAGTGTTGGTTACTACCTCAAACATGTATTTTGAAAATATTTTTGACATTTGATGCAGGGTGCGTTTGCACCAAAAATATCACAATATTTTTCACCAACTTACAATAAAATACAACAATATAATTTCTCTCTCTCCCATAAAAAATATAAAAAATTACCTCTCTCTTCACTTTTTCACTAAACCCAATACCAACACAAAATCCAATACCAAAGATTTTTCAACACAAGCACAACAGCAGTAAATTGAATTCTTAACAGGATCATTTTGAAAGAAATTACAAATAAAATATCCTAATTTTTTGCAACCTGAGCCGAACTTACATGTTTGAGTCTAGGTCGGAGTACTTGACGACGGAAGAGAGGGCTGAGGGCATGCGTTGTATAATAAAAAAAAATTAAAATTAAAATTAAAAGGTTAATTTTAATTTTAATTGTAGGGGTCACGTTGACATTTTTCGGGGCTGAAGTACTGCTCAACCCGGCCTTGACCCGGAATCAAGTTGGGGTCTTGTATTTCAACCCGCTCCCAATCTTGATCCGAATCTTTAATCTTGTATTACCTACAAAAATCACATGTGCTTTGTTAGGCTAGAACCTGCCTAACGACTACCCGGCCAGGGTACAAGACCCCAACTTGATTATTATATTTTGGGTTTAATAATAAAAAATTAATTACATAATTTTTTATTATTATAATATTTATTAAAAATCTTCTATTTCTTCACTTTTTCACCAACTCCCATAACATATCTTTACTTTATAATATTTTCCAAACCCCAATACCCAAAATTTTCACACTCAAACATCCCAATTAGAAAGATAGAAAAGGGAAAAGGGTGGCCTACCTTCCGTCTAGGGTGCATGCTTGAATAGACAAGCAAAGATTGATTTTTGTTGCTGTTGTTATGGATAGAAATTTTTTGTCTAAATTATATTGTACAATTCATAAAGAAATAGATCTATAATGTGAGCCCTATAATATTTAATGTTGCCCGTATTAAATATTGGACATTTTGATGAACCCTTCAACGTTAAATGCATTATGTGTCTTTCTCTCTACATAAAACCATCTAATTTGGACAGCAAATTGGAAAAAAAAAAAACTTGATCATTTTTTCCCATCCTCTCTCAATATTGCTAATGGAAAAGACCATAATTAATTTTTCTTGTATAAGGCACAAAGTCTAAGTGAAAAGAGGAGAGAAAGAATCTCAGTAGTAATAAAAAAGCAAACATAGGCGTTACTCAGAAACACAATCCTATTACTTAAAGCAAAAGGATACCCATACAATAATCAAAGGATAAACTCATTGAACGGATAGGCCAACAACGTTCATTGCTTGAAACAGGGCGAGGCATATTCTTTGAGAGTAGAACCTCATCTAGTTATAGGAATCTGAAGAAGGAATAATCTTTGTTGATTGAATTAAGGAACACACATGCTCCCTTACAAAGGATGATAAATCATTTTATATGATATCTTTCTTCTGTCTGTGTTGCTACAGATTATAACAGATATCCATACGAGAATAAGAGGATAAACTCATAGAGCGATAGGCCAGAAAAGTTCGTAGTTATGAAGAAGGCGAGACATTTTCTTTTAGAGTAGGGCCTCATCTAGCTATATGAATCTAAATAAGGAATAATCTTTGTTGATCTGATTAAGGAACATGATGCTTCCTTATGAAGTTGGGCAAATCATTTTACATGATATCTTTCTTGTGTCTGTGCTGCTACATATTCTACCAGATAGCCAAATAGAAATCAGACGATAAACTCATGGAACCGATAGGCCGAAGATTTGTAACTAGGAAGAAGGCGAGACATCTTCTTTTAGAGTAGGACTAGTTTATCTTGCTATTGGAATTTCAATAATAAATAATCTTTTGTTGATCTAAGGAAAGAATATGGAGGGCAAAACATTGTACTAGAGAGCAAAGTAATATCGGGGGGTGGGATCTAAGGAAAGAATATATGCTCCCTTTCTAAGGAGGGCAAAACATTGTACTTGAAAGCAAAGTAATACCCCGGGGGGGGGGGGGGGGGGGGGGGGAAGGGGGGTTATAAAACCCAAGTTTAGAGGTAGCAAAACCAATTAACTTGAACAAAAGGATAGAGCTGAGATAATTTCAACAACATTTTCTTACTCCAGGTACTACAAGTGCTACGTACAGAATATGTTGTTGTTACAAACTATTCATACGAAAGATTATACTGTAAAACAAGATTTATTTTATTGATTTATATGTTTTATTATATTTGATATGTGATTCGATGACATTTTTCCAATTTAGCAGTCTTGTCTATAAACCCACACTCCTCTAGACTTGACTATTTTAGCTTAATTAGTCTACCAGTCCTTGTTTGACATTTTTTCACGGGAAATTTACAAATTACATACTAGGTTTTAAAGATTTTTTTAAAAATTCACTAGGTTTTAAAAAATTTAAAAACACTCACTGAGTTTGTCATTTTGATATCAAAACTCACTCAACCTAACACTGTTAGACATACTTAACGATAATTCATCTCGTCCAATCGCAATGTGACACGTGTCATTAAAATAAACTAAAATTAATAAAAAAACATAATTAATTTAATATTAAAAAAAACAAGGATCGGAGAACCCCGATCCTTTCACGGTAGAGGGGGGATTCCCCCTCTACCTCTGGCCGCCGTGGTTTAAAATTTTCTTAATTTTTCTAAGAGGAGTTTTTACAAGTTGCACTCCAAATTAAAAATATTGTGCCCTCAAATTGTCAATCTTATATACACTTTTCACCATTCCTCAAATTTTTCAGTCAAATTATATTGGAATGACAATAATATCCGTGACCCATTTTGTGCATGTTCGTATATGCTTGAAGATATTTTTGTCAATTCATTCAGTCATAGGAAGCATTATCGTCATTTTAATTTTTTTAAAAAAAATAATTTCCATCGAATTTGATTTCGGATGGTGCAAAATGACTGACATTGATAGTTAGAGTATACAATAATATGTCAAAACTGATAGTATATGGTGCAATGTGTTAAACTCACAATAATTGATAGGTGAAAAATTATAATATTAATCCCTTAAAAAAAACTAAATATGTGAATTGTGTAGGAATTTGAACCTTCCTAACTCTGAGTCGAAATTAGTAAAGAAATTGTTATTGGATGAATATGGAGAATTGATCTGGCGTACCTCCATGCATCGATCCTTGGTTTAACGAGTACTAATTCTATTTCCATTTTCAGAAGACAACTTGTTGAGCGCCGTACGGGATGTCGTTGGCTCCAGGTATATATTACATATTATTAAAGAAAGAAAATGGTGTTAATAGGAATTATATGTGTGTTCTTGGTTAGAATTTTAATTCCTATCTATAACGATCCAGCGAGCATCCTAATTATTTGTTTAACATTATTGCTGTGTACGTACCTCCATGCATCCTAGCTATATCCTAATTGTTTAATGTTTATTGGTGAGTTACAATATCTTTAATGTTTAATTACTGGTAACGATTTACGACATATTTAATTAACGAGTTACAATATCTTTAATTACTTAGAAAATGATAATTTTGTGTTTATGTTTAATGTTTATTGGGGAGTTACAATATTATCTTTAACGTTTAATTACTGCTAACGGTTTACAATATCTTTAATTAACGACTTACAATGTTAATTAATTGTGTTATTTTACCTTTTCATATGTTAACCATAAGTACGCGGCCTGATGATCAAATTCCTTTACTCCTACTAACCCAACAGAATATATGCTGCATTTCTCTCATCCGCATTGGCTGAAACGCGGCAATGGCGAAGGTTTGGAATATAGTTGCGTTCAATGCAAGAGAAAGGGACGGGAATCAGGTCCATTCTATTCCTGTTATGGTTGCGGATATCAATTGCATAAATCTTGTGCTGACGTGCCACTGCCACAAGAAATATTAGAACACCCTTTTCATCCTGAACACCGTCTCACATTGGTTGATAGATCACCTCCTTCTTCAACAAGATGCAACTCCTGTGACCAGGATCGCATTATGACTACTAGGAAATATTTCCATTGTGACGAATGCCATTTCTACATGTGCACATTGTGCGCGCTTCCCATTGAAACAGCGTATCAAGTACAAAAATCACTCACACCTCCTTCGTTTCGTAGAGAACTTACCCTCTGATATTAACTGCAATGCTTATGATAGCATTTGCAAATCACCATTACGGCCATTGCCCAAAGAATTAAGCTTTACTCGGGGTTATGGATTCCAATGTGTGGAGTGCCCTGATTTTAAGATCCACCTTTTGTGCGGTCCACTACCGTGTACCATCAAACATGAAAGTCATGTAGATTGTCTCACTTTTGAGGATTCAATTGTTGAAGATGATGATCCAGATGAAGAATATTACTGCAACACTTGCGAACAATTGAGAGATCCTCGTGTTTGTGTCTATTATTGTTCAGAGTGCAAATTTGTTGCTCATGTGCATTGTGTAATGACAGAGGTATGCCCACTCTCGCTCTTTTTTTCTTTTATTTTTTTTTCTTTTTCTCGGAGATATTTACTTCATTCTAAAGGTTTTAATCTTGTTATATGCAGCTTTTAGTTTACTTATTTTTGTGATAATATACAAGTCTAGCACATTATAAATTAAAGAGAAAAATACCGGATGCCTTTTTCTGCATGTTATTCGAGTTCGACCATCGATGTGAACATATATCTTTTAATTATGAACTTTTCTTAAAGTATACGTGTAACTGTTTTTGGATCGTGATAATACGTACGTATCACTAGTGGTTACAGATGTATATATATGAACATCTGTCTCTAAGTTTTGCTAATGGAAAAATATAATTATGAATTCTTCTGCGGTGATGGCCGGGCTTAATTCGTAGTTCAACCAGATTTTGGTGTCTTCTTAAGGAATATCCCCTAGAAATGATACTAACTCTTATGTGTTAATTCATCCCCGGCCTATACTACAAAGAAACTGATAATAGTACTTTTCCTTGCTCATCAATGGACCTAAAAGACTCCAAAATTTAGTTGAACAGTCGATTTGGATAAAATTGTTAATATGTTGATCTTAATCAACATTATTGCTTGCAAGGTTGTATCCTTACTCAAAGGAGAGCGCGGAGTTGTAGCTATTGCGGGTACTGCGCCAATTATGACAGTCAAAGAAGACGACTTCAAAGGGCCTCCGATAGGGGAAATATTAGATTCTCTAGATGAAGATGAAAAAGAAGAGACAAACAACTGTTTTGAGCCGCAGAGATGGAAGAATCGCAAGATTGTAGGGACATCAATTCAGGGGTACTTCGTCAAAGAGCTTATAGACAGGTTTTATGAAATGACGGGGCATGTAGATTTGGAAAATGAATGGGGATTCAAAGACTTTGTCAACGTTGAGGGATATAAGCTCCCTCGGTGGCTAGCCCCTATCCTGAAGGGGCTTTTTGCCAAATATGGAGATGTTAGTGGGGAGTCTAAATTAAAGCACAAGGTGAAGTCGGTTTTACTTTCGCTTTTGTGCTGGACTGTGAACAAGATGTGCAAAACCTTGGTTGCAGAAATCTCTAAAGATCTACTTGCGTTTTGGTGGGGCAACCTGAAAATTATGCAGGAAGCAGGCTTCAAAGTGGAGTTTGTTGTGGATCGGTTAACCAAAGTGACCCGCTCTTACTTCCGTCTTGAAGCAAAAAAACGAGAGAGCGAGATGAGCGCAAAAATAGAAGCTATGTCTAGAGAACTAGAAGCTATGTCAAGGGAGCTGAAAGCTCTACAACAAACGGTTAGATGTTATGATAGTTATCCTGTAATGAAATGGAAGTTTGCAGGTGAGGGTCTCCTTTGAGGGGGAGCGGATTGCCTCCGAAGGAAATTTCCTCCGAAGGTACCGGATGGACAGCTGAGATTTGAAGTTGTCCATCCAAGGGTGTATAATGCTCCAGGTCAATTAATGAGTTTTTTTGGCTTTGGCTCAACTTGCCGGCTCACATTCCCTCTCCACCTCTTCGGCTCGTGGCTTTCACGTGAGCCCTCTTTTCTTCGACGTCTCTCTCCTCCTCCAAATTTCTCTCCCTCTCCTTCATCATCTCAATCGGGGCAGAGCTTCTGCCGCTTCTTTGCTCTATTTCTCCACATCGGAACTTCTATGCGACTCCTCTCCACATCGGAACTTCTCTGCCGCTCCTCTCCTTCATCATCTCAATCGGGGGCCAATTGGGGGCAGACCTCTTGTTAATGGGTCATTTTGTTTTTGTTGGTCGTGAAAATTTGTACTCCCCGATTTTTCATAATTGGGTCTAGTCTATACATGCTCGAAGTTCGGTTCTGGTTTTCGGATTTGTAGGTAATTATGATTCTTTCTTGAAAAATTAGATTTTTGTGTTAGTTATTTCTTGAAGTTATGGTCTTTGGTTCATACAATGGTAGTGTTGGATTTGTGTAAAGAATATTGTTTTGTCTTTTAGTTGTTCGATTATTTGGGTTATGCTCCCTAATAAAGTGATATACGTATTTTGGATTATCGTAGTATCATGTCATTAGGAGTACTGTGCTCTGTGTGAATCAGAACTAGGGGCAGATTTAAGTTACGAAGAATCATTTTGGACAACGTATTACGAGTTGGAGATTTTCTGTATCCGTTTTTCTTTTTTGTTTTAGTTTCTTGTTCAAATATAGCCTTATTTTTATGCTTGGCAATTTTGTTCCACCAATTATCTTGCTGTATTTTACAATACAACTCAATGTTTCCTTTCTTTAAGAAAATGGATGAAATGGATATCATTTGCGTTTATCTTCTAAGATGTCTGTGGTAGGGAGACCTTCTGACTAAGTATTCTCTATAATATTGAAAGGGTACTTTTTCAGTTGGGGTTTGTATACGCCCATCTTGCTTTTTGAAGCAAAAATTTTGTAGTCCATCATTAGAAATGGTAGACTACTTCAAAGCTGCTAACTGATTGGTTAGTTGGATTTCAGTTTAGGTTTTAAATTGTAATCTGACTACATCGTTACTCCTGTTTGAACATATCCAGCATCAAGCCTTAGAGACAGAGAGGAGTCTATAGCAGAGTCAACTCATGATTTTTGCTAGAGCCTTCTAATGAGGATGGTCATCAAAGCTCTTCTCAACTGTGTGTTGAGGAGGCCAACAAGGAGGACAAGGTTGATGAAGAGAGAGTCTTTGTTGCTGAAGGCCCGACTTTAGATAGCGCTAGCCATCCAATTCAAGGTGACACCATAACTGATCCTGGAGCAGAAAATTTGCCCACTACCACTGAAATGGTCACTCCTGGGGGCAATCAGTCTCTGGTAGCGGACCCGCAGAGAAAGCCAAGGGACCCGGAATTGTTGGGCGTATAAACTCGAGGACAGAGCTATTTGAAGCCTGGCGGTGAGAAGGGCGTTCAATTGTTGTTCCTGGTCAGGTTGGCTTGTGGGATTTGCTAGCAGGTGAAACCATGTTGGGGTGTTGTACTTTCCACCTATGGAAGTGTCTGTCTATGATCTGTTGTCTGGTTTTTCCAATGTTGCTTCTGAGTGGGGTTTCCTGAACTTTTGTTGTTTCATGTGTAACTTGTGAAGGATTACAAAAGTATTGTTCTTGGGCAATTCTGCAAACTTGGAATCTTTATTCGATAATGTTTTTGTGTATTCAATTGGGATAAGTTGAGCTTTTAGGCAATGCGTTTCTTGATTTTATCTGTTCCTTTACTATCACAAAATTCTAAGTGTACAACTGTAAGAATGAGAAAATCCAATATATTGATGTACTTTGTGGTATTTACAAGTTACATTGTGATTAACAAAATCTAAAATTTAGAAGAAAAAAATACAAGATCCAAAACAGGATAAGTCTGGATCTAGAAAGTCAACAATTCTCTCTGGCCAAACAACCGTCTCACTGGATCACTACCTGCCTCAGTGATCTCAAATGTGAAAAGCATGCAGATTTATCTGAGCATCTCAAACAATTTCTTGATAGAGCTCTTCCAGGTGAGCTTGGTATGTTGGTGGTGCAGACCTCTCATAGCAAAGTATAGCTTGGACACTTTCTTTGGAAGTGTTCTCCAAGGTACTAAAATTGCTTCCTGCGATGAAAGGAACAAGCATTACTACCAGTAAACTTAAGCTCTGAAGCAGACATGAGGTGCAGTCATACAAAAGTAAGTGTTACACTGTCGTTCAAGAAACTAGTGCTATTTCAACATCATGGTAGGGATCCCGAGTAGCTTATTCTTGTAGGAACATAGGTCAAGATTATTTTATGAAGCTTACAAGAAACTAAAGCTGCTGCAGTAATTGGGTTGACTCAAATCCTAGGATGGGCCAAAGCTAAAACATTTGAGAACAGAGACGTAGCAGTCTAGGGGCTCTCGAGATCGGTAAAGACTAAGTTCCACCCCGCATTTAACTCACAGGCCTTTACTGTGCAAAACTTTCAGGGAAGGAGTGGTTGCAAATTCTAATATTCCAGAAATCACTTGTAAAAAGCCCTTTCATTATCGATGCAGAATAACTTTCAAAAGAAGGCTACATGCTCACCCCGAGATATCCATCAGTAAAGTGGGCTGCACTTGATATAACAGTACAATTAATCTCATGTTTCATGTAAAACAAGAAACTAAAGTCAATAAACCAATGTCCGCCATGAAACCCAATTTCTCAGCTTTCAATCATCCAACAACAGATATCAGCTAAGTCCAGATCAATGTGCAGCTAAAATAACTAAAGCATAACCCAAAAACAGTATAAAAAAACCCCGACCCTGGCAACAGAGTAATGTGAACACTTAGATGGGGTACCATGATCACCTTTGAAAATCTATGATGATGCAAATCGACAAATATCTCACCACAAGAATCTCTACAGTCAACTGTATAGAATGTGACACGCTTTAATAACTTCCGACATTTCTCATTTATCAATTTCTACAGCCAAGAACTTTTGAACATATTAGAGAAACTTAAATAGAATCCATGACTACAAATTAAGGCAAACAGGGTTTTTTCCATACTTTGGTCGCAATGGAGCAACAACTGACAACTATGACGTCAAATTTGTCAAAGAACTCCCCACCAAAGCTTGACAAATCACCTGCGCAATTGATGGAGAGGGAGAGAAGTTCTGATGTGGAGAGGAGCGGCAGAGAAGTTCCGATGTGGAGAAATAGAGCAAAGGAGCGGCAGAAGGTCTGCCCCGATTGAGATGATGAAGGAGAGAGAGAGAAATTTGGAGGAGGAGAGAGACGTCGAAGAAAATAGGGCTAAAAAGAAAAGAGGGCTCACGTGAAAGCCACAAGCCAAAGAGGTGGAGAGAAAATGTGAGCCGGCAAGCTGAGCCAAAGCCAAAAAAACTCATTAATTGACCTGGAGCATTATATACCCTTGGATGGACAACTTCAAATCTCAGCTGTCCATCCGGTACCTTCGGAGGAAATTTCCTTCGGAGGCAATCCAAAGTGACCCGCTCTTACTTCCGTCTTGAAGCAAAAAAACGAGAGAGCGAGATGAGCGCAAAAATAGAAGCTATGTCTAGAGAACTAGAAGCTATGTCAAGGGAGCTGAAAGCTCTACAACAAACGGTTAGATGTTATGATAGTTATCCTGTAATGAAATGGAAGTTTGCAGGTGAGGGTCTCCTTTGATGCTATCCCAGAGCATCAAGTCAGCGTCTATTCATAATTGGTTTGACATAATTACATTGGTCAAGTGGGAGGTCAGATGTCATACTCATAAGAGATCATGAAAACATTTATTATCTCTTTCATTGTGCTGATTTTTTTTTCCTCATCTTTATTATTCCCTTTGGTAATTCTCTTTATTTCTCAGGCTTGGTTGAAAGATCGATCTTTTCTATGAGAATTCTCGCCAGTAAAAATTTCATCGTATAATGATACATTAGCTAGATACATTCCCTAGCTAATGCAACTCGATCTGCTTGCACATTTATGAATTCCAATTTAGATTTTATGTCTTTAAAATTATAGAAAATGAAAAAAAAGGTTAAAGACTTTTTTCATCCCCAAATTTAATTTACACCCTTCTAAAAAATGGTCATGGGGTTTTATAAATATGATTACCATCAATCTCTAGGTTTTTTCTGTTTTGTCGAAAAAGTCATTTCTTTATATTTAAGTCCAGTCACTTAACAGTGATACACGTCACGACTGATCAGATTTCGACACGTATACACGACCAATCAGATGACTGTATTTGAGGCTAACGAGTTTGATGAGCACAAGATAAAGAATAAATTTTTCCTCCTTTATTTTATTATTTGTGGTAGCACAATCGGTTTCGCTGCTTGCTTGATCAGGTAGGTGAAAACTTTTGTAGCCCAATTTATAACCTCACAATTAGAAATTGCAGAAACCAAAGAAGGCAGAAGTTTAATTTCTTGCATAAACTCACCACCCTCTCTCTCTTCTTTCTAATGGAAAGGAGTACCAGACAATTCTCTTTTTGTAAGGCAACAAAAATATATACATATTATGATTGAGAACGAGAAAGGAAGAATCTTTTTGGAAAAGCAAACAATATTGGCATTCCTAAGAACCGTGGATAAATTCATGAAATCGATAGGCAATTACGTACGACAGTCGTTGCTAAGAAGAAAGGCAAGGCATCTTATTTCAAAGTATGACTTTAGCTATAGGACACTGGTGTGATTGCAAGGACATGAATTGAGAAGAAGCACAATCGAAGCAATGGTATTCAAGAATATATTAAGGACAGTGAGGAAGATTTCAAAGAGCTCTCGAACTTAGAGAACGTAGACCCAGTAGAGCAGTGATCACATCTTGATTTATTTATTAATTTAAATATTGCAATTATGTGTTGTCCTTACAGCAATTAAGGCCTTCAAGTCAAACACATGTTAAGTTTTTATTTTTTGAAGTTGGAGCTGGAAAGTATCATCAGTGTTTTTGACTCAGTACTTAAATGGAAGGGACTGCTCTGTAGCTCAGAAGGAAGATGGTGGTACATTTTACCTTAGTGTCGCAATACCTGATATTTCCAAGAATACTTCTTTACCATTGAAGACAGTTCAAGACTTCATCATACCTTACCTTCTTGGAAGCATCATTAAAGGTCGGTAGGGCATAGAGCATATCTACGATCCTGCTTCACAGTTTCCTTTTCTGCAGAAATGCTTGATCTGATTACGTTTGTCCTTGTTTCTGACTTTCCATACATGTTCTGTAGGTTACCCAGAGATAAAGAAGGTTCATATTTTATGGAATGATCACCAGAAAGTATCAAGATGTGATCACGGTTCTTCTGGCAAAAATGAATCAAACAAAGTAATTATATATATATATATATACTTCATCGCTCTTATCAATTTTAACACAACTAGTCAACTACTATAAGATTTCTCCAAAAGATGGGCCCTACATATAAAAGCCCAAGGCAGAAAAGAAAGCGTATTAAACGACGACGCCCTACCGATCATAAATTCATCTGTATAAGACCCTATGCATCAAATTTTTCAGTGCGACTCATTATCTACACAGTCCAGATAATGAGGGTTGAATCAAAATCAATTACTTTTAAATAATCCCTCAATTGTAGGGGATTTCTAAATTTAAAGTCGCCCAAAGTTTATATAAAAATGCGAAATAATACGAAATAATGACTAATAATAAATAAGTACGCCCGGTGTCCCTTGAAAAATATTAACAAAATAAAAAAATTAGAAATAAATAAAGAAAAAAGGGTGTCCTACCTTCCCCCACGGTGCAATAGTCAGAATTGCTTACATAGACAAGAAAAGAGTGATTTTTTTTTTGTTATGGACAGAGGTCATCTCTGCCCAAATTAGATAGTACAATTCATAAAGAAATAGGACCTCATCTAGCTATAGGAATCTAAATAAGGAATAACCTTTGTTGATTTGATTAAGGAACATGCATGCTTCCTTCTGAAGGAGGGCAAATCGTTTTACATAATATCTTTATTCTGTCTGTGTTGGTGCAGATTCTAACGATTACCTATACGAGAATCAGATGATAGACTCATGGAATCGATAGGCCAAAAAGGTTCGTAGTTAAGAAGAAGGCGAGTCATTTTCGTTTAAAATAGCACTTTATCTAGCTATAGGAATCTCAATAAGGAACAATCTTTGTTGATCTAAGGAAAGAATATGCTCCCATCCTAAGGAGGGGAAAAAATTTACTTAGAGCAAAGTAATACCGATGGGAGGAAGTTATAAAACCCAAATTTAGAGCTAGGAAAACCAATTATCTTGAACACAAGGGTAGAGCTGAGATCATTTCGACAAAATTTTCTTACTCCAGGTACTACAAAGTGCTACAGATTTTGTTGTTGCAAACTATTATGTGAATGGTTATACTGTAAAGCAAGATTTATTTTATTGATTTATATGTTTTATTTTATTATGTATGTGATTCCATGACACTTTTCTAATTTACAAGTTTAGTCTATAAATCCATTCCTATCGACATGATTATTCTAGCTTAATTAGTCTACCAATCTAATTGGTTTGATATTTTTTCCAATTTACATGTTCATTGCTTTTCACAGTGTCCTTGTGGTTTGGAATTTTTATATTTTTACTAATATAGGGGCTTTGACACGTTGCACCCGAAAACTAACATATATTGCACCCTTAAATTGCCAATATTATACACTTTTCTCATTTCCTAAAGTTTTTTTTGACAAATTCTATTGAAATGACGATAATGCTCGTGATTCACTTTACACATGTTCTTATATGCTAGGGGATAATTTTTGTCAATTCATTTAGACATAGGAGACATTATGTCATTTTAAGTTTTTTTTTTTAAAAAAAAAATCAATTTCCATCTAATTTAACGGAGGGTGTAAAATATTTAATATGTGTAGTTAGAGTATACAAGGTATCAAAACTGGTAGTTTATAGGTGCAATATACTAAACATTGCATAATCAATGAAAAAAAAATATTTATCCCCTGTAAACATATAGTAAATATAAAATTGTGTAGGAATTTAAACTTTCCTAATTCTGAGCCAAAAGGAAATGAATTGTTATTTGATGAATATGGAGAATATTAATTCTGGTGTACCACCATGCATATCCTTGGTTTAACGAGTACTATTTCCACTTGCGCTTTTCTCTCTCTCTCTATCAGCCGAGTGCCTATCTTCGCCAGCCAGCAGCCTTACGGAGGAGGGGGGAGCTCCGGCTCCTCCATCTCCCTCCTCCTTTTTTCTTCGCCTTTTCCCCTATCCATCTTCCTTCTTCCCTCATTTTCTCTCCGGTCCGGTCGGATGGGGTTTGTTTGGGTGGTTGTATGGTTTTTTCTTACAGGTGGCGTTCAAGCGGATTTCGGCGGTTTCCGTCCCTTTTGGACCTGCACGCGCCAGCTAGTCGGCCTCCGCAAGAAGTGCGCTTCGTCGGACATCTTCTCCGGCCTTCACCCAGCGACGCGTCTTGATCCACGCGCCACACGCGCTGCGCGTGGATCTGACGCGCCGAAGTCTTCGGCCGCGCGTGTAGGCTCCTTAGTCTCCCGAACCCGGTTTTTCTCCTCCCGTGTGGAATGTGAGGCTCCTGCTTTCCATTTCCCACTGTGGCTCATCACTTCCGTCCTCCACGCGCCGCCGCTGCCGTTCTGGCTAGAATATACCCGGTTTATCCCCGGGGTTATGTTCAGCTTTAGCCCGTTTGGGTCAGCCCCTCTGTTTAGGGCTTGTGTTTTGTTGTGTTTTCGCCCGTTTAGGCCTGCCCCTCTGTTTAGGGTTTGTCGTCTGTTGTGCCATGTGGATGTGTGTCCACCCCTTCCGTGGACTTATCCGAGTCCTTGTGGCTCTCTTCCGACCTTTCATTGGGTCTCGCTAAGCGCCGATTGTGGCGCTTTCCCGGCTTGTTCAGGTCCTAGTAGCTCTGTCTACTGTGTCCGGCCACTACTCCCTCTGCCCTGCATGGAGTTTATAGTGGTTCCTCTGATCCGTTTGGGGTTCTTGTTGGTTGTGTTTGTCTTGTTGTCTTTTTTATCGTTTTGTTGTGTCCGTCCTGTTGTCTTTATTTTCGTCCTGTTGTCAATTTTTTATACATTGGTTGTTTTCGAGAAAAAAAAAGAGTACTACTTCCACTTCCATAATTTGCCAAACTAGAAATCATATCGAAGGCTCTACCGCGGGGATATCTACCTCGACCAGGTGTATAATATTACATATTATTGAAGAAAATACTGATGTGAATATACAAATTGTGTATCCATGTAAGGAAGATATTTTCAATGTCATGGATTATAAGAAGTATATAAAATCCATGAAAAATATATTAATACATTGTTTGAGATTGGGTATAACTATATATACCTGATCAAATTCCTTTACTGAAGTCTCATAATATTGGACATTGGTTGTGTACGAGATCGAAGAGCTATATATATAGAATTTATATATAGAAATTCGTTTATACTCATCAGCAGACACAACAGTAAAAATATAATGTAAACTTTTGCTATTATAATTACATTCATTGATTTCAATGATAGACCAGATACTAACATCTTTTGGTGTTTTAACACATTCAACCTCAGATATTTTTAACACAAGATCTCTAGACACGTACATCAAGAGATTTCAGAAAGCTTCTCATGCGAACTTTTCAGTACGCATAATTGTTTCCATCAAAATATAGAGGTAAGGACCAAGATTAGGCTCTGATACGAATTTCAAAAATTCAGCAATTTTTGAAATTCGCCGGAAGTCGCTCGAGCGCGCATCAAACGCTCGTTGAACCCTTATGTTTCTATCTGAAATTTTAACTGAGCGCTAGTCAAACGTGATGATTCTGTCTAAATTTTTTCCAAAGGTGCGCGAGCTCTGGTCAAACGTGATGACTCTGTCTGAATTTTTTCCAATGCGCTCGAGCGCTGGTTGGACACTGGTTGAACGTGATGAAAACTTTAGACAGACCATCAACTCTAACTCTTGAACAAATGTGGGGACCAAAAGTACAACTCGATCAAGACATATTTTGACACGAAATTTTGCCAATACAAAAATGCACTAACAATTTGTAATTAGCTTTCTAATCAAGTTAGTTTCCAATTCAGGGATCTTAATTTGCACTTAATTTATTTGCATACGGGACTATACAAAACATAAGTAGTTCGTTGTGTGCGTGGAGTTAACCACCC
The DNA here is from genome assembly GCA_963930655.1 of Myrica gale. Classification (NCBI taxonomy): domain Eukaryota; kingdom Viridiplantae; phylum Streptophyta; class Magnoliopsida; order Fagales; family Myricaceae; genus Myrica; species Myrica gale. The sequence goes on from OZ005616.1 coordinate 8,692,393, forward strand.
ATAAGGTATAATGTACACTTTCCAATTGAACACACAAATTAATCCCTTGAGGTTATGATTGCTCTTTCTTTGAAGGAACTGATAGTCACTTGTCATTATTTTGGCTGCAGTGCATTGTTACTCTGTTCTTGTTAAAAATTGTGTTCCTCTGCAGCTGGTATGGAACCTCTCTGCCATATCCATCACTCACTGGTTTTTATTTTTTAAAAATACACTTTTCACCCACAAACTACCACTTGTTTTCATTTTAAATCCTAAATCTCCACATTTAAGAGATTGCATTCACAAACTACACATCCCTAATATATTGCATCTCTTTAAAAAGTAAAATAGAAGGTTACATTTAAGGGCATAACGTCATTTGTTTTTTAAAAAAATAAATTTACATCCACTTGGACGAAAGAAACAGATGGAAGGTGTAATGTATTATGGATTGATATTTTGTGGGTGCAATGTTTGAAACGTGATAATTTAGGGTTTATAGTGCAAAAACTGTGGTAGTTCATAGGTGAAAAATGTATTTTTTTTATAAGAGAACTATCAACATTATACATTGTCTTGAAGTAGCATTTTGGTCAATTCAGATCACTTTCTGTATCACTTAAGGGTCAAATCAAACGGAAGACGAGTAATGATCGTTTTTGAAAGATATGGAATGTAATAAAACATTTGGAAACTTGAGGAGAATTGATTTATTTTTTGCCCAAAGATATGGGCGTACTATGATGTTTTCCCTTTTTTCTTTATATCTTGACGTTTCAAGTCTGTGCGATGTCCCTCTCTCTAACCTTAGACTCTTGCACACTTCCATCTTGGTACAATAGCTTAATGTTTCACTTGCTTCCTCAAATGACAAAGAATGTCTTGATTTGTCTAATTTTATACATTCTTTTATAACAACCAAACGAGAGAAAGTAATTGAATATGTTAGTCCCAAGGTTACATGATAATCTTAATTCATTTGATTTTGATGATAACAAATTGTTATTTTCGAAAGAGAATTTTTACTCCTAAAAGTTATTTTTATGGAATTTATAATCTCTATCTTTTTGGATCTTGATCAATCACGCTCAATTCTATTTTATTGATTTATTGATATCAATTTGAGTATATGTTTACATTGAAGGTATCTCCTTTTAACTTAAATTAATTCAAAAGTTAGAAGATTTTAATAGTAAAAATTTGTGTGACTTTACGATGAAATAGTTGATTACACCACTCAAATATGTCGACTACATGGTGAAAGTGTGTCATCTTTGGTAGTTTGGATTGGAACCAACAAAATATTAGTATAAATTTTTTTGTATATATAAAGTAAGAAATAAATTCGAGTATATATATATACTGATTGATAAAGGAAGATTATGAAGAGGTAGGACAACCCAAAAAAATAAAAATTTAAACATGTTAGAGAAACTATTACATACGTGTGTCCACTTGTGAGAAGAGTGGTAGTATTAATTCTGTCAATCTTTTTTTTTTTTTCCTTAGCATTAATTCTGTCAATCTAAAGAGTGACAAAGTGACAATTTGCAGTGGCCGGAGCCAAACAAAGCCATTGAAAATCCTGAAATCGTCTTGTACGAGATTAATATACATGTTTAATTGCCTACGACAGTCGCATGTGTTTGTTATGCTATGGCTGCGTTTGCGTCCTAAAATTTTACACATTCTAAAATTTTAACACAATAAAAAATTACAATATAATCTATCTCCCCCATCAAATCACTACTATTCACTACAAAAAATATAAAAATTACCTCTCTCTTCACTTTTCTACTAAACCCAATACCTAAAATTTTAACAACACTAAAATTTTACAACACAAACACACCCTATATATAACCTATCTAACGAATACTCAGGGTACACGTGAGGTGCATCACAAATTAAGTTCTGTAAAAAGTCAATATTAGCCTAAGTCCCGCTCCAGTTCAGAAAATTAAGGTGCTGTTTTTAAACTAAAATTTTAATTTATAAGAGTGAAAAAGTGAAAGAAAAATAATTTAAATGAATTTTTTATATATTTAATGTTATTAAGGGAGTGTTAGGTGTATATTAATATACCAAAATTACACAAGTCCAAGTACTTCGCGCAAACAAATACAGAGAAATTATTTAACTGAAAAAAATCAAATTTTTTGGTCAGATTGTCCCAGTTCCAGTCCCTCTTGAATCACATATGAAAGTGACAACTTTATGTTTGATTGTAAAAATTTTGGAATATTGGAATTGATGAGAAAGTGAAGAGACAGTTGATTTGAATGAATTTTTTTATATTTATTTAGAATAAAAAAAGTAATGATTTGATGGAGAAAGATAATTTTAAAAAATTATTTTATTAGAATAAAAATTGGTAGGAGTCCAGAATTTTTGCTCTCAAAACTCTGATGAATTCAGTTCAGGATCAAGGATTCACGGTTCACTTGGATAAATTTTTTTTGGAATCTCAGGAAAACGAACAGAGCTCGTTACCTCACAGGGCATGGATCGCGGTGCGGATGAAATCAACGAGTCTTCGTAGCGAGATCTTTACTTGGAAAGAGTGGCAATTTCACGTAAGAAAGCGAAGAAAAGGCTCCGGGGCTAAATGATTGAGGGGGAACGGTGTAGATGGAAGTTCGCTGAACGCTGGTTTGATGGTATATATATATATATCGGCAGTTCAAAAACAAGGGGCAAATTTGTCATTTTGTTATAACCCCTCACAATATTTTCTCAGCTTAGCGGCTCGATTAATCATCCGCTCCAAACGGGTGGAGCCCTCGAGAGTCTCAGGCATCCCGTCACAAAACCATAAACCAAGAACACCGAACTGAGAAACCCAAAAAGCAGAATGGAGAAGAAAGCCCAAATAGAGGAGCTCCTCGGGACGACCCTAGAGGACTTCACCAGCAAGGAGAACTGGGACAAGTTCTTCACCATCAGAGGCGGCGACGACTCCTTCGAGTGGTACGCCGAGTGGCCCGAGCTTAAAGCCCCACTCTTCTCCCACCTTAACCGACACCAAGAGCCTTCACTGTCCTCTGTGGAATCTGTGGGTCCGGTCTTCCCGCAGATACTCGTTCCGGGCTGCGGCAACTCCCGGCTCTCTGAGCACCTCTACGATGCTGGGTTCAAGGGCATCACCAATATCGACTTCTCCAAAGTTGTCATCTCCGATATGTTGCGCCGTAACGTGCGGGAACGGCCCGGCATGCTTTGGCGCGTCATGGACATGACCAACATGCAGGTGCTGTGTTCTGGCAAATTTTGATTCTTTGTGTGTATTTGTTCCTTATGTGGAAGAACGATTACCATTATTGCCAGTCTTGGTATTTTAATTGATTTTGAGCTGAGTCCATTGAAAATGTGCCTGCCCTCTTGTTCCTGTATCTTATTTTCCAAAATTTTCAGCTTCAAGGGGATAGGTATCTTACTTTTTTGTCTTGTGTTGGTATCTTTGGTCGTACATAATGCTGGTTTGCATGTTTGAATTATGAGCCATGTGTACCGAAAATGTGTTTGGCTGTAATCCGTTTCTGAACTCTTTCTTTTAATATAGCCGAATAGCGTAGGTTTTGTTATGTGCTGTCGACAATAGTTTCAAGGGAGTTCCGCTTTTTAGCATTCGTCATAAGTAAGTTTATGGTGTTTCGTTTCTGTTGGTGATGCAGGTTTTACTTTACTTGATGAAATACATATGGATCCCTAGGTCGTTACATTCCATTTAGGATTAGGAATAGGCGCAAGTGGAATTGAACCTGCTTTCTTTTACATCTCTTTTGTTATTTGAGACCCTATTAATCTCTTTGGGCTCCTATTCAATCGAGAAATAGGTTTCAAGAGTTCATTAAAGATACTTTACCGCTATAAAGTAAATCAAAGGACATACTTGTTTGGTGGTTTTGCACGCCTGACATTATAGAGTACTGGAAGAAATAATGTTATTTATCGAAAGTAGACGGAGGGAAGGAGGACCATACAAGACATCCATGGTTAAACTACTGGTTTGGCTTTGTGTGAACTCCAGGATATAGAGTCATCTTTGCCAGAAATTTGGGAAGAGATCTAGTTAGGCTCATTGATTGGAGATAGAATTTAGTTGTATTGTACCCAAAAAAAATGCTTCAACTTAATGCTAGTCTATGGAGTTCTTGACGTGCTGGAGTTTAATGCCATTTTGAGGGGTTTCAGAAGGAAAGGAGCGGCAAACATAAATAACTGAAGGGTGGCATAGTCATAAGAAAAACGATTAACAAATTCTCAAGCCAAAGGGGTTTGGAAAAAGTTTGCAATCACTCAATGTGGCCATACCTGGTAAAGATAATTATGTCAAGCATAATCTTGTTCTCCTTTTCATTGTAATTTTCTTGAAATCTTGAAAAGAGAGCAATCCTGAGCCAAGATCTTGATAATAATCTCCCTTTTCTTCCACAGTTTTTTGTTAATATTCTATGTATATGCCGAAAATAAGTAAATGGGATATTTTGTTGATATCGGATGTCACCATAATGTCATCACTTTTTGTGCTCTGCAACCCTCAAAGGACTTGTAGAAATCGCCAACTGACCATGTCAACTTGTAAAAATTGCCATCAGAATCTACCAATCAGAAGAGAACTGTCAAACTGTAATTTCAAGGATTGGTGGCAATCGGCTGGTCAGTTTGAGAGAGAGAGGGGGGGAACAATGTTAGTTTCTGGACAGAGACACAATCTTTAATCTTGTGGATCATCTGCACTTTCCTTCTTTCTGCTCTTCTTGGTCTTTTCCTTATTCTTATCTTTTGACCCTCAATTTTAGGAGCCAAAATTGCCAGGAAGCAAGAAGTTCGTGCCAAAGAGGTAGTTCTCAAATCCTTCAGCTACGCGCCTCTATGGTCTTCTTGTTAAACTCAAATTCATGGATCCTGCTGCCTACCTCACCTGGTGTTGCCACATCAAGATCCTACTGTACTCCTTCTCCAGGCACAACAAATCCTTCACATAAGCTCATATTTAGGAATCTTCTCTGCATCATCCATTCCCAGCAATATTACATCCGAGCCTAGAGTCCCAATACTTTTTGGTTTCTCTCTGAGTTGCTTAACTTTTCTTTGTCCTCCTTCTTCTTCATCTTCTCTAGTTTGTGCTTACAGTCTTCTAACAATGCCCAACTTTTCTTTTTTCAGTTTTGTTGCTATTTCGCTAGGTTTTTATGTATTGATAAGGATTTCGAGGTCTAGCATGTCAGAGATTGGAAAAGTCAACATCTTCTTGACTTGATTTGGCATCTTTTTTTTTTGGAACTAAATGCTCCAAATGCTATCTTCTTCACAATAAGCAAGAGCCGGAGAGAGGTAGGCAGTAAAGGGGGCCGTATGAGAGAGAGAGGCAGATAGATCAGGGAGGCTGAGGATATTGAAGTTGTTGGCTAAATTATTCTCATAAATTTAGGATCGAAATGAATAATGCCTCAAATATTCCTTGATTGGTTTCATGTCAATATGATTCTTCCTCTTCTCCTCTTCTTGCTAATTTGCAGTTCATGGATGCGACTTTTGATGCTGTACTTGATAAAGGTGGGTTGGATGCTTTGATGGAGCCAGAGCATGGCCCTAAGCTGGGGAATCAATACCTAACCGAGGTATCCTGATCTCTGACTTGAGCCTGTGTTGATCCATATATCTGTCAATCAGTGCAATATCTGATTTAGTTTTATCTGTAGAACGCTGCCAATATTTTTTCTTAGACTGATGTATGGTCAGGATTGCATTTCTAGGTGAAGAGAGTTATAAGATCTGAAGGAAAATTTATTTGCCTTACGCTGGCCGAGTCTCATGTTCTAGGTACTGCTCTGTTTGCTTTATTTTAGGGGTAAAATCAAAGAAATCATTATCATGTTGCTGATAATTACTTTTACATTTTAGCTCTATTGAAAGAAAGGAATAGTAATTTCTTTTTATTCAAGTTGAATATGGATGTTAAGATCATTCAACGGGGGAATTATTTACAGTTTCCTTGCTTTTGATGTTACTTGCACATTTAGTGAATTTCATCACTTTGTTGTGCCTTCTGAAAAATAGATGTTGCTTATTCCATCTTTTCAGATTTGCTTTTCTCTAAGTTACGAGCTGGATGGAAAATGAGTGTTGAGGCCATCCCTCAGAAACCGTCCAATAGGCCTAGCCTTCAAACGTTTATGGTGGTTGCTGAGAAAGACATGTCTACTACTGCGCACGAAATAACAACATTGTTTGATACTCCTTCACTTGATTGTAACAGAAATCAGGTAGAATAACTGGCTCTCATGTCGCTTGTGGAGGGTAAATATTCCATTAGCCATACTGCATACACATGTATGCAGAATTGCATACAACAGTGAAATGTAACAGTTGTCCAATAATATGTGTTCTGTTTGTAGTAGGCCTCTTCAAATGTGATGGTAGTAGGGAGTATTTTTTTTTAACATTGTTACTCTTGAACTTAATCTCTAGTAGTTAAATGTGGGAAACTAATTTCTTTAAAGCTTGACTTGTCACTGGATCTGTGTATAGGCTTGCGGACTTTGTGAAGCTCTTGAAAAAGAGAACCATGTCCGAAGAGGATACTCCAATAGTTCTGATATATTGCACTCACTTGAAGACCTGAAACTTGGAGCTAAAGGTGATCTTATGAAACTTTGCCAAGGTCGTCGGTTTGAGCTTACTTTGGATGGAAAACTTGGCAGTTATAGAGCCGTACTTCTCGATGCTCATCAGCAGCCTGGTCCGTTCATATATCATTGTGCGGTTTTTATTGTGCCAAAGGTCTGCCTTAGCATATCCACTTGGTTTAATCACTCATCGGACTATACCACATGGAAAATGCTTTTTTTGTTTTCTTTTCTCTTCTCTCATGGCACAGAACCAGACAAACTGTTTGTGCTATTGTTGTTTTGATTGGACGGTGCCATCCTAATTTATTTAAATGCAAAAGGAAGTGTTTTCTTTTATATATCAAATAAAGTTGAAAGAAGTGGTTTATCCACTTGATTATGCCAGCTTTGTTCTTTCCATGCAAAACCAACAAGTTTCTTTAGAATGCCAAAAGAGAAGTGCTGGTTTCAACAATGCCTACTATTCATTGGTTCTGGCTATCTATCATGCTATAAGATCGCATATTGCTTTTGCTTATTGATTTGAATTGACTAATTTTGAGCATTTATTTTTGCATGATTTGCTTTCGAAACTTTACAAATATTTAGTAGCTCCTAATTTGAGCTATTACTTTCTCTAGTGTCTTGCAAAACATTGCAAATTTTAGTTGCAAATTCGTCCCATTAGTCTCCTAACTGTCAAACTTGAGGAATGAACTTTGGTAATTTGTTTGTGGGACATTCTCTCTGAAAATTTTATTACCTGGAGGGACATCCTCTGTTTAAGATTTGCCATCCAGATAGAATTTCTCTCTGTAAAATATCTTATCTATATTGGTTTTAACTCTGTCGAATTGGCTTTGTCTTGTTTGTAAGTGTGATTGATGTGCATTTATTGTTATTCTAATTTCTGATAGCGATATAGATGTTTCCTCAAAAATTGGGTTTCAAGTAAGGATCGGAGAGACGGAACAAGAATATACTATACCCTGACAGGGTTTTTATCTTCATTTTGTTTTATTTCCATTTTTATGACTTTAGGTTATTGTTTACTTGTCCATGCCAGCACAGAAGCAGAGCACTCAGACGTTAATCAATTCTCCCATGCTTGTGGCTTTATGTGTCCTTTATAGTTTTTTGTTAAACCCAGTAGGGCAATAATTGTTCTTCTGTTTGAGTATCTTACCATATTCAATTTGCAGCCTCGGGCTCATGAATGGCTATTCTCTTCAGAAGAAGGACAATGGATGGTAGTCGAAAGCTCAAATGCAGCTCGGCTGATAATGGTACTTTCTGCAAAGCATTCGTACTATCTTGGAGAGCTCTATTTTTGTAGCTTATTGTTACAAGTACTTTACCCAAAGGAAATTTTATTTGCCAAATGAAGGTTTTACTGGATTCCAGCCACAGTCATTTCAGCATGGATGATATTCAGGTAGTATCTTCCTTCAATTTGTTTATGATGAGGCATATCACTGCAACATGCTAATTATTGCTGTTATTGACAAAAAGCTATTGTTTGGTACCTCCCCAGAAGGATTTGTCTCCACTGATTAAACAGTTGGCACCAGGAAAAGATGACAATGGAGCTCAAATTCCGTATGTCACTTTTGTAAATTGCTTTTTATCTTTTTGACTTGGTATCATCCCTACCCATAGTTAGAGTTTGTGTGGCATCTTTATTTTCTATCCCTCTTAGGATGATCTGATCGGGGATGGCTTTCTCTCGAAGTTTCTGTGTCGAAGCTAAGGAGTTTGAGGTTGTAGTTTTGGGCAATGGTGTCATCAAGTTCTCGGAATGGAGCCGGAAGGCGTTGAGCTCCATTTTCATGGGAAGGTATAGAGTGGTATGGATGGCGAACATGGTTAGAAGGTTGCAGCTGGTTGATGGTGAAGCGGAGTTCGCTGTTAAGTTCAACGAGGTGTCTCGGGGTTTCTTGGCGCAAAGGTGCTGCAATAAGGCTGGAAGATATGTGGCACTTGCAGAATACAGAGGGGGCCGTAGACAAGGGGCGGTGATGATCCCGGAAGGTTCGGGGGGAGCTGGTTGGACGCTGATGGCTAGTGTTTTTCAGGAGATGGTTGATCACCTTAGTCAGCTCCGGAAGGGAAAAGGAGGTGCTTTATTGCTGGTTCTGGTGTTAGCAAGCAGGTCACATTCGTCGACGTTGTGAAGCACGATCCGGTGAAGGTGAAGTCAGGGAGTAGCATGAAGGAGTTGAAAGTCGATGGGAAGGTTGATGGTGGCGTGTGGCAGAAGAAAGGGACGCCTACTGTTACGCATGCCTCTCTGGAGGACGGCGTCTCATTTTCCAAGAGGCAGGTCATTAATGCTATGACGGCTGGCGGGGAGGTGTTTAACGAGACTTTTTGGAGGAAAAAATTGTTGGGGATTCGCGACGAGCTTGACATGTTGTTAAAGGTTTTGGGGGAGGATAATGGGCTATCCCGCAGGCCTTTAGAGTTGGTCGGCAGTTCGGTGGAGGCTCTTGGGGACCAGGATACTGGAAAATGCAGAAATGCCCTCCATAACGGGCCGGGCCCAATGGCTTCAAGTCTAGGGGTGCAGGCCCCTTTCTTTATGCATCCGAGTGGGCCCGTTATGGAGGGCCCAGGGCCTCTTTCCCCTTTGTCGGGGGCCCAGAGCGAGGGAGAGGGATCGAGGGACCTCTAGATCGCCGAATCTGCCGCGACGCTTGGTGGCCCGGCGGGTGGTGCCCATCGACAGTCGCCGGCGGTAGCTCCCTTGCCGGCGCCTTCCGTGGTGAGCGACGTCCGTCAGGAGGCTACTCCGGTGCCGGCGCCGTCGAAGACTCTTCCTCTTTTGGGCGTTGGATCTGTCGTTTCTATGCTTGGGGTGAGGGTGGATAGCCGGGTGGCTCTTCCGGCGCCGGTAATGTCTCCGACCTCCGGTCCTCGGCTCGCCGGTATGGATTTTTCTTCTCCGGAGGTGTTTCGTTTGCCGGATCTTCCTTCTGTAGTGTCAGATGTGGGCGATGGCTCCTCTGTTGTGCTTCTGGAAGAGGATAAAGGGGAGGGTTTGGATGGGAGGGGGGCAGTGACGCCTGTTGTGGGGCAAACGAAGGGCTACGGGGTTGGGGTGGATCGGGAAGGCCTTCAAGAGGCAGGTGTCTCGTGGGCTTGTCCTGGTGGTGGGGGTGGGCAGGACGCTGTCTTGGTGGGGGGTTCTCAGGCTTTTGGTCAGAGCTTTGAGACGAGAGAGGTGGTGGGGAGGGGTGTTAATGAGGGGGTGTAGTGGGATTGCTTAATGGTGTGGGTATGATAGGAGGGGAGTTGTCCTTGGCACCTGTTCTGAGTGTGCATCCGTTGGCTGTTTCCAGCCCTGTTAGAGGGGAGTTTTTGGGACATAGGAGTGGTGGGGCTTCGGGGTGGGTGTTAGATATGGTGGAGTCTTTTCGTATTATGGTGGGAGTGTCATGTGACAGTTTTGAGGAAGAGTTGATGAGTCTTTTTGCTGCGTTGGAACATGAAAGGGAGCAGTGTAGCTTTAAGACGCCTAGTAGGAAGGGTGGGAAATTAGTTAGAGAATTGAAGGGCTTGGTGTCTTCTATTAATTATGACAAAACTTCCGTCTCTTCGAGGACGGGAAAGGGGGAGGGGCGGGCATTGATGGTGATTAGATGATGCCAAAAATTATTTGTTGGAATGTTAGGGGGCTCAATGCTAGAGCGAAGTGTAGAGGAGTGGGGAATTTGCTACGGGGGTGGAAACCGGACTTGGTTTGTCTTCAGGAGATCAAGATGGCTGTTATGACTGGAGTAGTGATTCGGAGTTTGTGGGGTGGTCCTTTTGTGCGTTGGTGTAGTTTGGAGGCGGATGGTGCCTCGGGAGGAATTTTGTTGATGTGGGATACTAGGGTGCTTGAGTTGGTGGATTCTTGCATCGGTTCTTACATTGTCTCGGCGATATTTCGGAATCTAGACGATGGGGTGGAGTGGATGTTTTCTGGAGTCTATGGTCCAAATGATAATAGCAGAAGATGTTTGCTCTGGGATGAGTTGGTTGGGGTGAGAACTTTGTGGGAGCTTCCGTGGTGCATTGGGGGAGATTTTAATGTCACTCGCTTTCCTAGCGAACGTTTGGGGGGTGGAGGGATGAGCTCAGCTATGGAGGAGTTTTCAGATTTTATCTCGGAGATGAGCTTGTTGGATATCCCATTATCGGGGGGTGCATTCACTCAAGCGTCTTTCCTTCGAGCAATAGAAAATAATTGAGGAAACTCCTCTCTCAATGGTCGATCCCCACACCACTTGTCACGCCAGAACCGAATTCTAGAACCGGTCCCAACCCCGAACTTGGTGTGCTCTTGAAAAAAATTCCACCCTTTGCTAATGTTTTTCCACAAACTCACCCCATAAGACCCTTGAACTGCCATAGTGCTCCAGCCACCCGTTGCACACCCATACTTTGCTATGATGACTGTTTTCCACAAGCTATCTCGTTCATAATTGAATCGCCAAAGCCATTTTCCAAGAAGAGCTTTGTTGAAAAGGGACAATCTTCTAAGCCCCAACCCACCTGCACGAATAGGGGAACAAACTCTGGCCCACTTAACAAGATGAAACCTACGCTCATCGCCACTACTGCCCCACAAAAAATCCCTTTGAAGCTTCTCCAACCTATTAGCCACCGACACTGGAATAGGATAGAGAGACATAAAATATGTAGGAAGACTAGAAAAAGTGGATCTAATCAACGTCAACCGCCCCCCTTTTGACAGATACAAGCGCTTCCAACCTGCCATCCTTCTTTCGAATCTTTCAACTATGTCATCCCAGATGCGTACACATTTATACTTAGCTCCAAGAGGAAGTCCCAAGTAGGTCATCGGGAGAGACGACACCCTACAACCCAAAATACCCGTCAATCCCTGCACATCAACCACTCTGCCAATAGGAATCACCTCAGACTTGCCAAGGTTAATCCTGAGACCAGACACCGCCTCGAAGCACAAAAGTAGACATCTCAGATTCCGCACTTGATTCACTGCATCCTCACAAAAAATCAGCGTATCATCAGCAAAGAGTAAATGTGAAATGCACACCTCACTCCTGCCACCTCCCCCAACCTCGAAACCCCTTATAGCACCACTTCCAACTGCCTCCTTCATCATCCTGCTAAAAGCCTCCATAACTATCACAAACAGAAGGGGTGAAAGAGGATCACCCTGACGTAAACCTCGCGAACTCCCAAAGAAGCCTTGAGGAGAACCATTCACCATCACGGAAGACTTAACCGTAGAGATACAAAATTCAATCCAACGACACCACCTCCCTCGAAACCCACATATCCTCAAAAGATACAACAAGAATTTCCAATTCACATGATCATAAGCCTTGTGAATATCAAGTTTGCACAAAACTCCCGGAACATTCGACCTCAATCTCGAATCAATACACTCATTAGCAATTATGAATGTAGCATTCTTGGTTCTGGTATGGTTGTCTGGGATGTCCACTTTGATAGGTCGATTCACGATTGGGAGTTGGAAGTTTTCTCGAAGTTTTTTTCTCTGCTTTATTCGCAGCGTTCGAGGAGAGAGGGAGAGGATAAGTTGCTGTGGAGGGGCTCTAAGAGTGGTGTTTTCTCTGTGAAATCGATGTATGCTTTGCTTTTGGAGAGATCCCATGGGGATTTTCCGTGGCGTCTTTGTTGGAGGAACTGGGTTCCCCCTAGAGTTGCTTTCTTTGTTTGGGAGGCCACTCTTGGGAAAATTTTAACCATCGACAATTTGAGGAGGAAGGGTGTTTGTGTGACTGAATGGTGCTACTTATGTAAGAGCGATAGTGAAACAGTTGATCATCTCCTTATCCACTGCTCCGTGGCTAGAGGATTACGGGGGCATGTGTTGAGCATCCTTAACTATGATTGGGTTATGCCTAGGAGAGTGGTGGATGTTCTGCGGTGTTGGATGAGGAAGTTTGGGGATCCAACTGCGTTGGCCATTTGGAAGATGATTCCAGCTTGTATTTGGTGGTGTTTGTGGAGGGAGAGGAATGAGAGGTGTTTTGAAGACAGGGCTGTGTCTGTGTCTAATATGGGGGCTTTTGTGCTGCATTCTCTTTTCCTTTGGGCTAATTCGGTTGTAGGTTGTCCGTTTGTGGATTTTTCGGATTTTATTAGTTTTCTAGCGTGTCTGCTTTCGCCTTCGTCAGTATAGCCTCTTGTACTGTGTTTTTTCTTCTTCTTCAATAAGATTGACTTACTTATCAAAAAAAAAATCCCTACCCATGTCCAATCATAGTAATAGCAATTGTTTTCAGTTGATTAGTTTTTTTTATAAGTAAGCCAATCTTATTAGAAAAAGCGAAAGCAGTACAAGGGACTATACCAAAATTGCTTAGTCCAAACATGCAACAAACTAAGAAAATCATGAAAATCAACAAAATGGCACCCTAACACCGCATTAGTCCAACAAAAGAGAAAAAGCAACATAAACCCTTGCAACTTCACCAAGGACAAAGAAACATCTTCAAAACATCTATTATTGTTCTCCCTCCAAAGACACCCCCAAATGCAGGATGAAATCATTCTCCAAATAGCCTTAGCCATCGGGTTAGAAAGCCTCATATTCCAACTCCACAGCACATCCACCACCTTCTTAGGCATCACCCAATGAAAATTTGTCATACTAAGAACATGATTCCATAGCCCACGTGCCAAAGAACAATGAAGAAGCACATGGTCCTCCGATTATTTTTTCAATGTCGATAATTTAGTTGCTAGATACCAGTCATCAAAGCAACTTTCTCAAGGCAGTAGTACTATGAGACGAGTACCTTGAATTCTTTTATCCAAATATTCCAAATACTTTAAAAAGATTCTTTGTGACACAATTGCTTGCTAAGAAAAACTTGGAGAGAAATTACCTTTTCCATTTTTGGGGAATGAGTTCTCTTATGTATTTCTTGCATGGTATTTTATGCTCATTAGTAGATGATATCAGAAGTTATTCTAAAATGTGGATTGATAGTTTGTTAAGGATGAAAGCATGAACCGCGAAACGGAAAAAAAAAGGGGATAAAAAGGCTATACAAATCTGCTGTTGTCAAAATGGCTCTGATAGGCTGGGACTATTGCATAGATAATTCCCGAATGAGTCTCTGTCTGTAATACATTGTGTATACTTTCAATGCAATTCTATTCATTACATTGCAAAATTTAAATGATTATCTTTTTATGCCAAAGGCATTTCCAGTTGCATCTTTTCTGCTTTCAGTATAGGATTAACAGTTGCCCTATCATATAAAGATTTTCTTAGATAGGTTTCAATTGGGTGGTTATTTTCCTGTAGGTTTATGATGGCGAGTGATGGGATCAAGCAGCGGAATATTATTCACAAGGTGCCAAAACTCTTCTTATAGTGCTGTTTGATTTAGAGTATGCCTCCATGCACTGAAGATGAAGTTGGAAGCTTTATTTAATCACATCCAAGAAAAAATGAACGTACCCCAAAAAGAAATGCTTGACCGAGCAGATACTGAATTAGTTTTGTTATTCATGCTAGAGTGGATATTGAAGTTATTTGTCACAGTAGTTTTGTTATTCATGCTTTGGAACAGTTGCATTTTAGCAAGCTTCCATGAACTTTTAGTAGCATCAATCAGTTAGACGAATGTTTGACCGAGCCTAAGCAATAGGTTTGTCTGTTATCCCAGGCCTGAGTTCTAGTCTTCCTAGTAGATTGGAACCCTGGGAGTTCACATTCTACGCCTCTCTCGTAATACCCTAAATACTAGGGCTGATTGAGCTCTTGGTCAAATGATGGTGTCCAACGTTGCAGTTTTAATGGTCGTTGCAGGTTATTTATCACTTGCCCTTAATGAAACTTTGCAAGGAGGGTGTTCCGATTGCGTGGGATTAATTCAGAAATAAGTCTTGGGCGTGGAAGTGCCCGAAAGGGAAAAATAGGAAGAAAAAAAAAGTGGAGGTCGTAGAATGTCTTTGAGGGGGTATATATATCTCTCTCTCTCTTTCTCTTAGAGAAGCCGGGATCATGGAATGCTGGTTGCTCAAATCCTACGCCCTCAAGTAAAACTCTTATTGGTTCCTTGGGCAAAGATGGAAGAGTTATCATTCCCCACATTTGTTTTAAAGTCCTTAACTCTTTGAAGTGACTCCAATGACCGCCTGGCTTTCACTAGCCTGTTGGCTTCCTATTCTTCCAGGCTTCCAGTTGTCCTTGTATATCATTATGATCTTATTCCTTTGACTGTTAATTGAATCACATTGGAGCCATTTATTTGTTTGTGAAAATTCCAAATCTAAAAGCGTTCACATGATCCCTAAGCATGTCTTTGTTCTGTAGGTCACATCTCCATTAAGTGGACCAGTCGTTGTTGAAGATGTGGTGTATGAAAATGTTGGGCTTGATGTTAGCCGCCTTTTTCCATCCAAAGACTTGATTTTCCGACGCCTTATTTTTGAAAGAACTGAAAGTCTGGTGCAATCAGAAGCTCTGCTAATGATGGGAGGATCTTCTTATGCAGTTAACAAAATCAAGAGGAAGGAAACCCGTTCATCGTCCAAATCCAAAAGAAAAGGAGCTCAGAAACAAATGGGTATAGATCCATGCCGTGGTTTTTTCTTTTTGTTGCCTGGTATTGCCTGAATTGTTCAATTAGGATTTTCTGCGTAAAGTATGACCTACCTTATCCATCACTATACGGATGGTTGGGTACAATTTTGTTCTGCTTTGTCACAATTCATTTAATTATTAAATAAATTGTATATCAACCATAGGCAGGCCAGTTAAGTTCTCTTCAACTTGAGCCTGACCCAGCTAGCAGGGATATATCCTACCCAGGCTCTAGTTTTCTGTATTTTTTGCTGGGCCAAGCTAGCATAGTGGGCCCCATCGCCTATGGAAACCTCTAGTGAGGATCTTAGCCTCCTGACATCAGTCAGCTAACACTGTCAAGGTCAAAACAGTACCAGCTAACATTGCCATCGGCAGTAGCTCTTTTTGATTATCTGATTGTCTTTACAAATATCTCCTATGGGAAAATGTAAAAGACAAAATGTTTGTTTCTGATCAGAATCAGATGTATTTCTTTGTTAAAGGTGGTGTTCAACACGTACCGTGTCTTCTATTATTGTTTCTGGAGTTCAATGTATCCTGTATAATTTTACACCAGTCTTGTGCACAAGGATCTGGCAGCCACTGGTTGCACAATGCTGCATGCC
This sequence comes from Myrica gale, assembly GCA_963930655.1. Classification (NCBI taxonomy): domain Eukaryota; kingdom Viridiplantae; phylum Streptophyta; class Magnoliopsida; order Fagales; family Myricaceae; genus Myrica; species Myrica gale. The sequence goes on from OZ005616.1 coordinate 8,708,196, forward strand.
AAATGCAGGGTTTGAGGTTGTTTGACTTGATGAATGCCATGTTAGCTCGTGAAAAAAACTGTTTTTGAAGTACTTGTGCGCCAGCCAGCATAAAAGCATGTCCTGTTTTGCTGATTGTTTGCCATCTTGTTGATTAAATATTTTTTTTGTCAAATGTAACAGAACTGAGCAATGAGCTAACGGTCTATCATAGCTATTTGGCTAGTTCTTATCATACGGGGATCATATCTGGGTTCAACTTGATTTCTTCATACATTGAAAATGTGGTGTCAACCGGAAAAACTGTAAGTATTGATGGTTCCATTGTTAGCCTTTAATGAAATATGCTTTTATTTTAGGGAAAAAAAGAAAAGGGGGGGGGGGGGGGGAGGAGATGTTGAATACTGTTCTTCTTGTTGATTGTTTGGCCCTAGTAAGATCTGGAGGTTTTAGTACTATTTTACACACATCAAGAGGACAGCTTTGCATGTTCATGGGTCATTCTCTCATTAATGAGAAGTGAACCTGTCTATCCTACCTATAGGCACTTGTCAAGCTTAAAAGTCAAACCCTGCATTGTGCCATAGTTGATATCTTGAATTGCCCTAAACTTTTTTTCTTTTTTAATATTTCTCTTATTTCTTAGATATTAAGTTCGCTTTATTTTGTATCCTGAGATTTACCTAGTGATCTTTCTCAGGTTAAGGCAGTTGTTGTCGGTCTTGGTGCAGGCTTACTTCCTATGTTCCTTCATGAGTGTATGCCCTTTCTGCATATTGAGGTAATTTTAGACTTGCACCCCCTTCCGGAAAGAAAGGATATTATTCAGTTATCACTTGGTGCTAATGTTTTTTGGAATTTCCTATCAACAGGTTGTGGAGTTAGATCCTGTGATCTTCAGTCTTGCTAGGGACTTCTTTGGTTTCATCGAAGATAAATATTTGAAGGTAGTTGACAATATTCTTGTTGCTTCTTTTCATATTCCTATTACTTCTATTGAATGTACTTACAGATGTTCATCCCTTCCTGATACTGATATCACGTATTTTTCTGGCCAGTAATATCACTTATATAGAAACATTTATTCATGATTTTATTTTTGCGTTCAAAGCCACTTGGGCATTATGATTATCATGTGGACTTAGGTACCATATGCATTTTTTCTTTTCTTCATTATTGAGTTAGAGCATTTAGCCATAGCATTGGTTTAGAAGGGCTGTCTCTTGTTGTGGTTCAACGGGTGAAAGCAAGGTCAAAAGTGTTGCAGCCTCATCAAGAAGATCATAGAGGGACAACATCCTATGTTTCTTGCTCTCTCTTTCTCATTGTATGTGCGTATGTGTTGTGTAGCCATGTTTACTTATTCCATTTTGTTGGGTGGAGTCTAACTATATGCTTGACACAGGTGAATTCATGGAGAAATTAATTTGTCCTTACTCGAGGTTTAATGACATCACACTGCATTTACCCTTTGTCACACAGTAGATGCTAATGTTTCTGACTCTTGTCCTTGAAACCGGTGAATGTAGACCATCAATCAAGATTTCAGAAAATTACACTGCATTTTATTCTTAGTTTGGACTGCACAATAACCTTCCTTAAATTGAATTGATAACCCTTCGGTATAGTCATTTGTACTGTTTTCACTATTTCTAATGAGTTTGGCTTATTTATCAAAAAAAAAAGGCGCTTACTCCCAACCACTTGGTCTATTGCAGAATTATGTTCTCACGAATTCATTGCTTTTGTCCAACTTTAAAGCTATGGTTTGTTTTTTATTTTACTTGAATTAAACTTAAATTTCTTGAGGCATTGTGCTTCGTATGAGGAAAAACATGATTTTTGAAATAATGAGAGAAATGTTGGAAAACTGGAAACCAACGTTTCTATCCACGGAGATACCTATCTATATAGATATAAATTTATATATGAATCGGAATACATAGGAATGTAGGCGAGATACTGAATACAGAAATCAACAGAAGTCTTTTTCCTTGTTTTCTTATTGTGTTGGTAGAATTATGTGAAAAACTTGGTTTTTAGTGCCTTGAAAGTGATTGGTTTAGAATGTTTTCCTATTTAAGAGAGGCTACTGTCTCATCCAAAACATCATGAGAATCCAACGTTATGTTGTGAAATCTTGAGGGAAGTCAATATAAGTTATGTAAGTTTCTCCAATTCTAGTGAACTAAAAGGCCTAACAACTTGATTCCTCTGGAGCCTTGGTAATTGATGCATGATGGAGAGCTCCTGTTTTTCTTGTTTTCTCAGTACCAAGAATCAGATTATTCTGATTATTACTAGACACAGTTGTTTCCATTGTGTCTGTACATGCTTTGTATTCCATCAATCTGCTGATTGAGACAGATTCGGCTATCTAATTCCCTCTTTGCTTGTTAAGAGGAAACCAGAATTGTTGACCTAGGCTGTAACACCTTGTCAGTGCAGTTTAATGAGGCGTAGCTTTTACATTGCCCTTCGTGCAATCATAAATTTCTTTCCTAAACTGACTCGACGCTTTAGTTACCAATCATGCCAACGGGATTGTTTAGTAAGTGGTGGGTAAAATATAGCTGGAGTTTGTGGCGTCCGACTTTCTGAGTACTTGACCTTAGAATATACTACAACTACTCTAACTGAACAAACATAGCTAATGGGAAAATGAATCTTTAGAAACGGAAAATATCTTACTGGTGAATGCATGTGTAAAAGATGAAAGAATAGCATTCTTGGACTTTCTTACACGGTGTTTGTCAAACATTTAGTAAATAATAATATTCCTGCTTTTCAGATCCTTCTATCTTGTATTCTTTCGCAATTACATATTCATCAGTTTTTAGATTCTTGTTTGACATTTCAGGTGCAGATTGCTGATGGGATCCAGTATGTTGGAGAGCTTGCTGATTCCTCAGAAGGTGATGAAATGTCTTTGTTTCATAGGAATGGGGATTCTTCCCGCAGTTCTACAGAAAATGGCCCGGCATGTCAGTTAGAAGGTAGAGGGCCTACCAAGGTTGACATAGCTATTCTTGATGTGGACTCCTCTGACTCGAGGTGAATCTAAATACTGCCTTTATCTGAACATAGATTGTTGTTGACCAGTTACAGCTTATGCAGGATCCTGTACTTCAACTAATTTGTTACATGTTGTATGTTCAGCACTGGGCTGACCTGCCCTGCTGCAGATTTTGTGGAGTTGTCCTTTCTTCAGTCTGTGAAAGATGCCCTATCTGAGCAAGGTCTCTTTGTTATTAATTTGGTGTCACGGTCCTCAGCCATTAAAGACATGGTTGTTTCAAGGATGAAAGCGGTGAGAACAGAGGACTAATGTTTTGTTACTCAGTTAAAATACTTTGGCTAGGGGCAGAACTAAGATTCCAGGGCCTTTGGGGTGGGGTGGGAGAGTTGCAGCATGTTTAGAACACTATAAACTGTCCTCAATTTGTGGAGCTGATTCTAATCTGTTATTCATAATGTTTATTTTTAGGTCTTCACCCACCTCTTTTGCCTCCAGCTTGAGGAAGATGTCAATGAAGTCCTTTTTGCTCTTCGTTCTGAGTCTTGTCTCGGGGAGGAGTACCTCCCCGAAGCTACTCTAAAGCTTGAGAAACTGTTGAAGCTCAAAGACCCAGTGATGAGCCAAAGCATTTTAGATGCTGCGAAGAAGATCAGATGTCTCTAGTGAAATACATCTAATTAATACTTTCCTAGGTAAAGTATGTGTGAGAGGCCAATGGTCCAGTTTTTTTCCAAACAGCCCCCTTTTTATATTCTATACTCCCCCTTTTTTCTGAACATTATAATGTTGCAATTTTATCTCAACACTGCTACATTTAAGTTTAGTTTGTTCAAGAGATGGCATGGCGTTGGGGTGGGGATCACAGCGGTGTTAGGTTGATGTAGCGGTGTCCATGACGGCAGCTATCCGTTTCCATGTTTATGAGATCTTCATTCTTGCTTAAACCAGATCATCACCCTAATAATCTTTGCAATTGAATTTCAGTTTTGAATCTTTATTTCAAATTGAATAGGTCCCATGTAATGTCCCAACTTAAGAAATTTAAAAGCAAATTTAAACAGGAGACAATTTAGAACATCAGATCGAAACACATTTATTCAATTCCAAAGAGTATTTTGAGTCAAAGTTTTCGAGAATTATGTCCTTGAAATATACGGTTCAACTCTCGGGTTTCAAAGATTAAGATTGCACATTTATGTCTTCAAGAAAGAAAAAAGAAAAAGGGAAGGGAAAGAATATAGATATTGAACTTGCATAACTTTTGTCTGCTTGCCTAAAAAGAGCCAGCAGCTTTCTTTTAACTAATTGGGCTCAAATTGTTTGTTTAGGGAAGTGTATTGAGGACAAAGATTTAATTTTCAACGATACGCGAAAGTAATTATGTTTTCATCACGGTAGTTTTTTTCTGAACAATCTAAAGTTATGTTGCTTATAGTGCCATGGTCTGAACATATCTTAAGGAAGATGGAGAATCATAGTCTAATATTTAAGGGCTTTCAGCCCAGATAAGCAAGCTTTAGATAGCTTCTGTATTTATTTATTTTACTAATAAATGACGGTGTTTCTTTTTAGAAAGAATCCTAAGATACAAAGAGTTTTTAACCTTAGTTGAACTTCATAGACCCTGACTCAGTAAACGATGGGTCATACTTGTCAGATAGCCGAAGAAATATTTATTTTTCCTCCATGTAGATGTGGTTCACTTTTTCCCCAGCAAAGCCTTCGGCTAATGACAAGCTGCAGAAGATTATCATGCGCCAAAAAACATGCGACCAGGAACGTTTTTAATCTTTAAACTAACCGTCACAAACAACCCTTTTTCCGTGATATAATGAGTTTCAGCTTTTAATGTTATTTCGAATGGAGGAAAACATTTTTTTTATATGTACTTTATACCTTTATCATCTTCATTCTTATCAGTTTGACAGCACAAAGTATACCCAAGGAGATTCAGAACCTTCCGGATGAAACATGGCAAGCAGGAGTCTAGTACACTTCGATATCCTTCCCGTCTTGTCCCACAAGAGATTAGAGAACTATCCAATTACAAAGCGAAACCCAAAAACTAGAGGATCGGAACGAACAGGTTCCAGGCTTCCAGCACAAAAGGCCATAAACAAGATGGAATTTAAGAATCAGGCGGCAGAGAAGACTGCCCGAGATTCTGACAGGCTCTAATGAGTAACTAGTTAGTTGCACCATGTGGTTGTTACCTTGTTCCTTGTCTGTCACTCTGCTCGTCAGTTCAAAGCTGGGAGGCACCAAGATTACTTGACGATGACACATCTGGCCTGAATGGCTGAAGTCTTAACAATGCCACGGCATGGGTCACCCATGAATACGGTGTTTGAAATTCCAACAAAACGTCCTAGGCAAGCCTGAAATAGAGGAAAATATTACATTGTAGGTTTAAAGAAAAATAACATCGACTGCTATTAACTGCTGGGATCAAAAGGAGCCAGAACTTGTCAAGTCCTATGCCACTTACAGCTACGCCAGAATACACACCAATGAATCAAAGCATTGAAATTAAAAGTCCTTCACAAGAAGGACCACTAAGATAATAGTTCTTTCCAAATGATTGAATAGACACCCATCAGCAGAGATAAATGGGCTGTAGTAATAATACAGCAATCAAAAGTTCCAATTAATTCACGTTTCTAGTAACCTTTATTATCAGAAAGGCACCAAAGGAAAAAGCCTAGGAACCATGGGTTATTATGTCAAGATGTGCCTGACAGCCTTTTGTGTGCATGCGAGCATTTCTTTTTGAGTTTGTTAATCAGCAAAAGAGTCCTATAGACATTGGGTACCGAATAACTAGCTATCCCTGATAAGCAAGAATAGAGCAGGGAGACGTCTACAAATTCGAACTCCAACCATTGAGAGTCAAAGTCTTTATCATGAGGACATACCATGCATTTTAAACATGACACCTACGGAACTACTTATCAAGCAAAAACCTGAAAACTTACCTCAGAGACTGCGGACAATGAACTGGGAGAATGGCAGTCGCCTTTAGAAAACTATTGGCAGCTACCTTGAGGGGTTCCATAGCTAGCAAATTCTATGGAAGCAATTACATGCTCATCATTACACCAGACACTCTAGTCCTTGTGAAATCATCTCATTCCGATAGTGAAGAGCCCTTGTTCTATCACCTTTCTTAGAGTAGCTCTCAATCAATGTGTCATATATGCACACAGTAGGAACTAGTGAACGTTCTTTCATAATTCTTAAATATTTTTCTGCTTCCGCTAGTTTTCCACACAGGCAAAGGCTTCTAATCAAAGAAGTATATAGCAATAATCCAGGAGACAGCGCCCTGTATTCACTTTCGTAGTAGAGTTTCAGAATTCCATCTATATCGCATTGTTTGCCATAACCCTCAATCAGAAGAGAGTATGTGACCTCAGTAGGCAAGAACCCTTTATCTAGCAAAATAGTTAACATTGCATTGGCCTGCTCTACATCGCCCTTCTCACATAGCTTTCCTACCATCTCATTGAAAGCCCAACAACTAGGAACAAGCCTCCTCTCCAACATTTTCTCACAATAGCTTAAGCTTTCTTCCAATTTTCCTGCTTTAGCACACCCCTCAATGAGAAGATCAAAAGTCTCTCCGTACGGCTTCAAACCCATACTTTCCATCTCTTGCATCAAGCAATGTGCTTCTTCTATTCTTCCCTCTTTACAGTGAGCCCTGATAAACAAAGTAGAGATGAACGGATTTGCCTGGAAACCTCTTCTAAGCATTTCTTCATATACATTGTATGCTGACTCCAAATCCCCAAGTTCTACTTTGGCATGAACAATTAGTGAATAAGCCATCGTGTCAAAAATCATATTCTTTTGCAACATTCTCTTTAATAATACCATACTGTCTTCGATCCTTCTCTCCTCTAACATCCTCAAGATCAAACTGGTATTAACAATCACTGAAGGAGAACATTTCTTCCCATGGATTCGATCCAATATGTTGACATATTTCTGCAACTGCCCTTCCTTGCACAAGGCACTTATCATGGTTCTGATTGTCACTTCATTTGGGTAAGCTCTTTTCTGAATCATATGCTCATAAATCTTCCAAACTAGAGGAACTTGATTAGACTTTTGAACAACATGAATCAAAGTGTTGAAACTTATAATGCTTAGAAAGAAGTTATGTTTCTCCAAATAGCAGCAAACCTCGAAAGCAACCTCAAACATTCTTAGTTTAGCATAGGCCTGTATTAACAGATCAAACACAAGGGGAGTAGAAGACGCCATCTTGTAACTGTTAAGTAGAGAATCCACAACTGACAATGTCAAAGAGTTCCCTGCATGTTTGTTTAAAACTGATTCAAGCAATGCTCGAGCATCCATAAGCAGCTGGGCTCGAACCAGAATATGAATTGTGATACAGTAGGATTGAATCCCATGTGCAAACTTTTTCCTTTGTGCTGACCAATGGAAGAAAGCTAGGGCCCGTTTTGCATCAGTTGGTTCCTTCAAGTCCACCAGTACTTTCTCAACAATTAAATCATTTAACTGAACAGAATCAAATTTTTGGGTCAGACTGTCCCAGTTCAAGCCCCTCCTGAATGAATCACATATGGAATTGACAACTGTATCACGTTCAGCTTTTATAACACTGTGAATGAATTCAGCTAACACTGGATTCGGACTACGTATACATAGGCTGCTCGAATGCTTGACTGATATGGAAGCCAAGGATGGAATAATCCGACTCAGTAGACGCATAACTTTTGCTCTTATGGATCAAGGATTCACCTAAGAACCAACTTTTTGAAATCTCCGAAAAATGTTCACTGATTAAATCAAGAAAGCATCAGTTGATATACGGCCGTGAAATTTGCCTTATATTCATACAATGGAGAACTGGCGTATGAGTTCAATATGCAATTTTGTGTTCGCATTAGCTTCTACTTGGCATTTAGGAAAAGGTTTTGAAGCACCATTATATGCAATCCCTTACAACTGAGAAAGCTAGTACGGACTATCGTGTTTTTTATAGCCAAGAAAACGCAGGCAAGGAAAAATCAACTTAAGAGCTATGCGACTGAACTTCCTATGCCTTTTCCTTAAAAATGTCGAGGAAGGAATATTATTCAAGCACCTGGCATATATAACATAGATACGTACTGTTAAGGAAAGGAGATTAGGGTTTACATTGTATGGAAAGGATTGGGGTGGTTATGGTGTTTTAAGTTTTCCATATGTGTAGTCGACTATGTTAGCTCTATAGAATGAGTGTGTGCGAGGAAAGAATTAATCTCTTCCTTCTCTCTTTCAGTGTAAATCCTTAGATCTAACAATATGGTATTAGAGCACTAGAGTTTTGCATTTTTTTTCTGCCGCATCTCCTCCTTATACATCTTCAGTTTTTCATCTTTCCACTCTTGGTCTTTTTTTTTTTTCTTCTCTTCTCTCTTGGTTTTCTTTCTTCACGTTTCTCTGGTTTCACTGATGTGAGCGGAGCACATTCATCATGACATTGGAATGTGGTTGCCGCCACTGTGTGTGGTTGTGTGGTGGTTGGCAGAACCGAGAACAGCTGCCATTGTAGAAGAAACGCCCTTTGCGATAGCCATTTCGAGGGCTGTTGGAAGTTGTTCTATGAACTTGTGTGTGATGAACGGTGGTGTCCACACCCTTACAGTATGGGAACCGGTTCAACACACCCCCGGTCGGTGTGTGTTGGTTCATAAGGGGCACAACCCTTTGAAGGGATGTGCCTGCTGCTGCCCGGGAAGAGTTGCTTCCGAAAGGATGCAACTCTCCCGGAAGACACAACCACGCCTATAAATATGAGTGGCGAGTGGTGTGTGCGTGTGGGTGTGGGTGTGGGTGTGGGGTTGCATGAAAAACTCTCAACGCCCTCAAAAAAAGCTCAACCGCTCAAACTAAAACGATCCTAACAATTTCCTAACAGTGGTATCAGAGCCTTGTTGTTACTGTCTTCATGAATTCACGAGAAGAAGACGAACATATTTACATAGAGAAAATTTGTCTAACAAGTAACAGACACAATGTGAAACTTGTAAACACACTAACTCTGATCAATTACAATCAAAGATGGGACAATCCTAACTATATACCTTCAACATTTGCAGTGAGAGGATTCGGATTCACCGGAAACATTGAAGAGTGGAAGGGAATCTATCGAGCCCAGGAGGAAATTTCGATAGAATTTGAAGAAACACAAGGTTTGTCGGTTCAACGATTACCTACACAGACGCCGCAAACCGCCCAAAATTTGTTGCTGACATCTTCTAGTCCGTCGCAACCCCTCTGCTGTTCAGTTTCACAAAGAAGAAGACTTGAAAAAGGAAAAAGAAGATTTGTGGGAAGGATTCAGTTTGAAGGAAAAGTCAAACGGCAATAGTGAAGGAGAAGGAAAATTGAGTGAGAACTGAGAAGCATACTCCTGAGGGAGGCGAAATCATTGGGTTTACAGAAGTTTCGTGAACTCCCTTTTCAGTAGGGCTGCACAATGCTAGGTAGAAATTCCGGTGGCACGGTCACCCGCATAGGTATCGGCACCGGGTTTCTGGTACTCGACCTAATCGGTGCCGGTATAAGTTTAGTTTTTTTTTTTTAAATCGGCGGTTCTCGGTTTATCCGACATCGGGAAACCCGGTGCCAGTTAAACCGGGATAAACTGAGATTTTTTTAAAAGTTTTTATAGTTTAATTTCTACTCAATAGTTTAAACTTTAGTTTCGCGTAGTATTCTAGAAGCATGACAAGGTCTACTCAATAGTTTAGTTTCGCATGAATATTTGAGATTTGTTGTTAGTTTTGTCTAATCAAATACTTACATTCAAGTTACCAAGAAAGCTTGTTAGGTGAATGAACTAGTTATAGAATTTTGGTAGAAAAAATTATAAATTTATTGTATTTAAAAGGGTATATATGAAGGCATTGGAATCATAATTAAAGAGTTTAATGCCAAATTTTGGTAAGTACATTGCATAATATAAGTCAAGAGGTTGAGATTCTTCCACGAAAAATTTTAAATCAATGTATGAGTTTAAGATTTTTTATGAAATTTTATGAAATTGTCTAAAATTTTAAAATTGACAAATCACTATTAAATTTATATCATGCTTGCAAAATCAGTTACTCAATTACATTTTAGTTCAAATTTCTAATACATTTTAATTCAAAATTTCAGATAGAGTCATCACGTTTGACCCGCGTTTGACAAGCGCTCGAGCGCCTTCAAAAATTGTTGAATTTTTGGATTTTCCTTGTGAAACTAAGGGAAACCCTATTAAGTTTTGAACATGTTTTAAAATTGTTATTGATTTGTTAATTAGAAGGAAAACACATACTCTCCCCCGTCTACGTGTTGTTAGGGTCTAAACTAGATTTTTCAAAAGATAATAGTTTCTACTTACAGTGACGTCTCTATTATTTTGGACTTTAAATTCTCATCTTATCTTTTAAAATGATCTTTAATTTTATTGCTTTTGGAATTTGGATTTCATTAGTTTAGATTTTATTGATATGTGATTCATGGACCAAAAGAAAAAAGAAAAAATACATTGGGCCAAGTGCGTAAAATGTTAAAAAAATAGTTCAATATGAATGTAGGATAACCGGAAACCGTCACCGCTAAAGGCCGATTTTTATCCTTAACGATGTAGATTTATGAGATAATTTTTTCAAAACCGGCCTACCCGGTATAGCCCTACTTTTCAGACAACTTTCAGGAGAGTTGGGAACAAAACGTTAGTGTTGTCCAACCTGTGTTTGATAAGTCAAACGACTGTGCTTCAAAGGAAGAAGTTTTTATTTTTTTCGTTGTGCTTCAAAAGAAGAAGTTGTTGAAACAAAAAGTCCTTAAATCAGATAAATTGGACCAAGAATTCGGTTCACGGCCCCTAAAAGTTTTTCTATTCCAGTCCGTGTGAAAACTGGGTCTAAGCCCAAGCACTAGACGGAATCCGAGCCCTAGCACGCCAGAATTCAACCCGCGTGGCTTCAGATCCGGTTCGTTCCAGTTCCAGCTCAACAATTTCAACGGTTTTCCTCCGTAGAATCGAATCATTTCAACCCAATGGTAGAAATTTTAGAACCCGAAAAGACACCCCTTTTTTTATAATTTTTTATTTATGACAAAGGAGTTGATCATTTCAGTAAATCTTTAGCTACCTATCTCTTTTCGATTATTTATATATCTTTAAAGCTTTAGAAACTAGCTTAGACTATTAGAATATTCCTCTATTTACCTCGTGAGGCAAGACATAATGAACTTAGTAGAAATATTTAATATTAGGGGGAAATACATTTTTCACCTACAAATTACCATAGGTTTTGTATTTTGCACCATAAACTACTAATTTTTATACATTACAATCTCTAACTACCAATTTTTGACACTTTGCACATTTTTTTAAAATTTGAGACTAAAATGACGATAATACCCTTAACCCATTTTGTATATAGTAAAGATATTGTTTTTAATTTATTAATTTCTCAAGGGTATTATTGTCAAATGGAGGGTGCAAAATGTTTAATATTAGTAGTTGGAGGGTGTAATGTGTCAAAATTGATAGTTTAGGGTGCAAAGTATCTAACATTGGTAGTTTGAGGATGCAATGTCTTAAAGATGGTAGTTTGGGGTGCAATGTGTCACTAACCCCGGTAGTTTGTGGGTGAAAAATGTATTTTCCCCTTAATTTTAAAATTCTTGTTTGTTTAGATATCTTTTTTTCTGGATATGTTATCCGAGTGTCTTTTCAATTTTATATTGGATAATATCATAGTGTCCCTTATTTTCGAACATGATCGATCCTCTATTTCCGTTTGTAATGACCGTTAAACCACATGCAAAATAACTGAAATACCCCTCCAAGAGAAAATTACTAAAAACATTAAAAAATTTCATTAAAAAAAATGATATATATATATATATATAAGTAATGTTTTTAAAAAAATTTATGGGGGCATTTTCAGTCATTTTGTATTTTTTTAGTACAACTTAACGATACAAATAAAGGAAAGACGATGATTGATCATGTTTGAAACATAAGAGACAAATCGTCGTTTCAAAACTTAAGAGGACGAGATTGATAATTGGGAAGTGAAGTCCAATACACATAATATTTTGATAAGGGAAGGAAAGCTAAGAATAGTGGAAGCATGGAGCAGGACGATCACAGGCCAAAGCTATCAAATTGTGAGAAAGATGCGTATGTTTGTATATTCAGTTAAAGATTATAATGTATGTACTCAACGTATATACACTTTGCTCAACCACCTACAGCGCGGGATGCAAGCTCCTCGTATGAGCTGTTATAACAGAATTTCAAAGAATGTTCTAGCCTACTGCTACTACAATTTACAACAGAAAACTTGACAAGAAACACAAGACGGATAAGCATTGATTAGAGGTCTAGGCCGTGGACCTATCAAAACTACCCATTTACGCTAGGGCAGAAAGAGGGTTAAGTTAATATCAAAACGACGTAGTTTTGGTATATTCCGGATCGGGTCTGAAACTTCGGAAATATATACATATTTCGGGCACCAGACCCGAAATTCGCGGAAGTGTATAACTTATTCCGATACCCGACCCTATATATCGGAAGGCCGACCCGAATTTGCTCGGTTTGGTTCGGAATACCTGGTCGAGTCGGGTTTCTTCATTCCGTGAACACCCCTACATATATCATTCAATCACGTTTCACCCTTTTTCTTTCTTCTGCCTTCTGGAACTTCCTTCTTGCTCTTGAATCAGCTTGATTCTTGTTTCCTCGTGCCGGCTTTATTTTGCAGCACTATATAAACCAAGAAGATTCTGATCCGAGGATGGTATCTGATTCTGCATTGCACCTTTGCTCCGTGAAATAGTCCCTTCTGACTCACCTCCTCAGAATCAAGGCCCATGTGCTAGTGATGTCCCTAAAAAGGCTACGCGGCAGTGCAGGGACTGATCGCTTCGTTGTAAACTCACATTTGCATCCACATTACCATGAGGCAAAGGCAGTGGAATATCTTCTCCATAGTGGAAAAGGAAGGGTTCATTTAAAACTGTAATTTCTTCTCTTGATTCCTCCATATCGATAATACCATTGTTAGCCATAATTCTTACTAGAATAAACAGCAGTGGAATTCCCAACTTCAAAAGAAAAAGAAAAAGAAAAAGAGAGAATGACTGAAGTATGTGAAAGCTTCGCAGCTCCTTAAGCAACTGGAATTCCGTATGTAGATGTGGTTCACTTTTTCCCCAGCAAAGCCTTCGGCTATTGACAAGCTGCAGAACGTATTGACAAGCTGCAGAACGTTTTAATCTTAAATAAACCGTCACAAACAACCCTTTTTCCGTGATCTAATTGAGTTTCTTCTTTTTATGTTGTTTCGAAAGGGAGGAAAACATTTTTTGTATCTACTTTATGCCTTAATCATCTTCATTCTTATTAAGTTTGACACCACAAAGTATACCGAAGGAGATTCAGACCCTTCCTGATGAAACATGGCAGACAGAAGTCTAGTACACTTTGATATCCTTCCATTCCCGTCTTGTCCCACAAGAAAACTATCCAATTACAAAGCGAAACAATATAGTTCTCGTCCTTCATAACCCAAAAAAAAAAAGGCAATATTTTTCTGTAATAAACTTAACATATTTTCCCGTCCTGACAGGCAGATATACCTGCTGAAGAATCCACGAGTAGAAAAATCCGTTGTTTTGCAGATATTAATGGTGTGCTGCTCGGGCTTCTTGGATCAAAACGAACAGGTTCCAGGCTTCCAGCACAAAAGGCAACAAACAAGATGGAATTTAAGAATCATGCGGCAGAGAACACTGCCCAAGATTTTGACAGGCTCTAATGAGTAACTATTTGTTGCACCATGTGGTTCTAAGATTGTTACCTTGTTCATTGTCACTCCTGCTTGTTAGTTCAAAGCTGGAAGGCACCAAGATCATTTGACAATGACACACATCTGGCCTGAACGGCTAAAGTCTTAACAATGCCACGGCAGGGGTCACCCATGAATAGAGTGTTTGAAATTCCAACAGAACAGCTCTTCCTTCTTAGGCAAGCCTGAAATAGAGGTAAATATTACATTGTAGGTTTAAAGAAAAATAACAGCAACTACTAGTAACTGCTGGGATCAAAAGGGGCCAGAACTTTTCAAGTCCTACCTTTTGGACCACGCTAAGATAATTGTTCTTTCCAAATCATTGAATAGACACCTATCAGGGGAGATCCAAAGCCTAAGTTGATACAATACGGTAAATTTATCCACTTAACAGTCATTCCCATAAACCGCTCTCGAGACTCGATCCAATCTCCCCGTGTATAGGATCTCACGTATTGAATTTCTGGAGTTTAATTTTTTTTTTGGGGGGGGGGGGGTGAAATAGAGTCGGAATTTAAATCCAAGGGCAATACTTTCATATAAACTGCACTTACTCATAAATCTGAACCTGCTTGAAATTAATGAATTTAGTACCCAAACCATTCTTCTAACCAGCAGAGCTGCCATTAACTTTACCAAGAACACATAAAAGTTCCATTTAACCCCTCCCTTTAATTTCTCTGTGTGCATGGGCTGTACTAATAATACAGCAATCAAAATTATTTTGGAAGATACATGGCCCCCAAATCAACAGACCCAATCGATCTTTTCTTCAAGAATTCCAATCAACTCACGTTTCTAGTGACTATTATTATCAAAAAGGCACCAAAACAAGAAGTCTAGGAACCATGGGTTATTAGGTCAAGATGTGCCTGACAGCCTTTTGTGTGCATGCGAGCATGTCTTTTTGAGTTTTGTTAATCAGCAAACAAGTCCTATAGACATTGGGTACAGCTTTTAAGAATGGCTGGATTTCACACTAAATCACATAACAACAGTAATCATATTTGCTCCAAAACTTGTATGCTTAAACATGAAATGAAGGGGCTCATGGAACTGAATAACTAGCTATCCCTAATAAGCAAGAATAGAGCAAGGATATATGTCTACAAATTTGAACTCCAACCATTGAGAGTCAAAGTCTTTACCATGAAGGACATACCATGCATTTTAAACATGACACCTACGGAACTACTTACCAAGCAAAAACCTGAAAACTTACCTCAGAGACTACAGACAATGAACTGGGAGAATGGCAGTCGCCTTCAGAAAACTTTTGGCAGCTACCTTGAGGGGTTCCATAGCTAGCAAATTCTATGGAAGCAATGACTTGCATATCATCACACCGCAAGTGAAGTTCTGGTGCTTTATTGTTAATGTAGACAGTTCCATCAACAATGTCTGGCTGGGACCACTTCCAGAGAGGTGGATAGTGGGACTCTGACACTTGACCACATATGATTCCAACAGAATGTAACTTGATTGAAATATTAAATGGATTCCCTCCAGTTTCTTCAAATAGAACAAGTAAATTATCTGATGCCTTTAGCCATGACCGGGGTATGTGATACCTAGAGATTGACCAATAAAAAATATATCAGACAGATGGACTTAAACTGTAATTTCAATTTCTAACTCTACCATTTTGGATGCAATGTGTTGTTGAGTAATTTAAGAGGCACAAAAGCAAACTTAATTGACTTCCATAGAATCTGGCAAAAGAATATTTATATAATCGACAACTCACAAGGATCTAACAATCTTTATAATCTGGCAAAAGAATATCATTTACTAGGTCTTTGTAATTTCATATATCATAGGATAGCACCTTACCGGGTTTGAGTAGGCTTTCCACAGTTGGTTGTACACTTATTCGAGTTGTAAGGCCCACGATAATCACATATTCTTTGGCATCCATCTCGGGAGGCAACCAGAGTCCAGTATCTTCCTATATGGTGACCATTAACCCAAGCTTGCCCCTTTCCCATGCTTCCCAAATCAAGAGCAACTGGGTCCGTGCCATCAGGTGCACTGAAGTAAGTCTGACTCAATTAAGAAAAGGAATTTGTCCATAAAGTTTCTCTAAGTACTGAATAAGAAGAGCAAATATAACTCGAGAATTCAATAGAAGGGCAGGGAATCACTAGAAAGATCAAGAATATATACTGGGAAGACTACACAAGACTATCCAGATAAAAATGTTGGTTGTAAACTGAGTCTCTAATTAGTTTTTTAAAAATCAGTTAAATGCTTATCAAGATTGCTTGTCCACCAAAGCAGTCATTAACATATAATTGAGGGAGGGAAGATACAGTTACACATCGACCCTTAGAAGGAAGGTGACCAGAATTATACACTTGCAATCAATATAGGGACAAGAAAAGAACAGATACTTCGTTGTAACACGAAATTAATGGAAAAAATATAAGAGTGGGTTAAAGTGCATTTTGGTCTCTCCAAGTATGGTTTTGTTGCCAATTTGATCCTGAAGTTTGAATTTGTTCAATTCGCTCCCTATGCTCCTCTGTTTGCTCTGTTAAATTATGCCATGCAAGTGAGCTGAAAATTTAGGTGGAAAACTGCATGAAAGTGAGATAAAAAAAAATTTATATCATTTCTTCTTATGGAATGAGTTTTTCAGATGGCTTATTTTCAACTCAAATGCAGTGCATGACATTTAACAGTAGCAATGCTAATGGCTTTGGACAGAAATGCTACCCCGAGAACAAATGCAATATTTAAGGGCTGAAAACGAAGTAATTCCAATTTCAAATACTCAATTGATGAAAACCCAGATTGAAGGGACCAAAATGTATTATAGCGAAGAAAAATAAATAAACTGAAAACAAAGAAAAAACACGCCACCGTCGCCACGAGATGCATAAGTTCTTTGAGCAGTGCTGAGTGCTTTGGGTGACTTTTTATCCCATGACCTTTTTCTTTTTTCTTTTTCCTCCCTTCTTTTCAAGAAACAATACTTCCACTTGCACTGGTTGTTATGTATATTTTTAACGTCACCTTAAACCAAGTGACTCAAAGTTACTATTCTAAAAACGATTCACATTTCCGTTTATGAATGTTGGGGCAATTATTACAGTAACTTTGGTTTTTAGGGCCATGGGCATAGCAGGATTAAATATATTAAACTCAGTCTCCATTATACATTGCTCCCACAGAATCCAATAAGATATTTCTTGGTGAACAAAAGAATAAAACAGCAGATTTCAATAGAAACAAACTCCCATTAATGACAGAAAATGGCAATCCATATTTTTCAACAGACGCATTTGGATAGGACCATTAGTGAACCAATGATGCTAGTATGAGAGTGTCCCCCTAAAGGAAACATATTGTATTAACAACGCAACACCCACAAAATGGTCTACACATATTTGTACTTCGGAGGATAAATTTACCTTGTACCAAGTAAATGTGGCTGGAATAGCCTCAGCCATCAAATCACTCCATCCTGCCTTTTCATCGTCCTCCGTGGTGTATATATTCAGGAACTCACCCTGAAGCCCAACCTAAAATCAAATTGAAACAATTCATTATCTACATTACTAATTATTAACTCTAGGGCAGTTCAGTGCGCTAAGTTAGGCAAGTTAAAGGTATCTAATAAGATGAAGGTAACAAGAAAGAAGCAATAGGATATGACATTAGTAAAGTTTAGGGAAAACTAGACTTTTCACCCACTGACTATTGGAATACTGACACATCGCACCTCAAACTATCGATTTCGTGACATTTCGCATATCAACTACTACCCTTGTACACTTTGCACCCTTGCCATTAATTTGGACGGAACTTGTTATTTTTCCGTCCAAATTAACGACGGGGACGCAAAGTGTAAACGATAGATAGTTGAGGGGCGAAATGTAACGAAATAGTGTCAGAAACCCAATAATCAGTGGGCAAAAAGTGTATTTAACCCTAAATTTTAACTATATCAATGTTTCAAATTCAATTTCATATGGAAAGTTGAAAATTTTAGTACACATGATGTTTCTATAGATAGAAAACTTGTTCAACAACATAGGAAATGTATCTAATAGAAACAAACTCATTCTAGAGCATAAAAAGAGAGACGTCTCTGAATTCCCTCTTCCTCTCCCTCTCCCTTTCCCTCTTGAAAAAAGCTGTAATTTTATGTTTAAGTGCCAAATTTCAGCTGACAATGCAGAGCCAAAATTCTGAATAGATTGATACCTGGTAGGCCCATGATGACTTCGAGAGGTCTATATCCCCATTCCTAAATCCAGTAAGCTTGATTTGGCCTCTAAACCCTGCCCCATCTTTCTCAAAGAAGGCACCATAGTTCTGTATTGTCAAATTAGATAAAAGAATCAGTAATCACCATTCTCTATGAATAGAAGTAGAAATAGATAGCTAATTACCAAGAAAAACAAGTAAACAACCAACCAAGAGGAAGAAAACAGGTCCACTGAGAGGCATTACCACAAATAAAAGCTAGCATCATTGTATAGTATGCTTTTAGGCATTACACGAAATAAAAGCAAGTATAACTCTATAGTATACTTTCTGATAGAAACTGGTGCAAGCACCTGCTCCTATCCAGAAAAAAAAAATAAAAAAATATTAACTTCAGAGTTGATAACCATAGACAAAAGAAAGATAGATCCATTAAATCTCATTCCATAAGAAATTAGGTTACATCAACTTCCCATTATGAACGCTAGGTAAAGAAATATTCAGATTTTCAGAATCTGAGGCAAAAATCTATCCAGGAGAGAAATGGACAAATCCAAACATATTCTGCAGGAATAGAAAATTATCACTAGAGCTGTATAAGTGTTTTACGGTACTTTCAAATTGTTTTTCAAGATTTCAACTTCTGATGATGCTCATATATTAAGATATGTGAAAACCGAAGACTTAAGAGAGTCATCCCTCCTAACAGATTTATCAAATAGAAATAACCATTTTGAGACAAAATACAGGGATTAGGAAAGAAAAAGAAAAACGAAATGTGAAGACGAGAATCCAAGAAACAGAGTTGAAGAGAGAGAGAAACTGGCCCAATGAAGATTATAACGTAGAGAAGGTAGAAATGTCGAAGTAATTTTTCTTCTAATTTCAAGCCAAAGCCCACTGTAATATAGCGAAGGATACAAATACAGGAATATTGTGTTCTTTTGATTTCAAGCCGAAGCCACATGGTGAAAACAAGAAATACACCTGAAACAAACTATACTTTTACCTGTAAACCCACTGTCTCGGATAACAATAATAAATCATTGTATCCTTGGAGAAAGTGAACAGGCTGGACCACCTTGACCCAATGACCAATTACACTGCCTTCACTTTCGAAAAACAAAGCACTACAAGTCAGAGAAATAATAGAAGTGATGCACGCAAAACACGTACAGTTGACCATCAGTTAATTGCTAGAGGCAGAGTTTCTACAGCTTCTTTATTGATTCTGCAGACCCGACTGGAAATAAACATATGAACAAAAAGCGGAGGGTACTTGGGTCACAAGAATACAGATTGACAGAAGATGCAAGGTAGTTCATTGAGCAGAGTTTTGTTGTTTGATAAGTAGTTCTTTGAGCGGAGTTATCAGCTTTATCTCCAGAATCATATAGAATGGTAAAAAACCAGATTAAAGGTCTGACTATGCCCCTTGTTTTGATCTTCTATTACAATGTGCTACAAACATACGAGGGTTGTATGTTCATCATTCTTGGTTAGTGAAAGGCAATAAATGTAACTCTTGATGTGTTGGTGTCTATCAGTTATTGCTGATAGTACTATAGAAAATTGCAGTACAAGAGGTAAGTCAATCAATAGTTAGGATGTTGTTTATTGTTTTCTTTTTTCTTTTAGTTTTGGGTTCTAACTATGCCATTGTTGAACATACCGCTTCACATATAAAATGTCTCAATATTAACATATCAAAAGGATGGAAGTAGGGTTCAATTAATTACGCACAAGCACCCAATTTCATGCAAGCTCTCTCTCAGTCTGATGACATAACCCCCGCACTACCATTGTGTTTGATGGGTCGAAAATCCTCTCTAGCTCTCTCTCAGTCTCAAGACTGTCGAAAGGTTTTAGTTCCTAACTGATTTGTAGCTGTTGTAATGCAAGCTCTACCGTGCTTCAGATTAGTGTTTAGTATCAGCTCTACTGTTGAATCAGTTTTGAGTAACAAGAACACATCATAGATATGTCGAAAGGTACAAGCATGGCTTCTATTCGTGAGTTTCGTATTGAGTCCAAAGAGTTTCGAGTGTCCGTTAGTGCGCAGGGGGTGGTCCAGTTGTCTGAGTGGAGTTCGAAATCTTTCCACTCGATTCACATGGGTAAGTATGGTGCAGTCTGGATGGTGAACATGACAGATAGGTTGATGACGACTGCTCCTAGTACTGATTTTGCTCTGAAGTTTAACGAAACCAATAGGGGTTTCTTGGCTCAAAGAAGTTCCAATCGAGGCGGAAGATATGTGACTGTGGTCGAATATGGAGGAAGAAAGAGGCAGGGGATGATAATGGTGCCGGAGGGGACAAATGGTCATGGATGGCAGATTTTAAACCGTGCCTTTCAAGAGTTGGTTTCTCACCTCTTGGTTGGGAAAGGTCCGTCTGTTCACTCTCGATTTTCTCGTGTTTGCTCAGCAATTTCCTTTGCTAACGTCGTCAAAGAGCCCTTGAATCCCGTCGGCGTGAGAAGTGTAGGCGTACCGGAGAAGAAAGCTGTGGTGGAAGGGGAGCCGTGTAGGTTTTCGAATTGTGCGGGCACACTGACGCAGGGCTTTCCTTCGACGCAGCATGCAGTCCCTATTATGGAAGGTGTGCTTCCCCATGCTTCGGAGCAGGCTGGGTTGGGAGCTGAGGCCGACAGGGCCCTCTGGCAACACCTTTTGCGGTTGCAGGCTGAGATGGCTTGGGTGATGGGGCGGGTTAAGCAAAAGTTTTCGGAGCAGACCCAGCCCGCATCTGTGCCGTTTCCTCTGAGCTGCCGAGTATGCGGTTTTAGGTTGGCGGCCCACCATTCACAGCACTCACAGGAGACGGCCCAGCTTGGTGTGGAAGTCTCGGCCCAACGAACGGTGCAATCACAGGAGACGGCCCAGCTTGGTGTGGCAGTCTCGGCCCAACGACAGATGCACTCACAGCAGACGGCCCAGCGGTTTGGTGTGGAAGTCTCGGCCCAGGAGTGTCTCCTCGAGGAGGCCCAGGACGTTGGTGCTGGTTTGGGTCCTGGGCTATTTGGGGTGGGCCTCTCTGCGGTGGGCTGTGGGTCGGGTCAACTATCCCAACAGGCCACGATCGAGGACTACACTGGTGCCTCGGCGACGGGAGTCGTCGGCCAGATGCTTGCGGGTGACGACGCTGATGCCTCGGCGATGAGAGTTTCGTCTCCGACGAAGGTGGTGGCTGTCGCCGGCGACCCAATTGAGGGTGTTTTCGTGTCTGGTACTGTTCGGAGACCACTCTCGCCTGGGCTGGGCGTCGTCGGCCAGATCCTTGCCGGTGAGGACGATGGTGCCTCGGCGACGGGAGTCTCGTCTCCGGCGACGGTGGTGTCTGTCGCCGGCGACCCAGAAGAAGGTTTTTTCATGTCTGGTCCTGATCGGGAGCTTCGGCCTGTGCCTTTTAAGAGGGGTGGCCCTATTGCTGCGGAATGTGTTGCGGGTGCGGGTCTTCGGTCTGCTTGTAGCTCAACCCCAGGGGAGGAGGTTGGGGTTGGGGGGGAGTTGGTGATTTTTGATCCCGAGGGTGACGAGGCAGGTCCTACACCTCTTCAGATAGAGACTCCGGGGGATGACAGGGTACCTGGTGGGGGACCGTTCGTCCCGTCTACGTGGGTGTTGGAGATGGTCTCGTCTTTTAGGCATTTGGTGGGGGTGTCTTGTGACGGATATGAAGCTGATTTACTCCAACTCTTCGCTACCTTGGAGACGGAAAGGGAGATGGGCAGAGGCACGTCGGCCAGACCGGGTGGTAAGTTGCTTCGAGAACTAAAGTCTTTGAAGTGCTCGGTGAATTACGATGGGAGTTCGTCTGGCTCTCGGAGGGGTCGAAAAGGGGGGAGGGCTCTTGTTAAGTTATTATGAAGCCCCGTATTATTAGTTGGAATGTGCGGGGGTTGAATGATCGGGAAAAATGTCAGAGTATCGGGAATCTGTTACGAGGGTGGAAGGGTGATCTAGTGTGTCTTCAGGAAACAAAAGTTGTTGCGACATCTCGCGCCTTTGTGCGACGGTTGTGGGGTGGACCCCACGTTAATTGGTGTTGTTTGGATGCTGTTAGTGCTTCGGGTGGTATTTTGTGTATGTGGGATACTCGTTCGTTGGAGTTGATCGACGCTTGTGTGGGTTCGTTTTCTGTTTCGTTGCATTTTCGAAACGTGGAGGATGGTATCCAGTGGCTCTTCTCGGGAGTTTATGGCCCTAATGATGTTGGCAGTAGGAAGATCTTATGGGATGAGTTGGTGGGGGTGCATGCTTGGTGGAGTTTACCTTGGTGTATTGGGGGCGACTTTAATGTGACTCATTATCCTAGTGAGCGCTCGGGGGGCGGGGGCTCGAGGAGAGCCAGTTGGATTTTTCAGAGTTTGTGTCTGATCTTGGGTTGGTGGACCTTGACTTGGTTGGCGGTGTGTATACGTGGTCCAGTGGTAGATCTCCTTCGTCTTGGTCGAGGATTGACCGCTTCCTTGTGTGCCCGGCGTGGGAGTCGTTATACCCTGAGCTCATTTAGCGAAGGTTGCCTCGTTTGTTCTCAGATCACTTCCCTATTTTGTTGGAAAGTGGTAGTTTTGGGGGTTCTAAGAGACCGTTCCGCTTCGAAAATGTGGCTTAGGGTGGATGGGTTTGTGGAGTTGGTAAAGGAGTGGTGGCTCGGTTTTGACTTTGGAGGCTCTCCGAGCTTTGTACTTCATTCTAAACTGAAGGCGCTGAAATCCAAACTTGTGGAGTGGAATCGGGATGTCTTTGGAAATTCGAGTGTCCGAAAAGTTGCTCTTTTGCGCGAGCTTGAGTCTCTTGATGCCTTGGATGAGGGGGGCCACCTATTTGGGGAGGGGTCGGTTAGGCAGTCGGAGGTCGCTCGGGAGTTGGAAAATTTGATTTTATTAGAGGAGGTTAGCTGGAGGCAGAAGTCCAGGGCGTTGTGGCTGAAGGAGGGGGATCGTTGTACTAAGTTCTTCCACCGCATTGCTAATTCTAACCGGCGAAGGAATTGTATTTCTCGCTTGGAGGTGGGCGGAGAAGTGGTGGAGGATCCTGAAAGGATCGCCATGGAGGTTGTGGACTATTACTCCTCTCTCTATGAGGAGCCTTTTCAGTGGCGTCCTTCGGTGGACGGTCTTATGTTTGACACCATTACGGGAGAGGAAGTTGAGTGGATTGAACGACCCTTTGATGTGGAGGAGGTGTCGGAGGTGGTGCGTAGTCTCAATGGGGACAAGGCCTCGGGCCCGGATGGCTTCTCCTTGGCATTCTTTCACGCTTGTTGGGACTTTGTTAAGGATGATGTGATGCAAATGTTTAATGAATTCGCGAGAGATGGGAAGTTTGTTCGGAGCTTGAACTCCTCCTTCATTGTCCTCATTCCCAAGAAGCCGGGAGCTGTGGAGCTCAAAGATTTCCGCCCCATTAGCCTTGTGGGGAGTGTTTACAAGATTCTAGCTAAGGTGTTGGCTAATCGGTTGAAGTTTGTTGTGGATAAACTTATTTCCCCATCTCAGAATGCCTTTGTTCGAGGGAGACAGATTTTGGACTCTGTGCTCATTGCCAATGAGTGCATTGATTCTAGGTTGAGGTCGGGAAGGCCAGGGATGCTTTGTAAGCTGGATGTGCAGAAGGCCTTCGATCATGTGAACTGGAAGTTTCTGTTATATCTTCTTCGTCGTTGCGGCTTCGGTGACAAATGGTGTCGTTGGATCTCCTTCTGTATCTCGACGGCGAAGTTCTCCGTTATCATCAATGGAAGCCCGAATGGTTTTTTCAGTAGCTCACGGGGTCTAAGGCAAGGGGACCCACTATCTCCTCTTCTGTTTGTGATTGTCATGGAAGCCTTTAGCCGTATGATGAGGAGGGTAGTGAACACGGCGGTTTAGAGGGTTTTGCAGTCGGAGATGGTAGTGTGAGCATTTCTCACTTGCTCTTTGCTGATGATACCTTGGTGTTGTGTGGGGCTGAGGCGAGTCAACTCCGTAGCCTCAGATGTCTCCTTTTGTGTTTTGAGGCGGTCTCGGGCCTTAGTATAAATTTGTCGAAGTCCGAGGTTATTCCTATTGGCGGTGTTGCTTCCGTGCAGGAGTTAGCTTGTATTTTGGGCTGTAGAGTGTCTTCCTTGCCGATGACATACCTTGGGCTTCCGCTGGGTGCTCGTTTTAAAAGTGTTCATATTTGGGATGGGATCCTTGAGCGGATGGAGCGCAGGTTGGCGGGGTGGCAGCGTATGTATCTTTCTAAAGGTGGTCGGCTCACTCTCATTAAGTCCACTCTCTCTTGCCTCCCCACCTATTTTCTCTCATTGTTTCCTATCCCGGTCGTGGTCGCTAATAGGTTGGAGAAACTTCAGCGGGACTTCCTTTGGGGGAGCGTTGGGGGTGTGCACAAATATCATCTTGTGAAGTGGGAGGTGGTGTGTTCCCCTCTCTCTGATGGGGGTTGGGGCTTCGTAGCCTTCAGTTGTTCAACAGGGCTCTTCTGGGCAAATGGTTGTGGCGCTTTGCTCAAGAGCGGGATCGGCTTTGGAGGGTCGTTATTGCGGCAAAATATGGGTGCACTGACGGTCAGTGGAGCATTTGCCCAAACAGGGGGCCTTATGGTGTGAGTTTGTGGCGGTTCATCTCCAAGGGTTGGGTTGATTTTCAATTGCATATCAGGTATTCTGTGGGCAGTAGCTCGAGGATACGCTTTTGGCATGAGTGGTGGTGTGGTGATCGTTCGTTGGCTGTGGCCTTCCCGGTTGTCTTCTTGTTATCCAGGTGCAAGGAGGCTATGGTGGCGGATTGTTTCGAAGAAAGGGAGGGAAGTGTTGTGTGGAATGTTCCCTTTATGAGAGCCGCGAACGATTGGGAGATTCAGGAGTTTTCTGCCTTTTTCGCTCTCTTGTACTGTGTGAAGATCCGGCGAGGGGAGGATGATCAGTTGTCTTGTATGTATCATTTATTTGCCCGAAGGAATAGCGTTGCCCTCCCTTGGAGAGGGGTGTGGAGGTCCCGTTGCCCTTTGAGGATCTCCTTCTTCGTTTGGGAGGCCATGCACGGGAGAATTCTCACGATTGATAATCTTTGGAGAAGAGGGGTCTATATGGCTGACTGGTGCTTTCTATGCCGCGGAGATGGGGAGTCGGTTCACCATGTGCTTCTCCATTGTTCCATGGCGCGCGGACTGTGGAGTCATGTTCTTAGCATCACAAATTTTCACTGGGTGATGCCGGAGAAGGCGGTGGATGTGCTTTGGAGTTGGAATAGGAGGTTTTCTAACCCCGTTGCTAAGGTTATTTGGAGAATGATTCCCTCGTGTGTTTGGTGGTGCCTTTGGAGGGAGCACAACAATAGATGTTTTGAAGATGTCTCGTTGTCCCTCGTGTCTTTGCAAGGGTTTTTGTTGTTTTCCTTGTTTTGTTGGGCTAATGCAGTTTTAGGGGGCTTCTTTGTCGACTTTGATGATTTCCTTAGTTTTCTCGTTTGTTTGTCTTAAACGCTTTCGATATAGTCCCTTGTACTGTTCTCGCTTATATTAATAAAATTTCCTTATAAAAAAAAAAACATATCAAAAGGTACCAGAAAAATATGACCCAGTGCGCAAAAATTAGCCCGTAGTGAGGAGGAAATTTCACAGAGAATCAAATCGAGATCAAGAGGAAGAAATGCTGTGTAACAATGGCTAATTACCTATAAGCTGTCCATTAATGAATACACGCAACACGTCACGCATACTATCAATTGTAAGTGTTGGTTTCACTTCCTTTTCTTCCCAGTATGAGATGTCATCATCAGAAACGTATATCCTACATTTCACATTGCATCAAACAGGTGTTAAACGCACTGATTGAGAATCAGAATTACTGATCAAACAATACCATTTTCCCCATTAAGAGTCCAAGAAATAGTCTGACATATGTCATCACTTTACAAGATAATGAAACTCTAGAACCCACTGCAAAGAAGTTCTTATGATCAGTTTCAAATGATGTTTGGACCGTGAGTGGAGGCAGAATTTACCCTATACTGTCACCTTTCAACTATTTTATGCTTAAGAATAATATGCATTTGGCCAAAACATAAGGAGGTCTTAGTGTTTCAGGTTACAGCCAAAGGCCTCTAGTTATCCAGAAACAGTAAGAACTTGGTTCTCACTTCAGAGAATTCGCTTGCTGGTCTTGGAGGAAACTGGTCTTGGCCAACAAGAAATCTTGTGTTCTGCCCCCCAAAGGAAGGGGGGCTGCAAAACATCATATAGTGGCCGATCTTAATTGTACGTTAGCACATCCAAAAACGGAAGATAAGAGAGTCAGCAGGCCAACGGCACGAAAGAACTTATTTCAATCTCTATATTTTATGATGTATCCTTTTTCTTTTCCCTACCAAACAAAGGACTTTTCTTAACTTCATGAAAAATGAAAGAAGACATGTAGAATTGAGGTGAACGCCCAAAAATGGGGGTGCCATAGCAGTAAGCATCAATATGAGCCGCATGTCTCATTAGATATGTGGCATCTTTAACATTGATCAACTTCAACTGAGAGAAGTCAGACCAATATGTTTAGAATACTGGTAGATGGAGCAGAAGTTTAACACACTCAAAGCATTCTCCTCACCATCTGATCCTACCTTTTCCATCTGCAGGACTAAATAATTACCTGGTTGTATACCACAGATAATCAGAACGGTCCTGTCACATTCAAATGCTCCAATATACCTTGGACGGTAAAACTGTTCTCACTCCAAATACCAATTGGCTCTTTTATAGTCATCCAGGATTTTGAGATATATGATTCTTCCTTGGGAACAATAAACTGTTGGCACAGAGAAATATTTGAAAAGGCAGGCAAATCAAACTCCACCATTTTGATTGAAGTTTGGGCCCCCACCTACATGAACATGCATTGGCCTCAGATATCAAAGGCTGTGATACCTTGTTACCATCCTCATTCAAATAAGAAGCAATGAACATCAGTTAGCAAAGATTGAATATCAACAATATTTCCAAGGTGGAGAGAAAGAGTGAGTGTGAGAGAGAGAGAGAGAGAGAGTAATCACATGGATATAACTTGAGAGCTTCTAGAAAGTTCATTGGATTGGGAATACAAAGGAGTAACAGCTCATGTTCAAATGACCTCAAACTTGGAAGGAACCACAATCACAACTTTCTGATACAGTTACATAGCCATGTACTTTCCTTTAAAAAAAAACTGTACCTTTCGAAGTTGTTGCATCAATTTCTATCATTGAAACTACTGAGAAGGTATTCCAAGACCAAAATGGTTAGGAGGATGATAGTCTTGCATCATGTATTTTTTCAGCATTATACAAAAATGAAGTTTCTTTAATAGTACACGCAATAACAAAGGCAAAGGTTGCAAACATGACTCAGATATGCAGGGTCCCAGGTATTGATGATAATGATTTAATTTTAAACAATTGGAAATTTAGACGGATCAAAGACAATCAAACAAAAAACAGAGCCATATCGTAACGTGTTTCACAACAAAAATTAGAACGCTCATATTCAAAGCAGGAAAATGAAAGAAATAAAGACATAAGAATTGTATGAGTTATGAGTGTCCAAAGCGGTTGCATCACACATAGAGAAGAATAGAGCCGACAAGTATCAAATAATGTCTCCGTCCCTGTTCCATACAGTCTCCTACATACCTTGGCAGTATTGAACGCTGTGTTCCGACAATCTGGTAATATACTGACAGACCATGGTGGTAGATGATATGTTTGACCAAGGAATGTCACGATAGCGGCTTTACGATCATCAATGTTCGCAAGAAATGCAGAGCACCTGCTCTGATTTCCAAATTGAGTTAAGTTTAGGCCTTCACTATCAATGTCTACTTGGTACACATGTGCCTGAAAAAAGGTATCAAGTTATATTAACATCAAAAGAGGACTAAAAGAAAAAAATTGAAATATCCCGTAGAAAACAAAAGCCTAAAGTTGAAACTAGTTTTACCACGATTACTTACATGCAAAAAGAACATTTTCCTAAATTGGCCTGTAACAATAAACAATTAAGACAACCTTCCCATGTTGCGCAGGTTCATATCTGTCATTCTCCAAGCACTCGATACATAAATAAACGAATGGACTAAAAGATGTCTCTCAGTAAATGAATAAATTGTTTATATCATACACAGCATTTCAGGTAACTTCATTTGTTCCAGAAATTTCAAAACTCACACTTAATTTCCATTTTATGTGGTGATTATGACAAAATCCCCAGATTACACTACAAACCCCTAGCTTAAAGACAATGAACTGATTTAACATCCATCGCAGTCACGTCCATATATTCATATAGGACAAAATTATTCTCATCGCAACTTTATTAGAAGAGCGCAGAAAGCTCCCAAAATGGTATTTTTCAACTCCAGCACAATGTTTTCCCTGGAAGAGCACGGAATGCATGCCTAAAAAATGTCCTGTGCTTTTTTACCCAGTGGAACTATAATAAAGCCAGTTTCTCATACCACCATAAATGTAAGATGACAATAAAACCTGTTTCTCTTCCAAAATAAATGTAAGAGAATTTTCCTTTCAAACTTTGATGGGTAGATATAATTCCATTCCAGAACTTCCAATTCGGGCTCATGTCAAATTATCTCAACTTTAACCTAGAATAAGCTACATAGCTTGCAAATCCAAGAAATTTTTTTTTATAAGTGCAAATCCAAGAAATTCAGTGACTGAATAAATGTCTCTTTCAATTAGTTGGATACAGGAAAACTTTCATTCCCAGTAACTGTCTAATCAATGGTGAAGCAATATATTGATGCTGACCAAACAGTTGGAGCATGAAAAAAACCTCCTGCTTTGGTCCCAATTTTATGTACTGAGGGGAATCAGCAGCAACTAGAGCAGATTCACAAAGCTTTATAGCAGCATGCAGATCCTTCAGATGCCCCCATTTAGGCTCACTCAGCAGACCTAACAAAAGGATACATTTGATTATACACTTGATCCAGCGTTTTTATTTTAGTTCTATTTTTGAATGGATATGTAATACATGCATAAACAACTTGCTTAAGATCCAATCAAGATGGATGACACTAAATATATATAGTTTCATAAGCATCTAGTTATCCTCATCGAAAGTCATTGTCAACAGGAACAAACTGTGTTACTTAGACACAGTTCCACCTACCATATTCATCAATTGGAGCATCATAATCGTAGCTAGTAATATAGAATGGGCCACCAGAAGTCCTGTTGAAGTTTGTTCCACCAAAGTACTGAAATCATGCAGGAAGCTTGTCAAGATGCATTAGACCTTTCCGGGTACCTAAATATTGATTGAATATGCCACAACCTAAATCACACCTGCTTCAGTTATCTACCTTACCATATAATAGTTTTGAAAGCATCCTCCACGTTGGAAAAAGCGTGCAACTGCAAATGCAAGGTCTTCAGCAGGTCTATGAGGCAGTCTTCCCCCCCATTTTGTATACCTTCAAAATGTTAGCCCAAAGAATTTTTTTTATAAGTAAAACTTTATTAACGAAAAAGAAAGATGACAGTACAAGAGATTATACTGAAAATTCTAGAGCATACAAGCTAAAAAACTTAGAAAATCCAGAAAATCCTCAAAAGGAAAACCTAAGACCGAATTAGCCCACAAAAAAAGAGAATGCAACATAGAACTCCCCAAACGATCCAAGGACATGGCCATATCCTCAAAACATCTCTCATTCCTTTCCCTCCACAAACTCCACCAGATGCAAGCCGGGATCATCTTCCAAATGGCCGAAGCGATAGGATTCTCAAACTTCCTCCTCCAACAATACAAGACATCCACCAGCTTCCTAGGCATAATCCAATCATAGTTAAGAGTACTCAGCACATACGCCCACAATCCTCTCGCCATCGTGCAATGAAGAAGGATATGATCAACCGTTTCTCCGCCACTCTTACATAAATAGCACCACTCCGTCAAGCACACTCCCCTCCTCCTCAAGTTGTCAATGGTCAAAATTTTCCTATGAGTGGCTTCCCAAACAAAGAAAGCAACTCGAGGGGGAGCCAAATTCCTCCAACATTGATGCCAAGGAAAAACCACACTGGAGCCCTCCAAAAGCAATGAATACATCGACTTAACAGAGAAGACTCCACCCTTGGACCCCAAAGAAATATAATCCATTCCTAGTAAATCCGTAGCTTTGTGCATTCAAACACTAACCAGAAAAGTAGACATCATAGATAAATCTTCAAAATGAAAGTACTTGACACTTGCAATAGTTAAAGCCCAAACACACCTTAGTGATGAAGGACAAATTCTAGCAACAAGAATAAGAAAATAGAAAGGGAAGAATGTCATCTGACACAGTTTTACACTGGAGAAATAATCCCGGCTAAAATTGGATCAGAATCTTTCAAATTATGTTATATATACGAATGGGAGTTTCAGAAAATGTCAGTTATGAAATCTTAAAGTTTGAAAAAGATCCAGGCTCTAGAAAAAAAAAAGACGATAAGGTCATCGTACCATCCATCCCAGTCCTCCGTCCAAAGAACTGGCTTGCCATAGGCATTTGGCTTGAAACCGTCACAATAGTATCCGTTGCAGGCATTTATCTGTGGAGGAGAAAAATAGAACATATGAATGACAGGAATTCCAACCATTTTAAAGTTTCGGAGTGTTAAACATTCTACTATTCTAATGAAATGAAATTCATGCATATAGGAAAACTTAACTATTATTTCTGCTTGCTTTTACATTGTTGCTTGTATATAGTCTTCAGTGTTCTGTATATACAAAATCACTAGTTCCAAAGATTTATGCACATAATGGATCAACAAAAAGCATTACAATGTTTTCTGGAGCATCTGATTGCTTGCACATGACCCATGGAACTCCAGCCCCAAGACCTAGAGCCATCTGAGCAGCCCATTGAACATATTCCTTCCCTCCCTGGCCATACGAGCTTTCTACATCTCCGTATTCATTCTCAATCTGATAAAGGTTTGTTCCAGTTTGGCATATTCTGTTAGAAAGTGTACACAGGGAAGACAACCTCATTGAAGAAAAAAAGCATCTATTAAGGCCATTATCACACAAATAAGTGACCACTGAAACACTGATTTAGCCATAGCTCTTCAGCATATACCACCCGTCATAATGAAAATAAAGTTTACTGGATGGCAAGCATGAATACAGCTCTTCCTCATAAAATATTCAAAAGGAAATGGGAAGGAGAAGTTTACACACAAGAAATGAAATGGGTTGGGAGAAATCCTTCTTCTTTAATTGAAATTACTTTTGTCAATAATGAATCATCATTGGAGGATTCCAGCCAAAAAGAAAAAAGTGGCAGAGAGAGAGAGAGAGAGTCCCTACTGCAAGAGGGGCAGATTCAGTATGTGATATGTGATACAAACTCCCCATTCTCACAATTCAAATAACTTCAATTAATCTAACCAGCTACATATGGTACACTCAAATCAAACTTCAACATTCTCTTACAACCTGCAACATAATGATTGGACCACCTTGCCAAGAAAATAGCATTTCCTCTCGCATTAGTTCCACGATCTTTTTAACAAAGCGTTCCATCTCTGCCTGAAAAAGATGATACGTTATTATGTCACTACAATAACCACCACAAGAAGTTTAAACTTCAAATCCACAGCTGACAGTTAATCAATAATGTGACGTCCACTTTGTAACAGGAGGAAATGTTACAGCATGAAACACACCCCACCCAGCACCTAAGCAAGATTCGTGCAGTAACCTCTGTAAGACAAAGCACTTCCTCTTTATCGGAAGAATTAAACCAGAGATGATTCCACTGAAGAAAAAGCAGAAATAAGTGCAAAGAGATGATGAAAGAATACCATAGTGCTTAGGCTGGATGAAAACTGGAAATATTGAGACAGATTGACCAAGAACTGAATTCAATGCTGAAACAAGCTGGCTAATAATTTATGGAATACATATTCCATTTTCGATTACAATCGATGAAGATACACTATGGATCAAGAATCGAGAATTAAGGACCATTTTCATGAGGGAGACCCTTAAAGATGAAATTTGAAGAAGACTTAAAAACAGTTTAAACATCTTTCTCTTTCGCTTTCTTTTTTTCTCATGAACTCAAACAAGACCTGATAGCAAATTCAAAGTACCAGAGCTTCCATCAACCAATTAGCCCCATTGAAACAAAGGTTATACGCAAGTGTTTTAGAATGTTTTACACCAACCATTTCAGGGTGTGCAAGTATCCTTTCATTTTCAACAAATCAAAGAGAAACAAAGTAAGCTAGTCCAAGTTAATTGCACAGAATAACCTAAATTTTGTGTGTGAAATGTCTCTTAACATAATCAATGGTCCTCGCTATGTGCATTATCTTGCATAAGCATGGGATGAATTGTCAAAGAGAGTAATCTAGGTCAACTAGCTATGTCTTAGTTGTCATCTTAATGCTCATATCTCCTATTAATTGTAAATATTCTCTGTATCTGGGTAGTTACTCATACAGATAGAGGTTCCACATATAGCTAGGATGTTTCGCTGTACATGCTTAGAGATAGCTGGCCAATTCCAAAAAATCAGCCTTGTAAAGTCGATATAAGGGACAGGTCTCTATCAAGGAAGATCAATTTTTCATAAACTTTTTCATAAGATTGCTTACTTATCAAAAAAAAATTGCTTACTTATCAAAAATTTTTTTTTTCATAAACTCTTATGCAATCAGACATGAATGTCACATCCTGGATGTCCATGAAAGGCTAACTTAAACCATCCTCATTGTGTTTCTAAACTTTCGTCCTGGAGCATTTCCATTCTTGGGTAGAAGAAAGCAGCACGACAGGATGAAATTTCATTTATTTGCCTTGACAGAATTTTCATATGCTTCAGCAAAGGCTTGAGGCAGAGAGAGGAAGAGAAAGCGAATAGATAACCAACAGCCATACAGTCACTCCTGCTATCAGCTATATATTATTTGTAGTAGCTGATAAAAGAGGGAAGTAGAAAGAAAGAAAAAAAAAGTCTGCATCTCTGTTGTCATACAAGGTGATTTCCAAAGAGTGTGGAGGCAAAAGTGTCGCTCCTAGAGGAACATACCCACAGATGGGTCTTTGACCCCTAGTCTTTACCCATTTTACCCAAAATCCATTTCAAATATACCACGAACAAAGATCAATATACTCCAGAATATCAGGAAACAGACATATAAATATGGATGTATAGATGCTCAAAGGTTCATTATACCTTGAAAGCTACATTCTCTGTTCGAAATTCTATACCAGGGACATCACGCAGCCACACCGGAAAGCCCCTATAACATTCTCAGTTAAATCAGCAGAAATGTTTCCAAACAAATGTTTCATAGTGTAAACTTTGGTTTCATCAGGAAATAGCATCAAACTATTAAGTGAGATTGAAGGACCTAGAAATATTAGCTCTTAATCTCCATTTAACATTCATTTTCCAGTGCGATTACTTTTCTGAAGCACATCAAACGTTGTTTCCACTGCAAACTTTATGCACTCATTACAGAAATTTTAACTGTTTATAGAGCCTCTTTTGTCAGATTTTAATAATTAACTACCGGTGTACAAATAATTTTTCAGAAAGCGCTAAATGGCAGAAACAAAAATAGAAACAACACTATCTAGTTATTTTTTTCGAGTCCTTATATTAGAAACTAACTCGCTGAAAGAGCTCCCAAGATTTTAAGAAACTCGTTGCAGGTTTTCAGTTGTGGTGTATTTGGCATTCCATCTCTTAGCAAGTGCACTCATGTGAGTTTCATTTTTTTTATCGTGCCTTATACTCTGGAATAATAAAAAGTATGAGATTATGTGCATGCACAAGTGAGCGACCAATACCGCAACAATTCATCATGTTTCATGGATTGAGTTGTAAGCAGAAGGCATAACTAGTACTATAAGCAGAGATATGAACTTTAAGGTATAAGGGGAGAGGAGGTTAGACCCAAAATTCCACTCAGCGCATACATAAGGCCCTATGCGAAGATGTAGATAGAGTCCACTGGATCCCACTAACTTCACGAACTTGATGAGGTCGTATCTTCCTTCAAAGTAATACTGAGCATGCAGTACAGAAGAGAATTACAAGTTTGAGAAACAAATATATACAGTAGAGAACAACGATGCAATCCTACCAACAAAGACTAGCTGTGAAAATGTTTATCTCACCTGTCCTCTCACTGGCTCATGAGCATTCCAGAACACATAAGTTTGGATCACATCAGCACCTCCTTCCTTGCTCTTTGCAATCAGACCAGGCCACATCTGACATTATGTGAGAAAAGAAATGACTGCCTATCAAATGAGTAGAGAAAACAACCACAACAAGACAAGCTAAAAGAGCAGTTTTTAAACAAAACGTTTATATGCATTAATGAAGCATCATAATCAGATGAGGAGGTCAAAACAATAGGAGAGAGGGAGAGAGGATAAGGATGATTGGAGTGCAACCATTAGAGATAAAACTAACACTAGATTAGGGGTGTAATGAAGGCAGGTAAAACACAATGTAACCCAACTAATTTGTGAACTTGGCAAAAGTGTTTACAGTTCAAACTTAGATTGGTGTATGGGCTGCAGTGTTTCTCAAAGGTCAATTCCACTTGCAGGTCTCTTTACTTGACATCGACATCTTCATTGTTTTCTGCAGGAAAGGTTTTACCCCAAAAACATACTTATGCAAAAATCACCAACCACTTTTGTGCTACAAAAGTTGACATGGATGCTCAGCTTCTTTTACATGGGTTAAAAGTTAAGGGCAACATAAAATGTGACCATGAAATATGGTATGCATCCACGAAATGAAGATGAGCGGTGTCTGAAATCTCCGTGTAACATCCTACTCATACTTTTCTTGGCCTTGGAAGGAAACTTAGGATTGTGGACTGCTGATAGTTTTAGAATACTGGCTGATGATCATCTATGTTGGATTCGGTAACCTATCTATGGCGAAAATATTGGATTCGGTAACCTATCTATGTTGCAATATTTTGAAGCTAAAGAGTTGCGGAGCTTGATGTTTTCTTTATTCACCGTTAAAATGGGTCATAATCAGCAAACACAATTCTTTTCTTTTCTTTTTCCAGTACCAAGTATATTAATTAAACATTAATACCCAAGAAAAGTGCAAAAACGAAAAGAAAACAGAATTTACTCCTTGGTCAACAGAATTTACTCCTTCTTGGTCACTAAATAATAGCCGAGTCCAAGGGGAGCATAAACAACAGAACAAAATACGGTCACAGCAAGCCCAATTCAGTAGGAAAAATAAACAACATCTGTGCTCTGAGCAAACAAACGGAGCATGTGATAGAAATGAAATTCGAAACGATGAGAAAGCCAGAGACCTGACTGAGTATGAAGAACAAACCTCAGGAGTGGCGCGGGGGTAGTGGATTCCGGCGGAGATGAGCATCCGGCGACTGCCGTCGACGATGAGAGCCCTATGGTCGTAGCTCACGTTGAATGGCTTGAAGAAGTTGGCCGTAGCCACCGTTAGGTTGATCATCAGCCACAGTGACACCAGACACCGTAGCAAAGCTCTGCCCACGCCCATTTTCGCGAGCACAGAGACTACGCAGAGAGAGAGAAAAAGTGGGGGAGCGAGGAAGGAGACAAACAAACGTTAACAATATCATATACTATGTTCTATGGAGTGCGCTAACAAACAAACATCGAGATATCAATATCATATAGTTCTGAATGAGACATTTATCTACCGGGGCTTTGAACATAGTGAACCGGGGTTTTTTTTACAATCTACCGGTTTGATTATATCCTAAGTAGCATTTGCTATTAGAGTTTGAAGTTCAATTGCTATTGACATCTGAAACCCTTTTTTCTGCAATCTCTCAATCGGTAATATCAAAATATTTATTTACAAAAAAAAACAATATCAAATATTTATATTTTGTTAAATAATCTATTATTTCATCCATTTTAGCTTTAAAAAAGTACTAGTTTGAACTCATTAGGTTGTATTTATGTGAAGCATTAGGTTTTTAGGTATTAGAAAATTCAG
Source organism: Myrica gale (assembly GCA_963930655.1). Classification (NCBI taxonomy): domain Eukaryota; kingdom Viridiplantae; phylum Streptophyta; class Magnoliopsida; order Fagales; family Myricaceae; genus Myrica; species Myrica gale. The sequence continues at coordinate 8,744,300 of OZ005616.1, forward strand.
CGGTTGAAATATGTGTTTGATCTTCAGAATTTGTACATCAGAATAATAATCTTTTATAATTTTTTTGTCAGAATTACATGGTTCAATTTAAAAAGAGATAGAATCAATAAATTGATCATATACTATTTAATATTGCGTATATAAAATTTTATCGTCCCTTCCAAATTATATCATGAAATTGTGCAAGAATCACCGGTAGAGTTATTTAAATCCCAACTAATTTGAGAATTGATTAGTTAAAATTTGTCAAATCATTATGAGTATGGTGACTTAGTAATGGTAAATATAAATATTAGTTTTTCTGATAAATATAATTAATATAGATGATAGATAATGGATTGGGAAAAGTGCTAATGACTATCTAATTTAAAATTAATAATTTGGATTGATGTTTGATTGTTAAAATTTTGGAGTATTGGAATTGATGAAAAAATAAAGAGATATATGATTTGAATAAATTTTTTATATTTATTTAAATAAAAAAATGATGTTTTAATGGAAATTAAAAAAAAAATTTTTATTAAGACCAAAAATTTGGCCCATTTTGACTCCGAAACGTCTCCAATTCTACTTCTTATATCTTCCACGCACTACGTTGCCCCATACCCCCAACGGCTAGTAATTATAAAACGGCAGTCTTTTCAAGTTCTCCCTTCCACTTTTCCCTCACCTTTCTACGTTTTCCTTCACTTTCTCTCATCACCCAGTTTTTTTTCTCTAAAAAATTTGCTCAGTCTCTCATGCTTTCCTATTCATAAACCCGTCCTAAATAGAAAGTTTACGGCAAGAAGAGGAAAGTGGTATTCTTTACCACATGAAAAAGCAGACTCTTTGGCAGTCTCTCACTCATTCAAGAAACGGGTCCAAAGATTTTCCCGAGAAAGTCTCATCCGTCCTCTCCATTTTGTCCTCTCTCTTCTCCAACGTTCTATAAGTTATCCTCAAGAGAAAACTAAAGTGATTCTCCAACAAAAGGGAATACCTTTTGGAAATCCAAAGAAAAAGGTCTGAAAGCTTTTTCCAGTGAAAGTGACAGACTGACAGCCGGGTTGTATTCGGAGAACAGGGAAATGTGGAACAACGACAAGATTTTACCAGCGAAGGGGTTCTCGACGCCGCCCCCAGCACGGAATCCCAGGCCGAGGATGCCAATGTCAGAGAGGAAGAGATCGTCGCCTGCAAATAATGGTGGCCTCTACCACGTTATATATAAAGTGCCTGCTGGTGATTCTCCCTATGTCAGGGCCAAACATGTCCAGGTGTGGGATTCTGGGTCTTCTTGCGTTTGTTATGAATGCACGTTCATGTTGAGTTGGTTCTTGTTTATTTTTTTTGATAAATAAGTTGGTTCTTGTTTATAAAGAAACTTCATTTCGAGTTATTTAATTTTGCCTCTTGCTTTGGGAATTTCTGGTTCTTAAGTAAAGTTCTAACTGCTGCAGCATAATATTCGTGCTGCTGGGTGGTTTTAGCTGGCCTCTGTTTGATTTTGCTTATAACTATGTGGTATTTCTTTTTCCGTTGTATAGGTTTGGATTAAATTTTCACGTGTATGTTCATTTGGGCTTTTTCACAGACTAGTCATTTCTTTCTTTACTTCTGCTCGGAAATTCTTGGTACTTGACGCTTATTATCTGCATGCTTTTCAATGCATGAGTAGTTATTTTTGTTTTCTGTATTTGCCTTTTATTGTTCAAACCGATTCCATTTGTCCATAAAGAAACTTCATTTTGGATCTTGTAACGGGCATTGAAATAGGCAAGAAAGGAAAAGTTGATGAACAATGAAACACGTAGATGAAAAAACTGTGACGACTACTGTTAGTAAGAGATCATCCAAAATTTGTATCAAAGTTCACAAATTTCAGGTTTACCATCTGGTGTTGTAATTTCTTTCTTTTCTGTTATTGTTTTGTTTCATTGTATATTTTTTTGCTAAACTACAGTTGATAGACAAGGATCCAAGCAGGGCAATTTCCTTATTCTGGGCTGCCATAAACGCTGGGGACAGGGTTGATAGTGCCTTGAAAGACATGTCAATTGTGATGAAACAACTGGATCGGTCAGATGAGGCGATTGAGGCTATCAAATCTTTCCGTCATCTCTGTCCCTACGATTCTCAGGAATCTCTCGACAATGTTTTAGTTGAACTCTACAAGGTAAAAGAAACAATCCCACTTAAGTTGTTACCTATATTCGCTTTCCCACTCTGTTTTTTTTTTTCTGTTTTAGCTAGTTAATTTTGAATCAACGAGCTAGTTTTCAAGAAGGTTTCTTCAGGCACGCATCTGTAGTTTGAGAAGTTCAAGAGAAAGACAGAAATTGTAAGACTAATAGATGAGGGGTGCAATCGCAAGAGTTGACTTTGGATGGAAAGACTCTCTATGATCTACCAAGCCCCCCACCAGAAAGAGCTACCTTAGTTGGGGATCTTCCCAAAGCCCTACTGCTTGACTAAGAGAGAAGAGCTCTTTCTCATCCTTAGTCTCAATTTCATCACCTCAGAAAGATCACTTAGCTTAAAATGTGCCCGTGAATAAAAGGGTCAGGTATGACTTGGGGGGCAGAAACAAGCCTATGCCTAACATCATGGCTCTTCTTTCCCTACCTTCTTTTTGCTGATGACCTAGTTTTCTTTGGCAAAGCAAAACCCTTCAGTTGTTGTGCCATTAGTCATGTTCATGAGAGTTGTCCGTGAACAGCTTTTCAACCATGATAAGTCTAAGGTCCTGTTCTCTTCAGATGTTTACTCTTGAAATCTCCAACGTTCCTAGGGGTCTTAGACCTCCTACCTTAGCAAATACCTTGTTCCCTTTAGAACATGCTGGTCGTGATCTGAGGTAATACTAATGCTTCTTACAGTATAACAGCACTGATTTGCACCTTCTTTAGTTTATTCCTCCAGTAATGTTCTTGCTAAAAAATTATCCCAAAATAATTGTAAAGATGATGAAAGACAAAGAAATGGTTAGCTGAAGTAAAGTAAATTTGTGTATAAAGCAGGTGATGGGAATTAATGGATGCATAACAACCTCTGTAAGTAGCAGCATTTTAGCCAAATTTTACGAGGGACAGAGGCCAGGAAAGCTTATCCTTGCAAATGCTTTGTTCTCCATGAGGGCACCTAGCAGTTTTTATGGGAAGAAAATGATATGACCATGATGGATGTAGCATTTTGAACCATTTTATTATGTCTCAAGATGTTAATCGCCTTCCATATCTGAGATGAGGGTAAAGTTACATCAAAGGTACTAAATATATTATCCGATGATGCCTTTTTAAGAGGTTTCAACGGATAGGTTGGGCTTTTATCTTTCTGCCCCCAAGAACTGTGGTAAGAATCAAAAGTTGGTATTCTAGGACTAAAAGTATATTTGTATAAGATACGTGCCTCTCACTTCCTCTCTTTGCAGATGGATTTTAGTTTCAAATTTTAGTATGAACACAAATCAACTAGTTGCGATTAGACTGCTAAACTTATGTACTGGTTCTTTTGATGATACAATCTACATATTGTGTATGCATTTTCTTATATTCTACAGAGATCTGGAAGGATTGAAGAAGAGATTCAAATGCTTCAGCTCAAACTGAAGCGCATTGAAGAAGGTATGGCTTTTGGTGGAAGAAGGACAAAGACAGCTAGATCTCAAGGCAAGAAAGTTCAGATAACTGTCGAACAGGAAATATCAAGGTGGATGTTGCTTCTATTCTTTTCCTCTGCGTCCTCGTGCAATGTTTTCTAACAAACTTGCATGACTTTGATATTCTACAAATGCAGGATACTAGGGAACTTGGCCTGGGCTTACCTGCAGCAAACTAATTATAAAGCTTGTGAAGAACATTACAGGTTGGTTTTTTTCATGCAATGAATTATGTCCCAACATGTGTAACATTTATATGTTTTTTTGAAAAAAAGATGGTCATTTTATTTCGACGGAATATATCCAGGAAAGCTCTATCTCTGGAGCCAGATAGGAACAAGCAGTGCAATCTAGCCATCTGCTTAATGCACATGAATAGGATTGCAGAAGCGAAATCTCTGCTTCAGGCTGTAAGATCCTCATCTGGAAACAGAGAGATGGATGAGTCTTACGCCAAGTCCTATGAACGTGCTTTTCAAATGTTGACTGACGCAGAGTCACAGTCATTACTAAACCTAATTGAACAAAAAGGAGGCAACCAGAATGAAGTACAAAGATCTTCCACATCACTCGTCAACAGAAACCCAAAAGAAATTGGTAGCTTTGCTAGTGGAGGCCAGCACTATGGTTCTGCATTCATGGCCAAACGATGGGCTGATGGGCAGGATGATGAAACAGTCGTATTAAATGAATACGGTAAAGGTTCGTATCATCAAAACCAAGTTGAGAGGAAGGACAGTTTCTCTTGGTGTGACGATGGGACTCCAAAAGGCATTTCATTTGAACCCAGAGGTAGTTTACAGTCCTCTCCTCAAACCATATCTGTTCACAAATGGAAGAAAGGTCCTCACATGGAAAACTGGAGAGAAAGGATGTCTGGTTTTTCAACCAGAATGAACGAAAATTGTGTTGGTTCAACTGGCACAGAAGCAACCCCTACTTTCAAAAATATATATCCTTCCCCTACAACTGCCGGAAGGAACTCCTATGCTTTATATACACAACCAAGGTCTTCATGGGGAATTAAGAATGAATATCAGAGACGGAAAACATTGGGAGATAATGCAGTTCGCAGTTCAAGTCGCAAACTTCTATTTGAGCCACCTAGAGCCACTGAAAATTTGCAAGCAGGGTCAATTCCAGATGTTAAGGGAGACTTACTAGCTTCCCCTTCCCCTTCCTCTGATACTGGAGACTGGAGGAAATCATCCAGAGATCTGTCTAGAGTGAGAGATGCATCAGTGATAAACCCTGTTTCACAGTCCACACTGAGTGTTGACAGGAAGAGTATAGATGGTAATGCCCGAATGAAATCTGCAATTAGTCTCAAGGAGCTTGTAGAACCATCAATGGTTGCTGATAACGACAGGACTCTAGAATCTGCTATTGATCGGGAACGGGATGAAAGATCTGGAACTACTCTTCCAGACACTGTGAAACGAATGAATTCGCCTGAAGAATCTTTCAGAAATAACATCTCTGGTGTATCAGATGCTCTCCATCAAACAAGCACAGACATTCCACCTTCAGCAAATGATAATCATAAGAAAAGTTGGGCAGATATGGTTGAGGAAGAAGAACAAGAGTTATTAAGTGGAAGCACTTTAGCAGAGTATTATGATGGCTGGAATGATGAAAATCTTAGTTCCAACATAATCTCTCAAACTCCGAACCCACAAAACCAGATTAAAAATTTAAGCTACAAGTTTGAATCATTTGATCTTAAAGACAGATATGGTACATCTGGGGCTGGCTTTTCATCAAGAAATCTGGCAGTGCAGCGTTCTTTGTCTTTCGATCAGCACGATAAGCCAGAATCAAGAGATTACTTCTATTCGTCACCTTTGTCAAAGAAGTGTTTCAGCTTTGAAGGCTGCAACTCTGTGAACGCGCAGGGACGGGATTCTGTAGTGTCTGAGGAGAACAAAACACTTATGAGGAGGAATAGGTTACAAGTTTTCCGAGAAATTACTCTTCACCCAGAAAGTCCAGGAAACTTGCACAAGAGCCAGTTTTAGACTGAATAGATGTCCATTGTCCATATAAAATAGAAGGCTATGAATATAATTTGATATTAGAGTGAATAGAATTGTGGGTGTCATTGATTCGATCTCTTTGCTATTTCTCTCCTGCTCATTGTGCCATTGACCTAAGCTTTGTACATCTGCTATACATATATCTGTTTACTGTCAAAGTTTTCTAATCGAAGTACACAGCCCTGATTGATACATTGCTTTCGTTCTGTTTTTTCTTCTTACCGCGCCAATATTGCATCAAGAATCAATGCCCCAGATATTCATTTGCCAAAGCATAATTGCCCCGGAAATATTTATTAGTATTTCATCTTCATCGTCATCAGTTCTGGTGTTGCAACTCCTGAATAATTAATTTAGATTTATGACCAGAACCTTACCAATGAAAGCTCTCTGTCAACCTTACAGACACTACAGAATCCCGTATAAAAACAAAGACAGAGAAAACGCCACCTTGGATGGCGTGGGCTGCCACAAGACACATCCAATATCAGTGGCAAAACCACCCTGCAAAACTTCGGTCAGAAACTATAAATTAAGCAAAACAATCAAAGACAAGTACGTAAACCATCTCACGAATGGCCAATAAATAAAATGAAGCAGGAAACTCGGTACACACTGCAAAATTGCCTTTTTCTTAAGTAATGAAAAAGGCCTGAAAAGTTACAACCTGTACATAGTCGATACCACAACATAAACAACAATTCACCCCCATAGGTGATCCACCCTGCAAAACTTCGGTCAGAAACTATAAATTAAGCAAAACAATCAAAGACAAGTACGTAAACCATCTCACGAATGGCCAATAAATAAAATGAAGCAGGAAACTCGGTACACACTGCAAAATTGCCTTTTTCTTAAGTAATGAAAAAGGCCTGAAAAGTTACAACCTGTACATAGTCGATACCACAACATAAACAACAATTCACCCCCATAGGTGATTCTCATGTAAATGACCCTCACCATTCTGCCCCCCCCCCCCCCTGTTGTCCATATTTCATCGTATCAAGAGCATAGCAGCCATTATAAGTTATAACTACACAGGTGCTGCCCACAAAATTTAGGCGTGAACTGCAGCATCTTCGAATTCTTCCTCAGGCTCAGTATCTGTTGCTGAGATTAGTGACGCAGACTGAATCTTTCCAGCGTGATCTAGCCGCATCAAGATTACTCCTCTGCAGTAGATTAATTGAAGACAGCTTAGATGGTCATACAACCCATGATCGACTACCACACATGGGCTTGATGATCCATCAAAAAGAGATCGATCAAATCTTAGCTTCTGAATCATTATCATAATAGTTCCAAACAAAATCTCAGGACATGGATTTGCTGAAGGAAGTTGAAAACTAGAAAATTCCAAATCTCAAGTTGATTGCCTGACTCAAAGGGCAGCATGACGGGTGGCATGCATTGCCCCTAACCTGGTCAATGTCTGTATTTTTAGTTATTTTGTGATTGACAAGAATGTTTTCAGTAAGCCCTAACTTCCGGAGCTACAAAACGTGTGAGCCATTACAAATCAATAGAGTTTATTTAGATAAAGAAAACAAAATCAGAATTGTAGTAGAAAAATTTCTTCTTGCCCTTCTGAAACAAATAGAATAGTTTTTCACGTTATCAGGGGTATGTCCATGCCTTCAACCCATATCATTGGGGAAAACAAAAAACAAAAACAAACCCATAGCCACATTAATTAAGGCAACAAAACGGATTCAGTAGGGAGGGGTTAACTTGCAATCACAGTTCATTCTCCAGACAAAGTGAAGGCAGACAACTTTTTCCAATAACACATGTTTCAGGATACAAATAACATTATAACCTATGTACCTTGCATAGCGAGACTGTATCGAAACATCCCGGACCTTAATTCTGTTAGCTGTACCACTTTGGCTAACTAGAACTACTTGTTCATCACTTTCTCCATCTTCTGCTAGTTAACAATTATAAACAGTTAAAAACAAAATTGGAGCTTCATCACACAGTTTCTCACCCAAAAAAACCATAGATATCACAATCAGCTTCAAGTAATACTTGTAACATTACCTGCCAACAAAAACCCAACCACAAAAACTGCTGCCAAGCGGTCCTCTGCTGCAAACTGAAAATAGAGCAGCAAAAAAGCCATAACCAAAGCCACTTCACCATATCAATTATAGATTTCAATAAGAGAGAGCATATGACCTACCTTGTATCCTATCAAACCAACTCTATTCAAAGGCGATGCACGGAAACTGCTCAAAGGCACTCGCTTTCCAAAACCGCTTTCAGACACAAACAACAGCCATGGGCCATTGAGGCGTTTAGCACTGAAATATTTATGAAGTAGATGTAAGTGATATAAAATGCCCAATTGGTGTGGCCAAAAGTACCGAAATGAAACTAACAGCCAGCTAATTTACCTAAGCTATCATGTAACATCTTTCTCACAAACTTAACCGTCGTATGGCTGATGTGTGTAACAAGGAGACAGGAAAAGATACAACAGAAATTTTCAGTCCAATAAAAAGTTAAAACCAGAACAGGTAACTGTCCTGCAGTAGGCTCTAAATTATGTCTTTAATGTTCATTACTTGTGGAATTATCTTAGTTTCAATACCAGTGTCAGACAAACAAAACAAATCCCAAATCTAGGGATGAAACAGATACTCAAGTGCTCAAGTTTACGACAATGCTTAGAAGAAAACAGAGATCGAAAGCCATGGAAAAAGTTCAGACACTCTAGCATTGAAGCATGTCCGAAAATTATCCAAGAACTTCTTGACTAGGGCAGCAGTAATAGTATTCTCACTGCTGAAAATGGCCCTGCCCAAACAAACTTATTTCCAATTCACCAAGCCACAACTACACCGCGTAGATAAACATTACTTTCTCAAACTGCATTGAGCAAACTATATAACAAAATGTGTACACAGCGCATGCAATAGAAAAATTTTTCACCAGGCAAGCTTGAGGCTTACCCAAACACTACCTTCTCTTCTTAATTAACAACCCCCAAGTATATGAAGCCAACTACCAATGGGTATATACAGTTAACAAACATTCAGAATGACAGCATTCTGATTACCTGCTTCGGTTAGCTTCTGTAACCATTTCCCAGTCTTTCCGTATAGCTGCTGGTATAATGTCCATGCTTGCAATCTTATCCCCTCCTTTTAGTCTCATGGCCACTGCACCCCTAGTATTTCTCCCTAGCGCTCGAATCTGAGTGGAAAAACAGAAATCACAGGAAAAAGAATGATTTCTAACAAGTAAAAACACGCACATTATAGGACTGAAGATTAGTACAGACTAAACTAGCAGTATAGATGGTTTCTGTCACAGTATGGCCAAAGAGATTGTACAACATAAAATGTAGTGAAAATTTTGTAGTGTCCCCATTATGAAATTTTACCAAACGAATAAGGATGAACAGCCTAAGATAGCTAGTTCCTCCCTACAATAATGAGAAGTAGAAGCATCCAACAAGGAATCCCAGACCGGGCTTGCTCGTCAAAAAAGCAGTGAGATTTTTGAGAAGCAAATTGGAAATAGTGAGATAATAACAAACGATGGTAGAATGCTATAATCCTGCCCCAGCTGCCACTAAAGACCTATATTATAGTTGTACAAAAGTTGCATAGTAATTGGAGAACTGAGAAGTAAGCAATGTCATATAACATACAATCTCACAGCGGGTTAGAGTGACCATTCCATTCTGTGAAGCCATGGCCACGAGGTCATCATTTGAACAACATCGGACCCACTTTAACTCATCACCAGGAACCTGTCAAGTTAATGTATGAGGCCTGGAAATAAAACCAAGTAAAGAACTGAATAACATACAAGATGGAATATAAAAGCAGAGAACAAACCAACTGGATTGCTATGATTCCCGTTGACCTGATGGAAGAGAAAGAATTCAAAGATACTTTCTTGACATAGCCGTTCATGGTGAGCATCAACAAAAATTGATCTCCAGCAAAATCACTCACAGGAATAACAGATGTTATTCTCTCACCATCGGTTAAAGATAAGATCTGTTCCAGGAAACATAGAAACCAAAAAAAGAATTTAGCCATTACCGGAAAAAAATCCCTGAGAAAGGGAGATTGTCTGTGTGAGTACCTGCACAAGTGGTGTGCCAGCAGCAGTCCGGGAGCATTCCGAAATTTTATATGCACGAGATGAGTACACTATTCCCTTATCACTGCAAGAGGAAATTCGTGTAAGGAATTTAAAAGGCAGGAACAAGTTCAAGTAAGCAAAGCATTAAGGAATACAAATGATTCTTCAATATGTCATCAGATATCAATCAGGAATAAACTCGAAGCTCAAGGCAACTACAAATCTTCACATACTCTTGATTTAAGCGAGACTTATTTCAGCATGATTGAACCAGGAAACACCCCCCCCCCCCTTTTCTCTCTTCTCTTCTCTCCTCCTTTGGCCCTTGATATTTAGAGGAAATGTATGTACTACGTCAAATATGTCTTACCCACCTCATCTCTTTATGCTGACCATAATGAGAAGGAACATCTCAAGAGTGTCAAGACTCACCCGAGTACCCTTAAATATCAATACTAGCACTAACAATCATGAAACCTTGAATATCTCTACTTTCTGTGTGTACCACATAGACCACTTTTCAAAGTTCTGTTTATTACGAATTTCCAATAATTGACAAATAAATCACTTAAGTAAATACAACTGTGACTAATGCTGTTATGCTACCAAGAAACATGAGGAAATTATGTTTTCTACCATTCTAATTGCAAAACATCAAATAACGACCTACAATCTTGAGTTAAAAACACCATAGAAGGAAAAAAAAAACGTAGATGAATCAAACAAACCAAATATTTATTCCAGTCCAGTAATCCTTCAGCATGTCTAAGTGAGAACATAAACCAAAAAGTGAGACCATAAAGATAGTAATCCTTCAGCATTGGAAAGACTGTTTCTCCCTAAATAGGAGTGCAAAATGTTCCAGTTCAACCATTTCACTCATTTAAGTTCACCAGAGTGAACCCATTGCAAATTAAGTAAAGAACATATAAAAAGTACCTGAAATATAGGATATGATCATGTGCATGGCAAACAATAAAGTCTGACATTGCATCATTTACTCTTAGCTTTCCAATGGATTTACCGATTGTCCCACGATGTTGAAGATTAAAGGTGTTAGGCTTCATCCGCTTAACATACCCTTTTTCACTAAGTACCTAAAACCAATTAAAAAAATTCCTCATGAAAGAAATGCTTTTAAAACATAAAATTAAATGCCAAAATAGGGAAATCCACAATGAAAATAATGTTCTCATGTACCAATAGCATTTCTTCATTCGGAATAACATCTATGTCCTCAAGTTGGCCACTATCAGAATCTTCCAACAATGAACGCCTCGGACTGGAAAACTTGTTCTTAAGCTCAATCGCTTCTTCCTCTATTACCTAAATTTTGGGGGAGGGGAGAGGGGGGGGGGGGGAAGCGGAGGTCAGCAAAGTTTTCAAAATGAGACAATTTGTGTTTCAATTAGATAATTATTCTGTGACATGAATAAACAAAACGATAGTGACATTTGACCTAAGAATATCCCCACAACTATTATTCAAAGTAGAACATCACTAAGCTAGCAGGGAAGACGAAAAAAATATAACTCAGTTTCTCAAGGACAGGAAAACAGAACATTCAATGATAATTAAAAAATCATTCAGGGTTAGTTACTTTGGTTTTAGCCCTTCCAGATTTCACAATGACTGAACTACACATCAAAGAAAACAAAAATACGTTCATCAACTCTAGAGTAAAAACAATTGTTTATTCGCCATTACTTATTCTACACTACGCAAGTCTTAGTTGACGTTGAATTTCAAGTTTCCAAACTTTTTTCTCATACCAATAGATCGTGTGTGTGAAACTCTATCAGTAACATAGTATTCCCCGTTCGGGAGAGGAAAGAGTCTGACGATAGATATATGCCTACATATGCACACATCAACCGTTCGGGAGAGGAAAGAGTCTGATGATAGAATAAGAGCAAGGTGACATAGAGAAGTACATCGGCAGTATTGTGTGACAGTAGAATAGTTACTAGAGAAGAAGAAATCTACATCATCAATACAAGACCAACAATGTACCAGAGTGCAAAATGTTAAGCTGTTAAAAAGCAACAGGTCAAACATCAACCTAATCGAAATGAGAATTGGAAAATGGATGTATAGAAATGCTAGGAAACTTAATGATCAAAACCATCCATTTAGAGATGGGGGTAAACCGAGATGATGAGAGAAAGCCCTTTAAAATGATAACCATGCGCATTACAGACTGATCAATACATCTGTCAGAAAGAAAGATTTAATTCAAGTTGATGTACCTAGAAGAGATAAAAAGGTGCCAAAAGAAAATGTATAACATCGCAAGTAGGAAGGAACCATAGAATATGTTTTTGTAAATAGAAAAATGGAGAAAGTTTACGCATGCCGACCCAACTAGTTGATGAATATCAATAGAGTTGAGACCAATGTAACTGTGATTAACGCTGGCATAAGTTCAATTCAATTCTTTTGAGAGAGAGAGAGAGCATGAATAGAAAGAATACATCAAACCAAACTAGGAGTTAAAATGACAAGGGAACGAAAAAAAGGTAGTTGAGAAAATATTGTTCGCTAAGAATATGTTGCTAAAGTATTGTACAGTCAACAATGAGTATCACTTTTGAAAAGAACTTTCAAGAAGGTAAGGGCACGGAGAATAAGTGTCCCACAACCATCCTCGTCTAAATTAAGGTATGGAACCAATTTCTATCCACTTCCATATATCCTGTAGTTGAGGCTAATTAAGACTCGCGACCTGCAGCGATTCTGTTAGGCAAAACATGCACAGGTGAAAAATCTACTCCAACACTAGCCAAATTTTCATAAATTCAAGCAGGAGAAAAATATACCTTGGAAAAAACAGAGAGAGAGAGAGAGATTTAACGATGTAATGCACCATTACAACACTAAAAGCTAATATGCAGAGTATTCTTGTGCAAATTTTCAAGACAAAAGATACTAGAATGAAGCAGACTCTTTAATATCTAAATGTTTAATATCTAAATGCTCATAGAAAGGAATTGTCCTTCGCTAGTGAAAGAAAGAAAACATATATGTTAAGAACATAATAATAGGAAGAACATCAATACCCAGAAGCAGATAGAGAAAAAAGGAAAGTACAAAACAAACAAAAGAGGACGTGCACAGACAAAGCAAAGAGTCAATTTCTTCCTTAACAACAAAATGAAAACCAGAGACAACTGCCCTTCCATAACAAATGCAAGTGGAAGTAAAAATAAGGTGCAAGAATTTGTGCATATTGTTGGCAGACGAACATGAAAGTCAAAATTTTGAAGATTAACAATTGTAAGAAGTATGTCTCAACAACCTAGTATTACACTTTGCAGCATATATTAAAATGCATATAATCTGCCTTTACGATAATGTCTACCTGTAATATGCGTTTCTTGCTTGATAAAAGTTCCTCCAATTTGGATATTTGTTCCATCAACGATTTACTTTCGTCAACAAACTTTTTTCTCTGCACAAAATCAAGAAGAAAATGTCAGTACTGATTTTTTGCAAAAAGAAAACAAGAACAGAGTAATTGCAGTAATTATTATGCTAATATCCTAACAAATCTCATTGAAAGGGCATTGAATTCTTACAAACTTTATACCAGTAAAAAGAGCAAAAACAGCCAGCCCTTGCATAGAGGCGTATACAAGAACTAAGCACAAGGAATTAAGAAAACTCTAACTTCTACAATTTAGAAGTCCAAGGAACTCTGGCAAATTATAGGAGAACGAATCAGCAGCAGCCATCAAAGACAAATGGATCTTATAAAACCCTAGAAAACAGCCAATCTATCAATAACTAGCAGAACCGCGATGCACCTCAAGAAGGGTGAGTCTCCTTAGGTTAATGTCCAGTATCGCTTCAGCTTGTTTCTCAGAAAGATTATACTCTGCACCATGACCATCGAGGATACAATGTCAGTGATGAGCAGGAACCAAGAACATAGTACGATGGAAAAACAGAAAAAGTGTATCTGCTATAGGATACAAGTAACAGTAGCTAAAAAAGGTGTATTAGTTATCATCATTCCAGCATTCAAAATGATATTGAAATGACTTTCATTTTCCATTCATGAACTCCACCAGGGTTCAAATTTTACCTTAGCATTCAAGAATGCAAAGCCTAAAAGATGAATGTGTAAAGTCAGCCACAGGTGCTAAGTTCATCCTGAACCTCTTGGCAATTCAAAAGGCTAACATTGGAATGCTACTATTTGCGTAACTTGCCACTCGATCATTCACTCCTTAAATCTCTAACCAATTTTTATAGATATCCCAAAACTATAAGTTCATCATTTAAACAAAATAGTACCTGCCCCTCACAATTACTATCGACACTTGGGACAAGAAGAAAATGGATGAGCAGAAGACAAGTGCATTCAGAAACTAAGGATATAAAAGACATAAACAAGGTGATAGTAGAATAACACATCTCAAAGTCATAGTACAAGGACAGTGAGACAGTTTTGAGAGACGAAGCAGTGATCGAATGAAAATAGGTGACAACTGTAAGCTAACCCCAAGGAAAAGACATTCTGGTTAACAATTCGAAACTATAGTAGAGAGGAATCTTTTTTTCCCCTTTTATGGTCCTTTCAGTGATATGGTAAAACAGCAACTGAAAACTGGAGAATACATACAATGAGAAGCATAAACGAGTTTCATTAGAAGTTAAGTAGCGTCACTAAAAGGGGGGGGGGACAAGCTGAAGAGAGAGCAAAAGGAGAAACATATATAGAGCCAAGCTCACCATTTCTTAAACTAGCTGATGCAGCTGCATTGCTTGAAGCTTCTCTTATTAAACGAATTACACCATCCAGATTATCAAGCCCTACAACAATACCCTGTGTGTATGCAGAGCAATCTTACAAACTTACAAGGTTAAAGGACAGGCACAGGCATTACTCAAAAAGTAGATGTTCCAGACATTAAGACTTAACAGAATATATTTCAGATAGCTTAAACTTATAGGCCTACATTATTTTAACGAGTCGTGCCAAGACATGATATACATGCAATAAAAAGATTTTCGCAATATACACTCTAAATGACTTACCTCCTTGATATGTAATGTAAATTATAAAAACCCATTTCAAGTTCTGGAACTGTTTTTAAGGCTCACTATAATATACTCGCACAAATTATGTTGTAAATGGAACCATCAAATATCACAAAAAGAGTCACTGAGATCAATATGTCAATAACCTATGAATAGATTAATTTCAAACACCATGTAAAAAAAAGGCAAGTCATCTCATGCTCTTTGTTCTGTTTAGGCAGCAACTACACTCATATGCATGCACAGAGGCCAGCACATACTAATTGCACCGAAAGACTTGGAAAATACCTCCTTATAATTTGCTAGTATGATAACTTAAGCTACCATGCCATAATGTAAGTCCGGCATACCTCCACTATATGCCTCCTTTCCTGTGCTTGTGAGAGCTTGAACCTAGCACGTCTCTCAACAACAGAGCATCTAAAATCTAGGAATGCCTGCAAAGAATTAAACCATGAAAGAAAAATAATTGGAGTTCTTGAGGTAGTCCAATACATTGTTATACCACTGCTTTATGCGGAACAGTATGTAAAGCATCCTTAAGGTGTGTTTAAAGTGATTAGCAATTTCTAGAGTTATTAGAGATTATCTGAGAAAATAAAAGTGTGAACCGCAAAACCTATTTGTTTTGGTTGGTAAGTTATATACGCACGCACTGGGTGGTCTTGGACTCATCACTTTAACCTCCACCTTATTCTGATATTTAAAAAAACTACTAACTAGGCCACAACCAATCCTAATTTCATTAGTGCAAATTATACCATAGAAAGAAACCCATATATATATATGTGTGTGTGTGTGTAGATACATGTAGATATATGAGATATAAATATGCGTATGTACATTAATGTATATGTATCTGTGTGCGAGTGTGT